>CM035843.1:75299389-76728743 GCA_020510985.1 Pholidichthys leucotaenia | reverse complement strand
GATTTGCCATTTTAGAGGAAGAGATGAGACTCTCCTGCAAAACAGTTTCAAAAGTTGTTCTAAGGCTCAGACAACCACATTTTTGTAATATGTGTTTACTGACACATTTTTTTAGCATAGTAATTACTGGTGTGGATAACTGAACTGCACTTTAGCATTTTAAATAAACAGAGGGTCACATTGTTACCTGTGTAGAAAAGGGGCTGTCCATATGAAAAAAATACACAATTTAACATTCTCAGCCACAAACAGTTTTTGGTCCACTAAAATATTTATACACTTCACAGCACCAATAGTTAAAGACTGCAACCTGTTTTCTCACTTGATTGTATTTACCTGTCTAAACTCTACAATTTACAGTGCTTGGTTGAGTTTCTTGTAATACATTATTACCACAACTGTGTTTAGTTTGGAAGGAGCAGTGTTTAGATCTGGCTGTATCTTGGTATGAAGAGAAAATGGAAACATTTTGTGAATCAAGAGGTTTCTGCCAGTGTGTGATTGCTGACTAAAACAGTTGGTGCATTTTGGAAATTAAGTAATGACGCACATTCAGTTCAGGTTGTCACCATTTTTCAATGCTTCCTTTACCCACCGAGGATAATTGCAGAATTAGAGGTTAATTATTTGCCTCAGACCCATGGCCTTGAATATACTAATCAGGAAGGGTAAGAGGCCTTTAAAAATAAGGAGCTAATGGTAACACAAGAAAAAGGGTTACTTCTCTTGCGTTCCCGTGCAGAAAATTAGATTTTTTTTTGACGCACTTTCCACAATAAGCCTTTGATGAGTGTTCACCTATTCTACTTTCCCTGGTTTTTATAAAGATTTGCTTAAATTTAAGGGATCAGAAGAGAGCCATGAGGCCATGAGATGGTATGACTTTATACTTTTAAATTGTGAATTAAAAAATGTTTTAGCTCTTGATTGCAGTAAAATCATTCAGAATTCTCTGTGAGATGAGCAGCACTTTTCCAAAGGGTTACAATGAAAAGATAGTTTGCTTTGTGAATGTTCCAGCCTATTCCATCATAATAAATATGATAAAAAATATTTCTCAGTGTTTTAGAGGAACAGTTTAGCATTTTGGCACATCCATTTGTTTGTGTTCTTGCTGAAAGTTAAATGTGATGATCATTAATACTTTCATGTTTCATGCAGATGTCACTTTTTGAGTCGCTAAAACCAAGCTATTGGCAAATAAGATGCAATTCACTGATGGCAGTGGTCAGCATAGTCTGGTGTGTCCCATTTGTGTGGAATTGATTTTGTCCTGTAACAGGCAACAGTAGACTCCTGCAGCAAATTCAGAAAACATGCAGGACTGAACCATTTTTTAAGGTCTCATTGACTGCGCTTCTTCCATGTGTTGACAGTTTCAACAGATCTCATTGAAATGTTTGTGACATATTTTGGTCAAATTGCATTAAATTATTTAATTATTGCAGCATCATTGTAAATAATCTTTTGCAGCCTGTTATGTCCACAAACCTGGTGATGAATGAGACCGACAGAGACGTAGCACTGAATGTGGCTTTATTGAGTATTGAGAACACCTTACACAGAATGCACCCAGTGAAGTTATCCGGCACAAGAGGAAGTCCTCATGGCGGCTGTCCCTTAATATAGGGTGGTGTGATGACGCAACAGGAAGGTGGTGTCATCACACCACACTTCAATATAAAATCCCTATACAACATCCTCCCCCCTTTACAAAGTCCAAAACCACACACACCAAATTGAACCCATCCAAATTTGGAAACACAATCACACAAAACACATCAAACTAAAAGCAAAAGTGAAACTAAGGCATGAAAACACACACAAAAAAACTAAAGTAGGACGGTGGGTGGACTACCACACAGCCCGCACGGCGCAGTGGGTTATTCTGCCACTGATACTATTACTTGTTATTATTACTTATTTTTCTTTATTAAAACAAACTAAAAACAGCCGTGCTCCTAAACACCAAAAGTAACTACAGTGGTGTGAAAAAGTGTTTGCCCCCTTCCTGATTTCTCATTTTTTTGTATGTTTGTCACACTTAAACGTTTCAGATCATCAAACAAATTTAAATATTAGACAAAGATAGCACAAGTAAACACAAAATGCAGTTTTTAATTGAAGGTGTTTATTATTAAGGGTAAAAAAAAAATCTAAACCTACATGACCCTGTGTGAAAAAGTGATTGCTCCCCCCTGTTAAAACATAAATTAACTGTGGTTTATCACATCTTTGAAAGTTGAGTTCAATTTTCTATCCATTTCTAAAGCTTTGGGACTCCAGCGAACCACAGTGAGAGCCGTTATCCACAAAAGGTGAAAACATGGAACAGTGGTGAACCTTCTCAGGAGTGGCCGGCAGACCAAAATTACCCCAAGAGTGCAGCAACGACTCATCCAAAAGGTCACAAAAGACCCCACAACAACATCCAAAGAACTGCAGGCCTCACTTGCCTCAGTTAAGGTCAGTGTTCATGACTCCACCATAAGAAAGAGACTGGGCAAAAATGGCCTGCATGGCAGAGTTCCAAAACAAAAACCACTGCTGAGCAAAAAGATAAATAAAGGCTTGTCTCAGTTTTGCCAGAAAACATCTTGATGATCCCCAAGACTTTTGGGAAAATACTCTGTGGACTGATGAGACAAAGGTTGAACTTTCTCGAAGGTGTGTGTCCTATTACATCCAGCATAAAAGTAACACATCATTTCAGAAAAGGAACATCAAACCAACAGTAAAATATGGTGGTGGTAGTGTGACGGTCTGGGGGTGTTTTGCTGCTTCGGGACCTGGAAGACTTGCTGTGGTAAATGGAACCATGAATTCTGCTGTCTACCAAAAAATCCTGAAGGAGAATGTCTGTCCATTTGTTTGTGACCTCAAGCAGAAGTGCACTTGGGTTCTGCAGCAGGACAATGATCCAAAACACACCAGCAAGTCCACCTCTGAATGGCTTAAGAAAAACAAAATGAAGTCTTTGGAGTGGCCTAGTCAAAGTCCTGACTTGAATCTGATTGAAATGCTGTTGCATGACCTTAAAAAGGCGGTTCACGCTCGAAAACCCTCCAATGTGGCTGAATTACAACAATTCTGCAAAGATGAGTGGGCCAAAATTCCTCCACAGCACTGTAAACGACTCATTGCCAGTTATCACAAATGCTTGATTGCAATTGTTGCTGCCGAGGGTGGCCCAACCAGTTATTAGGTTTAGGGGGCAATCTCTTCTTCACACAGGGCCATGTAGGTCTGAATTTTTTTTTCCTTAATCATAAACACCTTCATTTAAAAACTGCATTTTGTGTTTACTTGTGCTATCTTTAATATTTAAATTTGTTTGAAGATCTGAAATATTTAAACGTGACAAACATACAAAAAAAAAACAGAAATCAGGAAGAGGGTAAACATTTTTTCACACCACTGTATAAATACTACAAAGTCTGTTAGCACAGTCACTCAAGTGGATGGTGGGTCAGGCAGGGGGCCCCTGTGCAGCCCTGCTGCAGGCGCGCCCCTGGAGGCAACAGGCCCCCGGGGTGAGGACCGATCTTCAGGACGCAGGAGCCCAGATCCCAAACCACCTTCACAGACTCCCGTCCTCGCCAACTGGAGCATCCTCCTGGACACACCGCAGCTCGTTAGCGTGCCTCATCGAGCCGCCAGACAACCGGAAGCACGCCGCTCCCAACTTCGCCACTATCATCAGCGTGCCAGATGTTTCGCCAGCTGTCGTCTGGCCCAACATCACCTTGGTCATTCATCAACCCGAACCCAGTCCATGACCTGAAGTGGGACCTTACTCGGCCTGACATGCTGCTGAGCAGGTGGTAACTTTACATGCTCTTTTGTGGTCGTGCCCCGCCCTCTTCTAAGAACGATGCAGTAGTCACCGTCATGGCAGCAGACCCCTCACCCAGCTGCGGCGGTGTACTGAAGGTGTCCGGTGCTTTCATGGTGTTGTTTGTCGGAATGGGAGTCCTGCCGTCATGCTCGGCCCCCTTAATTTCCTCCCACCGAGCGCAGGCACTGAAACTTTCCCATTCCGACACTGAGCTGGAATTGGGCGACTTGATGGCAGGGCTGCTCGTCAGCTCTTCGTCCCCAACCACGTCATCTTCAGTCACCAGAGCCCGCGAGCCCCAGCGACCACAACCAGACCATTTGTTCCCAGGGCTGTCTTTGATGGTGAAACCCAGTCCGTAGAACAGGTCACACCCCATGATATTATCGCCGCGCACTGCCACTTGGAACGTGAAGTTGTGCACTGCTTCAGACTTGTAGTGAACAGTCAACTCCACAGTCCCAACACTGCACAGTCTGCTACCGGCGTAGCCGTACAAAGGCGCTGGGTTACTCCTAATCCTGTGGTAGGGGAAAAACTTCTTCACTGTGGCCCAATTCAGTATCGACCGCACCACCACTGTGTCGAGCAATAATGACACCTCAACACCGTCTAACTCCACCATACAATACGAATATTGTTTGTGTTGGGACTCACCGAGTGGATGGTTATTGCGGGCAGGTGGGGCATTTTCTTCGGTGGGTTCCCCGGTTCAGATAAACGGCACACCCTGGCACAGTGATTCAAGCATCCACACTTGCTGCATTGTTTCCCTCTTGCTGGGCACACTCTTGCTTTATGGCGGTGCGTCGAGGACCCACAACCCCTGCAAACTGGGTTTCCCGGGGCAGACCTTCGGCTAGTAGCATTGGCTTCATAATCTTCGTCCATGCTATCTTCGCTATCAGGGTCCATGACATTTGCTGAGGTGGGCGGCTCCGGCGGCTTCTGTGACTGGTGCCAGTTTAGCTCCGAAGCTAGCTTATTGGCGGCCTCCAACTGGAGAGCTAGTTCGACAGCCCTATCTAGCATCAAGTCAATAATAGCCTAGCACGCAGTTCAGTGTTGCATGTGTCCTCAGCCAATTGGTCTCGCACCATCTCGCCTTCCAGCGGCCCAAAACAGCACTTGCTAGCTAGCTGCCTAAGGTCAGCGACATACTCGTGAATTGGCTCACTGACATGTTGACGTCTCTGGCGAAAGCGAATTCTCTGAACTGTCATGGTGTCCGGGCTGGTGAAACGGTTAGCTTGCAACTCCACGACGTCCTCGTATGAGTCCAATGCGCCGAGCGTCCGCAGAATCCTCTGGCCCTCAATACCCAGGTTGTGGACAAGAAGTGCACGTGCCCTCACCTTATCGAGCTTCCCGAGGTCCAGAGTCGTGATGTATTGTACGTTTGTTTGAAAGGCCTCCAACCAATGGGGCCATGGCACCAGTGGCTCCCCTGGGAGCTCAAGGAAGGGACAGAGTGGTGTAACGCATGCCTCCATATGTTAATCCTCAGTCACTAAATGTTATGTTCACAAACCTGGTGATGAATGAGGCCGACAGAGATGTAGCACTGAACGTGGCTTTACTGAGTATTGAGAACACCGTACACAGAATGCACCCAATCTGGTCCATCTGTGATAAACTCCTCAAGAACTGATCCTATAAAGAGTAGAAATTACACCATTAAAAATCAGTTACAGTTACATAGGTAAATCTTAGAAATTTGGGTATAAATATAGTAATTACTCATATTTATCTCATGCAGGTCATGAAGAAAATCAAGGACTAACTGGACAGAAACTAATTATGGCAGCAGCATTATTTGTCATTACATAATTATGTCAGGCAAGTCCACACTCTGTAGTTCCCTGCATTCTTTAAAGTCATATAGGAAACTTGACAACTGAGATACACAATCATGAATATTCACATTTAGCAAACAACCAAGAATAGCATAAATAGAACGAATTTCTCTTTTTCATTTCATCTTTTCATTTCAACCAATACACAAGAAAAAATTGTCGATCATTGCGTCTGCGATGGATGTCGGTAATGGCGTCGATGTGATGCGGGTGCATAAATCCAGCTTTATTTAAAGCTTTCACCATGTCAAAATTGACAACTATCCAGACCATTTAAAAAAAAAAAATCTCATAAATACTGCAGAAGTACTGCATGTGCAAACAACCAGTTTAGCATTATTACACTAGTTTTTATCTGTGTAAATGCATACACCACCCAGTAAGATTTACCAGTCAGATTCCAGCTTATATCTTTTTTGTAATTTGAATTTTATTGGGTTTTCAATTTAGAAAATAAAACAGAGACAAACAAACACAAAAAAAACCAAAGAAAAAAAAAAAGAAAAAAAAAACAAGTATACCCAGTGAGAGGATAAAACATTCCATTTCCACCCTAATACTCTTAAGATGATTAGCTTAATCTACTACACCTATAAAGGTAAGATAGGATCCCCACTTATTATAGAAGCTGTCCATCCTGTCCAGAAGCTTATATGAAAGGCGTTCTAGTGCAGCAAGCTTGCCCAACAACCTGAGCCATTGAGCTACGGGTGGGGCAGAGGAAGATTTCCAGTAAAAAGTGATCAACTTTCGGCCCAGCATCAAAGCAGTCTGAATCCACTCGGCATCAGAGATTGGGTCCTGAATCATTGATGGATCCCCAAGGACAAAAAGTCTCTGAGTAAATGACACTTCTTGCTTAACAATTGTCATAATATGTCTATGGATCTGCAACCAAAAGTCCTGTATTACCGGACAACTCCAGATCATATGGATTAATGTCCCCTCCCCCTGTAGACATCTCCAGCAGCTTGAAGAGTGAGTGAGATTCGCTCTCAACATTTTACGAGGTGTCCAGTAAAATCGATTCAAAATTTTAAATTGAACAAGTCTGGTTTTCAATTCCCTAGACACTTTCTTCCCATTCTTTAAAATATTTGCCCATTCAACATCAGTAAATTGTGAATTCAGATCTTTTTCCCATACGTGTTTAAGGAATGTAGAATCTTTATTTGAGCTCTTAAGGAGCATTAAATAGAAATTTGAGGCCTTAGATCTTTTGCCACAGGAACTCAAAGCCTGGATGAGCCAATCTACATCAGGAGGAGGGGTAGTTGTAGATCCAAAGACTTGACACAGCAGATGTCGAAGTTGTAAATATTTCCAAAACTGATTCTGTGGTAGTCCATACTGTGCCCGTAGAACATCAAATGATTTGAGAGCTCCCCCTTCATATAGATCTTTTAACATCAAGATGTCCTTTTTCACCCAGATTTTCCACATAAATGGGGATTTTCCAATATGGAGACTTGGGTTAAGCCAAATAGAAGCCATAGAATGAAGATGAGAGCTAAACTCTAGTATAGAAGCAACTCTCTTCCAAACGTATTGTAAAAAGGATATAATAGGATGCGACTGAAATTCAGGAGACAGTTTAATTGTGATTAGATGTACTAAGGGAAGAGGGCTGCTCAAATAATTCTCCAAATAAAACCAAGGGGGAGCTCTCTCAGGGGGGAGAGCCCAATGAATCAAATGTCTAAGACTAAAAGCGTAATGATATAAAACCAAATTTGGGACCCCCAAACCTCCTGAATCTATAGACTTCTGCAATCTTTTCAACTTTAATCTAGGGCGCTTACCATTCCATAAAAACTTATTGCACAACCTATCAAATTGTCGAAAATAACCAACTGGGATCCTAAGAGGAAGAGATTGCAGAAGGTAATTAAATCGGGGTGCACAAATCATCTTAATAACATTGACCTTGCCCCAGAGAGACAAAAAAAGAGGTGACCACCTTTCTATGTCTATTTTAAATTTTTCAAGCAAGGGTTCAAAATTAATCTGAATCAGATCTGATAAAATGTGAGGAAACAGGATGCCAAGATATTTAATTCCTAATTTTGGCCAAGAGAAGCCTATATTTTGACCAAATGTAAACAGTGTTTTAGGGCAATAAGATGTTAGAGGGAGAATTTCTGATTTTATCCAGTTAACTCTATAACCAGACAAACGTGAAAATTGGTTAATAATTTTAAGGAGAGCTGGAATTGATTTTTGAGGTTGTGTAATCAGTACCAATGCATCATCAGCATACAACATTATCTTATGGGTACTGCCATGGACCTGAATACCTGGAAAATTGCCGTCTTTGCGGATAGCAACAGCTAATGGTTCTAATGCCAAAGCAAAAAGCAAGGGACTTAAAGGGGAGCCCTGGCGCGTACCCCTATAAAGTCTAAAAGATTGTGATGTAACTCGATTTGATATCACTGAAGCTCTAGGTTCATTATATAGTAATTTAATCCAAGAAAGAAACTTTGAACCAAAACCAAAAGTCTCTAGAGTTGCAAAAAGATACTGCCACTCAACCCTGTCAAATGCTTTTTCAGCATCCAGGGAGAGGGCTGCCACTGGAGAGAGGTGTGCAAGTGAGGGATCATTTTGAACTAACCATATGATATCAATAAATCGCCTAATATTGTCTGCCGCACCCCTGGAACGAATAAAACACACAAGTATATAACACGCAAGTATATAAATATATATAAATATATATATAAATATGTATATATATATATATACATATTTATATATATATAAATATATACATATATAAATATGCAAGTATATAAACACACACACTGTGTGTGTTTATATACTTGCATATTTATTCCACCTAGCTGCAATGCTCCATACTGTGGGTGTTTATATATTTACATATTTATTCCATCTAGCTACAATGCTCTGCACTGTGTGTTCATATATTCATATATTTATTCCATCCAGCTACAATGCTCTGCACTGTGTGTCTGTGTGTGTGTGTGTGTATATATATATTTTATAGTAATATGTACATATGTATATTAGCTGCTCTTGCTTGCTTGTTTTTTCTTGCCTTCTGATTGTTGCTCTGAGTGTTGCTATCCCTGTGCTGTTGCAATCCTGGAATTTCCCCGTTGTGGGACTAATAAAGGCTTATCTTATCTTATCTTATCTTATCTTATAAAACCCACCTGATCAGGATTTATAAGAGATATCATTACTTTATCTAATCTTAATGCCAAAATTTTGGAGAGAATTTTACAGTCACAGTTTATAAGACTAATTGGTCTATAATTCTTACATTCTAACGGATCTTTATTGCTTTTTAAAATAAGCGAAATGAAAGCCTCTGTTAAAGAAGGGGGCAAACGGCCTTGTTCAAAAGATTCCGCAAACATTTCTAAAAGCAAAGGAGAAAGCTCATCAACACAGGCCTTGTAAAATTCTGCAGTGAATCCGTCAGGGCCCGGTGCCTTTCCAGTCGGGAAGCTCTTAATCACTTTCACAATTTCCTCTTTAGTAATTGGGGCGTCAAGTAAGTCTATTTGTTCCTTCGTTAAGGAGGGCAAAGATAGGGATGATAAAAATGCATAGATCTCTTGAGATCCAGCCTCCATTTCAGAAGAATAAAGCGAGGTGTAAAATTCTCTGAAAGCACCATTAATTTCATTTAAGTCTGACACCAGAGTACCATCCTGTGTCCTAATAGCAGATATAGTACACTGAGCTTCTTTCATTTTAATATATCTAGCCAGCATTTTGCCAGCTTTATCCCCCTCCTCAAATTGTTTGTGCCTAAGACGAAATAGGGAAAATTCAACTTTTTGTGTTAGAATTGAATTCAGCTCATACTTAAGCTTCAGAAGGGGTGACAAATTTACTAAATTTGTGTCTTGTTTGAATGAAGTCTCTAATATAGCTATTCTCCTCTCCAAATCAATCTGTTTAACAATGTTAGTTTTCTTTTTAAAAGATGCATATTGAATAATATGTCCCCTAATAAATGCCTTAAAGGCCTCCCAAGCAACCCTGGCAGAGGGAGCAGAATCCCAGTTTGTCTCAAGATATAAGGAGATCTCTGCTTTCAAAGAGGACACAAAATCTGGATTAAAAAGAAAGCTTGAATTAAGCCTCCATCTAGAATTTTTTTTCAACTGACAAGGCGGGATCATATGTAGAAAAACAGGGGCATGATCTGATAGTATTATGCTACCAATGAAGCTCGAATTTACAGAAGAAAGAAAATTTTGACATTAAAAAATAATCAATCCTGGAAAAGACATTATGAACAGTGGAATAAAAAGTGTAATCCCTTGTGGACGGATTAAAAAGCCGCCAAACATCTACCAAACCAATTGCATTGCACATGTCTTTCAATATAGAGCCAGATTTAGATGAACGCTGTGAGGGGGTGCTCCGATCTAAAATGTTGTCCATGACCTGATTAAAATCCCCGCCTACTAAAATGGGATAATTACCCATTTCGCTTAATTCGTGTTCCAATTGTGCAAAAAATGCACAATCAACTATATTTGGTGCATAAACATTAGCGAGTATCATCCTATGGCCCTGAATTTCTATAAGAATTATAAGGAGTCGTCCATCATCATCACTAACCTCTTTTAGACACTTGAACTGCAAATGTTTATGAATAAGGATTGCTACCCCCCTGCTCTGGCTATTACCACAAGACGCAAACCCATGGCCCACCCAGTCCCGACAGAGTTTTTTAGATTCTGTTTTAGTGAGGTGGGTCTCTTGAAGCAACGCTACATCCACTTTTTTTGATTTAATAAACGCCAAAATTTTTTTCCTCTTAATTAGGTGGTTAAGGCCTTTAACATTCCAAGTAATGAGGTTAAGAAAGCTCTGACAATTAGCCGACATCATAAACGGTACATATTACCATCCAAAATATCCAGCAATTCTCCACCAAAAACCCCCTCACTGGGCAAAAGACAAACACAATAAAAATTAAAAATACAAAAAAAAAAAAAAAAAAAAACGAAAACCACATAATCATAAAGTAACATAATCGGTGACCTGAAACCAATGTCACCCATCGGTGCACAAAAACCGCACCAACCAAAAAAAAGAAAATAAAAAACTCTAGGACCGTGACTGTGAACAGTGCAACAAACTTAGGGAGAGCCGCAACATCGCAGCAGCCTCATGCCTATAGACAATATAGCGTGGGCAAAAAAAAGGAACCTTACATTAATACTGCATCAAATCCTCAGTCAAAAATATATAACAAATAAACATATAGCATATATTCATACCATTGTTCATCAATGTCTCACGGTAGTGAAAGAGTCAGGTTCAATGCTTTTTTAGGGTCAGTGAACTCCTGTTTACCACTTGCCAACTTCACAACGAGAACTGCAGGGTACCTGAGAGAGAATGCAATCTTCTTCTGGTGCAGCAGATGTTTACACTGCTTGAACGCCGCTCTCATCTCGGATACTCGTCTGGAATAATCCGGGAAAATCATGATGTGATGACCATTCCAATCCAGCTTTCCCATCCTGCGTGCTGCCTCCACAATACGCTCCCTATCCTGGAAGCGCAGAAGTCGAATCAGGATAGCCCTGGGCGGCTGCCCGTCAGGTCTGCGTCCAGCGAGGCTCCGATGCGCACGGTCAATTTCCAGCCCTCCAGGGAACTCCATTTTCAGCAGATGTGGGATAGCTTTGCGCATGAAGGTAAGGGCATCTGATTTTTCACAATTTTCTGGAAAGCCGACAAAGCGTAGATTGTTTCGGCATGATCTATTTTCTAAATCGTCCAGCTTCAAAAGTAAATCTTCTACCTGCGTCTGGGTTGCGGGGGGATTAGCATCCAGAGCTGTATTAGCATCCTCAAGAAAAGCGATGCGAGACTCCACATCTCCCAGCCGGGTAGCTAACTCCGTTAGCTTGGTGTCCACCGCCCTCATTGACGCCTCAATAGAGTTGAGTTTGGCGTCTTGCCTCTCCGATATTTCCTTCAACAGTGCAAAGATCTTAGAGATGTCCTCCGCCATTTGGTCTTTGGCAACACCTGCACCTGTTGAAGGTGGCGGAGAGGGAGGAGGGCTCGATGTGGTATCACCAGCTCTAGCCAGATTTTCCTTGCTAGCACCGGCTTTGGGGCGAAGATTAATTTTCTGCTGTTGCGTTGGCATACTAATCCTGTTCTCCACAAATCCAGTCTCGATGTAAAGTGTAGTAATAATAATAATTTCAGCTGAGGAAACAAGAGAAAAACGCCCTTGTAGAAGAAAAAAAAAGGCTGTCTGCACTGCGGTGCTCCTCACCTAAGCAGCCATCTTCACTGCCCGCGTCTCTCCAGATTCCAGCTTATATCTGATCGTCACTTCCTTTTGGTAACGTATCGTCACTTCCTGTTTTGCTGTCTGCCTGTGTGGTTTGCTTTGTGGTTTGCTCTCTAGCCACTAGCTATGGCTACTAGCTCTCTTTCCTCTCCTCCTCTGGTGTGCTCTCTCTGTCAGATGTTTAGCTACACCTCTGCCTCTTTTAGCGATAACGGTAAATGTAATAAATGTTGTCTTTTTGAGGCGCTCGAGGCGAGGTTGTCTGATTTGGAATCCCGGCTCTGCTGCATTGAAACACCGTCTGCGCCAGTTAATCTTGACGGACGCCCATTAGCTGCAGCGGAGCTAGCTAGCTTAGGTCCCACTGTCAGCGGTCCCTCGGCTCTCCTCAGCAGCGAGGAGACTGGGTGGGTGACGGTGAGAAGGAAGCCTAGTCGCAAAGCCCCGGTACACCACCAACCTGTTCACGTTTCTAATCGTTTTTCCCCGCTCAGCGACACACCCGCTGAGGAAAAAACTCTGATCATTGGCGACTCTGTAGTCAGAAACGTGAACCTAGAGACTCCAGCGGCCATAGTCCAATGCATTCCTGGGGCCAGAGCAGGCGACATCGAGTCAAATTTGAAAATGCTGGCTAAAAGTAACTGTAAATATTCCACAATTGTTATTCACGCCGGCATTAATGACATCCGTCTCCGGCAGTCGGAAGTCACGAAACTTAATATAGAATCGGTGTGTGACTTTGCAAAAACGATGTCTGCCACTGTAGTATTCTCTGGGCCCCTCCCCAATCTGACCAGTGATGACATGTTTAGCCGCTCGTCATCCTTGAACCGCTGGCTGTCTGTGTGGTGTCCTAAAAATGACGTGGGCTACATTGACAATTGGAGCTCTTTTTGGGGAAAACCTGGTCTTATGAGACGAGACAGCATTCATCCCACTTTGGATGGTGCTTCTCATTTATCTAACAATCTGGCATCTTTTTTATCCAAATTTCCAAAACCCTGACTACTCAGAGTTGGGACCAGGAAGCAGAGTCGCAGTCTTACACGCCTCTCTGCAGCTCCTCTTCATCCGCCACCCCTCAGCTTAGCCCCTGTCTTCCCCATCAGAGAATCGTTGTCTGCTCCCTCCAAAGTGAATAAAAATATAATGTATAAGCATCCCAAAGTGATAAAGCAAAATATTGGTAAAACTCAAATTAAACATAAAGCCTCTAAATTGAATGATTTGGCCTCTGTTCCTCCTCATAATTTAAAAATTAAATGTGGTTTATTAAATATTAGGTCTCTAACTCCCAAGTCTCTGTTAGTCCATGATTTATTAATTGATCATCAGATTGATTTAATTTCCCTTACAGAGACTTGGTTAGGGCAAGAGGATTATGTTGGTTTAAATGAATCAACTCCCTCTGGTTATTTAAACTGTCAAAATCCCAGAAGTTCTGGTCGTGGAGGAGGAGTAGCAACAATTTACCATTCCAAATTACTAGTTAATGTAAAGCAAAAAACATGTTATAATTCCTTTGAGGGCCTGGTCCTCAGTATTGGGCACTTTAGCAATTTTAGGTTAAACCCAATTTTATTTGCCATAGTTTATCGTCCCCCATCAACCTACTCAGAATTTTTATCCGAATTTGCTGATTTCTTAGCTGATTTAGTGCTGAAATCTGATAGAATAATTATAGTAGGGGACTTTAATATTCATGTGGATGTAGATAGTGACTGCCTTAATGTGGCATTCAATTCAATATTAGATTCGATTGGGTTTTCTCAGAAAGTAGGAAATTCTACTCATTACCTCCACCATACATTGGACCTTGTTTTGACATATGGCATAGAAATAGAAAATCTTGTAGTGTCTCCTCATAACCCTGTACTGTCAGACCATTGTCTGTTAACCTTTGATTTTACTATTTCTGACTATTTGGCTCCTAAAGAAAAATATTATTACAGTAGATGCCTCTCAGATGATGCTGTTTCCAAATTTATGCAGATTGTTTCCTCTATGCCATGTGTCAACACAACGGAAATAAGCTATAGACAGCTTGCTCCTTCTGTAATTGATAACATGGTGGATAGTGTTTCAGCTTCTCTGCATCAGACTCTAGACTTGGTGGCCCCCTTAAAAAAGAAAAAGTCTAATCAGAGATTTCTAACTCCTTGGTTCAACACAGAAACTCGTACCTTAAAACAGAAGACTCGTCAATTAGAAAGAAAATGGCGCTCTACTAATTTAGATGAAATCTATTTAGCTTGGAGAAATCATCTTAATTTATAAAAAATCTCTTAGAAAAGCTAGAACGAGTTATTACTCTGCATTAATAGAAGAGAACAAGAATAATCCCAGGTTTCTTTTCAGTACTGTAGCCAGGTTGACAAAGAGTCAGGACTCTGTCAATCCTAGCATTCCCTTAGAGCTTACTAGTCAGGACTTTATGAACTTTTTCAATAATAAAATTTCATCCATCAGAGATAAAATCAGATTCTTCCCACAGTTAACTTAAATACTGTAACTACTACAACTCCTTCTATTGATGTCTGTCTTGATGAGTTTACTCCAATCGACCTTTGTGAGTTAGACAAAATAGTTTCCTCATCCAAACCTTCAACTTGTCTTTTAGACCCTATTCCTACCAGGTTATTTAAAGAAGTCTTCCCACTTATTGGTAGCTTTATTCTTCATATAATCAATTCTTCATTAACTTTAGGCCATGTACCGCAGGCTTTTAAAACGGCTGTAATTAAACCCTTACTCAAAAAGCCAACGCTAGATCCAGGAGCTTTAGCTAACTATAGACCAATCTCTAATCTCCCTTTCATTTCAAAAATCTTAGAAAGAGTTGTTGCTACGCAATTATTTGACCACCTGCAGGGAAATGGTTTACTTGAAGAGTTTCAATCTGGGTTGAGAATCCATCATAGTACTGAAACAGCCTTAGCGAAGGTCACTAACGACCTCCTCATTGCATCTGATAATGGACTAGTTTCTGTACTTGTCCTTTTAGACCTTAGTGCAGCTTTTGATACTATCGATCATAATATTCTACTTGATAGATTAGAACACTATGTTGGACTTAATGGAACTTCGTTGCAATGGTTTAGATCTTATTTATCTGATAGGTTCCAGTTTGTTCATGTAAATAATGAGTTTTCTTTCAATTCAAAGCTTAGTCATGGAGTTCCACAGGGATCTGTGCTAGGCCCTACTCTTTTTAGTTTATATATGCTTCCGTTAGGCAACATTATTAGAAAGCACTGTATACATTTTCATTATTATGCAGATGACACACAATTATACCTGTCAATGAAGCCAGATGATAGTAATCAATTAGCCAAGTTAGAAGCCTGTCTTAAGGAAATCAAAGCTTGGATGACTTGTAATTTCCTGCTATTAAATTCAGATAAGACTGAAGTCATTCTTGTTGGTCCAAAAAACCTTAGAAATTCCTTTCCAAATCAAACTTTCAGTTTGGATGCGGTTACTCTTTCTCTTAATAGCTCTGTGAGGAACCTTGGAGTTAGTTTTGATCAGGATTTGTCCTTCAATTCACATATTAAATTTGTTTCTAAGACTGCCTTCTATCATTTGCGTAATATTGCCAAGATTAGGAGCATCTTGTCTCAGAGTGATGCTGAGAAACTGATCCACGCTTTTGTTAGCTCGAGATTAGATTATTGTAATTCTTTATTATGAGGCTGTCCTAAAACATCTTTAAAAAGTCTTCAGCCGATCCAAAATGCTGCAGCAAGAGTTTTAATAGGTACTAGAAAGAGAGATCATATCTCTCCGATTCTGGCCTCCCTTCATTGGCTTCCCATAGAGTTTAGAATTAAGTTTAAAATCCTTCTTCTTACTTACAAAGCTCTAAACAATCAGGCTCCTTTTTATTTAAAAGATCTGATACTACCGTATTATCCTAACAGAGCACTACGCTCCCAAAATGCAGGATTACTTGTAATACCTAGAATCTCCAAAAGTACAATGGGAGGCAGAGCCTTCAGTTATCAAGCTCCTCTCCTGTGGAATCAGCTGCCAATCTGGATTCGGGAGTCAGACTCGATCTCTGTTTTTAAGAATAGGGCTAAAACCTACCTTTTTGATATAGCCTACAATTAGGGAGGGATCATGTGTTTCCGAACCCTCCCTTAGTTATGCTGCTAATAGGTTTAGTCAGCCGGGGGACCTCCAGTAATGCACTGGGCCTCACTCCTTTCCTCACTCTCTATGAAATATTTTTTTTTGCTGGTCATTAACATCTGTTTGTTCTCTCCCATAGATTGAGTCCCCATCGTGCTGTTTGCTCTCTACATGTCTGTTCTTTTCTTCTTCTCTATCCCCTCACCCCCCAGCCAGTCGCAGCAGATGACTGCCCCTCCCTGAGCCTGGTTCTGCTGGAGGTTTCTTCCTGTTAAAAGGGAGTTTTTTCCTCTCCACCGTCGCCAAGTGCTTGCTCACAGGGGATCGCCTGATTGCTGGGGTCTTTCTGCAACTGTGGGGGTTCCCCCCTACAGTTGATAGTGCTATGAGATGACTGTTGTTGTGAAATGGCGCTATATAAATAAAGTTGAATTGAATTGAATTGAATCTACCTGAAAAGTTGTAAGCCCCTGTAACCCACTTAAAATATATGGGTACTAAAATAATTCATTCCACTTAGTGTATTCACTCTAAATTCACATTCCTATTGAACCTGAAAGCACCATATATTTTCTTCCTTAAAGGTACCTTGGTTTCTCACCAGGAAGAAACGGGAGGGACACACGCGAAACGTGTCTGGTCTGAAGAAGCGTTAGCTCCTTGCTAAGTGAGGTAAAACTGAGACAAACAGAGTTTAAAAAAAGAGTTCTGCTAGTTCAGAGTCTGCTGCAAGAAGAGTCCCTTGGTAAAGGAATTTTCAATTTTTTTCAGTTTTACTGTGGATGCTCCGGTGAGTTCAACAAGCAAGTTACTTAAGCTAACCTCGTGGGGTTTGCTAGCTGATACTAATGAGTTAATCAGTGTTGTATAATTAGTTAAAATCAGTCAGTGTTTTTTGGAAAATATATTCTTGTGCACTTTGTGTTCAAATATTCATTTGCGTTTAATTCATGCTGCGTATATGCGGTCTGTTAAGGCCCTTTTCCACTAGCACGCTTTAGCACGACACGGGACGGCTCAGCACGCTTTGTACGCCTTTCCACTAGCCCCAACACGGTTTAACAGCCGCGATTCTCAGCCCCGCTCAAGGGCAGGGTACAGCAGTGCTGAGCTGGGCCGTGTTGTGACGTTAACAGACTGGTCACCGCTGATTGGTCAGGTCGTTACCGGCGCTGATTGGTCAGGTTGTAACCGCCGCTGATTGGTCAGTTCGTAACCGCCGCTGATTGGTCAGGTCGTAACGTCACGAAAAGCGACCTCTTCTGCCGAATCTTCACGACTGCCATTACTCAGCGCGCAGCCACTGTGGGCGGTTTATTTTCAGTGTATTGCTGTGCTATTTTCATTTAATCTCTATCAAAAATGGCTTCGCGTAATAAGGGTGTTCCATGGACCAATGAGGAGGTGCAGTGTCTGCTCACTGCATTGTCAGACGAACGTATCCAGCGCGAGTTAGACGGAGCCACCCGGAACCGGGAGGTCTCGACATCGGAGTCCTTTAACGGTGATTTTTTTTTTATTGTGCGTTTTTTCGCAAATATATTCGGTAAGACGCTCAGTTTATTTATGCAATAAAAAAGCTGTTCATTTGTGGATGATGATCGCTCTGCTTTATCGCAGCACACTGCGGACTCACGCTTTTTTTTTAAGTATTCATGTGAACAATACGCTGAAATAAGCTTATGTAATCTTGTTAAAAGCTATTGTCTTTTCTGTATATCTTGCACTTTCGTGCTGTATTTTATTGTGTGCATTTTCCTTGTAGAATCATCCCACGTGTCCGCCGCGCCAGCCCACCCGGATTCTCCAATGTGAATCTGTCCCGCCGACATCGGTGTCGGGCAGATCACAAGCTCCGTCCCAAGCTCCATCACGAGATCCATCAGCATCTCCATCACCTGATCCAGTGGTCGGCGTGTATAAAATGTCGATTAACCTTCTTGTTATGTTGCAAAGTTTTTTTTTATTTGAATATTTTGTATATAATAAAATGGAAGTGTTTTGGATTAAAGTGTGGTTTGTCTGTTATAACACTGAATTATAAAACAGTATAATTACATAGAAATTCCATTGCCTAGTCTGATCAAAATGATGCTGATCATCCTGTCAGGGGTCAACCATTGTAAAGGTAATGTAATTTTTAACTAGACCAAAAAACAAATGTTTTTGTAAGCTTTCTGTTCTTTTTATTGAAATATCATAAAAAATTAGCACCACATGATCCAGTTCTAAACTTTGGGTACATTTTTTATGTTAACTTATAAGAAGTTGCACAGTTGGACTTTAAAATGCAGCAGGAGAGACTGATCAAGCTTACAAGTCAAAGTAGGTAAAAAAGTAAGTATATGTAAATTGAATGTTCTATCGGCATTCCAAATTCAGAGAATTACAATACTTTAGAAGGAGTGTAGCATCATCAAAACGGAAAATACCAATACTGTTGTTCCAAACGTTGACCTGAAGGTGAAAAACATGAATTTTTTTTATTCAGTACATCCAAAATGCCCTAAGATGTAAAAAATAATACAATTTGGTGTTGGCCAGTGTGCCACTGTCTCATTATTTAATACGAATAAAAACAAGTTTCAGCTTATTATTTCTTGGTCATTTGGCAGTTAATTCAAACCAAAAGTGACTTGTGTTGTTGCAGCTTTTTTTATCAGAGAGTTTCTCCAGTTTTGGAGCATATAATCATCCGTCCCTTAACTGTTAAACATTAAATAACAGCAGACAGATTGGCAAAGGATACACAATTGTGTTGCTGTTGCCCAAAACCGCTGTGACCCACTGCTTGTGGTGCTACCCTTTGCATGTGTGTGCTTTTTATGAATATTCACACTTTTTTGTAAGTACAAGTGGGATAGTATTAAATTGAAATATAACATATTTCTAATAATGTGTGCTTTTTGCAAATATTTACACTTATTTTGAAAGTAAAAGTTGGATAGGATTAAATTGACATATAACACGTTTCTCAATAGTGACAGTACCAGTATATGGAGGAATTCTGGGTCATATTAGCATCTGCTCTTCATCATAATGGGTTTGGGCGGGGGGGGGGGTGTCTAATCATGTGCCATTGAGGGCCAAGACCCTGCAGGCTTTACCTCCAACCAGTGTCTTCAACAGCAGATTCCACTGAACTTCTTCCACTGACTGATCAGTGACAACACCTGCTGAAGAGACTGGGTAGAAGAGAGAACCTGCAGGGTCTTGGCCCCCCATGACACATGATTGGAATCCCCCGGATTAGGTTTAATGGGATTTTACATTTTAACACAAACTGCTTTATGGTTCATAATTCTGTTGACAGACTTACACCAAACCAAAAGTGATTTCTCAAACTGCTGGATTATTCTTAGCTTTTCCAATCTTTCAGTATTTAATTTATGGTGGTAACCTTCACATATAAAAAAAGAGACATCTGCAAAAACTTCAGAGGTTTATTGTCAGTGCAAATCCCAGTGCAATACAACATGAATGCATATCTAGTACATTGTTGATGCAGAGAATATATATTTCTACAGTACATGTTTCCATGTAACCTTGTGACTGCATTATTTTAATTGCTTTTAATCCTAGATCAAGTTTGTTTTTGCCTAAAATGCATGATAACTGTCAAATATATCTTATTATAGTTTACTTTTTGAATATATATTTTGTGGCTAATATAGTTATTAACCTGGCGATCAAGTTGTGTCAGCTGATCATTTTTTTCTATGACACCATCTCAGACTCTGCTGCAGAAGCAGGTAAGTCCATGATGTCTCAACAGTCTCTCCATGATTTTCAAGCAGATCAGAGCAATTTGTTGTACAGGAAATAAAACGTTTCTACAGACATTCTTAAGCTCTATAACCACTGATCGTTTGTGAAGCTGTGCTGACATCAGTGACAGGCTGCTGACATCCGTGACAGGCACGCACAGAGCGAATGAAGCAGTAATTTCCCCACCACAGAGCCATCTGAAACACACACAGCGTACATATTTTAGTACCTAACAGCGATAACTTGCAGACATTAAAGTGTAGCACGACGTACTTATAGCAAACTAGCATTAGCAACCATTAGCTTACCGTCATATGAGATATACGACCTAGTTTGTATCCTCACGCCTTTGGCTCTCCCAGAAGCTGCAGAACTATTCCAGAGTGTTTTCATCTCGCTGCCTGTACCCTTGTCTGGCAGTCCTTTTTGGCGTTTACGGTGAAAAAAGCCACAGACCGAGGAGTGGCCTTGTACAGCTGTGTGTTACGTTTTGCTTGGGTCGCGTGCGTTATGTCACGGGAGTGTGGGGCCGCCTCGCTGTGGCGCCGCCTCGCTGTTATAACCATCCCAACCATTCCAGCCCAAGCACAACACCATGCTAATGGAGACAGAAGCATTCCGAGCCGTGTTGAAGTAAATCGAGCCGTTCCGAGGTGTGCTGGGCTAGTGGAAATGAGGCTTTAGTTAATTCATGCTGAGCATATGCAGTGTTGGCAAATTCATGCTGAGTGTATATGTTAAAAGCTTATTTGTTAACATAGTTATTTCAGTGGAAAACATTTTTCATTTTCTTAAAAAAAAAATAAAAAATGGGAATTTCAGTTGATATGGTAAATGGCGTTCACTTACATAGCACTTTTCCTCATCTCCAGATGACCAAAGTGCTTTACAGATCCTGTTATCCACCCATTCACACACAGATGGCAGCACTGCTGCCAGGCACATTGCTGGCCTGACCCACCAGGAGCTCAGTGTCTTGCTCAAGGACACTTCGACATGCAGTCTGCAGACAGAGCGAGAGTCGAACCCCTGACCCTCCAATCAGTAGTCGGTCACACTACACCTGTGCCACAGCTGCATATGGAATCAGATGTGTCCTGATTTGATGCAACAAGAATGAATATTTCAGTCTTGTATGAAGACTGGAAAAAAAACTAATACAGAAATAATTCCTAAAAATGTTTCTAAGTAATTAATCCTAAAAAATGGATTTATTTGATACTGAGGTATCAAGAAATTGATGAGATCTCAATCAAATGGAAAAAAACAAAAGGTATCTTGTGATTTATTTTGATTGTTCTGCTATACTGTATGTGCTGTTACGGCCCCGCTCCTCCTTATTGTGTATAAAACTTGTTTAATTTGGACTTTTATTTTGTTTGGGGGGAAATGACATAATCGTAAAAAAAAAAAAAAAAAATCCTCTGTTTTAGTGGTGGTGTGTTGAACTACAGCCCAGAGTGCATGAAGGCTTGTTGTAATCTCCTACCTGCGATGAATCCAGGCCATAAATCTGCTTCCTGCAATCTGTATGGTGTGCTGTCAATGACAAGATAAGTGCTGTTGCATGTCTTTGTTTAATAAGTTACCTTTTGGTTGAGTTGCAATTCTCCAGTGCAGCCATTTGTTCTTTTGGTATGGGAAGCTTGAGTTGTGGGGTTGAGCTCACCTGTGGCTGAGACAGTAGTGAGTTGTAGTTGTTTAGAGGGAATTTGGCAGCTCAAATTTTGGGCCAACAATGCACATTCTGGTGTGGTTGCTGTTAATGTGGCTACCACATGCAGTGACCAGGTTTCACCTTGTAGTGTCGCCATTGCCCCACTAAAGTATTGATTGAATCCTTACTGCTTGCATTTTCCTTCACAAATTGAGGGTTTATCACCTGGAAAGTGGTTTGATGCTATTAGTTGAGGACAGCTTTGTTTGTTATGGATAATGTTTGGATAAGCCTGAACAATACACAATGTATTTTATTTGTGTATTTATACAGGCTTTATTTTGAGAATCATCTGTTTCTGATTTAGTTTGTTTTCTGTGTTTGCAGACTGCCAAGTACATTACTTGTATCAGATGCTGGAATTCAATACAGTCCGGTTATAAAACCGCAAGTCTCTTCTCCATCCTTGTATCCTGACCGATACACCATCCTTTATACTGCTAAAACCTTTAAAGAGTCAGCACAGCCTAATAACCCTCCCAAACAGAGTGGGTCCTTTGAGCCGGATAGCAGTATTCAAGATGGACTCAGAGAAAGAGATGCACCCTGATGTGAGGCCTAAGAGATAAATGTGTTGTCCTACCAGACTGCAGGACTTTGAAGTGGATTATGCAGGATATCAACAGAGAGATCTGTCACCATGTGGCCCACCTCCTCCCCTCATAGGAAAACGAGCGTTTGTTCAGACGGAGGGACGAGTCCAGATAACCCCCTTCCACACCTCCCCAATTCATTCTGGAAGTTTCTATGGGAATGCTCCTCGGTATGAGACTTCTCAGCTAGCCCCAAAACTACTCCAGAGTTTTGGGGCTCTGGAGTAGTCCCCCTCCATCCCCTCACCTCCCCTGCGTACGGGGCAGGAGAGGGGATGGAAATGGTTCAGCGGATAGTTGGAGCAATTGGCACAGCAGATGGAGGAGGAGACGCCGAACATTACAGCTGACACAGGTGGTCGGTTACCGTTGCTTATTGCTGGGTAATTAATGGAAACTGTTCGGTGAGAAAGGTGACTTGGCACTCTGTGGTGTCCAAATGGGAGAGCACTGACTGTTCCCCCGGTGAAGCGCTCGCTGAGCCTCGATCCCGGCTGGACCGTTCTGTCATGATTAGTTAGCCGGAGACTCAAATGCAGAGCGAACAACACCGAAAGAACAGATAGACTCAGGTGGAACCCTTTAATACAATTTATTTTACAAGTAGTAGAAGTAGAAGGCTGCTTTTAGGAGCAGAGACAGGGAGGCCGTGAAGGCAGCACAGCAGGAGGTGAAACACTGTGTGAAGGAAGCCAAGGACAGCTACAGGAGAAAGGTGGAGCAGAAGTTGAGGGAAAACAACATGAGGGAGGTCTGGGAAGGTGTGAGGACCATCACAGGTCTCAACACAAAGACCAGAGTTGTTGGGACAATAGAGAGGGCAAATGAACTGAACGATTTTTTCAACAGGTTCAACCAGTCTTTGCCCTTGCCCCTCCCACCCCCACCCCCGCCCTCATTACAAGCCATGCCCCCCCCTCCCCTCCACACACCTCCCCCCAAATATTGCAACCCCCCCCCCCCCCTCCTCCCCTACATCAGTACGACCCTTGCTACCACAGAACAGGTCAGAGGGCAGCTGAGGAAGCTCTGACCCAGGAAAGCTGCAGGCCCGGACAAAGTGTGTCCAAGAGTATTGAAGACCTGTGCTGCAGAACTGGGGGAACCACTACAATGGATCTTCAACCTCAGCCTGCAGATTGGGAGGGTGCCCACTCTCTGGAACACATCCCGCATCGTTCCAGTTCCGAAAAAGAACCGGCCCAGCGAGCTGAATGACTTCCGACCAGTGGCACTCACCTCACATCTGATGAAGACATTGGAGCGGCTCTTCCTCAGCCTCCTCAGACCTCAGGTGCAACACCTGATTCAACAGATTCAGGTTGTGGGCGAACAACCTGAATCTGTTTTTCAATAGATTTGACCAACCGCCCTCCCCCCTGACTGCACAACAACCACTGCTGCCTCTAAAGAAATCAAGTCCTGCTGCCCACTCCCCACTCCACCAACACCCCCCCACTCCCAACACACAGCCCCCCATCCTGACCCTGACCAGGACCCAGGTGAGGACGGAGCTGAGGAAGATCAAGGCGAGGAAGGCGCCGGGACCGGACGGCATCAGCGCAAAGCTCCTCAAGTCCTGTGCAGACCAGCTGTGTGGGATTGTGACGTATATCTTCAACATGAGCCTGAAACTGGGGAGGGTACCACAGCTGTGGAAAACATCTTGTGTGGTACCTGTACCAAAAACTTCCCACCCCAAAGACCTGAACAGCTACAGACCGGTGGCCTTGACGTCCCACTTGATGAAGACCCTGGAGAGACTGCTCCTTGCTCACCTCCGCCCCCTGGTGGAACCAGCGATGGATCCACTCCAGTTCGCCTACCAGCATGGCATTGGGGTGGAGGATGCGGTGATCTTCCTCCTTCACCGTTCTCTGTCCCACCTGGAGAAGCCCGGGAATATGGTGAGGATCATGTTCTTTGACTTCTCCAGTGCTTTCAACACCATCCAACCGATGATCCTGAAGGACAAGCTGCTGCGCGCAGGGGTGGACCAGCACCTGTCATCATGGATCCTGGACTACCTCACGAACCGGCCTCAGTTTGTGAGAACCCGGGACTGTGTGTCCGACACGATCATCAGTAGCACGGGGGCCCCCCAGGGAACGGTGCTGGCTCCCTTCCTGTTCACTCTTTATACTGCGGACTTCTCACACAACACAACACACTGCCATCTACAGAAGTTCTCTGATGACTCTGCGATCGTTGGCCTCATCTCCAATGGAGATGAAGCTGAGTACAGAGGGCTTATCCAGGACTTCGTGGACTGGTGCCATCGGAACTGCCTCCAGATCAACGCGAGGAAAACTAAGGAGCTGGTGGTGGACTGCCGCAGGCATGGGCAGCCCCTCACAGTACCAGTAAATATACAGGGAACAGACATCGAGATGGTGACATCCTATAAGTACCTGGGTATTCATCTGAACAATAAACTAGACTGGTCACACAATACTGATGCACTCTACAAGAAGGGACAGCGCAGGCTGTTCCTGCTGAGGAGACTCAGGTCTTTTGGTGTACAAGGGGCGCTGCTGAAGTCATTCTATGACACGGTGGTGGCATCAGCCATCACTTTTGGAGTGGTCTGCTGGGGCAGTGGCATTACTGCAGCCGATAGGAAGAGACTGAACAAACTGATTAAGAAAGCTAGCTCTGTCCTGGGGCAGCGCCTTGATCCGATGGAGGAGATAGGAGAGAGAAGGACGGTGGCTAAACTGTCATCTCTGCTGGAGTCCGAGTTCCACCCTATGCAGGACATACTGAATGCACTGAGGAGCTCATTTAGCAGCAGACTACATCATCCCAGGTGCACAACCGAGAGGTTTCGGAGGTCCTTCCTACCAACGGCTGTCAGACTGTACAACCTAAGCAGGGCTGCTCGCAGAGATAGCAAAAAGACGTAACAAACTAATAGTTTTTTGAATGCAAAAGATGCAATAGACTTACACAATGGTCCCCTCCGGCATACAACTAGGAACATACCGGTCGCTATGGAGGGTGAGAATATGTATGGGCACATAATCATACCATGTAGGATAACTAAGTAGACGGTTATGCTGTTTCATTCCATCTAGCAACAATGCTCTGCACTGTGTGTGTTTATATATTTACATATTTATTCCATCTAGCTACAATGCTCAGCACTGGGTGTGTTTATATATTTATATATCTACATATTATTCCATCTAGCTACATTGCTCCGCACTGTGTGTGTTTATATACTTGCATATTTATTCCACCTAGCTGCAATGCTCCGTACTGTGGGTGTTTATATATTTACATATTTATTCCATCTAGCTACAATGCTCTGCACTGTGTTCATATATTCATATATTTATTCCATCCAGCTACAATGCTCTGCACTGTGTGTCTGTGTCTGTGTGTATATATATATATTTTATAGTAATACGTACATATGTATATTAGCTGCTCTTGCTTGCTTGTTTTTTTTCTTGCCTTCTGATTGTTGCTCTGAGTGTTGCTATCCCTGTGCTGTTGCAATCCTGGAATTTCCCCGTTGTGGGACTAATAAAGGCTTATCTTATCTTATCTCTTACACGCCCAGGACCGCCTGCAGTTTGCGTACCAACCAGGTGTTGGTGTGGAGGATGCCATCCTCTACCTGCTTCATCGAGCCCACTCCCATCTGAATAAGGGAAGTGGCACAGTGAGGATCCTCTTTTTGGATTTCTCCAGTGCCTTCAATACCATTCAGCCCCCTTTGCTTCGGGATAAACTGAGCAAGATGGGAGTGGACTCCCACCTGGTGGACTGGATCTCCGACTACCTCACTGGCAGACCACAATATGTCGGGCTGAAGGACATTACGTCTGACACAGTTGTCTGCAGCACTGGAGCCCCTCAGGGCACAGTATTGGCCCCTCTTCTCTTCATCCTGTACACCTTGGACTTCTGCTACAACTCGGAGCTGTGTCATATCCAGAAGTATGCCGATGACACAGCCATTGTTGGGTGTATCAGGGATGACAGAGAGGAGGAGTACCGGAGACTGGTAGGGGATTTTGCTGCATGGTGCCACACTAAACACCTACAGCTCAACACCTCTAAGACGAAGGAGCTGGTTATTGATTTTGGGAGGTCCAGACCAAGACCTCAACCAGTCCTGTTAGAGGGAGCTGAGGTGGAGGTTGTGGATTCATACAAATATATCGGGTTGTGGTTGGACAATAAATTGGATTGGACAACATACATTAGCCACTTGTATGGGAAGACACAAAGTAGGATGTACTTCCTACAGAGATTGCGGTCCTTCAACATCTGCAGCAAACTTCTGCGGATGTTTTACCAGTCTGTGGTTGCCAGCGTCCTCTTTTACTCCGTGGTGTGCTGGGGGGGGGGGGGGCAGTATATCCAAGAAGGATGCGTCCAGACTGGATAAACTGATCAGGCGGGCTGGCTCTGCGGTCGGCGCGAAGCTGGACACCCTGGTGACAGTGGCAGAGATGAGGACTCTGGATAAACTGTTGGATATAATGGACAATGCCAGCCACCCTCTGCACACCGTCATCAGTGACCAGAGGAGCCTGTTCAGTGAAAGACTGCTCCTTCCCAAGTGTCGGACCAACAGGCTCAAGAACTCTTTTGTCCACCATGCCATCACACTCTATAACTCCTCACTTGGGGGGGGGGGGACATAGAGTACAGAGGACAGTAGGGCATTCATAGTGCAATAACTTTAACTTAACCATACTTGTACAAGCCATATTCAGCCCTGTATTTATATTGTGTATATTATGTTAAGTGTTTATTTTTTGCTTTTTTGCTTTTCTGATCTGTATGCTCCTTTTATGTGCTGCTGGAAATTTTTAAATTTCCCAGAGGGAGTCATCCCAAAGGGATTAATAAAGTTAAGTCTAAGTAAAATTAATGAATGACAACAAATACGTACGCTGGGTGAGCACACAGCCTGTAATTGAGGGAGAGAGGTGAAATGATTAATAATGAATTAAATGGAGAAGGGAGAAGAAGAGGAAAAGAGGAGGAGAGACTTACTGACAAAGCAGAGGGCCAGGCTGTGGAACCCAGCATGAGGTGGTAAAGGAGCTGGTGGGGAAAAACCAGCAGGGTGAACAGGTGAGGGAAAGTAGACAGGATAGAGCAGGATAAATGGTTGATCGGGTGGAGTAAGAGTTATCTGACGAGAAGAGGTTCAGATGAGCGTGCGCAGCCCTGGAGTGACACACCGCTGAGATTAAAATTAAAAATTAAATTAAATCCCCCTTTATTGTCATTCAACCATACATGTACAGTAGAACGAAATTGTGTTTCTCCTATCTACAGTGTTAATCACACCCCCCCATATACTGTATAGAATCAGAGGGGCCGCTGCTATGCAAGGCGCCGCCACAGATTTCCCTCCTCCATTCCATTATTGCTGAGCACCAAGCTGGATGGCAGAAAGTTCCGCTTTTATATGGTCTTCGGCATGACCTGGCCGGGATTTGAACCCCTGCCTCCCGGGTGTGGGGCGGATGCTCTATCAACTGAGCCACCACTCCGGTTAGATGGCAGCAACCTGAGGAGGAGAAGAAGAGGCGGTCAGACAACAGGTAAGAGATAACACCATTCAATTTAACATTAGCTGAAGGCAACAATACCCAATGGTCCAGCGAAGAAGCACTTGCAGACTGGCTCTTTTAAAGCTGGTAGATGAGGTAGCAGCAGGTGCGCACAACCACGCAGGTGAGCGTAATCAACTCCGGAGCCGGGAAACGGGCAGAGGGAAAAAACACGGGGGGGGGGGGGGGCACACTCACCTACAAAACACAAATAATGAGGATAAATGTTCCAAATTTAAGTGGAAAAAAGCCAAATTTACAGAGGGAAAAGTAGTAAATTTACAAGAAAACTGTCATTAAAAAAATTAGGATTAAACAACTTTAGGTAGATAATGTACTTTCTTACTCTTATGCAACTATTTTTGGGGGTCACTACTACTCTTATACTTGAGTAATTAATATCATAACACTACTTGTACTTGGCTACAATTTCTGACTACCTAACTCTGACTGTATAACTTGTCTTGTACACAAAATGTGCTATACAGATAAACTTGCCGTGTGTGTGTGTGTGTGTGTGTGTGTGTGTGTGTGTGTGTGTGTGTGTGTGTGTGTGTGTGTGTGTGTGTAAATGAGTATGACCAAGGAAGTTTATTTCTCAGAGAAATCTTCCTTGGTCAAACTATTCATGCGTAGGTTTGTCGGCTGAGCACTGCCCTGTCCTGACGTTTCCACAACAGCTAACTGTACAGGTTAATATGACTCTGTTAACACTGATTAAGGTTAAAACATAGCATAAATTTGATAGGAAAATTAATATATCAAATAATATATCAAATAATAATCTTTTACTTCAGAAACAATTTTATTTTATGAGAGCATTTGGCCCTCACAGTGTTTGCTGATAAAAAATTCTGGCCCTTGGACAAATGGTGTTGATAACCCTTGCTTCAGATTCATAACAGCTCTTATAACAAGGTCACTTATTCCATGTCCTTTATTTCTATTCATTGTAGCTTGGAAGTTTCATTAACATCCCTTTACATGTTTAGAGATGGCAATAAAGAAAAAAAACAACATACAGTCTCTGAATTCAGATGACGGACACTCAGATACACACAAAATGTGTAATCGATGTGCCTGTCAACACATGCTTGACAATAACACACACGCATGAACACACACTGTGGTGTGAATGACATGTCTGTGTCTAAGTGGTACAAATTGAACCCCATTAGTTTCTGAGCCAATGCACAGCTACTGGCAATGACGGAGGACTATTGTCACTAGCTGTTGCTTTTGGTTACTGTATGTCACCCAGTTTCAGGCCTCCTGTCCCTTGGCACCAATGCCAGTGTCAGTAACGGCCCTGCTGGTTCAGCCCATCACACCTCCCAGCCACTATTATCTAACCTAATGAAGTGAAGTCATTGGGTCACCTGCATTCACAACCCTCAGCTAGAAAGCTAGACTTACATCAGCACTGCAAATGGTTCACTCTCTCAGCTATTATCATTGCAAATCCTCTCTGGGAAATCAATAGAAACAAAAATAGCACAGTGCAGTGTTTAATGATGAAGAATAGATTGTCCAGTCAGACATTGGCATCTACAGTGTAACCTGCATACTGTGTTCTCTACTGAACTCCCAACAGGTTTGCATATGCTGTAGAAAAAAGAATTACAGATGCAAGCAAAACTCCAAAGGGAGCTTAAAGCACAAAAGGAAAATGTTGAATTTTTTACATTTCTGTGGAACTATTTAAGATAAGATGATCCTTTATTAGTCCCACTATGGGGGAATTTACAGTATTGCAGCAGCAAAGGGATAGTAGCACTCAGAGCAATAATAAGATAAAATAGGGCAAAAACAGGATATACACAGTGCACGAAGTTAGAAAAAGTAGAATACTTTTTACAGTTAAAAAAAAGAAGTAAAATAGTATTTACAGCATTACAGTTAAATTATTCAGCAATGGATATACTGACAGTATATTTCACAGTTGAGTGAGTACAGTGTTATTGACATCTTCAATAATAATTAGGTTAACAGTATATTGGAAAGGAACGTTCCTTATTGTTCAAAGTAGTAGTGTAATCTAGTGTTGTCTCTATGAACAGTACAGCAGTATTGTCTCTATGAACAGTACAGCAGGACGACAGTGGCTCAGGAGGTAGAGTGGGTCGTCCAATAACCGGAGGGTTTGTGGCTTGAATTCCGCTCTCTCCAGCCATCCTGTCACTGTGTCCCTGAGCAAGACACTTTACCCATCTTGCCTCCAGTGTCCATGACAATGTGTATGAATGTTTGGTAGTGGTCGGAGAGGCCATTGGCGCAGATTGGCAGCCACATTTCCATCAGTCTGCTCCGGGGCAACTGTGGCTACAGCAGTAGCTTACCACTGCCATTGTCTGTGGAGTGAATGAGTAATGGACTCACTGTAAAGCGCTTTGGGTATCATGAAAGGCACTGTATACTGTAAATGCAGTCCATCATTGTAGAGTCTGACAGCAGCAGGTAGGAAGGACCTGCAAAACCTCTTCCCCACGCAATTTGGATGTATCAGTCTGCCGCTAAATGAGCTCTTCAGTGCACTCGTGTCCCGCATGGGGTGGGACTTGAACTCCAGCATTTATGACAGCTTAGCCACCGTCCTCCTCTCTCCTATCACCTCCACTGGGTTGAGGCGGCACCTCAGAACAGTAGGCTTTCTTAATCAGCCTGTTCAGTCTCTTTCTGTCAGTAGTTGTGATGTTGCTGCCCCAGCAGATCACTCCATACATGATAGCTGATGCCACCAGAGTCGTAGAAGGTCTTCAGAAATGCCCTTGTACTCCAAAAGACCTGAGTCTCCTCAGAAGGAACAGCTTCCTGTGCCCCTTCTTTTAACCCTTGGGGATCGGACCACATGCATGCACGATAGCATCACAAGGCCACTTTAGGACGACGTAACAAAAACACACAGCGTCGCAGCTCCATCATTTCAGCTTGTGTTGAAAGTGGAGATTTGAAACCCTCCCAGTTTTTAAACTGTGTTGATAAGGCAAGTAAAACCAGAGTTATGAAAAAATAATTACTGTCATGCTTTTCCGAATATTTTCGTCATGTTTGGTGCATGTTTGGAGCAGCAAAAAACAGTAAAAACTGAAAATGAAACAAAGCGAAAGTGCGGATTCAAAACACAATATTTGTTTTACATTGATAGACCATGTATACACGGAGAAATTGTTTTAATTTTATAGTACAAAAATATTTTACCTGTGTGTCAAGGTGGGATGGGCAGGCATCATGTTTCTTTCCATATATTTGTCATTTTTTGTCATTTTACTTGACTTGATTTTACAAAATGGAAAAAAATGGTCAGATCAGCTGATAATGACATATTGTCCCGTGGGGTGATGACGTGTGCCATGCTGCACTTCCAGGACATTTAAATTTTAAATCTCTGTCTGTCTCTGTCTAAATATATGTAATATCAATAATATTATATATATAGATAGATATTATAATATAAATATATTACATATATTTATCATTTTTTGTCATATTACAAAATGGAAAAAAATGGTCAGATCAGCTGAAAGTGTTGTGCACACAAGGTGATGTGCCCCTCTGTGTTGTTGTGGACAGGAACTGCTTTTTTGAATGGCACAAATAATTTGTCATATTTTTGTGACACATGATTGTTTTGTAAATAGTTGTACAAAAACGCCTGAGCACCGCCTATATTTTTATGTAAATAGTTGTATATATCTTTGTTGTTTGCTAAATTTTTATGCAAGTTTTTGAAATTTACAATTTATATTTGCATCCTGAGCTATAAACATGGTTTTCTAGACATGTTTGTGGGTTTCACAGTAAAAAAAATCAGAATCAGAATCAGATTTATTGCCATTGTTCATGTAGTACACAAACTAGGAATTTGTCTCGGTGCAATGCTGCAACATTAAACATGATAAAAATAAAAGATAGGACTTCCGGTCTGGACGCCATGGCGACTGCAGCTTAACACTGAAGCTCTCAGACCCAATCCAAGATAACACCTTGAAAATCAAACTTAACGGATTTTTGGAGGAGTGAAAATCAAAAGACAAAATCATCATGTCTAAAGGAAAACAGAAGAAACTGAAATTCTCCAGGCCAGGACACGTATCGGCCGGAGAATCTGAACTGGAAGATCTCCATTCAGAAGACGAGGAACTGGTGGTAGCTAACAAAAAGGTTAGCCTGAAATCACTATTTGAAGAGCTACGACGATTTCGCCGAGAGGTTACGGCCGAATTTCGGGAATTCAGAGACGAATTGAAAAGGACAAACAGCAGAGTGGACCAGGCCGAGAACCGAATCTTGGAAGCAGAGGAACGAATAAAAGTGCTCGAAGATTCTGTGCTGGACCTACGCAAAAGACAAGCATCTATAGAGGCTAAGCTAGCCAACCAAGAAGGAAGAGAGAGAAGAGACAATATAAGAATTCATGGTCTGATAGAAGGAGCCGAAAACGGTTTTAACTCAATGGCAGAATGCGTGGAATCTTTACTAAGAGAGAAACTGGATATTCCACAAACCACCGACTTAAACATAGAAAAGGCACATCGTTCATTAGCCGCTAGGCCAGCGGCGGAAGCGCCCCCACGTTCGGTGTTGGTAAGATTTTCCAATTTCAAAATAAAACAAGAGGTTGTAAGACTGGCTTGGCAGAAAAAAGGATTTATGCACCAGGAGAGAAAAGTCTTCGTGGAACACGATTACGCCCCGGAGGTCCTTAAAAAGCGCAGGGAATACAATGACGCGAAAAAGGTGCTAAGAGAGAAGAAACTGCGCTTTCAGACGCCATTTCCTGCGAAGTTAAGGGTCTTCTACGGTGAAGAAACATGTCTCTATAATTCGGCGGAAGAAGCAACAGCTGACATGGCGAGAAGAGGGCTCCCGGTAACGGTATTTAAACCCGCAGCAGACCCGAGTGAGAAGATCAAAGCGCAAACATGGACAACACAAAGACCTTCAAAATCCACGGGCCAGCAGCGGGAAACCCAGCGCCAGAGCGTCGCGGATAAACTGTCCGTTTTCAGGTTGGAATAGCGACCTTTTTTTTTTTTTTTTTTAATCCTGGACATCCAACCCCCCTCATACAAGGTAACAAACATTAAAGGAGATGCGTATTCAGCATGTGGTAAAACATTTCATGGAACAGTCATAATATTTGAAACAAATAAGTCTTTTTCATAAAAAAAAAAAAAAACTTGTTAAAATAGAAATGTGACAATAATCCACATGTTCTCCTCACACTAACAAATACTGTTTTTGCGTGAATGTTTGATGTGATGGGGGTGGGAGGGTGCACACAATTTCACAGGGTATAGGCATAAAAGGAAAAAAAAAATCATTACAAGTTCGGATTGGGTTCTGAAACTCACGTTAAAAGCATGAGACAACTTACAGGGGTAAGAGAGGGCCCTCAACACGTAACAGAGTTTGAGGAATTCCCCTCAGAGCCTTCACTCTATCAAGGCTCTTCCAGGGTCTTTAAAAAGACCTCAGCTCAGGAAGTTCTTTTGACAGCTTTTTGTTTTAAAGTTTTATACACTATGTTCTTAATGTTTTTCTTGTTCTTAATGTTCTTTCAGTTTCTGAGTAGCACAAAAGAGGGCCACCACACTGTTATACTAAACAAAACAACATAATGTAAAAGGAATCCTGAATCCAGTTAAAAGATCCAAGATTCTAGGCAAAATGAAAAAAGACAAAGCAGGAATAATATTTTTACAAGAAACCCACCTAACAGACGTGGAGCACAATAAACTCAGTAGACAAGGGTTTAAAATGATCTCTTCATCTTCATATAAGTCAGGGAGGAGGAGGGGAGTAGCGACATTGATATCAACCAAAATTACATTTGAAAAAAAATCAGAACACAAAGATAAAGAAGGGAGATACAGTTTGGTAACTGGGCGGCTAGAGGGAGAAGATATCACCCTACTGAATGTGTATGCTCCCCCAGGGGCTAACTGGAAATTTTATAAAAATGTATTTGACCTAATGATAACTAAAGCTCAAGGTTTAGTGATATGTGGTGGGGACTTCAATCTAAGACTGAATCCATACTGGGATGCTTCTGGTAATTCTCCACATCAAAATAACACCCAAAGCAGGAAGACTCGGATGCTACTAAAAGAAATGGGAATCTGTGATGTGTGGAGGGAACTCAACCCCTGTGTAAAAGACTATACATTTTACTCAACTCCACATTCATCTTACTCAAGGATTGACTATTTTTTTATGTTTAATAGAGACATTGGAAGAGTAGAAACATGTAAAATAAGACTGATGGATCTCTCTGACCACAGTCCGATCTACATGGACTTAAATATCCAAAAATACACAAATAATACATTTTCTTGGAGGTTAAATTCAAATGTCCTGAAAGGACCATTGAAAGATGAATTGGAATCAGATATTCTCAGATATTTGGAAGAAAACGATAATGGAGAAATATCCCCTTTAATACTGTGGGATGCATGCAAAGCTGTAATAAGAGGAAAGATTATTGCAAAACTGGCAACCCAAAAGAAACTAAGACAAGAAAAACTATCCACATTAGAGTCAGAACTTAGGAACCTAGAAAAAGAACACAAAGGCAACACTCATTCTACTGACTCGCTCAAGATTAAGGAAATTAAAAACCAAATAAATGAGATCTACACAATAGAAATCCAGAAGAAACTTACATTTTTGAAACAAAAATACTATGAAGCAGGCAGTAAATCGGCAAAATTGCTAGCCTATAAATTGAGGAAACATCAAACAGAAAGAGCAATCTACAAAATCAGAGACCCAGTATCAAAGGAAATAAAATTCAGAATTCAGGATATTCTTAAAAGCTTCGAGAATTACTATAAGAACTTATACTCCCACAAAAAACATAAAAACGCATCCGAGGCATTCCTAAACACATTAAACCTTCCCCAACTTACGGAGTCACAAAATATAACACTACTGTCAGAAATACAACCTAAAGAATTGGAAAAAGTAATTATGAAACTTAAAGCTAACAAATCCCCAGGAGCAGATGGCTATACAGCAGAGTGGTACAAAACCTTTAAACAGCAACTATCTCCTCTCCTCCTGAAAACATTTAATTATGTCCTCCACACAGGGGAAATCCCCCCCTCCTGGAGAGAAGGGGTCATTGCAGTTATACCTAAACCTGAAAAGGATAAACTAGAGTGCTCCAACTACAGACCAATCAGTGTACTAAATCAGGACTATAAGCTTTTTACCATTATCCTTGCCAAAAGGTTAGAAAATATACTGACAGACTTAATTCATTTAGACCAAACAGGTTTTATAAGACAAAGACAGACACAAGACAACATTCGACGCATTCGACGCACTTTACACATAATTCATCATATAAAAAAATATAACTTAAATGCAGTCATATTGGGACTAGATGCTGAAAAAGCATTCGATTCGGTTGACTGGTCTTTTCTATATAGAATCTTATCCAGTTTCAATTTTCATAACAACTTCATTAGAACTATACAGGCATTATATAAAAAACCAACAGCTAAAATAAGGATTAACGGTAATTTATCATCATCTTTTGAACTGGAAAGAGGATGTCGTCAGGGCTGCCCCCTGTCTCCACTGCTCTTTGCAATCTTCATAGAACCTCTGAGCCAATGGATAAGACAAAATCAAAAAATTCAAGGTATTACACTTGGTCAGAAGGAACATAAAATAGCACTCTTTGCTGATGACATTTTAATATACCTAGGGCAGCCGGACACTTCTTTACCAGAACTAACCTCAGTTTTTTCAGAGTATGGAGATTTATCGGGGTACAAATTAAACATGCATAAAACCCAAATTTTAACATTCAACTATGACCCAAATCAATATTCACTAAGCAAACTCAAAACTAACTGGGAGTCGGAATCTATGAAATATCTGGGGGTCAATATCCCGAAACAACTCAACAAAATTATATCACTAAACTATGATCCACTGGTGACAAAAATAAAATCTGACCTAGCAAGATGGAATATGATACCATTCTTGGGTACTGCACAAAGAATTGAAGCAGTCAAAATGAATATACTTCCATGTCTTCTATACCTTTTCCAAACAATACCGGTAGAACCTCCCAAAAAAACATGGCAGGAGCTGGACAGAAGGATCTCAAGATTCATATGGCAGGGCAACAGACCTAGAATCAGATATAGAACCTTACAGCTAAACAAAGACAAAGGTGGGCTCGCGCTGCCAAATATCAGGGACTACTTTAAAGCTGCACAAATTAAAACTTTAGTAGAGATATGTAACCCAGTCTACACTGCACAATGGAAGGAGATCGAATGCCAAATAACAAGTGACCTCCCCCTACAGGCGATAATAGGGAACAATGCCTTACCTAAGCTTTTGAATAACACTAACCCGTGGATAGAGACCCCGCTAAAAATTTGGTTTAAGATAGTCAGAGAGAATCAAACTAAAGAGCCCTATCGACTTCTGCAATGGATTGCCTATGATCAATTTTTTTTTTTTTTTTTTCAAGATGGCGACCGGGATGGTCACACTTTTTCAACGCTGAGACAAAGTCGCTGATTTCTTCCCATTAAAAGAACCTACTCAACAGCGATCGGCGCTCGTGACGGACCCCACGGGCTGAATTTCCACCCCCGTCAGAATCCCGTCGGAATGCCCCTTTAATCGGGTAGAACCGCTGCGCTCTATCTGAAGCTTCTGCCAAGCTAATACTGGTTAGCTTAACACTAGCCCCTGTGCGTCACCTAACTCCGACACGAAGCGGCTCAGTCCCCGGTGAGGGCTTACTGGACGAACCTACCGAGGCGGCGATTGGGAGCTCAAGCGCGGCGTTGGTGAGAGACGGGGGCCACCTGGATTCAGCAGGACAGTGGCCTGAATCGGAGTCCAATTTGCGAGGCCCAGCCGAGGAACTACCAGACTGACGGCGGTCGGTGACGGGGCCTAGCGGAAGAGCCACCCAGCCAGACGACAGCGAGCGACGGTGATCGGCCACCGATCGGCGGAGGTGATCGGTGGATTAGAGCTACGCCGGCGGAGTGCGACATAACTGGCGGTGACGGGGCCCAGCGGAGGAGCCACCCAGCCAGAGGGCGACGAGTGGCTGTGATTGGTGGATTCCGGCTGCGCCGGCGGTGTGCGACATAAATGGCCAGGTAGACGGAGGCAGGCGCCGGCGATAGCCTAGCCGGATTCTCTGTTTATTTCTATCCACAGGTCAGTAAAATGCCACCCAAAAAAGAGCAAATGGAAGAAATTAAAAAATCTCTGAACTTTGTGTTAGAAGAATTGGCCAAAATGACTAACCAACAGGCCAAAATAATAAACCTAATACAAGAGGTACAAGCCCTACATTCAATAATAAAAGAAAAAGACCAAAAAATTATGGACCTGGAGCAACACGGGCGTCTTTTGGAGCAACGCGTCGAGGATCTTGAACAAGGTTCTCGCATTGATGACCTAGTTATAAGTGGACTAGACATCAGATATCAGTCCTACGCCCATGCCGCAACAGGACTGAGTGGTGAACATGCTTCCATAAGTGAATCAATGTCCCTAGAAAACCAAGTGCTTCAGTTCCTTAATGATAAAGACATTAAGGTAGAAGCCAATGCGATCTCAGCCTGTTATGCTTTACCGAAGAAAGATAACAAAACAAAGAAATCAATTGTGATGCGCTTTGTGAACAGGAGGGTGAAAAATGACATACTGAGGCAGGCCAAAAAACTAAAGGAAACTCAAGTTTACCTAAATGAACACCTGACAAAAAAAAAAACGCTGAATTAGCACGGCAGGCACGGATGCTAAAAAAACAAAATAGGATACAGTCAACCTGGACAAGAAATTGTAGAATTTGGATTAAACTAAATGGAACACCTGAGCAAGCAAAAAGTATAATGATCAGAGATGCTACTGACTTAGATAAATACAAATGAACACTGTCTATGAAACACAGAGTGAGGAAACTCAAACTCTAAAAATATGCCACTATGCTGAACATAAACCACAAGAGATGGAGAATGATATTGATCCCGATAACCACTTTTTCAATAATATTCATAACCACTGTGAATATTACACTGAAAAGCAATTCAAAAGTCAAGTGCAATTAGATGGTAAACTGTCAATAATACACTTCAATAGCAGAAGTCTTAACAAAAACTTCTCACAGATTCAGGACTATTTAAAACAGCTAAACAGAAAATTCACAGCCATTGCAGTCTCGGAAACCTGGCTTAATGAAGACCAGGCTCCCCTGATGGCAATAGAGGGATATCAGATGTTTAACATTAACAGATCTCAAAAAAAGGGTGGTGGTGTTGCACTGTATGTTGATGACCTATATAGATGTAAGCTTGTAAATGAAATGTCCTCAGCACTACCAGGGATTTTGGAATGTGTTACTGTTGAGATTGACCTAGACAAAACAAAAAATCTAATCATAAGCTGCATATACAGAACGCCGGGAACTTGCATTGAGACATTCAAAGATAAATTAGTCGAGCTGTACAATAATATTACTAGTAAGAAAATGGTAGCAATTTGTGGAGATTTCAATATTGACCTACTTAATCCACATCAACAAAATGTAGTTACAGAGTTCATGAACTCTATGTACAGCATGAGTCTATATCCCACAATAACACATCCCAGTAGAATCACAGTTCACTCTGCTACACTTATTGACAACCTGTTTGTCAATGTTCTCGATAAGAAAATAGAAAGTGGATTATTGATAAATGATATAAGCGACCACTTGCCAATCTTTGCACTTATCCATGGCCACACGGGGCCCAACCCAGAAAAAATCTCAAAATCGTTCAGACACAAATCACCAAACGCAATCAGTTCTTTTAAAGAGGACTTGCTGAAGCAAGACTGGACAGAAGTCTATGTATCAGATGTAAATGAAGCCTATGACACATTTATAAACATTGTAACTACTCTTTATGAAAAAAACTGCCCATTAGTTAAAAAAAAGCTTAAACACAAATTTGTTGACAAACCATGGTTAACCAAAGGACTACAAAAGGCGTGTAAAAAGAAAAATTTATTATATAAAGCTTTCATAAAGAAAAGGACAAAAGAAGCAGAGCAACGGTATAAAACATACAAAAATAAGTTAACATATATAATAAGATGCAGTAAAAGAGACTATTACAGTAAAGAACTGGAAAAAAAGACAATATTAAAAATACATGGACAATAATCAACAGTATCCTTGGAAATAAAAGCAGAAATACTAGCTACCCGACTTCCGGTTATGGCTGCCACGTAAGACGGACGTGTTTCACTCTGCTCTGCTCCTGGAGAAAAAATCGGCAAATAACTCTCTCATTTGGGACAGAACGTATCCCAGCGTTTGGGCGAGGATATGTCGGCGAAGCCTAAGGCTGGAAAACTAGGTAAAGGAAAAAGCGAGCCGCCGAAACAGTCCAAATTAACGGACTTTCAGGTCTGTGACGCAGCAAACAAAACACCATATATGGCGGAGGAGGCTGGCAACGGTGCGATATCTGCGGGGAGCGGCGCAGATGCGCTGATGGCTGCCATGAGTTCAATGAGAGCGGACTTTTCCTCTAGATTTGATGGGATTATGACAGCGTTGGAAGGAATAAGAAAGGAATTGGGTGACTGTGTAGAACGAACGGCGCAGATGGAGCTCCGTCTCGCTAGTGCTGAAGATGACGTCACCCGTCTTCAATTAAAGGTGCGCACTTTGGAAAAAAAAAATAAATGTCTAGAAGATAATATTTTGGATTTGGAATCTCGGTCGAGACAGAATAACTTGAGGCTGGTGGGTCTTCCAGAGGAATCAGAAGGTCGGGACGTATGTTCCTTTCTGGAAAAGTGGATTCCGGAGGTGCTGGGCAGCGCGGAGCTGCAATCAGCAGTGGTTCTGGAAAAAGCACATCGTATTGGCCCACGGAGAGATAAGGGACCGCCGAGGACCTTAATTATGAAGTTTCTTAGCAACAGAGACAGGATGAAGATCTTCAACGCTGCACGAGCTAAAGGAGAGATTAAACACCAGGATCAGCAGGTGCGGTTCTACCCAGATTTGGCCACAGGAATCCAACAACTGAGGAAGCAGTTTGATCCCATACGTAAGGAGCTGCGCAACCTTGGGATTCGTCATGGTGTAATCTATCCTGCGAGACTGCTGACCACGTATGAGGGCAGAACCCACATCTTCAAGACCCCAGAGGAGGCGCAGGAGTTCATCAAGAAGATCAAAGAAGAAGAAGAGACTGGTGGGAGCTAAGCATGAACAAAATATAAGGTAGAATAATTAAGCATTTGCACAGGCATCTGACTGACTTGAAGTAAACAGCAAGTTTACAAAATATAGATTGTATTATATATTAAAAAAAACAAAAACAAAACAAACAAAAAAAAAAACTATGATGTACAAAGTTGTTAAAAATTTTGGAGTTAAGTTGGAAAACTACAGAGGAGAGTTAATGTTACGTCATTAAAAGCAGTAGAGTTAGGGTGATTGGGAGGATGAAGAAGGAGTGGCTTAGGCTGTTCCCCGTGGGTGTGGAGCGGTCGATGGCTATATCGGGAGACGGAATTTTTCTTTTGATTTTGGGGGGTTCGCCACAAGTGTGGGAAGGGGGAATTTGTTTGTGTGTAGTTTGTAGGATGAATGTTCAACCACTCATGTTTTTGCTTCTCTGTATGAGCATGTTTACACTGCAAGGTAATCCCAAACTCTCTATTGATCATAAACCAAAGTGTTAATCTTAATTTAACTTCATGGAATTGCAGAGGTCTACAAAATTTAAAAAAACTTAAACAAGTTATGAATAAAATAAAAGACATGGGTTCAAAAATTGTGTTTTTACAAGAAACTCATCTAATAGAGGAGGATATAAAAAGAATTAGGAGTAGATGGCAAGGAAGTGTATTCACCTCATCATTTTCATCCCGGGCCAGGGGAGTTATGACTCTCATACATAAATCAGTCCCTTTTCAAGTGAAAAATGTAATTGGAGACAAACTTGGAAGATATGTAATCATTCAAGGTTCTTTGCTATTAGAAAATATAAATCTTGTGAACTTATATGGTCCCAATATAGATGATCAAAAGTTCTTTGCTAATTTATTTCTTATTTTATCATCACTTACAGGGCAACATATAATAGCAGGGGATTTTAATTGTACATTGAATCCAGGTATAGATAGATCAACAGGATTGGATTGTACGCACAATGGATGTAGGATGACTATTAATCATTTTATGAAAGAATTGAGATTGTTAGATATATGGAGAGAAATGAAACCACAAGTTAAAGCCTATTCTTGTTATTCCAGTACCTACAAGACATTCTCACGTATTGATTATTTTTTGATTTCCACAGAATTAAGATCCAAGATTCAAAACTGCTTTTATGATAACATCGTGATCTCTGATCATGCACCCTGTTGTCTAATATATGTAGATAAAAAATTGACAAAGGAATCAGGTAGATGGCAATTTCAGCATAAATGGCTTCAGGATGAGGAATTTGTCAAGTATATAGAAAAACAGATAGACGAGTACTTTGACATCAATACTACACAAACATCAGCATGTGTAAAGTGGGAAGCTTTCAAAGCTTTTATTAGGGGACATATTATTAGTTATACAGGATCAAAATCTAAGAAGACTCGAGAGGAGAGAGCTAAATTGGAACATAAAATGAAAAGTCTTCAGGAAAAAGTGTATGCAGGAAGTGATCCAAGGTTGGAGAATGAATTACTGATTTTGAGAGCTGAATACGACAAAAAATCAGCGAATAGAGCTGCCTCGAGTCTTCTAAGATTGAAACAATCTTTTTATGAACAAGGTGAAAAATCAGGAAAATTATTGGCATGGCAGATTAAACAATTAGAAATTAAAACACCAATTACTAGTATTATAAGTAACGGACAGGTAGTTATAGATCCTTTAGAAATTAACAGAGCCTTTAGAGATTACTATGAAAAATTATATGATACTAAAAATGAATTTGATTTAACAAAACTAAATGGGTTTTTGAACGAACTATCTATACCGTGTATTCCAAATGAAAACAGGGAGATATTGGAGTCTAAAATTAGTCAAGAAGAAGTTGGGCTAGCCATTGATAATATGAAATCAGGAAAAAGTGCAGGACCAGATGGTCTTCCAGTTGACCTTTATAAGAAATTTAAGAATAAATTAATAAAACCTTTTTTGGAAATGGTTTTAGAAGCATTTCAAAATAATAATTTACCATCATACATAAATAATGCCTTAATTATACTGCTGCCAAAACCAGGTAAGCCCTCTAATAAATGTGAAAATATGAGACCAATAAGCCTATTAAACGCCGACCTTAAGATAATCTGTAAAATTTTAGCAAGACGAATACAAGAAATTTTACCAAATATTATTAATCGAGATCAGAATGGCTTTATAAAGGGAAGACAAGGCTTCCATAATGTAAGAAGACTATTTAATATTATTTATTTTAATAAAGAAGCACCGGATACAGCTCTCCTATCACTGGACGCCGAAAAGGCCTTTGATAGAGTTGAATGGCCCTTTCTTTTTGAAGTCCTACAAAGGTTTGGACTTGGAAATAATTTCATAAAATGGGTTCAAACAATATACAATAATGCTAGAGCAGAAATCCTAACAAATAACAATATTTCAAAACCAATAAAAATCAATAGAGGATGTCGACAAGGCTGTCCACTTTCACCTTTACTGTTTACTATGGCAATTGAACCTTTAGCGATAGCGATACGTTTACATTCACAAATATATGGAATTAAAGTTGGACCAACAGAACATAAAATCTCCCTGTACGCCGATGACATAATTTTGTTTATGTCGAATCTAAAAAAATCAATTCCAACCTTGTTGAATTTAATAAAGAATTTTGGGGAAATATCAGGATATAAAATAAATAAAACTAAATCTTCAATATTAATGCTAAATGAGACCCAGAGAAATTACCCAGCCCCTGAGGTAAATCAATTCAATGTTGTAAATCAGTTTAAATATTTAGGAATCCAAATTGTGCCTAAGCTAGAATCAGTCGCCAGTGTCAACTATGAAGCCTTAATGACAGATATCAATGAGTTAACTCAGAGATGGATGTCACTACCAATGTCGATGATCGGGAGAATCAATATACTTAAAAGTAATATTTTACCTAAAATACTTTATTTATTTCAATACATTCCCTTATCACCACCTTTAGATTTATTCTCAAGAATAAAAAAAAAGTTAGTGGAATTTATATGGAACAACAGGAGGGCTAGATTACGTTTGTCTTTATTATATTTACCATTTGATCGTGGAGGTCTGAAATGTCCAAATTTTATGTTGTATTATTGGTCGGCACAACTGAGGTCTATGACATATTATTTTTCATCAAATGATCTCCCTCACTGGACTGAAATGGAATCATACAATTTACCTTTACCTCTTCCCATATTCATATACTCAGATTCGGCAAAAAAATTACAAAAACAAGTTAAAAATCCATTTGTAAAGCATATGATCAAAATATGGTGTGAAGCTAAAAACTATTTAAAAGAACCACAGTTACTGTCACAATTTAGTCCAATATGGGGTAATCAATATTTTAAACCAGGGAGAGCGGACGCTGTATTTAAAGTATGGAATTTAAAAGGGATACAAAAGATTCAGGATTTATATTTGCCATGTGCAGATAACATAATGTCTTTTGAAGAGCTGAGGATCAAATTTAATCTCAATAGAACACATTTTTTTAAATATCTTCAACTTAGAAACTTTATTCGATCAAATCAAAATAAAGCTCTCACTCGACCTATTTATTCATCCTTGGAAAAAATGATGATGAAAGATAGTAAAAGAAAGGGTATTATTTCAGAGTTTTATAACTCATTGACACTATCTTCAAGTGAAAATTCACTGAAAAGATTAAACTACTGGAAAGAAGATCTGCAAACTGAAATTTCAGAGGAACAATGGGAATTGGCTTGTACAGAAGCTCAAACCAAATCAATAAATGCACGCCTTAAATTGATACATTTCAAATGGTTAATGCGGATGTATGTTACACCGGAGGAGTTAAATAAATATAACAAAAATATACCAGATACGTGCACAAAATGCATGGAAAGTAAAGGAGCTCTATTTCATTGTGTATGGGAATGTAAATTAATAAGAATGTTTTGGGAAGAGGTGAGGGTAACAATTGAAAAAATAATCTCAAAACAAATCATATTGAATCCTAAATTGTTTTTGTTGGGTCTGTACCCAGAAAAGCATAATTTTAATAAAAGTGAAAGAGCATTCATAGACCTCAGTTTGCTTAATGCCAAAAAATGTATTGCACTATTATGGAAAAAGACTCATAGACCAGATGTGACTCAGTGGTTAAGACAGATGTTAACAAACCTTCCATTAGAAAGAATAACATATATACTGAAATCAAAGGAAATTGTGTTTGAGAATATATGGAGACCTTTTATTGATTATGTAAAAAATTTAAACATAACTTTTGAAGAAGAAGGTGAATGATGTGTGTGGACCTTGTAAATTCCAAACTGGTGAACATAATATGTATACTTATGTATTGGATTGTCTAGACTAAACAGAGGAGCATTGTTGAAGATTTGATTTTGCTGGTGGTTGTTGGTGTTTTTAGTGCATCCTTTTTTTTTTTTTTTTTTTTTTTTTTTTGTAGTACTTTAGTGTTAGTGTTTGATTGTTTGTATCATGTTTGTTAAAAAAAAAAAGGTTCAATAAAGATATTGTGGAAAAAAAAAGAAATACTAGCTACCCAACTAATATTCCAAAAAATAATAAATCGACTCCGAATGTGAATATAGCTTCACCTGCAGATGAATTTAATAATTTTTTTGTTAACATTGGACCTAAACTGGCCCGAGAAATACCCACTACGGCACCTACAGGTGATACAATATGCAATAACACTGCTGTAAAAGACACCATCTTCATAAAGAACACAGACGAAAGAGAGGTCATTGAAATTGTTAAATCGTTCAAAAGTAAAACATCTACTGACTGCGATGGTATTGACATGCTACTAGTCAAAACTGTTATCGAATGCATAGTGAAACCACTGACGTATATCTGTAACCTGTCTCTCCAATCAGGTATATTTCCCAATGCAATGAAAATAGCTAAAGTAATTCCGATTTACAAGATAGGCGACAGAGGGGAACTCTCCAACTACAGACCAATTTCACTATTACCGCAATTTTCCAAGATACTTGAAAAAATATTCTATGAGAGAATTGACAACTTCATACTGAAGAATGATTTATTGTGTGAGCAGCAATATGGGTTCAGACACAAAAGGACAACAGCATATGCCTTAATGGAATTTACAGAAAAAATATCAACAGCCATTGAAAATAAAGAGTATTCAGTTGGGGTATTCCTGGATCTTAAAAAAGCATTTGATACAGTAGATCACAATCTATTATTAAAGAAACTACAAAATTGTGGTATTAGAGGGGTAGCACTGTCCTGGTTAAGTAGTTACTTAAAGAATAGATATCAGTTTGCATGTGTTAACAGCAAAAACTCAGAGTTACTGAAGGTCACCTGTGGAGTCCCACAGGGTTCAGTTTTGGGACCATTATTATTCAATATGTATATAAATGATATATGTAAAGTTTCAGAAAAAATGGACTTAATATTGTTTGCTGATGACACTAATCTGCTATGCAGTGGAAACAATTTGGAACAACTTCTGGATACACTCGGAAAGGAATTAGGAAAGCTGAAACTGTGGTTTGATTCAAACAAATTAACGCTCAATTTAAGCAAGACAAAATTTATAGTCTTTAACAACCATCACAACTACCCAGTACCCAAACTCAGTGTAAATGGTGTAGAGATTGAAAGGGTATCCGAAACTAAATTCCTTGGAGTAATAATTGATAACAAACTGTGTTGGAAGCCACATATTAATTATATAAAAGGTAAAGTATCCAAATCAATTGCAATATTACACAGAGTGAAAAATTTGCTGAATCAACCCACACTATACACCTTGTACCATTCATTAATACTCCCATACATGACATATTGTAATGAAGTATGGGGAAATACATATAAAACAAACATATATCCACTCTTTATGCTTCAAAAGAGAGCTATTAGAATAATCAACAAAGCAGCTTACAGGGAACCAACAAACCCACTTTTTCTTAAACAAAAAACTCTCAAGTTGAAAGATCTGATTGACTTTAAAACCGCAATAATAATGTTCAAAGTGAAGAATCTATCACTGCCTGCAAATATCCAAAAGTTGTTCCAAACAAGGGAGAAACGATATCACTTCAGAGGAACATGTATATTTCAAAAGCCTACAGTGAGAACAACCACCAAGCAACACTGTATTTCAGTGCAAGGAGTCAGATTATGGAACGATTTTGGACCTGAATTAAAATCATGTACAAAGCTTGGACAATTTAAACAAAAACTAAAGGAAGAAATACTCCAAACATATTTACAAGACGACATGTAAACTCACATAAGGATTGACATTTCCAGCCTGTGTTGTGTTGTAGCTTAGTTTTTTCTTTTTTTCTTTTTTTCTCTGTGACACTATGTCTTAGATTTGTTTTTGAATAGTAACCGCTTAACTTAGACTAGCTCAGTTTTCTTTTTCTCTCAGTCACATTTTGTCTTAGCCTTGTTTTAAATTGTAATCGCTCTTGTCTTGTTTTCTCTTTTTTCTCCTTTGAATTCTTGGATGGAATATGGGTGGGCAATATAAGCTGCGGCTTCAGCCATCACCCATTTCGGATAACTCACGTGGAATTGTATAGTAGAAGGAGTCTTTGTCTAATTTGACCTTGTTGTTATATTATACAGTTTCTTTTAACCTGTAATGTACTATCCGAAATAAATAAAATTCATTCATTCATTCATTCATTCAAGACTTTACTCCTAATAAAACAGACACCAGATTTAAAAAATGGAAGGAGAAAGGGCTGATAAAATATTACGATTTTTTTAAAGGGCAAATTTTAAGAAGTTTTGAAGATTTGAAAAAACAAGGCCTAATAAATCAAGACCTTTACAGGTTCTTCCAGCTTAGACACCACATAAACAATATACTTAAAAAGAAGGATTTGGAAAGGGCCCAGTCAGATGTTCTGAAGGTCTTCTTAATGGCATATAAAGGGATCCCAGGGATCAGATACATTTCTAAAATATACCAAGGTCTTCAAGACTTAAAAGGAGACAACACATCATATATAAAAGAGTGATGGGAAAAAGAGGGGAATTTCACTTTACAACTGGAAATATGGGAAAAGCTAAATAAACAGCAATGGAAAAGTACCTCATCCCTGCAGTGGAGAGAATTTGGATGGAAAAACTTGGTAAGATTTTTCAGAACACCTGCACAAAACAAATTTACCCATAAGGGGTTGAACTGTTTAGAAAGCTTGGGATCAGTCCGCCAAGGTCTCCGCCTTTGACTGCCACCTAATCCACATAGCACCGGACTTCCATGATCCCTCCTGCAGGTGGTGAACCTACTGGAGGGCGGACCCATGTAACTCCTTCGGGCTGAGCCCGGCCGGGTCCCATGGGTGGAAACCCGGCCACCAGACGCTAGCCTTCGAGCCCCTCCCCCAGGCCTGGCTCCAGGGTGGGGCCCCGGTAACCCCATACCGGGCGGGGTACACTGAATCCTTGATATACAATTTATCATGAGAGTCTGTTTAGAGGGATCACACTCCTCAGCCTCCCTGGGAAGGTCTATGCCAAGGTATTGGAGAGGAGAGTCCGGCCGTTGGTCGAACCTCGGATTCAGGAGGAGCAATGTGGTTTTCGTCCTGGCCGTGGCACATCGGACCAGCTCTTTACCCTCTCGAGAATTCTTGAGGGTTCGTGGGAGTTTGCCCAACCAGTTTACATGTGTTTTGTGGACTTGGAGAAGGCATTTGACCGCGTCCCTCGTGGATTTTTGTGGGGGGTGCTTCGGGAGTATGGGGTATCGGGCTTGTTGTTACGAGCTATTCGGTCTCTGTACGACCGTTGTGAGAGTTTAGTTCGCATTGCCAACACTCGGTCGGAGTCATTCCCAGTGAGAGTTGGACTCCGCCAGGGCTGCCCTTTGTCACCGGTCCTGTTCATAATTTTTATGGACAGGATTTCTAGGCGCAGCCAGGGAATGGAGGGTGTCATGCTTGGTGACCACAGGATCTCATCTCTGTTGTTTGCAGATGATGGTGTCCTGTTGGCTTCATCCAGCAATGACCTACAGCTCTTGCTGGGACGGTTTGCCGCTGAGTGTGAAGCGGCTGGGATGAGAATCAGCACCTCCAAGTCCGAGTCCATGGTCCTCAGCCGGAAAAAGGTGGATTGTCCTCTCCGGGTTGGGGACAGGCTCCTGCCCCAAGTGGAGGAGTTTAAGTATCTTGGGGTCTTGTTCACGAGTGAGGGGAAAATGGAGCGAGAGATCGACAGACGGATTGGAGCAGCATCTGCAGTGATGCGGACGTTGTACCGGTCTGTTGTGGTGAAGAGGGAGCTGAGTTCTAAGGCAAAGCTGTCGATTTACCAGTCAATCTACGTTCCTACTCTCACCTATGGTCACGAGCTTTGGGTAATGACCGAAAGAACGAGATCGCGGATACAAGCGGCTGAAATGAGCTTTCTCCGTAGGATTGCTGGACTCACCCTCAGAGATAGGGTGAGGAGCTCAGTCATCCGGGAGAGGCTCAGAGTAGAACCGCTGCTCCTCCACATTGAAAGGAGTCAGTTGAGGTGGTATGGGCATCTGATTAGGATGCCTCCTGGACGCCTCCCACTTGAGGTGTTTCAGGCACGTCCCACTGGGAGGAGACCCCGGGGCAGACCCAGGACTCGGTGGAGAGACTATGTCTCCCAGCTAGTCTGGGAACGCCTTGGTATCCCCTCTGAAGAGCTGGAGCAGGTGGCTGGGGAGAGGGAAGTCTGGGCTTCTCTGCTTGAACTGCTGCCTCCGCGACCCGGACCTCCGGAAAAGCGGTAGAAGATGGATGGATGGATGGATGGATGGGTTGAACTGTTGGCGCTTGTGTGGTGAAAAGACTGCAAATCATTTTCATGTGTTTTGGTCATGCCCAGTTATCCACCAATATTGGACCAATGTACAGACAATATTGGGGAAAATATTCAAAATAACAGTTCCCTTTTCTTTTGTAACTTTGTATTTGGGTTTACTACCGGACTCACTGGAAAGACGAGGAGAAAAATACTTATTCAGTGTTTTAATATTGGCAAGCAAAAAAGCTCTAACTAAAAAATGGATGTTGAAGGACTGTCCTACACCTGAAGATTGGATTAACGTGATCCAAGACATCTACTCGATGGAAAAGTTGACATTCGCACTGAGACAGGACATGGATGGATTCATGAACTTTTGGCAACCCTGGATTGCATATGTGTCTTCCATTAGATCTAATCTTTGACAAATACCATTTCAATAATGGTTCCGCTCTTTGTTCCAACGCTACTCAGATGCTCTTTTACCTTTATTTACTTACTTTTTCTTTTTGTTTGTTTTTTGCTGGTTTGTTTGGGGGTTTTTTTGTTTTGTTTTTTGTTTTTTTTGTTTTTTTTTTGTTTTTTTTGTTTTTTTTCTCTTTAATTTCACTTTTTCTTTCACTTTAAAAAAAAAAAGGGGGTGTTGTAAGAATTATTCTTCCAATGTTGTCAGATATCAGAAAGTAAGGGAACATGTGATGAAAATGTAAACAATGCATTGCTGTAACGACTTGTATACCCTTTACAAAAACTTAAATAAAAAAATAAATAAAATAAAAGATAGAAATAAAAAACTATACATGCAATAAAATGTAGAATATGAATGAGTAATACTGGTCAAGCAATTTTTAAATATATTAGCGAGCAGCAGATACTGTGGAGTACCACTTAGTGCAGTCGGTAATGCAAAAGGAAAACAGTGATGATTGACATGAGTCTGGTTGAGCTGCTGTACGTAGTGCACGAGAGTCTAATAAGTCACATAGTGTTCAGCAGTCTGATGGCAGAGGGGAAGAAGCTGTTCATGTGACGGGAGGTTTTAGTCTGAATGGACCGAAGTCTTCTACCTGAGGGGAGGGGGGCAAACAGTACATGACCAGGGTGTGAAGGATCCGCTATGATCCGGCCTGCACGCCTCCGGGTCCTGGAGATGTACAGATCCTGGAGGGATGGGAGCTTGCAGCCGATCACCTTCTCAGTAGCGCGCACGACGCGCTGCAGCCTTAGTCTGTCCCTGGCAGTGGCTCCTGCGTACCACACGGTTATGGAGGTGGTGAGGATGGACTCGATGATGGCCGTGTAGAACTGCACCAACATTTTGGTGGGTAGCTTGAGCTTCCTCAGCTGCCGCAGGAAGAACATCCTCTGCTGGGCCTTTTTGATGAGGGAGCTGATGGTCGGCTCCCACTTGAGGTCCCGGGTGATGGTGGTGTCCAGGAAGCGGAAGGAATCTGCAGTGGTTATGGGAGAGCCTGTGAGGGTGAGGGGGGGGCAGAGGGGTTGTGACTTTCCTGAAGTCCACGATCATCTCCACTGTCTTCAGAGCGTTCAGCTGCAGGTTGTTGTGGCTGCACCAGGACACCAGCTGGGCCACCTCTCTCCTGTAGACAGACTCGTCGCCGTTGGAGATGAACCCGATGAGGGTGGTGTCGTCCGCAAACTTGATCAGCTTGACAGACTGGTGGCTGGAGGTGCAGGAGTTGGTATAAAGGGAGAAGAGCAGGGGGGAAAGTACACAGCCCTGGGGTGATCCGGTGCCGATGCTAACAGAGTCTGAGACAGTCTTTCCCAGCTGCACATGCTGCCTCCGGTCCGTCAGGAAGTCGGTGATCCACCTGCAGAGGGAGTCAGGCACGTTGAGCAGGGACAGCTTGTCCCGGAGCAGAGTGGGGCGGATGGTGTTGAATGCAGAGCTGAAGTCCACAAACAGGATCCTGGCGTAGGTTCCCGGGGAGTCCAGGTGCTGCAGGATGGAGTGGAGGGCCAGGTTGACTGCGTGGTCCACAGACCTGTTGGCTCGGTAGGCAAACTGCAGCGGGTCCAGGAGAGGGGTGGTGATGGACTTGAGGTGGGGCAGGACCAGGCGCTGAAAGGACTTCATGACTACAGAGGTGAGCGCTACAGGTCTGTAGTCGTTAAGTCCAGTGATCCGTGGCTTCTTGGGGACAGGGATGATGGTGGAGGTTTTGAGGCAGGTCGGCACGTGGCATAACTTCAGGGAGGTGTTAAAAATGTCTGTGAAGACAGGAGTCAGCTCTTCCGCACAGTGTCTCAGAGTGGAGGGAGACACGCCGTCCGGACCAGCAAACCTTTTCATACTCAAACTTTGTTTTTTGTGTGATTTTAGGTCCAGTGTTTTAATACAGTATGCAAAAATGAAAAAAATAACTGAATTCACACGTACAGATGTGGACAAAATTGTTGGTACCCCTCTGTTAATGAAAGAAAAACCCTCAATGGTCACAGAAATAACTTGAATCTGACAAAAGTGGTCATAAATAAAAATTCTATGAAAATTAACTAATGAAAATCATACAATGCTTTTGAATTGTGGTTTAACAGAATTATTTTAAAAAACAAACTCATGAAACAGGCCTGGACAAAAATGATGGCACCCTTAACTTAATACTTTTTTGCACAACCTTTTGTGGCAATCACTGCAATCAAACGATTTCTGTAACTGTCAATGAGACTTCCACACCTCTCAGCATGTATTTTGGCCCACTCCTCATGAGCAAACTGCTCCAGTTGTCTCAGGTTTGAAGGGTGCCTTCTCCAGACGGCATGTTTCAGCTCCTTCCACAGATGTTCAATAGGATTTAGATCAGGTCTCATAGAAGGCCACTTTAGCATAGTCCAATGTTTCGCTCTTAGCCATTCTTGGGTGTTTTTAGCTGTGTGTTTTGGGTCATTATCCTGTTGCAGGACCCATGACCTTGCGACTGAGACCAAGCTGTCTGACACTGGGCAGCACATTTCTCTCTAGAATACCTTGATAGTCTTGAGATTTCATTGTACCCTGCACAGATTCAAGACACCCTGTGCCAGACGTAGCAAAGCAGCCCTAGAACATAACAGAACCTCCTCCATGTTTCACAGTAGGAACAGTGTTCTTTTCTTGGTATGCTTGATTTTTGCGTCTGTGAACATAGCACTGATGTGCCTTGCCAAAAAGTTCCAGTTTTGTCTCGTCCGTCCGTAGGACATTCTCCCAGAAGCTTTGTGGCTTGTCAGCATGCAGTTTGGCAAATTCCAGTCTGGCTTTTTTTATGATTTGTTTTCAACAGTGGTGTCCTCTTTGGTCATCTCCCATGAAGTCCACTTTGGCTCAAACAACGACGGATGGTGCGATCTGACACTGATGTACCTTGACCTTGGAGTTCACCATGAATGTGTTTAGAGGTTGTTCTGGGCTCTTGTTACCATTCATATTAGCCGTCTCCTCCTGCGGCCACGTCCAGGGAGGTTGGCTACAGTCCCGTGGATCTTAAATTTCTGAATAATATGTGCAACTATAGTCACAGGAACATCAAGCTGCTTGGAGATGGTCTTATAGCATTTACCTTTAACATCCTTGTCTATAATTTTCTTTCTAATCTCCTGAGACAACTCTCTCCTTTGCTTCCTCTGGTCCATGTTTAGTGTGGTACACACCATGTCAACAAACAACACAGTGACTACTTGTCACCCTTTAAATAGGCCGACTGACTGATTACAAGTTTGTAGACACCTGTGATGTTAATTAGAGGACACATCTTGGTTGAACATGTCCCTATGGTCACATTATTATCACATTAAACCACCTGACAACAGCACATTTCTCAGACACCATAACCATTGGTGGCTTCCATATTGTCAATGTGTACAAGCCCCCTAGTGCCAACTGGGATCTACAGGTCTTACCCACCCCACCCCACCCTGCCATCTATGTGAGGGACTTTAACAGCCATCACCCTGACTGGGGGTACCCAGCAGTGGATAGTGACGGGGCGGTACTTTCAGACTGGGCATCTAGAAATGATCTTGCTCTGATACACGACCCCAAACAAAGAGGAACCTTCCAATCTGCTAGGTGGAAGAAGGACTATTCTCCTGACCTGTGCTGGGTCAGCTCTTTGAATGGGACGCCATATCCTACACAGATCCTCATTCTTGACGATTTTCCACACAGCCAACACCGGCCCCTGCTTGTACACAGTGGCCTACAACTTCCAGTCATAAACAGCCCAAAGAAGATGCGCTGGAACTTCCGCAAAGCCAACTGGAAGAAATTCAGTGAAACCCTGGATTGGAGTGCTGTTACCATCCCATTCCACACCATCACTGTAGATGAAGCATACAACCGCTTCTGGAGCGCAATCTTCAAGGCTGCTCACACTGCAATCCCACGAGGCTACCGACCCCTCTATGTCCCATGCCTGGACGGAGAAAGCGCTGCCCTCCTACAATCCTATCAAACATCAGGGGACCCAGAGATAGCAGACCATCTCATTGAATCGCTAAGTACAGCCCGGCGAAAGAAATGGGAGGAGACAGTTGCTGACCGGAGCGTTATCCACTCTAGCAGGAAATGTTGGAGCCTCATCCGTCACCTAGGAGCTGCACAGAAGCCCCCCTAGCCAAAGCCAAGCATCTGTCACACCCAACCAAGTTGCATCCCACCTACTAACTAACTACTAACTAACCTGCACTTATATCGCGCTTTTCTAGTCACAAAGACCACTCAAAGCGCTTTCACTAGTACTAACCCTCTATTCTAAGGGCCCATAGGAAACAGATATCTAGGGACAATTTAGAACAGCCAATTAACCTAACATGCATGTCTTTGGATTGTGGGAGGAAACCGGAGCCCCCGGAGTAAACCCACGCAGCACAGGGAGAACATGCAAACTCCACACAGAAAGGTTCCAACCCCTGCCAGCCTGGGGATTCGAACCAGGAACCTTCTAGCTGTAAGGCAACAGTGCTAACCACTGCACCACTGTGCTACTGACCATCGCCAAAGCACCCCAAGACAAAGACACCAGAAGAGCAGTTACAACTGAGCTAAAAAAAACACCAAAAATGCCCGTAGAGGAAAGGAACCCTGAACCCTTCGAGGCTGCTGAACTGGAGAAAGTCCTACAGGGCCTGAAATGTGGAAAGGCAGCAGGATACGACAACATCTTCCCAGAATTCATGAAAAATCTTGGCCCCCGAGCCCTAACCTGGTTGACACAACTCTACACATGGATCATACAAACAAACTCGATCCCAAAGAAATGGCGGACAGCAAAAGTCATTGCCATACCAAAACCTGGCAAAGACCACAAACTACCAGCAAGCTACCGCCCAATCTCCCTACTCAGCGTTCCTTATAAAATCATGGAGCGCCTAATACTGCAACGTATTTCCCCAGAAATAGAGGAAATTCTAAGTGTGGATCAAGCAGGTTTCCGCAAGGACCGCAGCACAGAAGAACAAGTACTGGCCCTAACCACCTTCATCGAAAATGGCTTCGAGAGCAGACTGAAGGCAGGGGCTGTGTTTCTCGATCTTACAGCCGCCTATGATACGGTCTGGCACAAAGGCCTCCTCCTGAAACTTACAAAGGCGATCCCTGCCTGGGCAACAGCAATTATAAAAACCCTGCTGACCAACCGAAGGTTCAGAGTCCACCTCGGTCAGAACACAAGCGCATGGAGAACACAGAAAAACGGACTCCCACAAGGCTCAGTTCTAGCTCCAACCCTGTTCAACCCCTACATAAATGACCTGCCCACTACAAAATCCCGCAAATTCATCTATGCAGACGACATCTGTTTGGCACTCCAAGCACCAGACTTTGAGTCACTGGAACGGGTGCTCACGGAAGATCTTGCCAAACTGGACCAGTTCTGCAAAACCTGGCACCTAAAACCAAGCCCAGCAAAAACCGTCTCCAGCGTATTCCATCTCCACAATGTAAAAGCTGCCAGAGAGCTAAACATCCACCTGAGCGGACTCAAGCTTAAGCATGCCTCGAATCCAACCTACCTTGGAGTGACCCTTGACAGGACCCTATCCTTCAAGGAACATTTAAAGGGGACAGCTGCTAAGGTGAAGGCACGAAACAACCTGCTCTGCAAGCTCGCTGGTGCAAAATGGGGGGCGGCAGCCTCCACCCTGCGCACCTCAGCACTGGCCCTTTCATACTCTGTAGCAGAATATTGTGCCCCTGTCTGGTCCAGGTCATCCTACACACACCACGTAGACACCCAGCTCAACACAACCATGAGAACCATAACTGGGACAATCCGCTCAACACCACTCCCCTGGCTCCCTGTACTGTCAAACATAGCCCCCCCACACATCCGGCGAGCAGCACTAACTCAAAGGATGCTTCAAAAAGCCAAAGACTCTCCTCACTTACCAATCCATGCTGATATCTACACCCCACCCACTGCCCGACTTCCATCCAGACGGCCAATTTGGAAGAACCCTCCCCCAGCTGATTTCACCATCCAGACAGCTTGGCAAGAGGAATGGGTGACCAAGGAGGTCCCAAACAAACACCTGGTGACAAACCCCAACCAACAGGTCCCGGGCACCAACCTCCCAAGGAGACAGTGGTCTACACTCAATCGCTTCAGGACTGGACATGGCCCCTGCTTGGCCAGCCTTCACAGATGGGGCAGTATCCCTAGCCCACTGTGCGCATGTGGAGAGGAGCAAACAATGGAACACATCATAGAGGCTTACCCGCTCCAAAGACTGGAAGGCGGATTACACACCCTCCATACAGCAAACCAGGAGGCAACTGCTTGGCTTGAGGACTTTGCATTCGCTAAATAAATAATATGGTCACATTATTTTCAATCTTTTCTAGGGGTACCATCATTTTTGTCCAGGCCTGTTTCATGAGTTTGTTTTTTAAAATAATTCTGTTGAACCACAATTCAAAAGCATTGTCTGATTTTCATTGATTAATTTTCATAGAATTTTTATTTATTACCACTTTTGTCAGATTCAAGTTATTTCTATGACCATTGTGGGTTTTTCTTTCATTAACAGAGGGGTACCAACAATTTTGTCCACATCTGTATGAGGTTGTGGTGAAACAAGTCACACCAAACAAGGCAAGGTAAACAATTTTTAACATGAAATATTAAGGTATAATCAAAAATAGTCAAAAACGCCCAATTACACCCTGGATCCCCAAGGGTTAACGTGTGTTAGTGTTGTGTCACCAGTCTAGTTTATTGTTAATATTTACTATTGCTCTGAGTGCTGCTGCAATCCTGGAGTTTCCCCGTTGTGGGGCTAATAAAGTCTTGGCTTGGCTTGGCTTATCTTATCTTATAGTTAGGCCACCGGAGTGGTGGCCTAATTGATAGAACATCTGCCCCACAACCGGGAGGTTAGGGGTTCAAGTCCCAGCTGCGTCCTACCAAAGACCATATAAAAATTGTACTTCCCGCCTTCTACCTTGGTGCTCAGCGTAATAGAATGGGAGAAGAAGAAGTTGTTTGTGGTGATGCGTTGCATGGCAGCGACCCCTCTGATTCTACATGTGATTAACATTGTAGATAGGAGAAATGTAATTTTGTTCTACTGTACATGATTGACTGCATGGACTGAATGTCAATAGAAATGGCTTCTTATCTTATCTTAAACTGTTAAAAACTCCATTCAGAAATAATCTAGATACATGAAAAAGGTGATCTTTTAAAATCACACACCATTTTATAGTACAGCACATACAGGGGTACCTTAACTCGCCGTTAGACCCTGGGCTGAGAGGTTTTGTAGCCCCCCCCCCCCCAAAAAAAGAAATATGTTTAATGAGAAAAATGTTGATGTTGTGGAGAGAGGAATAATGTGGTGCTGCATTAACATAAATGCATTTGCCATTCCCATTCCCTTTGCCACTGTTCCCATCAACACACAAATCCCACCCCCCCGACAATTCCCCTTGTCACCCAGCACATTAACATGCAGACCGGAGGAGGATGCATATCCTCGTGCGAAAACCATAGACAGTCCTGCACCTCTGTTATGCATCTTGTCCTGCCATGCCCTTCTGTCTGAGTGGAAACATACTGAGTGGATTCCCACACCGCTCCCCCCCCCCCCCGAGAAACTCAGACTGAGCCTTAACCCTCATATCCTTTGGGCTTCAGCCTACGTCCATAGTGGCTGTAATGGGGGGTCGGTGGCTCCAAGGCGCTGTTGTGCCAGTGGGGCGCTCTTGGGGGTGTGTCCGTCTGTGGGGGAACATTTGGGGGGGGGCATCTTCAGCATGCCATTGTGACTGATCTGACAAGTCATTTACCTGGGGAGTTCTCAGTGGGGGTCTTCCACGCTGAGGAGCTCGGGCCAACATCGCCTGCTCGTCTGCTAAAACAAAGGCGGGCTTGAGCCTGTCTATACAGATTGTTTCCCTGCATCCCCCCAAGTCTAACACAAAATGTTTCTCCCCGGGTTCCAGTATTCTTAACGGGCCATCGTAGGGCGGACACAAGGGGGTCTGGTGGGCATCGTGCCTGACAAATACGAACGACGCATCCTTCAAGGTCTTTGGCACAAAAGCGTGGGGAAAACAGTGGTGGGCTGGGCCAGGTACCGTCCCTGCTTTTGCGCTATGTCGTGAAAGCGGGGATGGATCGGTGTTCGGCACGGGGTTGTCCGGCAAAAATTCTCCAGGGAGCCGCAGCGGCTGGGAAAAAACCAGCTCTGCTGGGGAGGCTGCCAAATCCTCCTTCGGTGCTGAACGCAACCTTAATAGAACCCACGGCAACAAAATTCTTCGGGGAGCCACAGCGGCTGGGAATAAACCATCTCTGCTGGGGAGGCTGACAAATCCTCCTTCGGTGCTGAACGCAACCTTAATAGAACCCACGGCAACCGGTCCACCCAATTTACATCCGTAAACAAAGCCCTGAGTGCTGCTTTAAGCGACCTGTGGAAACGCTCACATAACCCATTGGCCTGGGGTTTGTACGCGGTCGTGCGATGAATTGTGATGCCCAGGCTCTGGGCCATTGTGGACCAGAGGTCGGAAACAAACTGTGGGCCCCGATTGGATGTGATATCCGAAGGGGCGCCGAAACGTGCCACCCATGTCGTCAAAAAAGCGCATGCAACTTCTGCAGACGCAGTGGAAGCTAGCGGGACTGCTTCGGGCCAGCGCGTGGTGCGGTCCACCACTGTCAGGAGGTGTGTGAACCCCTGCGATGGTGGGAGGGGGCCAACGAGGTCCACCTGAACGTGGTTGAACCTCTTAGCCGGGATATGGAACGGCTCCAAGGGGGCCTTTGTGTGCCTGTGTACCTTGGCTTGTTGGCACGCTACGCAGGCTGCAGCCCACTCTTTCACCTATTTGCGCAGGCTCGGCCAGACGAGCTTTGCTCCCACCATTCTGACTGACGCACGCACTCCTGGGTGCATCAGGGAGTGAATCGACTCAAAAACACGGCAGTGCCAAGTGCGTGAAACCACTGGGCGCGGGCGGCCTGTGGAGACGTCACAGACTGGGGGGGGGGGGGCATCTTGCAGTACTCTGCTCTCCAGCCTTAATCCTGTTGGTCCAGACTGGAGCGCGCTAACGTCCACATCGTTGATCTTGCTCAGTGGCCATGGCCATATAATCTATCCCTACGTAGACTGGGGCCACTAATGCACGTGAGAGTCAGTCCGCCACCACGTTGAGTTTACCGGCCACATGCTGAATGTCGGTTGTAAACTCCGAGATCACGGCCAGCTGTCTCTGCTGCCGGGCTGACCATGGTTCTGAAACCTCACATACGTTAGTGGCTTGTGGTCCACGAACACAGTGAAGGTGCGCCCTTCCAGCCAGAACTGGAAGTGGCGTATGGCCAGGTGGAGAGCCAGTAACTCCCTGTCGAACGGGCTGTATTTACGCTCATTGTCACGCAAAGACCTGCTATAAAAGGCAAGCAGCTGCCAAGAACCGGAGACGCACTGCTCCACGATGGCCCCTATGGCCACGTCCGATGCGTCGGTAATGAGCGCTATCCGAGCCGCCGGGTCTGGGTGTGCCAGTAGTGTGGCGTTCGCCAGAGCTGTTTTAACCACAGAAAATGCCTGCTCTCACTCAGGAGTTCAGTCGACTCTGTCCACCGGTTTCCATTTCTTAAGCATGGCATACAACGGCTGCATGAGCTGGGCTGTGCAGGGGAGAAAACAGTTGTAGAAGTTAACCATCCCCAAAAAGTCCTGCAGTGCCCTGACTGTCTGAGGGCGGGGAAAATCTGCCACTGCGCACACTTTGTCCGGAAAGGGTATCGCGCCCTCCGGTGAGATGTGGTGGCCCAAAAAATCGATTCCCGTCACCCCGAACTGGCACTTTGCCCGGCTGATTATTAACCTGTTCTCCTCCAACCTCTGGAAAACTGTCCTGAGGTGGGCTACGTGTTCGTCCTCGGACGCACTGGCCACCAGGATGTCGTCCGGGTAGACAAACACAAATGGCAGATCGCGCAGCACCACATCCATCATGCGTTGGAATGTCTGCACCACACCTTTTAACCCAAAAGGCATGTGTAAAAACTCAAAAAGACCAAACGGGGTTATTACTGCCATTTTAGGTATGTCCTCAGCACGCACGGGGACCTGGTGGTAACCGCGGACCGGGTCTATTTTGAAAAAAAATGCGTGCCCCGATGAGGTGAACGGAAAAATCCTGAATTTGTGGGATCAGGTAGCGGTCGTGCGCTGTGGCGTTGTTTAATCTGCGGAAATCTCCGCAATGTCGCCACGATCCCTCGGCTTTAGGCACCATGTGCAGCGGGGATGCCCATGGGCTGTTTGAGTGTCTGATGATGCCCAGCTTTTCCAGGTTGGCAAACTCCTCGCACGCTATGACCAGTTTAGTTGCGTCCAGGCGCTGAGGTCGTGCGAAAACGGGCGGCCCTGTGGTGGTAATGAAGTGCTCCACCCCGTGTTTAGTGACAGTCGCCGAAAAGGTCGGGACTGTGAGTGCTGGAAACTGGGTGAGTAGTGTGTGGAACTTACCCCCTGGAGCTGTGACGTTGGCTAGTGTTGTGGACCTGGCTTCTCTAGCTGTACAGGGGAGAGAATCAAAAGACATTGTGTTAATCAGGCGTCTGTTAGCAACATTGACTAGTAGTCGGTGTGCACACAAAAAATCAGCACCCAAAATGGGGAAGCTGCATGCCACTATGACGAAAGTCCATTGGTATGTACGGCCGTGCAAGGATACAGTCAGTGTCCTCTCACCAAAAGTCTTAATGTCTGAGCCGTTTGTGGCTGTCAGCACGGGGCTGCTAGTTCCCGCCAGCCGGTCTACGTAGGACAGCAGGATGAGACTCTTTTGGGAGCCGGAGTCCACGAGGAACCGTCTCCCCGAGCGTGAGTCTGTCACATAGAGCAGTTTGCTTGCTTCACCGGTGGTCGCAGCTGCTACTGACTGCCGGCCCTGGTGTTTCCTGAGCACTTGAATTGGCATGGTGGCACGCATCGGCGTGCATCCTCTCCAAAACAGCGGTGGTAGAAGCAGAGCATGTCCCTCCGGTACTTCTTGGCCTCCACTGCAGCCACCGTCGTTGGCTCCCAGCTCTGCTGGCCGTCTCGCTGAGCTCCGACGCCTCTGCGCTCACTGCGAGGGCTCTGGTGGTGAGGATAATCCGATCTGCCTCTTGCGCTAGCGCCTGGTAGTTGCACGCGGCCAACAGTGGCGAATTGGCAAGGACCGCCCTGGCTGCTGTCGGGAGGTTCTGGAGGAAAAGGTGGGCAAAGAGGAAATGCCTGTCATCTGTGCCCATCAACGCCAACATCTTCCCCATTTATTCGACCGCCGACCCGTCTCCCAACTTGGAGCGTGTCAGGAGCCTTTCCGTTCTCTCGCAGTCCAAGAGTGTGTAGCGCCTGGGTCAGCGCAGTTTTGAGAGCATCGTATTTGTCATGGGCTGGGGGCTGTTGGAGCAGGCTTGCCACCTGCTGAGTTGTGCGTGCGTCCAGTGCTGCAACCGTGTAGTAGTATTTGGTGTCATCTGCCGTTATTCCCCGGAGCGCGAACTGGGCCTCGGTGTGGAGGAACCAAGACTTCGGGTCGTGTAGCCAAAAGTCTGGGAGTTTGACCGAAACGGCGCACGCGTTGCTGGCACCTCCCGTCCGGGTCGTCTCCGGGGTGTTCGCCTCAAGTTCCATTGTGCGTCAAGGGTCACCAGTGTGGAGAGAGGAGTAATCAGGCGAGGCGGTCCAGAGCAGAGCAGACTTTAATAATCTCTCTCTCACATTCACAAGAATCACAAGCATAAAAAAACAGGTCGTGGGCACCTCTCCTTTTATAGCATACAACTCGCTCCGTGACGTGTAGTGCTGCATTAACATAAATGCATTTGCCATTCCCATTCCCTTTGTCACTGTTCACATCAACACACAAATCCCCCCCTGACAATTCCCCTTGTCACCCAGCACATTAACATGTAGACCGGAGGAGGATGCATATCCTTATGCAAAAACTATAGACAGTCCTGCACCTCTGTTATGCATCTCGTCCTGCCATGCCCTTCCGTCTGAGTGGAAACATACTGAGTGGATTCCCTCAGTGTGTTCAATACTTATTTTCCCCACTGTATCTTTAGATACAACTGCAAGCAAAATTATTCAACTTCCACTGCAAATTAGGTTTATTTGCAAAATGTACAAACTAGCAGCTGTTTGCAATAAACAAATCAAACAAGAACAATTTAAATAGCTCAACACAACTAATATTACAAGTGGCTACTCTGAGTTCAACACAAAATACCACTTCTAATGACTACTGCAGTCTCAAAATTATTCAACGCCTTCATGACAAGCTCTTTAGTACTTAGGGGTGGTAGTGGCTCAGGAGGCAGAGCAGGTCATCCAATAACTGGAAGGTTGGCGGTTATTTTTATTATTATTAGCAGAGCACCCTTTTGCTGTTATGACATGCTGCAAATGGGATGCATAGCCACACAACAGCTTCTGGCAGTGTCCTGAGGAATCTTAGTCCATTCTTAGTCCATTCCTCATGGGCAAAGGCCTCCAGTTCACTAATATTCTTGAGTTTGCATGCTGCAACTGTCTTTTTTAAATCCCATAAGAGATTTTCAATAGGATTCAAGTCAGGCAACCGTAATGATTACTCTAGTATCTTCCGACGCATATCGCGCTGTTCCTCGCGCTGCGCTGGGATTATCTGATCACGTGATGGTTCACCTCATTCCCACATACAGACAGAGATTGAAGCTCACTAAACCTGTCGTGAGCACTACGAAGAAACGGACCAGTGAAGCTGAGGAGGAGCTGGAAACGTGCATGGAAATATCTGACTGGGGCATGTTTAAAGGAGCCACGCATGATCTGGATGAGTACACGGACACTGTGAACTCATATATCCACTTTTGTGAAGAGGTCATTCTTCCATCACGCACCAGGGTGAGTTACTCTAATGACAAACCCTGGTTCACAGCTAAGCTCAGACAGATCAGGAAGGAGAAGGAAGCAGCGCTGAAAAGTGGAGACAGGGACTGCTACAGGGAGGTTAAATACCGGTTTAACAGAGAGCTGAAGAGGGCTAAATCTGTATATTCAGAGAGACTCCAGCAGCAGTTCACTGCTAATGATTCGGCTTCCGTGTGGAGAGGACTGAGGCAAATCACCAACTATCGGCCTCAGGCTCCTAAAGGTCAGGATGACAAAGCCCTTTGTCAAAGACTGTCCCAACACTATGCCCGTTTTGACACCTCGTCATCTGTGTCCAACTCCCCCCCTCCCTCCAGCTCCACAGCCTCCACAATCCCTACTTCATTAAAGGCTCCCCCCCCTCCTCCCCCCCTGCCCTTATCATCAGTGAGCAGGACGTGCTCAAACAGTTCTCCAGACTGAACCCGCGCAAGGCCCCCGGCCCGGACGGCGTGTCTCCCTCCACCCTGAGACACTGTGCGAAACAGCTGGCTCCTGTCTTCACAGACATTTTTAACACCTCCCTTAAGTTATGCCACGTGCCGTCCTGCCTCAAATCCTCCACCATCATCCCTGTCCCCAAGAAGCCACGGATCACTGGACTTAATGACTACAGACCTGTAGCGCTCACCTCTGTAGTCATGAAGTCCTTTGAGCGCCTGGTCCTGCCCCACCTCAAGTCCATCACCACCCCTCTCCTGGACCCGCTGCAGTTTGCCTACCGAGCCAACAGGTCTGTAGACGACGCAGTCAACCTGGCCCTCCACTCCATCCTGCAGCACCTGGACTCCCCGGGAACCTACGCCAGGATCCTGTTTGTGGACTTCAGCTCCGCATTCAACACCATCCGCCCCGCTCTGCTCCGGGACAAGCTGTCCCTGCTCAACGTGCCTGACTCCCTCTGCAGGTGGATCACCGACTTCCTGACGGACCGGAGGCAGCATGCGCGGCTGGGAAAGACTGTCTCAGACTCTACTAGCATCAGCACCGGATCATCCCAGGGCTGTGTACTTTCCCCCCTACTCTTCTCCCTTTACACCAACTCCTGCACCTCCAGCCACCAGTCTGTCAAGTTGATCAAGTTTGCGGACGACACCACCCTCATTGGGCTCATCTCCAACGGCGACGAGTCCGCCTACAGGAGAGAGGTGGCCCAGCTGGCGTCCTGGTGCAACAATAACAGCCTGCAGCTGAACGCTCTGAAGACAGTGGAGATGATTGTAGACTTCAGGAAAGTCACTACCCCTCTGCCCCCCCCCTCACCCTCACAGGCTCTCCCATCACCACTGCTGATTCCTTCCGCTTCCTAGGCACCACCATCACCAGGGACCTCAAATGGGAGCCGACCATCAGCTCACTCATCAAAAAAGCCCAGCAGAGGATGTTCTTCCTGCGGCAGCTGAGGAAGCTCAAGCTACCCACCAAGATGTTAGTGCAGTTCTACACAGCCATCATCGAGTCCATCCTCACCACCTCCATAACCGTGTGGTACGCAGGAGCCACTGCCAGGGACAGACTAAGGCTGCAGCGCGTCGTGCGCACTGCTGAGAAGGTGATCGGCTGCAAGCTCCCATCTCTCCAGGATCTGTACATCTCCAGGACCCGGAGGCGTGCTGGCCGGATCATAGCCGATCCCTCACACCCTGGTCACGTACTGTTTGCCCCCCTCCCCTCTGGTAGAAGACTTCGGTCCATCCAGACTAAAACCTCCCGTCACATGAACAGCTTCTTCCCCTCTGCCATCAGACTGCTGAACACTAAGTGACTTATTGACTCTCGTGCACTATGTACAGCAGCTCAACCAGACTCATGTCAATCATCACTGTTTTCTTCCTGCATTACCGACTGCACTATATAGTTCTCCACAGTATCTGCTGCTCGCTAATATATTTTAACTGCTGACCAGTATCACTTACTCTTATTCTACACTTATTGCATGTATAGTTTATTCTTTTATCTTATCATGTTTAATGTTGCAGCATTGCACCGAGACAAATTCCTAGTTTGTGTACTACATGAACAATGGCAATAAACCTGATTCTGATTCTGATTCTGATTCTGATTCCAGGACTTCTTCTGAATCCAGACCTTGGTGGACTTTGAGCTATGTTTGAGATCATTGTCCTGTTGGAAGGTCCAATGATGCCCAAGCTTCAGCTTCCTCACAGACGTCATGAGATTTTCTCCCAGGATTTCCTGATACTTGATTGACTCCATCTTGCCCTCCACATGCTGCAGGTTTCCAGTGCCAGAGGAAGCTAAGCAGCCCCAGAGCATCACTGAGCCACCGCTGTGCTTAACTGTAGGCAGGGTGCTCTTTTCAGCGTATGCTTCATTCTTCCTCCTCCAGATATACCGCTGATCCACAGGCCCGAAAAGTTCCAGTTTTGTTTAATCGCTCCAAGAACAGAATTCCTGAACCTCTTTGGCTTATTTATATAGTTTTGAGCAAATTGGAGCCAACGTTTTTGTGCTTTTTGGTCAGCAGTGGTGTAAGTCTTGTAATTCGTGTATGGAGCCCTTCAACATTTAGTATGCACCTTACTGTGGAAACTGAAGCCTCAGTGCCTGTTGCCACCAAGTCTTGCTGCAGGTCTTTTGAAGTCAGTCGAGGGTTTTTGATCGCCTGCCTCCTCAGGACTCTTGTGGCAGCCATTGATAGCTTCCTCTTTCTGCCACATCCAGGTTGTGTAGCCACTGTTCCTTTAACTTTAAATTTGTGAACTATGCTTCCAACTATATCTCTAGGAACATTCAGTGCCTGTGCTATCGTTTTATGCTCTTTCCCTTGTTTGTGCAAGGCAACAATCTCTTCTCTGAACTTTTTGGACAGTTCTTTTGACTTAGCCCAACATGCAGTCAAATGTCACCGTCAACAAACAGTCCAGGTATTTGAGATGTTCTATCTCAAGCACACCTGATGCAACTAATGAAGACCTTGATTGGGTGCATCAGGTGTGCTTGAGACCGCATCTGCTTTGCAAATGTGTGCTCTTAGAAGGAGTTCTATTCAGGAAGTTGAATAATTTTCAGACTGCAGTAGTCATTGAAAGTAGGATTTAGTATTGAATTTTGATAAAATCCTTGTAATATTAGTTTTATTTAACTATTTACAGTGTTCTTGTATAATTTATTTATTGCAAATACCTGAAAAATTTAAGATAAGCCTTTATTAGTCCCTCAATGGGGAAATTCCAGTATTGCAGCAGCACAGGGAAAGCAGCACTCAGAGCAATAGTAAATAAGATGATAAGATAAGAATTGAATAGCTAAAGCAGTAAATAAATATACATGCATAAATATACAAAGGCTGCCTTTGGCACCATTGACGACCATATTCTGCTAGAGAGACTTGAACACAAATTGGTTTGAAAGGAACAACGTTAAGATGGCACCAGTCTTATTTATCAAACCCTTCCCAGTTTGTCTATGTCCATAACAAGTCCTCTATCCAGACCATGGATAAAGAATAGCGTTCCGCAGGGATCAGTACTTGGACCAATACTGTTTACATTATACATGCTGCCTTTGGGAGACATTATGAGGATGCATTCTATTCATTCTCATTGTTACGCTGATGATACTCAGGTATATTTAGCCATCAATCCAGATGATCCCTGCCATTTGGGTTCACTCCAGGAGTGTCTCAAGGATATTAAAACCTGGATGAACTACAAATTTCTATTGCTGAATACAGATAAAGCTGAAGTCATTGTTCTTGGCCCCAAACAAGCTAGAAGTACTCTTTCTAGTAAGATAACAACACTAGATGGCATTGCGCTGGCTTCTGAGTCTTCTGTTAGGAATCTTGGAGTTGTCTTTGACCAAGATATGTCTTTTAACTCTCATATACAGCAAACTATTAAGACTGCCTTTTTCCATCTGCGTAATATCTCTAAAATTAGGTCCATCCTGTCTCATAAAGATGCAGAGAAACTTGTCCATGCCTTTATCACCTCTAGGCTAGACTATTCTAATTCACTTTTATCAGGTTGTCCTAATAAGTCCATAAAGTTTCTCCAACTCATTCAGAATGCAGCTGCATGTATCCTGACGAGAACAGGGAGAAGAGATCACATTACCCCAGTTTTAGCTTCTTTACATTGTCTCCCAATAAAATATAGAATTGAATTCAAGATTTTGTTCCTAACTTATAAAGCCCTTAACGGTCTGGCTCCTTACCTGCAAGAACTCATAGTTCCCTATCATCCAACCAGAGCTCTGCGCTCCCAAAAATCCATACTATTGGTGGTCCCCAAGGTCTCCAGAAGTAGACTAGGAGGTAGAGCTTTCAGTTATCGAGCTCCCCTCCTGTGGAACCATCTTCCTAGTTCAGTTCGGGAGGCAGACACTCTCTCTTTATTCAAGAGTAAGTTGAAATCTTCTCTTTGATAAAACCTATAGTTAAAAATTAGGGGTGGGTTCAAAAGGTCAATACAACAATATAGATCGATCCACGTTTGACTGAGCCGATATCGATCCACTAAATCTGTGGATTGATCTTTTAATATAATGCTTTTACATCTGTGAACATCTGCCGAATCTGATGGGGTCGAAACCGGGTCAGTGAGCCAGGAACCGCGGCCAAGAACCAGAAACACCCAGAGTGCTAATGGAGCTAACAGCTAACAAGCTCACGGATATGCTAGTTCTTCTTCTGTGGTGTTAAAACGGTTCTCATGCGACAGGAGTTCCCTGCCGCGCATGCGCACGTCTTTACTTCCGTGTTTACATGAGAGGAGGAGCGGTTTTGTACTTGTCGCTACAGAGCTGTGTTGGAACATAAAATCGACGATTGATAAACTGAAAACGCATGGAGACTGGCTGAAACCCGTGAACAGAGAGGGAGACTTGGAGCTGCTGAAATTGTAAGTAAAATATCATTTGTTTGTTGTAACATTTGTGTCATAAATTAATAATTTATCTGGCATGATGGTGGTTTCTTTTACAAACTACTGATACAGAGTTAACTGTTGGTTAAGCGCTGTGAATAAATGCAGAATAAAGGTATATTTTATGAGAATATGGACTTCTAGCACTTAAGTGAGATATTTGAAGATAATGATAAATCACAATAAAATGAAAATGACAGCCTACTACTAAAGGCTACAGTACGAGCCATTTTTACTCAGTAGAACTTAACTGAAATGAACAAATGTTCCTAGGAAATGAATTGAAACCCTTTTCAAAAATTGAAAGTTAATTTGTAGTTAAAATATAAACAAAAAAAAAATAAACTAAATTATTAAACCCTACTGTGGTGTGGGAATTTAAAAATACGATTATTAATTTTACTGTGAAAGCTATTCTTTTCATCTCCCCTTCACATCTATGAAGACTGTATTTCCCCTCCAAGGTCCATCTGGCACTGAGACCTTCTGAAGGGAAGAGGTTGTCAGTGGAGGAGCCATCCCTGCTTCCTTGTGGATTTCAGCACAGAAGAAGACCTCAGATTTTTCAGGGTCTTGGTTTGTAAATTCAAGATTAGAGAAGGTGCTTTTTCTTCATACTCCAATATGCATTCAGTGCAATTTAGTTGTTGTAATGACTAATTGTTTTATTTCTTTTTTTAATTTAAGTTTTCATTAAGAATAGTGTTGGTAATTTTTTGACAATTTTACCGAGCACTTAATTCTACATAAATCATGATTTAACAGGACATTTTTGGCAATCCTGTGCTTTTCTTGTAGCGTTACATAGAACAGCATCACTGTAAACTATGGAAAAAGCAGCTACTTTAAAATCTGTACCTCCTCACACAACTTTCAGTGCAAAAAAAAAACCCTCTAAAAATGTAAACTTTTTGGAAAAGGGTTTTTGGGCCACAACAATCACAAAAACAGCTAACGAAATCCTGGAGGGACTGAAATACAGTGAGATTATGTATACAGTGGGGCAAAGAAGTATTTAGTCGGCCACCAATTGTGCAAGTTCTCCCACTTAAAAGATGAGAGAGTTCTCCAATTTTCATCATAGGTATACCTCAACTATGAGAGACAAAATGAGAAAAAAAAAAATCCAGAAAATCACATCGAAGGATTTTTAAAGAATTTGTTTGCAAATTATGGTGGAAAATAAATATTTTGTCACCTACAAACAAGCAAGATTTCTGGCTCTCACAGACCTGTAACTTCTTTAAGAGGCTCCTCTGTCCTCCACTCGTTACCTGTATTAATGGCACCTGTTTGAACTTGTTACCAGTATAAAAGACACCTGTCCACAACCTCAAACAGTCAGACTCCAAACTCCACTATGGCCAAGACCAAAGAGCTGTCAAAGGACACCAGAAACAAAATTGTAGACCTGCAGCAGGCTGGGAAGACTGAATCTGCAATAGGTAAGCAGCTTGGTGTGACGAAATCAACTGTGGGAGCAATTATTAGAAAATGGAAGACATACAAGATCACTGATAATCTCCCTCGATCTGGGGCTCCACTCAAGATCTCACCCTGTGGGGTCAAAATGATCACGAGAACGGTGAGCAAAAATCCCAGAACCACACGGGGGGACCTAATGAATGACCTGCAGAGAGCTGGGACCAAAGTAACAAAGGTTACCATCAGTAACACACTACGCCGCCAGGGACTCAAATCCTGCAGTGCCAGACGTGTCCCCCTGCTTAAGCCAGTACATGTCCAGGCCCATCTGAAGTTTGCTAGAGAGCATTTGGATGATCCAGAAGAGGATTGGGAGAATGTCATATGGTCAGATGAAACCAAAATAAGACTTTTTGGTAAAAACTCAACTTGTCGTGTTTGGAGGAGAAAGAATGTTGAGTTGCATCCAAAGAACACCATACCTACTGTGAAGCATGGGGGTGGAAACATCATGCTTTGGGGCTGTTTTTCTGCAAAGGGATGAGGACAACTGATCCGTGTAAAGAAAAGAATGAATGGGGCCATGTATCGTGAGATTTTGAGTGAAAACCTCCTTCCATCAGCAAGGGCATTGAAGATGAAACGTGGCTGGGTCTTTCAGCATGACAATGACCCCAAACATACCGCCCAGGCAATGAAGGAGTGGCTTCGTAAGAAGCATTTCAAGGTCCTGGAGTGGCCTAGCCAGTCTCCAGATCTCAACCCCATAGAAAATCTTTGGAGGGAGTTGAAAGTCTGTGTTGCCCAGCGACAGCCCCAAAACATCACTGCTCTAGAGGAGATCTGCATGGAGGAATGGGCCAAAATACCAGCAACAGTGTGTGAAAACCTTGTGAAGACTTACAGAAAATGTTAGCCAGGAGCGGCACTGGGGTTAAGCTCCCAGTGCTCATAAAATGCTCCTTATGGCGTGCGTCTCGAAAAGCCTCTGACAACTAAGTCCAACTCCTAGCCTGCCCATGTGGTTTAGTCTCTAAGCCCGGCGGAACTGCTTTTACTAATAGGAGAAGGGGTGAGGGCGGATCTCTGGCGCCTTAAAACCAGATGCTTCGGGTAGATGGTGGCTCGTCAACCTGGGAAGGTAGCCCATCTAGGGGAAGGTAAACCCTGATTTCAAACCTCCGCTGCCTTGCGGCACACCCGGTCACAGGAAAGGCTTCGGGAGTCAACCCTGAGGAAAAATCTGGAGTCGGAGCCCCTAAGGCAGTTCTCTGTTGTTCTCAACATCGTTCTGGCAGCTCCTGCGACAGTGCTGGTGCCAAACTGTAGCAGCCCTGCTGTTCCTTTGGATTCATCAGTGACGTGGAGAAGGGGGGACATGCTGCATGGGCAACATCTTGTCCTCCATATCTTCCTGCCCAGGCTTGAATCCTACCAACGCCCAACGCTGGAAGGTAGAACACCGGATCACTGGAGAGGACACTCCAGCTTTGCCTTTAGCGTAGACAAAACACGGGGAATGACAGTTACCGGTTATAAGCCACCGCTCAATTGGCATATAGCGCGGCGCCAGGGGTTGTTCCCGACGGTGGGAGGGATCATCAGATCTCACTGGACAGCTACCGCCCACCTCAAGCTGGGCAGCCCCCAGCCAATAAGGTGTTGTCCCGCCACAGCTTGCTTTCCTCACTGGGTGCATGGGGATGAGGAGAAGTCCGAACAGCAGGCTGAGAACCTTCGCACCAGGCAAGACAAAAAAACAAGAGACCAACTCTAAAACTGGGTATTTGGAACGTCCGCACTATGATGACAGGACTCGCTGCTAACCTCAAGGACATCAACAACACCAGGAAGACTGCCATCATCAATAATGAGCTGAAGAGACTGGGAGTGGATATCGCCACTCTCCAGGAAACACGGTTGGCTGACACAGGCACAATGAGAGAGAAGGACTACACGTTCTACTGGCAGGGAAAGGGCAGTGACGAACACAGGGAACACGGAGTGGGCTTCGCGGTGAAGAACACCTTGCTGAAGATGGTGGAACCGGGCAGCAATGGCTCTGCACGACTCCTCACCCTCTGCCTCAACACCACTCAAGGCCCAGTCACCCTCGTCAGTGTGTATGCCCCAACACTGACAGCCACACCAGAGGCAAAAGACGAGTTCTACGAGAATCTCGCAACAACTGTCAGGATCATCCCCAACTCTGAACAACTCATTCTCCTTGGAGACTTCAATGCCAGAGTGGGTGCTGACCACGACTTCTGGCCCTCCTGTCTTGGACCATTTGGCGTGGGCAGAATGAACGACAACGGACAGCAGCTGCTCGAGTTCTGCACATATCACGATCTGCGCATCACAAACTTGTTCTTCAAGACCAAGCTCCAACACAAGGTTTTCCTGGTGACATCTGCGCTCAAAGCACTGGCACCAGCTGGACTTGATCCTGACCAGGCGCGCCTCACTGAAGAACGTGCTAATCACCCGTTCGTTCCAGAGTGCAGATTGCGACACAGACCATTCATTGGTGTGTTGCAAAGTCAAGCTGCAGCTGAAGAAATTCCATCGTGCTAGACAGCCTGGAAAGGCATGGATTGACACCAGCAAAATGGCCCAAGCAGAACTTTTTGAGCAGTTTGCCTCCACCTTTGAGAAGGAACTTGGTGTACCACAAGAAGGAGAATCTGCAAAGCAGAAGTGGGAAGAGCTGCGAAACACCATCCACCGCACAGCCTTGGCTACCTTTGGGAGGAAGACCTCGAAGTCACAGGACTGGTTTGATGCCAAGTTGACCGAGATGACCCCCGTCATTGAAGCCAAGCGCTCAGCACTTGCTGAGTACAAGAAGTACCCAAACGAGAAGAATCTCCAGATTCTCAGGGCTGCGAGACGCAAAGTTCAGCAGACTGCTCAGTGCTGTGCCAACGAGTACTGGACTCAGCTCAGCCAAGACATTCAAACCGCTGCTATAACAGGGAACATCCGTGGTATGTACGATGGCATCAAGAAAGCACTTGGTCCGGCTCAGAGCAAGACAGCCCCCCTCAAATCCTCCACTGGGGAGATGATCACAGAAAAGAACAAGCAGATGGAGAGATGGGTGGAACACTACTCCGACCTCTACTCCAAACAGAACACCGTGACACCGTCAGCCCTTGATGCCATCGACTGCCTGCCATCCATGGGCGAACTTGACGCTGAGCCAACCATCAACGAACTCAGCAAGGCCATTGATAGCTTGGCCGATGGCAAGGCACCCAGCAACGACGGCATACCCCCCGACCTGATCAAGCACTGCAAGACCGCCCTACTGCTGCCATTGCATGACGTCCTCTGCCAGCGCTGGAAGGAAGGTGCCGTACCACAGGACATGAGGGACGCCAAGATCATCACCCTCTACAAAAACAAAGGGGAGAGAAGCGACTGCAACAACTACAGGGGCATCTCCCTCCTCAGCGTTGTTGGCAAAGTCTACACACGAGTTGTTCTCGTTCGTCTACAGAAGCTTGCCGAACGTGTCTTCCCCGAGTCTCAGTGTGGCTTCCGCGCTGAGCGATTGACGGTAGACATGATATTCTCCATCCGCCAACTCCAGGAGAAATGCAGAGAACAGAACATGCCCCTGTACGTCGCCTTCATCGACCTCACCAAAGCGTTCGATCTGGTCAGCAGAGAGGGCCTTTTCAAGATCCTGCCAAAGATAGGATGCCCACCAAAGTTGCAAAGCCTCATCGAATCGTTTCACACCAACATGCAGGGGATAGTGCAGCACGACGGCAATGTCTCAGAGCCATTCAACATACGCAGCGGAATGAAACAGGGCTGTGTACTTGCGCCAACCCTCTTTGGGATTTTCTTTGCTATGCTCCTGAGGCATGCCTTCAGCACAGCAACAGAGGGAATCTACCTGCACACAAGATGTGACGGCAGGCTTTTCAACCTCGCCCGCCTGAAAACCAGAACCAAAGTACGCGAGGCTCTAATCAGAAACATGCTGTTCGCAGATGACGCTGCAGTCGCAACCCACACACAGCAGGAGCTTCAGACCCTGATGGACCGCTTCTCCCAGGCATGCAAGGACTTCAGGCTTACCATCAGCCTGAAGAAGACTAACGTCTTGGCGCAAGGCACGGAAGCACCACCAACCATCACCATCGACGACTACGAGCTGGAGGTCGTGAATCAGTTCACGTACCTGGGGTCCACGATCAGCAACAACCTCTCCCTTGATACAGAGATCGACAGGAGGATTGGAAAATCAGCCTTCACACTTGCTCGCCTCACCACACGAGTGTGGAAGAATCCCAAACTCTCTGTCAAGACGAAGATGGCAGTGTACAACGCCTGCGTCATCAGCACACTGCTCTATGGGAGTGAGACGTGGACAACATACGCCCGGCAGGAAAAGAGACTGAACTCCTTCCACTTGCGCTGCATTCGCCACATCCTGGACATATCCTGACAGGACAAAGTGCCCAACACAGAAGTTCTGTCCCGCGCTGGCCTTCCCTCCATGTTCACTCTACTCAGGCAGCACAGGCTCCGCTGGCTAGGCCATGTTCACCGTATGGAGGGTGGCAGAATCCCCAAAGACGTCCTCTACGGAGAACTGGCAACTGGCAGGAGAGACGTTGGCCGCCCACAGCTGCGCTTTAGAGACGTCTGCAAGAGAGACATGAAGACCCTGCAGATCAACACAGAGCGCTGGGAGGACCTTGCAATGGACCGCTCCAAATGGAGAGGCACCCTGACCAGACAGCTCAAGGCGGGTGAAGAGAGACTGACTGCTGCAGCAGATGAAAAAAGGACCCGCAGGAAGAACCACCACAGACCCAACAGCACGGAGACTTCCCACAAGTGCGACCTGTGTGACAGGGACTGCCATTCGCACATCGGCCTGTTCAGCCAGCGGTGCTGTTCCAGCAGAGTAGACGTTTGGGATTCTCTTCCATGGTCATCATAGACCGAAGGAGGCCAACGACGACTTATTTTCCACCATAATTTGCAAATAAATTCTTTAAAAATCAGACAATGTGATTTTCTAGATTTTTTTTTCTCATTTTGTCTCTCATAGTTGAGGTATACCTATGATGAAAATTGGAGACCTCTCTCTTCTTTTAAGTGGGAGAACTTGCACAATTGGTGGCTGACTAAACACTTTTTTTCCCCACTGTACATGCTTCATGCATTGAATTTGTTTGCTTACTCTGGGTTGTTAACTTGTCACTACATACCCTTTGCACTAAAGAAAGCACTTGTTAGCACTTTGTAAAAAGTGCATTATTGTAACTGAGTTGGGGTCAGTTCTGTATGTGATAATTTATATATTAACAAAGTTAGAGTATTCTTGGTACAATTTGCAGCATTAGGTCTTGAAGATTTTTTTTCCCCTGGCAAGTAAAATGGCTACTAAAATGGTAATTTCCCAGATCGAATCGGGATCGGATCGAATCAAATCAGAATCAAATTGATACAGAATCTCAAGAATCGGAATAAAATTGATTCTGGAAATTATGGATCGTTCCCAGCCCTATTAAAAATGTTGCCGCTGCCAGGCCTTCACCCGCATGTGGAGCCTAACCCGGCTTGATACTGGAAGGTCTTGCTGTGAATGTTAATATTGAATTGTATTTGTTGTAGCATCAATCCCTTTGGCTCTAATCTGTAAAATCTGTCTTCACCTTAAAGAAATTGTTTCACCCAAAAAGTCTGGTCAAGAATTGTTTCGTTCACCTAGGAACCACAGTTTGAAAACACATTCCATGGTAAAAGGGACGATAAGGATCCCATTTCGTGCCAGGAACGGATTTCATCTGCAATCATAAATCCCGGAACTTCCTCCTCAACCAGGCAGTTTTATGCTTCAAGTACTGTTTGAGACATTCCAGATACACTGAGTGAATTCCACCAATCTCTAGGAATTATCCACAGCTCAACATTACCCCCTGGTGGACAACTACGGAATATGTTTGCATTACTTCTGTCAACTGCTGGACTGTTTGTTTTTTTGACTGAACATTAACTCTCTCTTCAAGTTTTCATTCCTCAGGATAATTCTCAGGACTCTATTTGAAGAGATAACCAACTCTGTGTTGGACAATGATGGGTTTGAAATGTTTCATTAATCCATCCATCCATCCATCCATCCATCCATCCATCCATCTTCTACTGCTTTTCCGGAGGTCCGGATCGCGGAGGCAGCAGTTCAAGCAGAGAAGCCCAGACTTCCCTCTCCCCAGCCACCTGCTCCAGCTCTTCAGAGAGGATACCAAGGCGTTCCCAGACCAGCTGGGAGACATAGTCTCTCCACCGAGTCCTGGGTCTGCCCTGGGGTCTCCTCCCAGTGGGACGTGCCCGAAACACCTCAAGTGGGAGGCGTCCAGGAGGCATCCTAATCAGATGCCCATACCACCTCATCTGACTCCTTTCAATGTGGAGGAGCAGCATTTCTACTCTGAGCCTCTCCCGGATGACTGAGCTCCTCACCCTATCTCTGAGGGTGAGTCCAGCAATCCTACGGAGAAAGCTCATTTCAGCTGCTTGTATCCGCGATCTTGTTCTTTCGGTCATTACCCAAAGCTCGTGACCATAGGTGAGAGTAGGAACATAGATTGACTGGTAAATCGACAGCTTTGCCTTAGAACTAAGCTCCCTCTTCACCACAACAGACTGGTACAATGTCTGCATCACTGCAGATACTGCTCCGATCCGTCTGTCAATCTCTCGCTCCATTTCCCCCTCACTCGTGAATAAAACCCCAAGATACTTAAACTCCTCCACTTGGGGCAGGAGCCTGTCCCCAACCCAGGGAGGACAATCCACCTTTTTCCGGCTGAGGACCATGGACTCGGACTTGGAGGTGCTGATTCTTATCCCAGCCGCTTCACACTCAGCAGCAAACTGTCCCAGCAAGAGCTGTAGGTCATTACTGGATGAAGCCAACAGAACAACATCATCTGCAAACAACAGAGATGAGATCCTTTGGTCACCAAGCATGACACCCTCCATTCCCTGGCTGCGCCTAGAAATCCTGTGCATAAAAATTATGAACAGGATTGGTGACAAAGGGCAGCCCTGGCGGAGTCCAACTCTCACTGGGAATGAGTCCAACAGAGTGTTGTCAATACGAACCAAACACTCACAACGGTCATACAGAGACCGAATAGCTCGTAACAACAAGCCCGATACCCCATACTCCCGAAGCACCCCCCACAAAAAACCACGAGGGACGCGGTCAAATGCCTTCTCCAATTCCACAAAACACATTTAAACTGGTTGGGCAAACTCCCACGAACCCTCGAGAATTCTCGAGAGGGTAAAGAGCTGGTCCGATGTGCCACGGCCAGGACGAAAACCACATTGCTCCTCCTGAATCCGAGGTTCAACCAACAGCCGGACTCTCCTCTCCAGTACCTTGGCATAGACCTTCCCAGGGAGGCTGAGGAGTGTGATCCCTCTAAAGTTGGTGCACACCCTCCGGTCCCCTTTTTTAAAGAGAGGAACCACCACCCTGGTTTGCCATGCCAAAGGCACTGCCCCCGACCTCCATGCAATGTTGCAGAGGCGTGTCAACCATAACAGCCCAACAACATCCAGGGCCTTGAGGTACTCAGGGCGAATCTCGTCCACCCCCGGGGCCCGGCCACCAAGGAGATTTTTAACCACCTTGGCGACCTCAGCCCCTGTGATAGGCGAGTCATCCCCCTCGTCCCCAAACCCTGCTTCCTCTGTGGAAGGCGTATCAGTGGGATTGAGGAGCTCCTCGAAGTATTCCTTCCACTGCCTGACGATATCCCCATCGAAGTCAACAGCACCCCATCCACACCATACACAGTGTGGACAGAGAGCTGCTTTCCCCTCCTGAGCCACCAGACAGTTTGCCAGAATCTCTTCGAGGCCGACCCAAAGTCTTGTTCCATGGCCTTACCGAACTCCTCCCATACCCGGGTTTTTGCTTCAGCAACCACCCAAGCTGCACTCCGCTTGGCCTGCCAGTACACCTCAGCTGCTTCGGGAGTCCCACTAGACAACCAAGCTTGATAGGACTCCTTCTTCAGCTTAATGGCCCCCCTCACCACTGGTGTCCACCACTTGGTTCAGGGGTTGCCCCCACGAGATACACCGACCACTTTGCGGCTGCAGCTCTGGGCTGCCGCTTCAACAACAGAGGTGGAGAACATGGCCCATTCAGACTCCATGTCTCCAGACTCCCTCGGAATGTGGTTGAAGTTCTTCTGGAGGTGGAAGTTGAAGATCTCCCGGACAGGGGCCTCAGCCAGACGTTCCCAGCACACCCTCACTATACGTTTGGGTCTACCAGGTCTGAATGGCTTCCTCCCCTGCCATTAGATCCAACTCACCACCAGGTGGTGATCAGTTGGCAGCTCTGCACCTCTCTTTACCCGAGTGTCCAAGACATACGGTCGCAGGTCTGATGACACGATAACAAAATTGATCATCGACCTGCAACCTAGGGTGTCCTGGTGCCAGGTGCACATATGGACACCCTTATGCTTGAACATGGTGTTCATTATGGACAAACTGTGGTTAGCACAGAAGTCCAATAACTGAACACCACTCGGGTTCAGATCGGGCAGGCCATTCCTCCCAATCACCCCCCTCCAGGTTTCACTGTCGTTGCCCACGTGCGCATTGAAGTCCCCCAGTAGGACAATAGAGTCTCCAAGAGGAGCACCCTCCAGCACCCCAGTCAGAGACTCCAAAAGGGGTGGGTACTCTGAAACATCATTTGGTGCATAGGCACAAATGATGGTCAGGACCCGTTTCCCAACCCAAAGGCGCAGGGAAGCAACCCTTTCATCCACCGGGGAAACTCCAACATAGAGGCAGCAAGGTGGGGGGATACAAGAATACCCACCCCTGCTCGTCGCCTCTTGCCCAGGGCAACTCCAGAAAAGGCCAAGCTCCAGCCCCTCTCCAGGAGACTGGTTCTGGAACCAGAGCTGTGTGTTGAGGTGAGGCCGACTATATCTAGCCGGCATCTCTCAACCTCGTACACCAGCTCAGGCTCCTTCCCCACCAGAGAGGTGACATTCCATGTACCAAAAGCCAGTTTAAGGCACTTTTCCACTAGCCCAGCACACCTCGCCATGTCTCGATTCACTTTGACACGGTTCGGCTTGGTTGTGTCTTCATTACAACTGTGTTAAGCTGGGATGGGCGGGTTTTTTTTACAGCAAGGTGGCGCCACACTCCCGTGACGTAAAACACGCAACCCAAGCAAAACATAACACATGCATCATGGCGGCTGTACAAGGCGACTCCTCAGTCTGTGGCTTTTTTCACCGTAAATGCCAAAAAGGACCGCCAGACACGGGTACAGGCAGCGAGATGAAACACTCTGGAATAGTTCTGCAGCTTCTGGGAGAGCCAAATACGTGAGGATACAAACTAGGTCATATATGACGGTAAGCTAATGTTGCTAATGCTAGTTTGCTATAAGTACGTCGTACTACACTTTAATGTCTGCAAGTTATCGCTGTTAGGTACTAAAATATGTACGCTGTGTGTGTGTGTGTTTCAGATGGCTCTGTTGTGGGGAAATTACTGCTTCAAACGGTCGGTCTGGCGTTCAGCACAGCCTGTCACTGATGTCAACACAGCTTCACAAACGATCAGTGGTTATAGAGCTTAAGAATGTCTGTAGAAATGTTTATTTCCTGTGCAACAAATTGCTCTGATCTGCGTGAAAATCATGGAGAGACTGTTGAGACATCATGGATGTACCTGCTTCTGCAGCACTGAGTCTGAGGTGTTGTCATAGCAAAAAATGATCAGGTGACACAACTTGATCGCCATGTTAATAACTATGTTAGGCACAAAATATATATTCAAAAAGTAAACAGTACTGAGTTACGTATAATTAGATATATTTGACAGTTATGATGCATTTTAGGCCAAAACAAACTTGATCTAGGATTAAAAACAATTAAAATAATGCAGTCACAAGGTTACATGGAAAATACTTGATTTACTAGATACATGTACTGTAGAAATATATATTCTCTGCATCAACAATGTACTATACATGCATTCATGTAGTATTGCACTGGGAATTGCACTGACAATAAACCTCTGAAGTTTTTGCAGATGTCTCTTTTTTATATGTGAAGGTTACCACCATGTGGCACAAATTAAATACTGAAAGATTGGAAAAGCTAAGAACAATCCAGCAGTTTGAGAAATCACTTTTGGTTTGGTGTTAAGTCTGTCAACAGAATTATGAACCATAATTGTTGTATTTAACCAGTTTGTGTTAAAATGTTAAATCCCATTGAACCTAATCCGGGGGCTTCCAATCATGTGTCATCGGGGGCCAAGACTCTGCAGGTTCTCTCTTCTACCCAGTCTCTTCAGCAGGTGTTCTCACTGATCAGCAGTCAGTGGAAGAAGTTCAGTGGAATCTGCTGTTGAAGACACTGGTTGGAGGTAAAGCCTGCAGGGTCTTGCTTGGCCCTCCATGGCACATGATTAGACACCTCCGCCCAAACCCATTATGATGAAGAGCAGATGCTAATATGACCCAGAATTCCTCCATATACTGGTACTGTCACTAAAGTATGCAGGGTCTTCTGCGGTGGCACATCCAACAATACAGTCTTCAGTTAATAAAATAATTGTTTTGGTTACTTTTTTCTTAAAAATGAGCCATTATTTTCAAGGTCACCGATAAATCCTTTGTACAGTTTACTCTTTTCCCACCGGTGTCTTAACAGACAAAATAGAAAATCATGATGCAAACACATAAGTCACTAAATTGTTTATTACAATCAGCAGCAAATTCCAGATTATTCAGAATGTGCAAAATTCAAACTGTAAAAAAAAAAAAAGAAAGAAACTGGAATGGGTCACACACACCAGCCACGCTGCCTCACTGAGAAGCAACTGGATCGGCCCCTCGTACTGGTCCTTGTTCAGCAGATCTTCAGCCTGCATCTCTGTAAATAGTGAGGCAAGGTCCAGTTGGGGTGGACAGTTTCCCTCTTGCCTAGACAAAAGACAAACGGGTGGTGGTTAATTAAAGCAAGTGTAAAACATATTTGGGAAATACACTTGTTGCTAAAAGCCAGTGGTGGAATGTGAATTAATGAATGAATCTTTATTTTGGATTGATTAAAAGTAAAGATTAAAAGAAAATAGAATAATATAACAAAGGGGAAAAATGTAACAAGGTCAAATTAAACAATAACTCCTCTGATTACACAGTTCAACATAGGTTATCTGAAATGGGTGATGGCTGAAGCTGCAGCTTATATTGCTCACCATATTCCATCCAAGAATTCAAAAGAAAAACAAAACAGGAGGGATTACAATTTGAATGTGACAATAAAGTACTTCGTTGTTGTATTTAACCACAATTTTCACGTAGCTGCGCTTCAGTAGATTTTACAAGGGCTGGGTTACATTTAAAATCATCTGTTTTTACTGTGGCCTCAGCAATCAGAATAAATTAATACATTCACTTGAATGGAATCTAGTACTTTAACTGAAGGTGTGCATCACCGAGTATGGAGTTGCTCAGTCAAAATATGAAGTTTTTATCAATAAAAGTTTGTCTTGTCTGTAAAAGTGTCTCTTCTTGCCCTGGCTTCATGTGTGGGCGGTGTTTTGTACTAGCATTGCTAAAATATAAAAGGAAGCACTACAATGGGTCTCAAATATTTGTAATGTGTCCTGTTACTGCATGAGTTTATTGATGATAGATTATAAACTACACATATAAAGTAAATTATATTGACGACTGAACATCTCACATTCGCCAAAACATACAGTTATGAACATAACTCATAAAGGATCACACGAGTGATCTGACAAAAAAATAAATACATTAACAAGCGGTTTATTTTACAGTTGATGTGCCATATTCACACAATCAAATAAATCTCAGTTCAGTCCCTTTTATATTAAGTGGAAATTGTGCTACTTTGGTTTTGACACTTTACCTATAAAAGCAAAGGATTTCAGTACTTTTCCCAGTGGTGAGGTCCGTTGTGGAGCGGCTGCTTTCCTCTTGCCTAGATGAACGACAGAAATGGATGGTGATTAGTTTCAAGCAAGTTCAACACTTATACAGGCACATCTCAAAAATTAGAATATCATGAAAAAGTTCAATATTTTTGTCACTCATTTCAGAAAGTGAAACCCATATATAGATTCATTACAGGGACAGTGATATATTGAAAGTGTTTATTTTAATATTGATGATTATGGCTACAGCCCATATTAACCAACACCTCAGCGGCCAACATTTATATTTAAAAACTATTTTTTTAAAGTTAATTTTATGTAATATTCTAATTTTTTGCCAAATTGAATTTGGGGTTTTCAGGGGCTGTAAGCCGTAATCATCAAAATTAAAATAAATAAACGCTTGAAATATATCACTGTCTGTGATCACACTCGGTCGGAGTCATTCCCAGTGAGAGTTGGACTCCGCCAGGGCTGCCCTTTGTCACCGGTCCTGTTCATAATTTTTATGGACAGGATTTCTAGGCGCAGCCAGGGAATGGAGGGTGTCATGCTTGGTGACCACAGGATCTCATCTCTGTTGTTCGCAGATGATGTTGTCCTGTTGGCTTCATCCAGCAATGACCTACAGCTCTTGCTGGGACGGTTTGCCGCTGAGTGTGAAGCGGCTGGGATGAGAATCAGCACCTCCAAGTCCGAGTCCATGGTCCTCAGCCGGAAAAAGGTGGATTGTCCTCTCCGGGTTGGGGACAGGCTCCTGCCCCAAGTGGAGGAGTTTAAGTATCTTGGGGTCTTGTTCACGAGTGAGGGGAAAATGGAGCGAGAGATCGACAGACGGATTGGAGCAGCATCTGCAGTGATGCGGACGTTGTACCGGTCTGTTGTGGTGAAGAGGGAGCTTAGTTCTAAGGCAAAGCTGTCGATTTACCAGTCAATCTACGTTCCTACTCTCACCTATGGTCACGAGCTTTGGGTAATGACCGAAAGAACGAGATCGCGGATACAAGCGGCTGAAATGAGCTTTCTCCGTAGGATTGCTGGACTCACCCTCAGAGATAGGGTGAGGAGCTCAGTCATCCGGGAGAGGCTCAGAGTAGAACCGCTGCTCCTCCACATTGAAAGGAGTCAGTTGAGGTGGTATGGGCATCTGATTAGGATGCCTCCTGGACGCCTCCCACTTGAGGTGTTTCAGGCACGTCCCACTGGGAGGAGACCCCGGGGCAGACCCAGGACTCGGTGGAGAGACTATGTCTCCCAGCTAGTCTGGGAACGCCTTGGTATCCCCTCTGAAGAGCTGGAGCAGGTGGCTGGGGAGAGGGAAGTCTGGGCTTCTCTGCTTGAACTGCTGCCTCCGCGACCCGGACCTCCGGAAAAGCGGTAGAAGATGGATGGATGGATGTGTAATGAATCTATATAATATACAGATTTCTCTTTCTGAAATGAGTGACAAAAAATATTCATGACATAACGTTCGGCTCAGGAGACGCACACACACAGGCTCAGAGTAGTTCAAACCGTTTATTAACAACAGGGATGTTTGGGTGCGTGTCTGCGGAATGTTAATGTGTTGGTGGTGGCGTCTGCTTCGGACCCAGAGGCAGGAGACCGTTCAGCCGGCAACCCTATGGGAGAAATCAGACACAGGGTGATGAGCACACACCAACACAGGAGGAGAATAGGCGAGGGAGAGAAGCTTACTTGTTGGGACAGATGACTGGCGCTTCAAGGATGGAAGCCCGGGAGACAGCCACCTGCAGGGCTCGGTGCAGCAGCGAGGAGAGACGAGGGACGGGATAGTCTGCCGCCGAGGAATCCACCTGTGCACAGGGGAGCAGACTGGAGAGATGAGGTAAGCGATTTTCTTACCGGAGATGAGGATGCTGAAGAGAATGTGGTAGAAGCCCATGAAAGAGGAATGAAGTCTACGGCTTCAGGCCGACGCTCAGGGCGAGGCGGCTTTTATCCTTCGCCGCTGACGAGTAGCAGGTGCATGAGCAGGTGGCGCCGCTGATGAATGGCGCGGCGTGACAATTCAAGTTTTTCATGACATTCTAATTTTTGGAGATGTACCTGTATTAGGGAAATACACTTATGAAAGTCAGTGGTGGGATGTGACAAAAATGCTTTGTTTCCCTGACAAGCACTGCAGGATCCACAGAATAGGTGAGTGGGTCTATTCTGACGCTTTAGAAAATTATATGAATGACTTTATAAATCACTGGTTTGAAAAAGCACTTTTAATATGAAGAGATTTCAGCTCCTGTGGTCCATTTCACCAGTATCCACAATATAAACACTGAGGGAAGCTAACCCCTGGCATGTGGAAACACATTCTAGCATTAAATTGCACACAATTTAATGTGCAGCACCAAAGTGCAATATGTACACAAACCAAGACTTTAACCAGGATTAACATATTTCATCGTTTTGCTCTCACAAGCGAATACTTAGGAGAAAACAAGCGCGAATCAGCAGAGTTGGCTACTAGCTAGCTAGCTAGCTACTAGCTAAAACTCGTTAGCCAGCACAAAACGGCGCTGTATGGCTCAAAAAAAGTGAGCTTACCACCAACAGGATAAATAAGCGAATAGATGCACATTATTACAAATCACTCACCATCGATGGTTCTCTCACGTTCGTCTTCAGCTTGTCCGTAGTCCGGTTCTATGCTTGGCTGCCATCTGTATCGGTCCGGATCACTCCTCTCACTGTGGATCTGCCACCAAGCAGAGAAAACTCTGCACCTCTTCGTTGGACCACGGTGTAGAGTTCCGCAAAACCTACAACGCTGTCTGTATTAATATCGTATCTACTCCGTGACTGAGTTAGTCCGTGAAAAATTGCAAGTGGCGGTTGTGTAGATTCATCAGAAGACGGTCGCTTTCATGACGTTACGACCTGACCAGTCAGCGGCGACCAGGCTGTTGACGTCACATCTCGGCACGACTCAGCACGGTTGTACCTTGCCCTCGAGCAGGCACAAAAATAGCGCCTGTTAAACGTGTTGGGGCTAGTGGAAAGAGCAACAAAGCGTGCTGAGCTGTCCCATGTTGGGCTAAGCGGGGCTAGTGGAAAAGGGCCTTTAGAAAGCTTGGGATCAGTCTGCCAAGGTCTCCGCTTTTGACCACCACCTAGTCCACATAGCACCGGACCCCCATGATCCCTCCTGCAGGTGGTGAGCCCACTGGAGGGCGGACCCATGTAACTCCTTCGGGCTGAGCCCGGCCGGGTCCCATGGGTGGAAACCCGGCCACCAGATGCTAGCCATCGAGCCCCTCCCCCAGGTCTGGCTCCAGGGTGGGGCCCCGGTAACCCCATACCAGTCGGGGTACACTGAATCCTTGATCTAGAATTTATCATGAGAGTCTGTTGGATCGTTCTTAGTCTGGCCCTTCACCCAGGACCAGTTTGTCTTGGGTGACCCTATCAGAGGCAAATTGCCCCGGACAACATAGCTCCTGGGATCACTGGGGCACGCAAACCCCCCCACCACGATAAGGTGACAATCCATGAGGGATCGTCATCATTAATCATTGATGTTAAATGTGTTGCATGTTTGAAAATACTTAAATTAACCTTATTCTAATGCATGTTAATCATAGAATAACAAGTTTATAAAAGTGCATGCTCACTGAAAGTTAGTCATGAATCACTGAAGTTTGCTTAGATTTTATATTAAGTATATAATGTGAATTTCACAGTTAATTTACTAGTGCATACCCGTGCATGCCCGTAGAAACCAGGTATAAGCCAGTATTTCTGCATGCCCGTAGAAAATTAGTTACCATGGCAACAGTAACCATGGTGATGTCTGCCTTTGATCTCTGACGTCACAATTCATTCAGTGATGCCTGTAGGAGCATGCTCAAATAACGAGGCTGAGTTTTAGTCATAAACCAGCTTTATTTGACAGAACACAAGCTCCTAGCATTCTCAAAGCAGGAAAGAGAAAGAATCATACTTCAACCCCCTTTTATACATTTCCAGCATCAGAATTCAAGCCACATGGTGTCTTCAGTCAACATACAGTTACAAAGCATCCCTTTGAAGCTTCACCATTGTCTCTCATTTCTTGATGAACCGGAATACCCTCCGGGGCGTCTTCTGTGGGACATAGAGACAAATCTCACACTTCCTTGTTACCTCCTGTAGATTCGAGTCCTTAGTCCTTGCAGACGTGACACCCCGCAATACACATTCAGTCCTGTCTCTGTGGCAGCGTGAGCCCACAATGTGTGTCGGCCACACTACCCCCCCCCCCCACACGTCTAGTAAGGCAAAATCTAAATGGCATAACAAAAAGAAAAACACAAAGCACTCCATACATCGCTAATCAATCCACCAACTGCCTAGGTTTTAATCTTCTGCCGAATCTGCTGCAACCTGGCTTGGCTGCACCTGCAACATCTCTCTGCACCTGTGGATTAAAGCCGTTAGCACCTCTCTGTGAAGACTTTGGAGAATGTCCCCTCAGCGGCCTGCCCCGGCGGGGGGGCCTCGCGAGCTGCACCTCCTCGTCAGCCAGAACAAAAGCGGGTTTGAGTCTGTTAATGCAAATCAGCTCCCGTCTGCCCCCTAAATCTAGCAGAAAATGCTTCTGCCCGGTCTCCAGCACTCGAAACGGTCCGTCGTAAAACGGCCGCAAACTTGGACGCTGGGCGTCATGTTTAACAAAAACAAACTCTGCATTTTTTAAAGCTTTGGGCACAAAAACGTGTGGGAAACTGTGATGGATTGGGCCAGGAAGTGTGTTTGCTCCTGAGTCGCTCTGCCACGGCTGAGCGGGGGGGCCACTAGGTGCGGGATTATCAGGAAGAAATTCCCCGGGCAAACGAAGCGGTTGGGCGAAAACTAATTCAGCCGGGGAAGCGTGCAAATCTTCCTTAGGTGCAGAACGCAACCCTAATAACACCCATGGTATTTTGTCTACCCAATTTGTATCCGTTAGCGACGCTCTGAGGGCTGCTTTCAATGACCTGTGAAAGCGTTCGCATAAACCATTAGCCTGGGGGTTATACGCGGTGGTGCGATGAATCTTCACCCCCAAGCTGCGGGCCGTCGATGACCACAGCTCGGAAATAAATTGGGGACCTCTGTCGGACGTTATGTCCGACGGTACACCAAAACGCGCAACCCATGCTGCTAAAAATGCTCGCGCAACTTCTTCCGCTGTGGTTGATGCCAGAGGAACTGCCTCTGGCCAGCGCGTGGTGCGGTCTACCATCGTCAAAAGGTGTGTGTGCCCGTGTGATAACGGAAGCGGCCCGACCAGGTCAATATGCACATGATCAAAACGCTTAGCGGGGATGTGGAAAGGTTCTAACGGGGCCTTAGTGTGTCTGTGTATTTTAGCTCGCTGACACGCTACGCAGGCTGCTGCCCATTCCTTGACCTGTTTGCGCAACCCGGGCCAAAGAAATTTCTCCCCCACCAACTTAATCGATGCGCGCACCCCCGGGTGCGCGAGAGAATGGACCAAGTCAAAAACACGGCGACGCCACGCGGTTGGCACCACAGGGCGGGGCCGTCCCGTGGAGACATCGCAGATTAGCGGGGGCATACCGTTTTGTTGCACCCTGTGCTCCAGCCTTAACCCTGTTGGTCCAGACTGGAGCGCGCGCACGTCCGCGTCGTTAACCTGCTCCACAGCCATAGCTGCATAATCTAACCCAACACAGACTGGGGCTGCGCGCGCTCCCGCGTCGCTGCCCGGGCCCGCGGCCATGGCTACAGAGTCTGCCCCTACGGGGCTTGGCGGTGCTACTGCACGCGAGAGGCAGTCTGCCACAACATTGTGTTTACCCGCGACATGCTGAATATCAGTAGTGAACTCCGATATTGCGGCTAGTTGCCTTTGTTGCCGGCCTGACCAGGGTTCTGAAATTTTGGCCATCGCAAACGTTAGCGGTTTATGATCCACAAAAGCGGTGAAACGTCGCCCCTCTAACCAGAACTGAAAATGACGGATGGCCAAGTGTAGGGCCAAAAGCTCCCTGTCAAACGCGCTGTATTTCCGTTCACTATCGCGCAAGGTCCTGCTGAAAAACGCGAGGGGTTGCCAGGTACCTGCCACAAACTGTTCAACTACCGCCCCCACCGCTACATCAGAAGCGTCAGTGGTGAGCGCCATGCGGGCCGTTGGAACTGGGTGCGCTAACAAAACTGCGTTTGCCAGGGCTGATTTGACCTGTGCAAAAGCGCGCTCCCGCTCCGGAGACCATTCAACTTTATTTGCGGGCTTTTGTTTTTTTAACGCGGTGTACAATGGCTGCATGAGTCGTGCTGCGCTTGGGAGGAAACGGTTGTAAAAATTAACCATCCCTAGAAACTCCTGAAGCGCCTTGACCGTTTGAGGTTGCGGAAAATCCGTTATGGCACGCACTTTATTTGGAAGGGGAACTGCTCCCTCTGCCGAAACGCGATGTCCCAAAAAATCAATCTGCGCCACCCCAAACTGACACTTCGCTGGGTTAACTATTAACCCGTGCTCTGCCAATCTCTGGAAAACTGCTGTGAGGTGTTTTTCATGTTCGCCTTCGGACGCGCTGGCTACCAAAATATCGTCCAAATAAACGAACACGAAAGGCAGGTCGCGTAAAACTGCATCCATCATGCGTTGGAAAGTCTGCGCGGCCCCCTTGAGACCAAAAGGCATGCGCAAGAACTCAAAAAGGCCGAAAGGCGTTATGACCGCTGTTTTGGGTACATCCTGCGCGCGCACTGGCACCTGGTGATAGCCGCGCACCAAGTCTATTTTAGAAAAAATGCGCGCCCCCGCCAAATGGACAGAAAAATCCTGAATGTGCGGAATCGGGTAGCGGTCATGAGCTGAAACGTTGTTCAACCTGCGGAAATCACCGCAAGGTCGCCACGAGCCGTCAGCTTTTGGGACCATGTGTAACGGCGAAGCCCAAGAGCTCTTGGAGCGTCTAACAATGCCCAGTTTTTCCAGATTAGTGAACTCCTCGCGCGCGATGGCCAGTTTAGCTGGGTCCAAGCGCCGAGCCTTTGCAAACACGGGAGGGCCTGTGGTCGTTATGAAATGTTCTACCCCATGTTTGGCCACCGTTGCTGAAAACGTGGGGACTGTGAGTGCTGGAAACTGAGCAAGCAGAGTGTGAAACTTACCACCCGCAGCTGAGACGCTGGCATGTGCAGTTGGCGGGGCCACCCGAGCTGTGCAGGGAATAGAATGAAAGGACAGTGCATTAATCAGACGTCTATTAGCAAGGTCAACCAATAAACCATGTGAGCACAAAAAATCAGCCCCTAACATGTTGAAACTGACTGCTGCTACAATAAATGTCCACTCAAATGAACGGCCCTGTAAGGACAGAAGCATGGTCCTCTCACCAAACGTTTTAATCGTGGAGCCGTTCGCTGCTGACACTGACACCCAGGGGGCTTTAGAAGGCGACAGCCGTTCCGCGTAGGTGGGTGTGACGAAACTCAGCTGAGAGCCCGTGTCCACGAGGAACTGTTTCCCCGAGCGTGCATCCGTCAGGTAAAGCAGCCTGTTCTCGTTGCCGAGGGTCGCAGCTGCTACCGGCCCTCGGTCTTGGCGTTTCCCTGGCGCTTAAAATTGCACGGTGGGACGCACCTGTGCGCTCTCTCTGCAAAACGGCGGTGGTAGAAGCACGAGCCGTTCTCCGCTCCGCGTCGTCTGGCTCCTGTCGCCGCCGTCATTGGTGCATCTGGCGCCGCGGCCGCTGTACCCGCACTGTGTCCGGACGCCGTTCCTGGACTGGCCGCCGCGGCCGAGACCGCGTTCCGCTTGTGGGCGTCGACCAACCTCTGCGCCTCCTTGCTCAACCCATGGTAGTCTCGCTTGGCCAATCGGGGTGACTCTGCCAGGGCCACTCTCACTGCTGGTGGTAGGGTTCGAAGGAAAAGGTGGGCGAAAATGAATTTGCCATCCTCAGAGGCTTTGAGCTGCAGCATCTTCACCATCAGGTCCGCAGGTCTATCGTTTTCGGCCTCCGTCAGCGCCAGGAGCCCCTCTGCTCGTTGTTGGACTGAGGGGGTGAAATGGCTGATCAGCGCGTCCTTCAATGCGCTGTACTTGTCGCTGTCTGGTGGATGATTAACCAGATCTTCCACTCTCTGGACCGTGTTGCTGTCCAGCTTCGCTACCACGTGGTAGAATCTTGTGTCATCGTTGGAGATTCTCCGGAGGTTGAACTGCGCCTCGATTGCGCTAAACCATGAGCGCGGGCTGTGCTGCCAGAAATCGGGCAGCCGGATCGTGGAGGCGGCCATCAGGCTGGCTTCCACAGAGCCCCGCTCGGGAGAATTCTGTCTGCTCATTCTCCGTCGTAGGTCACCAGTGTAGGAGCATGCTCAAATAACGAGGCTGAGTTTTAGTCATAAATCAGCTTTATTTGACAGAACACAAGCTCCTAGCATTCTCAAAGCAGGAAAGAGAAAGAATCATACTTCAACCCCCTTTTATACATTTCCAGCATCAGAATTCAAGCCACATGGTGTCTTCAGTCAACATACAGTTACAAAGCATCCCTTTGAAGCTTCACCATTGTCTCTCATTTCTTGATGAACCGGAATACCCTCCGGGGCGTCTTCTGTGGGACAAAGAGACAAATCTCACACTTCCTTGTTACCTCCTGTAGATTTGAGTCCTTAGTCCTTGCAGACGTGACACCCCGCAATACACATTCAGTCCTGTCTCTGTGGCAGCGTGAGCCCACAATGTGTGTCGGCCACAATGCCTGCCTTTGATCTTTGATGGTGTGTGTCTGGCAACAGTAACCATGGTGAAAGTTGCATTTGATGTTTGCCGTAGAAAGCAGGTGTAGGCAAGGGTGTACGCAAGCATGTCTGCACTCATTCAGTGATGCCTGCCTTTGATCCTTTATGGTGCCATAGCGAGTGCTATGGTCTTTGATGATGTCATAGAGAGTCCTATAACCGTGGGTGATGACTGCCTTTGATCGTTGATGATGTCATAGGGAGTCCTGTGATCTGTTATGATGGCATAGCGAATCCTTTGATCATGAGTGATGCCTGCCTTTGATCTTTGATGTCCTATGATCGTAAGTGAGCTTGAGTAATGCCTGTGTTTGATCTCTGATGATGTCATAGCAAGTCCTATGATCGTGAGTGATGCCTGCCATTGATCACATAGTCAAAGACACCTGTCTATTTTTCTATATGATGTCATATAGACATTATTTTTATATGACGGCATTGCGAGTCCTATAATGTCTGCAATCATAGGAACATCATAGGTCATAGCTAATCCTATGATCATGAGTGATGCCTGCCATTGATCACATAGGCTATGGTCACACTGCAGGTCTTGATGCTCAATTCCGATTTTTTGCTGAGATCTGATTGTTTTGTGTGGGCATTCCCATTATAATTTAAATGTGACCCCCATCAAACTGGAGTATGAATCGTCTCCAGCTATGAAGTGACCCACATGCGCAGAAGAAAACACAATGTCAGACACAGCGCTGTGTTTGAGGAAGTAAATATGAGGACCGAACGATTGAGGGGACAGAACTTCTTCACCTTTGATGCAGCGCAGCAAAAATAAATGTTAAAAAACATTCAGAAATGTTTATGCACAAAATAAATGAGACCACCTTCATTCCTCTACATGCCAGATGACCACTTTTTTATATATACAGTAAATGTGCCGTTACTGTGGACATGTAATGTCTATGGCTTCAGCCCCGAATCCCACCCCCCACCACCCGCCCACAATTTTGAAGTATTGTGCAGTCTGAGCCAACAAAAATTACAATCCAGTGATAAAGGGAAGGAGATTGATTAAAAAGAGAGCACAAATTAGCTGTGTCTCCCATGCTGGCTGCATCCGCCACCGCAGAATTGTAGCGTCTGTCTCACTTCAATGAGGAAAAAGTCAGATGAAATGCGACATGACCATTCAGACAGAGGTCGCTTTGAAAAATATCAAATACGATTTGGAATTAGTACCACATATGAAAGTGGCCTGGGTCTGGAGTGAAAAAATCGGATCTGTGTTGTTCAGACAGTCATTAAAAAATCAGGTATGGGTCACATTTGTGCAAAAAAATCGGAATTGGTCATTAAAACCTACAGTGTGACCATAGCCATAGTCAAAGACACCTGTCTATATGTCTGTATCATACCTATATGAAGGCTTTGTCCCATGATGCCTGAGATCATAGGAACGTCATAGGTCATAGCAAGTCCTATGATCGTGAGTGATGCCTGCCGTTGATCACATAGTCAAAGACACCTGTCTATATGTCTGTATGACGTCATATAGACATCATATCTATATGACAGCATCACGAGTCCTATGATGCCTGAGATTGTAGGATCAGCGTGAGTGATGTCTGCCGTTGATCACATATAGTCAAAGACACCTGTCTACGTATATGTCTGTATTACATACCCGTGCATACCTGTCCATGCCCGTAGAAACCAAGTATAAGCAAGTATTTCTGCATGCCCGTTGCTGAAGGGTCTCCTGTCTCAGATGGCTGTGTTGTTCACAGTCATGCCTGTGGCGTACTGCTGGAACCTGAGGTGTTTCATGTTCAAGGCATCTTTTCTGACATGCAGCAGTTCTCATTCTATTGCTCTCCATCTGGTGTGTTTTCTTCTTCATTCAGACCACTGGTTGAGGGATAAGTGTGTCGTAATTCCAATTCATGGGCAGGATCATGAAAATAGATCTGAGCAAAAAGTGGCTTTCGACCCTGTTCGGGAAGGCCCGTGCATGCCCGTAGAAACCAAGAAACTGGAGCACCCGGAGAAAATCAACGCTTTGCTTGGCATTTTACACATTTGTAGTGTAGACTGGCATTCTTACTTACATTTTTCTTTCTTACATTTTTACTTTGTCAGCACCTCTTTAAAAATGACATTGCTGAGAAAACGACGCTTTTTCTTAGTTTCTTCATCTTGAGCAAGAATACGAAGACTGCTTGATCTGGCAACTTTGCTCGTGGCAACGTAGAATTGGCCATGGCTGCAGAAATCTGTTGTGCAGAAAACACAAACACGCTGTAAAGACTGGCCCTGTGACTTATTCACCTTGCCAATTTTGAGCCATGTGACATCATAAAGACACATTAGTCTAGGCATCGTGAGTGATGGATATGACATCATAAAGACACATTTATCCTTTATGACGGCATCGCGAGTCCTATGATGCCTGAGTTCATAGGATGTCCTATGATGATCAGGCAGAGATCATAGGCCGTCCTATGATGTCCTATAAGCATGACAGACACACACAGAGATTTCTTGCTTTAACAGAGTGATGTGTCTTCTAAAACTTACTCAAGTCATCTGACTGGCTCAGCCAATCACCAGCCAGTCTCTGATGGACAACGCCCCCTTTCATTCTATTGGTCGGTTACAGACAAAGAACTGTTTTCTTATTGGACCAGAGTTCATTAGATTCTCCCGCGATGGGAGACAATTGATTCCCTTTCATGTCAGTCAAGTTTTTCCCCTGAAAAACTTACTCAGTTTAAGGGATGAATGCCCTATTTAGTTCAGAGCTGTTCTGTGTGAATGTTTTGTCTAAGTTGTCCGTGTCCTGCCTTGAGTTCTCTTTCCTTTAAACGTCTGGGAAAAATACTTTTAGTTCTGTTTTGAGCTCAGACTTCTTTTATATGGAGTGAAACTCTGTGTTCACAGATGTTTTTCTATTTTATTCTGTTAAACTTTTTCCTATTGATTTTTCTTAATTCACCGTGTTTTAAAGTGGACTGATCATTTTTCTCACACTGGAAGCTGCTTTTGCCAGTCACCACGACATCTGAAGAACTCGGATTTCATGGCTTGAATTTTTTTTTTAAATTAATCTTGTCTGTCCGATTCTGTGCCTTTGATCAGACTTTGAACTATCTCCAATTTATTTGGACCAAAGAACGCCGCTGAAAAATTCTCATGTTGTCCACATGGCATACTCTGCAACCGGCAGCCTCATCAGCGTCACCGGACCTCAGCTCCTGACTGTTGTCCTGGGAAGAAATATCTGCTGGCAGGTATTCTCCGGTATAATCTTCAAATAAAGCTTCAGCCAAGGATCCAGCTAGAAGCCAACGTACAACGGTCAAATGAGCAAGATTCCTTTGTTTCATCTGCTGAGTAATGTGATGTCCATCGCCTTAAAGTATGTCATAATTTGTCTCAGGTTTAAAACTAGTTCATAACTCTGATCGGAACTATATAATTAAAAGAGAAATAGTATGCCTCTTCATGAAATTCCATTTTTATTTTTAGAGTAACTCAGAATTTTTTTTTCGATAGAATTAGCTTTTATAATTTTCTTCATAAAATTTGCGTCCAATTTTCTTCATATTTTGGTTACAGTTATTTCAGTCTCCATTGTCATCACAGTTACAAATTCACACTAAGGTTTCCTTGGTTCCACAAATGTGATTACACTCTTTTGCTCAGTAATCAGTTACAAGTTGAATGTGATGCTTGATACTTGATCATTTCACCTTACCAGCAAGTCTGTCAAATGTAATGCCATTTAATCTGAGTCTGATCATTAAAACTGTAAACGGTATATAGAAGTTTCTGCTTGATTTCTTTTTCTTGTGTCTGTTTATGAAGTCACCCAGGAGAATTCACGAATATTTGAGACTGATTGATTGAAGGTATATAGATTAGTTTGTGGAGGAACAAATAAGTTCAGGCGAGATTCGACGAGCTGGAAGGTTTCAGAGTTTTATTTCCTCCATCATCATAAGACACACTGTAGCGCTGTGCTGTGCTGTGTGTCTGTCTGTGTGTGCTGTGTGTGCTCCGTGCTGTCGTGTATAGTAAGCTGTTTTATACAGACAAAAGAGAATGCATGGCACATTTGCATATTGATATACATATCAGTCAATACATATCAATCGCGTGACCAACTGGCGCTCGGACTTCCTCTCCTTAATCCGGGGATGTATAACAATAGTCCATTGTTCTGATTGTCTCCTAGGGGCTCTCTGTCCTTATGCAAATTGTCTTCTGCTTCCTGCCGGCTAGCTGAGAGTGAAGTTTGAATGTCCATGTAGACTGTGGTGGGTCACCACAGGGCTCCCCCAGAACACTCAGCAGGGGTTGTGCTCCACCGCCCCCCCCCCCCCCCCCCCCGTCGTTTGGCTCCAGCTCCGGGTTCCAGCACATTGAACGGCTGTGGATCGTGGGCGCATGGGCTGGTATGTTTTGTGTGTAATGGAATAAGACGGCGATCAGCCGGCTTTAGGGAGTGAGGTTCGGGAAAAGCGCTGTGCAGGAGGAGGGGGAGGGGGGTGGGAGTAAGCGAGTGCCGGCCCGGGATGTCAAAGGTGTCTGGGCCGCGCAAAAATTGCTTGTGGATTCGCGATGGTGAGGGACTTTCCCGGTAAACTTTCCCGGTGCTACCAAGCCTCTTCTCTCTGGAACCAGTTACCACTCTGGGTCGGGGAGTCAGACTCGGTCTCTGTTTTTAAGAACAGGGTAAAATCCTTCCTTTTTAATATAGCTTACATTTAAGGAGGGATTTTGTGTCTCTTTACCCCACTTTTCTTCTGTTGTTATCTGATCCATTCTGCTGGTTGATCTCCAATAATGTACTTGGCATCTTACTGTTGTGTTCTTATGTCTGTCCTCTCCATTCTCCCCATCCCCTCACCCCCAGCCAGTCACAGCAGATGACTGCCCCTCCCTGAGCCTGGCTCTGCTAGAGATTTCTTCCTGCCAAATGGGAGTTTTTCCTCTCCACTGTCACTTAGTGTTTGCTCATAGGGGATCGTCTGATTGCTGGGTTTTTCTGAGACTGTATGTTTTTTTTTCTGCACTGTGGCACCACGAGATGGCTTTTGTTGTGATGTGGCACAGTATAAATAAAGCTGAACTGAATTGAATTAAACCTGGCGGAGATCCACAGCGGCTGTGAAAGAAAGAAAGGAAAAAAAATTAAGTCACTGACTTCTCGTGCGGGTCCTGTCCAACGAGGATCCTGGGAAGGCGATCGGCCCAATTCCCCGAGGATGCGTAGTGGCTGTGATAAACTTGAGCTCTGTCAGGGACTCGGCAGTTTGGCTTTAGGTGCGGGAAGCAGCCCTAAAGTCACTGGGGAAAGCAATTGGCTGAATTCCCCTTGTGCGCCGTGGCTGAGAAACCCATACAAAATCTTGTGTGCGGGCTGCACGTATGCTTCAGGTGCGAGGGCAGCCCTAAAGTTTCCGAGGGTGGCGATCGGCCGTTTTTCTTGTGCATGTGCAGTGGCTGAGGATGATGTATCAGTATGTGGAGCCGGTTCATCTCTGTGCATGGTGTGCGCTTGGTGCCGTGGCCACATAACTGGCAGTGGCGCTGTCCTCGTAATCCTGCGGTGTGTGTGCGGGGCTTCTGTGCGCAGGAGGTCCGCTGTCCGGAGTTTAGTCAGAGTCAGGGAGCTCGGTGGAAATCAACGCAGTCAGCGTTGATGATTGTCCCCGTTCAGGCTGCTTCCTTCGTTCGCTCATGTCGTTCATGGTGCGTTTTGGTCCCAGCGCTGTGCTCCGGTGAGGATGAAGAGGTTGCAGGCATTCTCTGGTCCTCTGGGATCCACAGCGTGGTGGGAGGGAGCAGACGGTCATTCTCCCTCGTCAGGTCACCAGTGTGGAGGTAAAAGATCAGGCGAGGGGCGCACCAAGACGCATGCTGGGGCTTCCCGTCCGGGTGATCTCCGGGGTGTTCGCCTCGTGTTCCATTCTTCATCAAGGGTCACCAGTGTGGAGGAACAAATAAGTTCAGGCGACATGCGACGAGCTGGAAGGTTTCAGAGTTTTATTTCCTCCATCATCATGAGACACACTGTAGCGCTGTGCTGTGCTGTGTGTGCTCCGTGCTGTCATGTATAGTAAGCTGTTTTATACAGACAAGAGAAAATGCATGGCACATTTGCACATTGATATACATATCAGTCAATACATATCAATCGCGTGACCAACTGGTGCTCGGACTTCCTCTCCTTAATCCGGGGATGTATAACAATAGTCCATTGTTCTGATTGTCTCCTAGGGGCTCTCTGTCCTTATGCAAATTGTCTTCTGCTTCCTGCCGGCTAGCTGAGAGTGAAGTTTGAATGTCCGTGTAGATTGTGGTGGGTCACCACAGGTTATTAATAAATTGTCCAAGTTTTGGACTAGTGCCCCAAAAACAAGTGTTTCCCTCATGTTTATGAGTGTTTGTGGTCATGAAGTAAACCTCCATTTCCACACACACACACCTCTAGGTATAAACTAAATAATTTTTGTACCTTATAACTAATTGTTCCTACATTGTTATGTTTGTTTTGAATGTACAATGGGGCAAAAAAGTATTTAGTCAGCCACCAATTGTGCAAGTTCTCCCACTTAAAAGATGAGAGAGGTCTCCAATTTTCATCATAGGTATACCTAAACTATGAGAGACAAAATGAGAAAAAAAAATCCAGAAAATCACATTGAAGGATTTTTAATGAATTAATTGGTAAATTCCTCTGTAAAATAAGTATTTGATACTTCAGAGATGGATACCACTACCAATGTCGATGATGGGGAGAATTAATATACTTAAAAGTAATATCTTACCAAAAATACTTTATTTATTTCAAAACCTCTCTTTACCACCACCTTCAGATCTATTCTCAAGAATTAAAAAAAAGTTAGTGGAATTTATATGGAACAATAGGAAGGCTAGATTACGTTTGTCCTTACTATATTTACCATTTGATTGTGGAGGTCTGAAATGTCCAAACTTTATGTTGTATTACTGGTCAGCACAACTGAGGTCTATGACATATTATTTTTCATCAAATGATCTTCCTCACTGGACTGAAATGGAATCATACAATTTACCTTTACCTCTTCCCTTATTCATATACTCAGACTCGGCTAAAAAACTACAGAAACAAGTTAAAAATCCAATTGTAAAGCACATGATCAAAATATGGTGTGAAACCAAAAAATATTTAAAAGAACCACACTTACTGTCACAATTTAGCCCAATATGGGGTAATCAATATTTTACACCATGGAGAGCGGATACTGTATTTAAAGTATGGAATTTAAAAGGGATTCAAAAGATTCAAGACTTATATTTGTCACGCTCAGATAATATAATGTCTCTTGAAGAACTGAGGATTAAATTCAATCTTAATAGAACACACTTTTTTAAATATCTTCAGCTTAGAAATTTTATTCGATCAAATCAAAATAATGCTCTCACCCGACCTACTTATTCATTTTTGGAAAAAAATTTGATGAAAGATAGTAAGAGAAAGGGTATTACTTCAGAGTTTTATATCTTATTGACACTATTCTCAAGTGAAAACTCACAGAAAAGACTAAATTATTGGAAAGAAGACCTGCAAATTGAAATTTCAGAGGAACAATGGGAATTGGCTTGTGCAGGAGATCAAACCAAATCAATAAATGTACGTCTTCAACTGATACATTTTAAATGGTTAATGCGAATGTATGTTACACCAGTGGAATTAAATAGATATAACAAAAACATACCAGATACATCCACAAAATGTATGGAAAGTAAAGGAACCCTATTTCACTGTTTATGGGAATGTAGAAAAATCAGAATGTTTTGGGAAGAGGTGAGGGTAACAATTGAAAAAATAATTTCAAAACAAATCACATTGAACCCTAAACTGTTTTTGTTGGGTCTGTATGCAGAAAAACATAACTTTAGTAAGAGTGAAAGAGCATTCATAGACCTCTGTTTGCTTAATGCCAAAAAATGTATTGCACTACTGTGGAAAAAGATTCATAGACCAGATGTGACTCAGTGGTTAAGACAAATGTTAACAAACCTTCCACTAGAAAGAATAACATATATACTGAAATTAAAGGAAAATGTGTTTGAGAATATATGGAGACCTTTCATTGATTATGTAAAGAATTTAAACATAACGTCTGAAGAAGGTGAATGATATGTGTGGACCTTGCAAATTCCAAGCTGTTGAATGTACGGTGGGGCAAAAAAGTATTTAGTCAGCCACCAATTGTGCAAGTTCTCCCACTTAAAAGATGAGAGAGGTCTCCAGTTTTCATCATAGGTATACCTCAACTATGAGAGACAAAATAAGAAAAAAAAATCCAGAAAATCACATTGAAGGATTTTTAATGAATTAATTGGTGAATTCCTCTGTAAAATAAGTATTTGGTCAATAACAAAAGTTCAGCTCAGTACTTTGTTATATACCCTTTGTTGGCAATGACAGAGGTCAAACGTTTTCTGTAAGTCTTCACAAGGTTTTCACACACTGTTGCTGGTATTTTGGCCCATTCCTCCATGCAGATCTCCTCGAGAGCAGTGATGTTTTGGGGCTGTCGCTGGGCAACACAGACTTTCAACTCCCTCCAAAGATTTTCTATGGGGTTGAGATCTGGAGACTGGCTAGGCCACTCCAGGACCTTGAAATGCTTCTTACGAAGCCACTCCTTCATTGCCCGGGCGGTGTGTTTGGGGTCATTGTCATGCTGAAAGACCCAGCCATGTTTCGTCTTCAATGCCTTTGCTGATGGAAGGAGGTTTTCACTCAAAATCTCACGATACATGGCCCCATTCATTCTTTCCTTTACACGGATCAGTCGTCCTGGTCCCTTTGCAGAAAAACAGCCCCAAAGCATGATGTTTCCACTCCCATGCTTCACAGTAGATATGGTGTTCTTTTTCCTCCAAACACGACAAGTTGACTTTTTACCAAAAAGTTCTATTTTGGTTTCAACTGACCATATGACATTCTCCCAATCCTGTTCTGGATCATCCAAATGCTCTCTAGCAAACTTCAGATGGGCCTGGACGTGTACTGGCTTAAGCAGGGGGACACGTCTGGCACTGCAGGATTTGAGTCCCTGGCGGCGTAGTGTGTTACTGATGGTAGCCTTTGTTACTTTGGTCCCAGCTCTCTGCAGGTCATTCACTAGGTCCCCCCGTGTGGTTCTGAGAATTTTGCTCACCGTTCTCGGGATCATTTTGACCCTACAGGGTGAGATCTTGCATGGAGCCCCAGATCGAGGGAGATTATCAGTGGTCTTGTATGTCTTCCATTTTCTAATAATTGCGCCCACAGTTGATTTCTTCACACCAAGCTGCTTACCTATTGCAGATTCAGTCTTCCCAGCCTGGTGCAGGTCTACAATTTTGTTTCTGGTGTCCTTTGACAGCTCTTTGGTCTTGGTCATAGTGGAGTTTGGAGTCTGACTGTTTGAGGTTGTGGACAGGTGTCTTTTATACTGATAACGAGTTCAAACAGGTGCCATTAATACAGGTAACGAGTGGAGGACAGAGGAGCCTCTTAAAGAAGAAGTTACAGGTCTGTGAGAGCCAGAAATCTTGCTTGTTTGTAGGTGACCAAATACTTATTTTACTGAGGAATTTACCAATTAATTCATTAAAAATCCTTCAATGTGATTTTCTGGATTTTTTTTTTCTCATTTTGTCTCATAGTTGAGGTATACCTATGATGAAAATTGGAGAGCTCTCTCATCTTTTAAGTGGGAGAACTTGCACAATTGGTGGCTGACTAAATACTTTTTTGCCCCAATGTATATTTTGTATTCTTATGTAATAGATTACCTAGACTAAACAGAGGAGCATTGTTGTTGACTTGTGTTTGTTAATGGTTGTTGTTGTTTTTATTACACAATTTTTTTTATTCATTTATTTTTTTTGTTATTGTTCTTTTTAATTTTTAAATTACTTTTGTGTTAGTGTCTGATTGTTTGTGTCATGTTTGTAAAAAAAAAAAGGTTCAATAAAAAATATTGTGGAAAAAAAAATAAGTATTTGGGCACCTACAAACAAGCAAGATTTCTGGCTCTCACAGACCTGTAACTTCTTCTTTAAGAGGCTCCTCTGTCCTCCACTCATTACCTGTATTAATGGCACCTGTTTGAACTCGTTATCAGTATAAAAGACACCTGTCCACAACCTCAAACAGTCAGACTCCAAATGCCACTATGGCCAAGACCAAAGAGCTGTCAAAGGACACCAGAAACGAAATTGTAGACCTGCAGCAGGCTGGGAAGACTGAATCTGCATTTGGTAAGCAGCTTGGTGTGAAGAAATCAACTGTGGGAGCAATTATTAGAAAATGGAAGACATATAAAACCACTGATAATCTCCCTCGTTCTGGGGTTCCACGCAAGATCTCACCCCGTGGGGTCAAAATGATCACGAGAACGGTGAGCAAAAATCCCAGAACCACACGGGGGGACCTAATGAATGACCTGCAGAGAGCTGGGACCAAAGTAACAAAGGCTACCATCAGTAACACACTACGCCGCCAGGGACTCAAATCCTGCAGTGCCAGACGTGTCCCCCTGCTTAAGCCAGTACATGTCCAGGCCCGTCTGAAGTTTGCTAGAGAGCATTTGGATGATCCAGAAGAGGATTGGGAGAATGTCATATGGTCAGATGAAACCAAAATAGAACTTTATTGTAAAAACTCAACTTGTCGTGTTTGGAGGAGAAAGAACACCATACCTACTGTGAAGCATGGGGGCGGAAACATCATGCTTTGGGGCTGTTTTTCTGCAAAGGGACCAGAACGACTGATCCGTGTAAAGGAAAGAATGAATGGGGCCATGTATCGTGAGATTTTGAGTGAAAACCTCCTTCCATCAGCAAGGGCATTGAAGATGAAACACACCGCCCGGGCAACGAAGGAGTGGCTTCGTAAGAAGCATTTCAAGGTCCTGGAGTGGCCTAGCCAGTCTCCAGATCTCAACCCCACAGAAAATCTTTGGAGGGAGTTGAAAGTCTGTGTTGCCCAGTGACAGCCCCAAAACATCACTGCTCTAGAGGAGATCTGCATGGAGGAATGGGCCAAAATACCAGCAACAGTGTGAGAAAACTTTGTGAAGACTTACAGAAAACGTTTGACCTCTGTCACTGCCAACAAAGGGTATATAACAAAGTATTGAGATGAACTTTTGTTATTGACCAAATACTTATTTTACCGAGGAATTTACCAATTAATTCATTAAAAATCCTTCAATGTGATTTTCTGGATTTTTTTTTTCTCATTTTGTCTCTCATAGTTGAGGTATACCTATGATGAAAATTGGAGACCTCTCTCATCTTTTAGGTGGGAGAACTTGCACAATTGGTGGCTGACTAAATACTTTTTTCCCCCACTGTAGCTACTGCCAGGCCTCCTACTTTTTACCTCTTTTTTTCAACCCAGTCGGTCGAGGCGGATAGCTGTCCTCTATGAGCTATGGTTCCGCTCATGGTTTCTGCCCGTTAAAGGGAAGTTTTTCCTCACCCGTGTCACCGCAGTGCTTGCTCTTAGGGGTCTCTGCTGGGTTCTATAAATTTGAGAGCGTGGCCTAATCCCACCCTTTTTTGTAAATTTCCTTGAGAAGACCTGTGTTGTGAGTTGGTGCTATATAAATAAAATTGAATTGAATTGAATTACACAGTTATATACACAGTGCAGGAGCATTGCAGCTAGATGATATCAACAGGATTACAGTTAAATTACATGGCAAAATATAAATATGGACCCAGACAGTATATTTCACAGTATATTTCACATTTGAATGAACAATGTTGTTGCCACCCTTAATAATAATTGTAATTGTCTTACTTGTGTATTGGAGGGAACTGTGGAGAACGTGAAATGAAGAGGCTGAATTTATTTCTCAATTCAGGTTTATTGAACATCTCACATCTCCAACGTCCTCTCAAACAGAAAAGAGGACCAACTTCCCAAATCTCCCCATTTTATACCCGGGACATCAAAGTACAGCATAACATTGTCATTCAACCCCCCATAGACAATACGTCTCCCCCAGGTCTCCTCTTCCTCCACCTAACACCCTGGTGGTCAGGAAGTCTTCTCAGAGTCATTTCTAAAAGCACCTCCACCTCTTATTGTTGACTTATTGTTCCTTCTAAGACGTGAGGTACCACAATATACATATGCAGCTTAAGCATCTCAATCTGTGTGCTATACATATGCAGTCTAAGCATCTCAAATATGTGTGCCACATAACCCCCCCAAACGTCGAAGATGAAACAATACAACATCGTCCCCACAACATGATAAAATCACAAACATCAGTCCATATGCTGTCTGGGCTTCAACCGTCTTCCAAACTTGCTGAAAGTGGGCTTCGCCGCTTCTGCGGCGCCATCTTGCAGTGAATCTGCTATCTGAGGATGAGAACTGTTAGTTGATCCCTGCGGGGGCTCTGGGGCATGCTCCCTGGGGGGTCTGCCACGTCGAGGAGCCCTCACCACTTGCACAGTTTCATCGGCCATCACAAAAGCAGGTTTCAGTCTGTCTCTACAAATTGTTTCCCTCCTGTCCCCCAAATCCAGCAAAAAATGCTTATCACCTGTTTCCAGCACTCTATATGGGCCATCGTAAGGTGGTCGCAGGGTTGGGCGCTGAGCCTCATACCTGACAAAAACAAACTCGGCATTTTTTAAAGATTTGGGCACAAAAACACGCGGAAAAGTGTGATGAACGGGGCCCGGATGCACGTCCGCTCCCGTGTCGTTCAGTGACCGCTGAGCAGGGGGACGCCCTGGCGCCGGATTATCTGGAAGAAACTCTCCTGGCAGCCGGAGTGGTTGTGCGAAGACCAACTTGGCTGGGGAGACTTTTAAGTCCTCTTTAGGTGCAGAACGCAACCCTAATAAAACCCATGGTAGTCTGTTTACCCAATTTGCATCCGTAAGCGACGCTCTGAGGGCTGCTTTCAATGATCTATGAAAACGCTCACATAAACCATTAGCCTGGGGGTGGTAAGTGGTAGTGCGGTGAATTGTCACACCTAAGCTGTGGGCCATCGCTGACCAAAGCTCAGACACAAATTGAGGTCCCCTGTCGGACGTAATATCCGACGGGACCCCGAAACGCGCAACCCAAGCGGTTAAAAACGTGCGGGCCACCTCTGCAGCTGTGGTTGATGCCAGTGGGACCACTTCCGGCCAACGCGTGGTGCGGTCCACCATTGTCAAAAGATGTGTGTACCCTTGCGACGATGGTAGGGGGCCTACGAGGTCGACATGCACATGATCAAACCTCTTGGCTGGGATGTGAAACGTCTCTAAGGGGGCTTTTGTGTGCTTGTGTATTTTGGCCCGCTGGCAAGCCATACAGGCTCTTGCCCAATCTTTAACGTGCTTGCGCAGGGTCAGCCAAACAAACTTCTCTGCTACCATTTTTACCGACGCGCGCACCCCTGGGTGCGCCAGGGAGTGAATTGAGTCAAAAACGCGGCGGCGCCATGCGGCCGGCACTACTGGACGCGGTCGTCCAGTAGAGACATCGCAGATTGGGGGGGGCATACCATTTTGCAGCCTCCTGTTCTCCAGCCTTAAACCTGTTGGTCCCGACTGGAGCGCGCACACGTCCGCATCGCTACCCTGATCCGCTGCCATGGCTGCATAATCTATCCCCACGTGGACTGGGGCCGCGTGCGCCTCCGCGCTGTTATTTTGCTCTGCGGCTGCGGTAGTATAATCTACCTCTGCGCGGACTGGCACGGTTACCGCGCGAGAGAGGCAGTCTGCCACTACATTGAGTTTACCCGCTACATGTTGAATATCAGTAATAAACTCTGAAATTGCGGCCAGCTGCCTCTGCTGCCGGCCCGACCATGGTTCCGAAATTTTGGCCATCGCAAAAGTGAGCGGTTTGTGGTCGACAAACGCGGTGAAACGCCGACCTTCTAGCCAGAATTGGAAGTGGCGAATGGCTAAGTGGAGCGCTAACAGCTCCCTGTCAAACGCGCTGTATTTTCGCTCGGCCTCGCGCAAGGACCTGCTGAAAAAGGCCAGCGGCTGCCAAACCCCAGCAACGTGTTGCTCCACTACCGCCCCTATGGCCAAATCTGACACATCAGTGGTGAGCGCTATGCGGGCCGTTGGGTCTGGATGAGGCAACAACGCAGCGTCTGCAAGGGCTTTTTTTACCTCCGAGAATGCGCGCTCCCGCTCCGGGGGCCAATTCAATTCAATTCAATTCAATTCAACTTTATTTATATAGCACCATTTCACAACAACAGTCATCTCATAGCACTATCAACTGTAGGGGGAACCCCCACAGTTGCAGAAAGACCCCAGCAATCAGGCGATCCCCTGTGAGCAAGCACTTGGCGACGGTGGAGAGGAAAAACTCCTTTTTAACAGGAAGAAACCTCCAGCAGAACCAGGCTCAGGGAGGGGCAGTCATCTGCTGCGACTGGCTGGGGGGTGAGGGGATAGAGAAGAAGAAAAGAACAGACATGTAGAGCGCAAACAGCACGATGGGGACTCAATCTATGGGAGAGAACAAACAAATGTTAATGACCAGCAAAAAAAATATTTCATTGAGAGTGAGAAAAGGAGTGAGGCCCAGTGCATTACTGGAGGTCCCCCGGCTGACTAAACCTATTAGCAGCATAACTAAGGGAGGGTTCAGAAACACATGATCCCTCCCTAATTGTAGGCTATATCAAAAAGGTAGGTTTTAGCCCTATTCTTAAAAACAGAGATCGAGTCTGACTCCCGAATCCAGATTGGCAGCTGATTCCACAGGAGAGGAGCTTGATAACTGAAGGCTCTGCCTCCCATTGTACTTTTGGAGATTCTAGGTATTACAAGTAATCCTGCATTTTGGGAGCGTAGTGCTCTGTTAGGATAATACGGTAGTATCAGATCTTTTAAATAAAAAGGAGCCTGATTGTTTAGAGCTTTGTAAGTAAGAAGAAGGATTTTAAACTTAATTCTAAACTCTATGGGAAGCCAATGAAGGGAGGCCAGAACCGGAGAGATATGATCTCTCTTTCTAGTACCTGTTAAAACTCTTGCTGCAGCATTTTGGATCAGCTGAAGACTTTTTAAAGATGTTTTAGGACAGCCTGATAATAAAGAATTACAATAATCTAATCTCGATTATTGACTATTCGATTGCATTTGAGGGTTTTTGTTTTTTAAGCGCGGCATATAATGGTTGCATGAGCTGCGCTGCGTGGGGGAGGAAACGGTTATAAAAATTCACCATTCCTAAAAACTCCTGTAGTGCTTTGACCGTTTGTGGCTGGGGAAAATCTGCCACTGCGCGCACTTTGTCCGGTAGCGGAACTGCCCCTTCTGGGGAGACGCGGTGCCCCAAAAAATCGATCTGCGCCACCCCGAACTGGCACTTAGCTGGGTTGATTATTAACCCGTGCTCTCCCAACCTCCGGAAAACTGCCGTGAGGTGTTTTTCGTGTTCTTCTTCGGACACGCTGGCTACCAAAATGTCGTCCAGGTAGACGAACACAAAAGGGAGATCGCGTAACACCGCGTCCATCATGCGCTGGAAGGTTTGCGCGGCGCCTTTAAGCCCAAACGGCATGCGTAAAAACTCAAAAAGTCCAAACGGGGTTATCACCGCTGTTTTGGGAATGTCCTCAGCGTGCACTGGGACTTGATGATAACCGCGGAGCAAGTCTATTTTAGAAAAAATGCGCGCCCCTGCCAGATGTACCGAAAGATCCTGAATATGTGGGATTGGGTCGCGGTCATGAGCTGTGGCGTTGTTTAACCTGCGGAAATCACCGCAAGGTCGCCACGAGCCGTCAGCTTTAGGGACCATGTGAAGTGGGGAAGCCCATGGGCTATTCGAACGCCGGATGATGCCCAACCTTTCCAGGTTGGCGAACTCCTCGCGTGCTATGGACAGTTTAGCTGCATCCAAGCGCCGAGCTTTCGCAAAGACGGGGGGACCAGCGGTAGTGATAAAGTGCTCCACCCCGTGTTTCGCAACTGTTGCCGAAAAAGTGGGAACTGTGAGTGCTGGAAACTGAGTGAGGAGTGTGTGAAACTTACCGCCTACTGTGGCGACATTGGCCTGTGCTGGTGGCGGGGACACTCAAGCTGCACAAGGAATAGAGTAAAAGGAGAGTGCATTAACCAGGCGTCTATTGGGAAGATCAACTAACAACCCATGTGAGCACAGAAAATCAGCACCTAACATGTTGAAACTCACCGCTGCTATAATAAAAGTCCACTCATATGTGCGGCCGTGCAGGGACAGAAGTAGAGTCCTTTCACCGAAGGTCTTAATGCTCGAGCCGTTCGCCGCTGTTGCTCCGTTACCCCCGGGGCCTGCCAGCCGGTCAGCGTAGGTTGGGGTGATGAAACTCACTTGGGAGCCCGTGTCCACGAGGAAGTGTCTCCCAGAGCGCGCATCCGTCTGGTAGAGCAGCTTGTTCCGTTCGCCGAGGGCCGCAGCTGCTACCGACTCCCGGTCCTGTCATTTCCCGAGCTCTTGAACTGGCACAGCGGTACACACTTGTGTGCCCTCTCTGCGAAACGACGATGGTAAAAACAGAGTTCGTCTCCTCCGCGGTGTCGGGGCTTCGCTGCCGCCGTTGTTGGTGGGACCGCCTCCGTCGTCTCTGGCCCACCGCTGTTCCCAGTTGCCGCGCAGAGGTCTGCCGCTGCTGCGGTGGCCGTGTGCTCTTCGCTGGCGTTGAGGATCCGCTGCGCCTCCTGGGCCAGCGCGCGGAAGTCCCGCTGGGTCACAAAATGAGTGCCCGCCAGGGTCGCCCTCGTCTGCGATGGTAGGGTTTTCAGGAAGATGTGCGTGAAGAGGAAATCGTTGTTGTCTGAGCCTCTCAGCTTCAGCATCTCTTCCATCAGGTCGATAGGCATGCTTCCTCCCAAGTCGTGCAGAGCCAGGAGTCTCCTAGCTCTCTCCTGGGCTGAGGGCGTGAAACGCTGGATGAGGGCAGCTTTCAACCCGCCGTATTTGTCGCCAGCGGGCGGGTGCTGCACCAGGCTCCGCACATGTCGAGCTGTGCGGCTGTCGAGTTTGGCGATGACGTGGTAGAATTTTGCGTCATCTGCTGTTATTCCCCCGAGCGCGAACTGGGCTTCGGCCAGGAGGAACCACGAGTCTGGGTTGTCCTGCCAGAATTCTGGTAGCTTGACTGAGACCACGCTTGCTCGGCTGGTCCCTGGCGAGTCTGGTTTGGGGGAATTGTCTCTGGTCATTGTACGTCTTAAGGTCACCAATGTGGAGAACGTGAAATGAAGAGGCTGAATTTATTTCTCAATTCAGGTTTATTGAACATCTCACATCTCCAACGTCCTCTCAAACAGAAAAGAGGACCAACTTCCCAAATCTCCCCATTTTATACCCGGGACATCAAAGTACAGCATAACATTGTCATTCAACCCCCCATAGACAATACGTCTCCCCCAGGTCTCCTCTTCCTCCACCTAACACCCTGGTGGTCAGGAAGTCTTCTCAGAGTCATTTCTAAAAGCACCTCCACCTCCTACTGTTATCCCCAGGAGGTCCAGACTTATTGTTCCTTCTAAGACGTGAGGTACCACAATATACATATGCAGCTTAAGCATCTCAATCTGTGTGCTATACATATGCAGTCTAAGCATCTCAAATATGTGTGCCACAGGAACGATCTCTATTGTGCAAAGTTGTGACATTTAATACAGCCTCTATGAACAGTACCGGTTAGATTATAAAGTCTGACAGCTGTAGGTAGGAAAGACCTCTCCCTTGAGCACTTAGGATGGCACAGCCTACTGCTAAGTGAGCTCCTCGGTGCTTTCAGCATGTCCCGTATGGGGTGGGACTCGGACTCCAGCAGAGATGACGGCTTAGTCACCGTCCTCCTCTCTCCTATCTCCTCCACTGGGTCGAGGCAGTGCCCCAGAACAGAGCTGGCTTTTTTGATCAGCCTGTTCAGTCTCTTCCTGTGGCTGCCGTGATCAGAATCAGAATCAGAATCAGGTTTATTGCCATTGTTCATGTAGTACACAAACTAGGAATTTGTCTCGGTACAATGCTGCAACATTAAACATGATAAGATAAGAGAAATAAACTATACATGTAATAAAGTGTAGGATAAGTGATGCCACTGCCCCAACAGACCACTCCATATGTAATGGCTGATGCCACCACTGAATCGTAGAAGGTCTTCAGGAGTGCCCCTTGCACTCCAAAAGACCTGAGTCTCCTCAGGAGGAGCAGCCTGCGCTGCCCCTTCTTGTAGAGCACGTTGGTGTTGTGTGTCCAGTCCAGTTTATTGTTCAGGTGAACACCCAGGTACTTGTAAGATCTCACCATCGCAATGTCTGCTCCCTGGATGTTTACCGGTGTTGTGGGGGGTTGTCCACGCCTGCGGCAGTCCAACACGAGTTCCTTGGTTTTCCTCGCATTGATCTGGAGGCAGTTCTGCAGGCACCAGCCCACAAAGTCCTGGATAAGTCCTCTGTACTCCGCATCATCCCCATCGGAGATGAGGTCGACGATCGCAGAGTCATCAGAGAACTTCTGTAGATGGCAGTGTGGTGTGTTGTGTGAAAAGTCAGCAGTGTAGAGGGTGAACAAGAAGGGAGACAGAACTGTTCCCTGAGGGGCTCCTGTACTGCAGATGATGGTGTCAGACACACAGTCCTAGGTTCTCACAAACTATGGTCGGTTTGTGAGGTAGTCCATGATAACAGGTGCTGGTCCACCCCTGCACAAGGCAGCTTGTCTCTCGGGATCACTGGTTGGATGGTGTTGAAAGCACTGGAGAAATTAAAGAGCATGATCCTCACAGTGCTCCCAGGGTTCTCCAGGTGGGACAGGGAATGATGTAGGAGGATGATCACTGCATCCTCCACCCCAATGCCATGCTGGTAGGCAAACTGAAGTGGGTCCATCGCTGGTCCCACCAGGGGGCGGAGGTGTTCGAGGAGAAGCCTCTCCAGGGTCTTCATCAGATGTGATGTGAGGGCCACTGGTCTGTAGCTGTTCAGGTCCTTGGGGTGAGGGGTCTTTGGCATGGGTACCACGCAGAATGTTTTCCACAGCTGTGGTACCCTCCCCAGCTTCAGGCTCAGACTGAAGATGTGTGCCACGATCCCACAAAATTTTGCCAATAAACCTAAAATGTAATGGGGGTTGAATAATTTTGACTGTATGTGTTTTAATGATTTATTTTAAAGATTAAATGGGCTGCTATCAGTAAATATAAATGTTCTACATGCAACTACGCATGACCCTGCAGCAAATATCTCGACAGATTAAACTCATAGCTTTTTGAAACTGGGAAAAAAATAGATAGTTGTGACAGAGCTCAGGGTTTTTCCAAGAAGATGGTAGTTTTACTCCACAAACAATTTTATTATGTGACTATTTAAATATCACAGCCTGGTGGCCTGAGGTGATGTGTGACTCTTACATATTTAAAAACAACAGCATAAGACACACTGCCAGGGAGCCATCTCCAGTGTGAGTACTGCATTATATTAATATTCTTAAAAGGTATGTGTTTGAGTTTGGTGTTATGTTCAAAGTTGCAACAGTTATCCACAAGAATTATACAGTATGGTAATCCCAGTAACCAGCACATCAGAGCACAAGCCAGATTCAGCTGCACACATAGAAGCACATAGGCCATGATGGAGCCATGTTGCATGGAAGTACCGAAAGGGAGCTGTGCTTTAGATCAGCTCTTCTGTACACTCCCGAAAATGGGTTGGGCATTATTTCAGACTGTGCACTCTATGGAGTCTGAGCAAAATCATACTGGATTTGTCAGATGAGGAGTGCCATGGATAGATGGTGTCATGAGGCTGAGCGCGGTGTCTCACCGCGCTCAGGCTCTTAAGTTATTTCTGATTATTTCCTGTATTTTCCCAGTATTTGTTTATTTTTCTGTATGTTGGTTCAGGACATGTTCTTAGCTGTCAGTTGTTTGGTTTTGCATTCATGTCCTTATTATTATTATTATTATTATTATTATCTTGGCATTTAGTTCTGAGTGTTTATATTTTGTTTCTTTGTGACATAGCCCTCCACCTGTGCTTCCAGACACTCCTTCCATGTTTTCATCTTACGTGTTGCTCAGCTGCTCCTGCCAGTAATTAGGTCAACCTGCCCACTTAGGTGATCCACACCTGAGGTCACTTGCTATGATTGTTTTCATGCCTTATTTAAGACTAGCCATTTCTCCCACTCATTGTCAGAACCTCATTGTTGTTGCTATCTGTTTCTCCCGTCGGAACCCTTTCCCCGTTCCAACGTGCATTCCTGCATTTTTGTTCTTCTGCCCGGTCATCTCATTTGTAAGTTTATTTTTGTGCACTGTAAGAACTTGTGTTTTCTTTATTAAATTCCACAACTAGCAGTCCAGCATCTGGGTCTTCTTCTCTGCCCTGAGGGGCTATTCATGACAGAAGGTTCTGACCAGTTTGAGACCCAGCTGCTGCTAGTTTGTGAATTTTTTGTTTTCACTCACCGGTCGTTTCAGAGCTATCATGTCCCCAGCACGCTGGCCTTCAGCCATTAAAGGGCGATTGGCAACTAGGTCCCCGATAAAGAAAGAATGAAATAATGCATTACTGGTGGAAAGGGGTGTGGTTTCAGTGGTCGATAGGGTATGACCAGTCCCTGGAGTACAGTAAGCACAGAAACATTTGTTAATGAGTGGCTAAACTGCTAGTTTCATCTAGCCGCCTTTGGTCGTGGTTACAGATAATACCACAAGAAAATAAGATAAAATAATGTCTAAGAACGACGTATATGGTCAAGTGTTGTAGATAAACAAGGATTCTAGTGAGGGTGAATAGAATTTGTAGAAAATCATGATCAAAACCGACTGGATCAGCAGTTAAACCAACGCCAGGCGGCCTCTCACATTCTCCCTGCTGATGCGAATGCTGACCGCCTATCCAAGCTAATGCTAAGAGATCGATGTAGCATCATGGCAAAAATATAACAAAATAAGACAGAATGACAAGATATATTATTGACTGTGGATTAGTGAACCTCAGTCGATAACTGATTAATTGAAATCAAAAGAAAATATAAACTGCGCTTGGAAAACAAACTTCTTGTAACACTGTTAGCTATATGACAGACAGCTTGGCTGGCCAATAATAGAGCAGCAGGTGGGTATCAAGGATGGCACTGGGCTGGGTTTACTATGTTAATGACATCCTGTGGCAAATCCGAATGATTCAAAAGATCTAACTGGACACAGAAATGATACTTCCCTCTGGGATTAATAAAGCATAAGAAATAAAAAAAATAATGTTAATTCACACTTCAGTTTCTGTTTTTTGCAGTCTTATCTTCAGCCATGTCATAAATGTTATGTGTTGTGTATTTAAATGATGATTCAGACGATCCAGCTGCCATATCTTCAACAGCCAATTGTTCATACAATGACATTCAAAACCCTTGGAACTTGTCATAAAATGAATCCTGCCCCTGGTTGAGCACTGGTTTCTACACACTGTTGATAAAAGAGGGCCATTAAGAATTAATCTGGACCACAAGGCTTGTTTAAAGTTTGAAAAGCACAATTACAGACCCAGTATTTGCTCTAATTTTTATTTAAGTTTTAGATTATCTGAATTTATGTATTGCACACTTTTCCCCCACTGGCCATTACATTTTGTGGTTGTTTGCTTACATACAGAATGAACAACTTATTTGATTATGGATTTTATTCATTCTCATTGTCGACCCACTTGCCCTCACTGACCCACTTATTTCTTGTGTTTATCCTCCTGCTGTACCTCTGTGTGAGCGGAGCTGGCACACAGAATTTTGATGTAATCTGATTTGAGAGTGGAGGGGAAACAACTCCGCTGTTCCAAGTTTGCTGCACTCAGTCTCTTACAACACTAACATAAAAAAACATAAATGGACAGGCATATTAGCCACATATCACACAAACAACAAATGATTTTCCATTTGAGTATTTTACACTGAGTTGATCTGATTTTTTTGTGTGACACTGTAGAATGTAGATATTGAAGAACAGACTGATCTGGGAGCGGCTTTGTCCTTCAAGAACATTCATTTTGATTTTCTCTGTAGGAGTCATGGGGATTTTGAGGTGGATTCCCAAAAGGAAATGCTTCTTTCCTGTGAAGAACATTGATTTTTTTTTAACACACACTGCAAAGAGGGAGCAGGATCCAGATGAAGGGAAGGAAAAAAAGTCCTGGTTTTACCTTTCCTATTTTGCGTCATTCTGCCGTCAAAACTTATAAATCACAGATGTGTCATTTTGACATGAAGACCACTGTGCCTGCCGTCTCTAATCTCCTCTGCATCAGGAGCCTTTATCACAAGGAAAGAAAACAGGCAGAAAGATAATTTTATCCAGGCATATGCTGCTGGAATGTACACTGAGTGATAGAAATGCCAGGAGCATACATGTTTGAATTGCTGAATTAGAGGGGAGAAAGCCAAATGAATGGAGGGCAGAGCAGCTGTTTGCTCTGATTTCTGTTGTGCGTCACACTTGAGCCCCTCAGGGGGAACACAGCAGTTTGAAAATACCCTTTGCCTTTTATTGAGAGGGATAAAGTTTACAGATGTGGTGGTTGCCAAAATGTGTTTATTATTTCCTGTATGTTTTTACAGCATCTCTTTGGAGAGACTGAATGAATGCTTCACTGTCTGCTTGTCCTATGATCTGTTTCAGCTCCTAAATTCTGAAGAATTGGAAAAACTTGGGACTGGTAGTGCAAATGTCAAGGGTAAGTGTTTATATTTTTCTCAAAGTAAAGCATTTTGCAACATCTCAGTATTTATTTATTTTTTTTAACCATATCGGCAGCACGTAAGAATCATTTGTGCTGTTACACTTTCTACAACTCATCCAAGGATCCTGAATACAGAGGTATCAGTCTGGGCAACCTGGACTTCCCTTTCCCTGGTCACTGCATCTAGTTAACACTGATGACATAAGACATTAGCTGTGTTCCTACCATAAAAAAGATCTGGCTACCAGGGATTTACTGGTCGCATTTTCTCTTATGTCTGCATTCCTGTTGAGAGTTCCAGTCTCCCATCTTTGCCGGAGTCAGAGTCTCCCCCATGCAGGACACGCTGCGTGCACTAAGCAGCTCATTCAGCAGCAGGGTGCTCCCTCCAGAGTGCACGAGGACAGGTTTCGCAGGTCCTTCCTATCTGCTGCTGTCAGAATTTTTAATTTGCACTGCTCATAGAGACCCCACATAACACTGCTACTACTTTGCACAAATAAGGAATGTTTCATCCCAATACACTAATATTATTATTGAAGGATGCAACAACACTACTCATTCAACTGTGAAATATACTGTTAATATATTTCACTTGGGTTATATTGCTGAATAATTTAGCTGCTGACTAGCACTGTAAATATTATTTTACTTATTTTTAACTGTAATTTTACTTTTTCATATTTCGTGCACTGTGTATATGCTGTTTTTCCATATTATTTATTATTGATCTAAGTGCTACTACTACAGTACTGCGTGTGTGGCTCGTCGAAAGGTGCATTCAGACCAGATGTGAAATGAATTTTTCATGTAGCATGATTATATATAAAGTCAGTGAAAACACGCGAATACATGCAAAATTGCGTCCTAGTGAGCTGGCCGCAATAGCTAATCAGCCATGGGATTACCCAGTCACTGGAGTAAAAGTATCAACACTGGAGAGTAAACTTGTTTGAAAATGAGGCTGCCACTCACCTGCAAACAGATGGACCAGAGCTCTGCAGCTCATAAGGAATGTCTGTAGTTTGTATCCTGCTACTGATTTGCTAACGAGGGCTACCAGGCTATCAGTGTAAACAACCATCCAGGTGCATTTTCCCAGCGGTGTGCCTGCCGGATAACTTTGTAAACCTAAACATGGTGGCATTTTGGGGATTTCCACAACAGGTAGAAAGCAGCTGCAGAAGTTATGAAGGCAACCCTGCCAGTCTGCAACTCTCGTAGATGCAGACTTGCATGTATTTTCCTTTTTACATTGACTTCACGTGTTCTTCACATTTAGTCCGAATTGCAAAAAGTGTCACAACCACAACTAATACTCATCAGAAGTATTAGCAAAGGTATTCACCATCTCCTCTATTTGCATAAAATTTCATCTCATAATGTCAATCTAACTTACTGAAATGTATCAGGCTGTATAAACATGTAAAGTTAAAATAACAGCACAATCTTGGGTGCATCAGCAGTTGCCACGGAAACAGCTGTGAAAACCTCCAGTTATCTGGTCTATGTGATGTATGGGAAACTGCACGACGCACCATGCTGCAGCTGTACATATGAATGCGTGATGTCACTACGCCGCAGGGTATAATAGCCGGCTACCCAAGGCTAGCCGGTCTCTTGTCTTGCTAGCCACCTTTGGTACCACCGTTACCTCACTGTGTGCTCCTTCCTACCATGTTCTGCTAACTGTTCAATAAAGTTAACCTTAACACGTAGACCTGTCTGCAGTCCGATATTTCCAGACATAACAATTAGCGACAAGGAGAAACTTGGAAAACATCGAGAAGGAAACGCTGCTGACACCCCTGCCACCCTTCCTCACTTTGCCCGGTGAGTCGCCTGTTCCTTGGTCATTGGCATGAGTCATTTGAGACGTTCGTGTCCGCCATGGACCTAGATACGATTAGCAAGCTAAGGCTACATGCTATGCTAATCCATCGCTTAGGCAGCAAGGGACAGTGTATCTTCAAGATGCTCGGACCTGCAGATAGTTAAGAAGAATGTGTTGCTGTGTTAGTCAGACATTTCGCCACTCCAGAGAGTGTGCTAGTTAGGAGGATTAGATTTCGCTAACGCTGACAGCATGTAGGTGAATCAGTCCAACAGTACATTGCCAACCTCCACTGTCTAACAAGCATCTGTAGATTTGCACAACTAGAACACGAGATGGTGCTGGACTAATTAGCGGAGAACACCACCAACTTGAAGCTGTGGGAGAAGCTGCTAATGGCACCAGACGACCTGCTGCTCTCCAGGGCAGTGGAGTTAGCGTCCCAACTAAAGGCCGCAGCTTGGCTTAACACCCAGCTAGGAGCCTCCAGCCCGCACCCTCCACACTTCGCTCTGCTAGCGCAAGCTGTTACCCTGGCTTCTGAGCCTGACGACCATGCATCCTTCCTGGGGGCCCCTGAAGTTAACCTGTTATCTGTCTATGGTGCAGCAGTGGTCCTGTCAGCTCACCTCCTTCTGGCAGTCAAGATTTTTTTCAAGAAAATATTCAGTTTAGATATGACAAATTCCAAAGGCTCTAACTTGAATGTGGTAAGAGATAATGGCTTACTGTCAATTAGAAAGATGTAGAATATGATCCAAAGTTTGAGATAGAAGTAAATCTATGCATCTAATTTGCATAATGTGATGGCAGCTGTATCGAATTACATAACTTTCGGTCAAAGGTGGACTTTGGACGTATTTACACAAAGGATGGTTTGGGGTTTTTTGTCACCATTTTTGTTTTTGTTTTTTTTGTTATCTTATCTTCAAAGTATATGAACCAGAAAATCAGTAGAATGTACACAAACCGATAAAAACCAATCACACCTACCGCTCGTTGCGTCTTCATTCATCCATTTTCATCATCCATGGTCCTTATTTCATCTTCTGCCAGTCATTTTCGCCTTCTCTCCCACATCCAGCAACTCTCACATTTATCTTATGATTTATTCCACCTCAATTTCGGTTACATTACACCGCCAAACCGGCGCTATTGTTCTGTGTCGTCACGTGCAGCTTCGTCGATGGCAGACGAAAGTGTACACACTCCAGACCATCTTCTGCTGTCACAAAATGTAAATATTTCCCTTCAGAAGTTAACCCCTTGCACTCTGGTCAATTTCCCTAAAAACGCCAAAAAATAACGTACCCAAAGTAAATCAAAAGCTGTTCTTCAACCCTTTGCAGCATCTTCATGGGGTTGGCCTCATTTAAAAGAAAACACTTTGAATTTTTTGGCAAAACAGTCATAATCTCTCTAAGTGCTCCGGCCACTGAGTAACAGTCATGTAAACATACTGAACTTGAAGAAAATAAATTTCGCCTGGGTGTTTTTTTGGATACAAATGCTTGCAAATAACACACAGCTGTCAGATATGGACTGGAAAATGCAACAGAAATGTAGAACCAAGTGTTATCCAGCTGAGGTCAAAATTTTGTAATAATGCCATAAAAAATGAATATATTACACAGCTTTTTTCTTAGGTTGTTTCCAGGCGTTTTTGAACTGTGCCAAATGGCACAGTTTGGAAAAACGTCTAACTTTTGAATGATTCAATATAGAAGCTTCATCTTGGGCTCTAATGAAAGGTGACACTCAGGGCTGTATGTGTGTGTGTGTGTGGGGAGGTTGTTTATTCATTCATTCATGAATGCATGAACAAACAAGCCCCCACACACAAAGAGGCATGCCACGTAAAAAATGTGTGGCTTTTTTTTTTTACAAGAAAAAATAACCTACAGTGCACTAAAAATTATTCTAAAATATCTGTAATGTAGAAGATAACAACTCCCCCCCCCCACCCACCCCCGCTACAGAGGACGGACATCGCCCATCGCCACATGTCATGTGGCGATGTGGCGACCGTGGCGCACAGTCCCCGCGGTCTACTACGCACAGTTATACTGAAATATCTGCAATATATCTGCAATCCGCTACAGAAGAGTAGCGCGGGGGGGGGGGGGGTGTCCGGTCCGGACGCGGCGCACGAACCGTGTACCGCGGCGCACGGACTTCGGACTTCGTGCGCCGTGGTCTACTACGCACAGTTGTAATTTACCGATCGGTCAAAAGTCATTTTTGATTACAATTTTCAGGGATAAAGAATAATTTAGCTTATAACACTTACCTGTTCACAACAGCAGTGTCGCTGGCGAACTTCTTTTCCTCATTGTCAGACGAACATGACGCTGGTCCGCTTGTTACGGACTCGTGGTTCTGGTCACGCGACCCGGTCAAACCATAATTCCATTATTGCGGTTTTGCGCTTCCATGATTGCGGTTTTGGCGAACGATTTTTCAAAACAAATAACAGTAGTAAGAAAAAAAAGACTGGCGAACGCGTGTGTGTCACCCAGCCTTCGTCGTTGGCCTCCGTCGGTCTATGATGACCATGGAAAAGAATCCTAAACGTCTACTCTGCTGGGACAGCACCGCCTGTGGCTGAACAGGCCGATGCGCGAATGGCAGTCCCTGTCACACAGGTCACACTTGTGGGTGGTCTCCGTGCTGCTGGGTCTGTCGTGGTTCTTCCTGCGGGTCCTTTTTTCATCTGCTGCAGCAGTCAGTCTCTCTTCACCCAGCCTTACACAAAACAGATTTTGCAAGGGACGCACGCTTTCGAACTTCTGTGCTTCAATTGGCTGGCTGTATTCGCAGCCGTTGGTAGGCGGGTCCTTCTTGCTAGGTTTTCAGTCATTGGTTCTTCAAGGTTTCAGAAACCCAATTCAAGGCTCTTATTAGTCGAATGAGAGGTCAATCACATCTAAACCAATCAAAGCACTCCTTTGGCTTTCTGTTTGCGGCTGTGTCTGTAGTGGAAGAACGGAAATGCAGCTTTTTTTTTCAGTGCGCTCTAGGATGCAGCGCCCTCGTGTGCCCTCATGCGCTCTAGGACGCAGAGACGTGCCCGCCCGCGGTACACCGGAGTGCAAGAGGTTAAATAATCTCTTTTTAGAATCATAGTTGGCAAAATTTGGAGCAAACGCTTCCTCCGTGTGGATGTATATGTTGGGATGGACCCTTTGTTTACAGTCTCTTCTTTGCGTTTCCGGAAATGATGTTTTGAGGCAGCTTGTTTGGGTGAAGTCCTCCAGTCCTCCAGTGAAGAGCAGTAAGCTATACGTGTCTGACATCTCGTGATGTGAAATGCTTGTTACAACTGGGTTTTCTGTGCTTTTGGGACACATCACGTGACAGGCACGGACCTGCAACATAGGCAGCAGGTGACGCACATGTTTTATGACAGCCGGAAAGTTAAAGGGTTAACATCACGGGACGACAGGACAATAAAGCACACCGGCCATGTGGTAACTGTGACTCTCCCTCACACTAGACACGCGCACCTGCCTGCCCTGCCAAAGGACACAAGTGCCAACACTGTGGTAAGCTGAACCACTTCACCAAAATCAGCATGGTAGGAACCATCACTCTACAGGTTTGCTATGGGTCAAGAGTCCTCCCAGCGTTCAGACTTGAAGTGACGCACCTTGGTGACAACATCCTGGGATGTGATCTTTTCCATGACCTGGGCTTTACTATCAGGGATTACTTGGGACTCTGCATGACGGCTGATGGCCCGAGCCTGTTTCACCCAGAAATAGGTATAGCCGCTCCTTATTTGACACTGCACATTGACTGGAGCGCTGAAGAATGGGGACTGAGCCTCTCATGGCATAAGCCTCCCAGAACTGCCACCTCGCTGCAGGAGTTCCGGTCTGTGTTAACGCAAGAACTGGAAGATTGTGGGGTTCATCCGGTCACCAATGAGACCACTTCATCTCAACGACCATCGACAACCCAGTCACGTCTTCCATTAAATGGTGCCCCAGCACCGCCGCCGTTCACCAGCCACATGACAAGAGAGCAGCAGCACACCTCGGAGCAGAAATCACCTTCGTTCATGGTGCTTGACTGGGTTTGGATTTGTGGATCCAACCACCCATGTCAGCTGCAGATGTTCCAGTCATCAGCATTGCCACCATCACTGATGCAAATCGCCATGCAACTTGGACCAGCCATGTTTCATATGGCAGATGGATCCCGATAGTATGCCAGCCACCTGAGAAAAGTATCATCACCTGCCCTGGACCAGGTAACACCAACCGAGCTGACCCAGCCAGTGGGGGACCGGATTGGGACTTTGCTGTTGAGCCAGCCACAACTCCATCAAGGTGGCCCCCAGATTCGCTGGAGACATTGCGGCCAGGGCCGCGTTCACCCTGGGCTCAATAGAGGCCCTGCTGAGCTTCCAATGGTCACTGACTTTAAAGTTCTTTATTTTCATGTGTAGTCAGTGCATGGTCCGTTTAAAGTGGCAGAATAACCCACACGTCCATGCGGGTTAAACCAGTAGTCTGCCCGGTTACCCAGGTTGTAACAGTTTAAAGTAATTTGTTTTTCTGATTGTCATGTTCAGAAATAAGTCTGTGGTTCTTACAGTAGGTCCAGTCAAGTACATGTATGTTGTTTCACATTACTGTCACAACTCGCTCCCGCCTGTCATCTGCTCCAGCCGTGCGCACACCTGTGCTTCATTAGGCTGCCTCTATTTAACCTGCTCTGCTCGCAGCCTCAGCCTGGAGCCGTCAGCTCATCTCCATGCTCAAGCTCTGCGTTTGCCTACTCCTCTCGGCCGACGCCACAACTCGTCATCCTCATGTAAGGTTATCACTCACCAGCTCTCCAAAGATCTTCCCCTGTGCACAGGTGGATCCTCCCGGCAGCGGAAGAATCCCTTCATCGCCTCACCTCTTCAGTCTCTGTCCATCAAGCGCAGCAGGGCGCTGTGTCCCAAGTGGGAGCATCTCTTGCCAACGCCAGCCACCAAGACATCTACAAGTAAGCCACATTACAACTTTCATCACCTTGCTGTGATAATTGCTCATCCACTGTCCTCTGCTCTGTCCTCAGGGTTGCCTGGCTGTACGGTGTTCTGTTCTGCCCTCGGTGCTTTCCAGTCCCCAAGAAGACATTTACATTCCTCACTCACGCATTCATACACCTGTTGTTGAATAAAAGTCTTAAATCTCACCCGAGCCTGCGTGCGTGTTTCCTGGGCCAGATATCATGCCAATTAGGCAATGTACTAACAGTATTATCGGCCAAACCATTTGTGTGCGTTCCCTTTATCACTGGATTTAGGTTACCCACATGTGTGTGCGTATACACCATGTTCCAAATGATTGTGCAAATGATATTTGTCTCTGATTTTCCTACATAGTCAATGCAAATGACAGTCAGTATAATTTTCAAGTCATCAACCGTTGGGGCATAACTGAAATTTTATTGAACAAACTTCCCAATATTAACTATTTTTTTGCAAAAATAAAAAACCCAAATTGCACTGTTCCAAATTATTATGCACAACAGAGTTTCAAAACATTTTATTCGTTGTAAAGAACTGAAAATGGTCATTTGTTGAATTTGCAGCATTAGGAGGTCATATTTACAGAAATCAAAAGCTATTTCAATCAAAAACATCTTAACAGTCCAAGTTACATGTTAACATAGGACCCCTTCTTTGATATAACCTTCACAATTCATTGAACTTGTGAGTTTTTGGAGAGTTTCTGCTTGAATTTCTTTGCAAGATGTCAGAATAGCTTCCCACAGCTGCTGTTTTGTTGTGAACTGCTTCCCACCCTCTTAGATCTTTTGCTTGATAATGTTCCAAAGGTTCTTAATAGGGTTGAGGTCAGGGGAGGATGGGGGCCACACCATGAGTTTGTCTCCTTTAATGCCTATAGCAGCCAATGACACAGAGGTATTCTTTGCAGCATGAGATGGTGCATTGTTATGCATGAAGATAATTTTTCTACGGAAGGCACAGTTCTTTTTGTACCATGGAAGAAAGTCACACCGAAACTGGGACCTGCATCTGCCCTTGGTTCTGTGGGCGTACCAGACGGCAGCTCAGGAATCCACCCGGTGAACCCCTGCAGCGCTGATGTTTGGACGCGAGCTGCACATACCGGTGGAATTGGTGCCCCCCCGGAGCTGGAGGTGGAGGGCAAACCGGGCTTGGATTATTTGTTTTGCTTGAGAGAACTTCTCCACACGGTGCACGAATTGGCTTGGGAGGCCCTGGCATCAGCGGGGAGTCGGCAGAAGTGGGCATATGACTCCCGCTCCCCACTGCCAGGGGAGGGACTTTGCACCAGGGGATCGAGTCTGAGTTTTCTGCCCGGAGCGCAAAAAGGGACTGTTGCCAAAACTGGTGAGCCATTGGTCGGGACTGTGCGTGGTCCTACAGAGACTGTGAGGTAGTGTACAGGGTGAGGCTGCAGAAATGGAACTGGGTCGTGGTGCTTCACCGTGACTGTCTCGCCCCATACCAGCCATCTACACCATGGATGGTCAAGCTGGAGGCTTCATCCCGACCAGATACCCTGGCCGAGGCGCAAATGGACAATAATGGACCTTTGCGTGCTGGTCGCCGACAACGGTGGCCACCTCGACACCTTAACGGATTTGTGTTGGACTTTTGAGTTGGACTTTGTTATTCTGGGGACAGAAACCAGTCCATTGGGGGACAGTGTAACGTCGGGGCTGTGATAAGAGGGCGAGAGTTTCCCAGCATGCTTGCACCGTGGAGGATTCAAATACTGTATCTATGTGTTCTAAGCGTTATTCGTGTGTACCATTATAACTGTGTAATAAGACCAGTTGTGATAGTGTTGTTTCCCTATACAGTGGTACCTCTACTTACGAATTTAATTCGTTCCGGAAGAATTCTCGTAACGTGAAAAATTCGTAAGTAGAGGCGCGTTTTACATGTAAATGCCGTAATCCGTTCCAAGCCCCCAAAATTCGGGCATAAATTTTTTATAAATCGTAAAAATGCATCAAAACATGTAACAAATACATGTTACAATTAGATTACTGCACAATAAACATAAAATGAGAGTTTAAAATGAGAGAAAGAATAATAAAAGAGAAAGAATAATAAAAATTATGTTCATTTACCTTTTAACTGCGATCGTCGGCGTCGGCGTCACCTTTTGCCTTCTTTGGTTCATGTTCTGTCTCATCAGTGGTTTTTGCCTGACGTTTTGTGATGAAACGATCCAAGGACGTTTGCTTTTATCGGCTTGTAAGGGCTTCCTTTTGTTTTAATACCGTGCTGATCGTTGATGTTGTTTTTTTTTTTCCCCAAAACTTTATTAAGAACAAGGTGAAAGTACAGAGTTATAACGTAGATGGTGAGAAACATGGCAGTTAACAATTTTTTTTTCTCTAAATTGTGTAGTTCAGTCAACAGTCTTACAAGAGGTAAGAAGGATAAAATAAAGTAGTAAGAATAGTAAATAATAATAAGATAAAGCGAGATCAACCAAACGCACCCATTCGTGGCCAATGGGATACCAGGAAGATGCTAGGCGATAGCCAATGGCAGAGCAGCTACAGGTATGTTTACGTTCGGTAAAATACGGGAGCTGCGAGGAGCGCGTACTTTTTTTGCCTTTCGTATCCTGAAATTTTGTTCGTAACTAGAGGCAATATTTGCCCGTTGAGGCGTCTCGTAACCTGAAAATTTCGTATGTAGAGACGTTCGTAAGTAGAGGTACCACTGTATGTGCCAAATAATGTCTGTCACCATGAGCGAAACGAGGGTCTGTGTAAATGACCTCCCCGCCATTCTGTGTTGTGAGTGTGTGTATAAATAAAGCCTGTCTTGTCACAGTCATCTCTCCTTATTGTGTGAACCCTTGCAACGTCACAATATACTTTGCCAAGGTCATTTTCACACCTTCAGGGACCCTAAAGGGGCCTACCAACTCTCTCCCCATGATTCCAGCCCAAAACATGACTCCACCATCTCCTTGATGATGTCGCAGCCTTGTTGGGACATGGTGGCCATTCACCAACCATCCACTACTCCATCCATCTAGACCATCCATGGTTGCATGGCACTCATCAGAAAACAAGACTGTTTGAAAATTAATCTTCATGTATTTCTGGGCCCGCTGCAACTGTTTCTGCTTGTGAGCATTGGTTATGGGGGGGCCGAATAGTAAGTTTATGCACAACTGTAAGCCTCTGGAGGATCCTACACCTTGAGGTTTGTGGGACTCCAGAGGCACCAGCAGCTTCAAATACCTGTTTGTTGAAAATTTGGCATTGTTTGTTTAAAATGGCATTGTAATGCCATTTTAGCAGCTGCTGTCTTAATCCAATGAATTTGTCTGGCAGAAACCTTCCTCATTATGCCTTTATCTGCACAAAACTGTCTGTGCTCCGAATCAGCCACAGATTTCTTCACAGTACGATGATCACGCTTAAGATTTTGTGAAATATCTAATGTTTTCTGTTATAAATCACCCTGTCAAAGGGCAGGACTGAGGACACCAGGCACAAGCTGTAAGTTTTGCAAATTTAATAATCAAACACAATGAACAGACATGAACACTTACAGAGAAACGGTGAGATACAGGGAACACCGGGAGGATACAGTTAGACGGGGACTTCGTCTGGCGATGACCAGGACGTAAAACTAACACCTGGATGAGAAGACCTCTGCGACGAGAAAGTCTAACAGCCGGTCTTAAATAGCCACAAACAAAGGAGAACAGCTGTGGGTGTCACATGCGCCATTTTTACCGGCGCTCAGACCATATTCCTCCTCAGCCCAGCTCTTACTTTGACAGCATCTCAGCGGGCCTCCAGCTGTCAAGCTCTATGGGACGGCTGGAGGCCAATTACCTCTCAAGAACCAAGCAAGAACCAAGCAGACCGCCCGTAAATCTACTGGAGGAAAAAGCCCCCCCAGGAAGCAGCTAGCCACCAAGGCTGCTCGGAAAAAGCACGCCAGCCACCGGCGGAGTGAAGAGGCCTCACCGTTACAGGCCCGGTACCGTGGCTCTGAGAGAGATCCGTCGCTTCCAGAAATCCACGGAGCTGCTCATCCATAAGCTGCCCTTCCAGCGCCTGGTGAGGGAGATCGCTCAGGACTTCAAGACCGACCTGCGCTTCCAGAGCTCCGCCGTCATGGCTCTGCAGGAGGCCAGCGAGGCCTACCTGGTGGGTCTCTTCGTGGACACCAACCTGTGCGCCATCCATGCCAAGAGGGTCACCATCATGCCCAAAGACATCCAGCTGGCCCGCCGCATCCGCGGAGAGAGATTTTAGACTTTCTGCTGCACATTCACCAACCACAATGCTCCGCACTGTGTGTCTATATATATATGTATATATATACTGTATATATATATATATATATATATATATATATATATATATATATATATATATATATATATATATATATATATATATATATATACATACATATATAGTAATATGTACATATGTATACTAGCTGTTCTTGTTTTTTCTTGCCTTCTGATTGTTGCTCTGAGTGTTGCTATCCCTGTGCTGTTGCAATCCTGGAATTTCCCCATTGTGGGACTAATAAAGGCTTATCTTATCTTATCTTATCTTATCTCATCAGCTGAGGCGCTGTCAACCACTATAAAAGGGAGCGGTCCTGATTATTCAGTGCTGTGACCTCGCGCATATTATCCACGCTCTTCTTCGGTGTGGGTAAGGCTGGAACCCCTACGTCCGACTCCAGTCCCCCTCTCATCATCATCATCATTTGTAAGTGTACCTTTGTATTGTTTGTGTTTTGCCCCACGAGGCTCTTTCCTTTGTTCCTTTCCGTTATTGTTAATAAACAACGCAAACTCACCGGTCAGCCCTTGGCTCTTATTTATGGCTCGCAAGAGCCATACGTAACAATAGGTCACAGCCAGTGAGTTGCCGGCTGCCGTGAGTTTGCTTAATTGGACTTTGTTCTTCCCTGTCTGGGTGTCAACTCTGGGAGCATGCCATCTCCCAGGAGCCGCGTTCGGCGCCTGGGTAATGAGCTAGCGACCGCCCTGGAGTATGTCGATGGGACGCTCCTCACAACTACCCTCTACGACAACCCCAACGACATGCGCTGGCACCTAGACTACGCTGAGGTTCTCCTGAGACAATCTTCCTCGCTATGCCGACCACCCTGAAGTCTGCGCGAGGAGAAATGACATCGCCTCACAATATGAGATACTCCGTGGGTTGGAGGGAAATCCCGGCAGGAAGCCGAAGAGGAGGAGTCATCACCCCTCGTTTCGGGATCCCGCTCCTGCCTCTGTTCCGGCCCGGGAGTTCGCATCATCCAGAGGTCTTTCCCCATCGGGCATGACATCACTTGGGAATCCCCCGGAGGAGCTGCAGCTGACAGCCATCAAGATCCCCGAGCTCCTACCACCTGCTGTGGCTTTAATTATTAACCCCGCATCCTCTATGTCTCCCTCCGCTGAGTGGTCCTCGACGCCAGACCAACGTCGCTGGATGAGGAGGGGGCCTGCGGTTCTGGAGAGCCTGGTTCCGGTTCCGCAGCCACGCCATGGGCGGAGGAGGAGAGCGGACTGCAGCGTGGAACCTGCGCCGACGAGGAAGTGTCCCCGGGTCTCCACGGAGGAGCGGTCCGGTCCAGCGGGTCGAGGTTCTCCTGCCACCACGTCGTGTGGGCCATCGGCGTGGGCATCGGTACTGGAGGATTCTCAAGCTGCGCACACCATCATGTCAGCTGCAGAGCCCGACGCAGCTGAGTGGGAGCCTGATGACGACCTCCTGCCGTCTGAGCCCGGATCTTCGCAGTCCTGGACGGCGTCAGAACCCGAGATCAGGCAAGTGCTCTGTTTTGTCTTTCTTCTTTCTGTCTTAGAGCATTTTAGCCTGTCTCTTGGGGAGACGAGCTCGGTGCAGCCGCCCGCTGCGTCCGAGCTTATCTCGCCGGGTACTGGCGCTGCCGGTGATCCTGATCCCGGTTCTTCTCTCTCTCCTGAGCCTTCTCCCAGGGTCGCCGGCGAGGAGCTGCTTTCGCCCGCTGTGCCAGAGGTCCCAGGTTCGGGGTTGGAGGTTGGTTCTGGTGCGGTGCTGACCCAATCGGGGTCCGACGCGGGTGCAGCCGTGACCCAATCGGGTCCGACGCGGGTGCAACCGAGACCCAATCGGGGTCCGTCGCGGGAGCAGCCGCGACCCAATCGGGGTCCGACGAGGGTGCAGCACCAGCGGCATCCAGGTTTGGTGAGGGAGCTGCAGATCCCCTGCCACCGGACACTGGACCGGCTCATCATCATCTTCCCCCTCAGTCACCCTCACTCACCCAAGTCTAACAGCCGGTCTTAAATAGCCACAAACAAATGAGAACAGCTGTGGGTGTCAAATGCGCCGTTTTTACCAGCGCTCAGACCATATTCCTCCTCAGCCCAGCTCTTACTTTGACAGCATCTCAGCGAGCCTCCAGCTGTCAAGCTCTATGGGATGGCTGGAGGCCAATTACCTCTCATCAGCTGAGGTGCTGTCAACCACTATAAAAGGGAGCGGTCCTGATTATTCAGTGCTGTGACCTCGCGCATATTATCCACGCTCTTCTCCGGTGTGGGTAAGGCTGGAGCCCCTACGTTCGGCTCCAGTCCCCCTCTCATCATCATCATCATTTGTAAGTGTACCTTTGTATTGTTTGTGTTTTGCCCCACGAGGCTCTTTCCTTTGTTCCTTTCCGTTATTGTTAATAGAAAAGCGCTATATAAGTGCAGGTTAGTTAATAACCAACGCAAACTCACCGGTCAGCCCTTGGCTCTTATTTATGGTTCGCAAGAGCCATATGTAACAGTGGGATCATGAGTGAGGATGATTAACAAACTGGACCCACAGCGACCTCAGGTGAAGGTAAAGGACCCACGGCGACCTTGGGCGAAGGTGGAGGACCCTCTGTGACCTCAGGCGGAGAATCAGGCAGAGAGGACACAGACACTGGGTCTGAGTCACCGGCAGCAGTGGAGCCCGGCGAGGAAAGCTCAGAAGCAGTTGCCAGCTTCAACTGCCCCCCCCCAAGAGTTAGACAAGACCTCTCTAAAATGGATAATGTGAAGACAAAAAGAGGACTTGCCTTAGCTTGAGCTCCACCGCCGTCCAGTACTCTGGCGATCCAGGCTGGAACATCTTGGAACTACTCATCTGGGCGTCCATTCCCCATATGGCCACCTCAGATGAGGAGGAAGGAGAAAACACTGGTTAAATAAGACTAAATAAGACAGACGAGCTAACGGTCATGTCCCGCTACAAGAGCGTCTTCAGAGAGATTAGCATGATGTTGTTTACTGAGACGTGGCTAACAGAACTAGCAACAGATGCTAATATTGAACTGGAGGGTTTCCACGCAATACGGGCAGACCGGACACCAGACAGTGGGAAGACAAGGGACGGAGGAGTGATGATGTATGTCAATAACAGCTGGTGTAAACCGGGACATATCACGGTTAAAGAGCAACACTGCAGCAAAGACATGGAGCTGCTAGCTGTTAGCATGTGGCCTGTGTATCTCCCGAGGGAAAACTCACGCGTGATCTGCATTCTTATTTATGCAAATCTGTCGGTGAACGCTGGGGCAGCGCATGATGCCGTCCACTCAGTCACTGGCAGGCTTCTGACAGAACACCCAGATGCTCTCCTCCTCATCTCCGGTGTTTTTAACCATATCTCGCTGTCCCCCATTCTGCCCACGCTCACCCAGTATGTCACATGCCACACCAGAGACAATAAAACACTGGACTTATTCTATGCAAACACTAAGGAGGCGTATACCTCATCGCCACTCCCCCCACTCGGGAGATCAGATCACAACTTGGTTCATTTCCTGCCGGTGTACAAAACCCTAGTACACAGACAACCTCCAGTTACATGCACGGTGAAGGTATGGTCTGAGGATGCAATGTACGCTCTAAAGGACAGTTTTGAAATCACTGCCTGGGAGCAGCTCTGCGATCCACATGGTGAGGACATCGACGGCCTCACTCACACCATCACGGACTACATCAACTTCTGTGTGGACAGCACCGTACCCACCAATGATCATACGGTGTTGCTCGAACAACAAACCCTGGATCAACCCTGAGATAAAATCACTAATGAGAGAGAAGAGGATCTTCAGGTCGGGGAACAGAGAGTTGCTGAAGTCCATACAGAGGGTACTAAGGAGGAAGATCAGAGAAGGCAAGGACAGCTTCAGGAAGAAGATGGAGGACAAGCTGCAACAGAGCGACATCGGCGGGGTCTGGAGAAACCTCAAAACCATCTCTGGGCTCCAGAATACCTCCTCCCAGGCCACGAGGGGGGGGGGGCAGGGAGTGGGCGAACAATCTGAACCTGTTTTTTTAATAGGTTTGACCAACCGCCCTCCCCTCTGCCTGCACATCAACCACTGCTGCCTCTACCGTCATCGAGACCTACTGTCCACGCCCCCCTCCACCAACACCCCCCCCACTCCCAGCACAGAGCCCCCCAACCTGACCTTCACTAAGACCCAGCTGAGGAAGATCAAGGCGAGGAAGACCTCGGGTCTGGACTGCATCAGCGCGAAGCTCCTCAAGTCCTGTGCAGACCAGCTGTGTGGGATTGTGGAGCACATCTTCAACCTGAGCCTGAAGCTGGGGAGGGTACCACAGCTGTGGAAAACATCTTGTGTGGTACCTATACCAAAGACTTCCCACCCCAGAGACCTGAACAGCTACAGACCAGTGGCCCTGACGTCTCACCTGATGAAGATCCTGGAGAGACTGCTCCTTGCTCATCTCTGCCCCCTGATGGGACCAGCGATGGATCCACTCCAGTTTGCCTACCAGGATGGCATCGGGGTGGAGGATGCAGTGATCTTCCTCCTTCACCGTTCCCTGTTCCACCTGGAGAAGCCTGGGAACACAGTGAGGATCATGTTCTTTGACTTCTCCAGTGCTTTCAACACCATCCAACCGGTGATCCTGAGGGACAAGCTGCTGTGCGCAGGGGTGGACCAGCACTTGTCATCGTGGATCCTGGACTACCTCACAAACCAGCCACAGTTTGTCAGTCTGACACACAGTCCAACACGATCATCGGCAGCACGGGGGCCCCCCAGGGAACGGTTTTTGCTCCCTTCCTGTTCACCCTTTATACTACGGACTTCTCACACAACACAACACACTGCCATCTACAGAAGTTCTCTGACGACTCTGTGATCGTCGGCCTCATCTCCAACAGAGACGAAGCTGAGTACAGAGGACTTATCCAGGGCTTTGTGGACTGGTGCTATCGGAACTGCCTCCAGATCAATGCGAGAAAAACTAAGGAGCTGGTGGTGGACTGCCGCAGGCAAGGACAACTGCTCACAGCACCAGTAAACATCCAGGGAACAGACATTGAGATGGTAACATCCTACAAGTACCTGGGTGTTCAGTTGAACAATAAACTAGACTGGTCACACAATACCGACGCACTCTACAAGAAGGGACAGTGCAGGCTGTTCCTACTAAGGAGGTGCAGGTCTTTTGGTGTACAAGGGGTGCTCCTGAAGACCTTCTACGATTCGGTGGTGGCATCAGCCATCACTTTTGGAGTGGTCTGCTGGGGCAGTGGCATCACAGCAGCCGATAGGAAGAGACTGAACAAACTGATCAAGAAAGCTAGCTCTGTCCTGGGGCAGCGCCTTGACCCAGTGGAGGAGATAGGAGAGAGAAGGATGGTGGCTAAGCTGTCATCTCTGCTGGAGTCCGAGTCCCACCCTATGCAGGACATACTGAATGTGACATAACGTTCGGCTCAGGAGACGCACACACACAGGCTCAGAGTAGTTCAAACTGTTTATTAACAACAGGGATGTTTGGGTGCGTGTCTGCGGAATGTTAATGTGTTGGTGGTGGCGTCTGCTTCGGACCCAGAGGCAGGAGACCGTTCAGCCGGCAACCCTATGGGAGAAATTAGACACAGGGTGATGAGCACACACCAACACAGGAGGAGAATAGGCGAGGGAGAGAAGCTTACTTGTTTAGGACAGATGACTGGCGCTTCAAGGATGGAAGCCCGGGAGACAGCCACCTGCAGGGCTCGGTGCAGCAGCGAGGAGAGACGAGGGACGGGATAGTCCGCCGCCGAGGAATCCACCTGTGCACAGGGGAGCAGACTGGAAAGATGAGGTAAGTGATCTTCTTACCGGTAACGAGGATGCTGAAGAGAATGTGGTAGAAACCCATGGAAGGGAAATGAAGTCTACGGCTTCAGGCCGAAGCTCAGGGCGAGGCGGCCTTTATCCCTCGCCGCTGATGAGTAGCAGGTGCGTGAGCAGGTGGCGCCGCTGATGAATGGCGCGGCGTGACAGTACTCCCCCCTCTAGCAGCGCCTCCTGGCGATGGCTTATCCGGGTGCGCTCGGTGGAAGTCCGCGATGAGCGATGGGTCCAACACAAACGACGGGGGCACCCACTGTCGATGCTCGGGCCCATAGCCCTCCCAGTCCACCAAGTATTGCAACCCACGACCCCGGCGCCGGGAGTCCAGGATGGAGGAGGCGGACCAGGCCGGATGGCCACCAATCATCCGGGGCGCGGGTTGCGCTGCAGGAGGAGGGCAAAGGGGGTCAGTGACTGCCAGCTTCACCTTTGACACATGGAAAGTGGGATGAATGCGGAGGGAGGGGGGAATTGCCACGCGCACAGCCACCGGGTTGATGATCCGGGTGATGGGAATGCACTGAGGAGCTCATTTAGCAGTAGGCTACATCGTCCTAGGTGCGTGACCGAGAGGTTTCACAGGTCCTTCCTACCTACGGCTGTCAGACTTTATAACCTAAGTAGGGCTGCTCGCAGGGGTAGCAAAAAAAAAAAAAAAAAACCCTTACGACCTAATAGTATTGAATGCAAAAGACGCAACAGACTTACACAAAATGGTCCCCTACAGTATACAACCAGGACAATATCAATCGCTACGGAGGGTGACAATATGTATGGGTACATATTCATACTATGTGGGATAACTAAATAGACTGTTATGCTGTTTATTCCATCTAGTTACAATGCTCCGCACTGTGTATATATATTTATATATTTATATGTACATATGTATAGTCACTGCTCTTATTTTCTTATCTTCTAAATTATTGCTCTGAGTGTTGCTATCCCTGTGCTGTTGCAATCCTGGAATGTCCCCATTGTGGGACTAATAAAGGCTCATCTTATCTTATTGTCACCGACAGCAGTGGAGCCCGATGAGGAGAACTCAGGAGCAGAGGGCATCTGCAGCTGATTCTCCTCGCCATGAGTAAGACAAGATTTCTCTAACACTGATAATTTAGAGACAGGAAAGAGTATTTGCTTCAACTTAGGCCCCACCGCCGTCCAGGACTCTGGTGACTCCAGCTGCGACATCTCGAATTCCACCGTCTGGTCATCTTCTCCTGACACAGCTGCCTCAGACAGGGAGGAAGAGAAAAACACCAGAGAATTACCGGCAGCATTGGAGCTCGGTGAGGAGAGCTCAGGAGCAGAGGACTTCTGCAACTGATTCTCCCCACCATGAGCCAGACAAGAATTCTCTAGAACTGCAGATGTAATAACCGAGCAGAGTGCTTACCTGGACTCACGGTCCACCGCTGTCCAGGACTCTGGCGACCCTGGCAGCAGGCGTGTTGGTGGATGAGGCTGGTGGATCTCCCTGCATGGCGGCTGGTGCTGATGATCATCTCACTGGTGGTGCTGAGTCCTGTGTTGATGAAGCCAGGGGACACTCTCCTGTCGGCTCAGGCTTCCAGTCACAGGGGGTGCTCTCCTCCCATCCAGGATTTGGCTGCGGGGTTGGAATGGACCTCTCCAGGGCCACAGGCCTCTCCGTTGTTCGGCAGCTCCCTCCCAGGACCTGCAGACACTCAGGGGAATTGGAGAAGGACATGGGAGAAGCAGGTGAGAATGAAATGGCAGGAGCAGATGGTGAACGCTCAGCCAAATCGGGCTGCTGCTGCTGATCTTTGCCACCGGGAATAAGGAAAGACAATTCATTATTAGGTGTTGAAAAATGAAAAGATGCTTGCCTTAATTCCCGGGGCTTGGTGGTGGCTGCTGTGGGACCAGATGATGTCCCTTTGGGAGCTGCGAAGGTCATCTGGTGAGATGGGCGGAGCACCGGAGTCAGGGGATGCTCTGCCTGGTGAAGCTCCCCCCAGCTACTGCAAAAACTCAGGAAGGAGCCATGGCTTGTAATCCAGAATGAGCTCCTTCTCTGCTGCCAAAACCCGCTGGCACTCCTTCAGTTCCTCCGCACTGGGACTATCAGAGGGCACGAGGGCTGCGCACCCAATACAGCGGTTGGTGGACCACTGTTCAGGAGGAGGAGACGAGTTTACAGCTGGATGACGCCGCCGGACTTGAGGTTTCCGCACCCGGAGCCACTTCTTCATTGACACAGGTTTGGATGGGGAAGAGGTTTCCTCCAGCCCCTGGAGCCGATGTTGAGCCAGGAACACTGAGGTGAAAAAAACTGCCAGTTCTGGATAGCTCCACAGGCTGGGGTATGCCTCAATCACCTGTGCCACGCTATTCCAGCATTGCAAAGCCTCCTCGGGAGTGGGGAAGGAGTGAACGTCCAAAATTATGTCCTCCACCAGCTCAGCTGCCCAACACTCCACCTCATCCAGCCCCAAAATACTGTAGTCCGTGCGGACTAACATACCGCAAAAGGACGGACTAAAATAAAAGAGGAAAAATATACGCGGGAGGAAAAGAAAAAAGGTAAAAACTAATAGCTGTTGGTGTCTCAATCTGGCAGTGGTCTTCTATTATAAATCGCCCTGTCAAAGGGCAGGACTGAGGACACCAGGCGCAAGCTGTAAGTTTTGCAGATTTAATAGTCACACACAAAGAACAAACACTTACAGAGAAACAGAGAGATATGGGGAATGCCAGGAGGATACAGTTAGACGGGGACTCCATCTGGAGATGACCAGGACATAAAACTAACGTCTGCATGAGAAGGCCGCTGCAACGAGAAAATCTAACAGCCGGTCTTAAATAGCCACAAACAAATGAGAACAGCTGTGGGATCATGAGTGAGGATGATTAACAAACTGGAGGCAGCTGTGACAGCCCGCGAACAGAATCTGACACCCAGAAATGACGCACGAGCTTGTCACAGTACCTACACGGATCGTGATGACTAAACAAGGAAAGAATGTACAGAAACTAATAATGAACTAACCGTGAAACAAGTGACAAACCAGAGAATACAGAAGAGGAAGAACCACCAAGGAAAGGATAAAATAAACACAACCCCCAAAAGTACAATAAATACAAAATTAAACAAAAACAAGACTTTAACTAAGAATACAGGACAACTCAAAAATAAACAGAGGCAAATAAGAACCCAGAGACAAACTACAGGAATACATGAAAATCAGGAAACAAATCATTGAACAAGAATACACTAGAAACGATGACGAAGACAAGAACCGGAGATGAACTAAATAAACACTTAAGGAGAAACTGAGGAGAGGATAATAATACAAACTAATATATACTACAAAGGAGATCCATGAACAGTCTGAAGTGTGCGCCCGGTGCTCCCCCCGGGCTCCACTTCATGACAGAGCCCCTTCCTCAAGGGGTGGAATCCAGACACCCCAACGTAACATCAAAAAAGAGAAGGAACCCACCCACACCGACCCCCCCACCCACCCCAACAAGAACAAGAAAAAAAATAACCCACACCAGGAGGGAGGAGGGGGAACCCAGGCACGGAGGGACTGAAACCAAGACAAAAAATGCACTCATGACCCACAGAGAGAACAGAAATGGTAGTAATAGACTCTAGGTCCATGTGCTGAAAAAATGAGGCAGTTCAGATGGTCTCCCAGAGTCCCATATTGCTTGAAACCGGTGGCATGCTTAATAATGTGGAACATCTTTAAGTAGTTTTCCATTGATTGGGCTCACCTGACAAACTAATTATGATAGGTGTCTGAGATTGATGTCAGTGATCCAAAGAGCCCTGAGACACAATGCTATCCATGAGTTTAATTGAAAAATAAAAAATTGAATGTTTATGACACTAAAATCCTATTTGCATAATAATTTGGAATGCAGTGTGACCAACTGTGCGTTAGCCGATATGCTAGTCTGCATTGTTGTTTACTTGCTGCCCTTGCTAAGGCTAACAACAGACGTAGTTCTAACTTTTTTTTTGGGGGGGGGGATAAATGTGATGTATGGAAAATGGCATGATGCACTACGCTGTGGCTGTACATACATACGCGTGACATCACTACGCCGCAGGGTATAATAGCCGGTTACCCAGGGCTAGCTGGTCTCTTGTCTTGCTATCCACCTTTGGCATCACCCAGTTTCCTCACTGTGTGTTCCCTCCTAGCATGTTCTGCTAACTGTTCAATAAAGTTAACCTCAATACATGGGCCTGTCTACATACCGTTATTTCCATTCATAACAGTCCACATGCAAATGTTGTCACTGGAGTCTGAAAATCTTCACCCTGGCAGAAGGTTTTGCGGGGGTTTTTTTTGTTTGTTTTTTTTAAGCTTGTTTTTCATGCTCAAAACGGCATTTGTGTGCGGATAAAAGGTAAAACCCCTCTATAAAAAGATACATTTTAAAAATACCCATGTACATTTGGACTAGTCCTAAAATGAACAGAAAAATAACATACCACATTGTTATTGAACTTCCTTTATCCGTATATTGACTGGACAACAAATGCTCCATCACTAATTAATTAGTGCATTTATCAGATGACCTGTTTATTGCATGTGCCAAGCAGCATTCTTCAGATGGGTGTTGAATACATTTTAAGATCTTGTATGGGCTTCATGCTTATATTATTACCAGGGAATGCAGTATGGCAGCATTGTCCTGTGGTAAAAAATAAATTCTGGGATTGCTTGGGTTAGTCATTGTCAGGGTGTGTTGACCTACTTTGTGATTACTTTTATAACAGTGATGACGTGTAATTAAGTGCTTTTGCTTTTGTAAGTTTTCTCTGAGGTAAACAGTAGCCATGCATGCTAACAGCTAACAGCATATCAGTGCAAAGCCATGAAAACAAAACACTGTAGTGGTGGTCTGGTAGAGAATCCGCCCCACAACCATGAGGTCAGGGTTCAAGTCCCGGCCGGGTCATGCCAAAGACCATATAAAAATGGAACTTCCAGCCATCCAGCTTGGTGCTCAGCAAAAATGGAACGGAGGAGGAAAATGTGGCCGGCAATGATTCAAGAGGTAGAGCAGGGTTGGCGGTTCGAATCCCGCTCTCACCAAACATCCTGCTGTTGTGTCCCTGGGCAAGACAGTTTACCAAACTTGCCTCCAATGTCCATGATACTGGATATGAATATGTATAAATGTTCGGTAGTGGTCGGAGAGGCTGTTGGCGTGGATTGGTAGTCATGTTCTGTCACTCTGCTCCAGGGCAGCTGTGGCTAAAGCAGTAGCTTACCACTATCAATGTCTGTCTGGAATGAATGAATAATAGACTCACTGTAAGTGCTTTGAGATGTCACTTGACATGTAAAGTGCCATATAAATCTAATCCATTATTAATGTTATTATTACATGTCTCTTTAGCACATCCATTAAAACTGATACTGAGCAAAGTGGGGCAAAGCAATACTCAGAGAATTTTCATTCTTGGTCCTATAGCAACGCTCTTACTCATATACAGTATTTCCTTTGTACTCTCATGATAAATCTTCCTAAATCTGAGGCAAACATAGACTGCAAATAGAAACTGGATATAGAAAAATTGCATTATTCAAAGCTGGTGTTCTGACATTTTAGCATATGGGAGGGGGGGCTGAAAAGTTCATAGTAGTCAAATTTGACCAAATGTGGTTTATTTTTCAACTGCAGGGATCCAAGCACTGCAACACTGATGGAAAAAGTGTGTGGACCAAAGGGAAGACTATGTTGAAAAATAATATCAATGTTATGATGTCAGGTACATTTAAGCTAACAGAAAAGAATACTAGTTTAATACAGTGGTATGACGTTCTGATAGGTTAATTTACACTGACAAAATGGCATACCCACATACAGTGGTAGGATAAGATAACATAAGATAAGCCTTTATTAGTCCCACGATGGGGAAATTCCAGGATTGCAACAGCACAGGGATAGCAACACTCAGAGCAATAATTTAGAAGATAAGAAAATAAGAGCAGTGAGTATACATATGTACACATAAATATATATACACACAGTGTGGAGCATTGTAGCTAGATGGAATAAACAGCCTAACCGTCTATTTAGTTACCCTACATGGTATGAATATGCACCCATACATATTGTCACCCTCCACAGCGACTGATATTGTCCTAGTTGTATACTGGAGGGGACCATTTGTGTAAGTCTGTTGTGTCTTTTGTGTTCAATACTATTAGGTTGTCATGTTTTTGTGCTATCTTTGCGAGCAGCCCTACTTAGGTTATACAGTCTGACAGCCGTAGGTAGGAAGGACCTGCGAAACCTCTTGGTCGCGCACCTAGGATGATGTAGTCTACTGCTAAATGAGCTCCTCAGTGCGTTCAGTATGTCCTGCATGGGGTGGGACTCGGACTCCAGCAGAGATGACAGTTTAGCCACCATCCTTCTCTCTCCTATCTCCTCCACTGGGTCAAGGCGTTGCCCCAGGACAGAGCTAGCTTTCTTGATTAGTTTGTTCAGTCTCTTCCTATCGGCTGCTGTAATGCCGTTGCCCCAGCAGACCACTCCAAAAGTGATGGCTGATGCCACCACCGTGTCGCAGAATGGTAGAACTAAACACGACAATCAATAATACTTTCACATACAAAAAAAAAACTTAGATGGCAATAAAATTATAGTTACACAAAAACAATCTATATATCACCTATTGTCTTCAGTACAACAGCATTATTTTTTTTAACCTTTTTTTTAAATTTTAAGTTAACTGTTGTCTAGCTACAGTTATATATAATGGAGTGCAACAACAGAATTAACAATATGCAACTCTATACAGTTATAACATTACATAATTGCTTACTGTTGGTCAGCTGCATGAGGTCTCTGGCAGTATGCTGAATGATGGACTTTAGCTCAGTACCATGTAGTTCTGTTGCATACATGCATGCGCATGTGCAGTAACCCAGAGTACACTGTTCTGATAGGTCTGCAATATACATTTGGTGCAGGTAGTCCATTTTCAGAAGTTCAGTCTGTTTATTCAGTTTACTTACTCATTTAGTTCATAAAATGCCAAGTACATGCAAAGTAGGACAAACATACTGCAGAGTTAGGAGCTAAGCCGAGTTATTGGCTCCTCCTCGCAGATGGAGCAAAGCGCTTAGTCATTTGGAAGCAGCTCAAAGTAAAAATGTGTCTCCTCTGTATCACAATTAGGAATCCAGGTGAGGTATTTCCAGGAAGAGCATCCCCGGGCAGACCCAGGACATACCTCTACATCCTAATTTCCAATCATCTGAATGCAGTAGGAAATGGAGGTCTACAAAATTTTTGCAGATTATTGAAAACTTTGGCCAAAGACTTTAGCTGTGTGGGTATAAAGGGTGATTTGTTTGTTTAAAAAAAATAATCTCCCACTATTTACTCTGGTTTTACCAAACACTATTTTTGCTAACTGGTAAAACGACAGCCACTCATGAATAAACCTGCACAGTCATGCTTTCTGAAGTCAACCACACACCCATACAGTCAGCTGCCTGCCAGACAGGAAACTCAAGAATGCAAAAATTGATGGGTGGTTGTATTATTTGTATATATTCAGCACTTCACTGCTCAGAGTTAATGTAACAGTGTGTTTCAAGAATCTACAGAAAAAGATCACTGGGGCAGAGAAACGCGAGTGCACAAGATCACTGGCACACGGACAGGGAAAAACACAAGCATGCAATCCCAGTCATGCCTCTGAGTACAGTTTGATGCTGATGTGCAGTGAAAGGCAGAGGTGGTGCATTAGCTGGAGCGTGGAGCTGCTGTGAGTCAGACTATGCTGCCATGTCAGCTCGTCCAGACAGACGCTGCTCTTCGGGCTGTGTGTAGGTGTTTCTCGGGGGACAGGCAGGCTTTTCTGTTACGAAACCCATAGTTCAGGCCAGCAGCCACTGCAGCTTTTCAATATTTAATGACATGCATGAGCCAGTGTTAAGGACATCGTTGTACCCCAGTCCAGCTTGTCAGGTATCACGGCAGAGCTCTTCATCCGAGGGTCATGGTGCCTCGAAATGAAAAGGTTTCAAATCAGACATCCATTAAGAGATTATCTCCAGCTTTTTGTATTTTAATCTCATTTTATTATGCTGTATTTGCACAATGGACTTTTGTCTAGATGTTCTTTTTTAGATTTTAATTGGTTTGCAAGGGTGTTTGGTATCTATCTTATGTCTCACTTGCAGTGGAAAAAACTGATGTGGCAGTCATTGTTCCTGTTTCCACTGGTTAAGGCCCCTTTACACAGCACGGAGATCGTTGGGAGACCAATGAGACATTAAAAATTGACCTGATCTCTCAAAGATCTACAGCCATAAAAATGTTTCTGTGTAAATGTTTAGGACGTTGTAAGATTTTCATGGAGATCTATAGAAACCAGGAGAGATCACTAACAGATCATTGGCAGTTCCTTTGGTGACCATGAAGACTGCTGAGCATTTCTTGAGTGACAGGGAGCCTCTGGGTCTGGTCTCTGAAGAAGAAACATTTCCAGAAAGTTGAGAACAGCTTTTACTCAGGGGTGGAGATCATTGAGGGATGAAAAAAATTGTCAGATCTGTCAGTAATCTTTCAACAATCTGTCAGTGATCACCAGTGTCGGGCAAGTTACTAAAAAACAGTAACTAGTTACTAGTTACTTCTTTTCAAAAGTAACTGAGTTACTTTTGAGTTACTGCATGATTAAAGTAACTAGTTACATGAAAAAGTAACTTTCATGTTACTTTTAAATGCATACTTAAATCCTCTTGCACACATAGCAAGATCAAGGGCCCCTTGTTCTCATCAGAAAAAAGAAGAAAAAGAAACTGATGAGAAAAAAGTCTCATCTTATAGTGAAAAAAATGTCTCAGATTTACACAAACTATTGTAATCAGTAGAAAGTCAGAAATTTACAAGAAATAAAGCTATAAATTCACAGAGAAAATTTTGGATCCCCCTGGTGGGTCGTTTTTTGGCCCACAAGTCCTATGTTTGACACCCTTGGAGCAGCCCATTAAAAACGCATATTTAGAGGATTAACTTCCATGAAATAGCTGCATATCACAACAGCATGTAAATGAATGAGATAAAAAAAAAGCACAGATAAATGAAAGTTTACTGCTTACAAGAAGCTGTTCACTGCAACAAATCAGTCACTTTTTCTCTGTGCGCAAGAAAATTATTACAATTACTTGCACATTTACACAACTGCGGACATTAAATGCGAGCTTCTTGCTCAAAAAATACTCATATTTAACCACAGAGGTAAGAGCTGATGGGGGCTACTCACGCTGGGACAACAGGTGATCAGGGCTCGATATGAGAAGTCGCCACGGCATTACTTCCTACTGGGCTGCGTGTGAGCAGGACAGGAAACCAACTGGTGTTCAGATGGGCCCTTCCGTCAGCTGTACTGAATAATTTTTAATGGCAGGAAATATATATAATATATATAAATAGACACACTGAAAACATGCCACATTTTTGAATCAGCCAATTACAGTGCAGCGCCGTCAGCTGTTTCCATCAGCTGTATAGAATGCTGAAATTATGAGCGGAAGTGTATTTTGTGTACGCATGCGTAGTAACTCAGGGTATGGCTGTTCTGATAAGTATGGTAAAATGGCAGAACACCGGTGGAGGAGACTGATGGCTGCGCTTCGGTAGGATCAGTTTATACTTATTTGCACTACAAAATATCTATCCATATTAATGAAATGTGTAATGCGAGTAATGCATCTAATCAAATTGCAGTAACTAGCGCATTGCTGAATTTTTAAACAGTAATTTTGTTGCGCAGCACATTACTGCAAAAGTAGTGGCATTACAGTAACGCATTACAGTAACGCATTACTTTGTAACACGTTACTCCCAGCACTAGTGATCACCCAGATCTCTCAGTGATCTTCCAGTGATCGCCACAGTTGAGAGATTGTTTTGACTTAGTCCTTTCAATAATCTCTCATTGAGCACTCAATGATCTCAGCAATCTTTCAATGAACTCTATTGGTCTTTCATCAAACGCTCATCGATCCTTCACTGTCTTCTCAGACATTTCTACCTTCGGCCTGGTAAAATTTGGCATTCGTTGGAAGATTGATGAGAGATCGCTTCCCTTTGGAGATGGTTAAGAGATTGTTTGGAATGAGTCAAAACTTTGAAGATCGTGGAGATCACTAAGGATCATTGTGAGATCATTGAAAGATCGTTCAGAGATCTGGCCATTTTGTCATCACTCAGGGATCTCTCAATGATCTCCACTCCTGTGTAAAGGGGGTTTATCATCACTAATCTATTTCCACACCATAAAACTTAATTCTATGGCACTGATACTGCTTTCCAGATCAGTGAAAGCCCCGTGCTTAAATGTTGAGTTTCGCATGTTTGAGTGAAAGATTCCAGAACAGAATCTTTTTTGTACTACAGTTTCCATAAAACTGGACTAGATGTGAGAATTTATTGTGGGGTTCATCAAAACACCTCCATACACTACTTCAAAAATCGTTTCTAAATTAAATGATTCTTAAGGATATAATACTACCTGTGCAGGGCATGATTATTTTATGTGTTAATTTATCATCCTGGCTGAAAAAGAACATGCAGGCAATGCAGGTTATTAGAATTGTGCACGTGACGTCACTGTGTTTGTTTGGCCACCATATTGGTGGTAGGTAAGCTGTGAAAGCAGCCAGACAGAAAATGGTTTATCATGGTATGTGACATTATTTTATCAGAATCTCTCATCAAAAATTTTCTGAAACGTTGTAGAAAGAAAGTAGGGGTGATTAAGGCCGACCTATGCTGTGTTCCAGAAGAGACTTTTACCAGTTTTATTGATTTTCAAAAGAAGTCGGCTACGCAAGACATCGATATCTTCAATTATATGTATCAGTTATTATTAATGCTATATGTAGTGACTGATAGTAATTAAAACAGAAAGCGCAAAGTAGTTCTTGTCCAGGGAGTTCAATTTCAAGTCCTTATTCCTTTTTATCCTGTATAGCTTTTTTTTTATTGCTCTTTAATCTAAATAATTAGCCCCTGCCAAAGTTCCCAAACAATAAAATAACTTGTCTAATCTCCTCCTCTATTTTGGTGAAAAGTATCCAAGGCCAGTCTTGTTTTTTTTTTTCTTCTTTTTGGGGTGAATCTGTATGTTTAATCAACAAGAGAATATAGTTGGGAGACAGTGGGTTTCCCTGTATAATAAAATGGCAAATTAGTCTGAGACCATCCATCGCTATTCCTGGGCCATCATTCGTAGCCTAGGCCCATGTGTTCGTACATTTGCCCATGGGCAGAAACCTGGGCACCAGGTGTTCGCCATTGAGCCCCTCCCCAGTAACCCCATACTGGGTAGAGTACAGTTAATCCCTGATTGTACATCCATCATGAGAATCTATTGGATCGCTCTTAGTCTGGAACTTCACCCAGGACCTGTTTGTCTTGGGCGATCCTACCAAATTACCCCCAACAGCACAGCTCCTGGGATCACTAGGCCACATACCCCCCCCCCCCCCCCCCCCCATAAAATGATAAGGTGGCGATCAATTGGGGAAAAGGGGAATTACATTTTCCAACTATGTATAAAGGTTTAAATTTGTGACTAACAAAGCCATTGGATGAATAGTGAAATGTTTCAGAAGTGGAAAAAATAGTTGAATCCAGTTGAATTGACTGAGCTTTCATACAGTACTTACTAGGGGTGGGAGAAATAATCATTTTTCTGATGCATCGCGATGCCGACGTGAACAATTCTGAATCGATGCACAAATGTCAAAATTCTGATTATTAAATATAATTAATAATGTAATTAATTTGGCTGGAACAAAAAAGTCGGCGCCTGGACCTGCCTGGACTCTTTATGGCGTGGCACAAAAGAAACAAAATGGCGGAGCAGAGTACATAGTTGGCGCCCTCTTCATTAAAAGCAAACGTGTGGCAGTACTTTGGCTTTTATGAAGTCAAAGGAAAAAAAGACTTGGACAAGACCAACACTGTATGTAAGCTCTGTCAGTCTTAACTACTGTACAGTATTTTGGAAACACGACAAACATGAAAACATATCGCACGTTTCCATCCGGCGGACAGAGAGAAAAAACAGTTGTGGCTGCCTCTGCCGACCAGAGGACCATTGAGTAAGCAATGTCAAAATTTCCACATAACTTGAAAACGGCAAAGGGAATTACGAAATCTATTGCTGCTTTTATTGCCACGGATTTACGCCCATATTTCATTGTCGAGAACCATAGCTTTCGTGCTATGATGCGCACTGTAGAGCCGAGGTACAACATTGTAATATTTTGTGTAAAGCTGTTGGAAAGACGTTTCCCGGTCATCAACAAATGTAAAAAAATATATATATACAAGATGAACTAAGCTGACCCAGAGAAGGTTTTGGCTCTGTTTCTGCTTTGAAAAGGCTTTTCTTCTCCACCGCTGCTGCTCGTCACCACTGGCTGCCCCCAGATGAAAACCCACAGAATAGGTATGTGGGACTATAATGTTCTGAATAAGGCTTTAGAAAATTATGAATCAGATTGCAAATCACTAGATTAAAAATGTACTTGTACATGTGCAGATTGGATCCTGGGGTCCACTTGGGGTGCTCACTTGGTCAGGGATCCACTTGACCTGTCCCGACACAGCCGTCCCCACTCTCTACAACGAAACCAAAGCCAAAGTCATGCAATCACTGAAGACAGCGGGTAGGATTGCTATCACGAGTGATGTGTGGACATCCATTGCCACCAAATAATTACGCCTCGGTGAAACAGAGAGGATTATGGTAATCACTCACTGCGTCTGTGTGTGTGTGTGGTTGGTTGTATCTGTCTGCCTGTCTGTTTCAGCGCACCCGGTCAAAATTAAGTGGAACTAAAGGCTTGTATTGTGGAGAGTGCAAATAAAGGAACCAGACTTGCATAGCAGACAAACTTTATTTCTCTCTCTCACTTCATTCATACACAGAAAAAGCTTTTCAGTACACCAGGGTCTCTTCTTTTATATCACTCCATTCCTTCCCCCTGCTGCCTGAAATCTTGCATCGCAATACATTCACACATCCACCCCTTACTGTCCCTGCAGCGACTCCTTCCTGCTGCATGACCATAACTTCTCCCATTACAATACGTACTGTCCTCCTCCGTTTAATCCCCCACGCTCTGCCGGCAGAGGGACTATTCCCCTCCCCTCGGCTTCCAGTCTGAGATGAATATCCCAGCGTGGGTTCCCTACACCGCCCCCCAGAGTCTCAGACTGAGTTTCAACCCTCACGTCCTTTTGGCTTCATTCTCCTCCCATATCTGCTGTAATGAGGGTTCTTCGACTCCGCGGTGCTGCTGTGCCAATGGGGGGCTCTTGGGGGGGTGTCTGTCTACGGGTGGGCAATGGCGGGGGGGTGGGTGGACATTCGACTTGCCCGTGTGGCTGCTCTGATGAACCTTCTACCTGGGAAGTTCTCAGTGGGGGTCTTCCACGCCGAGGAGCCCGAGCCAACATCACTTGCTCGTCCGCCACCACAAAGGCGGGCTTAAGTCTGTCTATACATATTTTCTCCCGACGACCCCCCAAGTCTAACAAAAAATGTTTGTCCCCTGGTTCCAGCACTCTGAACGGGTCATCGTAGGGTGGGCGCAATGGGGGGCGGTGGGCAACGTGCATGACAAACACGAATGCCGCATTCTTCAAAGTTTTTGGCACAAAAGTGCGTGGAAAACAGTGGTGGGCCAGGCCCGGTAGCATGCCTGTGTCTGCACTATGCTGCGAATGCTGAGACAGATAGTTGTCTGGCGTGGGATTATCTGGTAAAAATTCCCCGGGGAACCGCAGTGGCTGAGAAAAAACAAGCTCCGCCGAGGAAGCTTCCAAATCCTCTTTTGGTGCGGAACGCAACCCTAACAGAACCCATGGCAACCGGTCTACCCAATTTGCATTCGTAAGCGAAGCCCTGAGCGCTGCTTTCAGTGACCTATGGAAATGCTCACATAACCCATTGGCCTGTGGGTTGTACGCGGTTGTGTGATAAATTGCTACACCCAGGCTACGGGCCATTGCGGACCAGAGGTCGGAAACAAACTGAGGGCCCCTATCAGACGTGATGTCCGACGGGATGCCAAAACGTGCCACCCATGTTGTCAAAAAGGCACGCGCCACGTCCGCGGACGTGGTTGCCGCTAGCGGGACTGCTTCTGGCCAGCGTGTGGTGCGGTCCACCACTGTCAGAAGGTGTGTGAACCCCTGCGATGGCGGGAGGGGGCCCACGAGGTCCATGTGAACGTGGTCGAACCTCTTAGCTGGTATACAAAACGGCTCCAAAGGGGCCTTCGTGTGTCTGTGTACTTTGGCTCGTTGGCACGCTACGCAGGCTGCAGCCCACTGTTTCACTTGTTTGCGCAGGCCTGGCCATACAAACTTCGCTCCCACCATTTTGACTGATGCGCGCACTCCTGGGTGCGCCAGAGCATGAACTGACTCAAACACTCGTCGACGCCAAGCAACTGGGACCACCGGGCGCAGGCGTCCCGTGGAGACGTCGCAGATTAGGGGGGTGGTTCCATCTTGCAGTACTCTGCTCTCCAGCCTTAACCCTGTTGGTCCAGACTGGAGCGCGCACACGTCCGCATCGCCAATCTGCTCTGCGGCCATGGCTGCGTAATCTATCCCTACGCAGACTGGGGCCACTACTGCATGCAAGAGGCAGTCCGCCACCACATTCAATTTACCGGCCACATGCTGAATATCGGTCGTAATCTCCGAGATCGCGGCTAGCTGTCTCTGCTGCCGGCCCGACCATGGTTCCGAAACCTTGGCCATTGCATACGTTAGTGGCTTGTGGTCCACAAACGCAGTGAAGCTGCGCCCTTCCAGCCAGAACTGGAAGTGGCGTATGGCCAGGTGGAGAGCCAGCAACTCCCTGTCGAACGCGCTGTATTTACGCTCACTGTCGTGCAAAGCCCTGCTGAAAAAAGCGAGCGGCTGCCAAGAACCAGCGACACGTTGCTCCATGACGGCCCCTATGGCCACGTCCGAGGCGTTGGTAGTGAGTGCTATCCGAGCCGCCGGGTCCGGGTGCGCCAACAGTGTGGCGTTTACCAGGGCTGTTTTAACCTCAGAGAATGTCTGCTCCCGCTCCGGAGTCCAGTCGACTCTGTCCGCCGGTTTCCGTTTCTTGAGCGCGGCGTACAATGACTGCATGAGCTGAGCTGCATGGGGGAGGAACCGGTTATAAAAGTTAGCCATCCCCAAAAACTCTTGCAGTGCCCTGACCGTCTGAGACCGGGGAAAATTCGCCACGGTGGGCACCTTGTCCGGCAAGGGTATCGCTCCCTCCGGTGAGATGCGGTGCCCCCAAAAAATCAATCCCCGTCACACCGAACTGGCATTTCGCCGGGTTGATTATTAACCCGTGCTCCTCCAACCTCCGGAAAACCATGCTGAGGTGGGTTACGTGTTCATCCTCGGACGCGGTGGCCACCAGGATATCATCCAGGTAGACAAACACAAACGGCAGATCGCGCAATACCGCATCCATCATGCATTGGAATGTCTGTGCCGCGCCTTTTAATCCAAAGGGCATGCATAAAAACTCAAACAAGCCAAACGGAGTTATTACTGCTGTTTTGGGTATGTCCTCCGCGCGCACTGGGACCTGGTGGTAACCACGGACCAGGTCTGTTTTAGAAAAAATACATGCCCCGGTGAGGGGAACGGAAAAATCCTGAATATGGGGAATCGGGTAGCGGTCATGCGCTGTGGCGTTATTCAATCTGTGGAAATCTCCGCACGGACGCCACGATCCCTCAGCCTTAGGGACCATGTGTAGTGGGGATGCCCATGGGCTGTTTGAGTGCCTGATGATGCCCACCCTTTCCAAGTTGGCAAACTCCTCGCACGCTATGGCCAGTTTAGCTGCGTCCAGGCACCGAGGTCGCGCGAAAACGGGCAGCCCAGTGGTGGTGATAAAGTGTTCCACCCCGTGTTTATTAGATTAATTAAATGAAATTAAATCACCCTTATTGTCATTCAACCGTACAACCAATCATGTACAGCAGAACGAGATTGTGCTTTACCTATCTACAGTGTAAATCACACACACCCCAAGTGCAGAATCAGAGGGCCGCTGCCATGCAAGGCGCCGCCACAGAGTTCCCTCCTCCATTCCATTTATTGCTGAGCACCAAGGTGGATGGCAGGAAGTTCCACTTTTATATGGTCTTCGGCATGACCCGGCCGGGATTTGAACCCCTGCCTCCCGGGTGTGGGGCGGATGCTCTACCAACTGAGCCACCACTCTGGTTAGTGATGGCCGCCGAAAACGTCAAGACCGTGAGTGCTGGGAACTGAGTGAGCAGTGTGTGGAACTTACCGCCTGGAGCTGTGACATTGGCTAGCGTTGTTGGCCTGGCCCCTCGAGCTGTACAGGGGAGAGAATCAAAAGACATCGCATTGACCAGGCGTCTGTTAGTAACATCAACTAGCAGCCCATGTGCACACAGAATATCAGCTCCCAAGATTGGGAAACTGCATGCCGCTATGACGAATGTCCACTCGTACATACGGCCATGTAGGGATACAGTCAGTGTCCTCTCACCAAAAGTCCTAATGTTCGAGCCATTTGCGGCTATCAGCTCGGGGCCACTAGCTCCCGCTAGCCGGTCGGCGTAGGACGGCAGGATGAGGCTCTTTTGGGAGACGGTGTCTACGAGGAACCGTCTCCCCGAGCGCGAGTCCATCACGTAGAGCAGCTTGTTTTCTTCACTGGCGGTTGCAGCTGCTACTGACTGCCGGCCTTGGCGTTTCCCGAACACTTGAATTGGCATGGTGGCACACATCTGCGTGCGTTCTCTCCAAAACGGCGGTGGTAGGAGCAGAGCGTGTCTCTCTGGCGCTTTCTGGCGCCCACTGCCGCTACCGTCGCTGGCTCCTCGCCTCCGCTGGTCGTCTCGCTGGGTTCCGACGTCGCCGCGTTCACTGTGAGGGCTCTGGTGGTGAGGATGATCCGATCTGCCTCCTGGGCTAGCGCACGGTAGTCACATGCAGCCAGCAACGGTGAGTTGGCCAGGACCGCTCTTGCCTCTGTTGGGAGGTTCCGGAGGAAAAAGTGGGCAAACAGAAAATGCCCGTCGTCCGTGCCCATCAACACCAACATCTTCTCCATCAGTTCGACCGCCGACCCATCCCTTAACTTGGAGCGCCTCAGGAGCCTCTCTGCTCTCTCACAGTCCGAGAGTGTGTAGCGCCGGGTCAGCGAGGCCTTGAGAGTCCCGTATTTATTGTGGGCTGGAGGCTGTTGGAGCAGGCTCGCTATTTGCTGAGTTGTGCGAGCATTCAGCACTGTGACCACATAGTAATATCTGGTGTCATCTGCCGTTATTCCCCGGAGGGCGAACTGAGCCTCGGTGTGGAGGAACCAAGACCGCGGGTCGTGCAGCCAAAAGTCCGGTAGTTTGACCGAAACAGCGCACACGTTGCTGGGGCTTTCCATCCGGGCCGTCTCTGGGATGCTTGCTGCGTTGCTGGGGCTGCCCGTTCGGGCCGACTCCGGGGTTCTTGCCTCGTGTTCCATAATTCGTCAAGGGTCACCAGTGTGGAGAGTGCAAATAAAGGAACCAGACTTGCACAGCAGACAAACTTTATTTCTCTCTCTCACTTCATTCATACACAGAAAAAGCTTTTCAATACACCAGGGTCTCTCCTTTTATATCGCTCCATTCCTTCCCCCTGTTGCCTGAAATCTTGCATCACAATACATTCACACATCCACCCCTTACTGTCCCCGCACCAGCTACTCCTTCCTGCTGCATTACCATAACTTCTCCCATTACAATACGTAACGTACTGTCCTCCTCCGTTTAATCCCCCACGCTCTACCGGCAGAAGGACTATTCCCCTCCCCTCTGCTTCCAGTCTGAGATGAATATCCCAGCGTGGGTTCCCTACAGTATCATTATATGGCCATATTTTCTCGACTTTTAATTTGCCAAGAGTTTCAAGATAAGGCTTTGTTTTCGAAATAAACACAAATTTAACTCACCTTTTGAGTCAAGGAAGCTAGGGAAAAATGGTATTGTAATAACTATGCCGGGCCACTAGAGGCGACAGTGTGACTTTTTTTTACAGCACATGGATGACTTCCTGTCACAGTTGATCTCTAGCTGAGAGATAAATAGCGGTTATAAAATAGTGGTTACTGACAAAAGCAACATATTTAGCAACTATACCATTTATTCATCACATTGATTGTTTTCAGACTAGTTTTACTGTTTAGTTTTGCAGTGGAAGGATGAGGTAAAACTCTTTAAAAACTCGCTAAAAACTGCAAGTGTTAACATTCCTTGCCCGTAAATGGTCACAGCGAACTGTGCATGTGCCCAGAAACTCCTACCAGAGGGAAGTACTGAGCAATCCGCCAATACTGGGTGAACAAATGTCCGTCTTTTCGCCCGTCTGTTTTCTTCCTCTGCCACTAAGCAGCAAAAGCTCCTGTTCATCTTGATTGTCATTGTATTCATGTACCTCCATCACTTCCACCATTTACGTCTGCCACTGTGCTCTTCTTTTGTGTTTGGATTGCAGTTGTTCCAATCAGTGTGGTGGCTGTTGGCTGCCGCCGACAGTACGGGCATGTGAATTGCAGATTACTGTCACTGCACATGCATGTACTCTAAAACTAGAGGGTGGATTTGGATGAAATTTTTACCAATGGTGGTCCTTGGGCTAGAGAGGAACCCATAACATTTTGATCATAATCCCAGAACGCATACCTCCACCAAAGCTCTGACACTGAGGCATCAGCACCTTGGTGCTTTCATTTGTGACGGTAACTGCACATTTTTGTATAAAAGGTAAACATGATTTTGATACAGCAAAATGTTCTGGGTTTTTGGACTGAAGAGCTCAGTGACTTATTGCACATAACAGGAGAACTTTCATTAGAAGCTTAACATTTCTGCTAGAAATTCTGAGTATTTTTGACTGAAGGATCGGTTGCTTGTTGCACATAACAGTGTTATAAGTCTTATTTGTTTAAATTCAGGCTACTCTGAAGTCTGTTTTACAGCAGCAATTGTGCTGCTACAGTTGTACTTTTCATGTTGGGTTTATGAAACATTAAAAGATATTGGAAGTAAATTCATGGGCCGTTGCAAATACTCTAAAAGTAAGACGTCACACAGTGGGAGGAAAAAAATCCTGAATAGAAAAAAAAAGATGCATCAAGAATCGTAATCGGCTCGAATCGTTGGGTATCATAATTCAGGACAAGAGAGGCTCAAACACTGGGCTGCCACACTGAATGAACACTCAGACTCAGATTCAGATCAAGTTCACCGGTTTATTGCAAAAACAAAACCTAACACACAAATCAAAATAAAAGTGCACGACTAAAGAAAAGAGCAAAAACAAAAACACACACTTAAATTTACACACAAAAACTAGTGCCCGCTGGAGCGCATGTAGCCTATGGGAAATGAGCAGAAAAGAGATGATTAGAGACAAAATCTCTACAAGAGGAGAATAAGACTGAGAGAACACTCTTACTTCAGAGAGCTGAGGAGCCCGGCAGGGAACTCCTGCGTGGGACCAGAGAAACAGGGGGAAGATAGTGACCTGGGTGGATGTCCGGTGTCTTCGGGTCAGGCGAGCGTGATCAGCCCCAGAGTACACGCCGCTAAGGTGGCAGCAAACCTGAGGAGAGAGAAGGACACAGGAGTGAAAACACAGATCAACCGAGGAGTAAATAACTTAACGTGGCTTAGACTTTGGTAGCAAACCTAACGATCCAGCGGTGAGCTCTTCACACACTGGCTCTTAAATATGCTGGACAATCAGGAAGCAGCAGGTGTGTCAATCACGCAGGTGTAGGCAATACTCCGGAGCCGGGAAGACAGGAACAGGAGGGGAGGGGGAGCACACTCGCCTGATCATCACAGTGCCCCCCCACAAGGGGCTCCTCCTGGTGTCCCACTGGGCTTACGCGGATGCGCTCGATGGAATGTCCACACCATCCTCTTATCCAAGATGTAGGACCCCAGAATCCAAGACCTCTCCTGCAGACCGTACCCTTTCCAACGAACCAGATACTGGCACCCACGACCCCATCGATGGACGTCCAGGATCTTCTCCGCAGTGTAGGTGGTCTGACTGTCAGTGACCCGGGGGGGGGGGGCGGGGGCTGATCTGGAGGAGAGCAGAGAGGGGCGTGATGTGGGAGATGTTGAATGTCGGCTGGATCCACATCAAAGGTGGCAGGTCCAACCGAACAGTGACATCACTGATAGTATGGGAAATGGGCCCAGATAGCATGGGGAGAGCTTCCGGGACTCTGTCTTCAGTGGAATCTGTTCGGTGGACAACCAGACCTTCTGTCCCACCGGGTACTTCAGCACTGGCGCACGTCTGCGGTTAGCATACTGTTGGTTCCGCTCTGCAAAGCGGAGGAGGGCAGCTCTTGTGGCCCTCCACAGATGGCGACAACGGCACGCATGGACCTCCACAGATGGAATGGCGAGACCCCTCTCCGCCATGGGCAGCAGAGGTGGAGTATAGCCCATCGAGGCCTCAAACGGAGTAAGTACAGTTGCGGAAGAGACGGCAGAGTTGTGGGATTATTCCACCCAGGTCAGGTGGGAGCTCCAGGGGTTGCAGGATGCTGCACACCTCAGGGTAGCCTCCAAGGACTGATTGGCATGCTCGGCCTGACCGTTGCTCTGCGGATGGTATCTGGACATCAGGCAGGCTGTAGCACCCAAGAAGCGACAAAATGCCTTCCACACCTGGGATGTAAACTGTGGACCCCGTTCCAAGATGATGTCCATAGGGATCCCATGCAACCGGATCACATGTTGCATCACAAGATCGGCCGTCTCCGTGGCAGATGCTTGGGGAGAGGGACCAGGTGGATAGCCTTGGAGAACCGGTTGATGATGGTAAGTATGACAGTGTTGCCTTGGGATAGAGGGAGGCCCGTAACAAAGTCCAAAGCAATGTGGGATCATGGACAACTCAACACCGGGAGGGGATGGAGGAGACCAGCTGGAGGGGAAGAGTCTGACTTGTTTGCGGTGCAGGTGTGACAGGCCTTGACATACTCCCACACATCCCTCCCAAGTGTTGGCCACCAAAACACTCTCCTAAGCATTTCAGTAGCTCGGGAGATGCCGGGATGGGAGGTGAAGAAACTGGTGTACCCCCACTTAATCACCTTGCTGTGTAGCATGGAGGGCACATATAGCTGGTCAGACGGACCTCCCTCTGGGATGGGTTCAGATGACTGGGCCTGTCGGACCCTCTGCTCAATCTCCCACGAGATCGCCTCGAGAAAGCAAGAGGAGGGGAGAATAGTCTCTGGGGGGAGATGCAGCAGCTACGGAGGAGGAGGAGTCGGTGGAAAACTGGTGTGAGAGAGCGTCAGCCTTGGCATTATGGGACCCTGGACTTTACGAGATGGAAAGATTGAACCTATTAAAGAACAGGGCCCACCAAGCCTGCTGTGAATTCAACCGTCTGGCCAATCAAAGATATTCTAAATTTTTATGATCAGTCCAAACAATGACTGGTTGGCTAGCTCCCTCCAGCCAGTGTCTCCACTCCTCCAACGCCACCAGCTTAATGGCCAACAGTTCGTGGTCCCCATCATCGTAATTCCTCTCGGCTGGTGTTAGCTGCCGGAACAAATACGGGCATGGATGGAGCTTCTGGTCGGAGGAGGAATGCTGGGAGAGGACAGCGCCCACCCCTGAATCGGAAGCATCCACCTCGACCACGAACTGTGCCAAAGGATCCACCTGCGCCAGGGAGGAGGTCGATAGCACAGTCTTAGGCCCAATGAGGTGGTAAAGAAAGGGACCTGGACTTGCTCAAGACCTCCCTTAAGTTGAGGGTCAGGTGGATGTATGCCTTGGATGAGAATGGGGTGGGGGGGCTTTATTGTTTTGTTTGTGTTTTATCTGGAAATGTTTTTAACTGTAAAGCACTTTGAGCTGCACTTTGTTGTATGAAAGGTGCTATATAAATAAAAGTTTCAAGTAGAAGGACACGGGAGTGAAAGCACGGATCAACCAAGGAGAAAATAGCGTGGCTTAGACTTCGGTAGCAAATCTAACGATCCAGTGAGCTCTTCACACATTGACTCTTAAATATGCCGGACAATCAGGAAGCAGCAGGTGTGTCAGTCACACAGGTGTAGGCAATATTCCGGAGCCGGGAAGACAGGAACAGGAGGAGAGGGGGAGCACACTCGCCTGATCATCACATTGGATACCTAAAGATTCCCACCCCTAATACTTACCTGCCTGGATGACTGAGAATCTTCATCAAATCTTTTAAAGGGTTCTTTTATATAGATTTTTAAACATAAAAGTATAAGGTTTCTTCTAACTATAACCTTATTCATTTCGGGGGGGGGGGTTAAATTTTTTGTCAACTTTAATCAGGAGCTTGGGACCTTTTTCTTGTAAATTGACAACGTCTTCTGATAAATTTGCTTTTTTTGCATTTTTAATTGTTTGGGATGTTTTTGCAGCATTTCTGATAAATTGGCAGCTTTTTAAACTCCATTCAGGGATCAGAAGCTATAGCAAAGGAGATCTGACTTTACCCTTTTATTGCCAAAACTGTTGACTGCAACACATACTGACATTTGAAGTAGCAGCACTGTCAGTAAAGGCTTGAGTGAGTCTTAAAGTTAGTGAGTAACCTCCTTCTGTGTCACTTACCATCAGTGACCTTGCATACTGCGGGCTTATATAACTGCAGCAGTCTCTGTTTTCACAAACAGCTCACACACATCGGCCTCTGAAACTGCCACTAATAAATGCAAGTTTCTGTCAATTTGAACAGCAGAATTTAGGTGACTAATTGTGTTAGATTCTTTTTTCTTGCAGCAGATAAATGCTATGGGGCAGTGAAAGATAAATTGCTGTGCAGTGTGTGCATATAAATAAATGTTTTATGGAGCATGTGCATATCTTTGTGTGAGTGTGTTTTGCACCAGATGCTTATTGTTATTCTGACTCAGGAGCTTTTCCATTTTGGGAGCCCCTATCCTCCCATCTAATTTTTTTTTCCCCTTCTCTTACGTCAATACCTCCAGACTGTCACAGAGTGAAAGGGTTTTCCCACTCAATGCTCCTCGTGTGCTCCTGCCATCCCCACTTTTTTACAGGCCGTTGGGTTTCTTGTACAGGCCAGAGAGAATAACTTCTCTGGAAATTGTGAAGAAACTTCCTGACTAATCAGCCAACTTCCTCATTCTCCTTTGTTAAGGGGCCTTGCACTGAGCTAGCAGGTGTTTGTCCCGTGAAATAGTAAACCAATTTGTCATTGTTTCTACCAAGACAAATGTTAAAGTGAACTTGTGGTTATGACATCAACAGGACATGCCCTCACTTCCTCCGAACAAAGTGCTTGTTCCTGTCATTTGACTTGAGGTCATACTCTGGCCAGGAGACCTGGGAAGTATCTCAGAAGTTTGTAGGTGTGGGGTGAGTTTTGTAAATAGACGGCAATGCAGCCAAGCAGAGGATTTAAAAAGCCCCACAATACGCCTGAAAGAATATGAATATGTGACAGAACACTGAGAGGGAACAAGAATAAAGCAGACAAAGAGGAAAAAAAACAACACGATCAACAGGCACAAATCCCCTCAATTACCTCGACAAATTTAACGGACCCTTGTGACTACTGGACCGAAGCAAAAATATTGCCTTTTGTCTCAAACAATCAGCTCCACTAATGCCAACCCTTGCCCTCATGCTCAACCCGCTTCCCTGCCCTCCATGTGGTTGTGCAAACACACATGACCCACTTAAAAAAGCTGCCACATACACACTTCATGTTTCACACACACACACACACACACACACACACACACACACACACACACACACACACACACACACACACACACACACAAGATCCCTGCAGTCTTGTGTAATCAGTGGTTCGGAGAAATTAAAAGCAGACCTGTAAACAAGCTTGCAAACTGTTGGCTGTATTGTGGAGGTGCAGCTGCTGACGTCAGTGCAGGCTGGTGACTTGGTGTGTCTGCTGCAGCCCGGGGAGGTGACAGACAGACCGACGGACAGAGAGGGAGAGGTGACACAGAAAACAAAGCAGCAGTGTCTGCACAATGCAGAAAGGAGGAGAATGAACGAGGCAGCTTCTGCAGAAAACAGCTGGTTTCTGTGTGTGTGTGTGTGTGTGTGTGTGTGTGTGTGTGTGTGTGTGAGGTTGGAAAAGGCGAATGCTTATTGTTGCGTTATTAATGTCGGCAATAAAGTGCTTAAATGCAACATTACATCATAACTCAGCAGCAACCCTTTTTCCTCAGTGACACACTATACACCACGTTCCAAATTATTATGCAAATGATATTGGTCTGACTTTCTTAAATAGTCAATGCAAATGACAGTCAGTATAATTTTCAAGTCATCAACCGTTCAATTCAGATTTTATTGAACAAACCTCCCAATGATAACTATTTTTTTGCAAAAATAAAAAAAACTCAAAATGCACTGTTCTAAATTATTATGCACAACAGAGTTTCAGAATATTTTTATTAAGTTTAATGTTTATCTGAAAGGGACATTACATACTAATGAACATTAATACAAATTTAAGTATGCCAGATTTAGCAGTACTGCTAATTTGCATCTGTAGTCCTCTGACGGGTCACAAAAACATACAAACAAGCAATCATACATGAGAAGAACAACTGCAATAAAACTGTACAAAGTGGATATGATTAAGTGCAAGAGTTAAGGTACTACAAAACAATACATTCAAATGTCACACGAGTGTAGTGCTGTGTATATGCGTACACACACACACATGCACCCAAGCACCTCACAGCAACAACAAATGGCAACAAGCAAGAGGCGGGGCATATGTGTGACGCACGGGCACATACATATATGCACATACCACAGCGCAACCATGAGTTATGGGTACAGTTTTGGTTGTAAAGAACTGAAGATGGTCAGTTGTTTAATTTGCAGCATTAGAAGATCATATTTACTGAAATCAAAAGCTATTTCAATCAAAAACATCTTAACAGGCCAAGTTACATGTTAACATAGGACCCCTTTGATATAACCTTCACAATTCTTGCATCTGTTGAACTTGTGAGTTTTTGGAGAGTTTTTCCTTGAATTTCTTTGCAAGATGTTAGAATAGCTTCCCACAGCTGCTGTTTTGATGTGAACTGCCTCCCACCCTCATAGATCTTTTGCTTGAGGATGCTCCAAAGGTTCTCAATAGGGTTGAGGTCAGGGAAGGATGGGGGCTACACCATGAATTCCTCTCCTTTTATGCCCATAGCAGCCAATGAAACAGAGATATTCTTTGCCGCATGAGATGGTGCATTGTCATGCATGAAGATAATTTTGCTACGGAAGGCACGGTTCTGTCATGTGTGGTGAGCACTCGCCCCCTCCTTCCTGCTCTCCGGCTCCCTCATCAGACGCACCTGCTCATCCCTGTCTGCCAGTGTTTATAAGGAAGCATCTTCAGTGATTCCACACTGGCTCATTTGGCTATACTGCTCAGCTAGACGGCTCTACGTAGCCACATTTGTCTTATGAAATCTGCTAACGTTTATCTCTTTCCATCTCTTCCAGGTTGCTGCCAACGGAGCAGTGCGTCTGTGGGGATTTGGTGCGCTCGCCAGCTCATTGCTCCTCCTTCAGCAGCCTTCCCTCTTTTCCCGGTCGGACCCAGTTACCTCCCCTGTCCAGCAGTTCCACCTGCTGGTACTTCTCCTTCGCTGGGTTCTGTGCGGGTCTCATCTATCTCCCACATGAGTGGCATAAATCTGTTTTTCCCGTTTGTCTTCCATTCCTCACTGATCAGCCTCGTTTGTTCTCCGCAGGGCTCCTGCTTTCTGGTGAGTGACTGGCGTTTTCTTCTCGAGTTGATGTGTGTGAATCACTTTAATAAAAGGTCAAATGTTCTTTGTGTGTTCGCTTGGTGATTGCACGCTGCACTCAGGTGGCTTGTCCAGCCGATATGACAGAACGAGCCAGCCAGAGTCACCACCTGGTGGGTGCAATGTCATCAACCGATCACTCCGCGCTCCACCGCCTCGACATTACAGAGAGGCAGGTGGCTGAGCACACTCAGCTGCTGCAGGCCATTGCGCAGCAGTTGACTGTCATTACTGATCGATTAGACCATGCGGGTGCTCTGGCTGCTCTGCCTTCACCTGCTCGTCCTTCTACCATAATCCGTCGAACCCTTGCTATTTCCACCCCTGCCCCGTACGCGGGGGAGGTAGGGAAATACAAGGACTTTTTATGCCAGGTTCGGCTTTATTTTGGGCAGGTGCAGGGAGAGTTCCCGGGTGACATCTCCAAAATTCATCAGTTTGTTCTCCTGCTTCGGGGCCGCACTCTTAGTTGGGCGCGGGCTGTTATCAATAGTCAGAGAACCGCACCACCAACGTTTAACCAATTTGTGGCCAAGTTTACCCGCACCTTCAACCATTCTGAGAGTGATGGGGAACATCATTAGTCGTTTACTGTCACTCCGTCAGGGAAGCCAGTCGGTGGCCTACTACTTGATGGAGTTCCGGGTTGAGGCAGCGGAGTCTGGGTGGAACGAAGTTGCCCTACGCAGCGCGTTCCTCCAGGGTCTGAACTCGTGTCTCCGGGACGACTTGGCGGTATACGCCGTCCCCGCCACCTTAGACGGTCTGATAGATCAGGCGGTTGGGTTGGATAATCGATACCGGGAGCGCGATCAGGACCACGGTGCCTCCTCTCGCCTGTTCGTCTCTCGCTCCTTCCCGGCGGCTACTGACTGAGGCAAGGCCGACCCCGAGCCTATGGAGCTCAGCTCTGCTCGTCTTCCACGAGCAGAGGTTGTGCGATGGGCTGGGGCGTGTGCTTACTGCGGTCCCTTGAACCATAAGTTGGACGTGTGCCGCCTGCGGCCAAAAGAATCAGCCCGTTAGTAACCGTGGGGGGTCTGGCGGGCAGGACTCCATCTGATCCCCCTGGTAAATTCTCCATTTCGGCCCTCATTCAGCTACCGGGAGTTGAGAGGAGGGTCTCCGCCTTGATTGATTCAGGAGCGGAGGGTAATTTTGTCTCATCCACGCTGGTGCACGAGTTGGGGATTCTGATGGTTAAACTGCCGGCTCCCCGCTCTGTGCGAACTCTTTCTGGCCAGACGGTGGCGTCCGTTACTCACTGCATGGTGCAGCTATCCGTCCTCCTGTCGGGTAACTACCGTGAGAAGCAGACTTTTTACGTGTTTCCACTGGCTTCTCACGCGATGGTGCTCAGTTACCTATGGCTCCGGAGGCACAATCCGATTATCAGTTGGGCCCAAAATTTGATCACCTCGTGGAGCGCTAATTGTTTGGCTACATGCCTAAATTCGGCCAAGTGTTCCCCGTCCCTCTCCATCTCCTCCCCTCAGGTTGAACTGCCGGACCTCAGCCATGTACCCAAGGCTTATCACAACCTCAGGGAGTTGTTTAGCAAGTCATGGGCGTTAGCGCTTCCTCCGCATTGTTCGTACGACTGTGCTATTGACCTCCTTCCGGGTATGCGGCTGCCGTCTAGTAAACTCTATAGCATTTCTGGCCCTGAGAGGGAGGCGATGAAGCGGTACATTAAGGATTTGCTGAACACCGGTCTCATTTAGCCATCCTCGGCTCCCCTAGGGGCAGGGTTTTTCTTTGTGGGTAAAAAGGACGGGTCTCTGCGTCCGTGCATTGACTACCATGAACTTAATGCCATCACAGTGAAAGACAAATACCCTCTGCCTCTGATGAACTCCACTTTCAAGCTCCTGCAGCGTTCCCGTGTATTCTCTAAACTCGACCTGTGCAACGCTTACCACCTAGTCAGAATACGCGAGGGGGACAAGTGGAAAACGGCATTTAAGACCTATCTGGGGCATTTTGAGTATCTAGTTATGCCTTTTGGTCTTACCAATGCCCCCGCTGTTTTCCAACGCTTAATCAATGACGTCCTCCGCGACATGCTTAATCGGTTTGTTTTTGTCTATTTAGACGACATTCTGATTTTTACTCGCACGCCAGAGGAGCACGAGACCCATGTCAAAGCTGTGTTACAGCGGCTCTTAGAGAACAAACTCTACATCAAGGCGGAGAAGTGTGAATTTTCTACATCTTTCACTTCTTTCCTTGGCTTTATTATAGTGGAGGGAGAGCTGAGGGCCGACCCGGCCAAGGTGAAGGCTGTGCTAGATTGGCCAACTCCCCACTCCCGCAAGGAGCTGCAGTGCTTCTTGGGGTTTGCAAACCTTTATCGCAGGTTTATCCGAAACTATAGTGGGATAGCACAGCCTTTAATCGAGCTGACCTCTATTAAGGTGCCATTTGTATGGACCGAGGCAGCTGAGCAGGCCTTTTACAAATTAAAGGTCCTGTTCACGGGCGATAAAGTCTTGGCTCAGATCGACCCTCAGCTCCAATTTACCCTGGAGGTGGATGCCTCAGAAACGGGGGTGGGCGCGGTCCTGTCCCAGTGCTCATCCCCGGACTTGAAGCTCCGCCCGTGTGCGTATTTCTTTCAGCGGCTCACCCCGGCCGAGAGGAATTACGACATGGGTGATCGCGAGCTGCTGGCCATTAAATTGGCATTTGAGGAATGGAGACAGTGGCTGGAGGGAGCTGTTCACCCGGTCGTCGTGTGGACCGACCACAAGAACTTGGAGTATCTGCGGTCGGCCCGCCGACTTAATCCTAGGCAGGCACGCTGGGCCTTATTTTTCCAGCATTTTAACTTCACTGTTACCTATAGGCCTGGCTCCCGTAATGGGAAGCCTGATGCTCTCTCCAGACAGTTCGGTCAGGACGTGGCTGACCCCCCTTCCCGCCCCCAGTCCATTCTCCTGCCTTTGTGCGTCCTAGGAGCCCTCACCTGGGAGGTCGAGAAGCGAGTCTGCCAGGCCCAGTCCTCTGAGCCTGTACCAGCAGGATGCCCCGCCAACCGTCTGTACGTCCCGGCTGCTCTTCGCCACGAAGTCATCCAGTGGGGGCACACTGAGCGTTTTGCCTGTCACCCTGGGGTGGTGTGGACCATTGACATTATCAGGCAAGCGTTTTGATGGTCTGCGCTACGCCGGGACGTGCAAGAATATGTTAAAGCCTGTCAGACGTGTGCCCGGAACAAGTCTTCTTCCTCCACCCACCCCCACTCCCCCGCTGGCCTTCTTCACCCCCTCCCCATTCCCAGTCGGCGTTGGTCCCACATTGCCATGGACATCATCACTGGTCTTCCCCCCTCCCATGGCAACACCGTCATTTTGACGATCGTGGACAGGTTTTCCAAGGCCGTAAACCTGGTTCCCCTCCCCAAGCTGCCCTCCACCGCCAAGACTGCAGAACTTCTCTCCTACCACGTCGTCAGGCTACATGGCATTCCTATGGACATTGTGTCTGACCGGCGTCCACAGTTTACGTCACGGGTCTGGAGATCCTTCTGCCACTGTCTTGGGACCACTGCCAGCCTCACCTCCGGTTGCCATCCTCAGGGCAGTGGGCAGGCTGAGCGTGCCAACCAGTCCCCGGAGGCCACCCTTCGTTGTGTGGCAGCCGAAGACCCCGCCTCGTGGAGCTCCCACCTCACCTGGGTAGAATGCGCCCTTAATTCTACAGTCTCCTCGGCTCCGAGTCGGTCTCCATTCGAGGCGTCTGTGGGTTACAACCCACCCCCACCCCCCACTTTCCATGGCCGAGAGAGAGGTTGCGGTGCCGTCCGTGGGGGCCCATTTCCATCGCTGCCGCCGGGCCTGGAGATCCATCAGAACTGCGATTCAGCGTACCACCAAGCGCAATCAGCGCTACGCTGATCGCAAGAGGGTGTCGGCACCGAGCTATAATAAGGGACAACAGGTTTGGGTGGCCGCGGACCAGGTTCCGCTGAAGATGGAGGGTCGCAAACTCTCCCCCCAGTTGGTGGGGCCCTTCCCGGTCACCGGGAACGTTGGTGATTCTGCTGTGCGGCCCCAGCTCCCACGGATGCTCTGTGCGCACCCCACCTTCTACATCTCCAAAATTAAGCCTCTCTCTTCCAGCCCTCTCTGCCCTTCCCCAAAGTCTCCCCCTCCTTCAAACGTCCTGGGTGGGCACGTCACCCACACGATGAGGGAAATTTTGGATGTATGACGCCGGGGCCAGGGGTTCCAATATTTGATCGACTGGGAGGGATATGGCCTGGAGCATCGTTCTTGGGTTCCTGGGTCTAAGATTCTCGACAAGGGGATGATCCAGGACTACCATCGGGCTCATCCTGAGAAGACTGGGCGACTGCCAGGAGACGTTCCTTGAGAGGGGGGCTCTGTCATGTGCGGTGAGTGCTCGCCCCCTCCTTCCTGCTCTCCGGCTCCCTCATCAGACGCACCTGCTCATCCCTGTCTGCCAGCGTTTATAAAGAAGCCTCTTCAGTGATTCCACGCTGGCTCGTTTGGGTATACTGCTCAGCTAGACGGCTCTACGTAGCGGCATTTGTCTTATGAAATCTGCTAACATTTATCTCTTTCCATCTCTTCCAGGTTGCTGCCAACGGAGCAGTGCGTCTGTGGGGATTTGGTGTGCTCGCCAGCTCATTGTTCCTCCTTCAGCAGCCTTCCCTCTTTTCCCGGTCGGACCCAGTTACCTCCCCTGTCCAGCAGTTCCACCTGCTGGTACTTCTCCTTCGCTGGGTTCTGTGCGGGTCTCATCTATCTCCCACATGAGTGGCATAAATCTGTTTTTCCCGTTTGTCTTCCATTTCTCACTGATCAGCCTTGTTTGTTCTCCGCAGGGCTCCTGCTTTCTGGCGAGTGACTGGCGTTTTTTTCTCGAGTTGCTGTGTGCGAATCACTTTAATAAAAGGTCAAACGTTCTTTGTGTGTTTGCTTGGTGATTGCATGCTGCACTCAGGTGGCTTGTCCAGCCAATATGACAGGTTCTTCTTTTTGTGCCATGGAAGAAAGTGGTCAGTCAGAAACTATATACAGTGGTGTGAAAAAGCGTTTGCCCCCTTCCTGATTTCTCATTTTTTTTGTATGTTTGTCACACTTAAATGTTTCAGATCATCAAACATTAGACAAAGATAACACAAATAAACACAAAATGCAGTTTTTAAATGAAGGTGTTTATTATAAAGGTGGAAAAGATCCAAACCTACATGGCCCTGTGTGGAAAAGGTGATTGCCCTTAAACCTAATGACTGGTTGGGCCACCCTTAGCAGCAACAACTGCAATCAAGCATTTACAATAACTGGCAATGAGTCTTTTACAGTGCTGTGGAGGAATTGTGGCCCACTCATCTTTGCAAAATTGTTGTAATTCAGCCACATTGGAGGGTTTTCAAGCATGAACCGCCTTTTTAAGGTCATGTCACAGCATCTCAATTGGACTTAGGTCAGGACTTTGATTAGGCCACTCCAAAGTCTTCATTTTGTTTTTCTTAAACCATTCAGAGGTGGACTTGCTGGTGTGTTTTGGATCATTGTCCTGCTGCAGAACCCGTGTACTTCAGCCTGAGGTCACGAACAGATGGTCAGACATTCTCCTTCAGGATTTTTTGGAAGATAGCAGAATTCATGGTTCCATTTACCACAGCAAGTCTTCCAGGTCCTGAAGCAGCAAAACAGCCCCAGACCATTACACTACCACCACCATATTTTACTGTTGGTATGATGTTCCTTTTCAGTTTATGCTGTTACTTCTACGCCAAATGTAATGGGACACACACCTTCCAGAAAGTTCAACTTTTGTCTCATCAGTCCACAGAGTATTTGTACTTTTTCTAATACTTGAATGTGTTTGATGATCTGAAACATTTAAGTGTGACAAACGTACAAATCAAATGAGAAATCAGTAAAGGGGCAAGCAGTTTTTCACACCACTGTACTTTGCCGAGGTCCTTTTCACACCTTCAGTGACTCGAAAGGGGCCTACCAGCTCTCTCTCCCCAGGATTCTGGCCCAAAACATGACTCCTCCACCTCCTTGCTGACGTTGCAGCCTTGTTGGGACATGGTGGCCATCCATCAACCATCCACTACTCCATCCATCTGGACCATCCAGAGTTGCACGGCACTCATCAGTGTTATGAGCTGGACATATTGTCCACACTTTCTGTTATTTTTTAAATGTTGTAGAACTCTGTTATCATTAGTTTGTTGGGTTTTGCTCAGTTTCTGTCAGTTATTGTTTTCTAGTCTCTCCCGTCATCCTCCCATTCCTCCAGCTTCATTTGTTTTCATTTGACCCTAATCAGTTACCCAGCTGTCCTTTGTTAGTCCAATTATCTGTTCCCTATTTATATGTCAGCCTTAGTTTGCGTGGTTGTGACATCATCACAGAACTTTCCCTTCGATTTTGTCTTCATCATTTGTGAGTTCCATAACAGTTACTGTATTTGGCTTGTTTAATAAATCATTTTTCGCACTTGAAGTCCTGCCCACCTGAAGGAGTCATTTTTCCTGCCTGCTGGAGGTTGCTATCTGACAGAATGATGCCACCAAACAAGGACTCTGCAGGCACGGATTTTAGTGTTTACGGCTTGGACGAGGAGGAGTGTTGAGCTGCGGGATTAGTAGAGGACTTTATCTCGGACGCTCGCACTTCCCACATTCCCAAGGCAACCCTGAGATTTCTGGATGGCACGGCGAAGGTAATAGAGGCATACCCCAGCCTGCAGAGCTATCCAGGACTCATGGGTCTCCTCATCTCTGTTCCCAATCTCCAGCAGATGCTCCGCAGGCTGGTGAGGAGCTCTCCCCCGTCTATACCTGTGCCGACAAAGAAGCGTTTCTGGGTGCAGACACCTTCAGCTTCTTGCCACTTGCGAGCTCTGGGATCCTCTCCATGCTGCCATCCAGCTTCGGTGCCTTCTCTCCACCTTCCGCCAGTTCCAACCCCAGCTCTTCGCTGTTTCCCAACACCAGCTCCTCGCTGCTCCCTGCCCGGTGTGCTCTGCTGCCTCATGGAGCATTTCATCTGGTTTACCAGTGGCAGTGGTGTCTTCAGCGTCAGCGGAATGGGATCCACACTTCACTTCCGCAGCAGCTCCTCCTTCGCCGCCCCGTAAGGCCCCAGCAGCAGACTTCTCTTTGTGCCAGTATTTCTCGTCACCGGCTGTCCCATCAGCTTCTTCATCAGGACCCTTGCCAGCAGAGGAGCAGGAGTTAAGACAAGTCCTCTTTATTCTTCTGTACCTGTTTTAGAGAGGCCTTGTCTTGCTCCTGCAGGGGAGACTCTGTTGCAGTTCTCATCTGCCTCTGAGCTCTCCCTGTCGAGCTCTTCTGCTGGTGGTTGTGTTATGGACCAGATGCTGACCTGTATTTCTTCCTCTTTGTCTGAGGTGACTGTGTCAGGGATGGAGGAGAATATTTCAACCTCTGCACTCTCAATGACCAGTGCACCCCAACCATCAGTCCCAGAGGCCGGTGGGCCTATACCATGTCTTCCTGAGGTCAGAGCTCTGCAGCTACTGGTTCCCGAGCCTAACGCTGCTGTGCTGAAGTTGTCTCAGGTACTATCTTCAGAGCAGAAAGCTCCCGTGTTATCTTCGGAGCAGAAAGCCCCCATGTTGATAGTTTCATCTTCGGAGCAGGAAGCTCCTGTCTTATTTTCAGAGCAAAAGGTTTCTGTGTTATTTTCAGAGAAAAGGGCTCTGTGGTGTACCAGTATGCTGTCCTGTATACCCTGGGTGTAGTGGGGTGATGGCCCCGCCTTTCCGGTTCCGCCATCGCCAGTGGTATAAAGGGCAGACGTGGAAGAGCTCTTCCTCTTTCGCTGTCGACCCCTTGGCCTGTACGGAGCACCTGTAAGTTCGTTGTTTGATATAATAAAGTTACGTTCACTGTACCTCCAGCCTGGTTATTCATCATACGAGTTATGGACATAGCATTTGGCGATGAGGAAAAAGGTATAGAGCGAGCTGTTTCCACTTTTTGGCCGTTTTTGGAGGTTCCGGGTGAACCGCCGGTCCCCTGGGCTAGGTGGTACATGGCTTTCCAGAGCTATCTGGTGGCCCTTAACCTCAGTGAGCTCGAGAAACTGCATGCAAGGGCTATACTGGTCCATAATCTTGGCATGGAGGGTCTAACTGACGTTAGCCGTGGCTATTGAGATAGTGCAGCGGTTTGAAGCAGTGGAGAAGACAGCGAAGGATCTCAGTGAGAGAAACACGCTGGCACACACCAAACCATGTTTGAAGATGCTGGCTGTGGACTCGGACAATGAAGACAGTGTGAATGAAGAGGAATATGCTGCTGCTGTGAAAATCAGGTCCGCCCCGGTACGCCAAGATGCTATGGCTGCGGGTCCGCCAAGCACCAGTACAAGGCAAGAGAGTGTCCGGCGAAGGGCAAACGCTGTAGCAAGTGCAGTCTTCTACACCATTTCACCAGAGCCTGCAAAAATTTTGAGCAAGGGGACCAAAGATGTGAGGCGGACTCCCCCGCAGCAACTCCTACGGTTGTTCATACCGTCTCCCCGAGCATAGATGGGCAGATTTACTGTGACGTTTTGCTGGGCGGCATGGAAGTGCTGTTGTTGGTAGACACGGGATCAGTGATTTCCCTGTTGAATTGGCCCACTGTGAGGAGTCTGTTCCCGCATTACCGTGTGAGAGACCTGTCGACGCCGTGCTTTGGCTATGGAGGAAGCAGGCTATCCGTCATGGGTTTGTTGGAATTGACGGCGAGGTACAAGTCGGCAATGATGTCTAACGTCCAGTTCGTGGTGACCGCTGGTGGGTCCAGCATCATGGGATGTGACATGTTCTACAGCCTGGGATTCGCGATCACCTGCGGCATCGGAGAGGAGTGGTTGGGCTGCGGTTTGTGGGACCGACCAGCTCCACACATGGAGGACGATGCGGTTTGGGACAGTGACTGGCCTGGTATTATGGGAGGAGTGCAAGATCAGCAACGTGAAGCACCATCTCGGGCAGGTTCCGATGCCAGTGTCCAAGTTGCCCTGGATGTGGGAACTGGACTGCACAGTGGAATGCCTGGGACAGCTGATGGAGCCAAGATGCCAGCTCCCTGGACTTCCGGAGTTGGTCCTGGTGATACCGTGAAGCGAGGAGCTGCGGGGGCTGTGTCGGCATTTAGATTGAAAGAGAGTGGGGCAGGACCAGCAGGCGCGATTCTACAACGCGCCAAACAGCGACACTGGAGATCAAGGAGAACTCCGAATCGGGTCGGTGATGAGGTTCGACCCAGGGCAGGAGCCCGGTTGCAACATGGTGGTCATCGGAAGCCCAGTCGAGCTCCTCCGTGCATCGGTGAAGAGGTCTGGCCCAGGGTAGAAGCTCGGGTGAGGGTCATACATGAGAAAAGAAAGCGACGAGATGACCAGCGACGAGATGACCGGGCAGCCACCACCCGCTGGTGGCTGCCCGGGAGGACGGCTACTTGAGACTGTCTGATGAATCATGGAGACACCCTAACTAGCTATGGCAAGTAGACGAGAGGAAACACCGACATGGCTCATCCCCAGAGATGAAGAGGCAAAGGTACTCTGGGAGGGATCCGCCAGATGGAAATCCATGAGGTGGGTCTCCCATTGGGACTATAAGGTAACTGTGGGGGAGGGGGGGCGCTATTAGCATGGTGTGGTGGTGTTGCTGGTACGCCATTTTATCCTAAGGTCACATAGTTAATATGTACTAGTTGCATTTTGCCCTGTGTTGTTAAAAAAAAAACTCGTATTATTACCTCCGCCAGGCCGAAAAAGCTAGGAGGAGGTTATGTTTTTGCCGGGGTTTGTCTGTCTGTCTGTTTGTTTGTCTGTTGGTTAGCAAGATAACGCAAAAACTTTTGGACGGATTTCGATGAAACTTTCAGGTGTTGTTGGAAATGGTACAAGGAAGAACTGATTAAATTTTGGGGATGATCCGCATCACCGTCTGGATACAGGAATTTTTTAAAGCATTTTTTAACACTGTGACATACGGCCATTTTCAACATGTGCGCAGGTGCAATGGAGGGCGCTGGTCGTCGTGTCTGCAACACAAACTCCGCGTTCTTCAACGTTTTAGGCACAAAAGCACGCGGAAAACACTGGTGGCCTGGGCCCGCCAGCGTGCCTGTGTTTGCGCGCAGCTGCAAAACCTGACACGGGCAGCTGTCCGCCGCCAGATTATTTGGCAGAAATTCCCCGGCCAGCCATAGGCGCTGCGCAAAAACAAGCTCTCTGCCGGGGAAGCTTCTAAATTCTCTTTTGCCGCGGAGCGCAACCCCAATATAATATAATATAAAACCCACGCCAACCTGTCTACCCAATCTGCATCTGTCAGTGGAGGAGATGGACACAACAGCAACACTTCAGTTTATTACCTCCGCCAAGGAGGCAATGCTTTTACTACTGAACCACTAAACCTATCACTATCAGATTGATTGTCATTGATTAATTGTCTATGTTTATTGCACTGTCCCTGTCAAATAAACAAATAATCATTGTGAATCCAATTGCTAGTCATATGTTTTCATGCTCAAGGAATCTGAAAACGTACACACAAACACTGTATGGGGGGAACTGTGGCGCTTGGCGGAGGTCTGCGCTCTCCGAGTGCTTTTCTAGTGTTGGATATGTTGTTTGTATGAAGTGCCCAAGTTGTGGGGTGGGTGTGTTGGGGGTGGGGGCTGGCAACAAGTGATGAGTGTACATATTAAGTGTTCGTGTTTTGTTAAGGAACTTCAGATTGCATATATATATATATATATATATATATATATATATATATATATATATATATATACAGTATATATATATATATATATATATATATATATGTTTAAGGGATTGTTTTAGTTTTGAGGAACACGGCCATTTTGTTTTATGGACTCTATTATTTCAATGACGGCAGAATAACCCGTCTAGCCGTGTTGAGGTGGGTCGGCAGTCTACCTGGCCCCCTCTAGCTTATATTGTGTGAATGGATAGGCCTGTATATATATATATATATATATATATATAGATAGATAGATAGATAGATAGATAGATAGATATAGATATAGATAGATAGATAGATAGATATATATAGATATAGATAGATATAGATATACACTACCGTTCAAAAGTTTGGGGTCACTTAGAAGTTTCCTTATTTTTGAAAGAAAAGCACTTTTTTCAATGAAGATAACTTTAAACTAATCAGAAATACACTCTATACATTGCTAATGTGGTAAATGACTATTCTAGCTGCAAATGTCTGGGGTTTTTTTTGTTTTTTTTTGTTACTTATTTGTACCCGTAGGTAGACTTGGTTTGCAGTTTGGTGACAAGCCACCAGCTGCTGGTCGCTGCGTGCGCGATCGCCCTAAACCTACATGTTTTTGGTGTGCGGGAGGAAACCGGAGAAATCCCGGAGTAAACCCGCGCAACACGGGGAGAACATGCAAACTCCACACAGCTCACTGTTGGTCGGGGGCTGGGATCGAACCCACGATCTCATGATCCCCGGGGTCCCCCGGCCGAGGGTAAAACTGTGCTGTCAACAGTGCTAAACCACTGCGCCACCGTGCAGGTTTTTGGTGCAAAATCTACATAGGTGTATAGAGGCTCATTTCCAGCAACTATCACTCCAGTGTTCTAATGGTACAATGTGTTTGCTCATTGCGTCAGAAGGCTAATGGACGATTAGAAAACCCTTGTGCAATCATGTTAGGTCTGCAATGCTGTAATTGCTGCAAATGGAGGATTCTTTGACAAAAGCAAAGTTTGAAAGAAAAAATTATTATTTCAAATACAAATCATTATTTCTAACCTTGTCAATGTCTTGACTATATTTTCTATTCATTTTACAACTCATGGTGGTAAATAAGTGTGACTTTTCATGGAAAACACAAAATAATTGTCTGGGTGACCCCAAACTTTTGAACGGTAGTGTATATATAGATATAGATATAGATATAGATATAGATATATACACTAGTTCAAAAGTTTGGGTCACTTAGAAATTTCCTTATTTTTGAAAGAAAAGCACTTTTTTTCAATGAAGATAACTTTAAACTAATCAGAATCAGAATCAGAATCAGGTTTATTGCCATTGTTCATGTGATACACAAACTAGGAATTTGTCTCGGTGCCATGCTGCAACATTAAAAACATAATGAGCAAAAGGGATAAACTAAAAAACTAAAGGACTAGAAACGTGCAATAAGTGTAGAAAAATAAGTAATAATAATAATAATACTAGTAATAATGAGTAGTACTAGTCAAGGCAGTTTAAAAAATTAGCATGTAGCAGATAATGTGAAGTACCACATAGTGCAGTCAATAATGCAACAGAAAAACAGTGATGAATGACATGAGTCTGGTTGAGCTGCTGTACATAGTGCACGAGAGTCAAAAGTCACTTAGTGTTCAGCAGTCTGATGGCAGAGGGGAAAAAGCTGTTCATGTGCCGAGAGGTTTTAGTCCGAATGGACCGAAGCCTTCTACCTGAGGGGAGGGGGGCAAACAGCACGTGACCAGGATGTGAAGGATCGGCTATGATCCGGCCAGCACGCCTCCGGGTCCTGGAGATGTACAGGTCCTGGAGAGATGGGAGCTTGCAGCCTATCACCTTCTCAGCAGTGCGCACGACGCGCTGCAGCCTTAGTCTGTCCCTGGCAGTGGCTCCTGCGTACCACACAGTTATGGAGGAGGTGAGGATGGACTCGATGATGGCCGTGTAGAACTGCACTAACATCTTGGTGGGTAGCTTGAGCTTCCTCAGCTGCCGCAGAAAGAACATCCTCTGCTGGGCCTTTTTGATGAGGGAGCTGATGGTTGGCTCCCATTTGAGGTCTCGGGTGATGGTGGTGCCCAAGAAGCGGAAGGAATCTGCAAAGGTGATGGGAGAGCCTGTGATGGTGAGGGGGGGCAGGGGGGATGTGACTTTCCTGAAGTCCACAATCATCTCCGCTGTCTTCAGAGCATTCAGCTGCAGGTTGTTGTGGCTGCACCAGGACACCAGCTGGGCCACCTCTTCCCTGTAGGCGGACTCGTCACCGTTGGAGATGAGCCCGATGAGGGTGGTGTCGTCCGCAAACTTAATCAGCTTAACAGACTGGTGGGAGGAGGTGCAGGAGTTGGTATAAAGGGAGAAGAGTAGGGGGGAAAGTACACAGCCCTGGGGTGATCCAATGCTGATGCTAACAGAGTCTGAGACAGACTTCCCCAGCCAGAAATAATATAATAATAATAATCAGAAATACACTCTATACATTGCTAATGTGGTAAATGACTATTCTAGCTGCAAATGCCTGGTTTTTGGTGCAATATCTAGGTAGGTGTATAGAGGCCCATTTCCAGCAACTATGACTCCAGTGTTCTAATGGTACAATGTGTTTGCTCATTGCGTCAGAAGGCTAATGGATGATTAGAAAACCCTTGTGCAATCATGTTAGGTCTGCAATGCTGTAATTGCTGCAAATGGAGGATTCTTTGACGAAAGCAAAGTTTGAAGGAAAAAAATATTATTTCAAATACAAATCATTATTTCTAACCTTGTCAATGTCTTGACTATATTTTCTATTCATTTTACAACTCATGGTGGTAAATAAGTGTGACTTTTCATGGAAAACACAAAATAATTGTCTGGGTGACCCCAAACTTTTGAATGGTAGTGTATATATATAGTACATAAATGTCATTTTTACTAGCACGTGAATCGGGTTTAAATTTGGGAGGGCCTCATTGGTGTGTTTGGCATTTTTCTACGGCGGGGGGTGGTGTTACCAATATGCCGTCCTGTATACCCTGAGTGTAGTAGGGGTGATGGCCCCGCCTTTCCGGTTCCGCCGTCACCAGGGGTATAAAGGGCAGACGTGGAAGAGCTCTTCCTCTTTCGCCGTCGACCCCTTGGCCTGTACAGAACACCTGTAAGTTCGTTGTTTGATATAATAAAGTTACGTTCACTGTACCTCCAGCCTGGTTATTCATCATACGAGTTATGGACATAACATTTGGCGATGAGGAAAAAGGTATAGAGCGAGCTGTTTCCACTTTTTGGCCATTTTTGGAGGTTCTGGGCGAGCCGCCGGTTCCCTGGACTAGGTGGTACGTGGCTTTCCAGAACTATCTGGTGGCCCTTAACCTCAGTGAGCTTGAGAAACTGCGTGCAAGGGCTATACTGGTCCATAATCTTGGCATGGAGGGTCAAAGAATCCTCGGCATATTAGGAGGGGCCGATACTTCTGAAGACGTGGTTGGGCTAATGGCGCGCTACTTTCACACTCCGGAAAACATCATAGTCCGAAGAATTCAGTTTCGGCAGTGCTGCCAGCGGACAGGAGAGTTGGTGCAGCACTATGTTGCAGACCTACATCAGCTGGCGGGGGAATGCCAGTTTGGAGCCCTAGAGGAAAAGATGGTCCGTGATCAACTAGCGGAGCACACTCTTTGTTCTGTGACACGATCAAGGCTCTTGACCTACCCGGGTGAACTGACGTTAGCCATAGCTATTGAGATAGCGCAGCAGTTTGAAGCAGCGGAGAAGATAGCGAAGGATCTCGGTGAGAGAACCATGCTGACGCATACCGAACCGCGTTTGAAGGTGCTGGCTGTGGACTCGGACAACGAAGACAGCATGAATGAAGAGGAATATGCTGCCGCATTAAAAAAATTAGGAAAATTAGGTCCGCCCCGGGTACGCCAAGATGCTATGGCTGCGAGTCCACCAGGCACCAGTACAAGGCAAGAGAGTGTCCGGCGAAGGGCAAACGCTGTGGCAAGTGCAGTCTTCTACACCATTTCGCCAGAGCCTGCAAAAATTTTGAGCAAGGGGACCGAAGATGTGAGGCGGACTCCCCCGCAGCGACTCCTACAGTTGTTCATACCATCTCCCCGAGCACAGATGGGCGGATTTACTGCGACGTTTTGCTGGACGGCGTGGAAGTGCTGTCCAGCAACATGCGGTGGCGCAGTGGTTAGCACTGCGGCAGCACAGCAACTCACCCTTTGCCATGGGATCCCTGAATCGATCCCAGCCCCTGACCAACAGTGATCTGTGTGGAGTTTGCATGTTCTCCCCGTGTCTGCGTGGGTTTACTCCGGGAGTTCTCCGGTTTCCTCCCACAGGCCAAAAACATGCAAGTTAGGTTAATTGGAGACTCTAAAGTGGCCCTAGGTGTGAATGTGTGTGTGAATGGTAAAGGGATAGCGCCGTACCGTGGCTACTTCATCCATCCGGGTGGATGCCCTCAGTTTCCCCTCTGGGGATCAATAAAGTATACAAAATCAAAATTTAAAAAAAAGTGCCGTTGTTGGTAGACACGGGATCAGTGATTTCCCTGTTGAACTGGTCCACTGTGAGGAGTCTGTTCCCACATTACCGGGTGAGAGACCTGTCATCATACGAGCTATGGACATAACAGGCTCCTGTGTTACTGTCAGAGCAAAATGCTCCCATGATGTTATTTTCAGAGCAAAATGCTCCCATGATGTTGTTCTGTGTGCAGAGGGCTCCTGTGTTATTTTCAGAGCAGAGGGTTTCTGTGTTTTCTCCCGTCTGGTGGCCCATGGACTTTGGTAGGCCGCCCAACGCATTGTGTTCGTCAATCAGGTGGCTTATGGACTTGGGTAGGCCTCCTGGCCCACCTCGCTCCTCAGTCTAGGGCCTTTGGACATTTTCTCAGAGTGATAAAACGTGCATTTTGATGGTTTTTTGGTGAAACTGGGCTGATTTTTTTCAGAATTTCTCTGCCTCTTAGTTACTCTGTGTTGTTATGGAAGAACAGCTCTATTATGCTTTGTGGCAACATCAATAATCATTTACCGAGTTCACAATGAACTCAGTCATGGTTAGTGACACTATCTTTCAATATCTCTCTTCTAACATATACTAAGAACAGATAAATATTTGGTTAAAATCCTAATGGTTTATATCAAAAAAGCAATAACAATGAAGTGGAACAAAACTGATCCCAAGTCTAGACTAATGGTAACAGACTGCTTAAGAAATTTATTTGCTGGAAAAAGTGACACACCTAATGAGACTACAGAAAACCTAAATGGAGGAAAGTGAGAGAAAATGGCAGCATACAGAAAGATGTCCGACAATCCATCGGCGCAACAACCCATCAACATTTATTAATAATTTTTTATAAACTGGTGTATCTTAATTGCAACCACAAAGTATCGCAATATTACACCATATCAGTGTTTCCCCCCACCCCAGCTCTATGTACGCATATACAGAGAGGTGAAAACTCATGGTGACTTGTTCTTTGTTGCTCTTGGTTCACTGATCAGACTGGAATGAGGTTTAGCAATGACTGTCTGGTTTTTAATTCTCCAGGACTAATGGCCATCATCAATCTCAGCTGTCCTTTACATGTACAGTAGTTTGTGACCTAATGTGACTTAAAGCAATTTAAAAACTATACAAGCATGATGACATTAGGTTATTAAGTTACACACACACAGTGAAGGTCTTTGGCTGCACAGGTGAATAAATGGGTCAGTTCACTGTTGACTGTGGGGGGTCTGGCAGTAATTCAGAAGTGTATGAAACATAGGAAGGATTTGAAATGCCCAGACAATGGTGTAAAAAGAGCTGAGCGAGTTTATGTGTGTGCTTGTGAGAGTGAGAGAGGCCAATTGAGCACACAGCTGCTGGCTGCACTCAGCATGAGCGGGTAATGGAATGTAATGCCAGTAATGGAATGCTCACACAGACGCCAAAGCCTGCTGCACAATATTAACGGAGCCCAACGTGCGTCATCGCTCTCACAGCTGACACTTTTTCTGAGTGTGTGTGTGTGTGTGCGTGTGTGTGCGTGCGTGCGTGTGTGTCTGAGCTATGCACCTCCCTTCTTCTTTAATCTCTCTGTACTGTAGTGCCACACCAGTCTTGTGCTGATGTGTGTGCCTCCAAATCAAAATCCTGGGCGGTGTCACCATAGTGACAAGAACAATGGCAGTGCTGCATGTGAGTGTAATGCGCGAGGTGAGTGCTGCTTGGAAGATTAGAGCTGTGAATGGAGTGTGAGATAAAGATGGCAATTAGTTACGTCGGGCTTTGGCTGCCCGGGCCTCATTTGGGATGTAATAGTTTCTAGATCATTTAATACTTTGTGGGTAATTACGATGACTTATAAAGCATAAAGAATCTTTCTGTTTGATGAGGGCTATTGTGAAACAGTTTTTGCAAGCTGACACGTAAAGGGTATTTCTGGTTTATTTCAGCATGGTACATTTCCCATTAACTTAGCTTTTTTTGGTTTTTTGTGTAAAACAGTAATGTATAATAATAATATTCAGCGTATAGGTCTGTAAGAAAACAGCCATACGCTGGGTTCACATCACATCCGTGCTGATATCCCAGCAGTGTCACAACTGACATGTTTGCTACTGTAGATAGACCCAGTGTTAAGCAGTGAGGTGTATGATCCAAAAGCAGACAAGGGAGGAAGTGATAACAGAAGTGAACAATAATCTTTATTATAATAATGAGGCAAGAGAATGTGTAAAGGGGATTTTCTCGAGGATCTGGCAACCTTGTGAGGAGCCAGCAGAAGGACAGTTAAGTACAACTGCAGTGCAGGATAATGACGTTTTAATGTTAATCTTTGTGCTTACTCTTTCACAGGGAGGAGAGCAGCAGGGAGCAGGTGAAGGAGCTCCACGCTGGGAGAGCAGGTTGCCAGGGGGTGAAGTGCTGTGATGCTGCAGGGCAGTTTCCCAGGGGATTGCAGTGGTGTAGCCAGGAATTTGTGAGGGGGGGGGGGGCGCTGAACCCCAACCACCACCACCATTTTGAATGCCCGGGGCATTCAAAATGGGCTTCAGCCCCCTGTCAACTACAGATTTCTTAACATTTTTGTCATGAATCTGGGTTTGGAGACCAAACCCGATTGTTATGCCTTGACCTAATTTCCTCCTGACAGCTCGGCACGCCCCCTCCTCCTGTCAAGCTCCATCAGCTGCACTGTCATGGTGTTCACACATACACACACCCACACCCACACGCACACACACAAGCACATGCTCCATTCACTCTCATTCACACATGCTCTCACACACCAGATGCCAATCAGTTCTGCCCACGCATTTTCACACCGGCAATCTCTTTCCTCCTTAGCTTCTGGAGTATATGCTTGCCGTGCCGGGGGAAAGAGATTGTCGGGGCATTCACCCTCGTTCATGGCAGCAACCTCCCCATGAATGACGTTCCACTCCCTTCACGTACTCAGCCCGACATCTGCAGATGATCCATTCCTGGGTGTTCACGGCTGCCTCAGCTTCTACCCCTTTTCCGCCAGACTGCTTGGTTTCGCCCCAGATCTGCTCCAGCTTTGTAAGTGTCTTTTTTGCCTTTTCTCCTGTGCTCCGCAGCCCTACGGCACAAGGCCATGCACCTTTCCTTTTCGTGCTTTATGCAGCCCTGCGGCACGAGGCTCCATTTAGACCAGGCTGTTGAGCATTCGGCTGCTGCCCTGCATGTTTAATGGCCAAAACTAGTCATTACGTCACTCTGTATTTCTGTCACTGAACTGAACTGTAATCGGTGATAATTGGACTGTTTGTTCCCTTTGTGTGGTTAATAAAAGTGCACCATCTGCTCTCGCTTTTGGGTGTATTTATTCTCTCTCTCGTGCACCGAGCCTTGGCGCACGGAGATTTATGACAATTTTCAATACAGACTACTCAAAACCTGCTCTTTATTTACATTTTTCTTTTCTTTTTTCTCCCTTTTTTTCTTCTTTTTTTTCTCCCGCCCCCCCCCCCCCCCCCCCCCCCCCCGGCTACACCCCTTGATTGTGGAAGGTAGGCTAGCCAGACCTGCACAGGGGTGTGAGAGTGAAGAGCTGTGACGACAAACGTTGGTAAGTCGACTTACATGGGGAAGTGAGGGTGTGTACAGTCCAAGACTTCCAAATCCAATCCGAGAGGCTGTTTCCAAAATCCAGGGTCAGAGAACTGCAGATGGATAATGGCAGGCAGACAATTCCAATCCAGAAGGCAGTCTCTTGGGTCTAGGACAAGCAAAGGTCAAAAGCACAGCAAAACAGGATAAAACATAGATTCTGCATTCAGAGAGGATATGGCTGTGTGCAGAATAACTGTCACCAGGCAGAGTGAGGGGAGAGAGTCCAATTTAAAGGGCCTCCTCTGATTAACATCAGGTGATGGACAAGGCTGCAGGGCCTAATAAGGGAGCCTAATAAGGGAGAGAGAGAGAGGCAGGGAGACAGCGCACACACAGAGACCATTACACCCAGATGCAAACACTGCGCAGACACCCTTTAAAAGGTTAAACTATGGAAAAAGGAGGCAGGTGAGACGACGAGCTAGACGACACAGAAACTTTAATCTTTCTCCAACATGAAGTACAGCAAACAGCCATCCTGGGTCTCTGTGCATTCCACTTTTATCTCTTTATTTCCATGCATCAAGACCTGGAACTTCCGACCATAATACATTGTTGTCTGAACAACGGAATGTGTGGCATATTAACATGACATTACTCCGGGGCCGCTCTTACACCCTTCTACCCTCAGCAGCTCCGGGGCGACGCTAGGTTCGCTTTCCATGGCACGTCTTAGGGTCACCAGTGTGGAGAAAGGAGGCAGGCGAGGCAATGAGCTAGACGACACAGAAACTTTAATCTTTCTCCAACATGAAATACAGCAAATAGCCATCCCAGGTCTCTGTGCATTCCACTTTTATCTCTTTATTTCCATGCATTGAGACCTGGAACTTCCGACCATAACACATTGCCGTCTGAACAACTGAATGTGTAGCACATTAACATGACATTACTCCAGGGCCGCTCTTACACCCTTCTACCCTCAGCGGCTCCGACAGCGGCGCATAGACCCAACAGTGCCATCTGATACCCCCCGGTGACACCTCCTCCTTGGGTCCATTGTTCCCCCTTCCCCCTGCCCTCTCTGGGTGGAGAAACCCCCACCAGGCCCCACCCCCCCACCCCCGAACACCCAGAAGGGGCACTAACCCCCTCCATCCTTTGGGCTTGAACTGGTGCCCATAGCGGTTATAGCGGGGGGTTGCCGGTCCAGTCGAAGGAGGTGTACGGGAGGGTACATCAGTCTGTGGATGGAAAAAGGGAGGGAGGGAAAACACATTATCTTCGTGAGCGCAGGTCCCTGCTGAGGGATCTCCAACCTGCAGAGCCACCAACGGTGGGCGTCCGAACTGGGGAACTTGGGCCAACACCACTTGCTTGTCTGCCAACACAAAAGCGGGCTTCAGCCTGTTGATGCAGGCGGTCTCCCTACGTCCCCCCAAGTCTAACACAAAACGCTTCGCCCCAGGTTCCAGCTCTCTGAATGGTCCGTCGTACGGTGGATGCAACAGGGTCCGGTGCGCATCGTGCCTGATGAAAACAAAACGGGCACTCTCCAAGCTTTTTGGGACGAATGTGTGGGGAAAACAACAGTGGGCCGGGCCCAGTACGCTCAAAGCCTCCGTACTGTGTAAAAATTGTGCGGGCGGCTCAGCCTCAGGCGCGGGGTTTTCTGGTAAAAACTCTCCGGGCATCCGCAGCGGCTGAGAAAAAACGAGTTCTGCCGAGGAGGCTCCCAAATCCTCCTAAGGTGCGGAGCGCAACCCTAAAAGAACTCAGGGCTGGCGGTTGACCCAGTCTGTGTCCGTGAGCGAAGCTCTGAGTGCTGCTTTAAGCGACCTGTGAAAATAACCCGTTAGCCTGGGGGTTGTACGTGGTAGTGTGGTGAATTTTGATCCCCAGGCTCTGGGCCATTGTGGACCAGAGTTCTGAAATGAATTGTGGACCCCTGTTGGACGTGATGTCCAATGGAGATCTGAAACGTGCAACCCAAGCCAACAAAAAAGCGTGAGCCACTTCTGCGGACGTGGTAGAAGCCAGCGGGACCACTTCAGGCCAACGCGTGGTGCGGTCCACGATTGTCAAGAGGTGCATAAAACCTTGCGATGGCGGGAGGGGTCCCACCAAATCCACATGGATGTGGTCGAACCTCTTGGCTGGGATTTGGACCGACTCAAAAACGCGACAGTGCCAAGAGCTTGGAACCTGCGCCCGGTGGAGACGTCACAGAGCAAGAGAGGGCACCCTTCTGCGCCACCCTGTTCTCCAGCCTTAACCCAGCTGGCGCAGACTGGAGTGCACAAATATCCATGTCCCCGGCTTGTTCCACAGCCATGGCAGGGAAATCAATTCCCATACAGACCGGGGCGATTAACGCATGCGACAGGCAATCGGCCACGACATCGAACTTACTGGCAATATGTTGAATTTCAGTAGTAAACTCCGAAATTGCGGTCAAATGCCATTGCTGCCGGGCCGACCACGGTTCCGAGACCTTGGCCATCGTGTACGTCAGTGGCTTATGGTCCACAAACGCAGTGAATTCGCAACCCTCCAGCCAAAACTGGAAATGGCACGTCGCCAGGTGGAGAGCCAGCAATTCTCTATCGAATGCGCTGTATTTGCGTTCGTTGTTGTGCAAAGTTCGGCTAAAAAATGCTAGTGGCTGCCATGAACCTGAGATGCACTGCTCCACTACTGCCCCGGTTAGTTTTCAGTGCTCAGTCTGAAGCATCATAATGATGTTTTTGCTAAAGGGACTGCTTGTGATCTGGTTGCTCCACAGTACCCAAGTGGATCGGGACATGAGGCCGACCACGCTCCTGAGCTATACTCGAGACCAGCTCCTGCTTCTTCATTCCAGCCACGTCTTGGCACCCCTCCTGCCTCGGGAGCTCTTACGAAATCCAACGGGAGGACGTAGAAGCCGGTCGCGGAAGAGAGGGAAACATGGCGGAGTACGACAGAGACTGCGGAGGAGAGAGAACAGGCCGCCACTGCCATCCATGTTGCTCTGTAATGTCCGCTCACTAAAGAGCAAAATGGAGGAACTCAAAATCAATGCCAGGTTCCTATGCGAGTACCGGGAGTCATGCCTGCTCGTTTTCACGGAATCGTGGCTTCAGGAGGACGTACCTGACTCACTCCTATCCGTGGACGGCTTCTCCCTGGTGCGGCCGGACAGGGACGCGCTCTCCAGTAAGATTAAAGGAGGAGGTATTTGTGTGTACGTTAAGAACAAATGGTGCTCACAGTTCACTACGAGAGAGCCGCTTTGTACCCCGGACATAGAACTGCTGTGCTTAAGCCTGAGACCCTTTTATCTCCCCCCGCGAATTTGGAAACATTTTATTATGCACCGTTTATATCCCGCCCAGTGGGAACGCTTTCAATGCGGCGAATGCTATCGTGGACTGTGTACACAGACAACTGGAACGCACACCTGAAGCACCTTGTTTGATTTTAGGGGATTTTAATCACTGCAAACTGGATGCGGCACTGCCTGGCTTCAGCCAATATGTGAACTGCAGTACAAGGGGGAAAAATATTTTGGACAAATGCTATGGGAACGTCAAAAATGCCTATATAGCAAGGGTTAAGCTCCCCTTGGGGTCCTCAGACCATGATGCTGTTCATCTGATTCCTACTTACAAGTCTTTGCTTAAAAGCAGCAAACCACAGACAAAGACAATCTTCATATGGGACAATGAAGGTAAAGAAACTTTGAGAGGTTGTTTTTCTTGTACCGACTGGGGACTCTTCCATAACTTGGAGTTGGAGGAGGCCACAGATACCATAACTGAGTACATAAAATTCTGTAAAGAAAATGTTTTACCTCAGAAAGTAATCACTATGTACCCCAATAATAAGTCTTATATTTCCAAGGAATTAAAATGGTGCATAGTACAGAAAAAGATTGCTTTTAAGAATGGGGACATGTTAAGTGTGAAAAATATACAGAAAGAAATTAATTACAAACTAAGAACAGCTACAGATGAGACGAGGAAGAAATTTGAATCTGAATGCCTAGGAAAAAGCTCTAGGAAATTGTGGGACTCAGTTAAAGTTATGACAAAGATGACTCCATCCAAAACCTGCATTAATGTAATGAATGAGGAAGAAAAGGCAAACAAGTTGAATAATTTTTTTTGCAGATTTGAGACTAGAGATTTTTCTCATGAACAAAAGCTGCTCTGGACGCTATATCAGTTTCAGGCTCTGCAAAAATTATAGTTGACCAGCATGTTGTGGAAAGATTTTTCTCGCGTATGTGCCCCAGGAAGGCATCTGGACCAGACGGGATCTCTGAGCGCTTACTGAAGTCATGTAGTGAGGAGCTAGCAGAAGCCTGGAGTCCCATCTACCAGAAGTCTTTAGATACGTGTTCTGTCTCAGTAATTTGGAAAAGCTCTATTATAATTCCTGTACCAAAAAAAAGCAAGCTGCAAAGAGAATAATGACTATCGTCCTGTTGCACTGACCTCACTGGTAATGAAATGCCTCGAGAAGACTGCAAGCCTATCCCAGCATCTTTGGGCGAGAGGCAGGGTACACCCTGGACAGATCGCCAGTCCATCGCAGGGCCAACACAGAGAGACAGACAACCACTCACTCTCACATTCATACCTAAGGACAATTTAGAATCCCCAGTTTTGATGCCAATTAAAATGCAAAGAGATTTCTGACACAGGAGATCCTTAACCACTTGCGCTCCGTTGTTCCGCGGGCGGGCAAGTCTCTGCGTCCTAGGGCGCACGAGGGCGCACGAGGGCGCACGAGAACGCACTCGTGCGCCCTCGGACGCATGACTCATGACTCATGATAGAGATACTGATGGTGGTGATGTAGGTGGTGTGGCCTCCAAGCGCCACTGAAAAAAAAAGCTGCAGACACAGCCGCGAACAGATTAGTTCATCTGATTGACCTCTCATTCGACTAATAAGAGCCTTGAATTGAGTTTCTGAAACCTTGAAGAACCAATGAATGAAAACCTAGGAAGGCGGACCCGCCTACTGTGAATGCAGGAGCCAATTGAAGCACAGAAGTTCGGGCTGGGTGAAGAGAGATTTACTGTTGCAGCTGATGAAAAAAAAGGACGCTGGACGAACTTGCTACAGACCCAGCAGCATGGAGAACACCCACAAGTGGGACCTGCATTCATTCCAGCAGAATAGACGTTTAGGATTCTCTTCCGTCATCATAGACCGACGGAGGCCGACGACAAAAGTTGTAAATCATTCACCAAAACGGCAATAATGGAATTATGTTTTGACCGGGATCCACGAGCGGACCAGCGTCGCGTTCATCTGACAATGGGGAAGAGAAGTTTGCCAGGACTCTGCTGCTGTGAAGAGGTAAGGTGTTATAAGCTAAATTATTATTTCTCCCTGAAAACTGTAATCCAAAAATGACTTTTGACCGATCGGTAAATTACAACTGTACGGCGCACGAAGTACGAAGTGCGTGCGCCGCGATAAACGGTTCATTTGCCGTGTTGGGACCGTGAACCCCCCCCCCCCCCCGCTGCAGAAGAGGAGTGGGGGGGGGGGGCGTTCACGGTCCGAACGCCCCCCGGTCTGCGGGGGGAAGCATATGAGTCTATTCCGTCATGTAGCGATGGCCGTCCTCTGTAGCGAGGGGGGGGGACAACCCCCCCCACACACACACACAGTAGCGGGGGGGGGGGGGGGCGCTGTGACAGCGTTGCTGTGGAAACATGCAACGAGTGTAATCCGTCATGTAGCGAGGGCCAAACTCCGTCCTTTGTAGCGGGGGGGGGGACAACCCCCCCCCCCCACACACACACACAGACACAGCCCTGAATGTGACCTTTCATTAGAGCCCAAAATGAAGATTCTACATTGAATTATTCAAAAGTTAGACGTTTTTCCAAACTGTGCCATTTGGCACAATTTGGCACAGTTCCAAAACGCCTGGGAACTACCTGAGAACAAAGCTGTGTAAAATATTCATTTTTTGTGGTATTGTTACCAAATTTGGATCTCAGCTTGATAACACTTGGTTCTACATTTCTGTTGCATTTTCCAGCTGGATCGGACAGCTGTGTGTTATTTGCAAGCATTTGTATCCAAAAAAACACCGTGGCCAAATTTATTTTCTTCAAGTTCAGTATGTTTAGATGACTGTAACTCAGTGGCCGGAGCACGTAGAGAGATTATGTTTTTTTTTGCCAAAAAATTCAAAGTGTTTTCTTTTAAATGAGACCAACCCCATGAAGATGCTGCAAAGGGTTGAAGAACAGCTTTCGATTTACTTTGGGCACGTTATTTTTTGGCATTTTTAGGAAAATTGCCCGGAGTGCAAGGGGTTAACTTTATACAGTACGGCAATGGATTTAGACATTTTAGTTCTGACATAATTTATGTGTGATTTCCAGTTTAGTTTGTTACCAACAATGACCCCTAAGAACTTGGTTTCGAAAACTGTGTCCATTTCAACATTGTTTATTTTAATTTTTCTGTGATTATATACTAATTTGTGTTTTCCAAATATTATACATTTTGTTTTTCCAAGGTGAGTAGATAATTTATTGGCAGTGAACCATTGATTGATTTGTTTAAGTTCATTTTCTACTGAATCCAGAAGCTGCTTAAGATTTTCTCCACTACAAAAAAAAGTTGTGTCATCTGCAAATAAAATACACTTGAGCAATTTAGACACAGAACATAAATCATTAATATACAAAATAAACAGCAATGGACCAAGCACAGAACCCTGTGGTACCCTACACGTCATCTTCAGCAACTCAGAGTCTGTATTATTCACATGAACATATTGATATCTGTCTTCTAAATAGCTGTGTAACCAGTCAAAAGCAATTCCTCTGATGCCATACTTATGTAATTTACTGAGGAGTAATTTATGGTCAACTGTATCAAATGCCTTTTGTAAGTCCAGAAATATTCCAACTGTGTATTCTATCTGTTGCATCCGTAATCTGTTCAACAAAGTCCATGAGTGCCAGTGAGGTGGTCCAGTTCTTCCTGAATCCATACTGTTGTTCACAGAGTATATTGTGCTTATCAATGAAATCATTTAGTCTCTTAACAAATATTTTTTCCAGTATTTTGGAGAACTGAGGTAACAAGGGGATGGGTCTGTAGTTTGACAATGAGTGTTTGTCACCAGTCTTATACAGAGGAATGACTCTTGCTATTTTTATTTTCTTTGGAAATTTACCAGCAGTAAGTGACATGTTGCATATGAAAGTGAAGTGTTTAACAATACAATCAATAATACATTTAACCAAGAACATACCGAAATCATTACAATCAGTTGATTTTTTGTCTTTGAATTTGTTAACAATGTCAAGAATTTCTTTTTCATCTGTTTCTTTCATAAACATTGAGTAAGCGTTTATGTTGACGACATTGTCAGTGCCACTTGTATTTGCTGATGATATAGTGGAGTTGGTGATCTAATGATCAGTTGGTGATCTAGCCAATCAGCTTGCGAGATCTAATGATCAGTTGGTGATCTAGCCAATCAGCTTGCGAGATTCCCGAGCGGTGAAGAGGTGGGCGGAGGGGAGTGGAGCGGTGGTCAGAGAGGTGGATTTTGAGTTGTGCGAGTTGTGTTGTCTCCGTGTTGATACCTGATGTTCTAGAACATGTGTTGTCTCCGTGTTGATACCTGATGTTCTAGAACATCAGGTATCAACACGGAGAGCCCGCACAACTCAAAATCCACCTCTCTGACCACTGCTCCACTCCTCTCCGCCCACCTCTTCACCGCTCGGGAATCTCGCAAGCTGATTGGCCGAGACGTTTTACCTCGCAAGCTGATTGGCCGAGACGTTTTACCCAGCTTCTCTCCCTGCAGAGCGCACATACCCAGCGAAGGAAGACCGCATTCATTGTTCTTTATTGCTCGTGTTGCTTACTGGCACTTTTCGCTGTTCTCTTGTGCCTTTCAAAATAGTGCTTGTGACGCCCTTGGGGGGGGGGGTTACGCTACTTTGCGGTTTTTCACTTTTCGCGGTCGGTTCTGGTCCCCATTAAACGCGATAAGTGAGGGATCACTGTAATATCTATATCTAGAAACGCATCGCTTCCCGGTCGCTTTTCCTCCCCCTTTCTTTTCTTTCGTTGCCATGACAGCTTTCCTTGGCCACTGAACAGATCTTCCCAGGTGTTGGAAGTGTTTTGTAGTCGACTATCACGACAAAATGCACCAAAAACAACCAGTGTCGACGTGCTCGCAATGGTAAACATGGAGGACTGTGTCACACTCGTGACGTCACACGGAACTCCGGCTGCACTTCCGGTTAATCGGCGGATTTGTCTGATTTTTCAGGGCGGGAAATTCAAAATCGCGATTTTCTCCAAGATTCCGGGATTTGTGGAGGGGGTGCCAATGATAAATTATCTTTATAATTGTATGTACTATCACCCAGTGCCGTTCAATGCCGTTCAGTTCAGTTCTACTTTAAAAACCTTATCTATTTCAACATTATGTGTTACACCAGTGTGTGAAGAAACAAAAACAGGAAGCTGGTCTGTCACATCATTGATAATAAGCCCAGCAGTTACATTCCCCTCAGTGACATTTGTGAAAATGTTATCAGTAAGCGTTGTGAATGTGTTGTTATTCTAGTGGGGTATGTTATTGAAGGGTAGAAACCCATACAAAACATGGAATTTATGAATTCACTTATTTGGATATGGTCATTTGGATTTAATAAGTTAATATTGAAGTCTCCACAAATAAATACCAGCTTCTTATTACCTACTGCACTGAAAAGCTCAGACAGTTTTTCTTTGAAAATGTCAATATCGGTACCCGGTGCTCTATAAATGCAACTTATTATGATGTTTTTTTGTAGTTGTAATTAATTCCACAGTTACACACTCCATGATGTTTTCCTTTTCAAAAAGACATATTATCTACAACTTGGCTTTGGTAGCAGGACCTGATATATAAAGCAACACCACCACCCCTTTTTTTTGACCTGCTTGTGGTATATAAATCATAGCCTCTCATTTGCACTGTATGAAGTTGGTCATTTTTTAGCCACGTCTCAGAAATTGCAACAGCAGAAAAATTTGTGTTATATTGCAACAAACTGTCCTGGATTTTGGAAAAATTCATGTTGAGACTTCTACTATTAAAGTGTATTATTGACAATGATTGGTCAGAAATTGTATTTTTTAGTTGGTCTGAGCTAAAGTATTTACACTGATGTTTTATACTGTTGAAAAAGTGATTTTCAGGATCGGTTTCATATTCAACACTATATGGCTTATGCTCAGTATATTCGTACCCTTTAAAAATGAGGTTATTTCCTATAAAAGTTTGCATCTTAATTATTCCAGTCAATGGAAACAAATGCACAGTTTATATCTCTTAAGTTGATAATGAAATGTCAGTCATTTCTAGTTGATTTTTGGCTCCATTGATTTTTATGCTCCATTGGCTCCATTGATTTTTAACACCTCCCTTAAGCAATGCCATGTGCCGACCTGCCTCAAATCCTCCACCATCATCCCTGTCCCCAAGAAGCCACGGATTACTGGACTTAACGACTACAGGCCTGTAGCGCTCACCTCTGTAGTCATGAAGTCCTTTGAGCGCCTGGTCCTGTCCCACCTCAAGTCCATCACCACTCCCTTCCTGGACCCGCTGCAGTTTGCCTACCGTGCCAACAGGTCTGTGGACGACGCAGTCAACCTGGCCCTCCACTCCATCCTGCAGCACTTGGACTTCCCGGGAACCTACGCCAGGATCCTGTTTGTGGACTTCAGCTCTGCATTCAACACCATCCGCCCCGCTCTGCTCCAGGACAAGCTGTCCCTGCTCGGCGTGCCTGACTCCCTCTGCAGGTGGATCACCGACTTCCTGACGGACCGGAGGCAGCATGTGCGGCTGGGGAAGTCTGTCTCAGACTCTGTCAGCATCAGCATCGGATCACCCCAGGGCTGTGTACTTTCCCCCCTACTCTTCTCCCTTTATACAAACTCCTGCACCTCCTCCCACCAGTCTGTTAAGCTGATCAAGTTTGCGGACGACACCACCCTCATCGGGCTCATCTCCAACGGCGACGAATCCGTCTACAGGAAAGAGGTGGCCCAGCTGGTGTCCTGGTGCAGCCACAACAACCTGCAGCTGAACGCTCTGAAGACAGCGGAGATGATCGTGGACTTCAGGAAAGTCACAACCCCCCTGCCCCCCCTCACCATCACAGGCTCTCCCATTACCATTGCAGATTCCTTCCGCTTCTTGGGCACCACCATCACCCGGGACCTCAAATGGGAGCCAACCATCAGCTCCCTCATCAAAAAGGCCCAGCAGAGGATGTTCTTTCTGCGGCAGCTGAGGAAGCTCAAGCTACCCACCAAGATGTTAGTGCAGTTCTACACGGCCATCATCGAGTCCATCCTCACCTCCTCCATAACCGTGTGGTACGCAGGAGCCACTGCCAGGGACAGACTAAGGCTGCAGCGCGTCGTGCGCACTGCTGAGAAGGTGATCGGCTGCAAGCTCCCATCTCTCCAGGACCTGTACATCTCCAGGACCCGGAGGCGTGCAGGCCAGATCATAGCCGATCCTTCACACCCTGGTCATGTACTGTTTGCCCCCCTCCCCTCGGGTAGAAGACTTCGGTCCATTCAGACTAAAACCTCCCGGCACATGAACAGCTTTTTCCCCTCTGCCATCAGACTGCTGAACATTAAGTGACTTATTGACTCTCGTGCACTATATACAGCAGCTCAACCAGACTCATGTCATTCATCACTGTTTTTCTGTTGCATTATCGACTGCACTATGTGGTACTCCACATTATCTGCTACTTGCTAATTTATTTAAAACTGCTTTGACTAGTATTACTCATTATTATTATTATTATTATTATTATTATTATTCTACACTTATTGCATGTTTTTAGTTTTTTAGTTTTTTAGTTTATCTCTTTATCTTATCATGTTTTTAATGTTGCAGCATTGCACTGAGACAAATTCCTAGTTTGTGTACTACATGAACAATGTCAATAAATCTGATTCTGATTCTGATTCTGACTCTAATTCTGGTGTACTGTTATGGGGATGGCATGGGTGAATAATGAGTCTGTCATACCTTAAGTAGGCTATGTCCCCCCGTGCTCTTTCAGCTTTCAGCTCAGGCATTAATTCTTTTCTCTTCCTTCTTACCAAATCAGTGAAGTCCTCATTGATGAAGATTTTTGTTCCTTTGAGGGACTTGGCTCTTTGAAGAATGGTCATCCTGTCCTTGTGCTGCAGGAACTTGACCACAATGGGCCTCGGTCTTTCTCCTCCAGGTTTTCCGGTGCGGTGGGCTCTCTCCATCTCGATCCCTGGTGGTAATTGTAGTTTCTCCATGAGAATATTTTTAATCTTCTCCTCCGTGTTGGCCAAGGTCTCTCCTGGTGCCTCCACAACACAATCAAAGACTAGATTATTTCTCCGGGATTATCCTTCCAGATATTCAAATTTGTCGGTGATAGTCAACAGACTGTCACACACTTTAGAAACATCTGATTGCAGCACATTGTTGTGGTCTGCTTGTTTAGACAAATCGGCTTTTATGTCATCTACGTCTTTTTGAGTGAACTGTAGACTGGTTTTAATGTCCTGCAACTCTCTTGTCATCGTGCCCATTCTTGCATTAGCTGAGTCCATGATCACTTTGATGAGGCTTTTGAAAGTTTCCTGTTGTTGGTTTAACAATGCAGAAAACAGTTCTTTTTGCTGTTGCAGTAAGTCATTTACCTGTGCGAGGGACACATATTCCTCCTCGGATTTGGCCTCTGCTTTTGGCTTAGGTGGCATTTTGCTGCAGTTTTGCAATAATTTGCAGTGGACAAGGAGACAAGAGTCTGTTTCCAAGACTATTTCAGTGTTGATGAAAAATTCAAGCAGCAACAACAACAGGAATGCGTGTAAGGCCTGGTGCTAGGCCTGAAGCCTGATGGAGGTGGCTGCAGGGCCTGGTGGTGGTAACTACCTGTGAAGTCTGGTGGTGGGAACTGCCTGTGAAGCCTGGTGGTGGCGGCTGCCTGTGGAGCCTGATGGTCGTGGCTGCTGGCCTGGTGATGGTGGCTGCCTGTGGAGCCTGTTGTTGGTGGCTGCCTGTGAGGCCTAGTAGTAATGGCTGCCTGTCTGCTTCTAAGGCAGAAAGGCCCAATTCTAAATCCACCGGAATCTTCCCCCAAGCCACCAATCCACTGCCAAGTGTCAACCACATCACCTCCAAAAGTCCAGAACTAGCTACAGGTGAAGAATTGAAGTTCTGTTATCTCTTGAACATGTAGTATTTAATCCTGCTGCTCAGTGCTGCTGCTCAGTCCTGCTGATTCCCCTTCCTAATCTCCTACTTCTCTCTCTTTGCTTTGAAGATCAGCTTTCTCTTCACCACGGCTGATGGGTGCAACGTCCACATCACCGCATCACTATAATCCATCTGTCAATCTTCTGCTCCATTCTACCCTCACTCATGAATAAGACTCCAAGATACTTGAACTCCTTCACCATTCAGGAGTTTGACCCCCAACCTGGAAAGGACAAATTGTGGTCAAATTGTGAAGATAGTGAAGATTTGTGTTCATTATGTGTTTTTGTTTATTAAATAGGGACGAACAAGAGCAGATTGTGATGGAGTTTGAGCAACTCTTCATATGATCGCAGCAACAGAGGAAAGACGTTGGCAAAAACAGTATCACTGCTGCCATCATTTGACAATCTATGTAATTAAAGGGGTTAGGACAGGGGTCTGCAACCTTTGCCAAGCACAGAGACATTTTGCTCCTCGCTGACTAAAATAGAATTAGTTGAAAGCCACAAAAGCTATTTGACCATTAACATAAAGATGCTGCTGCTTATAAAGTTTTATATATATCAGTGAATATACAAGAAATGTGGTTTATGTGGCATTTATGAATTCACACTATAATAGTGAAGAAAACTGATGGAATTTTGATATTATGTGTCACAGCAGATGAAAAAGCCAGACTCTTCTGGGAAAAAAAAAGTTATATGGTGCAGTGTGTAATCTAGTGTAATCTATCTGGGAGATATAAAAATTAGAATTTTTTCCTTTATAAGGTCATTACTCTGTTATTAAGCATGTACAACACCCTAAACAAGTCTTTTGTGTCCATAGTTATGCATAAAAATTTAGACATTATGGTGATCCAAGATGGCCACCTACATGGAGACAGACCCTCTTCCTGTGTCTAAAATGTAATTTTACAATACAAACAAACACAATTTTTACTTAAAATAATTATATAACAATGAAAGGTAAATAATGAATTTATCCATCCATCCATCTATCCATCTTCTTTCTTTCAAAGGTCTTTTTATTATTATTAATTGAAGTATCAATACAATACAAAGTATTAGAAATTTTCATTTTTGTTTCAACCAAACAGTAAAAAACTAGAACTTAAAGCCAACAAATGTAAATGCTTCAAAGCACAAAAACCTTTAAATAAACAATAAAAAAAAAAAAAAAAAAAAAAATACAAAGAAAAATTATGTGTGTGAAATGGGGTTGGGGTAAAGGGGATATGAGCTACTCAGAAACTATAATCGTGGGTCTTTCAAAGAAATCAAGAAACGGGCGCCATAATTTATAGAATTTGTTTTCAGAGCCACAGACTGTATATCTGATTTTTTCTAAATCCAAACAGGACATTATATCTTTTATCCACTGTAAATGTGAAGGGGGCGAAGAGTCTTTCCACTTCAGTAATACAGCACGTCTGGCCAATAATAATGAAAATTTGAATACTTTTAATTTGGAACTTGGCAAGACAGGTTCTGGAGCCACACCAAAAATGGCGCATAATGGATCAGGTTTAATTTGATATTGCAGGACTTCAGACATAGTGATAAAAACAGAATGCCAAAAATTCATCAATGCCGGGCAGGACCAATACATGTGAAGCAAAGTGCCAGGAGCGCTACCACACTTTTCACAAGTTGGGTCTATATCCGAGTAAATACGTGCTAACTTAACCTTGGACAGGTGCATCCGGTGTACAATCTTAAATTGAATAAGAGCGTGACGAGCACACATTGATACAGTGTGAACCTGGCCAAGAATAGAGTCCCACAGTTCATCAGTAAAAGTAAAATTAAGATCTTGTTCCCAGTTCAATTTGATAGCGGCCAGAGAAGAAGATTGTAAATTTGAAATTAAATTATATAAAACTGACATTACCCCCTTAGAAGTTGGTTTAACTAATAAAAAATCATCTAGAGGATTATCAGAAGGTTTTTGAGGGAATTGTTTTGTCATGGTTTGCACATAATGTCTGACCTGGAGGAAGCGAAAAAAGTGTATAGAAGTGATGTCGAATTTGGTGGAAAGTTGAGAAAAACTTGCAAATTGACCATCAAAATATAAATCCGCAAAAGATTTTAAACCTTTTCTGTGCCATATATGAAATGCACTATCAATAGTTGATGGGGTAAATAAATGATTTGCGGCAATTGGACTTCTAATGGAAAAAAACTGAAGACCGAAATTTTTCCTGAATTGAGACCAAATTCTAAGAGACTGACGAACTACTTTATTATTACCCAGTGTAGACAAAGCAAGGGGAAGTGGTGAACCTAAAATTGCCGGTAGGGAAGTTTGATTGTCCACATGTGACTCCATAAGGATCCAAATAGGTGATTTGGGTTCCAGATAAAAATGTTTCCAATATAACATGCACCTGATATTTGCTGCCCAGTAGTAATATTGAAAGTTAGGCAGAGCCATGCCACCTACTGATTTGGGTCTTTGAAGAAAAACTTTCCTCAATCTCGGATGTTTACCATTCCAAATAAATGAGGTAATCAGAGAGTCCAAAGACTTAAAAAAGGATTTAGGAATAAAAATGGGGAGACATTGAAACAAATATAAAAACTTTGGAAGTAACATCATTTTTACAGAATTGATTCTGCCAATTAAAGACAAGGATAATGGGGACCATTTGGAAAGTATTAACTTGCACTGGTCAAGTAAGGGGAGAAAATTATTTTTAAACAAGTAATTAAATTGTTTAGTGACACATATCCCAAGATAATTAAAATGATCAATAACAACCTTGAAAGGAAAATTTTCAAAATCCTGAACTTGAATCTTTTCATTAATCAGAAACAGTTCACTCTTATTAAGATTAATTTTATAACCAGAAAACCTACTAAAACTATCCAAAATATTAAGTATAGCAGGTAATGAAGTAAGTGGGTTGGAGAGAAATAATAAAAGATCATCAGCATAGAGTGAAACCCTATGCTCAATGCCACCCCTACGAATGCCTAGAAAGTCCCGGCTCCCACGGATTGCAATAGCTAACGGCTCAACTGCCAAGGCAAAGAGCAACGGGCTCAAAGGACAGCCTTGCCTCGTACCACGGTAAAGTCTAAAATAGTCAGAATAGCGACAATTAGTTAACACTGAAGCTAAAGGACTAGCATAGAGAAGTTTAATCCAGGAACAGAAGGAAGGACCAAAACCGAACCTCTCCAAAGTAAAAAACAAATACTCCCACTCAACCCTATCGAATGCCTTTTCAGCGTCCAAACTAATAAGACATTCAGGTATGTTGTGGTGAGGAGTATAAATAATATTAAACAACCGCCGCAAGTTAAAAAAAGAATGGCGATTTTTAATGAAACCGGTTTGGTCCTGTGAAATTATAAAAGGAAGAATCTTTTCCAACCTTGAAGCTAACAACTTTGACAAAATTTTAACATCGGTATTTAACAAGGAAATAGGCCTGTAAGAAGCACAATCAACAGGATCCTTATCCTTTTTAAGCAACACAGTGATACAGGCCTGATAGCATGAAGGAGGAAGTGTACCAGAGTCAAGCGACTCTGTAAAAACTTGACAAAGGAAAGGGGCGAGGTCATCAGAGAATTTTTTGAAAAAATCAGCGGAAAACCCATCAGGTCCTGGAGATTTTCCTGATTGCATGGATGATATTACCAGCTGAATTTCTTCTTTTGTGATGGGAGCTTCTAAAATTTGCCGAGATTCTGAAGAAATCAAAGGAATATCAATAGAATCAAAAAAAATTTCCAAATCCTTTAAGTTTGTTGTATATTCTGAGGTATATAATTTGGAATAAAATGACCTGAAAATATCATTAATCGCTTGTTGGTCAGATGTCACCTCTCCTTTATCTGTCCTAACTCCAGTAATAATTTGCTTAGCTCTAATACCACGTAGTTGATTAGCTAGAAGTTTACTGGTTTTTTCGCCATGTTCATAAAATTCACTCTTGTTCCTTATTAAACAACCTTCAATTTGTCGAGTAGAAAGTAAATTAAATTTAGTTTGTAATGTCATACGTTCCTTGTACAGAGCGGGTGATGGAGATTGAGCATATTGTCTGTCAATGTCCAGGATTTGATCTAAAATAACCTTCTGTTCCTGTATTGTGGATCGTCTTTTAAATGCTGCCAATGAAATAAATTCTCCCCTAAGAAATGCCTTCATGGCCTCCCATATCGTTTTATTTGACATACCAGGAGTTTTATTTTCTTTCAAAAAAAAATTAATTTTAGAAGAAATATTCGCAACCAATTTTTCATCTGTAAGTAATAATGGATCCAATCTCCAATGCTTTCTCATGGAGTCACATCCATGGAGGATCATTTTAAGTACAAGAGGGGCATGATCAGAAACCGAGATGCTATCATAACTGCAAGAGCAAAGGTTATTAATTAATAAATTGTCAACAAAAAAATAATCTATTCTGGTATAAGTATGGTGTACGTGAGAGAAAAAAGAATAGTCCCTGCCGTTAGGATGTAAAAAACGCCAAGGATCTGTAAGGCTATATTCCTCAAGAAAAGACTTAACATAAGTTGCAGATTTATTAAGACTAGCAGGTTTTGAAGATGAGCGATCTAAGATCGGATCCATATACAAATTAAAGTCACCCCCAAGAATTAAAGAATGAGTATTTAAATCTAGAAGTTGCGAAAAAAGGTTGCGAAAAAAGTGCACATCATCAAAATTCGGTGCATACAGATTAGCCAAAGTGACATGTTTATCGCCAAGTTTACCTGATACTATTACAAATCGTCCATTTTTATCTGATACAACATTAGAGGGAATAAATGGGATATTTCGATCAATAAGAATAGCAGCGCCCCTGGCCTTAGCTTTAAAATTTGAATGAAAAAATTGTCCTGACCAACATTTTGACAAACGCAAGTGGTCGGAATCCTGCAAATGGGTTTCCTGCAAAAACAGTACCCCAGGCTTAAATTGCTTTAGACGTGACATGACTCTCTTTCGTTTAATTGGATGGTTCAACCCCTTCACATTCCAGCTTACCAAAGTAAGATTACTATTCATTCAAAGAGTAAAATTTATATATTATGTTGTGTAGCCCAAAGAAGAATAAAGTGAGATACGGGTAAAAAAAAAAAAAAAGAAGGGGTAAGGGGGGTGTAAATAAAACCATAACAAAAAAACAAAACAAAAAAAAAATAAATAAAAAAAATAAAAATTAAAAAAAAATAAATAAATAAAAAAAATCCAACAACCAAACCTATAACAACACTCCAGCCGGTTGCAAAAAAACAGCAACCGCTCCATCTCCTGCTCTATTTTCATCCTAACAGAATGCTCCCATACAACTGGCTTCAATCCTGCATAATATGAACGTTTTACCCTAAAAAAAAAAAAAATAAATAAGATAAAATTAAAAAAAAGAATTAAGTAAACAACAACGTATAGGGAGCCAATTTTACCTTGTTTTTAAACATCTGAAAATGCATCAATGTCCAGTCAGTGCAGCTTCAATGAAGTAACAAGCAGCCCAGCGCGGCAGCTGGTCAACCCAGAAATGTCCAGTTCAAGGCGAAAATTGCTGGTTTCTCTTCATAGTTTGCATGAAGCGGGTGGCCTCTGAGACGGACGCCAGCCACTGGTTTTTGCCGTCTGGAAGAGTTATCCGGAGCCTGGCGGGGAAAAGAAGAGAAGGACGAAAACCTCTCTTGTACAACTCGGACATAACCTCCTTATATTCGGCTCGCTGCCTCTGAACGTCGGCGTTATAATCCTCGTAGAACTGGAGTTTATGCCCACGATATTCCAAAGTCCCACGGCGTCTCCGCGCTTCTCTCATCACCAAGTCTTTGGTCCGAAACCGGTGGAAACAAATAATGACAGCGCGCGGCTTCCCATTCGGACCCGGCTTGGACCTGAGGCTGCGGTGGGCTCTATCCAGCTCTGGGGGAGATGGCAAAGTTTGTGCGCCAAAGACGTCCACCAACAGCTGAGAAAAAAATTCAGATGGCCGTGGACCCACATCAAAGGACTCCGGCAGACCCACCAGACGAATATTCAGCCTCCTGCTTCTTCCCTCCAGGTCAGAAAGTTTGTTTTTCAAAAGTTTGTTCTCCTCCTGTATTGACTCGCATGTAACTTCAAGCGCCGCTAGGCGCTGGCTGACGTCCTCCGCGTTGTTTTCAAGGTCGCCAATGCGTTGCTCCTGGTTCGCCACATCTGCTTGAATTTTGTCCAGCTTACCATTAATAAGTTCAAATGAAGCTTTGAAGTCAGCAGCTATGGACATTCTGTGTTGCTCTAGCAAGGCAACAAGTGCAGGGTTAAGGCTGATATTAGCATCCTCAGCTAAGCTGGTGTTAGTATTGTTCCCTGCTGCCTCCTTTTCAGTCTGCTTTCTTGTTTTGGACATATTTCAAAACAGATTCTGCATGTATTAAATGTCCAAAACATTAACAGCTTACAACAAAATAGGGTTACCATCTATCCATCTTCTACCGCTTTTCTGGAGGTACGGGTCGCGGAGGCAGCAGAGAAGCCCAGACTTCCCTCTCCCCAGCCACCTGCTACTGCTCTTCAGAGAGGATACCAAGGCATTCCTAGGCCAGCTGGGAGATGTAGTCTGTCCAGCGAGTCCTGGGTCTGCCCCGGGGTCTCCTCCCAGAGGGACGTGCCCGAAACACCTCAAGGGGGAGGCGTCCAGGAGGCATCCTGATCAGATGCCCATACCACCTCAACTGGCTCCGTTCAATGTGGAGGAGCAGCGGTTCTACTCTGAGCCTCTCCCGGATGACTGAGCTCCTCACCCTATCTCTGAGGGTGAGTCCAGTGATCCTACGAAGAAAGCTCATTTCAGCCGCTTGTATCCGCAATCTCAGCCCCTGTGATAGGCGAGTCATCCCTCTCGTCCACAAGCCCTGCTTCCTCTGTGGAAGGCGTATCGGTGAGATTGAGGAGATCCTCAAAGTATTCCTTCCACCGCCCGATGATATCCCCAGTTGAAGTCAGCAGTGCCCCATCCGCACCATACACAGTGTGGACAGGGAGCTGCTTCCCCCCTCCTGAGCTGCCGGACAGTTTGCCAGAATCTCTTGGAGGCCGACCGAAAGTCTTGTTCCATGGCCTCACCAAACTCCCATACCCGAGTTTTTGCTTCAGCAACCACCCGAGCTGCACTCCGCTTGGCCTGCCAGTACATCTCAGCTGCTTTGAGAGTCCCACAAGCCAACCAAGCTTGATAGGACTCCTTCTTCGGCTTAATGGCCCCCTCACCACTGGTGTCCACCACTTGGTTTGGCTGTTGCCACCACGAGATGCCCCGTGCATTTAATGCAGCATAATGAATTTATGCTGCATTAAATTTCATAATTTAGATTACCAAAAATATTACACACTGCACCTTTAATTGAAAACCATACCATGCAGGCCAACATTTGAATCCCTTCATATTTGGGGAAATTAGCCCACTTTGAAATAAACCTTAACAAACAGTTGTAGGCTATCATAAAAAGAGAAATTATTTGAGGTCAAAGGTTAGATGTCAGATTTTCCCTAAATCTTCTAAACGCAATAACTACTGAAAGAAATGATGTAGGCTTTTGAAATCGATACAGTAGTTGTATCTAAGATGCATCTTGGATGACTTACACCTGACCTTACTATAGGTTTGGGGTCAGAAGGTGAAAGGTCAAAGTTAACATTCCATTTGCATTTTGGTAAACGGTAAATGCTAAATTTACTCTTACTATAAAACCAGTAAAACTAGGGCCACCAAACCTGGTACACAGATTCACCTTGGGATCCTGACCTCTGACTATGGGTTTGGGGTCAGAAGGTCAAAGATCAAGATAACATTTCCTATGCCTTATTACTGTACAATGACTAAAGCTAGGGTCACCGAACTCGCTACACAGGTTCACCTTGTGATCATGACCTCTGAATATGGGCTTGGAGTCAGAAGGTCAAAGGTCAAGGTTACTGTTCCATTTGCACTATTACTATAAAATGAGTAAAGCTAGGGCCACCAAACCTGATACACAGGTTCACCCTGTGACCCTGAAGTGTGGCTTTGGTTTTGGGATTGCAAGGTCAAAGGTCAACATCAAAATGGCTTATAAACTATATCTCAACAAGTAAAGCTAGGGTCACCAAACCAGGTAAACATGTTCACTCTGAGACCATGAGCTCTGACTACAGGTTTGGGGTCTAAAGGTCAAAGGTCAAGGTTGTCACTGTTTATGCACTTTTACTATAGAACATGTAAAGCCCTCTAGGGTCACCATACTTGCTACACAGGTTCACCTCAGGATCCTGACCAACAACTATGGGTTGTATACTTTGTTGTATATTCATAGATGATGGATTTATCATCATTTGGTTCTGCCGCAGTAATTATATTGAAAAGTTGAAAATTACTCTTGGTCAGTAAGTATTGGGATCTTCAAAAAAAAAAAAACAGAGGCGGGGGATATTGCACTCGCCTCAGAGTGCTCTTGCTTTACAAGTGTGCTTTCTGATGTTTATATATTTATTTTGGCACAGATGTTTTTGTTTTTTATATATTCAAAAACTAACTTTCTTAAAAAATTAATCAGGTGTTTTAAACAGCAAAACTGGAAATCTCTGTACAATGAAACATATAAAATCAAGATAAATGTATTTGTTTTTAGTTTGGTCTCTCAAAATAAGAGGTAAAATCATCATCACGTACCGTGAAAACTCAAGGTGCCCAGTATGTGAGCTTGCAGGGGTTCAGTGATGTCACTGTTCGCTCATGCAATGACTCCTGCGTCAAGTATGCACAAACCTAAAGTTGCACGATGGTTGCAGTCTCTCTTTAGGTGAGTGTAGATCCAGACAACTCAGAGGTGATGACAGGTTTGAGTGTGGGGTGAACTATGGCTCATTAGGATTTAAAATAACATGTGCTGAAACAGGTCATTTTGAAGAAGAGCATTTAATTTTGTTGTGAAATGTTGCTGCAATGTTTAGACAGTGGAGAATTTTGACCAATGCATTTCAGAAACAACTTATTAAGACATCTGGGAACTGTGTAAACATGTAGACAAAGGACATATGTACGTATATGTTCTCTTCTGAAAGGCTTAACCACATTCATATCAGGCCTGGCTCAACTAACCTCTCCGAACAATGGCAGCACAAGTATTGATTCAACTGTAAATGGCATTCACTTATATAGCGCTTTAATTCTCATCACTAGGTGACCAAAGTGCTTTACAGATCCTACCATCCACCCATTCACACACTGATGGCGGCATGCTGCCAAACATGGCGCTATTTTATATTATTCTATGACACGGTGGTGGCATCAGCCATCACTTTTGGAGTGGTCTGCTGGGGCAGTGGCATTACAGCAGCTGATAGGAAAAGACTGAACAAACTGATCAAGAACGCTAGCTCTGTCCTGGGGCAGCGCCTTGACCCAGTGGAGGAGATGGGAGAGAGAAGGATGGTGGCTAAACTGTCATCTCTGCTGGAGTCCGAGTTCCACCCTATGCAGGACATACTGAATGCACTGAGGAGCTCATTTGGCAGCAGACTACATCATCCTAGGTGCACAACTGAGAGGTTTCGCAGGTCCTTCCTACCTACGGCTGTCAAACTGTACAACCTAAGCAGGGCTGCTCGAAGAGATAGCAAAAAGACGTGACAACCTAATAGTACTGAATGCAAAAGACGCAATAGACTTACACAATGGTCCCCTCCGGTATACAACTAGGAAAATACTGGTCGCTATGGAGGGTGAGAATATGTATGGGTACATAAACATACCATGTAGGATAACTAAGTAGACGGTTGTGCTGTTTCATTCCATCTAGCTACAATGCTCCGCACTGTGTTTATATATTCATATATTTATTCCATCTAGCTACAATGCTCCGCACTGTGTGTGTTTATATATCTACGTATTTATTCCATCTAGCTACAATGCTCCGCACTGTGTGTCTGTATATATATACGTATATATATACAGTATATTTATATGTACATATGTATACTCTCTGCTCTTGTTTTTCTCTTGCCTTCTGAGTGTTGCTATCCCTGTGCTGTTGCAATCTTGGAATTTCCCCATTGTGGGACTAATAAAGGCTTATCTTATCTTATCTTATCCAGACCCACCAGGAGCAACTGGGGGTAAAGTGTCTTGCCCAGGGACACGACGGCAGGATATCTGGGGAGAGCGGGATTCGAACCGCCAGCCATCCGGTTATTGGACAACCTGCTCTGCCTCCTGAGCCACTGCCGTCCCCCTTGTGTAAGGGACACAAGGCCTAGTAAATCAAAATTAATAATCTTACAGCCCAAATAGCAAGCACTGTGATGATGAATTCTGCAGAGAATATAACTGCAGATGTAATTTACCCAATAATTGTGGGACTAATAAAGGCTTATCTTAAATAAGATAGCACATTTTGAGACTTGGCAGTGGCAGGTGAGGGCAACACTTTATGCCTTTTGTTCTTCTAGCAGTAGTAGTAGTATTTTAGCAGAAGCAGCAGTCCTACAAGTAGTTGCAGTCATTGTGCCCTATTTTCCCCTATCCCTGTAACTTCTGTATTTTAATTTATCTAATCTAATGTACTTTTTAGTTCACAAAACTCTCAAAGGCTTGTAACTGTTTTTTTTCCCACATCGATGCTGTGTGTACGTGAATCCGGTGGGGCAATGTACTCAGTTATACATAGTCTTGACAAGCACTTCCGAGTGTTGTTTATTTACATTGCTCTGAGCTGCGATGACTTCCACAGATCCTCTGGTATTCATAGCTGTCCTGCCAGAGAGCTATGGCAGTGACGCATGTGTACAGTTTCTCACTCACGTACACATAATCAGGAGGGTGCTAATCTCCGAGTGAGTGGAGGTGATCCTAAAGCGTTCATAGTGGCTTTGTTTCTAAATCTGCTTAAATCAGGGCTTTTTGTTTACAGAAAATATGGCACTTCATGCTTTGTTATGCAGTGTTTTTGTGGCTGATTCATTGACCTTTGAAAATTAATTTCCTCTCATGTTGCATTTCCTCTCTCATCTAGCTCTAATAACAAGGAACCTATTTTCTCATTAAAGTTACATATCTTCTTCTGGGAGATTCCTAGAAACATTTTAGCCTCCTACACTTTGACGTTCAATAACCAAGTTCATGATATTGTAAAAAAAAATGTCCAAGTGCAAACTGTTTTTTCTCAAGAAAAAGATTCCATTTTATGTAAATGGAAGGGAATGTTGGGGCCTACTCTCATTGTTGTGCCGGTTCTGTGCTGACAAAGGTTTGACCCCTAAAGTACAGAACCTTTGTCAGTGTGATCGTTCCCTACCATTCTGAAAAACAGTACCTTCCCCCATGCAGCTTTGGAGTGGTTGGAAGAGGTGGTTTGTGGAACAGAACGAATGCAGATGTTTGCTCATGTACGAGCATGTGCAAGTGCACGTATAGCACTGTCATTGTAATCTGGTTATTGACAAGCCAACCAGAGGTTGCCAAGCAACCACAATAGTTGCAGCTGGCTTGTCCAATTTTTTTTTGTGTGAATGTGCATTTTTCCCCCACATACATTTTGTTTTGTTTTTTTCTGCAAATCTAGAGCTCTTTGGCTAGCTGTTCCTGATGCGGTGGCCTCAGCTGATGGTGAGACTCGGTTAAGTTTATGTGCTTGCATTTTAAACAAATTATCAACTGAAAAAGATGGCAGATTTTATTTAGCTCAGTGCTCTGTGCTGGAAACTGTGCAGACGGGCTGTTTCTTGGCCGACAACCCGGGTGATGAGCTCCGGTGGCCACATGAATAGCAGAGGAAACCCGAGAGACTGTTGTGGTGCTATGTCAGAGAAAGCCGATGATCCAGAAACCATTTCCGCTCACTTGGGGAGAAAAAAAAAATTCTCCCAATACAATATAAATAGCCTACAATATAAATCTGGGAAGGTGAAAAAATAAAAATGTGAACAGCACCAGGATGCTGAATAGCAAGATTGGCTATTTATAGCAATAGCAAGATTGGCTTCACGGAGCCCCATGGGAGGCCACTGCAACTGTCAGGGAAAGGTGGTGATAGATAATACTTAGCATTAGAAATAAATTTAAAGGAAGTCAAACTCACCACTGCTGCCAAAAACTGTCTCCATGGTGTTTTTTTTTAAACTGTAGCTCTCTTGTATGCTATTTTTTCATGTGAATTTGTTTTTTCCCCACATACATTTTTTTCCCACAGATTTACAGCTTTCTTTCTAGTTAAATTTCTGACTTTTTCCACTTACAGCTATATTAGACTTTTTCTGGTAAATCTGAGGCTTTTTCTGGTAGATTTGAGAATTTTTCTGGTAAATTTGAGACCTTTTCTCATCAGTTTTATTTTTCTTTCTCGTGGAAAGGCATCTATTTACCTGAAGGCCATGATGTAACATAGCCCTGAAGGGGTTCAGGTTCAGGTTCAGGTTACTTTATTTGTACCCGTAGGTAGATTTGTTTTGCAGTTGGTGACATCCATATTTACAAGCCACTAATCACATTCAACATAGACACAAACACAGGCACACATCTTACAAAATAGGTAAATATAAAATATGTACAATATAATTTTTATAGCTTGTTCAACTCTTTGACAGCAGCAGGGACAAAGCTGTTTTTGTAGCGCTGGGTTCTACTTTTTGGGACAGCAAACCTCCGTCTGGAGGGAAGAAGCTGAAAGTTGCAGTGCAAAGGGTGGGAGTCATCATTTAAAATCGAGTCGGCCATCCTCTGTACTTGTCTGGTGTACAGGGATGTCAGGCTCAGCTGTGACTCACCAAGCAAACGACTGGACCATCTGACTACCTGATCCAAGGATTTCCTCTGTTTCAGTTTTATCTGACCAAACCATGACATTAAAGAAAAGGATAAAACAGATTCAATAAAAGCCCGATAGAACATAGTCATTATGGTTCGGTCAATTTGGAAGCGTGCAAGTTTCCTCAAACAATGCAAATTTTGCTGACCCTTTTTGCACACCCTTTCACAGTTCACCTCAAAGTTCAATCCACTGTCAATAATTGTCCGATGCTCCTCAATTTTATGTAGGCTACAAAATATCTATTGCTATACATATTCTGTTGCTGCTTGTGAACTACAAACTTTTAATTATTTTTTAAAATGCACAATGTGTGCTCAGCTGACTGACATTTGTCACCATCCACACACACCCTGTAGACAAAACGTAAGTCGTTTCAACTCTGTGCTCTGCCCGCGTGCGTGACACAGTGCCTGCACATGACAAAATACAATGTGAGTACGGCTGGTGCAGACCCCGCTGAGAGTGCCATGTCACCTGAGGACGGAACAAGGCAAACGGCACCAGTGAGAGTACAACCTTAAAGGCTACAACCAAACATAGGAGACTGACAACACTCAGAGAACCCTCAACTCAGAAATTATTTCAAGGATCTTTTCTTGTTGAAGCAGTCAGTAGTACATCAGCTTGTGCGGTAAATAAATTGTGTACTCAAAATATTAAAATCAAATTGTATTGAAAATAGGCTTTGTTGTCTCAACTTAGAATTTTTCTAGATTTCTCTGTTTTGTTTTGTTTTTTACAGTAATTCCTCTAGAGTATAGATCTTACTTAATTATGCACAGTTTTACCCTCGGCCAGGGGATCGCGGGGATCATGAGATCGTGGGTTCGATCCCAGCCCCCGACCAACAGTGAGCTGTGTGGAGTTTGCATGTTCTCCCCGTGTTGCGTGGGTTTACTCCGGGATTTCTCCGGTTTCCTCCCGCATACCAAAAACATGTAGGTTTAGGGCGCTCGCGCACGCAGCGACCGGCAGCCGGTGGCTTGTCACCAGACTGCAAACCAAATCTACCTACGGGTACAAATAAGTAACAAACAAAAAAAAAAAGATATGGGGGTGGGGGCTGTAGTGTATTAAATATGATATTAAAGGGTGCTGGGTGTAGTGGGGGTGACGGCCCCGCCTTTCCGGTTCCGCCGTCACTCTGGGGTATAAAGGGCTGAGGCGGAAGGGACTCTGTCTCTTTTGCCATCAACCATTTGCCTATACGGAGCACCTGTGTTATAGTGGTTCAATTAGTAAAGCTACGTTCAACTGCACCTCCAGCCCGATTCTTGGTAGCGCAAGTTATGGACATAATATTTGGCCCCGAGGATAAAGGTATGGAGAGAGCTGTTTCTGGTATTCGGCCATTTTTGGAGGTTCTGGGCGAGCCACCGGTCCCCTGGGTGAGGTGGTACGCAGCTTTCCAAAATTATTTGGTGGCCCTAAACCTCAGAGAGCTAGAGAAACTGTGTGAAAGCTATTTTGGTCCATAATCTTGGCATGGACGATCAACGGATCCTTAGCACATTGAGAGAGTGTGATAGCTTTGACGACGTGGTGGGGCTAATGGCACGCTATTTTTGCGCTCCGAAAAACGCCATAGTGTGGAGGATCAGGTTTCGGCAGCGCCGCCAGTGGACTGGAGAGTCGGTGCAGAGTTATGTTGCAGACCTGCGTCAGCTGGTGGGGGAGTGCCAGTTTGGAGCCTTTGAGGAAGAGATGGTCCGTGATCAGTTGGTGGAGCATACACTTTGTTCTGCGGTACAGTCGAGACTCCTGACTTATCCGGGCGAACTGACATTAGCCACGGCAGTTGAGATAGCGCAACAATTTGAAGCAGCTGAAAAACTGTTTGAGGACCTTGGTGAGAGAACCATGTTGGGGCACGCTGAACCACGATTGAAGACGCTGGCTGTGGACCCGGATAGCGAAGACAGCGTGGATGAAGAAGAATGCGCTGCCGCTATAAAAATTAGGTCCACCCCGGGTACGCCAAGATGTTATGGCTGTGGGTCCACCAGGCACCGATATAAGGCAAGAGCGTGTCTGGCGAAAGGCAAACGCTGTGGCAAGTGTGGTCTTCTGCATCTTTTCACCAGGGCCTGCAAAAATTTTGAGCGAGGGGACCGAAGACATAGGGCGGATTCCCCCGCAGGGACTCCTATGGTTGTTCATACTGTCTCACCGAGCACAGATGGGCAAATCTATTGCAATGTTTTGCTGGACGGCGTAGAAGTGCCGTTGTTGGTGGACACAGGATCAGCGATTTCTCTGTTAAACTGGCCCACTGTGAGGAGTCTGTTCCCACATTACTGTGTGAGAGGACTGTTGACGTCATGCTTTGGCTGTGGAGGAAACAAGTTAGCCATCGTGGGTTCACTGGAGTTGATGGCGAGGCACGGGTCGGCAATGATGTCCAACGTCCAGTTCATGGTGACTGTCAGTGGGTCAAACATTATGGGATGTGATGTGTTCTACGGCCTGGGGTTCACGATCACCAGCGGTGTCGGAGAGGAATGGTCAGGCTGTGGTTTGTGGGACCGACTGGTTCCGTACGTGGACGATGATGAGATTTGGGACAGCGACTGGCCTAGTATTCTGGGAGATAAGCAGGACCAGTGCCATAAAGGGCCATCACGGGATGGTTCCGATGTCAGTGTCCATGTTGCCCTGGATGTGGGAACTGGACGGCACAGCGGAGCACCCGGGACGGCTGATGGAGCCAAAACGCTAGCCCCCTCTGCTTCCGGAGTTCGGTCTGGTGGTACCGGAAGGCAAGGAGCTGCAGTGGCTTTGCCTGCAAGCGAGCAGGGCAGGACCGACATATTAACTGTTGTTTTGCTATAGTGTGTTATGAGAGTTGGTTTTATATATATACTGTATATATATATATATATATATCATTGTTCTGGGATTGTTTTAATTGTTAGGAACACCACTGATTTTATTTTATGGACGTTAAAGAGTCAGAGACGTCAGAATAACCTGTCTAACTGTGTTGAGGCGGGTCAGCAGTCTACCTGGCCCCCTCTAGTTTGGTTATGTTGCATGAATGGATAGGCCTATATACAGTTAGGCCCAAAAATATTTGGACAGTGACACAAGTTTTGTTATTTTAGCTGTTTACGAAAACATATTCAGGATACAATTATATAATCAATGTGGGCTTAAAGTGCAGACTCTCAGCTGTAATTTGAGAGTATTCACATCCAAATTGGAGCAAGGGTTTAGGAATTACAGCTCTTTAATACGTAGCAGCCTCTTTTTCAAGGGACCAAAAGTAATTGGACAATTGACTCAGAAGGCTGCAAAAAAAAATAACAAGGCTGCATGGGCTCTTCCCTCGTTAACCTGTCATCAATTAAGCAGTTAAAAGGTCTGGAGTTGATTCCAGGTGTGGCATTTGCATTTGGAAGCTGTTGCTGTGAACACACAACATGCGGTCAAAGGAGCTCTCAATGGAGGTGAAACAGACCATCCTGAGGCTGAAAAAAAAGAAGAAATCCATCAGAGAGATAGCAGAAATGTTAGGAGTGGCCAAAATGACAGTTTGGCACATTCTGAGAAAAAAAGAGTGCACTGGTGAGCTTGGGAACTCAAAAAGGTCTGGACGTCCACGGAAGACAACAGTGGTGGATGATCACAGAATCCTTTCCATGGTGAAGAACAACCCCTTCACATCATCCACTCAAGTGAAGAACACTCTCCAGGAAGTAGGTGTATCAGTATCTAAGTCTACCATAAAGAGAAGACTTCATGAGAGTAAATACAAAGGATTCACCACAAGGTGCAAACCATGAATCAGCCTCAAAAATAGAAAGACCAGAATTGACTTTGCCAAAAAACACCTGAAGAAGCCAGCCCAGTTCTGGAACAGCATTCTTTGGACAGATGAGACTAAGATCAACCTGTACCAGAATGATGGGAAGAAGAAAGTTTGGAGAAGAATTGGAACAGCTCATGATCCAAAGCACTACATCTTCTGTAAAACATGGTGGAGGCAGTGTGATGGCATGGGCATGCATGGCTTCCAATGGCACTGGGTCACTTGTGTTTATTGATGATGTGACAAAAGACAGAAGCAGCCGGATGAATTCTGAAGTGTATAGGGATATACTTTCTGCTCAGATTCAGCCAAATGCAGCAAAGTTGATTGGACGGCGTTTCACCAATGATCCAAAACATACTGCAAAAGCAACCCAAGAGTTTTTTAAAGCAACGAAGGGGAATATTCTGCAATGGCCGAGTCAATCACCAGATCTCAACCCAATCGAGCATGCATTTCACTTGCTCAAGACAAAACTTAAGGCAGAAAGACCCACAAACAAGCAACAACTGAAGACAGCTGCAGTAAAGGCCTGGCAAAGCATCACAAAGGAGGAAACCCAGCGTTTGGTGATGTCCATGGGTTCCAGACTTCACGCAGTCATTGCCTGCAAAGGATTCTCAACAAAATATTGAAAAGTAACATTTTACTTAGGATTATGTTTATTTGTCCAATTATTTTTGAGCCCCTGAAATGAGGAGCGTTTGTATAAAAATAGCTACAATTCCTACATGTTTAATCATATGTTTTTGTTCAACCCCTTGAATTAAACTTTAAAGTCTGCACTTCAATTCCGTTGTAGTTGTTTCATTTCAAATCCAATGTGGTGGCATGCAGAGCCCAAATCATGAAGATTGTGTCACTGTCCAAATATTTCTGGGCCTAACTGTATACATATATGTTATTGTTATTAGCGTGTGAGTCGGGTTTAAATTTGGGAGGGCTTAATTTGTGTGTGTTGCATTTTTCTACGGCAGTGGGGGGGGTGGGGTGTAGTGTATTAAATATGATATTTAAAGGGTGCTGGGTGTACCCTGGGTGTAGTGGGAGTGACGGCCCCGCCTTTCCAGTTCCACCGTCACTCTGGGGTATAAAGGGCTGAGGCGGAAGGGACTCTGTCTCTTTCGCCGTCGACCATCTGCCTATACGGTGCACCTGTGTTATAGTGGTTCATTTAATAAAGCTATGTTCAACTGCACCTCCAGCCTGATTCTTGATAGCGCAAGTTATGGACATAACAGGGGCCTGAAAAGTTCATAGTGGTCAAATTGGTTTATTTTTCAACCACAGGGATCCAAGCACTGTAACACCGATGGAAGAAGATTGTGGAGCGAAGGGGAGACTGTGTAGAAAAATAAACCACATTTGGTCAAATTTGACCACTATGAACTTTTCAACCTATGAAATTGGCAGCCCCCCGCTCCCAAATAGATAGAGTTATCCTGCATGGTTTTTAGGCCTGTTGTGGGTGGATAATGGATAAAACAGCAGTCTCTTTCTTCCATCCATCCATCTAACCAGCCAGCCAGCCAGCCTTCTTCTACCACTTATCCTTTTGTGTGGGTCTCGGGGGCAGTAGTTTCTGCAAAGAAGACCAGATTGTCGCCTTATTCACATAGCATCATGATCCCCATGATCCCTCCTGCAGGTGGTGAGCTCACTGGAGGTTGGACCCATGTGGCTCACTCAGGCTGAGCCCAGCCGGGTCCTATGGACAAACACCCGGTTGCAAGGTGCTTGCCTTCGAGCCCTGATAACCCCAAAATAGATGGGGTACACTGGATCCTTGTTGTTCTTCATGGGGATCAACTGGACCGGTCTTGGTCTGGCCCTTTACACAGGACTAGTTTGCCTTGGGAGACCCTAACAGGAGCAAATTGACCCCAACAACATAGTTCCTGGTATCATTATGACACGCAAACCCCATCCACCACAATAAGGTGGCAATCCATGGAGAGGTCTTACATTGTGTTGTTCCCACTTTTTCCCTTGTTCATTCCATCTTAAGTTTCACTTTCACTTTCTCATTAATTTAGGCATTAAATAAGGTTAGGTTAGGATTAGCCACGAAAACAACTTGATTAAAGTTAGGGTCAATGTTAGGGTTACTTTATGAGGGGCTACTTTACACACATTACTGCTGTAACCCTCTGCCTTTTCATGTAACAGCTGCCCACTATATTAACAATACCACATCCCAAGTCTTCACATTCTGAAGCCACAAGATTGTCCTGTGACGCAGAAGAGCCCTGACTACATGCCAGAGACCAGATTGGAGACTGTTATTCTTATACCGTCTTTATACACGGGTGGAGATCATTGAGAGATTTGTCCAGTTTTTGATCTATCATTGATCTTCAGTCATCTGCAGATGCCACGGTCTCCTCAGAGTTTTGACTCAAAGACATAGAAGGATCTCCCAAACGATCCCAGAGATCAAAAATTGGCCCAAACTTTCAACGATCTCCCTGCTGTGAAAGGAGCCCTTTATGACACACTTAGACAATTGCACATTTAAGGGAACAGGAAAAAAAAAACTTGCCTTGACAGGCATCGACTTTCCTGTTATGTAAAATGAACAGTGCTTTAGTTTCTACTTCACGTCAGAATCAGATCCTCATGACTTGGGAATTGCATAATACTGTGATTTTGAACTGATAACATGAATCAGACATTCACGAGGGAGAATACCTCATTGTCATCTGTTTCACACACTTCAATGGTTAACAGTCTGTATATCATCTGTGTCTGCGGCTGATCTTGAAAGTGGCATTTATGCAATGCAAACTTCCCAGTTTGTGTGTTTAGATTTCAAATATTGGAGTTTACTTCGATTAAGGATTTTGTTGTTTTATGCAAAGTAGGATACACCCAGAGGCACCTATATTGCATATAGTACATGGACTAGTTCGATTTTGCACTGCAGTCCCTGACAATGATAGTGTTTTTCTAACCTAATGAAACCCAAGGAATCGCATTCTCTTCTTGACAAAGGCTGAATAGAGTCATTTATCAGAGACTAGTAACTCCTGTTCATAAAGCTACATCCCAGCTTCCAAGCAAAGCAGGAAAAGTCAAGAGTGCATCTGGATTAGTTTCATAAATAATCTTTCACTGCTTTTGAAGTCTGCAGTTTGACTCGCCAATGAGGACAGTGTAAATGTTGCACTGGGAATTTGGGATACAAACAATGCAAAGAAAACCCTTCACAGCATCTGAGATAAAATCCTGTTATTGTGTAAGTGACGTCAAGACAGCTCCAAGAAAACCTTTAAGACAAACTGTCGATCTTTGCTTGGATGTGGTGAGGCCCTTGATCTTTGGCTTTCTGCTGTTTGCTGATCAAAGGCGTCCCGTGGTGTAGAGTGTTATGTCTGTAATCAGAGTCTGGAGTCTGTCTTATGCCATGTAGTAAACTCTCCTTTATTGAACACTCACAGAAATATATACAGGTGCTGCAGCCCGCCTGACGTCACCACACAGGGCGGGTATGGCAAGCCCCACAGGCCACACACACACACACACACACACATCACACTCTCCACACAACATTCCCCTCCGCCTTACAAAAGTCCAAAACACACATACAATTGAGACCCTCCCCAATTTCAGGCCAAAATCACGCGCTAAGAAAACTAAACTTAAGTCACAAAAAGGGCCTGTCACAGTCACTCAAAACAACTAAAAACTAGGAGGGACAGGTGGACTGCTGTCCTACCCCACATGGCAATGCAGATTATTCTGCTGCTTATCCTAACTAAAAAAAACAGTCCATTTATAAACTAAAATACTGCCATGTCGCTACACTAAACAATACATAAAATAATCCCATATAACGTCACACATCCATATGTACATCACACACATCCAACACAATTTTTTCTAAGAACACATGCACATATGACCATATTAACTATTGTTAAACACCATATAAACATGTTTACATTAGAGTCTTCAGGTTATACCACAGTCCATGGGCAGCCAAAGATAAAGCCGGCTCGGAGGCCCAGTGCAGCCCCACGGCATGCGCGCCCCTGGAAGCCGCCTGCCCCCGGGGTCAAAGCTGACCTCCCTGGTGAGAATGTCTCTACTCCTCACCCTCGACTGCTTCTCTCGTCTGGACCCGCCATCTGACACCTTCTCATGGACCCGAACCCGGTCCACAGCTCTCAGGGGGGTCCTGCTCGACCTGCGGTGCTGCTGCCCGGCACGCAGTCCCTCCGTGCCTGTCGGTCCACCCCCAACCGTCTTCGAAACCGCTGCAGCTGCCGCTGTTGTAGCTCCAGACACTACGGCCCCCTGCAGCCGAGCTCTGGGGAAAACCGAAGCTCGCCCGTCGGTGTCACTCGTCGACTCGGGTGCCTCGCCGTTACACCCAGCACCCTCATCCAAGGTGCTTTGAGCTCTGTCACTGAGGTCCTGCCCAACCTCCGTAGCGCCCAACACCTTCTCTCTGTCGTCCAAGGTGCTCCGCTGTGCTTTCTCTGTGCCCGGCTGTCGCTGCTGCTTCCCGGGGCTTTCAGCATGCTCACTCCCGTCCTCCCGTTGCCCCGACTCCAGCTGCAGGGAAGACACAGTTGAGTCTGGTCGCTGCTCTCCCTCCATGCTCCCTTTGCTCACCGCGCCATCTTCACCACTAGCGCTACACGGTCATGGCACCGTGCTGAGCTCCTCGGCTGGCTTGCCATCGTCAGTGACCGGGAGCTCCCCCACTCGTGGCTCCAGTCCCCCCTTGAAACCTAGCTGGTAGCTTGTAGCTTGGTTTTGGCATGCACCTAGCTTCGTGGTAAACCTCACCGTTGCCACAGCCTCAGCCTTTAGCTTCTCCGAGCTAGCTAGCTTAGATTCCCTTGGCGCCAACAGCCTCACTACCCACCACTTTGTGTCGACAGCATTCGCATAAGCCTCCGTCTCTCCCAACATGCAGAGAATCCTCCGATCCTCCACGCCGAGACGATGGACCACGAGCACCCGTCCTCAGTCTCCGTCGACTCTACCCAGGCCCAGCCCAGTGATGTATCCCCCAGGCATGGCCCATCCAGTCTGGGCACAGGATCGCTGGCTGTCCCGGGGACACTCCAGAAACAATGGCAGAGGTGGAGGTAGCCCACATGCCTCCATGGTTTATTCTTGTCGCCAAAATGTTATGTCTGTAATCAGCGTCTGGAGTCTGTCTTATGCCATGCAGCAAACTCTCCTTTATTGAACACTCACAGAAATATATACAGGTGCCACAGCCCGCCTGACGTCACCACACAGGGCGGGTACGGCAAGCCCCATGGGCCACACACACACCACACTCTCCACACAACATAGACTACTTATGTTCATGTGAACGGGACTGTAGCTGGAAAACATTATATGGTAAACATTGTGAGCAGTATTATATATAAACATGTGCTGCAGATGGTTACATGGTTGTAATAACTGAGAACATGTTGCACAAAAAAAAATCACAGCAGTCAGAAGGTTAAGAGTGCAGCAGGTACAGTAGCATTGGTGGCAGCCTGACTCCTAATGTGCAGACTTTTTTTCAGGCTCAGCTGTCACCAACAGATCCTCAGCCGTCATGTTCCAAATGCCAAGCCATATGTTACACGTGTAAATAACTGTGAGTGGGTGTTTACACTATCACGGTGTGCTTACGTCCTGCTGCGTGAATCCATACATGAAATCAAAAAGTTCAGCAATAAATACATGAATAAGACGAATTTTCCTGCCCTCTCGCCTGACTGCAGCTACAGTAATGTACGGGCAGCGAAAGAGGAAGAGTGCAGTGGGCTTCACATGGACCGCTGACTGTCTGGCTTCTTGTTTCACTGTTGCGTCACTTGACTCCCACGTCGTCCTTCCTGTTAGACGTCAGACACCTGTCCATTCTTATGCTCATGAATTACCAGCCAGCAGGAGGGTCATCAGTGTATGATGCATCGCCATCATCATCACCATCATCATCATCACTCTGCTGCCTGCATCACACCATTACTATGAGGTGCAACTGCATCATCAGCGTGCCTCATCGGTTGCTAGTGCCAGTGGGTTTTTTTAATGACTTTAATTATTTATTTTTAATATGTTGTAATATTGTCCTAAAAATGCTAGTAGAATTTTATCTGATATTGTTGGTTGAACATTTTTATGGTTTGACTATTTTTGAGTCTAAAGGTAAAAGTCAGCTTTATTTTTTTAGTTCCATTTGGCCTATCTTTATCACCATATCTACTGCATATGTGATGAGTGTAGTTATCAGCATTTATTAGAAAGTTATGCAATTTGTCAGTGCATCTTTAAGTCAGCATTAAAACAAATATAAGTGCATACGATCAGAGTTCAGTTCCATTCAACTTTAGTTAAATAGCTGTCATGAGCTGAGCTCTGGAGGTTTCCGCCTTGCTCAGTCTCATGGCTTTTTCTCTACATTTATATATTTGTTGTATTTTGTGCTTTTTGGGTTTCTGTAATTCTTGTACTGTTTGCTATTTTCCTGTTTATGCTTTAGTTTTGTTACACTTTTATTTTGTATTAATTTACATTTGTATTTCAGCCTGCATTTGTTGATATTTTATTCTTAATATATTTACTGTTGTGTTCTTTCTCTGGGTTGACAGCTGTCAGTGGCATTTCCGGATTTGTGATCCGTGTGTGTCACCCCTGTCAGCTGTCAGTTCCAGTCACTCCTCTCTCATTATCAGCTGATCCATATTATTAATCATTGTTTTCTCCTGCCTGCTCTGGTGTCCATGCCTGTGTCATATTGTGTTATGCCTTATTTAAGACCGCCGTGCCTTGCATTCCTCGCTGCGGTCTTGGCTTCTGTTTATGACTCCCAAACGTAAGTTTGATGTGCTCAGTTTCTGCTTTGTTACCGAGTGTATCTCTTTGTGTCTTTGAGTTGTTTCGTGCACTTTGTTTTCAATAAATCGCACAACCTCACAGTTCAGCGTGTGGGTCTTCCTCTCTGCCCCAAGGGGCAATTCATGACAGAAGAACGTAGCCAGTAAAGACCCAGCTGCTGTGAGTTGTGGGCTTTCATTTTCTTTTTTTGTTTCACTCACCTGTTTTTTTGGAGCGAATCATGTTGGACTCTGCAGGTGGGCACAGCTACCTGATGAGCCTGGGGTGGGAGTGCTGCAAAGCCCTGATGAAGATGGATGGGCTAATCTCGGCAGTGTGCATCGGCCCTACCCCGAAAGACGCATTATGGTACCTGGGTCTCGCAGAGGCAGCTGCTCGCCAGTGCCGTCAGCTTCAGGAGCATGCTGAGAGGGTGGACAGGATTTCTCTGATGGCGGCGCTGCAACGTGAGAACAGTGAGATGGTAAGGAATTCCCCGCGGAAACCTAGGCCCGCGCTGAAGGGGAGGCATTCCCGGGCCTCTGTAGTATCGGCGCCTCACCAGTCTCCAGCACCCGTTCCTGCTTCTGCACCACCTGCTTCAGAATGCTGCTATCCAGGAAAATCCACCAGAGGAACGCCTCCACCTCTGAGGCAGCAGTTTTTCCTTCACTGAGGCAGAAGACTCCCGCAGCAGTGTGCTCGCTGTGCTTTTCCTCTCCGGCTGTATTGTCAGCTTCCTCCCTCTCCGCAGCTGCTGTTTCCTGCTTTCCCTCAGCGATTCCTCCCCCTGCTGAGAGGTCAGCCGTTTCCTTCCCGGCTCCACCCATCACTGTGTCTACAGGGGCGGCTCCTCCACGTTCCACTGAGGGGCCCACAACCGCTGAGGCCACGGAGAGGGTGGATTCTACACCTACTGCAGCATAAAACATCATACCCCGGGAATACGGGCAAGTGTTTTTTCATTCTCTATCACCAACATATGAATTATCTTGCCTGATTCCCGGTGGTGAGGCTCAGCCCCCGCAGTCCTCTGAGTCCTCACTATCTGCTGCAGCCATAGACTGTTCACCTGCTCTCTCCGTGTCTCCTCCTTTCCCCCTTGAGTGTCCGCCGGCCCCAGGACTGAGCCGCCGAGCTATGGAGGAGCCTGCGGCCCTGGAAGGCCTGGTTCCAGCCTCGCTGCCATGGTTTGGATGGAGGGAGAGCGCTGAGACCGAGCTGACACCTGCACTGATGATTGAGTGTCCCCGGGCTTCGGCTGTGCCGGATCCAGCGCCAGCAGGGAATTGACCTCCTGAATCCACGCCCGACGAGCCACCGGCATGGGTCACCTCACTAGGGGGGTCCCAGAGCTGTATTGACCACCATGCCTGCTGTAGAGGCCACCGCAGCAGAGCCGGAGTTGGACCTCCAGAGGGTTGGGCCCGAGGAACCATTGCCTGGATCAACGGAGTACTGGACGGTGGTGGAGCTTGAGCTCAGGCAAGTGCTGTCCTTTGTCTTTGTTGTTTCTATTTTGGAGAGATCCTGCCTGGCTCTTGGTGGGGAGAGCCAAGTGCAGCCATCAGCTGCGCCTGAGCTCACCTCGCCGGGCTCCACTGCCATCGGTGACCTTGACCCTGTTTTTCTGCCTCTCTTTTCTGATCTGAGGATTGTCCAGCTCTGCCAGAAGTCTCCGTGGGTCCTGGCTCGCCACCCGAGATCCCCATGGGTCCAGCTTCTCCGGCTGAGGTCGTCGCGGGTGCTCCGTCCCAGCCCAGGACCTCCGTGGGTGCTGCTCCCCCTCCGGATAAGGTCTTCGCGGGTGCTCTATCCCAGCCCGAGACCTCCGAGGATGCTGCTTCCCCATTGGCTGAGGTCATTGCGGGTGTTCTGTCCCAGCCCAGGACCTCCATGGGTGCTGCTCCCCCTCCGGATGAGGTCTTCGCGGGTGCTCCGTCCCAGCCTGGGACCTCCATGGGTGCAGCTCCTCCTCAGTCTGGATCTCTGTGGGTGCTGTGTCCTAGTCGGGGACCATCGTGGGTGCTGTGCCCCAGCCTGAAACCAACTTGGGTGCTGCGCTCCAGTGTGGGCCCGCTGTGGGCGTTACGCTCCAGCCAGGGTGCCACCATGGGTGCAGCTCTGGCCCAGTCTGGGTCCACCATGGGTGCAGCTCTGGCCCAGTCTGGGTCCACCATGGGTGCAGCTATGTCCCAGTCCTGGACCACCGAGGGTGCTACAGGCCAGTCCGAGGGCTTCGTAGTTCCCCCTCCTCTGTCTGACATCATTGTGGTTCCCCCTCCTCTGCCAGACACCGTTGTGGTTCCCCCTCCTCTGCCAGACACCATCGTGGTTTCCCCTCCTCTGCCAGACGCCGTCGTGGTTCCCCCTCCTCTGCCCGAGGCTGTCGTGGTTCCCTCTCCACCTGATGTCGTCATGGTTCCCTCTCCTCCACCTGACATCGTTATGATTCCCCCGACTCCTCTATTGTGCCCGCAATTAGTCCTTCCCATTGAGCAGCCGCCTCCTAGACCACCCTTTCTGTTCAGGTGGCTAAAAAACTCTGGCAGACCACCCGACAGACTGTGTCGCAGGGTTGGGTGGCCCACGTTCTCTGGTAGGCCACCCAACTCTTTCCATCATGCCATCTGTCGGGCCTGGGACTTTGGCCGCCCACCTGAACTGTCCAGTTCTTCGGTCCAGGGGGCTTAGGTGGTTGGGATGTTACCTGGTGTGGGTCCTGGCAGGGTTTTGTTTTTGTTCCCTCCTAGCCTGTTCCTCCCACAACCCACCCGGGGTGGGTTATTGTTGTGCTCCTATGGAAGGGGGGTCGTTTTCTTTTGATGTTACCCTGGGGTGTCTGGTATCCACCCCTTGAGAGGGGGGCTCTGTCATGAACTGAGTACTGGAGGTTTCCGCCTTGCTCAGTCTCATGGCTTTTTCTCTACATTTATATATTTGTTGTATTTTGTGCTTTTTGGGTTTCTGTAATTCTTGTACTGTTTGCTATTTTCCTGTTTATGCTTTAGTTTGGTTACACTTTTATTTTGTATTAATTTACATTTGTATTTCAGCCTGCATTTGTTGATATTTTATTCTTAATATATTTACTGTTGTGTTCTTCCTCTGGGTTGACAGCCATCAGTGGCATTTCCGGATTTATGATCCGTGTGAGTGTTGCCCCTGTCAACTGTCAGTTCCAGTTGCTCCTCTCTCATTACTCCCAGCTGATCCAGATTATTAATCATTGTTTTCTCCTGCCTGCACTGGTGTCCACACCTGTGTCATATTGTGTTATGCCTTATTTAAGACCGCTGTGCCTTGCATTCTTCGCTGCAGTCTTGGCTTCTGTTTATGACTCCCAAACGAAAGTTTGACATGCTCAGTTTTTGCTTTGTTACCGGGTGTATCTCTTTGTGTCTTTGAGTTGTTTCGTGCACTTAATGTTTTCAATAAATTTCACAACCTCACAATTCAGTGTGTGGGTCTTCCTCTCTGCCCCAAGGGGCAATTCATAACAATAGCACCCAATCACAACAAAAAGTCATCTCAAGGCACTATATATATATAAGGCACAAATCATAAACGAAAACCCCAACAAACATCCCCTATGAGCATGCACTAGGCGACAGTGGGAAGGAAGAATTTTCTTTGAAAACTCAAGCAGAACCAGGCTCAAGGAGGAGCAGTCATCTGCTACAACTGTTTTGGGGGTGAGGGGAGAGAAGAGACATGCTATTCATAAAGATAACAACAACATACAGAACAACCTTCGTACAGGTACAACATATATACAAAGTGTTTTTTTGTTGTTTTTTTTTGTTATTTGTACCCGTAGGTAGATTCGGTTTGCAGTCTGGTGACAAGCCACCGGCTGCTGGTCGCTGCGTGCGCGAGCGCCCTGAACCTACATGTTTTTGGTATGCGGGAGGAAACCGGAGAAATCCCGGAGTAAACCCGCGCAACACGGGGAGAACATGCAAACTCCACACAGCTCACTGTTGGTTGGGGGCTGGAATCGAACCCACGATCCCCCGGCCGAGGGTAAAACTGTGCTGCCACAGTGCTAAACCACTGCGCCACCGTGCAGCCACGGTGTTGAGCCTAAAGCTTTGATTAGCATAGGATTGCAAGTCATTTTAGGCTTTTCAAGCTAGCTAGCAAGTCTGACAGCTAGCACTTGTAAGAAGGCGCATGCATAGCTGGGTCCTAGTGATGCATTGCCCGAACACTAAGCGCACGATCCATCAGTGCAGCAGTAAACATAGTGATTGTAAGACTCATGACTATGACGTGAAATATCCAGTCAAAACTTGTGAATGGCGTTCAATTAAAACATACTATCGCCTTCTAGTGAGCCAGCTTGTCACATAACTCATACACACAGTCAAGCGCATGTGCAGTGGGCCCCACTGATGCAGACTTGACACTATGCACACGAGCGGTAGTCAGAAGTTGCGCTAGACTTTTTTTTTTCTTTCTTTCCTCTTACCTTCTGTTATCTGTCATTTTGACAGCCAGGGTTCTGGCATAATCTATTATTACCTGCCATTTTAATTTATTTTAATTAGATCACCCAATGTAATCTGTCAAAATGACAGGCATCTTTCAGATTTTTCTGTCACTGCTGAAAAAAAAATACCAATAAAGGACAATTTTCAGTTAACGCAACCTCTGCTAGCAGTGTAACAGTATGTTATAGATATATGTGGGAAGTCTAATCAAAAGCATTGTTGAATAGGATAGTTTTCAGCTTTTACTTAATGGTGGAGTGTGTCTGCCTCATGGACCCAGGCTGGTAATTGGTTTCATAAAAGAGGAGCCTGATAGTGGTTTTGATACCTCCATTCTTTTCATTAGAAACAATAGTGACACACTTTACAAGCCCAACAAGATTTTAAAATAAGCTTTTATTAACATGACGATATGCGAAATACAAAAATGAACAGCTATTTTTCTACTGTAAGAAAAAAGGCCTTTTTTATTTAGTTATTTTGCTAAAAGCTTGAGAATGATGCAGTTATCTAACAGTATAACTACTCAAAACCAACTGTAGGCTAAACATAACAGCTAAATTATTTAAAGCAACACCAAGTAAGTTTTGCACCTTAAAATAATGTTTCCAAAATTATTTTGATGTTACGTCAACCTTTGATCATGTGAATGTCACTTCCCCCATAGCCTGAGTGGCCCTGCATTGCCTGCAACAACTCTGTTCTTGGTAGGAACACTGAAAGGACTACAACTATGGCAACTGAGTCCCAACAGGCAATCATGGGGCAAAACTTTGGCTACCAACAACTAAGGACCCAGTGACTGGCTGTTGGGACTGAGGTTGCCATAGGTGTAGTCTACAGTGCTTTTAAAAGGAACAAGAAAGTTGCATAGTGCTGCTTTAAACTCAAGTGATTAAATTTAGTAGTGTGGTGGCACGGGTGGGGGATTCTCCACACAGAGAAGGCAGCTGGGATAAGGGGAAACAATGGACCGGAGGAGGAGGTGCCACCAGGGGGTCTCAAACGGGACAGTATGGACTATGCACCCCCCGGGGAGAGGAGGAACCACCGGAGCCGCTGGAAGAGAGAAGGGTGTGAGCAGCGGGGCCGGTGTTATGTTAATATGCCACACAGGTCTTTGTTCCAAACAGGCCGGAAGTTCAGGATCTCAATGCATGGAATTAAAGGTATAAAAGAGGAATGCACAGAGACCCGGGAGCTCTTTTTACTGTATTGTGTGTTGGAGATGGAATAAAGTTCATGTGTCGTTTAGCTCGTTGCCTCACCTGCTTTCTTTCTCCACATTGGTGACCTTCACAACTCCCCCCACTCGGGAGATCGGATCACAACTTGGTTCATCTCCGGCCGGTGTACAAACCCCTAGTGCACAGACAACCTCCGGCCATGCACACTGTGGAGTTATGGTCTGAGGAGACAATGGACACTCTAAAGGACTGTTTTGAAGCCACCGCCTGGAAGCAGCTCTGCGATCCACATGGTGAGGACATCGATGGCCTCATTCACACCTTCACGGGCTACCTCAGCTTCTGTGTGGACAAATCCGTTCCCACCAAGACCATACGGCGTCACTCAAACAACAAACCCTGGATCAACCCTGAGATAAAAACACTTCTGAGAGAGAAGAAGAGGATCTTCAGGTCGGGGAACAGGGAGATGCTGAAGTCCGTACAGAGGGAGCTGAGGAGAAAGATCAGAGAAGGCAAGGACAGCTTCAGGAAGAAGATGGAGGACAAGCTGCAACAGAGCGACATCAGCGGGGTCTGGAGAAACCTCAAAACCATCTCTGGGCTCCAGAATACCTCCCCCCAGGCCATGGGGGGCAGGGAGTGGGCGAACAACCTGAATCTGTTTTTCAATAGATTTGACCAACCGCCCTCCCCCCTGTCTGCACAACAACCACTGCTGCCTCTAAGAAATCAAGTCCTGCTGCCCACTCCCCACTCCACCGACACCCCCCCCACTCCCAACACACAGCCCCCCATCCTGACCCTGACCAAGACCCAGGTGAGGACGGAGCTGAGGAAGATCAAAGCGAGGAAGGCGCCGGGACCGGACGGCATCAGCGCAAAGCTCCTCAAGTCCTGTGCAGACCAGCTATGTGGGATTGTGACGTACATCTTCAACCTGAGCCTGAAACTGGGGAGGGTACCACAGCTGTGGAAAACATCTTGTGTGGTACCTGTACCAAAAACTTCCCACCCCAAAGACCTGAACAGCTACAGACCGGTGGCCTTGACGTCCCACTTGATGAAGACCCTGGAGAGACTGCTCCTTGCTCACCTCCGCCCCCTGGTGGAACCAGCGATGGATCCACTCCAGTTCACCTACCAGCATGGCATTGGGGTGGAGGATGCGGTGATCTTCCTCCTTCACCGTTCTCTGTCCCACCTGGAGAAGCCCGGGAATATGGTGAGGATCATGTTCTTTGACTTCTCCAGTGCTTTCAACACCATCCAACCGATGATCCTGAAGGACAAGCTGCTGCGCGCAGGGGTGGACCAGCAGCTGTCATCATGGATCCTGGACTACCTCACGAACCGGCCTCAGTTTGTGAGAACCCGGGACTGTGTTTCCGACACGATCATCAGTAGCACGGGGGCCCCCCAGGGAACGGTGCTGGCTCCTTTCCTGTTCACTCTTTATACTGCGGACTTCTCACACAACACAACACACTGCCATCTACAGAAGTTCTCTGATGACTCCGCGATCGTTGGCCTCATCTCCAATGGAGATGAAGCTGAGTACAGAGGGCTTATCCAGGACTTCGTGGACTGGTGCCATCGGAACTGCCTCCAGATCAACGCGAGGAAAACTAAGGAGCTGGTGGTGGACTGCTGCAGGCATGGGCAGCCCCTCACAGCACCAGTAAATATACAGGGAACAGACATCGAGATGGTGACATCCTATAAGTACCTGGGTGTTCATCTGAACAATAAACTAGACTGGTCACACAATACTGACGCACTCTACAAGAAGGGACAGCGCAGGCTGTTCCTGCTGAGGAGACTCAGGTCTTTTGGTGTACAAGGGGCGCTGCTGAAGTCATTCTATGACACGGTGGTGGCATCAGCCATCACTTTTGGAGTGGTCTGCTGGGGCAGTGGCATTACTGCAGCCGATAGGAAGAGACTGAACAAACTGATTAAGAAAGCTAGCTCTGTCCTGGGGCAGCGCCTTGATCCGATGGAGGAGATAGGAGAGAGAAGGACGGTGGCTAAACTGTCATCTCTGCTGGAGTCCGAGTTCCACCCTATGCAGGACATACTGGATGCACTGAGGAGCTCATTTAGCAGCAGACTACATCATCCCAGGTGCACAACCGAGAGGTTTCGTAGGTCCTTCCTACCAATGGCTGTCAGACTGTACAACCTAAGCAGGGCTGCTCGCAGAGATAGCAAAAAGACGTAACAAACTAATAGTTTTTTGAATGCAAAAGATGCAATAGACTTACACAATGGTCCCCTCCGGCATACAACTAGGAACATACCGGTCGCTATGGAGGGTGAGAATATGTATGGGCACATAATCATACCATGTAGGATAACTAAGTAGACGGTTATGCTGTTTCATCCCATCTAGCAACAATGCTCTGCACTGTGTGTGTTTATATATTTACATATTTATTCCATCTAGCTACAATGCTCAGCACTGGGTGTGTTTATATTTATATATCTTTATATTTATTCCATCTAGCTACAATGCTCCGCACTGTGTTTTTATATATCTACATATTATTCCATCTAGCTACATTGCTCCGCACTGTGTGTGTTTATATACTTGCATATTTATTCCACCTAGCTGCAATGCTCCGTACTGTGGGTGTTTATATATTTACATATTTATTCCATCTAGCTACAATGCTCTGCACTGTGTGTCTGTGTGTGTGTGTGTATATATATATATATTATAGTAATATGTACATATGTATATTAGCTGCTCTTGCTTGCTTGTTTTTTTCTTGCCTTCTGATTGTTGCTCTGAGTGTTGCTATCCCTGTGCTGTTGCAATCCTGGAATTTCCCCGTTGTGGGACTAATAAAGGCTTATCTTATCTTATCTTAAGACGTGCCATGGAAAGCGAGCCGAGCACTGCCCCGGAGACTACCTGGAGGGAGAGCACCAGCGCCACGTGTGCTGTCTCGGTCAAGCTCCCAGACTTCTGGCTTCACAACCTGACCGCATGGTTCTTTCACATAGAAGCCCAGTTCGCACTCCGCGGGATAACAACGGACAATAAGTATTACTATGTGGTCGCTGCGCTCAATGTGTGCGCCACACAACAGGTGATGAGCCTGCTCCAGGAGCCGCAGGCCCAAGGAAAATATGAAGCGCTCAAGGGGATGCTTCTCCGGCGCTATACCATTTCTGACAGTGAGAGGGCAGCGAGACTCCGAACGACAGATCAGCAGTGGAGCTCATGGAGAGCATGTTGGCGCTGAGGGGGAAGGACGATGAATCTTTCCTGTTCGCCCACTTGTTCCTCAGGAACCTACCAGCTACAGCGAGGGCGATCCTGGCCAACTCGCCATGGCTGGTTGCTAAGGACTACCGCGCACTGGCGCAGGAAGCGGACCGCATCATTTTGGCGACCAGAACTCTCAGCGTGCAGGCAGTGGCACCAGCATCCATGAGGGACTCCAGCGAGGTCGAGGAACTGTTGGTGGTAGCCAGGACGGACACCAGGAGACGAAAAAACGGGGCGATCTGTTTTTATCATCGCCGTTTCGGCTCGAATGCCCAACACCCAATGCTGCCTGTCGCCATGCCAATTCAAGAAGACGGGAAGACGGCATGTTCGGAATTCAGTGGCAGCTACAGCTGATGGCAACAGGAGCAGACTGCTTTATGTCACGGACACACGTTCGGGGAGATGGTTTTTGGTGGACTCCAGCTCCCAGAAGAGCCTCATCCTGCTGGTCAACGCAGACAGGGTGGCAGGAGGCAGCAGTCCTGAGCTCATAGTCGCCAACGAATCCACCATCGGGACATTTAGCGAGCGGACACTGACGATATGCTTACACGGACGTAACTTTCAGTGGGACTTCGTGGTAGCTGCATGTTCCGGCCCCATTTTAGGCGCAGGATTTTTTATGTGCTTATGGGTTGTTAGTCGATGTTGCTAATAGAGATTAGTGGATGCTGTCTCTTTTACCTCACTGCCCTGTACAGCTTGGGGAGCTGGGTCAACAACACTGGCTATAGTTATAGCTCCAGGGGGTGAGTACCAACATTTGCTCACACAGTTCCCAGCACTCACGGTCTCGACTTTTTTGGCTACGATAACGAAACACGGGGTCGAACACTTCATAACGACAAAAGGCCCACCGGTGTTCACGTGACCTCGGCGCTTGGACGCAGCTAAACTGGCCAGCCTGCGAGAGGAGTTTGCCAACTTAGAGCAGTTGGGCATCGTCAGGTGCTCCAACAGCCCGTGGCCATCCCTGCTACACGTGGTGCATAAAGCCGATGGGTTGTGGCGACCATGCAGCGACTTCCGGCGCATTAATAACGCCACAGAACACGATCGTTATCCCATTCCGCACATCCATGATTTTTCCATGCACCTGGCTGGGGTGCGTGTTTTTGCGAAAGTGGATCTGGTCCGCGGGTACCATCAGGTCCCAGTGCGTGCAGAAGACGTTCCGAAAACAGTGGTAATAACTCCTTTCAGCCTTTTCGAGTTTTTACACATGCCGTTCGGATTAAAAGGCGTGGCACAGACTTTCCAGATGATGATGGACGCAGTGCTTTGCGACTTGTCCTTTGTTTTTGTCTACTTAGACGACATTCTGGTAGCTAGCGCGTCCGAAGAGGAGCACATCTCCCATCTCAAGACAGTTTTCCAGAGGCTGGACGTGCACAGGCTTATAGTGAACCCAGTGAAGTGCCAGTTCGGTGTGCCTGTGATTAATTTTTTGGGTCACTGCTTTTTGCCGGAGGGCACAATTCCACTACCGGATAAGGTGCTCGCTGTGTCGGACTTTCCATATCCACAGACCGTGAGGGCCCTGCAGGAGTTTTGGGGGATGGTCAATTTTTATAACCACTTCCTTCCCCGGGCAGCCCAGCTGATGCAGCCGTTGTATGCTGCGCGGACAAAAAAGAAGCCCTCGGAAAATGTTGACTGGACTCCCGAGCAAGTCCAGGCTTTCATGAATGCCAAAACAGCGCTTGTGGATGCCGCGTTGCTAGCTCATCCGGATCTGTCGGCATGGATAGCGCTTACTACAGACACGTCTGATGTTGCCATAGGAGCAGTGGTAGAGCAGTACATCTCTGGTTCATGGCAGCCGCTTGCATTTTTCAGTCGGACTTTGTGTGACAGCGAATGCAAATACAGCATGTTCGATAAAGAGTTGTTGGCTCTACACCTGGCGACGTGCCATTTCCAGTTTTGGCTAGAGGGGCGCGAGTTCACTGCATTCGTGGACCATAAGCCGCTGATGTACGTGATGGCCAAGGTCTCGGAACCGTGGTCGGTCTGGCAGCAACGGCATTTGGCCGCGATCTCGGAGTTTACGACTGACATTCAACACATTGCCAGTAAGCTCAACGTCGTGGCTGATTACCTGTCGCGCATGTTAGTCTTCCTGGTCTACATGGGAATAGATTTCCCTGCGATGGCCGTGGAGCAAGACGAGGACGTGGACATTTGTGCGCTCCAGTCTGCACCTACTGGGTTAAGGCTGGAGAGCAGGGTGGTGCAAGAAGGGTGCCCTCCCTTGCTCTGCGACATCTCCACCGGCCGCCTGGGCTGGGTGGTTCCAAGCTCTTGGCGCCGTCACGTTTTTGAGTCAGTCCATTCCCTTTCACATCCGGGACTGCACACTTCGGTGAAGCTAGTGGGGGCAAAATTTGTCTGGCCGCGCTTGTGCAAGGACATGAGAGTGAGCTGCAGCTTGCATCGCGTGCCAGCGGGCCAAAGTGCACAAGCACACCAGAGCCCCCCTCAAGCTGTTCCAAATCCTGGCCAGGAGGTTTGACCACATCCATGTGGATTTGGTGGGACCTTTCCTGCCATCGCAAGGTTTCACGCACCTTTTAACAATCATGGACCGTGCCACGCGCTGGCCTAAAGTGGTCCCACTGGCTTCTACCATGTCCGCAGAAGTGGCTTGTGCTTTTTTGTCGGCTTGGGTTGCACGCTTCGGCTCCCCGTCAGTTATCACTTCCAACAGGGGTCCACAATTCGTCTCGGAACTCTGGTCCGCGATGGCCCAGACCCTGGGGGTCAAAATTCACCACACTACCTCGTCCAACCCCCAAGCTAACGGGTTATGCGAGCGTTTTCATAGGTTGCTAAAAGCAGCATGCAGAGCTTTGCTCATGGACACAAATTGGGTCGACTGCCTGCCCTGGGTTCTTTTAGGCTTGCACTCTACACCTAAGGAGGATTTGGAAGCCTCCCTGGCAGAACTCGTTTTTTTCTCAGCCGCTGCGGATCCCCGGAGAGTTTTTACCAGAAAACCCTGCATCCGAGGCTAATCCGCCCATGCAATTTTTGCACAGTACGGAGGCTTTTAACGTACTGGGCCCGGCCCACCATTGTGTTCCCCGCACTTTTGTCCCCAAGAGTTTGCAGAATGCCAACTTTGTTTTCATTAGGCACAATGCACACCGGACCCCACTTCGTCCACCGTACGGTGGACTGTATGTTGGAGATGGAATAAAGTTCATGTGTCGTTTAGCTCGTTGCCTCACCTGCTTCCTTTCTCCACAGTAGTAGCTATTCATGCAGTAGCTTTTCATGGATTTAGTTAAATTTAAGACAGCACAAGTAATGTACAGGGCAATTAATAATCAACTCCCAACTAATATACAAAAAATATTCAAAAAAAGAGACAATGATTATAATTTGAGAGGACACTTAAAAACTTTACAAAACCTAAGGTACGAACAACTAAGAAAAGTCTGTGCATAGCTGTCTATGGGGTGGATTTGTGGAACAGTCTGGAGCTGGAACTGAAACTATGTACAAACAGAAATCAATTCAAAAATAGGTATAAACATTATTTGCTGAAAGAATATATGTTAGAAGGGTAGTATTTATGTATATGTACGATTCACTATGCTCACTCTGGGACACTATGGAATGGTAGGTGGGACAGTACTGTGTATATCTGTGTGTATCTGTGTTGTTTGGGGCTGGGTTTTGATGTATGGACTGTATGTATGTCGGGATGGATGGGTGTTAATGTTGATATGTACAAAATATAGTTAATTGTTTACTTGGGGTCTTAAATGAGGTAATTTGTATATATTTCACATGGGTTGTATTTATGGAAAAGAGGAGTTGGGAGTTAATAAGTGTTCACTCCTTCCTTCTCCCTTTCGAGTACTGTGTACTGTCACTTTAAAGCAGTTGTCATGTTTTGTTTTTTTACTCTTTTGTTTGAAATAAAGTATGTATCTATCTATCTATCTATCTAATGTTTTGCATAAATTGTAACTCTTTGTGCCAACTGTGAGCTGAATGTGATCACTGAGTAAAAACTTACACATAAAGCATTTGTCATGATTTAATAAATATCAAATGTTATTCTTAAAGGGCAGAACTACCACAATAGTTTAAAGCAAACCATACAAGCGCAGTCAAAGTGAAAGCCTGCGTAACAGAACCAGAGATGACATGGAGCGTTTTCTCAATCTCGGGGTGTTAAACTGGAGCACAAGAGCTCTTTTAGAATCATTTTGCTGTTAAATGAACAAGATTTCAAAGATGTCACAGAAAAATGGGAAAATGCCTGTAAAGATCTTGTGATATACAAAAACTGCAGTCGCAAACATATTAGGAAGTGAACTTTATTTAAATAAATAGCCACATAAATAAACAGTCTTGCTTAAACTATCATTCTTTCCTCCTCTTCCTCTTAGTTCTTCCTCTTCATGCACACACACATGTACACACACTCAGAGACATACACATACTCACAGAGTCGACTAACAAATCAGAAAAAAACATGAAATACTTCTTATCCAAAGTTTATCAAAAGGGTCATCTTACAGGTTTGCATCAAGAGTCTTAGTGTCTAAATAGTCAAGATTTTTTTTCTCACTGGGAAAAAAAAAAACAGCAATAAGAAATATGAATAAAGTGCAAATCTTGCTTCAGTTCTAAGGTTAAAAAAACATGACATTGTCTGAGTAATGGAGCCGACCGTCGTTCTTTCTTCAGTGTCGTGGTCGGTCAGAGGAGGGGAACTATGGCCGTGAGTTTGTTCAGAGAAAAGGCACGAGTGTTGGTAGTGAGTGCAATCAACCGAAAACTACTGGTCAGAGATTTCAACACTGGACATACTAGGTCTGGGCTCTGAGAATCAACACAGCTCGACTACAAGACGTTTCACAGATATCAGCAAACTCACAACATTTACATTACTACTTGTCTCATGCAGCTTTCTAGCACGTTGTCTGAATTATCTTGCACAAAAATATTCAATTCCGTGCAGGTCAGTTCGACCTATTTCAAGCCACTTATGAGCAACTGGACAGCTAAACTCGCCCTCCACAGTGCGGTATTACTATGTTCTGATTGCTTTTTTTCCCCCTTCATTTCTTTATTGTTTCTAGAAAAATACAAAAGCAAGCAACACCACCACTGTCCTGCTAGTAACAGCTAAAGATACCGACAGTTTACATAGTATTTGAATTTGGTGGTGACGGTAAATTTTCTCACAATAAAAAAAAGAAGAAAAATGTGTGAAAATGTTCGCTGACCACCATGCTACATTTCTGAGACAGCACTGAAAGCGAAAAAAGTCAGTAGTGTGTGTCCATGACAGATCCCCCATTATCTTGTGCTGTTGAGTCTTTGGTAAAACCCAAACACTTCCTTTGCTGCTAAATAACTACGAACACGCTGTGTCAAAAAATAAAACAGCCTTGTGAAATGCCAAGAGTCTTTCCTCCAATTCTCTACAGTGTCATGTTTTTGTGTCTCAAAACAAGTACCTTTTGTAGTCAGCTAGCTAGCACAGCAAGTTCAAACATACCAAACAATAAAAACAAACTAAAGTAATAACCTCAGGCAAGCATACATGTAATTCTGACCACCCCATGTAGACGGAGCCTCACCCTTCTGTAAAATATTGCACTGTTCCCACTGGATTCCTAAAGGTTGTCCAAACTGCTGCCCGAGGAGGTAGTGAAGGCGTCTAATAAGAAGGTGCTTATCAAACGGAGGGAACATTGAGATGCATCTACAAGTGTACGGTGCTACCAGGCTGACCAGTGTACCTGTTGTGCTTTACTCAATCAGCCAGACACCATATCTTCATTCAGTTTTGGCTGATTGGGACATAATTGTCTTTTTGCAGTTGTGGGGTAAAAAGCAACTTTTTTTTGCGTAGCTAAAATAATCTTGCACGGGGGAAACAAAAATCACAGTTTCACTACAAACCAAACTCCTTCAGTGAACATTTGTACCCTTAGGGCACCATGCTGCAAGTTCATAGCACTGCTACAGAGAAACGTCTCTTCAGGAAGGCGAAGAATGTGGGGAAAAAGAATTTTGGTCTTCTGTCCAGGCAAGTGGAAAAACACAGAGATTACGCAACAAGAAGAAAGAAAGAGGGAGTTTTCCTGTTTTTAAAACAAACAACTTAGACAGCATTAGAACATGTGAGAGATACTGTGAACGTATCAGAAAATTCGGATCGTTTCATTCAAGTGAGCCCATCAGAGAGATGGAGAAAAATCTCTGAGTCTGTTATTGCTTCTCTGGTTGTCCGATACAGGTTTAACACCTCATCCAGAGTTTGGTTATTGCTTAGTCTTTAGCTTATATGATAAAAAAAAAAAAAATACAAATACACATTCTCACGAATCTCCTTGTTAAGCAGAGAGTACATTTGTTCTTCCTCCTCAATTCTGCTCTTTTTTCTTCTGGGCTTAACATCAAGTCATTTGTGTTTCTAAAGATCAAAATAATAGCAGGCTGGTCTCACTTCACCATCACACAGCTACTGAGCTGCTGCTGCTGCTGCTGCTGTCCGGCCAGACCCAACTCCTGCATGGCAGGATCCGTACCAGAGACCGAGCTGATGCCCCACACCACTGGTCTGGACAGGATGGGGAAGTTGGCTTGTGGCGCAGACTGCTGCTGAAGGCCGGGGTAAGCTTGAGGGCGGGGCTGCTGGCTGATGTGCAGACGGGCCTCAAGAAGATAGGCAGCGGAAGCCACGGGTGACAGAGAGGAGGAGAAGCAGGAGGAAGAGGACGAGGAGCAGCCAGCGGAGGGGGAGGGGGAGGACTCTGGGGTCTGTTGCCAGGAGCTCTGCTGTAGACCTCTTGCAGCTTGCTGAGCAGGCAGGGCAGACTGGGTGGGGGACTCAAACATGGAGGACGAAGCATACACGGCAGTAGGCGGAGGAGAGGGTGACGGTTGGTGGGCCAGAAAAAGCAGTGGATTCTGGGGAGGTGCCGTCGGAGCAGCTTGGACCTGAGGCTGCGGCTGGTGTTGAATCTGCAGCATCCTGCAAAATAGAAACAGAAGATCAGACTCTGTATCTACACCTCCTTCTCGAAATGAAGACAGTGAGCACCAACTTAACCCAGCAACAACTAGTTTAGTTTCCTAGTGGATAATTTCAAGGACCTATGGGATGTCTGTTTTGAAATAGCAATAAGCAATGTGTGGTTACAGCATATTTATGTATAAAATATGATGAATTTATATAAGGTTTAACAGTTCCATCAGATATAAGCAATAACATTGTTTGCAAATCTAATAATATGATTATGTTTCTGTTGCAATGTGTCATTTCACTCTTCCCCTCGCAGTCTTAAAATGTCTTTGCATCATCTAAAAAGTGGACTTTAATGACAGTGTGTCTCACCTTTGCTGGTGCAGCACCTCCTCCAGCATGCTGCGGTGCTCTGGGAGAGTCGGACCGAATGACCCGCGGCGGCTGCGGTTGCAGGAGGGAGGAGGAACGACCTGCCTCGTCAGACCCTTGATCTTATTTAATCCCAGCAGCCCTTTGGTTCGCGTGTTTTTCCTCAGCTGCTGGCGGAAAGCTTTGAGACCTGCGGGAAGGTGTGGGAGAGCGTTACACAATGCATCTGTGATCCATTCAAATGGCACAGTGCATGAGAGGAAAGGGAATATCAGATTAGTTAGGTGACGCACAGTGATTTCATAAGCGCTTTCCTATACCTTGTGTTAGGGAGGTGTCAGAGGCTCTACGACCCTCCTGGAAACTGGCGGCGGGCAGGCTGCCCTGGGCCTGGGGCAGGAGGTGGGAAGAGAGAGCCAGGGGAGCTCCAGCAGGCAGATGAGATCCTCCTTCGGCCCCAGAGGCCACAAGTGTTGACATCTCACCCATAGCAGCTTGCAAGGTGGGGGAAGGATTGGATGAGGACTTCAGACAGCTGTCAGAGGAGGCGCCATCTGAGGGACTGACCACTATACCTAATAAAAAATAAAGTAAATGAATTAGACTGTGTATACCTGATGGAGTAAATCTAAATGTTTTTTGTGTTTTTTTTAAATCATACTAACATGGAGGGTTGCACTGGTGGAAACGGGTGGAGACCTCAGCCAGAGTGTGTCTGCGGGAAGTGGTGGTGGGAGGGAGCAGAGGCCCAAGAGCCTGTGTTGCCTCCTCCTCCTCCTCCAGGTCTCTGGGTCGCACCTCTTCACTGATGCTCGTCTCCAGCAGGCTGTTGGGGGAAATGGAGCGGTTCCAGAGCAATCTGTTCAGACTGGCCTCAACTGGAAACACCACGCGCTGAAAAACACAGGGAGGTTGACCATTAGCCACTGACTGACAAGCACAGCGGAGCACAGTCGCAGATGCTGTCAAATCGACATGTTGAATTTTCAGAGTTTTACCTGAAATAATCCCCCTTGGTCACACTCCACCTCCGAGTACACAGGAGGAGTATTTTTGGCTGGGACTGAAAACGGCGCCGTTCTGAAACCATCAGTGGACTCCATAATCACCTGAAGCAAAACAGGAAGTGTTTTAGGCTTCCGGTTCACGACAGAGAATGGATCTGCTGAGTTGAAGCTCGGTAGGTGTGACTGGAGTGCTAACCTCTGGACCGGTGGAGTCTGAGGTGCTCCTGGGTCTTTGGGTCCACGCTCCACACTGGCGGCTCAGCTGCTGCGACCGATGCTCGTGCACTCTCTCCAGCAGCAGGTAGTAGATGGCAGAGAAGTGATTGTAGCTGCTGCTCTGAAGAGACTGGAGAAGAAGGCAGCAGATTAGCAATTCTGCTGCTCTTACTGTGGCTCGTTGTCAGATTTGTCTTTTCTGTATAAATTAATTTAGCTCTTCATTTCCATGTCCTTGGATAAGCTATAAACAGACATATATCATATTTTGGGTACAACAGAGGAAACCCATTTCAAATTTAGGCAAAAGTGTTTTGTTAGCTTACCTCAATGGTCCTCTGACGATCGATTCCCAGTGTGTTCATGATGCCCAGCACCGGTTCACTGTAGTCGCCCAGGTTGGAGTTGTACTCTGTGAGGGAGTGGCTGAGGGTCTGGTGGGCGGCGGTCGGGTCAGCGAGCATCCAGCGGTGCTGCTTGATCTGAGCCACGCTGATCCTCTTGGCTGGGTCCACGACCAGCATCTTACGGATCAGGTTTTCACAATCTGAACAGTACAAACCAGGAGCAGGTCTTTGTGAGTTATTTACACAGAATTAGTGATTAGTGGGGATTGTTGTACTTTGTGGTCTGGGATAACGGGGGGGGGGGGGGTACCTTGCGACATGAAGAAAGGGATCCTGAACCGGCCCTCGGTGACTCTCTGTCTGAGTGCAGGAAGGCTGGGGCCGTCAAATGGAAGAGAGCCGCAGACAAGAACATAAAGCACCACACCCAGGCTCTGCAGAAAATAGGAAGAAATGAGAGGTGTAAAATTTATAGAACATAAATGCCTCCTTTCTACATATCACTGCCTTTATTTTCACTTTACTAGTGCATGCCCATAGAACGCAAATATTCCTGTCTGAAACAGGTATCCCAATCAGGCTTTCCAGGCCCAGATGTAGGCTGTGTTTGAAAGTGGAATACAAAGAGGTGTAGCCTATATGTAGGCAATCACATGTTAGACTTTGACAAATATAAAAGGGAGTAAATGGCACTAAGATTTAGTTGACTGTGTGAATATTAATTACAGAATACCTAATTATTGAAAATAAATGGGACATCTAATATTATTTGTCTGATCCTTTATCACTTATATTCATAATAGTGTATCTTGCACTTTGGGGAATGGGAGTTGTTCAGTCATTATTATAATTATTTTAGTTTATATCACTGTTCAGTGATGGAGTTCAGTGTAATACTGAATTTCTCTTGTGTATCATCAGTAAATCCATGCAGTGCTATAACAGGACATGTTTACAAACATTTGAGACCAACTGTAGTGCATCATTTTATATTTTAGCAATATTTTGTTATTAAAAGTTTTTTTTAAAACTGTAATCAACGGAATTAACTACAAAGCACCCAACATCAATAAAGCACATCTGTGTATTATTATTCACAGCAGAAGGACCCATTTTACTGCAACCGTTGCATCAGTGTTGCCCATTTGTCAGTAAATATAACTAAAAAGTGATTTATTTCATCATTTGGGTGTTTTTGTGTCCTGTGTTTGGTTGTTAAGTCATTCCGGCCATTCCGATCCACAATCATGGCGGTATTAAGTTTTTAATTTTTAGATACTCGCGCGGGGGGGGGGGGGGGGGGGGGGTCACAGTCCTGCGCACACAGGTGAAGCAGAAGCAGGTACTCCCGTCTACTGCTTCCCCACGAAGGACTGTGGTCCACCCGGTTAGGCTGCTGCTTCTCCCGGCATGTTCTGTGTTGATACACCAGTATCTTTGTCAGACCCGGGTCCCACTGACACTCCGCCCAGTGTCCTCGCGCCCCTCATGTTCGCCACATATGCCGAATTATCCTTTAGATCTATGCAATCACGGCAACTTTATAGTATAATTTTTTTAAGCATTAAATCTTCAGTATTATGTTTTTCTAGTCAAATTTGTCATTTTCCACTTCCTTGTTTTGTCCAGGGAAACCTGTGGTGACTGACAGGTCGTGATGCCGCGTATTGTCCAATGAGTACGGAGTCAATCTGAAACCCTGCCCACACTTCTTGAAGCCAGGGGGGTGAAGACATAGAGTGGTCACACAGCGATGGCTAAACTTTTATTGATAAAAATCACATATTTTGACTGAGTGACTCCATATTCGGGGACGCACACCCTTGTAGCTTCAGCAAAGCACGTTTAAAATCTTAGGTCAGTGTGACGAACGGTTTGAGAGATGTCTGAGGAACACACACACAAACAGACAGAGAGCCCTTGAATTTATAGATAGATGAGCTTACCCAAATATCCAGCTGTGGCCCCTCATACTCCTTGCCTTCAAACACCTCAGGTGCAGCGTAAGGCGGGCTGCCACACCACGTAGACAGAGGCTCCCCTGCATTGTAGAAGTTCCCAAATCCAAAGTCTGCAAGAAACAATGATTTAACTGTCATCCCTCTCATCAAATTTACCATCATGATCTTCAGTTATATCCCTGCCATCTAATGCTACCATATCACGTCTGTTACACACAAGACTGGTTGTTGTTCTCTGTGAATCAAGACTCTTTATGCAAGTGTGACCGACTGTGAGCCGAATTAATTTCCTCTGCTTGAAATTTGTCTTGGTAAAACGGGTGAATTATTTACATTTAATTAGCACACAGACAGCAGAACAATGATTTAATTAGAATAGTTCAGGAGTCCCACAGCACTAAATATTTTCCCCCGGCAAGAACTGCAGCAGAATATGAATGCAGCATAGAGCCACGGAGACACTAGGTCAGATTCAAAGTGATTAAACCTCTTGTCATATCGCCTCCTTGCCACTAAGTGTTACATAGCAGACATACCAGCCAGCTTGATATTCATGTTGGCATCCAGCAAGAGGTTCTCGGTTTTGAGGTCACGGTGAACGATGTGATGTCGATGGCAGTAGTCGACGGCTGTAAGGATCTGCCAGAACTTCTTTCGTGCCTCAGCTTCGCTCATGTGGCCATTTGAGGTTAGGTAGTCTGGGGGAGGGGAGGGGCGTATTTTAGTCCAGGTTCATATGTGGTTTTCAAATTAAAAACTGAGTAAAAAAGCCAAACTCACCAAACATCTCTCCGTTCTTTGCATACTCTGTCACAATATACAGCATATCTTTGGTCTCCATGACCTAAGAACGGAGAGAGAGCAAATAAACAGGGATTTAATTAGCCATGTGGGTTATAACATGTTTTCCAAGTGTTTCAGTGCGGTCTGTTGCGGGAAACTTCGACCCAACAAACCCCTTCTCATACTTCTCCATGCACTTGTTCCACACATAAAGCACACCCTGGCTTTCCATTATATGCCTTGTTGCATAAGTTAAATGTCAGTTAACTCCCTGATTGGATTTTTATCATGTCTTAAAATCCATTTAAACACGTCAAACCCTGAAAGGAATGCACAGCCCAGACCAGCTGATCTAATGATTGGGAGCACTTTCCCAGAGGCTGATTGTAGTTAATAGACGTGAGCGCTGAATTCTTCCTCCATCTCCTTATTTGGAGAAAATGACGGAGACTGTTTCACATGAGCTGTTCACAAGGGTGTTTGTATAAAAAACACTTAAGGTGCAATCAATCCAAAAAAACGACACAGTCCCCAGTTATGTCCTAGAGATAGCACAAGGCCCCCCATTTTCCCAGGAGAGCCCTCGGGAAGGGAGACAAAAAGGCGGTGCAACAAAACAATTTCTGCGTCATGACAAAGCCCCTTCTGGATAATGCCACAGAACCAGTCTGAATTGAATGTCACCAAATTCCACTGAATGGTGGAGCGTAAATCTTTTCAGTCACAAACCCCTTTAGAAAGCAATGCAAGGCCAATTCAATGCACACACACATCTCCTGGCGGGCCCAAGTATTTATCTGTGCGATAGGGCAGCTCTCGGGGGCTCTGTCACCTTGAGGTGCAGCTGACGTCATGGCTGTGAAGAACAGTAATGGCACGTCAAGGGCCTTCAAGCCATGCTCGAAGGAAGATTAACTGTTTAGCATCCATGCTTTACCTTCCAACAGTAGTTGACGCTGTATGAAGGGGGGTATGTGGTACACACAAGGTCAACGGAAAAAAAAATGCTTCAGCGATCGCTGTCTGCAGAGGAGAAATGCACTCATTCCCCCCATAAGACTGCTTACAAAGTGCAAGCAGCAGCAGCCGATTAGTCAGACCAGAGGTCTTAAAGAGCTTCACTTAAAAAAAAAAAAAAACAGCTGGCACGCAAAGAGGATATAGTCCCGGGATCACAAGATAGTCTCATGTTCCCATCCTCCAGACTGAGGTGCCGGCGGGGTGAAGAGGGCTGCTGCCAACCATCTGACCAGCATTACCTCACACATCCCAACAGGAAGGAGAATTTAACAACGAAGCATCAAGTACTGGATGTTCACAGACAGAGGTCAGCTATGTCAGCTACAGAGCAGAAAAAAACATCTCTGAGAAGAGCTGGGAGGATAAGGCACGCTTACAGATTGCCATCTCTCACCGTCGTTTACAGATTTATTCTTTATTATCGTCGAGAAGCTCCCACAGGTTTTTTTGTTTGTTTCTGTTTAGAAATAAGCTCCATTTAAAGAAGATTTTTGGCCTTTATCTCAATCTTCAGTAGCTATTAAATTAAATTCCACCGCACACATTAAACATCATTTACACTGAATTTCCACATCGAACCCAACAGAGTTATTAGCCCTGATTGTGAGAGCTGTTAAACGTTCCAGCCATTAGAGTGCGGAAGAACACATTAAACGTGATAAACTGTGACTACATATTTGTATCGATGTGACACAGCAGCGTTGCTCATTTGTGTGATACTGATTAGTCACATATCTGAAACTAGTCTTGGATTAGCGTTAAATGATCCAGTAATCATTTAGTGCTTCAACCCAATCTTGTCTATATTTATGAGCAAGACCTATAATATGGTTGTAACTTACATTTAATTAGCTTGATTAGCCTTAACTTTGGTTTATCAATTTATAATCAAAAAATATGACAGAAAATAATTATGCACTAACTTCCAAAGTGTGAAAATATTTAGCTTTAGGTCATGCAAGTCAAAGATTACACACAAGCGGTCAAAAACAGTTTCGCAAAACTGTATGTTCAGCAGTTGAACTGAATGGAAGTTTCATCATAAAACTACACTGACATTCTCTCCTGCACATAGAGAAAACACCGTTGAGACTTTATAGAAATAACATTGTGCCCTTTTTTTTTTTTTCCAGCCCAGACATGATTTCACAGTAAAAGCCGCTCATTTACTTAAAACCGGACGTGAAGTAATCCTCAAAAGTGGCGTAACAGTGACAGAATGAAACAAAGGGTAGAAAAAGTCTGGAGGCAGGTGGTGGAGTGTGCGGGGTTCTAGAGGAAAAAAAGGGATATTGTGTGTTTGTTTGCATAGGTGTGTGTTTGTGGGTTGTGTTGCCAGACGCGTGCCGCAGTGCTTGAGAGGTCAGCTGAGGGATGGTGGGGCGGGGGGGGGGGGGGCAGATTCTTCCCACTAAGTCCTAAATTTGATTAGGCGTAAAGCAGTGCTTTGTGAGTCTGCCTTCACGTGACGCACAGACACATTGCACTTGGCTTCAACAGGTGCTAATTGGGTTTAACTTTCAGTCCGGCACTCTCCTGACTTCTCTTGTTTCCCATATCTCTGCAGTCACCTTTATCGCCATTATATAACCGAAAACATCAGGGAAACGCATTGTTCCCAGTACTGACCGGTACCCACGACTGCTCCCTCACACACACATACACACAGAGATCAAGGTGGATTGCAGTAATACTGTAGTTGAGATCCAGTGTACTCCGAGAATCAAGCTGGTTCCCAACACTCAGACAATAAAATGCCCCCCCCCCTACTTTCTGCCAGCATGTAACACCACCGCAGCATCCATATATCTGCAGTAATGAGGCACAATGCTTCGCAGTACATCAGGGAAAAATATCCGTCTGTACTCTGCAAAGCTCCCACATTCACTCGTGCACTCGTCGTGGCCCCATGCACTCTCGCTCTCAAGCGTTCAGTGACAGTACGGATGCAATGCAGACTGAGTTGCACGGCACTCCCCGTGCATTCTGCATGCATAGAAATACATGCACGGTGAGCAACGAAAAAAGTATTCACAGCAATTACACCGATCACACACCTGGTAGAGTTTGATGATATGAGGATGGTTTAGCAGCTTCATTATCTGCACTTCTCTGTAAATCTTCTCCATGTTAGTGGGATTCAGCCTGGTCTTATCAATGATTTTAATGGCCACCTAGAAAAAAGAAATGCAGAAAAATTGGTGTCCAGATTTTTTTTTTTTTTTAAAGTGCACATTAAAAATTGCAAGTAGTCATTAGGGGGACAGCTACTGACCTGTGTTTTAGTGACTTTGTGTCTGGCCAGCTTCACCACCGCAAAGTTCCCCTTCCCCAGGGTGCGGATGATCTCATAGAAGCCGACCTGCAGGGGCCTCCCCTGGGCCGGGGTGGACTGAGTGCCCCGGCTGGTCTCCGTCATGATCACCATGGTGCACCAGTAGTGTGGAGTTACAGTGTCGGGATCAAGTAAGGCTGATACCTGCGGAGGCGAGCAGAGAGAGAAATATTCTGTGATAATCCACCTAAGAACTATCAAAACACCTTTGCTGTCATTGAATTATGAATTACAAAACGGCTTCACTCCAGATGAACAGCATGTACTGAAACAGTTACACAACACGTTTACACAGTAAGGATAGTGCATGTTTGCTTTTTTAATGTATCTAATTAAGGCCATACTATAGTTATAGAGTTAAAATAGACTGTGGTATGTCAAATAAGAGGAGAATAGTGGACACGGTGATTCTCACTAAAATCAAAGAGAAAATCCATTTCAGATGGACTAGTAGATACAGCCACTTCTAAAACACGGGACAGTAATTCCTATTTTACAATGAGCTACATGTAATTTCCCTGTTTGGGATCAATACAGTACATATGCCCTTCACCACTAAGTCACTTTTTAAACTAGTAAATAGTGAGAATAAAACAAATAAGGAAACAACTTTGCTTGGAAGTAAACGTGAAGCTCAGGGTAAAAGACAGCCGTAAATTTAACATTAAGACGTAAAAAAATGACTAATAGAGAGCCAGTCTTACCTTTAAAAAGATAAAACAAAGCACCTTCTCACACAGTTCAGGCAGCTGTCAGACCATTCCATAACCCACGCGACTCAACAAACAGGAAAAAACTGTGACGAAAAAAAAAAAAAAACACTCGCGGAACAACTTTTTTCCTTTAAGTTGCTCCAGGTCTCCGGGCCGGTGTAGCACTGCGCCGCGGCCAGCGTGTACGTCTGTGCGCTCCGCCGGAATGTGGAGCGGCGAGGGCTTCGGCACTCACAGGGGGAACTCCTCCTCCACCTATCCCCTCCCTCCCTCCGCCACCATAACAAATTGATACCCACCTCATTAACGTCACACTCGCGTCAGAGCTCCGAGCTGGGTGCACGGCAAGGTTGGGCCCGAGCGCACGGCAGGGGTTGCCGGGCAACCGCGCGGCTCAGCCGAAACGGTGACGCGAGTGCTGATGGAGGGGTTGCTTGGAGATGGGGACGGTGACGTCAGTCCCAGAGCTGTGTCACCACGTGATATTTCCCTTTCGCCCGGGCTCGCGGGCTCAGACGAGGCTGCGCGCGCTGCCTCAACAGAAACAAGAGAGCAACCGGTTGACAGGTGACTTCTCGGTTTAACGGGGTTTGTTTACCGAGCACTCCGCCAAACAGCTGTTGGTAAAATAAATAAGTACAGAGTTAAATAAATAAACAAAAATAGTTTATATAAAGGGCTCTTGGAGTGATATCTGAACAAAGAGAAAAGATTATTTTTTATCTTTAAAATGTGTGATAAGTAGTCTAAGCATATCATTGATAAAACCAACTTTAGGTATTAAAGCTGATTTATTAACCAGTATTTTTAAAAAAAATAAAATAAAATAAATGTATTTATTATGTTATAGTGTAGCAGTGGGATGATAATAAAAATTCAACCCACTATAATTCCAGCCAGAATGATTGCAATTAACATTTAACTAGGTAATCATAAAAATATTATCAAAACTTTGAAAATGTCATTGAAATATTATGGAATCATTACAGTACATTTTTAATAAACAAGTGAGCACCCGTTTATGTGAAAAATAGCATGAAATATCATAAATACATGAAATATAACAAAATTTGTTCTATTTGTTGGAGCATCGCTAACATGCTATGTGGACATATGGATCGTAGATTACATTCAGTGCATGTGCGTGAAATGCGGCTGCGTGGCAAACAGCTTTATCCAACCTGCACACCTGCGGCTGGAACCGCCGACGACAGTGAGTCAGAGTGCTTCTATTTTTTCATTTGAAGTCTAATGTTTATATGTTAGAAATTCAGTATATTTCTGACAAAAGGGAAAAAGCCCAAATAGAGAAAAAGATGCATAGAGTATCAGAGCTCCCTGAATTAATTCTGAATTGAATCGTGAGGTGCCTAACAATTCCCACCCTAAACAGTACTGGTGGCCTTGTAGCCTGAAAAGTGACAAATGTGTTAGTGTAAACCACTATCTACAAATACAGACAAGGAAGCTGAGTCACAGTAGCATTATATTTCATTTAAACCAGTCAAATTAAGTTAAAACTACAACTAGCTACTACAACTGTAATAATGTTGGCTTGTTAGCATCCTGGTGCAACAATAACAACCTGCAGCTGAACGCTCTGAAGACAGTGGAGATGATTGTAGACTTCAGGAAAGTCACTACCCCTCTGCCCCCCCTCACCCTCTCAGGCTCTCCCATCACCACTGCTGATTCCTTCCGCTTCCTAGGCACTACCATCACCAGGGACCTCAAATGGGAGCCGACCATCAGCTCACTCATCAAAAAAGCCCAGCAGAGGATGTTCTTCCTGCGGCAGCTGAGGAAGCTCAAGCTACCCACCAAGATGTTAGTGCAGTTCTACACAGCCATCATCGAGTCCATCCTCACCACCTCCATAACCGTGTGGTACGCAGGAGCCACTGCCAGGGACAGACTAAGGCTGCAGCGCGTCGTGCGCACTGCTGAGAAGGTGATCGGCTGCAAGCTCCCATCTCTCCAGGATCTGTACATCTCCAGGACCCGGAGGCGTGCTGGCCGGATCATAGCCGATCCCTCACACCCTGGTCACGTACTGTTTGCCCCCCTCCCCTCTGGTAGAAGACTTCGGTCCATCCAGACTAAAACCTCCCGTCACATGAACAGCTTCTTCCCCTCTGCCATCAGACTGCTGAACACTAAGTGACTTATTGACTCTCGTGCACCATGTACAGCAGCTCAACCAGACTCATGTCAATCATCACTGTTTTCTTCCTGCATTACCGACTGCACTATATACTGTAGTTCTCCACAGTATCTGCTGCTCGCTAATATATTTTAACTGCTGACCAGTATCACTTACTCTTATTCTACACTTTATTGCATGTATAGTTTATTTCTTTTATCTTATCATGTTTAATGTTGCAGCATTGCACCGAGACAAATTCCTAGTTTGTGTACTACATGAACAATGGCAATAAACCTGATTCTGATTCAGATAAAACTGCATTAATAAGATGCAAAAATGTCCTCTCAGGAATGACAGTGATTGAGTGATTGGGTAGGAACTTTGAAAGTCTTGATGAAAACAGGCTCCCCCTCATGGTGGCAGTTCAGAATATTGAAAGAAGGATTGCACTTCAGCAGGCCAGATGAACAGCTTTCTGAAACATTATCCCACTAATAGAAATTTCTTACCATAAATTAATATCGAGAGAATTTTTTAAACACAATGAAAATTAATGTCATATACTGTATACTGTCACCCCTATTGTCATCATCATCATCATCATTGTAATAGCCCCAAAATGTCCATTGTAATATGCCAGTATTCTTGACTGTTCATTGGCCAGACATTTTTGACACATTTGCTATGTCTGAAAACCTGGAGAGACTCACAGAGAGTGGTGTCTGCTTTGAACATGAACTTTATTACAACAACTGTTAATTGTCAATTAACTGTTAATAACAGGCAGGTTATTGTGTATTGAGCCAGCCAGGAAAGAGGTCGTAAAATGGCTGACTCTCTCCTTATAACTGTCTGGCGTGATGACGTCACTCTCATAGCTGCATGCATCACCACGTCGGCGCTAGTTAACCCTTGTAGTACCACACTACACCCCCCCCCCTTGGAAAAAACAGAACAGCATGCAGATCAAGTTAGCCCTCCCCAATTTGGTGTCACATAAAACTCAAAACTAACTAGGGCTAGCGGGTAGACCACCGCGTAGCCCAGCGCGGCTGAGTGGGTTATTCTGCCACTATCCGTTGGCAGCTGTGCCTCTAGCTAAACAGTTCTCTTCTTTTTTCTGAGGGGCAGTTCAGTCAGAGGGGCCCTGAGGCAAGCTCGTGCTGGACATGCCCCTGGAGGCGGCAATTTCAGCAGGCCCGGGTGCCATCCTGCTGGAGCCACAGCACACTGGTCAACATTGTCCCAGCCGGGATCCCATACCAACTGGGTCGGCTCCAACATTGCGTCTTGATCCGCGGCAGCTGCTCTCACCTTCCACAGATGGCTGGCCTGCCATCTTGATCCATCTGCCATCTGAACGGCGGCTGGTCTCAATTGCGGGGTGATCTTCATAGGTGTTGGTGGTGGTGACGATGTTAAGGCTGACTGTGGGCCCGGTCACTTGGTTCTGCAGACCCAAACCCAGTTCATCACTGTGAGTGGCGCTCTGTTTGGCTGCATTCAGCATCGTGGTTGTGATTTTATGACTCTTACGTCTGCTGTGGGGCATCCACCAGGCTGTGGTGGTTCTGTTACATCCTGTTGGGTCACGGACTCTTCATCTTGCGTCTCTGCACCAGCGTCTGGGGGTCGGTGCCAGTCGTGGATTTGGAAGACGTCTGGTGACTCTACTGCCTTCTGTATGATCGCAGACTCTTCATCCAGCGGCTCAGCGGCAGCTCTTGTAGGTTGGTGCTGTGTGTGAATTCAGAAGTAGTCTGGTTCCTTCTCTCTCTCACCTGGTACTGGTTGAAGTCGGGGTGATGTGTTGCTGTTGTCGGTAACGGGCTGTGCGCCGGACCGTCCCTGGTCACCGAGGTCCCCTTTCTCCTCGTACTCCCTCTCCTGTGGCTCCCCACGGCGGCTGTCTGAAGCTCATGCCAGGCGAGGATTGGAGGTGAGTCCGGTTCATCCTCACTTTCTCCCGGGAAGTCTGGTCATGGTGATACGTTGTTGTCACTGTTAGTAGAATCTGCACTGGGTTGTTGTGTCCTGGGGTTCCCGACTGACGCGGGCTCCTTCTCCTGCAGCTCTACAGCGGCTCCCTGAGACTCATGCTAGGCAAGGAACTGAGGCGAGTCCAGATGCTGCTCTCCCTCCGTGTTGTGTTCGTTCTCTGTGTTGTGTTCACCCTCTGTGCTGTGGTCACTCTCTGTGCTGTATTCTCCCATTAGCTTGACACTGATTAGCTCATCTCCCAAGGGCCTGAAGGCACACGTGCTCACTAAGACTTTGACCTCCAAGACATACAGACATACAGACACACAGAGATTCTGCATGATGTCCCAAGATGATCCTATGATCTCAGGCTACATAGGACTCGCGACGCCGTCATATAGGCAATGCCGTCATATAGACCATCACACACGATGCCTGCCTTGATGTCTTTATGATCTCATATCATCATCACTTACCAAAGAAGAGATACTCATCACCAGATTACGAATAGGACACAGCACTTTAAACCACACCCGCAATTCAAAAGCACGTAAACTGTGGAATGGGAGTTGCCAGAAGCAGGAAAGAAGAGATACTCATCACCTGATTAAGAATAGGACACACTAATTTAAACCAGACGCTACATAAATGGAGAGTAATAGAGTGAGGAGAACTGCTGCACGGCAGGAAAGATGCCGTTAAGATGAAACATCTGAGGTTCAAGCAGTACGTCGCAGGCATGACTGTGAACAACACACCCATCTGAGACAGGAGGAGACCCTTCACCAGCATAGGATACGACAGACAAGGGATGCACAGACAGACAGGAAATGTGTGGCAGTGCGCCATGCACGTGCTGAGTCACTTGAAGCCCCAAATGCCTGCAAAGCGAGCAACGCTGCACACCAGGCAAGGCACAGACAAGCTGAGACCAAGGAGATGCGGAATAGTCGGCTGCCCGCCAACGCTGCATGCCAGGCAAGGCACAGAGAAGCTGAGACCGAATAGGACACACTACTTTAAATCACACCCATTTGAAGCAGTAAATCTGGAAATCGCACTCAGTAAGGCAGAAGGCACTCTATAAATTCAACAAATCTCTGTCAGTGTGTCAGTCTGTCACCCGATTAAGAATAGGACACACTACTTTAAACCACGCCCATTTGAAGCAGTACCCATAAAGAATGGCAGTCTACACTACAAATGTGTAAAATGCCAAGCAAAGCGCTGATTTTCTCTGGGTGCTCTGGTTTCTGGGTTTCGACGAGCATGCACTGGTCTTCCTGAATAGGGTTGAAAGCCACTTTTTGCTCAGATCTATTTTCATGATACTGTCTATGAACTGGAATTACAACGCACCTATCCCTCAACCACTGGTCTGAACAAAGAAGAAGAAGAAGAAAACCCACCAGATGGAGAGCAATAGAGTGAGGAGAATTGCTGCATGTCAAAAAAGATGCCGTAAAAATAAAACACCTCAGGTTCGAGCAGTACGCCGCAGGCATGACTGTGAACAACACAGCCATCTCAAACAGGAGGAGACCCTTCAGCAACAGGCATGCAGAAATACTTGCTTATACTTGGTTTCTATGGGCATGGATGGGTATGCACGGGTATGTACTAGTATTTATTAATTCAGCAAAAATGATTGGATTTAATACATATTTACTACAAATCACATGCAGGAATTCATTTTTTTACCACCGTTAGTCTGTTATGTTTTACTGTCTCACCATGATGACGTCATTAACCGCGCCATGAAAACAAGCCCAGTAGTGTCCAAAAGCTGTTAATTTTATTGTTATATTAAGTTACTATATAGTCCACTATATCTAAATTCACTATATAGCGAGTAGGGAGGGAGGGAGTGAATAAGCATTCCGAACACAGCCATAATGATGAGTTGACTCACCAGCCTTTTGTTCGCAGTTGAAGAAAGCAACTCTTTGGGCCATAACGTTGGTTCAGCCGAAGTAATGTCTCTCTATCAGAATCACACATTCACTAAATGAGTCCTCTTGGCCCAGAGTACGGAGCACATGCCGTCCTTCCTCGCCTAGACCGAGAACCAGTACGCTCTTTAGCTTCTTGTCGTCAGCACCATTCAGGCCAGCCGCGTCGACATAATCCTCAAACGTGCCTAGGGTTTCCAGAAATGGTTATAGTGACCCCAAGCACGCTTCCATGGTTTAACTCTCATTGCCAAATGTTATGTCTGAAAACCTGGAGAGATCCATAAGATAAGATAAGATGAGCCTTTATTAGTCCCACAATGGGGAAATTCCAGGATTGCAACAGCACAGGGATAGCAACACTCAGAGCAACAATCAGAAGGCAAGAAAAAACAACATCTAGTAAACATATGTCCATATTACTATAAATGTATATATATAGACACACAGTGCAGAGCATTATGGTTGGTTGGTGAATGTGCATAGAGAGTGGCGTCTGCTTTGAACACGAACTTTATTACAACAACTATTAATAACACAGTACAGGCAGGTTATTGTGTATTGAGCCAGCCGGGAAAGAGGCCGTAAGATGGCCGACTCTTCCCTTATAACAGTCCGGCGTGATGACGTCACCCTCATAGCTGCATCACCACACCGGTGCTAGTTAACCCTTGTAGTGCTAAATTTTCAAAATGGTTATAGTTTTGCAGCTTGATTATTTGATAATCTGTTATTTTTCAGTTTGCTGTTTTAACTGTAATTATTATCTGTAGATGATGTCCTTTGACGAGAAAAAACATGATTTATCATGGTGACTCGTACAGAAAAACACATTTGACATTTTTCTCATGTGCTCATGTGATCACATGGGATTCACATATTTTATCACAAACATATTTCAAAACTATGAAAATGTTCCAAAACATATTTCCCATATGCAGATACAGTTATGTGAAAAAGTGTTTGCCCCCTTCCTGATTTCTCATTTTTTTGTATGTTTGTCACAATTAAATGTTTCAGATCATCAAACAAATTTAAATATTAGACAAAGATAACACAAGTAAACACAACATGCAGTTTTTAAATGAAGATGTTTATTATTAAGGGTAAAAAAAATCCAAACCTATATGGCCCTGTGTGAAAAAGTGATTCCCTCTAAACCTAATAACTGGTTGGGCCGCCCTTAGCAGCAACAACTGCAATCAAGCATTTGCGATAACTGGTAATGAGTCTTTTACAGCGCTGTGGAGGAATTTTGACCCACTCATCTTTGCAGAATTGTTGTAATTCAGCCACATTGGAGGGTTTCAAGCATGAACCGCCTTTTTAAGGTCATGCCACAGCATCTCCATCAGATTCAGGTCAGGACTTTGACTAGGTCACTCTAAAGTCTTCATTTTGTTTTTCTTAAGCCATTCAGAGGTGGACTTGCTGGTGTGTTTTGGATCACTTTCCTGCTGCAGAACCCAAGTGCACTTCAGCTTGAGGTCACGAACAGATGGCCAGACATTCTCCTTCAGGATTTTTTGGTAGACAGCAGAATTCATGGTTCCATTTACCACAGCAAGTCTTCCAGGTCCTGAAGCAACAAAACAGCCCCAGACCATCACACTACCGCCATCATATTTTACTGTTGGTATGATGTTCCTTTTCTGAAATGCTGTGTTACGTTTATGCCGGATGTAATGGGACACACACCTTCATAAAAGTTGAACTTTTGTCTCATGAGTCCACAGAGTATTTTCTCAAAAGTCATGGGGATCATCAAGATGTTTTCTGGCAAAACTGAGACAAGCCTTTATGATCTTTTTGCTCAGCAGTGGTTTTCGTCTTGGAACTGTGCCATGCAGGCCATTTTTACTCAGTCTCTTTCTTATGGTGGAGTCAAGAACACTGACCTTAACTAAGGTAAGTGAGGCCTGCAGTTCTTTGGATGTTGTTGTGGGGTCTTTTGTGACCTCCTGGATGAGTCGTTGCTGCGCTCTTGAAGTAATTTTGGTCGGCCAGCCACTCGTGGGAAGGTTCACCACTGTTCCATGTTTTAGCCATTTGTGGATAATTTCTCTCACTGTGGTTCGCTGGAGTCCCAAAGCTTTAGAAATGGCTTTGTAACCTTTTCCAGACTGATAGATCTCAATTAATTTGTTTCTCATTTGTTCTTGATTATTTTTTTTTAATTTAATTTTTTTTTTTTTTTTTTTTGGATCGCAGCATAATGTCTTGCTTTTGAGGATCTTTTGGTCTACTTCACTTTGTCAGGCAGGTCCTATTTAAGAGATTTCTTGATAGAGAACAGGTGGGGCAGTAATCAGGCCTGGGTGTGGCTAGAGAAATTGAACTAAGCTTTCCAAAGATGTGATAAACCACAGTTAATTTATGTTTTAATGGTGGGACAATCACTTTTTCACACAGGGCCATGTAGGTTTGGATTTTTTTTACTCTTAATAATAAGCACCTTCATTTAAAAACTGCATTTTGCGTTTACTTGTGTTATCTTTGTCTAATACAGGGGTGTCCAATCATGTGCCATGGAGGGCCAAGACCCTGCAGGTTTTCTCTTCTACCCAGTCTCTTCAGCAGGTGTTTTCACTTATCAGCAATCAGTGGCAAGAAGTTAAGTGGAATCTGCTCTTGAAGACACTGGTTGGAGGTAAAGCCTGCAGGGTCTTGGCCATCCATGGCACATGATTGGACACTCCTGGTCTAATATTTAAAGTTGTTTGATGATCTGAAACATTTAAGTGTGACAAACATACATAAAAATGAGAAATCAGGAAGGGTGGAAACACTTTTTTCACACCACTGTAACTGGGCAAACAATCTCATTACAAGTTAATGCTGTGTCACTTTTAGATATAATTTTCTCACATATGATTATGCAACAGGCTCATATTTGGAGTTAAGGAAAACTTTTCAGCCTCTAAAGTTTGTTTATTACAGAATGCATTGTTTAAACTGATATTCCAGCTAAAAGCAAGTTTTTTTTCTCGTTAATGTGTCTGCATCATGCTTTTTATGACTTACAAGACATATCAAGAACTAAATCACTCTTATGTGTCCTGTCTGTGTTTTTCTGCTGTTAAAGTTCAGTTAAGCTCCCCTCTTTGAAAAAGACAAATTTAAGACAGACTATTTTTGTGATGTCACTGTAACAGGTGAACCAATAGGGACGAAGCACTGGTTATAGCCTCAGAGGAAGAGGGTGGAACTAAACAGTCAACTTAACCTCCAGTGCTAGTTAGCGTTATTGGCCAGCTGCTTTGAAAATTTGACCCAACTTAAGATGGGTTTTATCATTAAACTGCTTTTAAGGACCAATGCAGTTTCAAACATTATCCTGGGCCACCGTGCAGAAAAGTGTGTATGTCATTCCACTGGCAGTGTTGGGAGTAACACATTAACAGTAACAAACTCCAACATGTTACAGAGTAATGTGTTACTGTAGCGCTGCTACTTTTGCAGTAACTTGTTGTATAGTGAAATTATTGTTTAAAATTCAGTAATGCATTGCAGTTACTGAAATTTGTACAGATTTGTTACTCATTTTATTTTTTATATTTATTTATTTATTTATATATGGATATACAGTATATATATATATTTTTTTTAGCACAAATGAATATGTGAACTGACCGTAACATAGCTGAAATGCAGCTGTCACTCTAACATCACCTGTCACAAAGAGCCGTGAATCCCCATGACCTCATCACTTTAATCGGAGAAAGAGATGAAGCAACTTTGTTTTAATGGAAATACATTATTTTTCCTTTCTCACAGTTAAGGAGAAAAGTATATTGGTGGGTTCAGAAGCACCTGATTAAACAGCATCAAGCTCTAACAAAGCTAGTGCTAAGGAACGGCTATGCTAACAGCTAGCACCATGTAATGGATCTACTCCAGGGGTGTCCAATTATGTGCCATGGAGGGCCAAGACCCCGCAGGCTTTACCTCCAACCAGTGTCTTCAACAGCAGATTTCACTGAACTTCTTGCCACTGATCGCTGATCAGTGAAAACACCTACTGAAGAGACTGGGTAGAAGAGAAAACCTGCAGGGTCTTGGCCCTCCATGGCACATGATTGGACACCCCTGATCTACTCTATCTGAACACCCACGGCTGGATTTCAAACACTGGTGTGCATCTGGACAGTTTATGACCCAGCAAGGAAACCAACTGTTTGCCGGATACGTCATTAAAGACTGAAGATTTTTTTTTTTTTTTGGACTTATTTTGTACCCGTAGGTAGATTTGTTCTGCAGTCCGGTGACAAGCCACCAGCTGCCGGTCGCTGCGTGCGCAAGCGCCCCTTAACTCCCTAACCTAGTTAGGGAGTTGTTGATATGCCATCAACAGTCACTTTCCTTCAGACAGCTGAGACTGTAATCCATCCATCCATCCATCCATCCATCTTCTACCGCTTTTCCGGAGGTCCGGGTCGCGGAGGCAGCAGTTCAAGCAGAGAAGCCCAGACTTCCCTCTCCCCAGCCACCTGCTCCAGCTCTTCAGAGGGGATACCAAGGCGTTCCCAGACTAGCTGGGAGACATAGTCTCTCCACCGAGTCCTGGGTCTGCCCCGGGGTCTCCTCCCAGTGGGACGTGCCTGAAACACCTCAAGTGGGAGGCGTCCAGGAGGCATCCTAATCAGATGCCCATACCACCTCAACTGACTCCTTTCAATGTGGAGGAGCAGCGGTTCTACTCTGAGCCTCTCCCGGATGACTGAGCTCCTCACCCTATCTCTGAGGGTGAGTCCAGCAATCCTACGGAGAAAGCTCATTTCAGCCGCTTGTACCCTGGCGGAGTCCAACTCTCACTGGGAATGACTCCGACCGAGTGTTGGCAATGCGAACTAAACTCTCACAACGGTCGTACAGAGACCGAATAGCTCGTAACAACAAGCCCGATACCCCATACTCCCGAAGCACCCCCCACAAAAATCCACGAGGGACGCGGTCAAATGCCTTCTCCAAGTCCACAAAACACATGTAAACTGGTTGGGCAAACTCCCACGAACCCTCAAGAATTCTCGAGAGGGTAAAGAGCTGGTCCGATGTGCCACGGCCAGGACGAAAACCACATTGCTCCTCCTGAATCCGAGGTTCGACCAACGGCCGGACTCTCCTCTCCAGTACCTTGGCATAGACCTTCCCAGGGAGGCTGAGGAGTGTGATCCCTCTAAAGTTGGAGCACACCCTCCGGTCCCCTTTTTTGAAGAGAGGAACCACCACCCCGGTTTGCCATGCCAAAGGCACTGCCCCCGACCTCCACGCAATGTTGCAGAGGCGTGTCAACCATGACAACCCAACAACATCCAGGGCCTTGAGGTACTCGGGGCGAATCTCGTCCACCCCCGGGGCCCGGCCACCAAGGAGATTTTTAACCACCTTGGCGACCTCAGCCCCTGTGATAGGCGAGTCATCCCCCTCGTCCCCAAACCCTGCTTCCTCTGTGGAAGGCGTATCAGTGGGATTGAGGAGATCCTCGAAGTATTCCTTCCACCGCCCGACGATATCCCCAGTTGAAGTCAACAGTGTCCCATCCGCACCATACACAGTGTGGACGGGGAGCTGCTTTCCCCTCCTGATCCACTGAAGTTAAAAAGCATTTATGTACCTGCTACCTGGATAAAGATTTTTCAAAAATGGATTTTGATCTACAAAAGACACTTGATGGACTGGATCATGTCTCTGTCACAGCAGACATTTGGAATGTGGATAATGAACATTTTCACTGCACATCAGATTGATCCATAAAGGTAAGATAAACATGGACAGTTTTTTTTTTCCCCCACACACTGACACGTGTTACAACGGCAACATAAAAAAAACTGTCTGGGAAGCTCTGTCTGAAACGGTCTGTTCTCAGCCCACCATTAATAACAATGAGCCCATAATGTAATTCATTAATTAAATAGCTGCCATTGACCTTTAATTTGCCTGATATGGCACTCTACTAGCAGCATGATTTTATGTGCAGTAATTGTCAAATTATTATTATATGGTCGCCTATGAGGTGAACGACCACATCTCGGTCGCTTTACAAAGCTAATACAGGACAGGGGCCGCCACTCCTCACTGCTGAGCACCAAGCTAGAGAGTGGAAAGTACCATTTTTACCTGGTCTTTGGTATGACCCGGCTGGGATTTGAACCCCAGCCTCCCGGTTGTGGGTTGGATGCTCTACCAACTAGGCCACCACTCCGGTAAAATTGTCAAATTACTGTACATAAAATAGTGTCAAATAAGTAATGCGGTAGAGAGAAAATGATCCACAAATATCCAGATAAGCCTGGATATATTTAGATGCTGCACATGTTGATTTGTTTATTCAGACTTTTTTGGAGAGATGCTGTTGCGTGTTAAAGACAGGAGAAAAGAGATGTAATGAGACATGATGTCTGACAATTTTGCCCCGATACAGTATAGCAAGGTAAAATACTTTTGGAGTTTGTTGAGTGCATGCAGAGATGATTGTGCATGGAATGAATGTGTCATGTTGTTCGGTGATTGCTGAGAGGAGCTGCCTCTCTGCAGTGTTCTGTGCAGTCACCACCATGTCACCATGTTAAGTTTTAGATATAGGCGCGTACGCACCAGTGGGTACTCATGGTCTGCTTTTGGGCAGCTGTATGTAGCTCGTTTCCCGGCAGAGGACAGTGGTGGTGGCCAGTGTGTGCACCATGATGCTTTGCTGTGGTGCTTGTGTTGCTGCATGTGCTGAGTGGTTGTTTGGACCCTCCACTGTAACGGGAGCATTGTATTGTAATTTTTTTAAACATTAGATCCTGAACACTATCGTTTTCCGGTCAAATTTGCCAACTTGCAGACTTTTGTGTGCTGTGGTCCTCGAGGAGAGGCGGTGTACCAGCGTCCTCATCGAAGGGATGTGGGTGTGGGCCTAATTAGAATATTCATAGATCCTGGCGTTTGAAGGAGGAGGAAAACTGAAAAGATTTTCACAAACAATTATAAGACCATGAAAGGATTTTTTGTGAGAAAAGGGGCATACAGTTCTTTGATAATCTGTTATTTTTCAGTTTGCTGCTTTAGCTGTAATTATCATGTGTAGATGTGTGACTGTGGGCCTCTGAGGGAACAGAAGTGTCATGATTTGCCCCTCAGGGCAGAGAGAGACAGACCCACGCGGCAACTGCAGTTTGTGGTATTTATTAACAAAAAACACACAAAGTTCCAAAAAGTGCATAAACACAAAATCCCAAACAGGTACAAGGTAAACTTACAGATCGAGTAGTGAAAAAGCTCACCAGAACAGGGATGAGGTTCTGGTGGAGAGGAAAAGGATCGTTAATACTGCCGCAACAAGAAATGAAAATGCAGTCCTTAAGTATGGTCAGAACAAATAGCACAAGAGATGACAGGTGTGGGGTCACATGGGCGGGCAAAAAGGTAACAATGATTGATGATTAGGATCAGCTGGGAGAGATGAGAGAGGAGTGGCTGGACTTGACAGCTGACAGGGCGACACCCACACAGAGCACAAAACCGGAAACGCTGCCTGACAGCTGTCAACCCCGAGAAAGAGCACCACAGTACAAATATAAAGAATAAACATCACCAAATGCAGACTAATAAATAATTACAAATTGATAGGAGACATGGGCATAACAAAACTGAAACATAAACAGAAAAATAGAAAACAGTACGAGAATACTGAAACTCAAAAGGCACAAAATACAACAAATATATAAATACAGAGAAAAAGCCACGAGACTGAGCCTGGTGGAACCTCCAGAGCTCAGCTCGTGAGAAGAAGATGATTTATCATGATGACTCTTAACAGAAAAACCACATTTCACATTTTTCACATGTGCTTGTGGGATTCACATATTTTACCACAAATTATTTCAAAGCTATGAAAATGTTCCAAAACATGTTTCTCTTTTAGGGTAAATAATCTCACCACAAGTTAATGCTGTGTCACTTTTAGATATAATTTCATCATATTTGATTATTTATGCAACAGATTCATATATGGAATTAAGAACAACTTTTCAGCCTCAAAAGTTTATTAAGGAATGCATTGTTTAATGAGAGTGAAATTGTACTTTTTCAACCCAGATATATCAATAAATTCATGTATTAAACACCGCAACACCATCAGTTTTCTTATAATATTAACAAAATAACATGATTAACTTTTTCAGTTACAGTTTCTACTCTGTTGGGCATCAGTTTTCACCTGCTGGGAACTTTCAAAATAAAATATTGGTAAGAAAAGGGGTTTAAGTACACAGAAAAAAAACCTTGTAATTTCTGCTAATACACTAATATGTTTCTTGAATTAAAAAAAAAAATCTATTCTGCAGTTAAAAAAATAGCTTGAAGTTATGTGAGAAAACATAAGCTAGGGGTCATTGATTTTGATGCAAGCTGTTTTGAATATCATACATTTGCTGACATTAAAATACTATTACTACAGAATGCAGGCAGTGCCTGTATGCTGCTTATTTTCACTAATGGGTGGAACTGTGTGTGATTTCCTTTTCTTTTTTTTCCTGAGCTGTAAAGTAAAGCCTTTAGAGGATTTTCCTGTGGACATTCCCTGTTGTCAGTTAAGATGAGGGGAAATGAAAACACTGTGTTGTTAGTACAGTGGCAGAGAACACCAACTATTAGGCATGGGAATTGGGAACGGTTCTAAATTTTTAGAGCCCCTGGAATCATACGTCGCTGATGTTTTCTGCAGGTTTAAACACTTCCATGCTTTTTTTTTTAAACGGCATGCATCATGATGTCACACGCTGCCATTACCAAGCAACGCCGTGACACCGTCACTACCACGGGATAATGGCAGAAGCGTATGTAAGCAGTAGCAGCATGGCGTATGATAAATATGAGTTGAAGCATCTCTTGATGTGGCAGCATGGGATAAAATGAAAGACTGCAATGTGTTCGACAGTCTACGAAGTCCGCCCTCAAATGATTCCCAAACAAGCAGCACCTCCGTTAGTGACGGTAATATTTGCTCATTATTGCAGGTGTAGTGTGGCCGACTACTGATTGGAGGATCAGTGGTTTGATTCCTGCTCTGTCTGCATGTCGAAGTGTCCTTGAGCAAGACACTGAACCCCCAGTTGCTCCTGATGGGTCAGGCCAGCGCCTGTGTATGTCCATGGCAGCTCCGCCATCATCAGTGTGTGAATGGGTGGATAGCAGGATCTGTAAAGTGCTTTGGTCATCCGGAGATGAGAAAAAAGCACTATATAAGTGAACACTATTTACCATCCATCCATCCACAGTTTGCTTTTATCCAAAATGGTATCTTTTAACTTCTCTCCGGATACATTAAAATGGTTTGCATCTTATCTCCAGAATAGAGAACAGTGTGTAAAAGTTCACCAGGATAAATCCTTATTTTTAAACAACCGTATGGGTATCCCACAAGGGTCCATTCTTGGTCCTTTACTTTTCAGCATTTTTATTAATGACTTGACACTACACTGCTCAGCTGCAACATGTCAACTTTATGCAGATGATGCAGTTATTTACACAGCTGTCAAGCCTCCAGCACAGGCTGCAGATGTACTGTCTACAAGTATGGTTGATGTCCAAGAGTGGCTCTTCCAGAACCATCTATTGCTGAACCTTCAGAAAACAGTTTCAATGTGCTTTTCAATCAAAAAATGTAACCTGCAACATTTTAAAGTTAATATACATGATCAAGACATCAGTTTAGTTACAGAATTCAAATATCTTGGCATTGTACTAGATCCTCAATTCAAATTTAATCTTCATATAAAGAAAATTTCTAAAACAGTAAAAAAAAATCTGAACTGCTTTAAATTAATTAGATATTACATACCATACCAAGCAGCTGTACTGTATATGCATTCAATGGTTTTTTCTCATATATCATACTGTTTGACAGTCTGGGCTCAAGCAGCTCCTTCCACAATAAAACATATAGGTTCATTATATAACCAAACTCTAAAAATCTTGGATAAAAAGCCCATTAGGTGGCATCACTGTTATATTTTAAAAAAATACAATCTATTGAGTTTTGAGAGTTTCATTGACCTCTGTTTTCTGAAATTAATTTTCAAATGTTTCCATAAATCAGTGCCAGAGCCACTTGCTGGTTTCATCCAAAGACAGGACAGCAGCAGAGCCACCAGGAGTTCTGTTAACAATAACTGTAAAATATCCCACCGCAGAACCACATTTGGACAAACAGCTTTCTCTATAAAGGGCAGTCATATCTGGAACGCAATGCCAAATCAGAATATGAATCAGAATCAGAATCAGAATCAGCTTTATTGGCCAAGTATGCACAACACATACAAGGAATTTGACTTTGGCTAAAAAAAATGAAATTAAAATAATAACCGACTTTAAAACGTTTACTACAAAGGTTAAAAACTGGCTGAAAAATAAACAAGAATGTACCCATGTATGAAATGATTGTCTGCAGGGTGAGAGTGAATGAAGGGAAGGAATGAATGTGTTTGTTTATAGTGAGTGACGAAGGGAGGGAGGCCTGAAATAGGCAAATGTGGACCAGGTTTTTATATTGTGTATTTATAATCTTGTTTGCATTGATGTATGTGGTTATTGTTTATTCTGTTTTCATTTTTTCTTTTCCTTATCCTTCTTTCTTTTTACCTGTTTCTTCTTTCTAAAGCCCATCCAGGGACAAGAGTTGCAAATTAGCTAATAGCTATACACTCTTAATGCAACACATTAGATTGATTGTCATTTGATTAATTGTCTATGTTTATTGCACTGTCCCTGTCAAATAGACAGATAAAATAAAATAAAATCCATCCATCCATCCATCCATCCATCTTCTTCCGCTTAATCCTTTTCGGGTCGCGGGGGGGTTGGAGCCTATCCCAGCATCTTTGGGCGAGAGGCAGGGTACACCCTGGACAGATCGCCAGTCCATCGCAGGGCAAACACAGAGAGACACACAACCATTCACTCTTACAGTCATACCTAAGAAGAATTTAGAATCCCCAGTTTGACACTATTTACCATTAGTAGAATATTAGCGCGATGCTAGCAGGCTGAGTTTAATCTGTTTTTTTAACTCATAAAACCCAACTAAAAACATCTGATGCTTAAATATGATCTTATTCTTTTTAGACGATGACAGGTAGTTCTAAGGTTTTGCCAACTTGCTCGTCCTCTGCTCCTTGGCAGGATAACCCACTGATGCTACCTGCGTATGGGGCTGTAATGAAGTTTGTAGTGCAAGGATTTCATCCATTCATGACCGTAGAGCAGCTGGAGCTTGGGTAGGTGGTACGTGTGATGTAGGTTACAGATTAATACTGAATCACTCATTCCCAGAATAAGTAATGTCTTGAGGTTTTACCAGTATGTTAATATACAATTATTTTATGCATGTACTGTATGGGTGTATATACACTGTGCATATATACTGTATATATTAAAAAAACATGCAAAAAATACATCCATATAGAACAGAATAGGCTTTATTGTCATTGTACAGTTGTACAGTACAATGAAATTGTGGAGTCATATGTTTGTGATTGCTAAAATAACATAATCGTGCAGCTGTTTCTAATCACTTCAGTATTCCATTTATACTGCTTTTATTTATATTGCATTTCAGCATTTAAACATAACAAATGTTACAAGGCATGAATGCCCATTTTTACATGTTTACAGTCTTTTATATTTGATTGTATTATATCGTTTTAAGAGAAGAAGCATTGTTTAAAGTCAGAAAAATAAGAAAACTCCTGAATTGATGCTGAAATCCTGTGGAGGCCTGCTTTTTCCCCACATGGAAAACTGATCAAGAATTGATAAGGGAACTGATAAAGAATCAGATCGATAAGCAAAATTGACAGTGCCCCTGATACTGATAAAATCTTATCAATTCCCATTCTTATCGACTATGTGACAACCTGATGCAGTTACAAAACCGCCATTATCATCAAGCATTATCTTACATGATGCCCTATCACTGTGCTACCAAAAGATACATAGATTGTTTGAAGGGTTTACATACACACGTGGACAAAATTGTTGGTACCCCTCTGTTAATGAAAAACCCACAATGGTCACAGAAATAACTTGAATCTGACAAAAGTGGTAATAAATAAAAATTCTATGAAAATTAACCAATGAAAATCAGACAATGCTTTTGAATTGTGGTTCAACAGAATTACTTTAAAAAACAAACTCATGAAACAGGCCTGGACAAAAAAGATGGTACCCCTAGAAAAGATTGAAAATAATATGACCATAGGGACATGTTCAACCAAGATGTGTTCTCTAATTAACATCACAGGTGTCTACAAACTTGTAATCAGTCAGTCGGCCCATTTAAAGGGTGACAAGTAGTCACTGTGCTGTTTGGTGACATGGTGTGTACCACACTAAACATGGACCAGAGAAAGCAAAGGAGAGAGTTGTCTCAGGAGATTTGAAAGAAAATTATAGACAAGCATGTTAAAGGTAAAGGCTATAAGACCATCTCCAAGCAGCCTGATGTTCCTGTGACTACAGTTGCACATATTATTCAGAAATTTAAGATCCACGGGACCGTAGCCAACCTCCCCAGACATGGCCGCAGGAGGAAACTGATAATACGAATGGTAACAAAAGAGCCCAGAACAACCTCTAAACACGTTCATGGTGAACTCCAAGGTCAAGGTACATCAGTGTCAGACTGCACCATCTGTCGTTGTTTGAGCCAAAGTGGACTTCATGGGAGACGACTAAGGACGACACCACTGTTGAAAACAAATCATAAAAAAGCCAGACTGGAATATGCCAAACTGCATGTTGACAAGCCACAAAGCTTCTGGGAGAATGTCCTATGGACAGACAAGACAAAACTGGAACTTTTTGGCAAGGCACATCAGTTCTATGTTCACAGACGCAAAAATGAAGCATACCAAGAAAAGAACACTGTCCCTACTGTGAAACATGGAGGAGGTTCTGTTATGTTCTGGGGCTGCTTTGCTACTTCTGGCACAGGGTGTCTTGAATCTGTGCAGGGTACAATGAAATCTCAAGACTATCAAGGTATTCTAGAGAGAAATGTGCTGCCCAGTGTCAGACAGCTTGGTCTCAGTCGCAGGTCATGGGTCTTGCAACAGGATAATGACCCAAAACACACAGCTAAAAACACCCAAGAATGGCTAAGAGCGAAACATTGGACTATTCTAAAGTGGCCTTCTATGAGCCCTAATCTTAAATCCTATTGAACATCTGTGGAAGGAGCTGAAACATGCCGTCTGGAGAAGGCACCCTTCAAACCTGAGACAACTGGAGCAGTTTGCTCATGAGGAGTGGGCCAAAATACCTGCTGAGAGGTGTAGAAGTCTCATTGACAGTTACAGAAATCGCTTGATTGCAGTGATTGCCTCAAAAGGTTGTGCAACAAAATATTAAGTTAAGGGTACCATCATTTTTGTCCAGGCCTGTTTCATGAGTTTGTTTTTTAAAATAATTCTGTTGAACTACAATTCAAAAGCACTGTGTGATTTTCATTGGTTAATTTTCTTAGAATTTTTTTTATTACCACTTTTGTCAGATTCAAGTTATTTCTGTGACCAATGTGGGTTTTTCTTTCATTAACAGAGGGGTACCAACAATTTTGTCCACAGCTGTAAAAAGAAGGGTAGCTGTATCTTGGTGAACATGTAACAATGCATAATGTACTGTAAAGTCCATGTAATGGCCAGACAATAGAGAGACTAATTCTTCCCTTCCACAATCTTAAATGTTAAGGGATGTAAATCATATGCAAAATGTCCCAACTGAAAGGTCATGTGACATTTTGATGCACACTTGCAACAAAACCACACAGCCCACACTGCTTCCCGTCTCACTGTTTTCATAGCCAAATATCTCTACCTGATGCCATTTGAAAATGTGCTTCACTTGCATGCTGTGCTTGTATTTCCCAAGTGTGTGCAAAGCAGACACAGTTATATAAACTATATCAGGTTGTTGCACAAGCTCAGTTATCACATAGTATCATGACTCCATCAATAATAGGAAGTTGTGGACTTAAAGGCAAGGCTTTTTACATTTGCGGAACAGTTGATGTGGCCATATAATTTCATATTTTCTTCTTTAGAAATGTTAAATTGCTAAAGTGACACTTTGGCAAAAAAAAAATAAATAAATAAAATTTTCTGTTGTTAGCATGTCTGTAACATGTTTTTGTGACTTACAAGGCATATCAAGAGCAAAATTTCACCACAGTCCCAAGTCTGTTTTTCTGCTGTGGAATTTCCACTTTGGTGAAGCCCCCCTCAAACAGGCGAGTTTGGACAGATGGTTTCTAGCTATGTAACTATTCCTGCTTAGCCTGGTTGGTTATGGCATTAACCTTGTCGGCCTCCGTTGGTCTATGATGACCATGGAAGAGAATCTTAGATGTCTACTCTGCTGGAACAGCACCACCTGTGGCTGAACAGGCCGATGCACGAATGGCAGTCTCTGTCATACAGGTCGCACTTGTGGATGGTCTCCGTGCTGCTGGGTCTGTGGCGGTTCTTCCTGCGGGTCCTTTTTTCATCTGCTGCAGCAGTCAGTTTCTCTTCACCCGCCTTGAGCTGTCTGGTCAGGGTGCCTCTCCATTTGGAGCAGTCCGTTGCGAGATCCTCCCAGCGCTCTGTGTTGATCTCCAGGGCCTTCATATCTCTCTTGCAGACGTCTCTGAAGCGCAGCTGTCGGCGGCCAGCGTCTCTCCTGCCAGTCGCCAGTTCTCCGTAGAGGACGTCTTTGGGGATTCTGCCATCCTCCATACGGTGAACATGACCTAGCCAGCGAAGCCTGTGCGGTCTGAGTAGAGTGAACATGGAGGGAAGGCCGGCGCGAGACAGGACTTCTGTGTTGGGCACTTTGTCCTGCCAGGATATGTCCAGGCGGCGGCAAATGCAGCGCAAGTGGAAAGAATTCAGTCTCTTTTCCTGCCGGGCGTATGTTGTCCACGTCTCACTCCCATAGAGCAGTGTGCTGATGACGCAGGTGTTGTACACTTCCATCTTTGTCTTGACAGAGAGTTTGGGATTCTCCCACACTCGTATGGTGAGGCGAGCGAGTGTGGAGGCTGATTTTCCAATCCTCTTGTCGATCTCTGTATCAAGGGAGAGGTTGCTGCTGATCGTGGACCCCAGGTACATGAACTGATTCACGACCTCCAGCTCGTAGTCGTCGATGGTGATGGTTGGTGGTGCTTCCATGCCTTGCGCCAAGACGTTAGTCTTCTTCAGGCTGATGGTAAGCCCGAAGTCCATGCATGCCTGGGAGAAGCAGTCCATCAGGGACTGAAGCTCCTGCTGTGTGTGGGTCATGACTGCAGCGTCGTCTGCGAACAGCATATCTCTGATTAGAGCCTCACGTACTTTGGTTTTGGCTTTCAGGCGGGCGAGGTTGAAAAGCCTGCCGTCAGATCTTGTATGCAAGTAGGTTCCCTCTGTTGCTGAGCTGAAGGCATGCCTCAGGAGCATAGCAAAGAAAATCCCAAAGAGGGTTGGCGCAAGTACACAGCCCTGTTTCACTCCGCTGTGTATATTGAATGGCTCTGAGACGTTGCCGTCATACTGCACCATCCCCTGCATGTTGGTGTGAAATGATTCGATGAGGCTTTGCAACTTTGGTGGGCATCCTATCTTTGGCAGGATTTTGAAAAGGCCCTCTCTGCTGACCAGATCAAACGCTTTGGTGAGGTCGATGAAGGCGACGTACAGGGGCATGTTCTGTTCTCTGCACTTCTCCTGGAGTTGGCAGATGGAGAATACATGTCCACCGTCGATCGCCCAGCGCGGAAGCCACACTGAGACTCGGGGTAGACACGCTCGGCAAGCTTCTGTAGACGAATGAGGACAACTCGTGCGTAGACTTTGCCAACAATGCTGAGGAGGAAGATGCCCCTGTAGTTGTTGCAGTCGCTTCTCTCCCCTTTATTTTTGTAGAGGGTGATGATCTTGGCGTCCCTCATGTCCTGTGGTACGGCACCTTCCTTCCAGCACTGGCAGAGGACGTCATGCAATGGCAGCAGTAGGGCGGTCTTGCAGTGTTTGATCAGGTCGGGGGGTATGCCGTTGTTGCCAGGTGCCTTGCCAGCGGCCAAGCTATCAATGGCCTTGCTGAGTTCGTCGATGGTTGGCTAGGCGTCAAGTTCATCCATGGATGGCAGGCAATCGATGGCATCAAGGGCTGACGGTGTCACAATGTTCTGTCTGGAGTAGAGGTCAGAGTAGTGCTCCACCCATCTCTTCATCTGCTTGTTTTTTTCTGTGATCATCTCCCCAGTGGAGGATTTGAGGGGGGCCGTCTTGCTCTGAGCTGGACCAAGTGCTTTCTTGATGCCGTCGTACATACCACGGATGTTCCCTGTTATGGCAGCGGTTTGAATGTCTTGGCTGAGCTGAGTCCAGTACTCGTTGGTGCAGCGCCGAGCAGTCTGCTGAACTTTGCTTCTCACAGCCCTGAGGATCTGGAGATTCTTCTTGTTTGGGTACTTCTTGTACTCAGCAAGTGCTGAGCGCTTGGCTTCAATGATGGGGGTCATCACGGACGACTTGGCATCAAACCAGTCCTGTAACTTCGAGGTCTTCCTCCCAAAGATGGCCAAGGCTGTGCGGTGGATGATGTTTCGCAGCTCTTCCCACTTCTGCTTTGCGGACTCTCCTTCTTGTGGTTCACCAGGTTCCTTCACAGAGGTGGAGGCAAACTGCTCGACAATTTCTGGTTGGGCCATCTTGCTGGTGTTAATCCGTGCCTTTCCAGGCTGTCTGGCGCGGTGGAATTTCTTCAGCTGCAGCTTGACCTTGCAACACATCAATGAATGGTCTGTGTTGCAATCTGCACTCTGGAATGAGCGGGTGATTAGCACGTTCTTCAGTGAGGTGCGCCTGGTCAGGATCAAGTCCATCTGGTGCCAGTGCTTTGAGCGCGGATGTTGCCAGGAAACCTTGTGTTGGGTTTTGGTCTTGAAGAACGAGTTTGTAATGCACAGATCATGATGTGTGCAGAACTCGAGCAACCGCTGTCCGTTGTCGTCCATTCTGCCCACGCCGAATGGTCCAAGACAGGAGGGCCAGGAGTCGTGGTCAGCACCCACTCTGGCATTGAAGTATCTAAGGAGAATGAATTGTTCAGAGTTGGGGATGATCCTGACAGTTGTTGCGAGATTCTCGTAGAACTCGTCTTTTGCCTCTGGCATGGCTGTCAGTGTTGGAGCATACACACTGACGAGGGTGACTGGGCCTTGAGTGGTGTTAAGGTGGAGGGTGAGGAGTCGTGCAGAGCCATTGCTGCCCGGTTCCACCATCTTCAGCAAGGAGTTCTTCACTGCGAAGCCCACTCCGTGTTCCCTGTGTTCGTCACTGCCCTTTCCCTGCCAGTAGAACGTGTAGTCCTTGTCTCTCAGTGTGCCTGCGTCAGCCAACCGTGTTTCCTGGAGAGTGGCGATATCCATTTCCAGTCTCTTCAGCTCATTATTGATGACAGCAGTCTTCCTGGTGTCGCTGATGTCCTTGAAGTTAGCAGCGAGTCCTGTCATCATAGTGCGGACGTTCCAAGTTCCCAGTTTTAGAGTTGGTCTCTTTTGTTTTGTTGTCTTGCCTGGTGCGAAGGTTCTCAGCCTGCCGTTCGGTCTTCACCTCATCCCCGTGCACCCAATGAGGAAAGCAGGCTGTGGCGGGACAACACCTTATTGGCTGGGGGCTGCCTAGCTTGAGGCGGGCGGTAGATGTCCAGTGAGATCAAATGATCCCTCACACCGTCAGGAACAACCCCTGGTGCCACGCTCTATGCCAGTTGAGCGTGGCGCCAGGAAGCCTTTCCCGTGACCAGGTATGCCGCAAGGCAGCGGAGGTTTGAAATGAGGGTTTACCTTCCCCTAGATGGGCTACCTTCCCAGGTTAACGGGCCACCATCTACCCAAAGCATCTGGTTTTAAGGCGCCAGAAATCCGCCCTCACCCCTTCTCCTATTAGTAAAAGCAGTTCCGCCGGGCTTAGAAACTAAACCACATGGGCAGGCTAGGAGTTGGACTTAGTTGTCAGAGGCTTTTTGAGACACACGCCATAAGGAGCATTTTGTAAGCACTGGGAGCTTAACCCCAGTGCCCCTCCTGGCTATGACAACCTTGGAACTAATGGCATTAACCAATCAGAGGGATGCTCTTGGCTACCTTGGGGGAAGAGGGAGGAGCCAAGGAGCAGCAGGATTGAGGGGGCTGAAAGCCTCCGTTTTGCATAGTGATTAGCGAAGCAGTGGAGGAGGAGGGAGGAGAGGAGGGGACGGGGCGCCCCGGGGGGCCCGGCTTGAATGTTGCCCAGCGAGACTGCTGCTCTCAGCTTACTTCGCCAGCAGACGGGGCACCGAGCTGTGGAATGTGAGCCATCCAGTAGGCCACTTTTGGTAAGCAGAACTAGTGTCGGCTTGCCGCAGTCGCTGGCGGATGGGACGCCGCGCTCAGTGAGACCGCTTTCAGAAAAATGCTTCGCTTTTTACTTTCGAAGATATTGGCAAAACTTTAAGGTGTGGAAGCATCGTGAACAGACTAGCAGCCCGTAGCAGTGACCAATCACGTGTAAGCCCTGCAGGCCGCAAATTAAAATATTCATAAGTCCACGCATACTTAAGTAGGTGAAAAGTTTAAAAGCTCTTTCCAAGCAATTCTAAGGCAATGAAAGTTTTTCTGTGGGTAAAAAGCCACAATATACTATTTTGGGCAACGTATTTGTTTTTGAGGTGGTTTTAGGTGGCTTTAGAGCCGCCGGAGTGCATCTTTAAGAGCAGCAGAGTCATTACCAAATTTGTTTCATTAAAAGGGTCATTGATTGCACTTTTCATACATTTTAACAGCTCATACGTCTTAATGAAATGCTTGTGACATATCTATTAAAATTTTCTTTAATTATTTATTGCAGCAACAACTAGAAAAGCACTCGGAGAGCGCAGACCTCCGCCAAGCGCCACAGTTCCCCCCATACAGTGTTTGTGTGTACGTTTTCAGATTCCTTGACCATGAAAACATATGACTAGCAATTGGATTCACAATGATAGGATTAGTGGTTCAGTAGTTATTGAGGAAAATGGCATTTTCCATAATGGCAGTTTTCTTCTGGACGGTGATCCGGATCACCACCAAAATGTAATCATCTGTAGGATACCCCATTTCTGACAATCTGTGAAAATTTCATGAAAATCCGTCCATAACTTTTTGAGTTATCTTGCTGACAAACAAACAGACAGACAGACAAACCAACGCCGATGAAAACATAACCTCCTTGGCGGAGGTAATTATCATCTTTTCCAGCCCTTCTGAGAACAGCTGGTATCAGTGCATGTCTCTTTTAATCTTGAAGGCAGCATTTAACGCCACCCTCCCTCATATCACTATTCCTAATCCTAGTTGGCTAGATCCTAGTTTGGAGGTAACTAATGTAAATTTGTCTTAAAGAATGATTGAAATAATCCCTGGAGTACAATAAGTACAGAAACATTCGCGAATAAGCCAAGACTAGTGGCTAAACTACTAGCTTGAGCTTGTCGCCTTAGTGATGCTAGGGTGCTAATGATGTAGCATCATGGCAAAAGTTTAACATAAGCTAGAATGATGCAAGGTTATCAACTGTGGATTAGTGAACCAGGTGGAAATAGTCATGCCTAGGGTGACTGAAATCTAACAACATAAACACAGCCTTCATAGTACCATTGCTAGCTCTTAAGCTAACACCTTTAGCTCCCCGCCCATCTACATGGCAGACAGCTCAGCTAGCCAATAACAGAGCAGTGGGCAGGTATCAAATCTAGGGACGTTTACCTTGTAGTGATGTTTTCCATTTTTGGACGTACAGGAAAATATTTGGACGTTTTAAAACGGGTTGGAGAGAAAAACGAGATAAAGGCTGTGTGTTTTTTAAGTGAAGTGAGTGTTTTGATATTTTTTCGATAATCACGTGACCAATAGATGCATTTCAGAAGGTTAAAACCGACAAAAACTCAAATTTTCAGTCAGTAGCCCCTTTAACATTATAGCTGTGCACTACAAATGAAATAAGACTCTCAGTTTTAAATAAAAATATGCCACAATTTAACACAAAAGTAACAACACTATGGTAGATGATGATGTAGACTCCTCTCATACTCTAAAAATAAGTTAAATTAATCATGTGAACCCAGAAGGGAAGATTGTGCGTCTATAAGTGGGATGTCACCGTGAGTACAAGTGAGACATTTCTTAGTTGTCATTTTAGCAAAGAGACTTTCTGTTGCAGAGTCACGGTCACATCTCTTTCCTGGAAATGACGAATGCAGCCCCCCCCCGTCAGCCTCACTTTGTTCCTCTCCTCCACGTCTGCACACGTATGCATGCTACTGAATGGGAAGTTATTTTGTCTGTCCATGCAAATTTCCTCCATTTTCAATGTATGTTCAAGATTTTTATTTTTTTTTTGACATGCTGCAGCAGTTGGAATTGATGCTGCACAGGGTTAAATGCTGCCTGTGAGCGGAGAAAGGAAATGTTGTCACTACCTGAATATATGCAACAAAAAAAATGGAAAAATGAGTGGCTGAGCTGTCAGTGTGTTGTCTTCGAGAGAGAAGTGTTTACTATAAACACGAGTCAGACATGTTTCATCACTAAGAGAAAGGTCTGGTGCACCCACATATCTTTTCATGATATGTGGGTGTTCAAAGGGCACACGGGGTATTTCAGACCCTTTTAGCAGAATGGCAGTAAACAAGAGGGCTCATGGCAGGAAGTGATGTATCACGCCATCAACGACTTTTTGTTTGCACCACGCAGAGGTATTCTCACCAGTAACCACACAAACTTGAGCCCAGGTCATGTGATTAGCAGCAGGAATGCAATCTTCAAAGGCGATGGTACGGTCCCTCTAAAAGGAGATCAGTTATTTACTTGTGATAACTGTGTCGTGTGATCACATCTGGCTACTGGGTCTAATAAAATTCAGCCGTCCCCTTGCTGGTCTTATTAGAGAACACATGTCAAGCTCTGTCCTCTACTTCAAGGACAGATCACAAGACAGCAGAAAATCCTTTGATGGCGAGATTTGCATCGACTAAACAAGCTTAACCTGACACAGTGGGAGAAAATTCATGCCATATTAAGATGCTGGATAAATTGCATGCGACGTGTATATTTTTACCCTGTAAAGTCATCAGTTTGTAGTAGTTTCACATACTGTATACTGCCGTCTTAAACCACCTCACCAGTGACAGTTACTGTATGACGTCCGTGTCACACACTTCAGCTCAATGTGTGACACGGCCTGCCCTCAGAAACATCTGCTGACCTTGGCAGAGGCTGTCTTTGCCTCTTTGCTGTTTGAGTTATCATTGACTGCTTGTGGTTTCATATCCCAGCAGGTTAGGCACAGAAATAAATAGAAGAGAAAGCACATCGATTTTATAATATGACAATCAACTTGTAACAAAGGGCCTGCTTCAGAACAATGTAGGTCACTGCTGTTTTAATATGCACAATAATGGCATTGTTTGTTGGACAGGAAAAATAAGGCTCATCACAATTGTAAGTTATATTTGGAACATTCTAATTTTCTTTGTTGTTTTCAACATTTCCGGTGTTTGATTACACATTGTACAAATGCACAATGCCCAAATTATGTTCTCGGATAGTGGGCATGATTTCATAATTGCATGTGGCGTAAAAGGACAGAAAATGGCCATTATTCATTCAAAATGTGCTTCTGTTAGCTGGAAAATGACATCTGAGCATGATCTATCATAACTTTCACTTGTAATTTCCACCTGTCCACTCTGTTCATCAGTTCAATTAATAAAGAAATAAATGCATAATCTGGATGCTGTAGCCTGTGGGTTCATCATTAAAGCTGATCATATGAACAAAAACAAAACCTGTTTGGAATCCTGTATGAAAATTAAAATAATTGATTGTGACATAATTTTTAAAATCCTGCTTATGAAAATGACAGATAATGAAAGTGTAGTACAATCTCTGGTCCAGAAAAATCCTTGAAATAGCAGTTGTTTATATTTATTTAACTGGAGTTTATATAGTTCTTAATTTAGAGATGAATTTTCATTACTTCACATTTTTGAATAGCATAAACTGCTAAATATTGCATAATATCCTGCTTTTTACAGCAGAAAAACTGGTAAATAGAAAATATTCTCTTGATCTGCTGGGAGTCTTTCCTGTAATTTTATGGAATTTATTTCACCAGTACACAGATAAATACTTAGAAGTTATTACTGACAAAACTGTAATGTAACCTACCATTTCAAGACTTGTGTTCTATTACATGAAAGCACTCAGAGAGTGCAACCTCCACCAAGGTAGCCAGTTTTCTCCCTCATGTTTAATTTCTCCCAACAGCCGGTACATACTGTGTGAGGTGGAGGACTTCTTGGTGCTCCTGCTACAGCAGTCTAGCCTGAGCAGAGATGTTAAGTAAAGGCGTTTACTCTGTTGTAATATTTATCCCTCCAAAAAGTGGTTATAAACAATACTTTTTGGATTTATGGAAAATAAATTACATATAGCAAAAACTGGGTGTCTGTTCACTCACAGTTGTTCTATTTTTTAACTTTTTATTATTTTATAAAGAAAATTGCAGTACATTTCATCCCCCCCCCCCCCCCCAAGGATTTATTATAATGGAGTGAATGGTCTGAACACAGCAAAGATCCTGGAAAAGCTAACAAATATAAAATGCTCTTTAAAAAAAATCCTGGATACAGGTAGTAGTCTGTGTCACTCTCAAAATAGCTGGTTGGACCTTGCTCCGTTTCCAACATCTCCTGAAAATGTGATCAGAATTCATCCCTAACGTTTATTCATGTTCTTTATACACACAAACACAAGCTAACGAACAGAGCTGAAAACAATCTCCTTGGTGGAGCTTAGCAAATGGCCTCAGTGGTCTGACACAAATCAGAACTGCACTACAGCGAGGCATGCAGTGGGTTTTCTCTCAGTATTGCTGTCCTCATTGCAATTTTTCTCAGGTCACTCCTCTTCTGCTCCCTCGAGCAACTCAAGAGCTGCCTCCTGCATCCATGTCAAGCCTCCGACACAGTTTGAACTGTAACTGGATTTTGTAGTCACCACAGAAAGTTTTTAGCTTAGAAATTACACATACAGTAGATAGATAGCTAGATAGATAGTAAAATCATTCACTTATATAGCACTTTTTTACTCATCTCTGGATGACCAAAGTGCTTTTCAGATCCTGCTATTCATGCACGGCAAAAGAGCTGCATGGCCTGGCCCACCAGAAGTAACTGGAGGTTCAGTGCCTTGCTCAAGGACACTTCAACATGCAGACTGCAGACAAAGTGGGAAGTGAACCACTGACTGTCCGATTAGTAGTCGGCCATACTACATCTGTGCCACAGCCACCCCATAGATAGATAAATAGATAGATGTACTTTATTGATCCCAAACTGGGAAATTTTAGTGTAACAGCAGCATGACATACAGTAACCAGACCAAACAGACAGAAATACCCACAGCATAATAGAATAGTAAAGAAAATAGAAAAGGAATTACATAGAAAAGTTAAACACACTAAATTAACCAAAAGCTAAAAATAAAGGATGACCCGTACATAATATATATAGCTAAGTACTGAGTAAGAGGTAAACTGTACTGTGCAAAATAGAACCACAAGGTGCAGGGTGAAATGTACGTAAGGTACAAAGTAGACTGAAAAGTGCAGTGTGACAGCTGGATTATAACCACTTTCCAAACATTAGAGTGCATTATTGTACAGTGAAATGGCATTTGGCAGGAAAGATTCCCTGCATCAGTCCGTTTGACAGTAGAGCTGTAGCAGTCTACTGGAGAGAGTGCTCCGCTGTCTACCCAGTGTGTGGTGGAGGGGGTGATCAGGGTTATCCATGATGGGTAACAGTTTGTTCAGTGTCCTCCTCTCCATCAGTCACAAAAGTCTCCAGCTTGAGACCAATTACAGAGCCAGCCTTCTTGATAATCTTAATAAGTCTATTGGTGTCACTGGCTGTGATACTACAACCCCAACAAACGGCGGCAAAGAAGATAGCGCTGGCAACAACAGCCTGGTAGAAAAGCTCTAACAGCTTGTTGCACACGTTGAAGGATCTCAGCTTCCTCAGGAAGTAGAGTCTGCTCATCCTCTTCTCCCCCCATCACCACCAAATCTGCAATGTGAAGGCGTCCTCTTCCTCCTGAAGTCAATCACCATCTCTCTGGTCTTGCTGACATTCAGCCTCAGGTGATTCTGTTCGGCCCACTCCACAAATCTGTCTAGTAGTGCCCTGTACTCCCCCTCCTCTCCCTCTCTTATACACCCAGCAACAGCCTAGTCATCAGAGAATTTCTGCAGGTGGCATAATTCAGAGTTGTACTGAAAGTCAGTGGTGTATAAGGTAATGAAAAAAGGAGAAAGCACATACAGTATATCAAAAAGAAAGCAGCTCTCTGTCATTCAAAATTTATCAGTCTGTTTAGCTCCTACTCCAGAAGCAGCAAGAACACTAATCACCTGCAGCTGTCATCATTGCCTCCACCTGCCTCTGATTGCCCCACACTTCTAGCCCCACTGTCACTTGTAGCAGTGTGGGATCATAATGTGTGGTCAGCCCTCTGCCAGCCTTCTTGTTGTCTCCTGCTCACCAAGCTCGTGTCCGCTTATCCAGTTGCCTGTTTGTTTTCTCATCCTCTTAGCTCCTCGAAGCCTCCTTGCTGTGGTTCTTCTCTCCCTCCCGGACTTTCAAGTAAGCTTTCTCTGCAATATTCAATCATTCAAACTAACCCTTCTTGGCCCACAATCAATAGACTGGAAACTGTCACACTTAGTAAGGGCTGTTAGGGATTTTTGGTTCAGATGCTTCCAAAGGCACCAAATTTTGAAGAGATATTCCTTATATCATACTTTTATGATTTTTTTTTTAAGGGCGCCAAGAAATCCAACTCCTGGGGTCACTATATTTGGAAAATTCAATATGGCCACCTGTCGCATCAGCGTGACATTATACTTAAACAACCAAAGGGGGTAGAATAATGTGTAATACTGCTTTTTTTTTTAGGTTTTTGAGGTCGAGGAATTCGATTCTGGTGCTATTTTATAAATTTAAGGCTAAGATGAGCAAAAAAGTCACAGAAAGGCAAAGTTAAAGGTTTTTTTTTTTATTACACTTTCACAAATAGTGACCCATTAATCTTGTCTTAAAATTATCTTTGTAATTGTTCATAACAATTTAAAAGGTCATTAAACCTGAGCTAGCCTGATTTCACATTCTATATTTCAGACATTGCATGACAAGTGTGACTTAATCTGAATGAAAATAAGTATTGAAATCAAGAAAAGGAGGACTTCATAACAAGGCTAGCTGGGTGTTGAAATGTTTTGTGCCACAGAAACTGGGAACTTTGTTGTCTGTGTCAAATAGACAAATCTGAAGAGGCTTTGCAAACACCAAAGGAAGAAGGACTCTTTATCACTTGAGAGAGATCTGAGGGACTTTCACACTATTGATGACAAAAATCTTCCTGCTTGCATCAATGTAACTATCGTCCAATTGGATGATGGATCAGGTATTGCTAAAACTCTTCCACTACACAAGGCCAAGTATCACAAGAGATGCAGAAGCTACTGTAGTAGCTCATGTGTGAAATGAGCCAGGGAAAAGCTACAAAAGGATGGCATGTCTCAGAACAGTCCAAAAAAGCTCAGGTCCTCTGGAGAGTTTCAGTCTCCTGTGAATGTCAACAGTTGTGTGATTTGTCTGCAAGATGATCAGACCAACCTTCACAAGGTTGTAACTGATGTTGTGGACTCAAACCCTAAGAGATGGGCAAAGACAACCAAGAACTTTCCATTACTTGGTAGACTAGTGAGTGTAGCTTCCAGTTTGCATGCTGCTGCTGTTTACTACCATCATCAGTGTTATGTACACCTGCATGTCTCTGCTCGTGCTGCTGACCAACATGATTCTTTGGGTCCTGCACATGAACCTTTCGATCCCATTATCTGTGCTCAAATTGTTGCACTGTCTTCAAACTCTGACCTTCGTGAGATGTACCAAAATCTAATGAGGGATCAGAATCATCCTTGCCATGACAAAAAAGAGCCACACTCTACTCTGTTCAAGGAACACCTTCTCAAACTCCTGCCTGAATGACTTGAAGTTACTCAGGGCAATAAAGGCAGAAAAGACACTGATCACACAAAACTAAGGTTGCTGATGAGCTTGCCAGGGCATATAAATCTCAACTTGGTCAAGAAGAAGGTTTTGTATTCAAGTGGGCTCCAGTCATGATGCATAAATTTTGTCTAGAGTCAAGAACCCTTTTGATGGCACATTTCCATCAAATTGTCTCACAGCTCCTGTCAACAAAGAGATGAGAACTTTCTTCGATGTAGTCTTTCTGGGTCCATCAGATCTTCATCGGCATGAAAACATTGGAGGTGATGCCAATCTAGATGCTAGGGAGAAGACTGCATGCAACATTTCACAACTTCTCATCTACAACTTCATTAAGGGTACACGTCATCCAGTGAACACTACAGGAGTGTGGCACAGCAAAGAGCATGAAACACTGTTTCCCTTGTATCTTGGTCTCAAGCTACGTGAAGCTGAAAGGAACAGACAACAGATTGAGAATGACCATGAACAGGGTCTAACTAACTAACCTGCACTTATATAGCGCTTTTCTAGTCACAAAGACCACTCAAAGCGCTTTCATTAATACTAACCCTCTATTCTAAGGGCCTATAGGAAACAGATATCTAGGGACAATTTAGAACAGCCAGTTAACCTAACAAACAATTAACCTAACAAATTAACCTAACCTAACCAATTAACCTGTCTGTCCTACAATTGTGTAATGGAAGTGAAGCAAAGCATTGCACATGCAGTGCAAGCTTTCCACTGGTAACATTTCCGCATGGCGAGCGGCCACCCCTGAAACTATGCCGCCACGCTAAAGAAATATAAATTTAAGAAAAATAAATGAATGATGCTCCGCAAACATGCACATGAACAACACGCTTGACAGTCATCTGTGCGTCGGATTTTGAAAGCATGCTGCCCGTATGACCCTTCCAATCTGCAGGCAGAGTGTCTCTCTAGCATTAATGTCCAAGAGAAGCATGAGCTTATTAAAGTACTTTAAACACGGGAAAAAAAGCAGAAAAGGTATATAAGCAGTGAAGGCATTTATCGTGGTTTTAATCCACTGGTAACGGGAACAATAATGAAGAGTCACTTAGCAAACACTTAAAAACTTTTATCAATATGTTTCCTGCCCAACCAGGCGAAAAAAGACATTGGACCTGTGCTATGGATCCATAGAGAGGGCCTATAAATCACTCCCCCTTTCTCCTGTGGGATCCTCAGATCACAACTGTGTACATTTGCTGCCCACATATAAAACTGCTCTCAGAAGAGGCAAGGTGGAGACGAGAGACATAGATGTGTGGACAGAAGATTCAGTGCACAGCCTCCAGGAATGCTTTTACTGTACAGACTGGGAGATGTTGACACTGTCCTGCGGGGATGATTTGGACTCTTTGGTGGACGTCACATGCTCATACATGGCTTTCTGTAAAAATAAGATCGTTCCAAGTAAACGTGTCAAAATACATCCCAACAACAAACCATGGGTTACAAAATCAGTTAAATCCTGCTTACAGAGGAAAGCACTTGCCTTTAAACAGGGGTCTGTTTCTGAGCTACAGGTTGCCACAAAAGAGCTGAAATCCGAAATTTTAAGAGCAAAACAAAATTATAAATCAGAATTGGAAAGCAAGATGGCAACAAAGAAACTTGGTTCAGCCTGGGCCAATATGAAAACTATTGCAGGCCTTCAGAGCACAGAGCGCAGTAATCGTGTGTTTTTAGATGGTTTTAATTCAGACACAGAGCTGACTAATGCTCTTAATTGTTTTTATGGTCGTTTTGACTCCTTTGATTTTAGCACAGAAACCCAATATTTGAAACAGAAACTCAAAGACAATCAGCACTTTAATATTGAGGTGCAGGATGTTAAAGGGGAGTTCTGTGCTGTGAAAGTGAACAAAAGTCAGGGCCCTGATAATATATGTGGGCGCTTGGTAAAGTCCTGTGCACATGAACTGAGTCCTATATTTCATTACATTTTCAATAAGTCCTTACAGACTTGAAAAACCGGTCAGATGTGAGGCCCTAAAGCAGACTGAGCATGCATTGGATCCTCTGCAGTTTGCCTATAGGGCCTCACAGAGGAGTGGAGGATGCCACTGTCACTCTGTTTAACATGCTTTTTGAACATCTGGATTTTAATGGGACACACGCCAGACTTTTATTTGTGGACTTTTCCTCCGCCTTTAATACAATTCAACCTCATATCTTAGTTGAAAGGCTCCTGCAACAATTTGATTTGAGCAATAATCTGGTGGGTTGGATTCTGGATTTCTTAACCAACAGGACGCAGAGAGTAAGGGTCAATGGTACATTGTCTGACCTAAAGTGCTCTTCTACTGGCTCTCCTCAGGGGGGGGTGTTGTCACCACTACTCTTCATCCTGTACACAAACATGTGTCGGAGCAGACATGACAACAGACACATTATAAAGTATGCTGATGACTCAGTTATTGTCAGTCTCCTCCAGGATGGTGAGAGTGGCCACGGCCCAGTAGTTGATGATTTTGTTCACTGGTGTGAGGATTCCTACCTGCAGCTGAATACGACAAAAACTAAAGACATGATTATTGACTTTAGGAGGAAAACTCCCAGGCACAAAGTCACCGTACTAAAAGGCCAGACCACCGAATGTGTACAATCCTACAAATATCTTGGGACGATTATTGATAGTAATTTAAACTTTGAAGAGAACTGTGAAAGGGTGTGCAAAAAGGGTCAGCAACATTTGCATTGCTTGAGAAAACTTACACGCTTCCAAATTGACCGAACCATGACAATGTTTTATCAGGCTTTTATTGAATCTGTTTTATCCTTTTCTTTAGTGTCATGGTTTGGTCAGATAAAACTGAAACAGAGGAAATCCTTGGATCAGGTAGTTAGATGGTCCAGTCGTTTGCTTGGTGAGCCACAGCTGAACCTGACATCCCTGTACACCAGACAAGTACAAAGGATGGCTACCTCTATTTTAAATGACTCCCACCCTTTGCACTGCAACTTTCAGCTTCTTCCCTCAAGACGGAGGTTTGCTGTCCCAAAAAGTAGAACCCAGCGCTACAAAAACAGCTTTGTTCCTGCTGCTGTCAAAGAGTTGAACAAGCTGTAACAATATATTGCACATAATTTAGGTACCTATTTATTAACTCCATTTTATATTTACTTATTTTTGTAGGATGTTACTTGGGTTCTAAATATTTTATTGGGTTTTAGACCTTTGAGTTTTTAACCTCTTTGACTAGTTTTTAACTTTTAATATGACCCTTCTCTCTTACCTCTGGTTTTTCTCCCATCTCTTTGTCTTTTTATACCCTGATTGATGGAGCCTTGAGTATTTTTATCATGTTTATAGTCAGCTTCATGTGTGCCTGTGTTTGTGTCTATGTTGAATGTAATTTGTGGCTTGTAAATATGGATGTCACCAGACTGCAAAACAAATCTACCTACGGGTACAAATAAAGGAACCTGAACAGGTGTGGTCAGGCTTTACATGCAGGGAAACGCAAGGGTAACTGATGAATTGCTGAGGATTGGCTTCACCAGCCACTACGATATTAACTAATTTATGTTCATTGTTATGTACCTGCAAAGTTAAGATGACCAAAATTCATGAGGTCAGTGACTTTATTTCATCAACCACCTTCAGACAAACTAAATGTGCCAACATCCATCCATCCATCTTCTACCGCTTTTCCGGAGGTCCGGGTCTTGGAGGCAGCAGTTCAAGCAGAGAAGCCCAGACTTCCCTCTCCCCAGCCACCTGCTCCAGCTCTTCAGAGAGGATACCAAGGCGTTCCCAGACCAGCTGGGAGACATAGTCCACCGAGTCCTGGGTCTGCCCCGGGGTCTCCTCCCAGTGGGACGTGCCTGAAACACCTCAAGTGGGAGACATCCAGGAGGCATCCTAATCAGATGCCCATACCACCTCAACTGACTCCTTTCAATGTGGAGGAGCAGCACTTCTACTCTGAGCCTCTCCTGGATGACTGAGCTCCTCACCCTATCTCTGAGGGTGAGTCCAGCAATCCTACGGAGAAAGCTCATTTCAGCCGCTTGTATCCGCGATCTTGTTCTTTTGGTCATTACCCAAAGCTCGTGACCATAGGTGAGAGTAGGAACGTAGATTGACTGGTAAATCGACAGCTTTGCCTTAGAACTAAGCTACCTCTTCACCACAACAGACCGGTACAACGTCCGCATCACTGCAGATGCTGCTCCAATCTGTCTGTCAATCTCTCGCTCCATTTTCCCCTCACTCGTGAATAAGACCCCAAGATACTTAAACTCCTCCACTTGGGGCAGGAGCCTGTCCCCAACCCAGAGAGGACAATCCACCTTTTTCCGGCTGAGGACCATGGACTCTTGACTTGGAGGTGCTGGTTCTTATCCCAGCCACTTCACACTCGGCGACAAACCGTCCCAGCAAGCGCTGTAGGTCATTGCTGGATGAAGATATAGGACAACATCATCTGCAAACAACAGAGATGAGATCCTGTGGTCACCAAGCATGACACCCTCCATTCCCTGGCTGCACCTAGAAATCCTGTCTATAAAAATTATGAACAGGATCGGAGACAAAGGGCAGCCCTGGCGGAGTCCAACTCCCACTGGGAATGACTCCGACTGAGTGTTGGCAATACGAACCAAACTCTCACAATGCTGATGGTGGACTCAGACCATCCTTTAATGTTGATGGTGCAAAAGTCAAGAATGAGGTCTGGATGCTACATGTTGCAAGACTCCTAAAGCAGGACAAGATTGCAGACAGTGACATTGTGACATGGTCAGTCTATTGGGTATAATACTAGAACAATATTGCCAGCTAACTTTTCTGATCAGTTTAGTGTCACAAACTGTACACAACCTCATAAATACATCAGTACTCTAAAAACACATGGTGGCTTATATTTTTAGGCGACTGACTTCAAATCCATAAAACAACACAAAAATCAAATTCCTCAACCTCAAACCAATAAAAAGTGGTATTACACATTATTCTACCCCTTTTGGTTGTTTAAGCATAATCTGACGCTGGCACGACTAGTGGTCATATTGGATTTTGTCATGTTTTGGAGCAGAGAAAATGACCCAGGCACTGGATTGCCGTTAATGAAATTTATTAACATAAAGAATTAACACAGGGTGTTCCAACAAACAAACTGGCGAGCAAAGAAAATAAAGAATTTATACAGAATACTCCAAACTAACTGCCGAGCAAAAAAGGGTTACTTACAGAATGATTCACCACAGCGGATGAAGCTCTGGTGGAGATGAAGGTTGACAATGCAAGGCAGCGACAACACAAATGGAAAACAAACTCCTTTAAATAGGGATCAAACCTATTACAAAATGAGTAACGGATGTGGACATGCATGAGCAGGCATAATAGTGATTGGAATCAGCTGATTGTGAGGGAGGAGCGGCTGGATTGACAACTTGACAGGCGATGCCCCCAGCAGAGCACAAACCTGGAAATCGCCTGACAGCTGTCAACCCAGAGAAAAGAACAAACAATCACAACAGACTGAAAACAAATTACAAATATCAAATTAATCCAAAAACAATTACAAAACAAGACATGGCCACAAATAACAGAAACACAACTGGAGAAAAATGAAAGGCAGAATAACACTAATAGGAGCACAATAATACAAGAGATAAATAAATGCACTGGAAAGGCCACGAGACTGGGTCCGGCAGAAGCCCCAGCTCGTGACAGATTTTCCAAATATGGCGACCCCAGGAGTTGGGATTTCTTGGCGTCCTCAAAAAAACAAAAACATATAGCATCACCAATATCTGGACCAAATTTGGTGCTTTTGGAAGAATCTGAACTAAACAACCCAGTTTGTGCCCCAACAGCCCCGACTAACTTGGATGTGTTGTTTCTCCTTCCCGGAATATGGACTAAACCCATACTGACCTTGCTAAGTCATATTCAGCACCTCTTCAGAATCTCCACCAGATCTACTCACCAACGCAATAGTATTTCCCTGGACTGCTACATCACTCTATTAAAGCAAGAAATCTCTGTGTGTGTGTGTGTGTGTCACGTTTATAGGACATCATAGGACAGCCTATGATCTCTGCCTGAACATCATAGGACATCCTATGAACTCAGGCATCATAGGACTCGCAATGCAATTATGATGGCACATACTGTAGACAAATATGTCTTTATGATGTCATAGGACTCTCATGCGATGCCTATATGACGGCACATAGACAAATGTGTCTCTATGATGTCATATAGGACTCTCATGTCTTTGTCATATGCAGTGAGTCCATGCCCAAAAGCCTCTTTTTGCTCAGATCTATTTTCATGATCCTGTCCATGAACTAGAATTACGATGCACCTATCCCTCAACCAGTGGTCTCAACGAACAAGAAGAAGAAGACCCACCAGATGGACAGCAATAGAATGAGAACTGCTGCACGTCAGAAAAGATGCCATGAAGATGAAACACCTGAGGTTCCAGCAGTACATCGCACCTGTCTGAGACAGAAGGACACCCTTCACCAGCACAGGGTACGACAAACAAGGGATGCATGAACAGACAGGAAACATGTGACAGTGCGCCATGCACATGCTGAGTCACTTGAAGCCCAAAATGCCCGCAAAGCGAGCAATGCTGCATGCCAGGCAAGGCACAGACAAGCTGAGACCAAGGAGACGCGGAATAGTCGGCTGACCGCCAACGCTGCACTCCAGGTGACACACAAAGAAGCTGAGACTGAGGAGATGCGGAACAGTTGGCTGGCCACCAACGCTGGAATTACGACGCACCTATCCCTCAACCAGTGGTCTGAACGAAGAAGACCCACCAGATGGAGAGCAATAGAATGAGAACTGCTGCATGTCAGAAAAGATGCCGTGAACATGAAACACCTCAGGTTCCAGCAGTACGCCGCAGGCATGACTGTGAACAATACAGCCGTCTGAGACCAGGAGGAGACCCTTCAGCCATGGGCATGCAGAAATACTTGCTTATACTTGGTTTCTACAGGCATGGACAGGTATGCACGAGTTTGTACTAGTATCTCTAAAAGTAAAAACTCTCCCTCAATCTCAAAATCATATGCCCACCTGTCTGAGTTTTCTGTCATTTACCTTGTCCTTTCTCCCTCTCATCACAAACATCAGTTATTACAATAAAAACAAATCTTTGCATCCATGTTCTGGTCTCAGTGTGTTGTCTGCTATTGGGTCCTCCTCTGTATTACTGTGTCACTCTAAAATGAACAGCAAAGGCAGTTAGATGGAATCTGATGTGAGGTAACAATTGAATATACGGTATGTTTTTACTCTTCAGCTTTTGGAAAAGTCATCTTGGGCCATCTTCTTTCTAGAACAAATAGTCACTGTTAATTCAATGTACCACTGTACACACCATGAACAGATACCCAGGGTTGACTTACAGTTCACTGATCTCGGCCCATTTTCCATTTATCTCGCTGCTTGTTTTTGTGGACTTTGACAGGCTGTGAAAAGAACCTTTGTCTGATCATTTGGTGTCACTGTATCCCAGGAAGCACAGGAGTTTCCTTCTTCTGTGGTAAATAACACCAGTCCGTCTATGCTTGTTGACTTTGGCAGGTGGTGGCTGTCCTCATGAGTGTGTGTGTCAAGCCGTCTTCCAGGAGGTCCAGTACCATGCAAACAGTTCAAAGCAATAATGAGGAGCTTGCACATCTCTGACACAATAAATGCACATATTCACTGATTTGAACCGTTTGGGTTTTATTCCCAATGTAGATATGTCTGTACCAGTAAGTTATTCATTTAGACTTATCCAGAAAAAACACAATTGTAATCACACATCCTTTTGTCTGCACTGGTTAATAAGCACATATTAGACATTAATAGGCTCAGTGATATAGGCTTATTTCCCGTGAGGTGTCAACGGGAGGTCTTACTCGCACCCAGTGGCTTAGGGAATGGGGGAAGGGGGTGAGAAATGGTAATGCAGGAGAAGAAAGGAGATGCAAAGGTAGGCACCAGGGGGGCGAAAACTATGAAGATGTGCCTTCACACCTGGGATGCCAGATGTGAATGTGTTGTGATGTGCCCTGTTGTAATGTATGCACTCCTGGTGCCAAGGAAGAGTGTAAGCTGTATAAAAGGTTCACTTTAGGCGCTTTTCCACAAGGGTCAGTACGGTTCGGGACGGGACAGTACAGTTCGGCCCGCTTTGTTTTTCCACCGCACTAGGTCCTATTTGAAGTGGGTGGGAAATAGTTACAGGGAGGCGGCGCAACCCTCTCCCTCCTGCTACGTAAAACAAGCGTAACGTTACGCAAAACACAAGTTGGCAGGATACGAGGCGTCTGCGTTCTCTGGCTGTTTTTGCCAGAATAAAAGCAAAAACGGAGAACAGAAGGCAAACCCGCAATACGACACACTCTGGAAAGGTACTGGAGCACTTAGGAAACCGTAGAGCAGTATAAAGGAGAAGACATGAGGACACAAACTACATTACGTACGACGGTAAGCTAATGATTGCTAATGCTACTTTGCTTTTAAGTCCGCCGTACAACATTGTAGTGTCGGCAAGTTATCGATATTAGGTACTAAAATATGTATTCTGTGTTTCAGATGGCTCTCTTGTGGCAAAAATATCACTTCAAACGGTCGGCGTTAACGTTCAACACAATGATGTGACCCCAACTTCACGGACGTCAAGTGGCTATAATGTCTGTAGAAATGTTTAGCTTCCTGTGCAACAAATTGCTCTGATCTGTGTCAAAATCATGGAGAGACTGTTGAGACGTCATGGAATTTATCTGCTCCAGCCAGTGGTGTCATGGCAAAACATGGATCAGGTGCCTTGTAGTAGCATATGAGCTGTTAAATATATATTTCAACAGGTAAACAGTACTGAGTTAGGCACAAGATATATTTAACAATTATGATGCATTTTAAGCCAAAACAAAGGGATCTAGAATTAAAAGTAATTAAAATAATGCAGTCACAAGGTTACATGGAGAAATACGTGGATTAACTGGAAATATATCGTATTGAGTATTGCTGACTACATGTAGATACTGTATAAATATATATTCTCTGCATCAACAGTGAACTATACATGTATTCAAGTAGTATTGCCCCGGGAATTTTGACAATAAACCTTTGTACTTTTGCAGATGTCTCTATTTTGTTTTACAGTCTTCAGCAAATAATTGTTTTGGTTACTTTTCTTAAAAATGAGCCATTATTTTCAAAGTCACTGATAAATGGTTCGTACTGTTGACTCTTTTCCCACCGGTGTCTTAACAGACAAAATAGAAAATCATGATGCAAACACATAAATCACTAAATTGTTTATTCCAATCAGCAGCAAATTACAGATTATTTAGAATGTGCAAAATTCAAACTGTAAAAAAAAAGAAAAGAAACTGGAATGGGTCACACATGGCAGCCACGCTGCCTCACTGAGAAGCAACTGGTCGGCCCCTTGTACTGGTCCTGGTTCAGCAGATCTTCAGCCTGCATCTCTGTAAATAGTGAAGCAAGGTCTGGTTTGGGTGGATCGTTTTCCCCTTGCCTAGATGAAAGACAGAAATGGGTGGTGGATAATTAAAGCAAGTTTAAAACATATTTGAGAAATGAATGAATCTTTATTTTGGATAGATTAGATTAAAAGGAACAGAATAATAGAACAAAGGGGGGGGGGGGAAATCCAATAAGGTCAAATTAAACAGCAGCTCCTCGGATTATACAATTCAACATAACTTATCCGAAATGGGTGATGGCTGAAGCCGCAGCTTATATTGCCCAACCATGTTCCATCTAAGAATTCAAAAATAAAATAAGAGTGATTACAAATCAGAACAAAGCCAAGACAAAACGTGACAAAAACTAAGCAACAGCACAACACAGACTGGATATGATAATCCTTATGTAATTTTACATGTCGTTTTGTATACATGCGTATATGTTTGGAGTATTTCTTCCTTTAGTTTTTGTTTAAATTGTCCAAGCGTTGTACATGATTTTAATTCAGATCCAGAAGTGTTCCACAGTCTGACTCCTTGCACTGAAACACAGTGTTGCTTGGTGGTAGTTCTCACTGAAGGTTTTTGAAATATACATGTTCCTCTGAAATGATATTGTTTCTCCCTTATTTGGAACAACTTTTGGGTATTTGTGGGCAGTGATAGATTCTTAGCTTTAAACATTACTGCAGTTTTAAAGGCAACCAGATCTTTCAACTTGAGAGCTTTAAAGAAAAAGTGGGTTTGTTGGTTCCCTGTAAGCAGCTTTGTTTATTATTCTAATAGCTCTCTTCTGAAGCACCACCTAGACTCGCCACATGAGTCTAGGTGGTGAGACCGGGATCTTCGGCAGAGCTGAAGGTGATAGCTGGGACAGCCACTCAAGGATGCTGGAACAGGACAGCGTGTTTTTTACCATCAATGTTTTGGCGCCGACGCACAGCACTGTCTCCCGCCGTGCCGCTTCAAGATGTCGGAGAAATGGGCCAGCCAGTGGTCAGTAGTGGCTACGACCGCTAGCAACAGGGAGAAGTTGCTTTTCATAGAGGACACACTTTCCGGGAGATGGTTTTTGGTGGACTTGGACTCCCAGAAGAGTCTCATTTTGCCAGGCAGTGCTGATAGGCTGGCGGAAGGCTGCGGCCCGTCACTAACAGCTGCCAACGGATTCCCCATCCAGACTTTTGGAGAAAGGTCGGTGACTGTGTGTTTGCATGGATGCAACTACAAGTGTGACTTTGTGGTAGCTGCTTCTTCAGTTCCTATCTTAGGTGCTGATTTTCTGTGTGCTTATGGTCTCCTTGTTGATGTTGCTGACAGACGTTTAGTAGATGCTGTGTCTTTTGCCTCACTGCCTTGTATGGCTTGGGGGGGCTGGGCCACAAACACATGCAAATTTCTTCGCGTCGGGGGATGTGTATCAGCATTTGCTTTCCAAGTTTCCCACACTCACGGTACCCACCTTTTCTGCTACTGTGACCAAGCATGGGGTCGAGCATTTCATCACTATGAAGGGCATCCCGGTTTTTGCACGTCTGCGCCGCGTGGACGCAACTAAGCTAGCCATCATGCGGGAAGAGTTTGCTAACTTGGAACGTCTAGGGATTATTAGGCGCTCCAATAGCCCTTGGGTGTCCCCGCTGCACATGGTGCCCAAGTCTGATGGTTTGTGGTGGTTTCCGTTGCCTGAACAATGTCACTGAACACGACCGCTACCCCATCCCACACATTCAAGATTTTTTGGTGCACCTGGCCGGGATGTGCATTTTTTTGTAAAGTGGATCTGGTTCGCGCCAAGGATGTCCCAAAAACGGCAGTGATAACACCTTTTGGCTTCTTCGAGTTATTATGCATGCCATTTGGGTTAAAGGACACAGCCCAAACTTTTCAGGGGACGATGGACGCGGTGCTCCGTGACTTGCCGTTCGTTTTTGTCCACTTAAATGACATTCTGGTGGCTAGTGTGTCAGAGAAGGAGCACCTCGCCCATCTGAAGCAAGTTTTCCGTCGGTTGGAAGCCCACCGGCTGATGGTTTATCCAGCGAAGTGTCAGTTTGAGCTGCCAGTGATCAATTTCTTTGGCCACCGCATCTCGCTGGAGGGTGTGGTTCTGCTGCCAGATAAGGTACGAGTGGTGTCAGATTTCCCGCGTCCGCAGACCTTGAGGGCGCTGCAGGAATTTTGGGGGATGGTCAATTTTTACAACTGTTTCATTCCCCGGGCAGCTCAGCTGCTGCAACCACTCTACTGCGCGCTCAAGAAAAAGAAACCCGCGGATAGCGTTGACTGGATCCTCGATCGGGTCCAGGCGTTTACATGTACCAAAACGGCGCTCGCTAATTCAGCTTTGCGGGCCCACCCACTCCCATCAGCGTGGATAGCTCTTACAACAGATGCGTCCGACGTGGCTGTAGGAGCCGTGGTGGAGCAGTATGTCTCCAGTTTGTGGCAACTTCTCACCTTTTTCAGCCGTACTTTGTGCGACAATGAGCGTAAGTATAGCACTTTTGACAGAGAGCTGTTGGCCCTCCACCTGGCCACGTGTCATTTTCAGTTCTGGCTCGAGAGTCGTGAATGTACCATGTTTGTCAACCACAAGCCCTAACCTTCACAGTGTCCAAAGTCTCGGAACTGGGGTCGGCTCGGCAACAACAGCACCTGGCCGCAATTTTGGAGTTCACTACCGACATTCAACATGTAGCCGGTAAACTCAATGTCATGGCTGACTGCCTGTCGCATGCACTGGTTTCCCCGGTCTACATGGGTATTGAGTTTTCTGCCATGGCCACCAACCAACCAGGGGACATGGACATTTGCACACTCCATGCAAATGTTTTAGTCCCTTTTAGTCCACCACCAGACTAAAACTGGAGAGCAGGGCGGTACAAGAGGGTTGCCCCCCCTTGCTTTGCGACGTCTCCACCGGCTGTCCCTGCCTGGTGGGGCACCCTGAGCTCTTGGCGCCGCCACATTTTTGAGTCCATCCACTCCCTGTCACACCCGGGTGTACGGTCCTCGGTTAAGCTGGTGGGGTGAAAATTCGTCTGGCCCCGCTTACACAAGGATGTGAAGGAGTGGGGGGTGGCGTGCGTTGCGTGCCAACGGTCTAAGGTTCAGAGACACACCAAAGCCCCCCCTCGAACTTTTCTGGATTCCAAGCAGGAGGTTCAATCACGTACACGTGGATTTGGTGGGCCCCTTTCCGCCGTCGCAGGGTTTCACACACCTTCTAACAATAGTGGACCACACAATGCATTGGCCAGAGGCTGTTCCGCTGGCTTCCATGTCCGCCATCGTGGCCTGCGCGTTTTTGTCATCCTGGGTCGCACGTTTTAGTTCCCCGTCGGACATCACCTCTGACAGGGGTCCCCAGTTCGTTTCGGAACTCTGGTCTGCGATGGCCGAAAGCCTGGCGGTCAAAATCCACCGCACCACCGCGTACAACCCGCAGGCTAATGGTTTGTGTGAGGAGTTTCACAGGTCGCTAAAAGCAGCACTCAGAGCCTCGTTAACGGACATGAATTGGGTTGGCCGCCTGCCCTGTGTCCTACTGGGGTTGTGCTCCGCGCCCAAGGAAGATTTGGCAGCTTCCCCAACGGAGCTCGTTTTTTGTCAACCGTTGCGGATCCCAGGTGAATTTTTGCCACAAAGTCCCGCACCTGGTACCGGCTCGTCCGTGTGCTTTTTTTTTTTTTTTTTTTTTTTTCCGGGGCAGAGGCTGGCAGCATTCCGGGGCTGGTGCACCATTGTTTTCCCCGCACAACGCCAAACTTGTTTTCGTTAGACACAACGGACACAGAACCCCGCTGCTTCCACCTTACGATGGCCCATTCAGAGTCTTGGAAACGGGGGCGAAACATTTTGTGTTAGATTTTGGGGGGTGTAAGGAAACCATCTGCATAAACAGGCTTAAGCCTGCTTATGTGTTGCCAGATGAACAGGTGGTGCTGGTCCAGGCTCCCCGGTGTGGACGCCCGCCTGTGGTGGGTCCGCAGGGTTGTGTTCCCCCTTCAGAGAACTGTTTGGAATAGGGGGAAGGGGGTGAGAAATGGTAATGCAGGAGAAGAAAGAAGATGCAAAGGTAGGCGCCAGAGCGCCGGGGGGAGAAAACTATGTGAAGATGTGCTTTCACACCTGGGATGCCAGGTGTGAATGTATTGTGTTGTGATGTGCTCTGTTGTAATGTATGTACTCCTGGTGCCAAGGAAGAGAGTGTAAGCTGTATAAAAGGTTCACTTTGGCACCCGGAGTTCAGTCTGACTTGATGGTAGAGGAATAAAGTCTGTCTGCAATGCTCGTGTCTCGTCAATCCTCTACACTATCTTTTTTAAATTATAATTGTCTGTCGTCAACAGAAATAACAAGAAGCTGAAAAAATGCCACAATATGCTTATAGGTCAGGTCCACAAAAGTTTTATATATGTTTTAACAAATTTTGAAGAAATGAAAGACCCCATGCATGACGACAGAAAAACAGTCATAACAGCTTTGTTCCTGTATTGTGTGATGTGCAATAATGTGAGCAAGATTCCATTCACAAGCAACCAGTCCTGATCAGTGTTGCCAGACTTCGTGCGACAAACGAGTGACTCCATCCATGAGAAAAACCCACACAATGTCACTTGAGCACTTCAGTCTCTCTCTCACATCAGTCCAGTCACTTTTGCATGCATATTTTGGTCAGTCTTTTTCCGTTTTTTGCGGCTCATGTCAGAGGGAAAAAATGCAAGCCATAACTGCTCATACTGTATATACCAACGTATTTCTGAAGAAACAAGCCCAAAAGTGCAGCAAATAATACTGATAATACCAGATTTATCATTTTACATTCATGTGACTCAACTATGACAATGAAGCTGTTGACTAAGAAATGAAGAAATAATTGTTCTAAAGTGGGCATTGTTTGCTCAGGAAGTCCTCAGCTGTTGAAACAGAATATACACCAATGAAATTAATTAGGCCCATAGCGAGGATTTACCTGTTTCCACTTTTCATTTATTTTATTATGAAAACAGCTTTTTTAATTGCTTAGGAAGTGTAGAAAGTTTACACTGAAGCTCTGAGACCCATTTCTTTCTCTCTTTCTTTTTTTCTTTCTTTCTTTCTTTCGGACATAACAAATTACATTAGTACAATCACAAGGAGAGACCAGATGTTTTGCATAGGTGTATATAGCACAAATGCTAATTCTCAACACCAGTCCATAGGTGACATAACGCACGGCTCAGGAGACGCACACACACAGGCTCAGAGTAGTTCAAATAGTTTAACAACAGGAGTGTATGAATGTGTGTTTGCGGGATGTAAATGTATTGGTGGCGGCGTCTGCTTCGGGCACAGAGGCAGGAGACCGTACAGCCGGACAACCCTATGGGAAAAGCACAAGGAGAAGGGTGACGGGCACACACCAACACAGGAGATATATGAGCGAGAGAGGAGCTTACTTGGATAGGACAGATGACTGGCACAGCAAGGGACGAGGTCCGGTAGACAGCCACCTGGAGAGCCCGGTGCAGCAGCGAGGAACAGGCGATGGAGAGGCGTTGTCCGTCGCCGGGAAATCCACCTGTGCACAGGGGAGCAGACTTGGAAGGGAAAGGAGGTAAGGTCTTCTTACCAGAATGATCAGCTGAGGGTGAAAGGAACTCACAGCGATGCGTAGGGAAGTCTGACGGCTTCAGGCCGAAGCTCAGGGCGAGGCGGCTTATATCCCTCGCCGCTGATGATGTGCAGGTGTGTGTGCAGGTGGCGCCGCTGATGAGCGGCACGGCGTGACAATAGGTAGCTTATATAGGTCATAAATTAGGCTGTACATACAAAATTTACAAGTTAATTAAAATTACAAATACATTACAAATTATAAATAGAGCAAGAGATCCATGATCACAACAAAAACAATTCAGACTAGACATGCACACATTGCTGGTGGGATTTTAGCCAATCTTTAACGCCTGTGTTGAAGAGGTTGGCATTTGTCTCCATTTTTAAGTGAGTTGGCAGAGCGTTCCATAAGTTCGCCCCTTTTTATGGAGAAAGCAGACTGACCAAATGAAGTTCTAGACATGGTGACAATGCAGTCACCGTTGATGGAAGCTCATGTGCATGCTGTGCTAGAGCTCGAGCGTCTAGCCACCAAACCAGAGAAAGGAGGTGAAACATGATTGTATAGACATTTAAAAACCAGTCTGATATTACAGAAGATAATAAAATTTTCAAAAGTAAGATTGTGCTTGACTAAAATACCACAGTGATGCCACAGCATTGGTTTGCGGTCCAGGATTTTTATAGCCTGTTTATATATTGCAGTTATGGGTTGTTGTTTTTTTCCACAATATCTTTATTGAACCTTTTTTTTTTAACAAACATGATACAAACAATCAAACACTAACACTAAAATACTACAAAAAAAAAAAATGCACTAAAAAACACCAACAACCACCAACAAAATCAAATCTTCAACAATGCTCTTCTGTTTAGTCTAGACAATCCAATACATAAGTATACATATTATGTTTACCAGTTTGGAATTTACAAGGTCCACACACATCATTCACCTTCTTCTTCAAGAGTTATGTTTAAATTTTTTTACATAATCAATAAAAGGTCTCCATATATTCTCAAACACAATTTCCTTTGATTTCAGTATATATGTTATTCTTTCTAATGGAAGGTTTGTTAACATCTGTCTTAACCACTGAGTCACATCTGGTCTATGAGTCTTTTTCCATAATAGTGCAATACATTTTTTGGCATTAAGCAAACTGAGGTCTATGAATGTTCTTTCACTTTTATTAAAATTATGCTTTTCTGGGTACAGACCCAACAAAAACAGTTTAGGATTCAATATGATTTGTTTTGAGATTATTTTTTCAATTGTTACCCTCACCTCTTCCCAAAACATTCTTATTAATCTACATTCCCATACACAATGAAATAGGGTTCCTTTACTTTCCATGCATTTTGTGCATGTATCTGGTATATTTTTGTTATATCTATTTAACTCTTCCGGTGTAACATACATCCGCATTAACCATTTGAAATGTATCAATTTAAGGCGTACATTTATTGATTTGGTTTGAGCTTCTGTACAAGCCAATTCCCATTGTTCCTCTGAAATTTCAGTTTGCAGATCTTCTTTCCAGTAGTTTAATCTTTTCAGTGAATTTTCACTTGAAAATAGTGTCAATGAGTTATAAAACTCTGAAATAATACCCTTTCTTTTACTATCTTTCATCAACATTTTTTCCAAGGATGAATAGATAGGTCGAGTGAGAGCTTTATTTTGATTTGATCGAATAAAGTTTCTAAGTTGAAGATATTTAAAAAAATGTGTTCTATTGAGATTAAATTTGATCCTCAGCTCTTCAAAAGACATTATGTTTTCTGCACATGGCAAATATAAATCCTGAATCTTTTGTATCCCTTTTAAATTCCATACTTTAAATACAGCGTCCGCTCTCCCTGGTTTAAAATATTGATTACCCCATATTGGACTAAATTGTGACAATAACTGTGGTTCTTTTAAATAGTTTTTAGCTTCACACCATATTTTGATCATATGCATTACAAATGGATTTTTAACTTGTTTTTGTAATTTTTTTGCCGAATCTGAGTATATGAATATGGGAAGAGGTAAAGGTAAATTGTATGATTCCATTTCAGTCCAGTGAGGGAGATCATTTGATGAAAAATAATATGTCATAGACCTCAGTTGTGCCGACCAATAATACAACATAAAATTTGGACATTTCAGACCTCCACGATCAAATGGTAAATATAATAAAGACAGACGTAATCTAGCCCTCCTGTTGTTCCATATAAATTCCACTAACTTTTTTTTAATTCTTGAGAATAAATCTAAAGGTGGTGGTAAGGGAATGTATTGAAATAAATAAAGTATTTTAGGTAAGATATTACTTTTAAGTATATTAATTCTCCCGATCATCGACATTGGTAGTGACATCCATCTCTGAAGTAACTCATCAATATCTGTCATTAAGGCTTCATAATTGACACTGGCGATTGATTCTAGCTTAGGCACAATTTGGATTCCTAAATATTTAAACTGATTTACAACATTGAATTGATTTACCTCAGGGGCTGGGTAATTTCTCTGGGTCTCATTTAGCATTAATATTGAAGATTTAGTTTTATTTATTTTATATCCTGATATTTCCCCAAAATTCTTTATTAAATTCAACAAGGTCGGAATTGATTTTTTAAGATTCGACATAAACAAAATTATGTCATACAGGGAGATTTTATGTTCTGTTGGTCCAACTTTAATTCCATATATTTGTGACTGTAGACGTATCGCCATCGCTAAAGGTTCAATTGCCATAGTAAACAGTAAAGGTGAAAGTGGACAGCCTTGTCGACATCCTCTATTGATTTTTATTGATTTTGAAATATTGTTATTTGTTAGGATTTCTGCAGTAGCATTATTATATATTATCTGAACCCATTTTATGAAATTATTTCCAAGTCCAAACCTTTGTAAGACTTCAAAAAGAAAGGGCCATTCAACTCTATCAAAAGCTTTTTCGGCATCCAGTGATAAGAGAGCTGTATCCGGTGCTTCTTTATTAGAATAAATAATATTAAATAGTCTTCTTACATTATGGAAGCCTTGTCTTCCCTTTATAAAGCCATTCTGATCTCGATTAATAATATTTGGTAAAATTTCTTGTATTCGTCTTGCTAAAATTTTACAGATTATCTTAAGGTCGGCATTTAATAGGCTTATTGGTCTCATATTTTCACATTTATTAGAGGGCTTACCTGGTTTTGGCAACAGTATAATTAAGGCATTATTCATATATGATGGTAAATTACTATTTTGAAATGCTTCTAAAACCATTTCCAAAAAAGGTTTTGTTAATTTATTCTTAAATTTTTTTATAAAGGTCAACTGGAAGACCATCTGGTCCTGCACTTTTTCCTGATTTCATATTATCAATAGCTAGTCCAACTTCTTGACTAATTTTAGACTCCAGTATCTCCCTATTTTCATTTGGAATACACGGTATAAACAGTTCGTTCAAAAACCCATGTAGTTTTAAGTCAGATTCATTTTTGGTATCATATAATTTTTCATAGTAATCTCTAAAGGCTCTATTAATTTCTAAAGGATCTATAACTACCTGTCCGTTACTTATAATACTGGTAATTGGTGTTTTAGATTCTAATTGTTTAATCTGCCATGCCAATAACTTTCCTGATTTTTCACCTTGTTCATAAAAAGATTGAAACAATCTTAGAAGACTCGAGGCAGCTCTATTCGCTGATTTTTTGTCATATTCAGCTCTCAAAATCAGTAATTCGTTCTCCAACCTTGGATCTCTTCCTGCATATACTCTTTCTTGAAGAATTTTTATTTTATGTTCCAATTGGACTCTCTCCTCTCGAGTCTTCTTAGATTTTGAACCTGTATAACTAATATGTCCCCTAATAAAAGCTTTGAAAGCCTCCCACTTTACACATGCTGATGTTTGTGTAGTATTGATGTCAAAGAACTCATGTTTTTCTATGTATTTAACAAATTCCTCATCCTGAAGCCATTTATGCTGAAATTGCCATCTACCTGGTTCCTTTGTCAATTTCTTATCTACATATATTAGACAGCAGGGTGCATGATCAGAGATCACGATGTTATCATAAAAACAGTTTTGAATCTTGGACCTTAATTCTGTGGAGATCAAAAAATAATCTATACGTGAGAATGTCTTGTAGGTATTGGAATAACAAGAGTATGCTTTAACTTGTGGTTTCATTTCTCTCCATATATCAATTTCAATTCTTTCATAAAATGATTAATAGTCATCCTACATCCATTGTGCGTACAGTCCAGTCCTGTTGATCTATCTATACCGGGATTCAATGTACAATTAAAATCCCCTGCTATTATATGTTGCCCCGTAAGTGATGATAAGATAAGAAATAAATTAGCAAAGAACTTTTGATCATCTATATTGGGACCATATAAGTTCACCAAATTTATGTTTTCTAATGGCAAAGATCCTTGAATGATTACATATCTTCCAAATTTGTCTCCAATTACATTTTTCACTTGAAATGGGACTGATTTATGTATGAGAGTCATAACTCCCCTGGCTCGGGATGAGAATGATGAGGTGAAAACATTTCCTTGCCATCTACTCCTAATTCTTTTTACATCTTCCTCTATTAGATGAGTTTCTTGTAAAAACACAATTTTTGAACCCATGTCTTTTATTTTATTCATAACTTGTTTAAGTTTTTAAATTTTGTAGACCTCTGCAATTCCATGAAGTTAAATTAAGATTAACGCTTTGATTTATGATCAATAGGGAGTTTGGAATTACCTTGCAGTGTAAACATGCTCAAACAGAAAAGCAAAAAAATGACTGGTTGAACATTCACCCTACAAACTACACACAAACAAATTCCCCCTTCCCACATTTGTGGCAATCCCCCCAAAAACAAAAGAAAAATTCCGTCTCCCGATATAGCCATCGACCGTTCCACACCCACGAGGATCAGCCAAAGCCACTCCTTCTTCATCCTCCCAATCACCCTAACTCTACTGCTTTTAATAACGTAACATTAACTCTCTTCTGTAATTTTCCAATTTAACTCCAAAATTTTTTAGCAATTTTGTATTACATATTAAAAAAAAAAAAATCTATATTTTGTAATCTTGTTATATGCTTCTAATCAGTTAAATGCTCAAATATTCTACCCTATATTCTGTTCATGCTTAGCTCCCACCAGTCTCTTCCTGGGTCTTCTTGATGAGCTCCTGCGCCTCCTCGGGGGTCTTGAAGATGCGTGTTCTGCCCTCATATGTGACCAGAAGTCTTGCAGGGTGAATCACTCCATGACGAATCTCAAGGTTGCGCAGTTCTTTGCGGATGGGGTCAAACTGCTTCCTTAATTGTTGGATTCCTGAGGCCAAATCTGGGTAGAACCGCACCTGCTGATCTTGGTATTTAATTTCTCCTTTGGCCCACACCGCGTTGGAGATCGTCATCCTGTCTCTGTAGCTGAGAAACTTTATAATTAACGTCCTCAGTGCTGCCTTGTTACCTCTCGGTGGGCCAATTCGGTGGGAGCTTTCCAAGACGACTGATGATTTTAGCTCCGCGTTGTTCAGCGCCTCCGGGATCCACCCCTCCAAAAAGGAGCATGAATCACGACCTTCGGCTCCCTCCGGTAAACCCACCAGCCTCAGGTTGTTCCGTCTGGACCGGGATTCCAAGTCCAGAACGCTATTTTCCAGATCTTTATTTTTTTTTTCCAAAGTGCGCACCTTTGTTTGAAGTCCACTGTTTTTATTCTCCGCACTTGAAACACGAAGCTCCGCCTGCGTCACTCGCTCCACGCAGTCACCCAACTCCTTTCTCATTGCATCCAACGCTGCCATAATCCCATCAAGTTTAGCGGAAAAGTCTGCTCTCATTGAGCTAATGGCAGCCAGCACTGCACCTGTGCCGCCATCGTCAGCAGCAGTTACCGCACCACCGCTAGTTTCATCCGCCATATCCGCAGCTTTTTCTACTGCGCCACAAACTTTAAAGTCCGTTAATTTGGACTGCTTCGGCGATTCAATTTTTCCCCCTCCTGATTTCCCAGCCTTAGTCTTCACCGGCATATCCTCACCCAAACGCTGGGAAAAGTTCTGTTCCAAATGAGAAAGTTATTTGCCGAATCTTTATTTCCAGGAGCAGAGCAGAGTGATACGTGTCCTTCTAGGCGGCCGCCATAACCGGAAGTCCGCAGTTATGGGTTTTAGTGTAATTTGAGATGTTTGTGACCAAGATGTGATGCAGTATGACAGATGTGAAAGAATCATCGCGTGCATATATGTATGAGCAGTTCTGAATGACAAATCCCTTCTAATGAGACGGAAGCAATTTAAATTGGGTTTGACCTTCTTACAAATGTAATGCACCTGCTTGTCGAATCGCAGGTTCCTGTCTAGAATTATCCCTAAATACTTGACCTCATTCACTTCAGTAAGATAAGATAAGATAAGATAAGCCTTTATTAGTCCCACAACGGGGAAATTCCAGGATTGCAACAGCACAGGGATAGCAACACTCAGAGCAACAATCAGAAGGCAAGAAAAAAAACAAGCAAGCAAGAGCAGCTAATAAACATATGTACGTATTACTATAAAATATATATATATACACACACACACAGACACACAGTGCAGAGCATTGTAGCTGGATGGAATAAATATATGAATATATGAACACACAGTGCAGAGCATTGTAGCTAGATGGAATAAATATGTAAATATATAAACACCCACAGTACGGAGCATTGCAGCTAGGTGGAATAAATATGCAAGTATATAAACACACACAGTGCGGAGCAATGTAGCTAGATGGAATAATATGTAGATATATAAATATATAAACACACCCAGTGCTGAGCATTGTAGCTAGATGGAATAAATATGCAAATATATAAACACACACAGTGCAGAGCATTGTTGCTAGATGGAATGAAACAGCATACCCGTCTACTTAGTTATCCTACATGGTATGATTATGTGCCCATAAGTAAGCACCTCATTTCCAATTTTAACACCAAAAACATCATTCATGGGCCTGTTTCTAATAGAGATACATATAGCAACAGTTTTTTTGACATTCAAGGTTAAATGTGACAACACAAGCCATTTAGAGATGTTCTGTAAAACTTGGGTCAGGTGCTCAGCTGCCATGCTAGCCATTTTGGCAGACAGATTACGGTGTCATCAGCATACATCTGGCAGTTGGCACCTGAGCGACTATCGGGCAAGTCGTTGATGTATATTGTGAACAATAATGGCCCTAGTATAGATCCTTGTGGTACTCCCATGTTATTTGTGAGCAGCCCAGATTTCTCCCCATTGACCTTGACACATTGTTCTCTCCCCTCCAGGTATGACCTAAACCACTGTATTGCCTCAGTTGAAATCTTGAGGTCTTTTAACTTCGACAATAGGACAGTGTGGTTTACCGTGTCAAAGGCCTTTTTTAGATCCAGAAACACGGTCCCCACAACATGCCCCTTAACCAATAAAGCCTTGACCTTCTCAATAAAATAACAGTTAGCTGTTTCTGTGGAATACTTAGGTCTAAACCCAAATTGCTGTGAATAAAGTAATTGGTTGGACTCTAAATGTTCTATCAATTGATCAGCAACAATCTTCTCCAAAATTTTTGAGACTACGGGCAATATGGCAATCGGCCTGTAGTTGCTTGCAAAGTCCTTGTCTCCCAACTTATAGACCAGGGTAATTACTGCTGTCTTCCAATTCTCTGGAAAGGTATTTGTCCTTATTGACAAGTTAACTAAATGAGTAATAGGCTCCAACAGACTATTCTGGTGTTTCTTAATTAAGGCAGCATTTAAGTTATCAACATCCTTTACCATAGAGTTATTCATTTTCCCAATAATCTCTTTAACTGCATCACTGGATACCTCTTTAATGCGAAAACTGTTGTGAACATTAACATGTTCCTTAGAGGATAACTCAGGTGGTCTAAAATAACTTGCCAATTTATGAACGGATTCAGTGAAAAAACAGTTGAAGACATTGGCCATGGACTCATTACTATCAATGAGGTTATCATCTACCTTGAGACTACTTATTGTTGAATGCTTTTGTTTACTCGAATTTGTTAATCTATTAATGTGTTGCCAGAGTTTAGAATTGCTCCCATTCTGACTATATAACATCAGAAACTAGAAAGCAGCTGAAGACTGCAAACCTCCACCAAGGCAGCTATATTTTAGTTGATTTTCATTTCCAACCTCACTGGGAAATTTAATAAAAATGCATAAATTTTTATTGAGTTATGCTGTTAACACACATAATCATATGCGGATAACAAAAATGTAGGCAAAAACATAACCTCCTTAGTGGACGTAAAGGGTCACTCACTGTATAGGCTGTGTAAGAAGTACGGCATAGAAATTCCATTTAAAGTCCTTGTGAACAGCAAAAAAACAAGATGAAATTTAATTGTCTGACCTTAGAAGTGTAGAACTGTAAAATATAGAGTTGCAAGTATTCTCATTTCCATGCATCCATGCACATTTTGTATACAAACATGAGCAATCTACATATCATTTATCACCATAGTTGATGCAACACCCAAGACTATTAGCATAAGTGTCAGGAACCGAGCCGGCTTGGCTTCCCCCGGCTCGGTCCTGGCCGCTCTGAGTCCGTGCCACATTATATATATGTATGTTAGTATGTATTTCTGTGTGCTTTGCCGTGCCCATAGCCACTGCCTTCTGGCTGGCAGTGGGGAGGAAGCCTCTTGCTCTCACGCTGGAACGAGCGCTGTCTAACTGTCTGCCGGTTGGACCACGCCCCCTCTCTATTGCTACCAGCTGTTCCCACTACCATATGCCATCTTCCCGCTCCTCGCCCAGGTGTAACTAAATTTGGAAAACGAGCAATGCATATTTTTAAGGAGCCTGTCTCCAATCATGCATTGCTGGGTCATTGTACTCCATCGACGGTATTCAGATGGTGTCACGTCATCTAAGGACTGTATTCACCGTGTGCGTTTCGGACTTACTCGGACAGCTCCAGTCTCGTGAGTATACTCTGTGTGTGGCCTTTTCCCGGTCCTCTCACCCAGACTGTTGAGCGTCCTGGAGGACTCCCAAGCTCATGCGAATTATAGAAACGGTGACTGTTTGCCTGTTAACCATATTAATAAATGTGTGTGGTGTTAACCTGCGATTAAATCCTCGTCCTTTCTCCCTTCGCCGTGCGCGTTAGAAAAGCGCACGGGGGGGGGTTCATGACAAGAGTAGTTTAAAGACGCAGTTTTATTGTTCTGCGTTTTTTGTAAAGGTTTTATCTCCACTGAATGTGTTTTGTTTTTCTTTCAAAGTTTCAATGTGCTTTCTTAAGCGGAAACTGCTGTAACAGAGTGAAACTAAAGGGCACTTAGAGAGGGCATACCTTTGCCAAGGTTCCATCTGTCCCTCCCTTCGTCTGTCCCTCCATCCATCCGTCCATTGTGAGATATGGCCTTGGTGGAGGTATGCACTCATGGATCACCTCCTGAGTCTAATGGGCTCACCCGGTGCCCAAGAGCCACTTCTAGTTAAAATTTCATCAAAATGTGTTGAGTAGTTTTTGTGTAATCCTGCTAACTGATAAACCACCCTAATTACATTACCTCCTTGGTGGAGGTAAAAAGAAACAACTTATGGAGGCATGGCTTAGTGAACACAGTGTTTGACAAAGAGGGTTAGGGACAGGGGAAAGACCCACTGGCCTCTGCTCAGTGTAGCATTGACAGACAAAGCACATTTATGACCCTCAGAGAGTCTCTTGTTAACTGTACAGTAGCTGGTTTGATGAGTCAGCTGTGAGAAACTCATGGACTTCAGCTGTGATGGTTTTAATGGTGGGAGGTGCGATGGCCTCAGTTCTAGTTTTTGTTTGCAGTTTCTACTTCTGTTGTTTTTGCTTTTAGTGCAGGCTGAGAGGGTGGAGTCTTGGAATCTGAACACCTGAGCTTGCCAATCTTGGGAGCTTTAACAGGTTGCCCTGCAGTGAATCTCTCTCGCTCACCTCCTTGGCTAGATCCCCTTTGGTTCTGGCTTTCCTTGGGTTGCTTATTCTTTACTTAAAGATAACTGTTACACCTTTTTGCAATACTAAGTGCGGACTCCCTTTTCATCAGACCTTTGGAGCTTGGGGTTTTGACACAGTTCTCATGCTGTTTGTTGTAGCTGACGTTACTGTTTGACAGCCATATTGCAGGGGGAATCTCAGAACTGCTTGTCTCTGACAAGTTAGCCTCTTGGGACAGGGGTCAATTTGGGTTTCATCTGATATAGCTGATGGATAGTTAGACAAAGATCTATGTGATTATGTCCTTCTGTGATTACATCATCAAAGAACTGTTTGTCTCTGTGGGAATGCAACAAGAAAAAAAGACTAATGAACATAGCTACTGAGAGTTCTTCACTGAGAAGGGCTTATAACCAGGTAATGGCTATGAAGACAAACATCAACATTAACAACGGGAAAATGGATAGATGATATAACGAGGAAATGACTACTTTGAAAACCCAACTAGCTGGCGCAGATCTCTGAACTCATCACATGTTTCTAACCAGTTTGACCTCTACAAAACAGATGCATGTGAACCTGAAGAATCTAAACATTTTTGATGCTTGAAGCTTTGTGATTTCCATTTGAAATTCATATGCTCCTGACCAGTCAAGGTTGAGCAGGTTTGGATTGCATGTGCGCATTTAGTGTCAAGGGCAACACACGGTTATTTAAGGTAGTATCTCTCTGGGCTGCGACAGCTTGTGACTAGATGGTGGAGAATGGCGTTCATGAGGGAGTTTCCACAGTCTTTTCAAATGTTTACCGGGGTTTGCAATTTTCTCTCGTGAGTCGCAGGGCCTCGCTCTCGTGTCACAGGAATTTTCAATATGTTCAAATAATTTATGTAGCAATTTTATTCGCCAAATAGTCACAGAGTCATCGAAGGATATCTCAAACCTGTCTCAGATCGATCTTGAAAGTGCAAGAAAATTTAGATGACTTTGCAAGAGGTTGGGGACCTATTTATTTATTTAGCGAATGCAAAGTCCTCAAGCCAAGCAGTTGCCTCCTGGTTTGCTGTATAGAGGGTGTGTAATCCTCCTTCCAGTCTTTGGAGCGGGCAAGCCTCTATGATGTGTTCCATTGTTTGCTCCTCTCCACATGCGCACAGTGGGCTAGGGCTACTGCCCCATCTGTGAAGGCTGGCCAAGCAGGGGCCATGTCCAGTCCTGAAGCGATTGAGTGTAGACCACTGTCTCCTTGGGAGGTTGGTGCCCGGGACCTGTTGGTTGGGGTTTGTCACCAGGTGTTTGTTTGGGACCTCCTTGGTCTCCCATTCCTCTTGCCAAGCTGTCTGGATGGTGAAATCAGCTGGGGGAGGGTTTTTCCAAATCGGCCGTCTGGATGGAAGTCGGGCAGTGGGTGGGATGTAGATATCTGCATGGATTGGTAAGTGAGGAGAGTCTTTGGCTTTTTGAAGCATCCTTTGAGTTAGTGCTGCTCACCGGATGTGTGGGGGGGCTATGTTTGACAGTACAGGGAGCCAGGGGAGTGGTGTTGAGCGGATTGTCCCAGTTATGGTTCTCATGGTTGTGTTGAGCTGGGTGTCCATGTGGTGTGTGTAGGATGACCTGGACCAGACAGGGGCACAATATTCTGCTACAGAGTATGAAAGGGCCAGTGCTGAGGTGCACAGGGTGGAGACTGCCGCCCCCCATTTTGCACCAGCAAGCTTGCAGAGCAGGTTGTTTCGTGCCTTCACCTTAGCAGCCGTCCCCTTTAAATGTTCCTTGAAGGATAGGGTCCTGTCAAGGGTCACTCCAAGGTAGGTTGGATTCGAGGCATGCTTAAGCTTGAGTCCGCTTAGGTGGATGTTTAGTTCTCTGGCAGCTTTTACATTGTGGAGATGGAATACACTGGAGACGGTTTTTGCTGGGCTTAGTTTTAGGTGCCAGGTTTTGCAGAACTGGTCCAGTTTGGCAAGATCCTCCGTGAGCACCCGTTCCAGTGACTCAAAGTCTGGTGCTTGGAGTGCCAAACAGATGTTGTCTGCATAGATGAATTTGCGGGATTTTGTAGTGGGCAGGTCGTTTATGTAGAGGTTGAACAGGGTTGGAGCTAGAACTGAGCCTTGTGGGAGTCCGTTTTTCTGTGTTCTCCATGCACTTGTGTTCTGACCGAGGTGGACTCTGAACCTTTGGTTGGTCACCAGGGTTTTTATAATTGCTGTTGCCCAGGCAGGGATCGCCTTTGTAAGTTTCAGGAGGAGGCCTTTGTGCCAGACCGTATCATAGGCGGCTGTAAGATCGAGAAACACAGCCCCTGTCTTCAGTCTGCTCTCAAAGCCATTTTCGATGAAGGTGGTTAGGGCCAGTACTTGTTCTCCTGTGCTGCGGTCCTTGCGGAAACCTGCTTGATCCACACTTAGAATTTCCTCTATTCCTGGGGAAATACGTTGCAGTATTAGGCGCTCCATGATTTTATAAGGAACGCTGAGTAGGGAGCTTGGGCGGTAGCTTGCTGGTAGTTTGTGGTCTTTGCCAGGTTTTGTTATGGCAATGACCTTTGCTGTCTGCCATTTCTTTGGGATTGAGTTTGTTTGTATGATCCTTGTGTAGAGTTGTCAACCAGGTTGGGGCTCGGGGGCCAAGATTTTTCAGGAATTCTGGGAAGATGTTGTCGTATCCTGCTGCCTTTCCACATTTCAGGCCCTGTAGGACTTTCTCCAGTTCAGCAGCCTCGAAGGGTTCAGGGTTTGTTTCCTGTACGGGCATTTTTTGGTGTTTTTTTTAGCTCAGTTGTAACTGCTCTTCTGGTGTCTTTGTCTTGGGGTGCTTTGGCAATGGTCAGTAGGTGGGATGCAACTTGGTTGGGTGTGACAGATGCTCGGCTTTGGCTAGGGGGCTTCTGTGCAGCTCCTAGGCGACGGATGAGGCTTCAACATTTCCTGCTAGAGTGGATAAAGCTCCGGTCAGCAACTGTCTCCTCCCATTTCTTTCGCCGGGCTGTACTTAGCGATTCAATGAGATGGTCTGCTATCTCTGGGTCCCCTGATGTTTGATAGGATTGTAGGAGGGCAGCACTTTCTCCATCCAGGCATGGGACATAGAGGGGTCGGTAGCCTCGTGGGATTGCAGTGTGAGCAGCCTTGAAGATTGCGCTGCAGAAGCGGTTGTATGCTTCATCTACAGTGATGGTGTGGAGTGGGATGGTAACAGCACTCCGATCCAGGGTTTCACTGAATTTCTTCCAGTTGGCTTTGCGGAAGTTCCAGTGCATCTTCCTTGGGCTGTTTATGACTGGAAGTTGTAGGCCAATGTGTACAAGCAGGGGCCAGTGTTGGCTGTGTGGAAAATCGTCAAGAATGAGGATCTGTTTAGGATATGGCGTCCCATTCAAAGAGCTGACCTAGCACAGGTCAGGAGAATAGTCCTTCTTCCACCTAGCAGAGTGGAAGGTTCCTCTTTGTTTGGGGTCGTGTATCAGAGCGAGATCATTTCTAGATGCCCAGTCTGAAAGTACCTCCCCGTCACTATCCACTGCTGGGTACCCCCAGTCAGGGTGATGGCTGTTAAAGTCCCCCACATAGATGGCGGGGTGGGGTGGGTAAGACCTGCAGATCCCAGTTGGCACTAGGGGGCTTGTACACATTGACAATATGGAAGCCACCAATGGTTATGGTGTCTGAGAAATGTGTTGTTGTCAGGTGGTTTACTTCAACTATGTCAGAACGCACATAGGTGGCACGTCCATGTTTGGCATGTGGAACATAGCACAGGAGGTCAAAGCCATTGATGGTGTAGCGGCCAGCTTCCTCTGTGCCAATATAAGTCTCTTGGAGGCAGATTACATCAATCGAGTGTTGGAAGGCGAGGACTTCAATAAGGTTTCACTTGGCTGCAGATAGGCCTTCAATGTTTAGTTGTAGTATGTGAAGGGCAGGTCCTACCGCAAGGTGCTCTCGGGGCTGTTTGCTTTCGGCTTTGGGACTGTGACTAGGATTCTTCTTTGACTTGGCACTGAGGCGTCGTCTCTTCGAATTTAGTCTGCTGGTAGGATCATTAGCTTCCCTGGGCAAGCCCGGGTACTGGCGGAGGGCGCGACGAGAACGCTGATCCATTGCCCTCCGGGGACCTATGAAACTGGAGATTACTAAAACACAACGGAATGGTACTGTATGAACACGTTCCATGTAGGACGTGTTCCGTACATACGGAACATGTTCCAGGACGTCTTCCTAGCTGTCCTGCCTGCTGTCAGTCCAATTTGTCTTGGATACATGTTCCATGTCCTTGCCCCACGGACTCCTACAGAGGAAGTGGAGCCAGTCCCAGGGCCTGATGTGTTTGATGAACTCAGCCTCCTCATCCAGCAGTCTCTGCACTTCTCTGTGGTCAACCTCCTTAAATGTATGATGATAAAATGACTGCTGGAATGGGGACATATGGTCCCAACTGTGCAATTGTTACAGACAGGACAGTTATAAGTGCCAAAAAATGCACAATTTTGTTGTGCATGTGTTGCACAAATGTTGTGCAACATGTGCATGGCATGTATGCAAACTTGCTGCAAATTTTGGCCCCAAGTTCACTGGGAGTTCGTGTGATATTTGTACAATACTTGTGACATACGTAAATGTGCCAATTTAGTGTGATTCCAAGTGAAAATTATCGCTAATTTGCACATTTTTTGCTTTTTTAAAATTTATAACTAGTCACAAGCTGTTGCAGACCAGTGAGATATCACCTTTACCAAAATAAGTTGCTAACAGTTCTGCGATCCCGATCTGCTGTTAGCAACAGCAGATCGGGATCGTCACTTCCTTGTGGTAACGTATCGTCACTTCCTGTTTTGCTGTCTGCCTGTGTGGTTTACTCTCCAGCCACTAGCTAGCCACTAGCTATGGCTACTAGCTCTCTTTCCTCTCCTCCTCTGGTGTGCTCTCTCTGTCAGATGTTTAGCTACACCTCTGCCTCTTTTAGTGATAACGGTAAATGTAATAAATGTTGTCTTTTTGAGGCGCTCGAGGCGAGGTTGTCTGATTTGGAATCCCGGCTCCGCTGCATTGAAACACCGTCTGCGCCAGTTAATCTCGACGGACGCCCCTTAGCTGCAGCGGCGCTAGCTAGCTTAGGCCCCTCTGTCAGCGGTTCCCCGGCTCTCCTCAGCAGCGAGGAGACTGGGTGGGTGACGGTGAGAAGGAAGCCTAGTCGCAAAGCCCCGGTACACCACCAACCTGTTCACGTTTCTAATCGTTTTTCCCCGCTCAGCAACACACCCGCTGAGGAAAAAACTCTGATCATTGGCAACTCTGTAGTCAGAAACGTGAACCTAGAGACTCCAGCGGCCATAGTCAAATGCATTCCTGGGGCCAGAGCAGGCGACATTGAGTCAAATTTGAAAATACTGGCTAAAAGTAACTGTAAATATTCCACAATTGTTATTCACGCCGGCATTAATGACATCCGTCTCCGGCAGTCGGAAGTCACAAAACTTAATATAGAATCGGTGTGTGAGTTTGCAAAAACGATGTCTGCCACTGTAGTATTCTCTGGGCCTCTCCCCAATCTGACCAGTGATGACATGTTTAGCCGCTCGTCATCCTTGAACCGCTGGCTGTCTGTGTGGTGTCCTAAAAATGACGTGGGCTACATTGACAATTGGAGCTCTTTTGGGGGAAAACCTGGTCTTATGAGACGAGACAGCATTCATCCCACTTTGGATGGTGCTTCTCATTTATCTAACAATCTGGCATCTTTTTTATCCAAATTTCCAAAACCCTGACTACTCAGAGTTGGGACCAGGAAGCAGAGTCGCAGTCTTACACGCCTCTCTGCAGCTCCTCTTCATCCGCCACCCCTCAGCTTAGCCCCTGACTTCCCCATCAGAGAATCGTTGTCTGCTCCCTCCAAAGTAAATAAAAATATAATGCATAAGCATCCCAAAGTGATAAAGCAAAATATTGGTAAAACTCAAATTAAACATAAAGCCTCTAAATTGAATGAATTGGCCTCTGTTCCTCCTCATAATTTAAAAATTAAATGTGGTTTATTAAATATTAGGTCTCTAACTCCCAAGTCTCTGTTAGTCCATGATCTGTTAATTGATCATCAGATTGATTTAATTTCCCTTACTGAGACTTGGTTAGGGCAAGAGGATTATGTGGTTTAAATGAATCAACTCCCTCTGGTTATTTAAACTGTCAAAATCCCAGAAGTTCTGGTCGTGGAGGAGGAGTAGCAACAATTTACCATTCCAAATTACTAGTTAATGTAAAGCAAAAAACATGTTATAATTCCTTTGAGGGCCTGGTCCTCAGTATTGGGCACTTTAACAATTTTAGGTTAAACCCAATTTTATTTGCCATAGTTTATCGTCCCCCATCAACCTACTCAGAATTTTTATCCGAATTTGCTGATTTCTTAGCTGATTTAGTGCTGAAACCTGATAGAATAATTATAGTAGGGGACTTTAATATACATGTGGATGTAGATAGTGACTGCCTTAATGTGGCATTTAATTCAATATTAGACTCAATTGGGTTTTCTCAGAAAGTAGGAAATTCTACTCATTACCTCCACCATACATTGGACCTTGTTCTGACATATGGCATAGAAATAGAAAATCTTGTAGTGTCTCCTCATAACCCTGTACTGTCAGACCATTGTCTGTTAACCTTTGATTTTACTATTTCTGACTATTTGGCTCCTAAAGAAAAATATTATTACAGTAGATGCCTCTCAGATGATGCTGTTACCAAATTTATGCAGATTGTTTCCTCTATGCCATGTGTCAACACAACGGAAATAAGCTATAGACAGCTTGCTCCTTCTGTAATTGATAACATGGTGGATAGTGTTTCAGCTTCTCTGCATCAGACTCTAGACTTGGTGGCCCCCTTAAAAAAGAAAGTCTAATCAGAGATTTCTAACTCCTTGGTTCAACACAGAAACTCGTAGCTTAAAACAGAAGACTCGTCAATTAGAAAGAAAATGGCGCTCCACTAATTTAGATGAAATCTATTTAGCTTGGAGAAATCATCTTTTAATTTATAAAAAATCTCTTAGAAAAGCTAGAACGAGTTATTACTCTGCATTAATAGAAGAGAACAAGAATAATCCCAGGTTTCTTTTCAGTACTGTAGCTAGGTTGACAAAGAGTCAGGACTCTGTCAATCCTAGCATTCCCTTAGAGCTTACTAGTCAGGACTTTATGAACTTTTTCAATAATAAAATTTCATCCATCAGAGATAAAATCAATCAGATTCTTCCCTCAGTTAACTTAAATACTGTAACTACTACAACTCCTTCTATTGATGTCTGTCTTGATGAGTTTACTCCAATCGACCTTTGTGAGTTAGACAAAATAGTTTCCTCATCCAAACCTTCAACTTGTCTTTTAGACCCTATTCCTACCAGGTTATTTAAAGAAGTCTTCCCACTTATTGGTAGCTTTATTCTTCATATAATCAATTCTTCATTAACTTTAGGCCATGTACCGCAGGCTTTTAAAACGGCTGTAATTAAACCCTTACTCAAAAAGCCAATGCTAGATCCAGGAGCTTTAGCTAACTATAGACCAATCTCTAATCTCCCTTTCATTTCAAAAATCTTAGAGTTGTTGCTATGCAATTATTTGACCACCTGCAGGGAAATGGTTTACTTGAAGAGTTTCAGTCTGGGTTTAGAATCCATCATAGTACTGAAACAGCCCTAGCGAAGGTCACTAACGACCTCCTCATTGCATCTGATAATGGACTAGTTTCTGTACTTGTCCTTTTAGACCTTAGTGCAGCTTTTGATACCATCGATCATAATATTCTATTTGATAGATTAGAACACTATGTTGGACTTAATGGAACTTCGTTGCAGTGGTTTAGATCTTATTTATCTGATAGGTTCCAGTTTGTTCATGTAAATAATGAGTTTTCTTTCAACTCAAAGCTCAGTCATGGAGTTCCACAGGGATCTGTGCTAGGCCCGACTCTTTTTAGTTTATATATGCTTCCGTTAGGCAACATTATTAGAAAGCACTGTATACATTTTCATTGTTATGCTGATGACACACAATTATACCTGTCAATGAAGCCAGATGATAGTAATCAATTAGCCAAGTTAAGCCTGTCTTAAGGAAATCAAAGCTTGGATGACTTGTAATTTCCTGCTATTAAATTCAGATAAGACTGAAATTATTCTTGTTGGTCCAAAAAACCTTAGAAATTCCTTTCCAAATCAAACTTTCAGTTTGGATGCGGTTACTCTTTCTCTTAATAGCTCTGTGAGGAACCTTGGAGTTATTTTTGATCAGGATTTGTCCTTCAATTCACATATTAAATTTGTTTCTAAGACTGCCTTCTATCATTTGCGTAATATTGCCAAGATTAGGAGCATCTTGTCTCAGAGTGATGCTGAGAAACTGATCCACGCTTTTGTTAGCTCGAGATTAGATTATTGTAATTCTTTATTATCAGGCTGTCCTAAAACATCTTTAAAAAGTCTTCAGCTGATCCAAAATGCTGCAGCAAGAGTTTTAACAGGTACTAGAAAGACAGATCATATCTCTCCGGTTCTGGCCTCCCTTCATTGGCTTCCCATAGAGTTTAGAATTAAGTTTAAAATCCTTCTTCTTACTTACAAAGCTCTAAACAATCAGGCTCCTTTTTATTTAAAAGATCTGATACTACCGTATTATCCTAACAGAGCACTACGCTCCCAAAATGCAGGATTACTTGTAATACCTAGAATCTCCAAAAGTACAATGGGAGGCAGAGCCTTCAGTTATCAAGCTCCTCTCCTGTGGAATCAGCTGCCAATCTGGATTCGGGAGTCAGACTCGATCTCTGTTTTTAAGAATAGGGCTAAAACCTACCTTTTTGATATAGCCTACAATTAGGGAGGGATCATGTGTTTCTGAACCCTCCCTTAGTTATGCTGCTAATAGGTTTAGTCAGCCGGCGGACCTCCAGTAATGCACTGGGCCTCACTCCTTTTCTCACTGTCAATGAAATATTTTTTTTGCTGGTCATTAACATTTGTTTGTTCTCTCCCATAGATTGAGTCCCCACCGTGCTGTTTGCTCTCTACATGTCTGTTCTTTTCTTCTTTTCTATCCCCTCACCCCCCAGCCAGTCGCAGCAGATGACTGCCCCTCCCTGAGCCTGGTTCTGCTGGAGGTTTCTTCCTGTTAAAAGGGAGTTTTTCCTCTCCACCGTCGCCAAGTGCTTGCTCACAGGGGATCGCCTGATTGCTGGGGTCTTTCTGCAACTAACCCCCACAGTTGATAGTGCTATGAGATGACTGTTGTTGTGAAATGGTGCTATATAAATAAAGTTGAATTGAATTGAACAGTGAGATATCACCTTTACCAAAATAAGTTGCTAACAGTTTTGAAAAATTTGATAACCAAAAACCAGACCATCTAATCATTAGATCTTGTTTAGCAGACATGAAATTGAAGGGTCAAACCTGAAACTCAGAGAAGGGTAAACTGATCCTCATCATTCTTTGCTCCTGGCACCAGTTGGATATACAGCGATCTGTTTCATGATCACTATTCATAACAGTGACAAAAGCCTTTTCTGCTAAAGAATGCTAGGACTATTGTACAACAGCAGAGCTGCTGATACAGTAATCCTGTGGTGACCGTTATCTCAAGATGTAAATACCTGGCCACTGCCTGTAGCTGCACACCAGGCTGCACAGAGCTTTTATGAATGCTTGTGTGCACAAAAGCCCCTCCTGAGACTGAGCCATGTGCGTCATACCACAGATCAGCCTATTATCCATAGCTAAGGGTGGCAGGAGAGGGGGTTATGGGGTATCCAGCCAAGTGATAGTAAGTTTGGCAAGAAGAATGAAATGAAAAGAAGACTAAAGCACAATGATAGACAAACCCAATGAGTGCATGAATTTAAAATGTATAAAAGTGGGAAGTAAAGGGAAGCATCCAGCAGTATAAAGAAGCAGAGGATGGGATGCAGAATAAAGGGCACACAAAAAGAGTTCAGTGAGGGTAAACATTAAAGAAGCCAGCACTCAGTGGAGTGGGCTGATGCACCTTTCGTAGTGATTCAGTGATGTAATGCTCTTACTGAAGTGTACTAAAAACATGGAGAGTGAATGAATTTTAAAAAAAATAGTGTGGGTTATTTTTTATGTTATCAACACTGAGACATCCATGCAGCTTTTAAAAGCAGTGTGCACAGGACAACATACTTTTTTTCTTCCATCACTCAAGGGGGAATCATTTTTATTAAATACTAGTGCATATCCATCCATGCTCATAGAAACCAAGTATAAGCAAGTATTTCTGCATGCCCGTTGCCAAAGGGTCTCCTTCTGTCTCAGATGGCTGTGTTGTTCAGTCATGCTTGCGACGTACTGCTCGAACTTCAGGTGTTTCATCTTCATGGCATCTTTTCTGACGTCCAGTAGTTCTCCTCACTCTATTGGTCTCCATCTCGTGGGTCGTCTTCTTCTTAGTTCAGACCACTGGTTGAGGGATAGGTGTGTCGTAATTGCAGTTCATGGACAGGATCATGAAAATAGATCTGAGCAAAAAGTGGCTTTCGACCCTGTTCAGGAAGAGAAGCATCCATGTAATGATAAACTTTACCTTGTATACATATGCCTGGGTTGAAGCCAGGCATAGGGATCTCCTTAATGCCAATATTTGCCATCGCCAACGCACTGTTGTATTGTTTTGCTTGTTTAGCAATGTAATGATAAACATTACCTTGTATACGTATGCTTGGGTTGAAGCAGGGATCTCCTTAATGACAATACTTGTCATTGCCAATGCATTGTTGTATTGTTTTGCTTGTTTAACCAAGTTTTGATGCATCACTGAGCCTATGATGTGCCTATGATGTCTATATGACCTCATATAGACACCATAGGCATAGACAGTGCGACGCACACAGATTTTCTGGAATCAGTCTATACGGTGTCTATATGACATCATATAGACATCACGTAGCCAGCATCAGAACATCATAGGCAACTCTATACTATGGTTTCTATATGACATCATATAGACAGCATGTAAGACATCGCAGGAACATCATAGGCAATCCTATGATCTTTTAGCCAGTCCTATTGTCTATATGACAGCATTGGGAGTCCTATGCTGCCTGAGATCATAGGAACATCATAGGACATCATGCAGACATCATAGAAATATCATAGGCAGTCCTATGATTGTGACACACTGACGAGATTTCTTGAATTTATTATAGAGTGACTAGTACATACCCATGCATGCCCGTGCATACCCATGCATGCCCATAGAAACCAAGTATAAGGAAGTATTTCTGAATGCCCATAGAAAGCAGGTGTAAGCAAGCACGTCAGCACTCGTTCAGTGATGCCTGCCTTTGATCTTTGATAGTGTCATAGTGAGTCCTATGATCTTTGATGATGTCATAGCCAGTCCTATGATTGAGTCATGCCTGCGTTTGATCTTTGAAGATGTCATAGTGAGTCCTGTGATCTTTGATGGTGGCATAGCGAGTCCTATGATGCCTGCATTTGATCTTTGATGTCACATGATTGTGAGTGATGCCTACCTTTGGTCTTTGATGATGTCATAACGAGTCCAATGATCATGAGTGATGCTTGCCTTTGATCCTTGATGATGTCATAGTGAGTCCTATGATCTTTCCGCGAGTCCTATGATTGTGACATGACAGATTTCTGGAATTCTATATAGTGATGATGATGAGTGATGCCTGCCTTTGAGCTTCGATGATATCATAGCGAGTCCTATGATCTTTGATGACGTCATAGCGAGTCCTACGATCGTGACTGATGACTATCTTTGACGGCATAGCGAGTCCTCTGATCTTTGATGTCAAAACGAGTCTTATGATCGTGAGTGATGCCTACATAGACATCATATAGAGATCATAGGAACATCATAGGCGATCATGTAGAGATCGTAGAAATATCATAGGCAATCCTATGATCTTTTTAATGAGTCCTATGATCGTGACACAGACATACTGAGAGACACACTGACAGACACACACAGAGACGTGATGTCTCTGACATCATAAAGACATCAAGGCAGGCATCATAGGACATCAGGCGGTCTCTGGTGACTGATGGTCTATATGACAGCATAAGACATCAGGATTGATGTCCTATGATGCAGGTATCCAAGGAACATCATGGGAACAGCATAGGCTGTCCTATGATGTTCTATGATCATGCCACACAGACACACAGGGATTTCTTGAATTTATGGTCTCTGTGACATCATAAATGATCTATGATCATCGTGATCGTCACTTCCTTGTGGTAACGTATCGTCACTTCCTGTTTTGCTGTCTGTCTGTGTGGTTTGCTCTCCTCACTCTCCTGAGCTTTTGGGTTATCCACTAGCGATGTCTACTAGCTCTCCTTCCTCTCCTCCTCTGGTGTGCTCTCTCTGTCAGATGTTTAGCTACACCTCTGCCTCTTTTAGTGATAACGGTAAATGTAATAAATGTTGTCTTTTTGAGGCGCTCGAGGCGAGGTTGTCTGATTTGGAATCCCGGCTCCGCTGCATTGAAACACCGTCTGCGCCAGTTACTCTTGACGGACGCCCCTTAGCTGCAGCGGAGCTAGCTAGCATAGCTAACCCTGTTAGTGGTCCTCCGGCTCTCCTCAACAGCGAGGAGACCAGGTGGGTGATGGTGAGAAGGAAGCCTAGTCGCAAAGCCCCGGTACACCACCAACCTGTTCATGTTTCTAATCGTTTTTCCCCGCTCAGCGACACACCCGCTGAGGAAAAAACTCTGATCATTGGCGACTCTGTAGTCAGAAACGTGAACCTAGAGACTCCAGTGGCCATAGTCAAATGCATTCCAGGGACCAGAGCAGGCGACATCGAGTCAAATTTGAAAATGCTGGCTAAAAGTAACTGTAAATACTCCACAATTGTTATTCACGCTGGCATTAATGACATCCGTCTCCGGCAGTCGGAAGTCACGAAACTTAATGTATAATCGGTATGTGACTTTGCAAAAACGATGTCTGCCACTGTAGTATTCTCTGGGCCCCTCCCCAATCTGACCAGTGATGACATGTTTAGCCGCTTGTCATCCTTGAACCGCTGGCTGTCTGTGTGGTGTCCTGCAAATGACGTGGGCTACATTGACAATTGGAGCTCTTTTGGGGGAAAACCTGGTTTTATGAGACGAGACAGCATTCACCCCACTTTGGGTGGTGCTTCTCATTTACCTAACAATCTGGCATCCTTTTTATCCAAATTTCCAAAACCTTGACTACTCAGAGTTGGGACCAGGAAGAAGAGTCGCAGTCTTACACACCTCTCTGCAGCTCCTCTTCATCCGCCACCCCTCAGCTTAGCCCCTGTCTTCCCCATCAGAGAATCGTTGTCTGCTCCCTCCAAAGTAAATAAAAATATAATATATAAGCATCCCAAAGTGATTAAGCAAAATATTGGTAAAACTCAAATTAAACATAAAGCCTCTAAATTGAATGATTTGGCCTCTGTTCCTCCGCATAATTTAAAAATTAAATGTGGTTTATTAAATATTAGGTCTCTAACTCCCAAGTCTCTGTTAGTCCATGATCTGTTAATTGATCATCAGATTGATTTAATTTCCCTTACAGAGACTTGGTTAGGGCAAGAGGATTATGTAATGAATCAACTCCCTCTGGTTATTTAAACTGTCAAAATCCCAGAAGTTCTGGTCGTGGTGGAGGAGTAGACATGTTAAAATTCCTTTGAGGGCCTGGTCCTCAGTATTGGGCACTTTAGCAATTTTAGGTTAAACCCAATTTTATTTGCCATAGTTTATCGTCCCCCATCAACCTACTCAGAATTTTTATCCGAATTTGCTGATTTCTTAGCTGATTTAGTGCTGAAATCTGATAGAATAATTATAGTAGGGGACTTTAATATACATGTGGATGTAGATGGTGACTGCCTTAATGTGGCATTTAATTCAATATTAGACTCGATTGGGTTTTCTCAGAAAGTAGGAAATTCTACTCATTACCTCCACCATACATTGGACCTTGTTCTGACATATGGCATAGAAATAGAAAATCTTGTAGTGTCTCCTCATAACCCTGTACTGTCAGACCATTGTCTGTTAACCTTTGATTTTACTATTTCTGACTATTTGGCTCCTAAAGAAAAATATTATTACAGTAGATGCCTCTCAGATGATGCTGTTACCAAATTTATGCAGATTGTTTCCGCTATGCCATGTGTCAACACAACGGAAATAAGCTATAGACAGCTTGCTCCTTCTGTAATTGATAACATGGTGGATAGTGTTACAGCTTCTCTGCATCAGATTCTAGACTTGGTGGCCCCCTTAAAAAAGAAAGTCTAATCAGAGATTTCTAACTCCTTGGTTCAACACAGAAACTCGTAGCTTAAAACAGAAGACTCGTCAATTAGAAAGAAAATGGCGCTCCACTAATTTAGATGAAATCTATTTAGCTTGGAGAAATCATCTTTTAATTTATAAAAAATCTCTTAGAAAAGCTAGAACGAGTTATTATTCTGCATTAATAGAAGAGAACAAGAATAATCCCAGGTTTATTTTCAGCACTGTAGCCAGGTTGACAAAGAGTCAGGACTCTGTCAATCCTAGCATTCCCTTAGAGCTTACTAGTCAGGACTTTATGAACTTTTTCAATAATAAAATTTCATCCATCAGAGATAAAATCAGATTCTTCCCACAGTTAACTTAAATACTGTAACTACTACAACTCCTTCAATTGATGTCTGTCTTGATGAGTTTACTCCAATCGACCTTTGTGAGTTAGACAAAATAGTTTCCTCATCCAAACCTTCAACTTGTCTTTTAGACCCTATTCCTACCAGGTTATTTCAAGAAGTCTTCCCACTTATTGGTAGCTTTATTCTTCATATAATCAATTCTTCATTAACTTTAGGCCATGTACCGCAGGCTTTTAAAACGGCTGTAATTAAACCCTTACTCAAAAAGCCAACGCTAGATCCAGGAGCTTTAGCTAACTATAGACCAATCTCTAATCTCCCTTTCATTTCAAAAATCTTAGAGTTGTTGCTACGCAATTATTTGACCACCTGCAGGGAAATGGTTTACTTGAAGAGTTTCAATCTGGGTTTAGAATCCATCATAGTACTGAAACAGTCCTAGCGAAGGTCACTAACGACCTTCTCATGGCATCTGATAATGGACTGGTTTCTGTACTTGTCCTTTTAGACTTTAGTGCAGCTTTTGATACTATCGATCATAATATTCTACTTGATAGATTAGAACACTATGTTGGACTTAATGGAACTTCGTTGCAGTGGTTTAGATCTTATTTATCTGATAGGTTCCAGTTTGTTCATGTAAATGAGTTTTCTTTCAACTCAAAGCTTAGTCATGGAGTTCCACAGGGATCTGTGCTAGGCCCTACTGTTTTTAGTTTATATATGCTTCCGTTAGGCAACATTATTGGAAAGCACTGTATACATTTTCATTGTTATGCTGATGACACACAATTATACCTGTCAATGAAGCCAGATGATAGTAATCAATTAGCCAAGTTAGAAGCCTGTCTTAAGGAAATCAAAGCTAGGATGACTTGTAATTTCCTGCTATTAAATTCAGATAAGACTGAAATCATTCTTGTTGGTCCAAAAAACCTTAGAAATACCTTTCCAAATCAAACTTTCAGTTTGGATGCGGTTACTCTTTCTCTTAATAGCTCTGTGAGGAACCTTGGAATTATTTTTGATCAGGATTTGTCCTTCAATTCACATATTAAATTTGTTTCTAAGACTGCCTTCTATCATTTGTGTAATATTGCCAAGATTAGGAGCATCTTGTCTCAGAGTGATGCTGAGAAACTGATCCACGCTTTTGTTAGCTCGAAATTAGATTATTGTTATTCTTTATTATCAGGCTGTCCTAAAACATCTTTAAAAGTCTTCAGCTGATCCAAAATGCGGCAGCAAGAGTTTTAACAGGTACTAGAAAGAGAGATCATATCTCTCCGGTTCTGGCCTCCCTTCATTGGCTTCCCATGGAGTTTAGAATTAAGTTTAAAATCCTTCTTCTTACTTACAAAGCTCTAAACAATCAGGCCCCATTTTATTTAAAAGATCTGATACTACCGTATTATCCTAACAGAGCACTACGCTCCCAAAATGCAGGATTACTTGTAATACCTAGAATCTCCAAAAGTACAATGGAAGGCAGAGCCTTCAGTTATCAAGCTCCTCTCCTGTGGAACCAGCTGCCAATCTGGATTCGGGAGTCAGACTCAATCTCTGTTTTTAAGAATGGGGCTAAAACCTACCTTTTTGATATAGCCTACAATTAGGGAGGGATCATGTGTTTCTGAACCCTCCCTTAGTTATGCTGCTAATAGGTTTAGTCAGCCGGCGGACCTCCAGTAATGCACTGGGCCTCACTCCTTTCCTCACTCTCAATGAAATATTTTTTTTGCTGGTCATTAACATTTGTTTGTTCTCGCCCATAGATTGAGTCCCCATCGTGCTGTTTGCTCTCTACATGTCTGTTCTTTTCATCTTCTGTATCCCCTCACCCCCCAGCCAGTCGCAGCAGATGACTGCCCCTCCTTGAGCCTGGTTCTGCTGGAGGTTTCTTCCTGTTAAAAGGGAGTTTTTCCTCTCCACCGTCGCCAAGTGCTTGCTCACAGGGGATTACCTGATTGCTGGGGTCTTTCTGCAACTGTGGGGGTTCCCCCTACAGTTGATAGTGCTATGAGATGACTGTTGTTGTGAAATAGTGCTATATAAATAAAGTTGAATTGAATAAAGACTACAAGGCAGGCATCATAGGACATCATGCAGTCTCTGGTGAGTGATGGTCTATATGACATCATAAAGACGTCACATAGTCAAAGACACCTGTCTATATGACATCATATAGACATCATTGCTATAAGACAGCATCATAATCCTATGATGCCTGAGATCATAGGATCATCATAGGACCTCATGCAGACATTGTAGGCTGTCCTATGATGTCCAGGATTGCAACAGCACAGGGATAGCAACACTCAGAGCAACAATCAGAAGGCAAGAAAAAACAAGAGCAGTGAGTATACTACATATGTACATATAAACATAAATATATAGACACACAGTGCGAAGCATTGTAGCTAGATGGAATAAATATGTAAATATATAAACACACAGTGCGGAGCATTGTAGCTAGATGGAATAAATATGTAAATATATAAACACACACACAGTGCGGAGCATTGTAGCTAGATGGAATAAATATGTAAATATATAAACACACACACGGTGCGGAGCATTGTAGCTAGATGGAATTAAACAGCATAACCGTCTACTTAGTTATCCTACATGGTATGATTATGTACCCATACATATTGTCACCCTCTGTAGCTACCGGTATTTTCTTAGTTGTATACCGGAGGGGACCATTGTGTAAGTCTATTGCGTCTTTTGCATTCAATACTAATAGGTTGTCACGTCTTTTTGTTATCTCTGCGAGCAACCCTGCTTAGGTTGTACAGTCTGACAGCCGTTGGTACAAAGGACCTGCGAAACCTCTCGGTTGTGCACCTAGGGTGATGTAGTCTGCTGCTAAATGAGCTCCTTAGTACATTCAGTGTGTCCTGCATAGGGTGGAATTCGTGCACCTAGGGTGATGTAGTCTGCTGCTAAATGAGCTCCTTAGTACATTCAGTGTGTCCTGCATAGGGAACTTGGACTCCAGCAGAGATGACAGTTTAGCCACCATCCTTCTCTCTCCCATCTCCTCCACTGGGTCAAGGCACTGCCCCAGGACAGAGCTAGCTTTCTTGATCAGTTTGTTCAGTCTCTTCCTATCGGCTGCTATAATGCCACTGCCCCAGCAGACCACTCCAAAAGTGATGGCTAATGCCACCACCGAATCGTAGGTCTTCAGTAGCACCCCTTGTACACCAAAAGACCTGAGTCTCCTCAGTAGGAACAGCCTGCGCTGTCCCTTCTTGTAGAGTGCATCAGTATTGTGTGACCAGTCTAGTTTATTGTTCAGATGAACACCCAGGTACTTGTAGGATGTCACCATCTCGATGTCTGTTCCCTGTATATTTACTGGTGCTATGAGGGGTTGTCCTTGCCTGCGGCAGTCCACCACCAACTCCTTAGTTTTCCTCGCGTTGATCTGGAGGCAGTTCCGATAGCACCAGTCCACAAAGATCAACATCATGCAGACATCATAGGCCGTCCTGTGATGTCCTATGATCCTGACAGTTTTCTTGTGACGTCATATAGACATCATATCTATGATGGCATCGTAGTCCTTTGATGCCTGAGATCATAGGATCATCATAGAACATCATGCAGACATCATAGGCCATCCTATGATGTCCTATGATCGTAAACACAGACACAAACTGACACAAGGACACCTGTCTATATGACGTCATATAGACATCACTCTATAAATTCAAGAAATTTGTGTCTGTATCACGATCATAGGACATCATAGGACGGCCTATGATGTCTGCATGGTGTCCTATGATGATCCTATGATCTCAGGCATCATAGGACTATGATCCCGTCATATAGATATGTCTATATGACGTCATACAAGAAATCTGTCTGTGTCACGATCATAGGACATCATAGGACGGCCTATGATGTCTGCATGATGTCCTATGATCTCAGGCATCATAGGACTACGATCCCGTCGTATAGATATGATATAGGATCATCACAGGTATGATTGTGACACACAGACACACAAACTGACACATAGTCAAAGACAACTGTCAATGTCTATATGACGTCATATAGACATCATATCTATATGACGGCATCGTAGTCCTATGATGCCTGAGATCATAGGATCATCATAGGACATCATGCAGACATCATAGGCCGTCCTATGATGTCTTATGATCGTGACCCACAGATTTCTTGAATTTATAGTGAAGAGTGATGTGCGCAAACAGAAGAAAACAAATGATTTTAATTAAATAAGCAAATGGATAAAATGCTATATAACTTACTGAATAACACAGTAATTTCTACCATTTATTTGGGGTGTAACAAAAGCTGTGGAACAAATATCAACTACCTTGTGTAACTCTTATTTTAATGTTGCAACACATTTAAAAATGTTAAGTGCAGCTACTACATAAACCCAGGGTTATGTGGCAGTCGGGTGAGTGAAAGTGAGCACTACGTCATTGCTTTAGCTAACTGCAGGGACACTACTGGCATGCCAGTCAAAATGTGCAAGTAGTATGTATATGTAGTAGTATGAGTAGTATGTGCACTCTTTTGGTTTTGCATTAAAACTATAGGATTAAGACCGGACTGGTGGACTAGAAGTAGAGCATCCGCCCCACTACTTGGCCAGGTCATACCAAAGACCATACAAAAATGGTACTTCCCGACTTCTAGCTTGGTGCTCAGCACTGCCTAATGGAATCCGGGGGAAGGAAAGTTGGTTACCCCACCACAGGGGGTGCACACGCCAGTGTACTCCCTGTGCTGGTCCCAAGCTCAGCTAAGTGGGCAGGGTTGCGCTAAGAAGGGCATCCGGCGTAAAAATCCTTGCCAAATCGACATGTGAATCATTGCAATATAAGGTGATGGTACACTATGGGGACCCCGAAAAGGAGCAGCCAAAAAACAAACAAAAAAATAATGTAAGCTTAATGAGTGCATTGCTGACTCATGTATTGCATCTGTTAATGCAGTCCTACTTAAATTAGGATTAGGTGATTAACCAAACAAAAAAAGATGTTCAGGACATATATAGTAACTGATGTAATCTTGTTCGGCTTTTTTTTTTTTTTTTCAGTTTTTCCCCTCTCCCTGTTGTGCACGTGTGTGCATGAGCTTTCATGTACTGCCTCTTTAAAATGTCTCCTGCATGCACGGTCACGTGACTCTTTAACCTGGAAGCAGTGTAGTCATGCTGTACAACACTGTTCGGAAGCAGGAGAACACAGTGAAAAAATTCAAGCAGCTTGTACCAAAAAGAAATTTTACAGTGGGAATGGACGACAAAATGGAAAAGCTAAAACTGGATTTACCATCAAGGTCAGAGATTCATGATCTCTTATCTGGTGATAACATAATCATGGCTGCATAAAGAACTCCTTCAATACAGCTAACAAGCTAAATAGCCACTGGTGTGAGTCATGTGTTCCACAAAACCTCAACAGATACTGACTTCCGCAATGGACAGTAGTTAAAGGGGTCATTGATTGCACTGAATTATATAATTACTTTAGCAAATTTGTTTTGTTTTTCCAGCCTTTCTGAAAACGGACCCTTTCAGTGACTATACCTTTAAATCTTCAGACTGGATTCAACGCCACCCTCCCTCTTACATCACGATTGCTATTATTGACTGGCTCACTCCTAGCCTTGCGTTCTGATGTATCTTGAGCCGAATACAGGTCAGCTCAGCCCGGGGGTCTTTCATGGCACAGGCAGAGAATTTCTGTAAAACTCCTTACATTTGTTAGTGACCGAGAAAAGTCTTTTTTAAGAGTTTTGTGGGGGTTTTCAGCTTGCACCGTTGGGGATCCCTTGGCCAATTTGGGGGCCGGCTGCATCAGGGCTGACTTGACCCATTTCCCCTGAGCCAACTAATGTTTTAAAGGTCTGATGACATGATTTTGACTGCATCTAATTTTGCAACACATAATTTCAATATGACAAAATAGGTGGGTCTGTGCAGTTCTAAGTCAAGCAGGCTTTTTTCACGCAAATATCCGACGTTTTCATGAGCGCCACGTCACCAATTGTGCCAGTGGCTGGAAAACCCTCCGGCCATGTTGTGATGTCAGCAGGAGAAAACGGGGCTTGGCTGCCCGTTGTACACACAGGATGGAAGCGGTAGAAAACATCGACGATGGTTTCAGCACATATAGTCTGGAATTGGTTTGTGTTGTCCAATCTTCAGACGATTATAGTTCAGAAGAATGTGGTGATAATGAAGAATCTGGGGACATCAGACCTTATAGGTTTGAGCCGTGCCAAGCGGACATCATGCCTAGCGAGTCAGACTCAGAGAGTGATGGTGGAGAGGCACACATGCCCGCCGCAGCAGCAGTGGCAAACACACAGCAGAGGAACTGTATGCTTTTGTTACAGATATTGCAACAAATTATTTGTTCATAAATATAATTTATTTAAACCCGATTTTTCAATAAAACCATAGCAGTGTATTTATAATAAAATTGAAACATCTACCTGATACTTTCAATGCCCCCCCAAGTAAACAAATAAAAGGATACTATTTTTTTATTTTTGCAGGTGCCAGTGTGGTCTGTGTGTGAGCATGACAACAGAGGAGGAGAGTATTTGCTGTCAGGAGCAGGACAAGGTGAAGCAGAAAATTCCGGACGGTGCTATAAAGTGTATTACTGGTCATCACAACTTCCCCACAGTGTGTCTGAACGAAGATGTGTTGGAAGTGGCCTACCTCACCTATAAACATTATGTGAATGTGGATTATGGGAACAATTGGAAGCGCTATACAGCTTACAGACAGTTCATCCAATGGTGCTACCACTACCTTGGTGAGAAAGTACGTGTGCCAATACCTGCCTGTGTCCTTAACAAGATCAGAGAGACCTTTCCACTACAAGACGGACAATATATCGGTTTTAGTTATGCTGACTAACTACCTTTATATTTTCAGGCTATTGTTTTTCATTCAATAAATGTTTATCTGACCACAACTGTTGTCAATTATTCCAAGAAAATGAAATTACTAAATATTTTTAGTGTGATACTTGGAAATCTCATAACTGCTGTCATCATTAGGACGTTGCATGCAATCCTGGGTATTTGAACTAGAGAATTTTTTTTATTTTGCAAATATAATATTTTTTAGTAAATTGGAGCGTAGTTGTGGCCATAATCTATAATTTTAAAGTTCAATTATCTGTAAAACCCCTTTAGAAATTAAAATTATCCTCTGTTACTGATGGCAAAATCCTTAAAAATTATGTATTCCCTATTATTTATGTCTCATAAAAAATGCAGTTTTGTTTTTCATTGTTTATTAATTGCTTTTGTCTTGTATCAACTGGTATGTGATTTTCAACAATAATAAGAAAATAGAAGCAACTGATAGACCTCATTTTTTCTAGAGTTTGGTTGCAAGAAAAACAATACACATGGACAAAATTGTTGGTACCTCTCTGTTAATGAAAGAAAAACCCACAATGGTCACAGAAATAACTTGAATCCGACAAAAGTGGTAATAAATAAAAATTTTATGAAAATTAACCAATGAAAATCAGACAATGCTTTTGAATTGTGGTTCAACAGAATTATTTTAAAAACAAACTCATGAAACAGGCCTGGACAAAAATGATGGTACCCTTAACTTAATATTTTGTTGCACAACCTTTTGAGGCAACCACTGCAATCAAACAATTTCTGTAACTGTCAGTGAGACTTCTGCACCTCTCAGCAGGTATTTTGGCCCACTCCTCATGAGCAAACTGCTCCACTTGTCTCAGGTTTGAAGGGTGCCTTCTCCAGACGGCATGTTTCAGCTCCTTCCACAGATGTTCAATAGGATTTAGATCAGGGCTCATAGAAGGCCACTTTAGAATAGTCCAGTGTTTCGCTCTTAGTCATTCTTGGGTGTTTTTAGCTGTGTGTTTGGGTCATTATCCTGTTGCAAGACCCATGACCTGCAACTGAGACCAAGCTGTCTGACGCTGGGCAGCACATTTCTCTTTAGAATACCTTGATAGTCTTGAGATTTCATTGTACCCTGCACAGATTCAAGACACCCTGTGCCAGATGTAGCAAAGCAGCCCCAGAACATAACAGAACCTCCTCCATGTTTCACAGTAGGGACAGTGTTCTTTTCTTGGTATGCTTCATTTTTGCATCTGTGAACATAGAACTGATGTGCCTTGCCAAAAAGTTCCAGTTTTGTCTTGTCTGTCCATAGGACATTCTCCCAGAAGCTTTGTGGCTTGTCAACATGCAGTTTGGCAAATTCCAGTCTGGCTTTTTTATGATTTGTTTTCAACAGTGGTGTCCTCCTTGGTCATCTCCCATGAAGTCCACTTTGGCTCAAAAGACAGATGGTGCAATCTGACACTGATGTACCTTGACCTTGGAGTTCACCATGAATGTGTTTAGAGGTTGTTCTGGGCTCTTTTGTTACCATTCATATTATCCGTTTCCTCCTGCGGCCATGTCCAGGGAGGTTGGCTACAGTCCCGTGGATCTTAAATTTCTGAATATGTGCAACTGTAGTCACAGGAACATCAAACTGCTTGGAGATGGTCTTATAGCCTTTACCTTTAACATGCTTGTCTATAATTTTCTTTCTAATCTCCTGAGACAACTCTCCTTTGCTTCCTCTGATCCATGTTTAGTGTGGTAACCACCATGTCACCAAACAGCACAGTGACTACTTGTCACCCTTTAAATAGGCCGACTGACTGATTACAAGTTTGTAGACACCTGTGATGTTAGAGGACACATCTTGGTTGAACATGTCCCTATGGTCACATTATTTTCAATCTTCTAGGGGTACCATCATTTTTGTCCAGGCCTGTTTCATGAGTTTGTTTTTTAAAGTAATTCTGTTGAATCACAATTCAAAAGCATTGTCTGATTTTCATTGGTTAATTTTCATAGAATTTTTATTTATTACCACTTTTGTCAGATTCAAGTTATTTCTGACCATTGTGGGTTTTTCTTTCATTAACAGAGGGGTACCAACAATTTTGTCCATGGCTATAACTGGTATAGCACACATGTACTATAACTATCTAAAATATTAAATTAATATAACAGGAAAAAGTCAAAATTGGTGGCAATGAATACAATATAGTCAGTTGATGTCACGAACCAAGCCCGTGTTATCCTGTAGGCTCGGTTCTGACCGTTCTCTGTGGCTCAGGCATCGGGTTTGTTATGTATTATCTTTTGAGTTCTTGTTGTTTTTATGTCTGTGTTCCTTTTCTTTTCCATGCCTGTAGCTGCTGCTCTGGCCGGCGGTTGTTGGGCAGCCGTTTTGACCAACTTTCAGGTGGGCGCTGTCCAAGATTCGCCGGTCCAACCATGCCCCCTCTCTCTTTAACAGTCAGCTGTTCATGTTTTGTGTGCATCATCTGCCGTGTTGTCAGCCAGCCGATATTGCCAACACTATCACGACGTGTTAGCCACTCCACACAGCCGTGGTTCTGTTGCACCCCTTGAAGCGATGTTGGCCCTGGGGCGCAACCGTGGTTAACACATCTCCTCTCTATGCGTTCGCTGGGTGATGTCGGCCCTGAACGCTAACTGTAAGTGTTTCTGTTTATCTTTGTAAGTCTTCAGCTTTTTGGGAACTGTTGTCATCAGTCTTATGTTCAATACATGTGCTGTGGTGAATCCTGCACATAAATCCATTCATCCTTCCCCTCCTCGTGCGTTCCTCCTGCGTAAAAGCGCACGAGGAGCGCATGAGGAGCCTTATGACAGTTGGAGCTGAAGTGTGTGATGTGGTCTTTCACAGCCTGCTGTTTATCTAAGCCTTCAACACAACGCGAAGGCATAGCCGTAAAACTAAAACAAGAAACCAGAGAAACTGTGTGCTACAAAGCTGCTTGCATTCCAGTCAACAACACCGGTGTCCATTCTCTCGCTGATGTCATTTCAGCCTCCTCCTTCATTCGGTGGACGACACCACAGTCCAGTCAGCGGCTGCAGTTTTTTGATAACTATGTTATGCAGGTGTGGTTGTAAATATTATATTGATCATCGACAATGACTTTTGGGTTTACACAACATGCTGAAAAACGTCAAAATCGTGTCATGGGCACTTTAACCCCTTGCACTCTGGTCAGTTTCCCTAAAAACGCCTAAAAATAACGTACCCAAAGTAAATCAAAAGCTGTTCTTCAACCCTTTGCAGCATCTTCATGGGGTTGGTCTCATTTAAAAGAAAACACTTTGAATTTTTTGGCAAAACAGTCATAATCTCTCTAAGTGCTCCTGCCACTGAGTAACAGTCATCTAAACATACTGAACTTGAAGAAAATAAAGTTCGCCTGGGTGTTTTTTAGATACAAATGCTTGCAAATAACACACAGGGATGGGCGCATGCGCACACAGCGATCGGCAGCTGGTGAAAAAGTCCGTCATCTGTGTGTCTGTTTTTATGCACTTTAATGTGTTTTTACGAAATTCTGTGTCGTTTCTGTCCTGGAATGTTTGTGGACTGTATGGCGAAGAGCTCCCTGGTTCAATCAATATGGACTTCGTCCCCTTTTTTGCACTGCTGCTACTTTTCCTCCAGCTCTTTGTCTCTGAGGTAAACGCGATCGGGATCATGGCGGGCAGAATACATTATTCCAGGGACATGTTGCTGCATTTAAACACGGTTGATGCAGCGTCTGTGATTGAGTCTAAGCCGCAACTGCCGGACTTTATTTTGAGAGACGTTCATGGACACAGCGGTGAAAAGAGAGACGGGAGAAGGAAACGTGGAAAGCATGGAGGCGTGAAATTGCGCCTGAGAAGCCGTCAGTTTGGTAACATTCCTCTTCCTTCTATGATTTTTGGGAACGTACAATCTCTGAGGAACAAGGTGGATGAAATTCAAGGGAATGTACGCTACCAGAAGGACTTGAAGAACTGCGGTGTCATGGCTTATACCGAGTCTTGGCTTACTGCGCATGACCGGGACGCAGATCTGTGCATTGACGGCTTTGGAGCCCCACTGTCCCTGTCAAATAAACTAATCTACTACTACTACTACTCCGCTCTGATCGGCAGGAAGAGGTAACGGGGAAACGTCAGGGGGGCGGCGTATGTTTATATATTAATAAGCAGTACTGTACATCTGTCACGGTCAGAGAGCGCATCTTTACACCCGATGTGGAGCTTCTGTCTGTGTCACTACGCCCCTTTTATTTGCCTCGCGAGTTCCCCCAGCTTTTCATCACAACTGTGTACATTCACCCGAGGGCAGACGCTGACTCCGCCTCCAGCACCGTCTTTGATGTGGTCCAGCGGCTGCAGTCAATTTCTCCAGAGGCGCCAAACTTTATTCTTGGGGATTTTAACCATGTTTCTTTAAAGAAGACACTTAAAAACTTTTCAGTATGTCTCCTGCCCAACCAGGCGAAAAAAGACATTGGACCTGTGCTATGGATCCATAGAGAGGGCCTATAAATCACTCCCCCTTCCCCCTTTAGGATCCTCAGAACACAACTGTGTACATTTGCTGCCCACATATAAAACTGCTCTCAGAAGAGGCAAGGTGGAGACCAGAGACATAGATGTGTGGACAGAGGATTCAGTGCACTGCCTCCAGGAATGCTTTAACTGTACACACTGGGAGATGTTCACACTGTCCTGCAGGGATGATCTGGACTCTTTGGTGGACGTCACATGCTCATACATGGCTTTCTGTAAAAATAAGATCGTTCCACGTAAACATGTCAAAATATATCCCAACAACAAGCCATGGGTTACAAAATCAGTTAAACCCTGCTTACAGAGGAAAGCACTTGCCTTTAAACAGGGGTCTGTTTCTGAGCTACAGGTTGCCACAAAGCTGAAGGATGAAATTTTAAGAGCAAAACAGAATTATAAATGAGAATTGGAAAGCAAGATGGCAACAAAGAAACTTGGTTCAGCCTGGGCCAGTATGAAAACTATTGCAGGCCTTCAGAGCACAGAACACAGCAATCGTGTGTTTTTAGATGGTTTTAATTCAGACACAGAGCTGGATAATGCTCTTAATTGTTTTTATGGCCATTTTGACTCCTTTGATTTTAGCACAGAAACCCAAGATTTGAAACAGAAACTCAAAGACAATCAGCACTTTAATATTGAGGTGCAGGATATTAAAAGGGAGTTCTGCGCTGTAAAAGTGAACAAAAGTCCGGGCCCTGATAATATATGTGGGCACTTGGTAAAGTCCTGTGCACATGAACTGAGTCCTATATTTCATTACATTTTCAATAAGTCCTTACAGACACAACATGTGCCTAAGATCTGTAAAGAAGCCGTGGTTGTTCCCGTTCCAAAATCCAGCTGTCCTAAAACGGTAAACGACTTTAGACCAGTTGCTTTGACTTCAATTTTAATGAAAATTTTTGAAAAACTGGTCAGATGTGAGGTCCTAAAGCAGACTGAGCATGCATTGGATCCTCTGCAGTTTGCCTATAGGCCTCACAGAGGAGTGGAGGATGCCACTGTCACTCTGTTTAACATGCTTTTTAAACATCTGGATTTTAATGGGACACACGCCAGGCTTTTATTTTTGGACTTTTCCTCCGCCTTTAATACAATCCAACCTCATATTTTAGTTGAAAGGCTCCTGCAACAATTTGATTTGAGCAATAATCTGGTGGGTTGGATTCTGGATTTCTTAACCAACAGGACGCAGAGAGTAAGGGTCAATGGTACATTGTCTGACCTAAAGTGCTCTTCTACTGGCTCTCCTCAGGGGTGTGTGTTGTCACCACTACTCTTCATACTGTACACAAACATGTGTCGGAGCAGACATGACAACAGACACATTATAAAGTATGCTGATGACTCAGTTATTGTCAGTCTCCTCCAGGATGGTGAGAGTGGCCACGGCCCAGTAGTTGATGATTTTGTTCACTGGTGTGAGGATTCCTACCTGCAGCTGAATACGACAAAAACTAAAGACATGATTATTGACTTTAGGAGGAAAACTCCCAGGCACAAAGTCACCGTACTAAAAGGCCAGACCACCGAATGTGTACAATCCTACAAATATCTTGGGACGATTATTGATAGTAATTTAAACTTTGAAGAGAACTGTGAAAGGGTGTGCAAAAAGGGTCAGCAACATTTGCATTGCTTGAGAAAACTTGCACGCTTCCAAATTGACCGAACCATAATGACAATGTTTTATTGGGCTTTTATTGAATCTGTTTTATCCTTTTCTTTAGTGTCATGGTTTGGTCAGATAAAACTGAAACAGAGGAAATCCTTGGATCAGGTAGTTAGATGGTCCAGTCGTTTGCTTGGTGAGTCACAGCTGAGCCTGATATCCCTGTACACCAGACAAGTACAGAGGATGGCTACCTCCATTTTAAATGACTCCCACCCTTTGCACTGCAACTTTCAGCTTCTTCCCTCAAGACGGAGGTTTGCTGTCCCAAAAAGTAAAACCCAGCGCTACAAAAACAGCTTTGTTCCTGCTGCTGTCAAAGAGTTGAACAAGTTGTAACAATATATTTGTAGAAGAGCTGGAAATAACGAGGCGGTTTTGTATCACAAAAGTAGAGTCTTTAATGAACAAACTCTTCTATCTTGTCTCATCTGGTGCAGAGCTTGGCAGAAGGCAAGAGGCAGAACTCTGCTTCGCTCACTGGTTAAATACAAGCACGCATAGCACCACTCATTGAAACAGCTGACGTCAGAGCCACTCATTGAAAAAGGTAACCTCTCCCCGTTATCTTAATCCCCATTGTCCTGCCATCCCCTCTCCCTGTCTTGGGAGGTGATGGGAACTCCCCCTCTCGCTTTAGGGGGGTAAAGGTGTCCAGTCTGTTGCCATGGCATCCTGTGACGTCATGAGTCTTCACACGGCGGTGAGATTCCTTTGTTCTTTCAGAGGTGTGAAGTTCCTTTGTATATTCTGTCCCAAACATTTCCACATGCTCTAACAAATGTAGGTATGGAATATATGAGTGATATATACCACAGGCCCCCCAAACAACTATGAAGGAACACAGAAAGATTCACAGTCTAGGGTAATTACTAAGACATACTACGTGTTACAGCCGTTGCCACAGAAGAAACTTTCAAGCAGCCATGCTCCTAAGAGAGTTCAGTGAAAACATAACAGCATAGTATAATCATAAATCAGTCCTAAACTGTTGCGGCACAATTAACGAAAATTTGCAGAGTGGTGTAATCAGTCCCTGTGTAGTCTGGGTTTCAATCTTCTCCCAAACGATGAGGAACTACTTGCCTGTGTGTCCATCCATCACGTATAACAGCTTGTTTTTCTCGCCGAGAATCGCTGCTGTTAACGGCCCTCGGCTTGGGCGACATCGTGAACTTGCAGGGGGGAACGCATTTGTGGGCTTTCTCGGCGAAGTGGTGGTGATAATAACAGACGTCGATCTGTTTGTTACGCTTGGGCCGCGCCGCTGTCACCGTGGGTTGTGGATCTCCATGGCTCGGGGCGTCAGTTTTGAGGTCCGCGGATGCCGCTGTAGGCGTCCGCTCCTTGCAGGCGTTGACGAGCCGATAAGCCTCGCTGGCCAGTGTGCGGAAGTCTTGGTGGGTGTCGCACTTCATATTGGTGAGTGTCCCTCTCATGTGTGGTGGAAGCGTGCTGAGGAAAATAAACTGGAAAAGGAAATTGTCGTTGTCCTCCTCCTTAAGCTGCAGCAAATCCTCCATGAGGGCCTTCGGATTGCCCCCTTTGTGGCCGTAGATCGCCAGTATCCTCTTGGCTCTTTCCTCCGCTGGTGGGACATAGTTCGCCACGATGGTCGCCTTGAGCGTCTCATACTTGTCCCGGGCCGGTGGTCGCCGGATCAAGCTCCGCACACGCCTCGAAGTGGCGGAGTCGAGCTTGGAGACGATATGGTAGAATTTTGTATCGTCTGCTGTGATGCCCGCCAGTATGAACTGGGCTTCAGCCTGTAGAAACCAAGAGGCGGGGTCTTCTTGCCAGAAGTCTGGCAGCTGGACAGCGACGGCGTTCGTGCACACCATCACTGTTGTGCCCGCCGGGTGAGAGTGCCTTGCCTCGGCTCTCACGGCGGTGCTGGAGCTCGGTTGAGCTCTCTCGGTACCTTCTGCCGGGGGGAACAGCTGTCTGCTTGTTCCCTCGTCTGCGTTGCCACTGGAGTAAGTCAGATTCGCCGCGGATGAGTTGCTTGAAGAACGCCTCAGGTCCATACTCGCGTCAAGGTCACCAGTGTAGAAGAGCTGGAAATAACGAGGCGGTTTTGTATCACAGAAGTAGAGTCTTTAATGAACAAACTCTTCTATCTTGTCTCATCTGGTGCAGAGCTTGGCAGAAGGCAAGAGGCAGAACTCTGCTTCGCTCGCTGGTTAAATACAAGCACGCATAGCACCACTCATTGAAACAGCTGAGGTCAGAGCCACTCATTGAAAAAGGTAACATCTCCCCGTTATCTTAATCCCCATTGTCCTGCCATCCCCTCTCCCTGTCTTGGGAGGTGATGGGAACTCCCCCTCTCGCTTTAGGGGGGTAAAGGTGTCAAGTCTGTTGCCATGGCGTCCTGTGACGTCATGAGTCTTCACACGGCGGTGAGATTCCTTTGTTCTTTCAGAGGTGTGAAGTTCCTTTGTATATTCTGTCCCGTTTGGGACAGAATTTGTTAGAATGCTCTAACAAATGTAGGTATGGAATATATGAGTGATATATACCACATATTGCACATAATTTAGGTACCTATTTATTAACTCCATTTTATATTTACTTATTTTTGTAGGATGTTATTGGGGTTCTAAATATTTTATTGGGTTTTAGACCTTTGAGTTTTTAACCTCTTTGACTAGTTTTTAACTTTTTAATATGACCCTTCTCTCTTACCTCTGGTTTTTCTCTCATCTCTTTGTCTTTATACCCTGATTGATGGAGCCTTAAGTATTTTTATCATGTTTATAGTCAGCTTCATGTGTGCCTGTGTTTGTGTCTACGTTGAATGTAATTTGTGGCTTGTAAATATGGCTGTCACCAGACTGCAAAACAAATCTACCTACGGGTACAAATAAAGTAACCTGAACCTGAACAGCTGTCAGATATGGGCTGGAAAATGCAACAGATATGTAGAACCAAGTGTTATCCAGCTGAGGTCAAAATTTTGTAACAATACCACAAAAAATGAATATATTACACAGCTTTTTTCTCAGGTTGTTCCCAAGAGTTTTTGAATTGTGCCAAATTGTGCCAAATGGCACAGTTTGGAAAAACGTCTATAACTTTTGAATGATTCAATATAGAAGCTTGATCTTGGGCTCTAATGAAAGGTGACACTCAGGGCTGTGTGTGTGTGTGTGGGGGGGGGTTGTTTATTCATTCATTCATGAATGAATGAACAAACAAGCCCCCCACACACAAAGAAGCATGCCACGTAAAAAATGTGTGGCCTTTTTTTACAAGAAAAAATAACCTACAGTGCGCTAAAAATTATACTAAAATATCTGCAATGTAGAGGATAACAACTCCCCCCCACCACCACCGCTGCAGAGGAGCGCGGTGCACAAAAAAACGGTCCGTCAACGGTCCGTCATGTGGCGATGACGCACAGTTGTAATTTACCGATCGGTCAAAAGTCATTTTTATTACTATTTTCAGTGATAAAGAATAATTTAGCTTATAACACTTACCTCTCCACAACAGCAGTGTCGTTAGCGAACATCTGTTCCTCATTGTCAGACGAACATGAAGCTGGTCCGGTTGTTACGACTCGTGGTTCTGGTCACGCGACCCGGTCAAACCATGATTCCATTATTGCGGTTTTGCGCTTCCACGATTGCGGTTTTGGCAAACGATTTTTCAAAACAAATAAGAACAGTAGTAATAAAAGACTGGCGAACGCTACCGTTACACACAGCGGCTTACACAAAACAGATTTTACGCACGAGATGCACGCTTTCAATCGTCGAACTTCTCTGCTTCATTTGGCTCGCTGTATTCGCAGTCGTTGGTAGGCGGGTCCTTCTTGCTAGGTTTTCAGTCATTGGTTCTTCAAGATTTCAGAAACCCAATTCAAGGCTCTTATTAGTCGAATGAGAGGTCAATCAAATCTAAACCAATCAAAAAACTCCTTTGGCTTTCTGTTCGCAGCTGTGTCTGTAGTGGAAGAACGGAAATGCAGCTTTTTTTTTTCAGTGCGCTCTGAGACGCACAGTGCGCACTAGGACGCACGAGGACGCACTAGGATGCAGAGACGTGACCGCCCGCGGTATCCCGGAGTGCAAGAGGTTAAAGAATGAATGAAATAATGCATCACTGGTTGACAGGTGTGTGTGGTTTTAATGGCCGATAGGATATGACTGATCCCTGGAGTACAATAAACACAGAAACATTCGCAAATGAGTGGCTAAACTGCTAGCTTCAAGGTAGCTAGCTTCAAGGTAGCTAGCTTACGTAGGTGACTAGCTGAAGTTATCAGCTAGCTGACCACAGCGGCTGGCTGGCGTTAGGTAGCCACTCAAAATAACATCTAAGAACGAAGTATATGATCAAGTGTTGGTAGATGAACAAGGATTCATCTACCAACACTCTATTCACCAGAGTGAATAGAGTTTATAGAAATTAGAGATCTAAACTGACTGGATTAACATTAAGATAATGCTAGGTGGCCTGTCGGTCATGTGAGCAATGCCTGTGGCTGCCAAATTGGTACCCAGAACAAGGTCGGTACCCCACATGTGCAAAAGTACTTCACTCGATGTACACGCATGTGTAACGCCTTTACACTGTGACAAATGTATTTAATTTACAACTACATAGATATGGTTTTCAATAACTTTCAGATTTCTATTAAGTAGTTGGTCATGTCTTCAGTATACAAATGTCTAACTTTTAAACAATATTCTGTCTTTGATGCTGGGTACCGATCTTGTTCCAAGTACTGATAAGACAGCCATAATGCCAACGAACCACAAAGCAAAGTTATTGCTAACAGAGCTCATCATGGCAAAAATATAACAAAATAAGATGGAATGTGTTATGATCTGGGCAGGGTCTGGGGACTATGCCCACATTTTAAGTTTGTTTAATTGTTTTTGTGTTCTCCTTGTTGATATTTGCCCTGTGTCCCTTGTGATTATCCTTGTTTATCTTTATTATTAATCTCATTGTCCTTTTGTTCCCCGGTCTCTAGTCATATTGTGTCATCCCCTGTTTGTCCTTAATGTCATTACTGATATCTTTGTGTTTTCCTCTGTTATGATTATTTGCATTGTGTGCCCTCTGTGTTTCCCCAGTGTCTGTCCATTGTCTGCGCAGCCCCACCTGTTCTGTTTTGTAGCTGCTCCCCTGTTGTCTCCTAATTAGTCCCAGCTGTCTTATGCTAAGTTAATTATCTGTTCCCTATATCAAATCAAATCAAATCAGCCTTTATTGTCATGTTGCTGTGCATACAACTGTAGTGCAGGCAAGATGAAATTACGTTTCTCTAGGCATCCATATAAGTAAAAAGAACATAATTTAAGACACACTCAAACACCCCCTCACCCCCCCACCCCAACACAGCCATTCACACATCCCTGAGACACACTTGAAACTAACTAGAACTATATACATACAGTATAATATACATAATGTCCATAAGGTGCAGTAGTATGTATGAAAGATTCCGGATCAACTGTTCAGCATCCTAACGGCTTGTGGAAGGAGGCTGTTAATCAGTCTGGTGGTTCTGCCTCTGATGCTCCGGAATCGTTTGCCAGATGGCAGCAGTTCAAAGTGTTTATGCAGAGGGTGAGAGTGATCCTTGACAATGTTCAGTGCCCTGCTCCTACAACGGCTCTGAAAAAGTTCTTGGACAGAGGGGAGGGAAACTCCAATTACCCTCTCAGCTCCCTTAAAGCAGACGGACAGTGACATATTTTTATTGAACCAATCAACTGATTGTATGAAAATATTCTATTCTGTCTATTCCCGCGATTTAATATGTATCACCAGCTTCCACAAATGACCTTATTTGCTCATAGCCCAGCCTTCACTTAGTGAGGCTGCAGTACCACCATCTCTCGATAGGTGCGGGCATTAGTGACGTCACCACAGCAATACAAAGAAAATGGCAGAACGAGAGCAAAGTGATTCGGACAGCGATTATTTTCTCGAGTTTGACGACCTCAATATAAGTGATGACATTGAAAATGAAGAATCGGATGATGAAGTAGTTTTGGGTGGTGCTGAGGGGGTATTCAGCCTTATTTGTGGGAAAGAAGTGAGGGTTATGTTGCCTGCCTGTGCAGTGAGCCTCATCAGAGAAACATTCCCATCTGATCACTACAAGGGATTTTGCCTACCAAGATTAGATTTGTGAACAATGATATTTAAATAAAGTTTTGTAAAATCATATATTGAGTTTATTAATGTTCATGTCAATGTTATAATTCTCATAGTTCAGCATTCATCAAAGTCGCATGTCATATACATTTGAATAATTTGAACACACTAAATTCTTCTCAATTTGAAAAGAAATATTACATACTATACCACCTTTGTATGAATGTTTGAAAACACAGCAGAAATATACAAAGAAATACAAAAATCAATGGAGTATCACTACAGATTAAGAAAATAACTAGTTTCCAGATATAGCAATTATTATATTCCAATAAATGACATTTCACAGTTATAATGGGCACCATTTTATGGTAGAAAATTGGGGTTCCATTTTTAAAAGCACATTTCTCTTACAATCTTAGGCTTATATTTATTTTTCTTAGCAAATATGTTGCTTCCCTAAAAATTGAAAGCTGAACTGTCATTGGTAATTTCTTCTACTTTTACATGTTTGATTTTGAAAATCATCCATTGCTTGGAATTCATTTAAAATGTTTAGTAAACATTTGCTGTGAATATTAAAAATACAAAACTTACCCTGTTTACTTCTCGTTTTCTGACTGCTGATTGCCTCGGTAGATCACCCTGGCTTTTCACGCCACTGTCACTGACACTTGTCTCAGAGTCAGACTGGGGAATCGAGGGATATATAGTTGGAATAGCCGTTTTCTTTATCACCAATCTTTTTGCAAATTTCATTTCAAATTGCATCTTATTCTCAAAATCGCTGTCAACGAAATGTCAACTGCACATGCAGGGCGCTAACGAGGTGCAGGTGTGCGCGCAGCTGAGGCAGATGCCTGAGAGCGGCGAGCCGTGACACCTGCAAAATATATGTGGACAAGAAAGACTGACAAACCTGGGTACTATTTCACTGCAGTCTGCTTTAATACAGAAGCTGAAGCAATAGGGAACACTGTATGTCTCTGTAATTGAGAACTTTGCTTCTAAAAAACACAGGAGGATGGACTTCCAATATAAGTAACCGGTGAGTTAAACTGTCTTTCTTCAGCATGTTTTTTCCCCCTAACCGTTATGATCATGAAAATATTTGGTAATTCCGAGAAATATCCGTAATCGCCGATTTTAAAATGTAAACATCAAGTGTTGCATGAAGCAAAACACAGCAGGTATCCCATCGCACCCGTAGACAACACAACACCAAACCATATTAATTCGTTTCCTGAAATCCTAATCTTCATAAATAATCTATTTGTAATCCACAAGTATTCCGAGAAATATCCGTAATCGCCAATTTTAAGACGTAAACAAGTGTTGCATGAAGCAAAACACAGCACTGGCCGCCGACCGTGTGCGTGTGTTTGCCAGTGGTGACGTCACACAGTCAGTGGCCATCTTAGCCGCTGATCGCTTGGCTGGGTCAGACAGCTCTGCACGACAGCATACTTCAAGAGCGCATTGTCACCTTATGCGACATTTGTTGACACCAAAACATGTGCGGTTCGACTTAGCTCGTCTCAGACAACAATTTGAGATATGAATTAGCGATATTGAATTTTCGTCTGTCCGTCTGCTTTAACTATCCTCTGCAGGGCTTTTAAGATGAGATAAGATAAGATAAGCCTTTATTAGTCCCACAACGGGGAAATTCCAGGATTGCAACAGCACAGGGATAGCAACACTCAGAGCAACAATCAGAAGGCAAGAAAAAAACAAGCAAGCAAGAGCAGCTAATATACATATGTACATATTACTATAAGATATATATATATATACACACACACACACAGACACACAGTGCAGAGCATTGTAGCTGGATGGAATAAATATATGAATATATGAACACACAGTGCAGAGCATTGTAGCTAGATGGAATAAATATGTAAATATATAAACACCCATAGTACGGAGCATTGCAGCTAGGTGGAATAAATATGCAAGTATATAAACACACAGTGCGGAGCAATGTAGCTAGATGGAATAATATGTAGATATATAAAAACACAGTGCGGAGCATTGTAGCTAGATGGAATAAATATATAGATATATAAATATAAACACACCCAGTGCTGAGCATTGTAGCTAGATGGAATAAATATGTAAATATATAAACACACACAGTGCAGAGCATTGTTGCTAGATGGGATGAAACAGCATAACCGACTACTTAGTTATCCTACATGGTATGATTATGTGCCCATACATATTCTCACCCTCCATAGCAACCGGTATGTTCCTAGTTGTATGCCGGAGAGGACCATTGTGTAAGTCTATTGCATCTTTTGCATTCAAAAAACTATTAGTTTGTTACGTCTTTTTGCTATCTCTGCGAGCAGCCCTGCTTAGGTTGTTTTTTGTCTGACATACTGCAGCTGGAGTACCATGTTGCAATGCAGTACGTCAAAACACTCTCCACCACACCTCTGTAGAATGTCCTGAGGATGCAGATGGGGAGAGAGGCCTGTCTGAGTTTCCTCAAGAAGTGCAGTCTCTGCTGGGCCCGCTTCCTGATCCCCAAGGAATTCTTGCTCCAGGTCAGGTCCTGTGAGATCTGCACTCCGAGGAGCTTGATGTTCCCCACTCTCTCCACCAAACGGCCGCTGATGCTGAGAGGGACGTGTTCAAGCCGTGACCGCCGGAAGTTGATAATTATCTCCTTCGTTTTGTCCACATTGAGCACCAGATTGTTCTCCCTGCACCAGCCCTCCAGGTCTCCAACTTCTTCCCTGTACATACGTATATACTGTATATGTCAGTCTGAGTTTGTGTTCTTGTGGCCTCATTGTTGTATTTCCCTTTGTGATCTCAGTGTGTTCCCCAGTCCTGAGTTTACACCTGAGTGAGTTTTGTCTTCCATAGCCCTTTGTGTTTCAGCCTCCATGCTGCTGCTAATTTGTGTTTGCGCCCAGTGTTTCTGTTAATAAATCATTACTTTGCACTGTAAGCCTGCCTGCACTCTGAGCCCTCTCCCTCTACCTACATCTGCTGAGAGGCAGATCTATGACAGAATGGCACAAGATATATTATCAACTGTGGATTAGTGAACCAGGTGGAAACAGTGATGTCTATTAGTGTGACGAAATCTAAAGAAAATAATAATATAAACCACATTTGGTAAGATAATTTGTTAGCTTGTCCATATGATTAACAGCTAGGCTGGCCAATAATAGAGCAGTGGGTGGGTATCGAGGATAAAACTGGTCTTGTTCTTTTATTAAGACAAAGCAAAGAGATGTCTCATACCTTTGGAATGTTTTGACTGTCAAAGGTATGACTGGGTATCAAGGATGTGCTTTGCTCTGCTAACTGACCCGGCATCTGTCTCACTGTCTCACTGACCCGGCATCGGCCCGGTAGATGACGGCTGAGCCTCCCGCACAGATTCTTAGAATCTTGTGATTGGAGCTCGCCGGAGGAACTAACCGAGGCAATAGCTGGATGGGAGCCTGATCAGAGTTCAACTACAGCGGCGGTAGGAGATGGGGACCAGTGGAGGAACAGCCGGGGCCCCAGCTGGATAAGAGCTGGATCGGTGCTCAGTTACAGCGGCGGGGCTCAGCGGAGGAACTACTGAGGAAGACGAGAGCTGAGGAGAGCTAAATCTGTGTATTCTGAGAGACTCCAGCAGCAGTTCACTGCTAATGACTCGGCTTCTGTGTGGAGAGGACTGAGGCAAATCACCAATTATCGGCCTCAGACTCCTAAAGGTCAGGATGACAAAGCCCTTTGTCAAAGACTGTCCCAACACTATGCCCGTTTTGACACCTCGTCATCTATGTCCAACTCCCCCCCTCTCTCCAGCTCCACAGCCTCCACGATTCCTACTTCATCAAAGGCGGGCCCCCCTCCTCCCCCCCTGCCCTTGTCATCAGTGAGCAGGACATGCTCAAACAGTTCTCCAGACTGAACCCGCGCAAGGCCCCCGGTCCGGACGGCGTGTCTCCCTCCACCCTGAGACACTGTGCGAAAGAGCTGGCTCCTGTCTTCAGACATTTTTAACACCTCCCTTAAGCTATGCCACGTGCCGTCCTGCCTCAAATCCTCCACCATCATCCCTGTCCCCAAGAAGCCACGGATCACTGGACTTAACGACTACAGACCTGTAGCGTTCACCTCTGTAGTCATGAAGTCCTTTGAGCGCCTGGTCCTGCCCCACCTCAAGTCCATCACCACCCCTCTCCTGGACCCGCTGTAGTTTGCCTACCGAGCCAACAGGTCTGTAGACGACGCAGTCAACCTGGCCCTCCACTCCATCCTGCAGCACCTGGACTCCCCGGGAACCTACGCCAGGATCCTGTTTGTGGACTTCAGCTCCGCATTCAACACCATCCGCCCCGCTCTGCTCCGGGACAAGCTGTCCCTGCTCAACGTGCCTGACTCCCTCTGCAGGTGGATCACCGACTTCCTGACGGACCGGAGGCAGCATGTGCGGCTGGGAAAGACTGTCTCAGACTCTGCTAGCATCAGCACCGGATCACCCCAGGGCTGTGTACTTTCCCCCCTACTCTTCTCCCTTTATACCAACTCCTGCACCTCCAGCCACCAGTCTGTCAAGTTGATCAAGTTTGCGGACGACACCACCCTCATCGGGCTCATCTCCAACGGCGACGAGTCCGCCTACAGGAGAGAGGTGGCCCAGCTGGCGTCCTGGTGCAACAACAACAACCTGCAGCTGAACGCTCTGAAGACAGTGGAGATGATTGTGGACTTCAGGAAAGTCCCAACCCCTCTGCCCCCCCTCACCCTCACAGGCTCTCCCATCACCACTGCTGATTCCTTCCGAGGTCGGTCTGATCGGATACCGGCGACACCAGCAGAGATTGTTTTATTATCAACAGGTCAGTAAAAATGCCACCAAAGAAGGAGGAAATGGAAGAGATCAAAAAAATCTCTGAACTTCTTGTCAGAAGAACTGACCAAAGTGGCCAATCAACAGCTTAAACTATTAGGGCTAATGGAAGAAGTCCAAGAATTAAAATTAACAATTAAGGAAAAAGACAAAAAAATTGCAGACTTGGAGCGACGCATTGAGGATCTTGAACAATATTCTCGTATGGATGATCTAATTATAAGTGAACTAGACATTATATACCAATCATATGCCAATGTTACAGCAGGAATGAGAGGTGAGGAGGCTCCCCTAAGTGAATCAGTCTCCCTGGAAAACCAGGTGCTTCAGTTCCTTGAAAGCAGAAATATAAAGGCTGAAGTAAATGCAATTGAATCGGTGAATTCAAAAAGGGCCCAAGTCCCCATTGAAAAAGTGTGGACTTGGGCCCTTTTTGAATTCACCGATTCAATTTCAGCCTGTCATACTTCACCCAGAAAAGATAATAAAACAAAGAAATCAATTGTGATGTGCTTTGTGAACAGAAGGGTAAAGAATGACATACTGAGGCAGGCCAGAAAGCTACGGGGAACAGACATTTACCTAAATGAACATTTAACAAAGGCTAATGCTGAAATAGCATGGCAAGCACGGATGCTGAAAAGACAAAATAAGATACAGGCAACATGGACAAGAAACTGTAGAGTTTGGATCAAACTAAATGGAACACCTGAGGAAGCAAAGGCCATAATAATCAGAGATCTCACTGACTTAAATAAATATAGATGAACACTGATTAAGAAAATTAACAGACTATGATAATCCATATCCACACACATGGCAAGAATAGTTCTTTTGTGACATACCATGTCAATGTACTTACAAAAAAACCCCCAAAAACTAAACAAAATAAAAAAACTTATGACTGACTTGAGTAGACATCAATTATCCCCAGTTGGAGGAAGTCATTTGATACAGAGTGAGGAAATTCAAACTCTGAAAATATGCCATTATGCTGAACATAAACTACAAGAGATGGAGAATGATATTGATCCTGATAAACACTTTTTTCAATAATATTCATAATCATTGTGAATATTACACTGAAAAGCAATTCAAAAGTCAATGCAATTAGATGGTAAACTATCAATAATACACTTCAACAGCAGGAGTCTTAAACACTTTCCACAGATTCAGGACTATTTAAAACAGCTAGACAGAAAATTTACAGCTATCGCTGTCTCTGAAACTTGGCTTAATGAAGAGCAGGCTTCTCTGATGGCAATAGAGGGATATCAGATGTTTCATATTAACAGATTTCAAGAAAAGGGTGGTGGTGTTGCAGTGTATATTGATGACCTGTATAGATGTAAAGTTGTAAATGGAATGTCCTTTGCACTACCAGGGATTCTGGAATGTGTTACTGTTGAGATCGACCAAGATAAAACAAAAAAAATCTAATTATAAGTTGTATATATAGAATGCCGGGAACTTGCATTGAGACATTCAAAGATAAATTAGTCGAGCTGTACAATAATATTACTAGTAAGAAAATGGTTGTAATTTGTGGAGATTTCAGTATTGATTTACTAAATCCATTTCAACAAAATGTAATTACAGAGTTCATGAATTCTATGTACAGAATGAGTCTATATCCCACAATAACACATCCCAGTAGAATCACAGTTCACACTGCTACACTTATTGATAAGCTGTTTGTTAATATTACTGATAAGAAAATAGAAAGTGGATTATTGATAAATGATATAAGTGACCATTTGCCAGTCTTTGCACTTATCCATGGCCACACGGGGGCCAATTACAGAAAAAACTTCAAAATCTTTCAGATACAAATCACAAAATGCAATCAGTTCTTTTAAAGAAGACTTGCTGAAGCAAGACTGGACAAAAGTCTATGTATCAGATGTAAATGAAGCCTATGACACATTTATGAACATTGTAACCACTCTTTATGAAAAAAAATGTCCATTAGTAAAGAAAAAGCTTAAACAGAAATTTGTCGACAAGCCATGGTTAACTAAAGGATTACAAAAGGTGTGTAAAAAGAAAAATTTATAATATAAAGCTTTTCTAAAGAAAAGGACAAAAGAAGCAGAGCAGCGGTATAAAACATACAAAAATAAGTTAACATATATAATGAGATGTAGTAAAAGAGACTATTACAGTAAAGAACTGGAGAAAAACAGAGACAATATTAAAAATACATGGACAATACTTCAAATCAAATCAAACTTTATTGTCATATTGCTGTACATACAACTGTAGTGCAGGCAAGATGAAATTGCATTTCTCTCGGCATCCATATAAGAAGCAGCATGATTTAAGACACATTCCCACATAGCCCCCCCCACCCCCCCACCCCATCCATTTACACATCCCTGAGACATACTTGGGGAAAAAAAAAAAGACTAACTATAATATACAAAATGTCAGTAGGTGCAGTAGTGTGTATGAGAGATTCCGGGTCAACTGTTCAGCATCCTGACAGCTTGTGGAAGGAAGCTGTTGATCAGTCTGGTGGTTCTGCCTCTGATGCTCTGGAATCGTTTACCAGATGGAAGAAGTTCAAAGTGTTTATGCAGAGGGTGAGAACGGTCCTTGACAATGTTTAGTGCCCTGCTCCTACAACGGTTCTGAAAAAGTTCTTAGACAGAGGGGAGGGAGACTCCAATTACCCTCTCCGCCCCCTTGACTATCCTCTGCAGGGCTTTTTTGTCTGACATACTGCAGCTGGAGTACCATGTAGCAATGCAGTACGTCAGAACACTCTCCACCACACCTCTGTAGAAGGTCCTGAGGATGCAGATGGGGAGAGAGGCCTGTTTGAGTTTCCTCAAGAAGTGCAGTCTCTGCTGAGCCCGCTTCCTGATCTCCAAGGAATTCTTGCTCCAGGTCAGGTCCTGCGAGATCTGCACTCCGAGGAACTTGATGTTCTCTACTCTCTCCACTAGACGGCCGCCGATGCTGAGGGGGGCGTGCTCAGGCTGCGACCGCCGGAAGTCGATAATCATCTCCTTCGTTTTGTCCACGTTGAGCACCAGATTGTTCTCCCTGCACCAGCCTTCCAGGTCACTCACTTCTTCCCTGTACATTGATTCCTCATCCCTCTGGATAAGTCCCACCACCGTGGTGTCATCTGCAAACTTAATAATCTGGTTCCCCTCGTGTCTGGATACACAGTCATGTGTTAGAAGTGTAAACAACAGTGGACTGAGTACACAGCCTTGAGGGGATCCGGTACTCAGCGTGACAGACTTGGAGATGTTGTTTCCAACCCGGACAGACTGAGGTCTCTCAGTCAGGAAATCCAGGATCCAGAGACATGTGGCGGTGTTCAGACCGAGAAGGAGTAATTTCTCCATCAGTCTCTGGGGAATAATGGTGTTGAATGCTGAACTGAAATCAATGTACAGGAGTCTGGCGTAGGTGTCTTTCTGGTCCAGGTGGGTGATGACAGAGTGTAGGGTGGTGACTATAGCATCCTCCGTGGAGCGGTTTGAACGATATGCAAACTGGAGCGGGTCGTGTGATGCAGGGAGGCAGGCTGTAATGTGTGGTTTGACAAGCCGCTCAAAACACTTCATCACAATTGGTGTCAGTGCAACAGGACGTTAGTCATTCAAACAGGACACCACTGGTTTCTTTGCCACCGGTACAATGATAGAGGTCTTGAAGCATCTGGGAACAATGGCCTGACTCAGGGAGATGTTATAAATGTCAGTCAGGACATCCGCCAACTCGCTCGCGCAGTCTCGGAGCACACGTCCCGGAATGTTGTCTGGACCTGCAGCTTTGCGTGGGTTGACTCTGGTTAGGGTCCTCCGTGTGTCCGCTGTGTTGATGGTAAAAGCTGGTCCGACCGATGGTGGGGGAGGGCCAGCCCTCCCTCTGATTGTTGAGTTTGATGCTTCAAAACGTGCAAAGAAGTCGTTAAGCCTGTCTGGAAGCGAAGCGTCGTCATCATCGACCCCCTGCCTAGGCTTAAAGCCCGTCAGTGTCCGAACTCCCTGCCACATCTGCTTGGTGTTCCTAGTGTCACAGAGGTGTCCCTGGATTTTCTCCGCATAGGCGTGCTTTGCCGCCTTAATTCCCTTAGAAAGCGCAGACCTGGCTGAGCGGAGGGCAATCCTGTCCTTTGCTCTGAAGGCTGCATCTCTGGCTGTGAGCAGCAAGCGCACCTCTGCAGTCATCCAGGGCTTATGATTACCCCGCATAGTGATGGTCTTCACTGTAGTGAAATCCTCTGTGCACTTCGCGATGTAGCTGGTGACCGTATCAGCATACTCCTCCACATCTGTCCTGTCTTCCTGGGAGGCTGCTATTTTGAATACTTAACTACTTAAATACTTAATTACTTAACAATATTCTTGGAAATAAAAACAGAAATACAAGCTACCCAACCAATCTTTCAAAAAAAAAAAATAATAATAATAATAAAACGACTGACAGTGTGAATGCAGTCTCACCTGCAGATGAATTTAATAACTTTTTTGTTAACATTGGTCCTAATTTGGCTCGAGAAATACCCATTACGGCATCTACAGGTGATACAATAAGCAAAAACATTGCTATAAAAGACTCCATTTTCATAAAGAACACAGACGAGAGAGAGGTCATTGAAATTGTTAAATCATTTAAAAGTAAAACGTCTACGGATTGTGATGGTATTGACATGCTCTTAGTCAAAACTATCATTGAATGCTTATTAGTAAAGCCACTGACGTATATTTGCAACCTGTCTCTCCAAACAGGTATATTTCCCAATGCAATGAAAATAGCTAAAGTAATACACCTTCAAGATGGCGACCGGGATGGTCACACTTTTTCAGTGCTGAGACAAAGTCACTGATTTTGCCATTAAAAGTGGCTGGCCTGCAGCGATCGGCGCTCGTGGCGAACACGTACGGGCTGAATTGCCACCTCCGTTGGATTGCCCTTTAATCGCCTTTCTCCAGCGACCAGCATTTCTTTGTGGTTCACTGATGCGCCTTCCTGAAGCGATTGCTAAGCTAACACTAGTTAGCTTAATGCTACCTGAAGCGATTGCTAAGCTAACACTAGTTAGCTTAATGCTGGTGCCAGTCTCTAAATAACTAACCTACAGCGATCGGATATACCTCCGGTGGATTACCCCTTTGATCGCTTTTATCCGGCCACTGTGAGTAAACTGACCAGCGATTCCAGCGCTTCCTTGTGATTCACTGATGTGCCCTACCTGAAGCGATTGCTAAGCTAACGCTAGTTAGCTTAATGCTGGCGCCAGCCATTCCACCTAACATCAGCCTGAATCAAAGCCCAGCTGCGAGGCCCAGCGGAGATACTACCAGGCAGGCGGCTATTTGTTGACGGGGCTCAGCAGAGATTTCACCCAGGCAGACGGCGGTAGGCGGCGGTGCCCAGCGGAGGACTTACCGTGACTGCAGCGGCGGTGTGCGACGAGACTACCCGAAGCAATTGCTAAGCTAACGCTAGTTAGCTTAATGCTGGCGCCAGTCATTCCACCTTACACCAGCCTGAATCGAAGCCCAGCTGCGAGGCCCAGCGGAGATACTACCAGGCAAGCGGCTATTTGTTGACGGGGCTCAGCAGAGATTTCACCCAGGCAGACGACGGTAGGTGGCGGTGCCTAGCGGAGGACTTACCGTGACCTCAGCGGAGCTCGGTGGCAGCGGCGGTGTGCGACGAGACTCGGTTGGAGGAGCGGGACGGGAGACCAGTTACGGCGGCTATGAGCAACGAGACCAGCAACGGAAGGGGCTAGTTGGCTAGCTGAGGCCCAGCTGGATTCGAGGACGATCGGATCAGATTCTGGCGATATAAGCAGAATTTATTTTACTATCCACAGATTTTCTTTTTCCTTCTTTCCAAGAAAGACTGAAGATGGCTGCCACCGGATTAAAAAGTGGGCTGATGGGCACCACTAATAAGCCTTCTCTACTTATCTACTTCCTCTTCGTTTTGTCTTTGTGTGTCTGGACCTGCAACAAGAAGGATTTTCCGACAAACTCAACCAAAGGTGAAGTTAAAAAGTTTTATCTGAATGGATTTGGGCTTGGACATCTCACCCTACACTCTATGTGGTCTTTAAAAGCCCTGAGCAAAAACTTCCAAATTAAGGCAAACATGGCTGTTAAGCAAAAATCACAATATGGCAGAGGATATACAATTAAAGTTCTGTTAGTTCTGCTACTTCTGGCAGGAGATATTCACCTTAACCCTGGACCTGCCACTATTAAACAGCAGACCACTGGGTTAGCACAAAACCGAGCTGTACAAAAGCAAAAACAACATTTATTTTTCCAAACTGTTAATCATGCACGAGTTCTTTGGGACACCAAGGCTAAACCAAAGGGGATCCTCGGCGGTCATTTAAACATATGGAGCATAATCCCCAAAAGAGATGAGATTTCGGTGTTGCTGTTGGACTCAAATCTGGACTACCTTTGTCTCTCAGAAAGCTGGCTACACAGGAACATAGACACTAATATGATCGATATTGTGGGCTACCAGTGTTTTAGAAAAGACAGGCAGGTAGGGAGGGGAGGAGGTGTTTTAATTTACATCAAAGAGAAATATAAATGTCAACTGGTTGATTTGAATACTTCACTTGAATGTTTAGCTGTTAATGTATGTCTCTCTCCGGTAATGAATTTCAACATTGCAGTAGTGTACAACCCACCGTCACACAACTCTTCCTTTTATAATGAATTAAGTGATCTGGTTAAACAACTTGAGAAGAACAGAGAAACAATAATTCATGGTGACTTTAATATCAACTGGTCTGATAAAAAAGACAAACAAAAACTGAAAAGCCTCATGACTAAATTTAATTACCAGCAAATCATCAAAGGACCCACCAGGATAACCAAACAATCCAGAACACTTATTGACATGGTATTTACTAATAAACCAGAACGAATAACCAGAACCTATAATCTTGTAACTGGTCTCTCAGATCATAACATGGTTCTTGCTGTCAGGAAACTTACTAAAAAGCGACTACAGTATTTTGGGGGAGTCGATATTGACAAATCAAATTTTATTATCCCCAAATCAAAAAATGAGGAGTTTGAACATTACTTAGAGAATCAAAATTGGGAGCAGCTCATGTCAACATGTGAAGTAGATGATTGTTGTAATTTTATAACTGCAACAATCACAAAGTCTATAGAAAAATTTTCAAAGCAAATTAAAAGTAGACAACAGAAGATTAGCCTACCATGGTTAAATAATGAAATAAGAAAACTTATGAAGAGGCGAGACTATGCACTGAAAACATCACTAACCTCCAAACTACAAAATGATCACCTTGTGTACAAAAGTTTAAGAAATAAAGTGGTACATGAGCTGTGAAAATCAAAAATATCTTATTACAATAAACTGATAGATCATGCAAAGGGTAACAACAGTTCCCTATGGAGGCATTTAAATAACTTAACTAATAAAAAAAAACGATCAGAAGGGGGTAAAGGAACTTAGAATCAATGGCAAGACCGTCAGTGACAAGGCTACTTTGGCAAATGAATTTAATTCACACTTTGTGGGCTCTGTGGAAGACTTAACAAAAATTTTTGTGCTGCCAAATGTGCTCAACAACACAAATTCCATACTTTCAACAGATACTTTTCACATCGATGAGGTAAATGAGAAGTTAATTGCTGGTATTGTTAAAACACTGTCAAACTCAAAAACTAATGATATCTACAATATGAGCACCTCCTTTCTCAAAATGCACAGCAAAATATTAATCAAACCACTGACCCATCTCATTAATCTCTCCATTAGGTCTAGTACATTTCCATCTGGCTGGAAAAAAGCTGTCGTCATACCAGTTCATAAATCAGGCAGTAAAGACGATATATGCAATTACCGCCCAATCTCTATCTTACCAGTCCTATCTAAGGTTCTTGAAAAAGTTGTAGCTACACAGCTGATAGACTACTTACAAGACAGTCAACTTCTTCATCCACATCAATTTGGTTTTAGACCAGGATACTCAACAGAAACAGCAAATTGTTGCCTTATTGAAAACGTCAAACAGTCCTTGGACAGGGGTAATGTGGTAGGAGCTGTTTTTCTAGATCTCAAAAAGGCTTTCGATACTGTAAACCACAGTTTGCTTTTATCCAAAATGGTATCTTTTAACTTCTCCCCAAATACATTAGAATGGTTTGCATCTTATCTCCAGAATAGAGAACAGTGTGTAAAAGTTCACCAGGATAAATCCTCATTTTTAAACAACCGCATGGGTATCCCACAAGGGTCCATTCTTGGTCCTTTACTTTTCAGCATTTTTATTAATGACTTGCCGTTACACTGCTCAGCTGCAACATGCCAACTTTATGCAGATGATGCAGTTATTTACACAGCTGCCAAGACTCCAGCACAGGCTGCAGATGTACTGTCTACAAGTATGGTTGATGTCCAAGAGTGGCTCCTCAAGAACCATCTATTGCTGAACCTTCAGAAAACAGTCTCAATGTGCTTTTCAATCAAAAAATGTAACCTGCAACATTTTAAAGTTAATATACATGATCATGACATCAGTTTAGCTACAGAATTCAAATACCTTGGCATTGTACTAGATCCTCAACTCAAATTTAATCTTCATATAAAGAAAATTTCAAAAACAGTAAAAAAAAATCTGAACTGCTTTAAATTAATTAGATATTACATACCTTACGAAGCAGCTGCACTGTATATGCATTCTATGGTTTTTTCTCATATATCATACTGTTTGACAGTCTGGGCTCAAGCAGCCCCTTCCACAATAAGACATATAGGTTCATTATATTATCAAACCCTAAAAATCTTGGACAAAAAGCCCATTAGGTGGCATCACTGTAATGTTTTAAAAAAATACAACCTATTGAGTTCTGAGAGCTTCATTGACCTCTGTCTTCTGAAATTAACGTTCAAATGTTTCCATAAATCAGCACCCGAGCCACTTGCTGGTTTCGTCCAAAGACAGGACAGCAGCAGAGCCACCAGGAGTTCTGTTAACAATAACTGTAAAATATTCCACCGCAGAACCACATTTGGACAAACAGCTTTCTCTATAAAGGGCAGTCACATCTGGAACACAATGCCAAATGAAATTAAAATAATAACGGACTTTAAAACATTCACTAAAAATGTTAAAAACTGGCTGAAAAATAAACAAGAATGTACTCATGTATGAATTAATTGTCTGCAAAGTGAGAGTGAATGAAGGGAAGGAATAAATGTGTTTGTTTATAGTGAGTGACGGAGGGAGGAAGGCCTGAAATAGGCAAATGTGAGTTATGTTATATGTGTTAAATGTGAGTCAGGCTGTTATATTTGTGTATTTATAATATTTATAATATTTATGTTAAATGTGAGTCAGGCTGTTATATTTGTGTATTTATAATATTTATAATATTTATAATTGTGTATTTATAATTTTTCTGCATTGATGTATGTGGTTATTGTGTATATTTTTTATTTTTTTTCCCATCTTTACTTGATTCTTTTTTCTAAAGCCCATCCAGGGACAAGAGTTGCAAATTAGCTAATAGCTATACACTCTATGTTCAACACATCAGATTGATTGTCTTTGATTAATTGTCTATGTTTATTGCACTGTCCCTGTCAAATAAACTAATCTACTACTAATTCCGATATACAAGACAGGTGACAGAGGAGAATTTTCAAACTATAGACCAATTTCACTATTGCCACAATTTTCCAAGATACTTGAAAAAATATTCTGTGAGAGAATTGACAGCTTCATAATGAAGATCAGTTTATTGTGTGAGCAGCAGTATGGGTTCAGACACAAGAGGACAACTGCATTTGCTCTAATGGAATTTATAGAAAAAATGTCAACTTCAGTTGAAAATAAAGAGTATTCAGTTGGGGTATTCGTGGATTGTTAAAAAGCATTTGATACAGTGGATCATAATTTTTTATTAAAGAAACTACAAAATTGTGGTATTAGGGGGGTAGCACTGTCCTGGTTATGTAGTTACTTAAAGAATAGATATCAGTATGTATGTGCTGGTAACAAAACCTCACAGTTACTGAAGGTTACTTGTGGAGTCCCACAGGGTTCAGTTTTGGGGCCACTGTTATTCAATATGTATATAAATGATATATGTAAAGTATCGGAAAAAATGGATTTAATATTGTTTGCCGATGACACTAATTTATTATGCAGTGGAAACAATTTGCAACAACTTTTGGATACACTCGGAAAGGAATTAGGAAAGCTTAAACTGTGGTTTGCTTCAAGCAAATTAACGCTCAATTTAAGTAAGACAAAATTTGTAGTTTTTAACAACCATCACAACAATTTAGTATCTAAACTCAGTGTAAATTGTGTAAAGATTGAAAGGGTATCCGAAACTAAATTTCTTGGAGTAATAATTGATAATAAACTGTGTTGGAAGTCACATATTAATTATATTAAAGGTAAAATATCTAAATCAATTGCAATACTATACAGAATGAAATATTTGCTGAATCTTCAGGAGGATCTTCAGGTCGGGGAACAGGGAGATGCTGAAGTCCGTACAGAGGGAGCTGAGGAGGAAGATCAGAGAAGGCAAGGGCAGCTTCAGGAAGAAAATGGAGGACAAGCTGCAACAGAGCAACACTGGCGGGGTCTGGAGAAACCTTAAAACCATCTCTGGGCTCCAGAATACCTCCTCCCAGGCCACGGGGGCAGGGAGTGGGCGAACAATCTGAACCTATTTTTTAATAGGTTTGACCAACCGCCCTCCCCCCGACTGCACAACAACCACTCCTGCCTCTAAAGTCATCGAGACCTGCTGTCCACACCCCACTCCACCAACACCCCCCCCACTCCCAGCACACAGCCCCCCATCCTGACCCTCACTAAGACCCAGGTGAGGACGGAACTGAAGAAGATCAAGGCGAGGAAGGCCTCGGGACCGGATGGCATCAGCGTGAAGCTCCTCAAGTCCAGCGCAGACCAGCTGTGTGGGATTGTGGAGCACATCTTCAACCTGAGCCTGAAGCTGGGGAGGGTACCACAGTTGTGGAAAACATCTTGTGTGGTACCTGAACCAAAGACTTCCCACCCCAGAGACCCGAACAGCTACAGGCCAGTGGCCCTGACGTCTCACATGATGAAGACCCTGGAGAGACTGCTCCTTGCTCACCTCCGCCCCCTGGTGGGACCAGCGATGGATCCACTCCAGTTCGCCTACCAGCATGGCATTGGGGTGGAGGATGCAGTGATCTTCCTCCTTCACCGTTCCCTTTCTCACCTGGAGAAGCCCGGGAACGCGGTGAGGATCATGTTCTTTGACTTCTCCAGTGCTTTCAACACCATCCAACCGATGATCCTGAAGGACAAGCTGCTGTGCGCAGGAGTGGACCAGCACCTGTCATCATGGATCCTGGACTACCTCACAAACCGGCCACAGTTTGTGAGAACCCGGGATTGTGTGTCCGACACGATCATCGGTAGCACGGGGGCCCCCCAGGGAACAGTTTTGGCTCCCTTCCTGTTCACCCTTTATACTGCGGACTTCTCACACAACACAACACACTGCCATCTACAGAAGTTCTCTGACGACTCTACGATCGTTGGCCTCATCTCCAACGGAGATGAAGCTGAGTACAGAGGACTTATCCAGGACTTCGTGGACTGGTGCCATCGGAACTGCCTCCAGATCAACGCGAGGAAAACTAAGGAGCTGGTGGTGGACTGCCACAGGCAAGGACAACCCCTCACAGCACCAGTAAACATACAGGGAACAGACATTGAGATGGTGACATCCTACAAGTACCTGGGTGTTCATCTGAACAATAAACTAGACTGGTCACACAATACCAATGCACTCTACAAGAAGGGACAGTGCAGGCTGTTCCTACTGAGGAGGCTCAGGTCTTTTGGTGTACAAGGGCTGCTCTTGAAGACATTCTACGACACGGTGGTGGCATCAGCCATCACTTTTGGAGTGGTCTGCTGGGGCAACGGCATTACAGCAGCCGATAGGAAGAGACTGAACAAACTAATCAAGAAAGCTAGCCCTGTCCTGGGGCAACGCCTTGACCCAGTGGAGGAGATAGGGGAGAGAAGGATGGTGGCTAAACTGTCATCTGTACTGTTATCACTACGTGTTGTATACACTGTGTACGTGAATGCAGATCAACAGCAAGCCAACCTCGTCTTTCATGAGCCAGGAAACCGAGCGTCTTGCTCCTTTATTACAGTCTTCTAGACAGCTTACAATTCTTTACAATTGTGGCTTGAAAAGCTCAATGAAAGGCCCAAGTGAAACTGAAAAATATAAACAGAAAATAAATATATTTTAGCTCTTCGTCAAGTGAAAAATAAATGCACCAAAAAATGGCTAACGTCAGAAACTTGCACAGAAGTTAACTCTAGCTGCTACTAAAGGCAAACAACGTGTTTTCGCCATCTTTTCATATGCTAATTAGATCGCTAGTAGCAGCGTTACTATGCTAATACACAGCACTCTCGGTGTAAGGCAAGCTAGTAAGCTCCTGGGATAAGGCTAATTCCTGGTGACATCATATTCACAAAACGATCTCAAAATCACGTCTCATAAAACTTATAAAGTTAACAAGACACTAATTAAACTCACAGCCATTGCTTTCAAAGGTGTAGAAAAGGATATAACACACAGGAGGAGCATCTTAGACATTCACAGGCAGGTTTTTCTTTTCTCCTTTTTTTCCTTCTCTCTCTCACTGACTTCCGCTTCTGCTACCCATAAAACATAGCGACCACTGGCTGCGCCTTCAACATGAAATACAGGTAAACCAGTACTGACTGTATAGAAGTTACTTTTAACCCAATGACTGTTTTTTAGCATGAATTATTACAGATGAATTATGACATTTTATTAACTTATGGTGAACTATTTTTAACCTTCTATGAAACACACTCTACTGTGGGCAGAACACATCTCTGCTGGAGTCCGAGTCCCACCCCATGCAGGACATACTGAACGCACTGAGGAGCTCATTTAGCAGTAAACTACATCATCCTAGGTGCGCGACCAAGAGATTTTGCAGGTCCTTCCTACCTACGGCTGTCAGACTGTATAACCTAAGCAGGGCTGCTCGCAGAGATAGCAAAAAAATGTGACGACCTAATAGTATTGAATGCAAAAGACGCAACAGACTTACACAAATGGTCCCCTCCAGTATACAACTAGGACAATATCAGTCGCTACGGAGGGTGACAATATGTATGGGTACATATTCATACCATGTAGGGTAACTAAATAGACGGTTATGCTGTTTATTCCATCTAGCTACAATGCTCCGCACTGTGTATATATATTTATATATTTATGTGTACATGTATATATTCACTGCTCTTATTTTCTTATCTTCAAAATTATTGAGTGTTGCTATCCCTGTGCTGTTGCAATCCTGGAATTTCCCCATTGTGGGATTAATAAAGGCTTTTCTTATCTTATCTTCAGAAGAGAGCTATTAGAATAATAAACAAAGCTGCTTACAGGGAACCAACAAACCCACTTTTTCTTAAATTAAAAGCTCTCAGGTTGAAAGATCTGGTTGACTTTAAAACTGCAGTAATAATGTTTAAAGTGAAGAATCTATCACTGCCCGCAAATATCCAAAAGTTGTTCCAAATAAGGGAGAAACAATATCATTTCAGAGGAACATGTATATTTCAAAAACCTTCAGTGAGAGCTACCACCAAGCAACACTGTGTTTCAGTGCAAGGAGTCAGATTATGGAACGATTTTGGACCTGAATTAAAATCATGTACAATGCAATTTAAACAAAAACTAAAGGAAGAAATACTCCAAACATATATACAAGATGCCCATACCACCTCAACTGACTCCTTTCAATGTGGAGGAGCAGCGGTTCTACTCTGAGCCTCTCCCGGATGACTGAGCTCCTCACCCTATCTCTGAGGATGAGTCCAGCAATCCTTCTCCGTAGGATTCTCCGTAGGAGATTCTCCGTAGGATTGAGTCAGTTGAGGTGGTATGGGCATCTAATTAGGATGCCTCCTGGACGCCTCCCACTTGAGGTGTTTCAGGCACGTCCCACTGGGAGGAGACCCCGGGGCAGACCCAGGACCCGGTGGAGAGACTATAGGGCCTTTTCCACTAGCACGCTTTAGCGCGACACGGGACGGCTCAGCACGCTAAGTCTCCCAGCTGGTCTGGGAACGCCTTGGTATCCTCTCTGAAGAGCTGGAGCAGGTGGCTGGGGAGAGGGAAGTCTGGGCTTCTCTGCTTGAACTGCTGCCGACCCGGACCTCCGGAAAAGCGGTAGAAGATGGATGGATGGATGGATATATACAAGATGACATGTAAAATCACATAAGGATTGTCATATCCAGTCTGTGTTGTGTTGTTGCTTAGTTTTTCGTCACATTTTGTCTTAGCTTTGTTCTGAATTGTAATTGCTCTTGTTTTGCTTTTCTTTTGAATTCTTGGATGGAATATGGGTGGGCAATGTAAGCTGCGGCTTCAGCCATCACCCATTTCGGATAACATGTTGAACTGTATGATCAGAGGAGTTATTGTTTAATTTGACCTTGTAAGATGTTTTTATTCCCTTTGTTGTATTATTTTGTTCCTTTCTTTTAATCTTTACTTTTAATCTACCCGAAATAAAGAGTCATTCATTCATTCATTCATTCATTCATTCATTCATTCAAAACTATAAAAGTGACATCCTGTGGCAAATCCAGAACAGTCAGTTTTGCATTTTGGAATGAAAAAGGATATAAAGGCTGTCTGTTTTAAGAGAAGTGAGAGTTAATTTTTTCAATAATCACATGACCAATAGACGCCTTTCAGAAGGTTCAGACTAGAGCTGGGGGATATACCAAATATACAGTATTCGTTGTATCGGTACATTTGGTCACCTGTGACACATAAAATGATTTTATCAGGCATATTCAAGTATTTGTCATGTTTATTTATTTATTTAGCGAATGCAAAGTCCTTAAGCCAAGCAGTTGCCTCCTGGTTTGCTGTATGGAGGGTGTGTAATCCTCCTTCCAGTCTTTGGAGCGGGCAAGCCTCTATGATGTGTTCCATTGTTTGCTCCTCTCCACATGCGCACAGTGGGCTAGGGCTACTGCCCCATCTGTAAAGGCTGGCCAAGCAGGGGCCATGTCCAGTCCTGAAGCGATTGAGTGTAGACCACTGTCTCCTTGGGAGGTTGGTGCCCGGGACCTGTTGGTTGGGGTTTATCACCAGCTGTTTGTTTGGGACCTCCTTGGTCTCCCATTCCTCTTGCCAAGCTGTCTGGATGGTAAAGTCAGCTGGGGGAGGGTTTTTCCAAATCGGTCGTCTGGATGAAAGTCGGGCAGTGGGTGGAGTGTAGATATCTGCATGGATTGGTAAGTGAGGAGAATCTTTAACTTTTTGGAGCATCCTTTGAGTTAATGCTGCTCGCCGGATGTGTGGAGGGGCTATGTTTGACAGTACAGAGAGCCAGGGGAGTGGTGTTGAGCGGATTGTTCCAGTTATAGTTCTCATGGTTGTGTTGAGCTGGGTGTCTACATGGTGTGTGTAAGATGACCTGGACCAGACAGGGGCACAATATTCTGCTACAGAGTATGAAAGGGCCAGTGCTGAGGTGCGCAGGGTGGAGACTGCCGCCCCCCATTTTGCACCAGCGAGCTTGCAGAGCAGGTTGTTTCGTACTTTCACCTTAGCAGCCGTCCCCTTTAGATGTTCCTTGAAGGATAAGGTCCTATCAAGGGTCACTCCAAGATAAGTTGGATTTGGGGCATGCTTAAGCTTGAGTCCGCTCAGGTGGATGTTTAGTTCTCTAGCAGCTTTTGCATTGTGGAGATGGAATACACTGGAGACGGTTTTTGCTGGGCTTGGTTTTAGGCGCCAGATTTTGCAGAACTGGTCCAGTTTGGCAAGATCTTCCGTGAGCACCCGTTCCAGTGGTTCAAAGTCTGGTGCTTGGAATGCCAAACAGATGTCGTCTGCATAGGTGAATTTGCGGGATTTTGTAGTAGGCAGGTCGTTTATGTAGAGGTTGAACAGAGTTGGAGCTAGAACTGAGCCTTGTGGGAGTCCGTTTTTCTGCATTCTCCATGCACTTGTCTTCTGACTGAGGTGGACTCTGAACCTTCGGTTGGTCAGCAGGGTTTTTATGATTGCTGTTGCCCAAGCAGGGATCGCCTTTATAAGTTTCAGGAGGAGGCCTTTGTGCCAGACCGTATCATAGGCGGCTGTAAGGTCGAGAAACACAGCCCCTGTCTTCAGTCTGCTCTCGAAGCCATTTTCGATGAAGGTGGTTAGGGCCAGTACTTGTTCTCCTGTACTGCGGTCCTTGCGGAAACCTGCTTGATCCACACTTAGAATATCCTCTACCTCTGGGGAAATGCGTTGCAGAATTAGGCGCTCCATGATTTTGTAAGGAACGCTGAGTAGGGAGATTGGGCGGTAGCTTGCTGGTAATTTGTGGTCTTTGCCAGGTTTTGGGATGGCAATGACCTTTGCTGTCCGCCATTTCTTTGGGATCGAGTTTGTTTGTGTGATCCTTGTGTAGAATTGTGTCAACCAGGTTAGGGCTCGGGGGCCAAGATTTTTCATGAATTCTGGGAAGATGTTATCGTATCCTGCTGCCTTTCCACATTTCAGGCTCTGTAGGACTTTCTCCAGTTCAGCAGCCTCGAAGGGTTCAGGGTTCGTTTCCTCTACAGGCATTTTTTGGTGTTTTTTTAGCTCAGTTGTAACTGCTCTTTTGGTGTCTTTGTCTTGGGGTGCTTTGGCGGTAGTCAGTAGGTGGGATGCAACTTGGTTGGGTGTGACGGATGCTCGGCTTTGGCTAGGGGGCTTCTGTGCAGCTCCTAGGCGACGGATGAGGCTCCAACATTTCCTGCTAGAGTGGGTAAAGCTCCGGTCAGCAACTGTCTCCTCCCATTTCTTTCGCCGAGCTGTATTTAGCGATTCAATGAGATGGTCTGCTATCTCTGGGTCCCCTGATGTTTGATAGGATTGTAGGAGGGCAGCACTTTCTCCGTCCAAACATGGGACATAGAGGGGTCGGTAGCCTCGTGGGATTGCAGTATGGGCAGCCTTGAAGATTGCGCTGCAGAAGCGGTTGTATGCTTCATCTACAGTGATGGTGTGGAGTGGGATGGTAACAACGCTCCGGTCCAGAGTTTCACTGAATTTCTTCCAGTTGGCTTTGCGGAAGTTCCAGCGCATCTTCCTTGGGCTGTATATGACTGGAAGTTGTAGGCCAATGTGTACAAGCAGGGGCCGGTGTTGGCTGTGTGGAAAATCGTCAAGAATGAGGATCTGTGTAGGATATGGCTCCCCATTCAAAGAGCTGACCCAACACAGGTCAGGAGAATAGTCCTTCTTCCACCTAGCAGAGTGGAAGGTTCCTCTTTGTTTGGGGTCGTATATCAAAGCGAGGTCATTTCTGGATGCCCAGTCTGAAAGTGCCTTCCCATCACTGTCCACTGCTGGGTACCCCCAGTCAGGGTGATGGCTGTTAAAGTCCCCCACATAGATACTGATGCACTCTACAAGAAGGGACAGCGCAGGCTGTTCCTGCTGAGGAGACTCAGGTCTTTTGGTGTACAAGGGGCGCTGCTGAAGTCATTCTATGACACGGTGGTGGCATCAGCCATCACTTTTGGAGTGGTCTGCTGGGGCAGTGGCATTACTGCAGCCGATAGGAAGAGACTGAACAAACTGATTAAGAAAGCTAGCTCTGTCCTGGGGCAGCGCCTTGATCCGATGGAGGAGATAGGAGAGAGAAGGACGGTGGCTAAACTGTCATCTCTGCTGGAGTCCGAGTTCCACCCTATGCAGGACATACTGAATGCACTGAGGAGCTCATTTAGCAGCAGACTACATCATCCCAGGTGCACAACCGAGAGGTTTCGTAGGTCCTTCCTACCAACGGCTGTCAGACTGTACAACCTAAACAGGGCTGCTCGCAGAGATAGCAAAAAGACGTAACAAACTAATAGTTTTTTGAATGCAAAAGATGCAATAGACTTACACAATGGTCCCCTCCGGCATACAACTAGGAACTTACCGGTCGCTATGGAGGGTGAGAATATGTATGGGCACATAATCATACCATGTAGGATAACTAAGTAGACGGTTATGCTGTTTCATTCCATCTAGCAACAATGCTCTGCACTGTGTGTGTTTATATATTTACATATTTATTCCATCTAGCTACAATGCTCAGCACTGGGTGTGTTTATATATTTATATATCTACATATTATTCCATCTAGCTACATTGCTCCGCACTGTGTGTGTTTATATACTTGCATATTTATTCCACCTAGCTGCAATGCTCCGTACTGTGGGTGTTTATATATTTACATATTTATCCCATCTAGCTACAATGCTCTGCACTGTGTGTTCATATATTCATATATTTATTCCATCCAGCTACAATGCTCTGCACTGTGTGTCTGTGTGTGTGTGTATATATATATATTTTATAGTAATACGTACATATGTATATTAGCTGCTCTTGCTTGCTTGTTTTTTTTTTTTTTTTTTTTTTTTTTTTTTTTTTTCTTGCCTTCTGATTGTTGCTCTGAGTGTTGCTATCCCTGTGCTGTTGCAATCCTGGAATTTCCCCATTGTGGGACTAATAAAGGCTTATCTTATCTTATCTTATCTTAGATGGCAGGGTGGGGTAGGGTGGGTAAGACCTGCAGATCCCAGTTGGCATTAGGGGGCTTGTACACATTGACAATATGGAAGCCACCAATGATTATGGTGTCTGAGAAATGTCTGAGAAATTTGTCATGTTAATGAGTTGCCACTGCTGAAGTCTGAGCAGCAGCGCAGCTGCCCCCCCACCCCCGCATGCTCACAGAGAAATCTACACTACAGCAAGCAGTGATAGAAAGGAAGATAACAGAATAAAAGTAGGCCCACCTTAAGCACGGGGGGGGGGGGGGGGTAGCCAGGAGAAGACACCCTTAGTGGTGCACCCTCAGTGGACCCTGACTGGACCAGAGCTGCACCCTCAGAGGCCCTGGGCTGGGACGGAGCACCCGCGACAACCTCAGCAGGAAGGGAAGCAGCACCCGTGGAGGACCCGGGCTGGGACAGTGGGACAGAGCACCTGCGAAGACTTCAGGCAGAGGTGGAGCAGCACCCACGGAGGTCCCAGACTGGGATGGAGCACCCGCAAAGGCCTCAGGCAGAGGTGGAGCAGCACCCACGGAGGCTGTAAGTGCGGCTTATATTGTTATTTTCTTCAGATCTCTCGGTGTTATGCCGAGAACTCCCCCAGATTGACGGGGGACCAATCGCACGTACGGATCGCACGTACCGGTGTACGTGCGATCCGCCACAGAATCAGGACGAACCACTGAGAGATGGGCTGCAGTGACGTGAAGCACACCACTGAACCAGGTGATAACAGGGTATTACGGTGACTAAGATCTGAAGAAAATAACAATATAAGCTGCGCTTACAGCCAGCGTCCGGGTAACAGTGTTAGCTTGTCGGCTAATAGCTCAGGGGCTAATAGGCTACCTTTAGCCTTTAGCTGGCTGTGTGAGCCGCAAGCCAGTACAGGTTATCGGTTGCGGAATCATGATGAAGCCTCCAGCTCCCTGCAGTCAAAATGTCCCGGGACCAGATGCTGCTGGCTCTCATACCCAGCAACCCCACCATCCTCAGTGGATCCGCTCTGCTCTTGCGGGCAGCATAGTCACTCCAGCTTTCAGCCGGCTGTGAGAGTGGAGTGGAGTCCCACAGAGTCACACTGCCCTTTGAGATCCCTTGGCTCTGTAGCTCGCCTCGAGTTGCAGCGATCATTCAGCGCGCGGTGCTAGCGATCTGTCGTGGAATCACGCAAAATTGTTGGAAGATAGACTGGACTGAAGATACACCATCAGCTGTGGATCAGCAAACCAGAGTGCTGCTCAACCAAGCTGGAAGGCTAGAAGCTCGTCAGCTATAATGGCTAACTGACATAAGAGGGAGGGCGGAGGTGAAACAGTGAAGGATGGTTCTTAAAGTGACAGGCTTTAAATCAGAGCATTTAAAGAAAGCCAGGAAAAAAAAATTTGCTTCAATAATAAAAAAAATAATTACAGAAAATGTAAACAAAATATATCACAAACATTTCATTAAGACATGTGTTAGCTATTAAAATGTGGGAAAAGTGCAATCAATGACCCCTTTAAATAAATCTAAACCTTCATTAGATATTTTAAAGGCTACTCTTGCGGCGGATGATAAAATAAGGCAACGATGCTGAGGTTTTAAGCAGGTTTTATTAATCATACCGCCGTCACGGGAACTCGGCTCCAGCCCATAGCGTGAGCAGGCTGAAGCCGAATTCCTCAGGCTCTCAGTGAAGAGGGGACACAAAGTCTGTGTCCAGCAGCAGCCGTTGTAGAAGTGAGAATTGAGAGGATGAACATGAAATTCAGACAGCTTATATACTCAGCTACAACAATACATCAAAGCATTCACAGCAGTTGGTATGATCAAAGAGATAACAGAACAGGCATGAGACATTTGCATTTGAGAGACATATTGATCTCAGTCCCTAGGTCACAGTAAGGACAGGATGCATGAACACAATGCATGAAAGGCAACATTAACATCACAGAAGTGAGCCAGACGAAGCGGGGCTGCCTGTAGACATTAATACACATTTCACTGTTCTGTTATTTGCTCTAGCCGAGCGCTGTGTTTGACCAGTCTGTTTGTGGGGGTTTACACCAAACCGCCACAGCTCCCCCCCAGAGGGCTCGGCAGGTGGCCGAGACCTCGATAGTGCAGTTTGGGCAGCGAGCAGGGAAAAGCTCTGTGCGGGGGGGGGGGGGTAGTAAAAGCCGGCCGGAGACGATGAAAACGTCCGGGCCGTGCAAAAATTGCTTGTGGGTCCGCGATGTCAAAGGGCTGTCCCATTGAACGTGCAGAGGTCCACAAGAAGAAAAATTAGTCACTGGCTCCTCCCGCGATTAAGTCCTGCAAGGATTAATAGCGGCCATGAAGAAAAGACGAGGCTGCGTGGCGGCTGTGATGAGAGCAGAGGGACTGGCGTGTTGGCTTTAGGTGCGGGCACAACCTTAAAGCTCTCGGGAACCGCAAACCGCTGAATTTCCCTTGTGTGCCGTGGCTAAGACCATAAAATCCAGTGAGCAAGCTGCGTGCCTCAGGTGAACGAGCAAGCCTGAAGGGCCAGTGTGCAGCAGAAGGAGGGCGGTCAGAAAAGCCGTATTTGTCCCGTGCGTGGTGCGCCGTCCCCGTAACTCCCCGGTGCGTGCGCCGGGGTTCCGTGATGGGTGGGCCAGCTGGAGAGGAGAACCAGGGTCAGGGAGCTTAATCATCCCTGTTCAGTGTGTTGGAGCGGTGAAGGGAAGTAGAAGCTCTGTCACTCGCTCGGTCATGGTGCGTTCAGGTCCACGTGTGCTCCGTCGGCCATGGGGATCGCCGTCGTGGAGAGGGGACGAGGTGCATGCGCTCTCGTGTGGAGGAGCTGTGAGCGCGGCCGGTCCAGCGTGGATGTGCCGATCTAGGCGTGCAGATCTCACCATGAAACGTTGCTCAGCTTTCCCGGTCGTGGGTGTTCTCCGGGGAGTTTCGCCTGGAAACTCCGCGTTGAGGTCTCCCTGAAGCAGAAGGGAGGGCAGATCAGTCAGGCTGCCGCGTTCGTTTGTCGTCGGAGAATCACCGCCGGGTGTTGCGTTCGCTGGCAGCGTGTTCGTTTCAGCGTCGGGTCACCAGTGCGGCGGATGATAAAATAAGGCAGCGATGCTGAGGTTTTAAGCAGGTTTTATTAATCATACCGCCGTCACGGGAACTCGGCTCCAGCCCATAGCGTGAGCAGGCTGAAGCCGAATTCCTCAGGCTCTCAGTGAAGAGGGGACACAAAGTCTGTGTCCAGCAGCAGCCGTTGTAGAAGTGAGAATTGAGAGGATGAACATGAAATTCAGACAGCTTATATACTCAGCTACAACAATACATCAAAGCATTCACAGCAGTTGGTATGATCAAAGAGATAACAGAACAGGCATGAGACATTTGCATTTGAGAGACATATTGATCTCAGTCCCTAGGTCACAGTAAGGACAGGATGCATGAACACAATGCATGAAAGGCAACATTAACATCACAGAAGTGAGCCAGACGAAGCGGGGCTGCCTGTAGACATTAATACACATTTCACTGTTCTGTTATTTGCTCTAGCCGAGCGCTGTGTTTGACCAGTCTGTTTGTGGGGGTTTACACCAAACCGCCACAACTCTGCTTTTAAAAGTTTTAACTCCATTGGGCCTAGTGTTGTTAGACTGATAAATTTGTCACTTTTAAATGGTTACATTAAATAAAGATCCCATTATCGAACTCCTTTGAAAAACAGTCTTGAGTCCTATCTGCCAGAAAATTATAGGCCTATTTCCAAGTTGCCCTTTTATCAAAGATTTTGGAGAAGTAGATGCTAATCAGCTATTGTTATTTTTGGAGATGCATAATCTTTTAGATGATTTTCAGTCTGGTTTTCGTAAAATGCATTCCACTGAAACTTCCCTCCTTAAAGTTACTAATGACTAGGGCTACAACTAACAATTATTTCAATAGTCGATTAGTCGCCGACTACTCTAACGACTAGTCGACTAGTCATTAAGAACTGCACAAAAAAAACAATCTCTCATTTCTTTTTATTGTGAAAAATGAAACATTTTCCTTTAAAAAAAAATAGAGCATTTGGTGATGCTCTGTTTTTGTTTTTGTTTTTAAATAGAGCATTTGGTGACCACTCATGGATCGTCACCTTATCGTGGTGGGGGGTTTGCGTGCCCCAGTGATCCCAGGAGCTATGTTGTCTGGGGCAATTTGTTTCTGGTGTCCTTTGACAGCTCTTTGGTCTTGGCCATAGTGGAGTTTGGAGTCTGACTGTTTGAGGTTGTGGACAGGTGTCTTTTATACTGATAACGAGTTCAAACAGGTGCCATTAATACAGGTAACGAGTGGAGGACAGAGGAGCCTATTAAAGAAGTTGTTACAGGTCTGTGAGAGCCAGAAATCTTGCTTGTTTGTAGGTGACCAAATACTTATTTTACTGAGGAATTTACCAATTAATTCATTAAAAATCCTTCAATGTGATTTTCTGGATTTTTTTCTCATTTTGTCTCTCATAGTTGAGGTATACTTATGATGAAAATTGGAGACCTCTCTCATCTTTTAAGTGGGAGAACTTGCACAATTGGTGGCTGACTAAATACTTTTTTGCCCCACTGTATGTTGTCCGGGGCAATTTGCCTCTGATAGGGTCACCCAAGACAAACTGGTCCTGGGTGGCGGGTCAGACTAAGAACGATCCAACAGACTCTCATGATAAATTCTAGATCAAGGATTCAGCGTACCCCGCCCGGTATGGGGTTACCGGGGCCCCACCCTAGATCCAGGCCTGGGGAAGGGGCTCGATGGCTAGTGTCTGGTGGCCGGGTTTCCACCCATGGGACCTGGCCAGGCTCAGCCCGAAGGAGTTACAAGGGTCCACCCTCCAGTGGGCTCACCACCTGCAGGAGGGATCATGGGGGTCCGGTGCTATGTGGATTAGGTGGCGGTCAAAGGCGGAGACCTTGGCAGACTGATCCCAGGATTTCTAAACTGGCTTTTGGTACGTGGAATGTCACCTCTCTGGTGGGGAAGGAGCCTGAGTTTGTGTACGAGGTTGAGAGATACCAGCTAGATATAATAATAATAATAATACCGTAATAATAATAATAATAATACATCAGTCTTATATAGCGCTTTTCTAAATACTCAAAGACGCTTTACAAAGCAGCATAGGGACAAACATACAGAGAACGGGTAAACAGACAAGGTAGGAACACATGGGTAGAAGGGGCAGTCAGTTTTTGTCGGTAGATTTGAAGAGATGGGTTTTGAGTTGACTTTTGAAGGAAGCAAGTGTGTTGGCGGACCGGATGTGAAGGGGCAAGGAATTCCAGAGGGTTGGTGTGGCGATGGCGAATGATCTGTCACCCAGGGTGCGGAGTTTTGCCTTGGTGATGGGGGTCAGAAGGTGAGTGTCAGCAGAGCAGAGGAGACGAGTGGGGGAATGACGAGACAGAAGGTCAGTTAGGTATGAGGGGGCGAGGTTATGAAGAGCTTTATAGGTGATAAGGAGGATCTTGAAGTTGATGCGCTGATGAATGGGGAGCCAGTGGAGTTGACGGAGGAGAGGAGTGATGTGGTCTCTGGAGCGGGAGTGAGTAAGAAGGCGGGCGGCTGAGTTTTGGACATACTGTAGTTTTAGGAGGATGGTGGAAGGAAGTCCATACAGAATGCTGTTACAGTAATAAAGTCTGGAGGTGATGAAGGCGTGGATGAGTATTTCAGCAGCAGAGGGGGAGAGGGTGGGACGGAGGTGTGCAATATTATGAAGATGAAAAAATGATGTTTTGGTGATATGGTTGATGTGAGATTTGAAGGAGAGGGTGGGGTCCATGATAATGCCGAGGTTTCTGGCCAGGGGGGAGGGGGTGACTGAGTGACCATCGATTTGGAATGAAAAGTTCTGGGAAGAGGGGAAACGAGAGTTTGGTCCAAAAATGATCATTTCTGTTTTATTGCTGTTTAGCTTGAGAAAGTTGTTAGTCATCCAGGTTTTTATGTCTGTGAGGCAGTTGGTGATGGTGGAGAGAATGGCGGGGGTGATGGATTTAGAGGAGATGTACAGCTGGGTGTCTTCGGCGTAGCAGTGAAACTGAAGACCATGTTGACGGATGATGTGACCAAGCGGAAGCATGTAGAGAGTGAAAAGGGTTGGACCGAGCACAGAGCCTTGAGGGACACCGTGTGATACGGGGGTGGTGCATGATTTGTGATTGTTGATGGAGATGTACTGGAATCTGTCAGACAGGTAGGAGGTGAACCAAGGGAGGGCAGAGTCAGTGATGCAAATAGAAAGCAGACGAGGGAGCAGGATGGGAATGATTGATGGTATCGAAAGCTACGCTGAGATCGATGAGGAGAAGAATGGTGAGGGAGCCAGAGTCAGAGGCGAGCAGGAGGTCAATGGTGACCCTGAGGAGGGCGGTTTCAGTGCTGTGGTGAGAACGGAATCCAGATTGAAATGTTTCATAGAGTTTGTTAGAGAGGAGGTGTTTCTTGAGTTGGGTGGCGACAACTTTTTCCAATATTTTAGCCAGAAATGGGAGGTTGGAGATGGGTCTGAAATTGTTGGGGTCGTCAGAGTCCAGGCCAGGTTTCTTAAGGAGGGGGGTGATGGCAGCAATCTTGAGTGATGGGGGAACAGTGCCAGTGGTGAGGGAGGAGTTGATGGTGTCGATGATAAGGGGGTCAAGAGGGGTGAGACAGGCTTTGATAAGCGGGGAGGGGATGGGGTCCAGGGGGCATGTAGATGATTTCATGCTGGAGAGTATTTCAGAAAGTTCATCAGTGGTTATGGGTGAGAAAAGGGAGAGCTGTTTATCTATGGGTGGAGAAAAAGTGGGTTCTGAGTCAGGGGTGATGGCCGAGGAGGAGGCAAGCTGGTTATGAATATTGTCAATTTTGGAATGGAAAAATGATAGAAAGCTATTGCATTTTTCAGGGGTGAAGGGTGGTGAAATGATGTCCTGGGGTTTGAGGAGTTTGTTGATGGTGGAGAACAGAGTGCGGGGGTTGGAGGATCCAGAGTGAATGATGCTGGAATAGTAGGCAGAGCGAGCTTTATTGAGTGAGGATTGGTATAGGTGCATCAGTTCTATGTGAGCGAGGGTGTGTACAGTCAGATCAGTTTTGCAGCTCAGGCGTTCAAGCTATCGCAGTTGTTTTTTTGAGTTTGTGAAGTTCTAAGGTGTACCAAGGGGCCGAATGAGTGAAAGTGACAGTTTTTGTTTTCATGGGGGCCAGTTTGTTGAGGGAGGTAGACAATGTGTTGTTGCAGATGTTTACTAAGTCCGTAGGGGTTGGGTTTACAGGGAAGGTGAGGTTGGAGAGAGTGTTTGATATGCATGTGGAGAGAGAAACTGAGCAGATGGACTTAAGATTCCTGAAGGTTATTGTTCGGTCTTGTTTGGGTTGAGGGGCTGGGATGTCAATGTCCAGTGTGATGGCGAGATGATCCGAGATGGTGAGGTCAGTGCTGGAGATGTTGTGAATGTGGAGACCAGTGGAGCAAACCAGGTCCAGGATATGTCCACGGCTGTGGGTGGGGAAAGTTATGTGTTGGGTGAAGTGGAGACACTTGAGTAAGTCCAGAAAATCGTTTGCGTATTTGCAATCAGGGGAATCAATGTGGAGGTTGAAATCGCCAAGCAGTAGGACAGATGGTGAGGTTGCAGACAGTACTGTAATGAGTTCTGAAAGATCTGATAAGAAAGATGGATTTGGTTTGGGAGGGCGGTAGATAATTGCAATGAGGAGAGGTTTTGGGCCGGGGAGTTTAAAAGTCAGGTGTTCAAAAGAGGAAACAACAGGTATGGAGAGAGGTCGTGGATTTAGGTCATGAAGGTGAATAGCAGCAATGCCTCCTCCACTGCCTTCAGGGCGTGGGTTGTCCAGGTATGAATATCCAGCAGGGGTGGTTTGGTTAAGTGAAATGTAATCCAGGGGTTTTTGCAAAGTTTCAGTGAGACAGAGGAGATCCAGTTTATTATCAGTGATGAATTTGTTTAGAATGAGGCTTTTATTGTTAAGGGATCGTGTATTGAAGAGGGCAAGTTTCAGGTGCTTTTGTTTTGACAGTGCGGGTGCGGAAGTTGGGATAGGGCGGAGGTTGAAAGGATTCACGTTGTGTTTGTTCTGATGACGCGTCACATTGTTGTGATGACGCAACGCGGAAGTGCGGAAGCCGGTGTCCATGCAGCGATTTGACCAGAGAACGGGGATACAGTTTGTTGTGATGAAGTGGTAATTAAACTTGCGGCGTGAACTTCAGTGGATATATCGGGGCCAGAGGAGAAGTCTGGAGCTTTTTACTGAGGCAATGAGTTCCAAGGAGGGAGAGGTTTGGTGGTTTAGCCAGAGGAGTTGCGCGGATGTGTAGCGTAGCGCCATAACTGGGGCTATGCCGGTGCCGGAGGTGGGTGATGGAGGTCCGAGTTTGTTGCAGGCATTAAAACCAATGAGTCGGCAGAGTTGCAGGATGGAGTGACAGAATATGTCGACCATGGAAGGACGCTTCCCAGCCTCTCTGATTTCTAGCTGAGCAGCGCTAGCACCAGGCAGCAGCCAGCTAGCCGTTGACCCGCCAGCTTGTAGCGAGACACCCGGTAGCGAGCTAGCTGATGGCCCAGCGATGTTAGCAGGGAGTCCCAGACAGATGACAGCCAAAGCACGGACAGGTAGCAGTCGGCCAGCCGTCAACTGGCTGGCTAACAGCCAGTTTCCCGCTAGCCCGCTTTCCCGCAGGCCAAGGCCACCAGCAAGTCGCGGGTAGATGTTCCAGAGATGGAGAGTAGAGAGGCAGATGAAGACAATCCAAACCATGACAGGACAACAGAACAGTTTGTGACCGGAGTGGCACTTGAGTCAGCCCAGTGGGTGAAGTTGACAGCCGAGATTGTCTTGCAGGTAAGCGTCCACACCACCAGTAAAATGAGCAAAAATAGTAGTATCCAGGTCCAGCAATGTAGGGAAGCAAACAAACAATCAAAAACACAGAAACTGTAAAGTTTAAAAAAAAAAAAATTACGAATGAGTCACGAATGAGGAAGCGGCGAACAGAGCAGCGCCAGCGTCGCAGCAGATGTTGGGGAGGTCCTGGACTATAGTCAGCCTCACCTCAACACACAGCTCTGGTTCCGGAACCGGTCTCCTGGAGAGGGGCTGGAGCTTGGCCTTTTCTGGAGTTGCCCCAGGCAAGAGGCGATGAGCAGGGGTGGATATTCTTGTATCCCCCCACCTTGCTGCCTCTATATTGGAGTTTTCCCTGGTGGATGAAAGGGTTGCTTCCCTGCGCCTTTGGGTTGGGAAACTGGTCCTGACCATCATTTGTGCCTATGCACCAAATGATGTTTCAGAGTACCCACCCTTTTTGGAGTCTCTGACTGGGGTGCTGGAGGGTGCTCCTCTTGGAGACTCCATTGTCCTACTGGGGTACTTCAATGCGCATGTGGGCAACGACAGTGAAACCTGGAAGGGGGTGATTGGGAGGAACGGCCTGCCTGATCTGAACCCAAGTGGTGTTCAGTTATTGGACTTCTGTGCTAACCACAGTTTGTCCATAACGAACACCATGTTCAAGCATAAGGGTGCCCATATGTGCACCTGGCACCAGGACACCCGAGGTCACAGGTCGATGATTGATTTTATCGTGTCATCAGACCTGCGACCATATGTCTTGGACACTCGGGTAAAGAGAGGTGCAGAGCTGTCAACTGATCACCACCTGGTGGTGAGTTGGATCCAATGGCAGGGGAGGATACCATTCAGACCTGGTAGACCCAAACATATAGTGAGGGTGTGCTGGGAACGTCTGGCTGGGGTCCCTGTCCGGGAGGTCTTCAACTCCCACCTCCGGAAGAACTTCAACCACATTCCGAGGGAGTCTGGAGACATGGAGTCTGAATGGGCCATGTTCTCCACCTCTATTGTTGAAGCGGTGGCCCAGAGCTGCGGCTGCAAAGTGGTCGGTGCATCTCGTGGTGGCAACCCCCGAACCAAGTGGTGGACACCAGTGGTGAGGGGGGCCATTAAGGCGAAGAAGGAGTCCTATCAGGCTTGGTTGGCTTATGGGATTCCCGAAGCAGCTGAGGTGTACCGGCAGGCCAAGCGGAGTGCAGTTCGGGTGGTTGCTGAAGCAAAAACCCGGGTATGGGAGGAGTTCAGTGAGGCCATGGAACAAGACTTTCGGTCGGCCTCGAAGAGATTCTGGCAAACTGTCCGGCGGCTCAGGAGGGGGAAGCAGCTCCCTGTCCACACTGTATATGGTGCGGATGGGGTGCTATTGACTTCAACTGGGGATATCGTTGGGCAGTGGAAGGAATACTTTGAGGATCTCCTCAATCCCACTGATATGCCTTCCACAGAGGAAGCGGGGCTTGTGGACGAGGGGGATGACTCGCCTATCACAGGGGCTGAGGTCGCCAAGGTGGTTAAAAATCTCCTTGGTGGCCGGGCCCCAGGGGTGGACGAGATTTGCCCTGAGTACCTCAAGGCCGTGGATGTTGTAGGGCTGTCATGGTTGACACACCTCTGCAACATTGCATGGAGGTTGGGGGCAGTGCCTTTGGCATGGCAAACCGGGGTGGTGGTTCCTCTTTTCAAAAAAGGGGACCGGAGGGTGTGCTCCAACTTTAGAGGGATCACACTCCGCAGCCTCCCTGGGAAGGTCTATGCCAAGGTACTGGAGAGGAGAGTCCGGCCGTTGGTCAAACCTCGGATTCAGGAGGAGCAATGTGGTTTTCGTCCTGGCTGTGGCACATCGGACCAGCTCTTTATTCTCTCGAGAATTCTCAAGGGTTCGTGGGAGTTTGCCCAACCAGTTTACATGTGTTTTGTGGACTTGGAGAAGGCATTCGACCGCGTCCCTCGTGGTTTTTTGTGGGGGGTGCTTCGGGAGTATGGGGTATCGGGCTTGTTGTTACGAGCTATTTGGTCTCTGTACGACCATTGTGAGAGTTTGGTTCGTATTGCCAACACTCGGTCGGACTCATTCCCAGTGAGAGTTGGACTTCGCCAGGGCTGCCCTTTGTCACCGATCCTGTTCATAATTTTTATGGACAGGATTTCTAGGCACAGCCAGGGAACAGAGGGTGTCATGCTTGGTGACCACAGGATCTCATCTCTGTTGTTTGCAGATGATGTTGTCCTGTTGGCTTCATCCAGCAATGACCTACAGTTCTTGCTGGGATGGTTTGCCGCTGAGTGTGAAGCGGCTGGGATGAGAATCAGCACCTCCAAGTCCAAGTCCATGGTCCTCAACTGGAAAAAGGTGGATTGTCCTCTCCGGGTTGGGGACAGGCTCCTGCCCCAAGTGGAGGAGTTTAAGTATCTTGGGGTCTTATTCACGAGTGAGGGGAGAATGGAGCGAGAGATTGACAGACGGATCGGAGCAGCATCTGCAGTGATGCGGATGTTGTACTGGTCCGTTGTGGTGAAGAGGGAGCTGAGTTCTAAGGCAAAGCTGTCGATTTACCAGTCAATGTACATTCCTACTCTCACCAATGGTCATGAGCTTTGGGTAATGACCGAAAGAATGAGATCGCGGATACAAGCGGCTGAAATGAGCTTTCTCCATAGGATTGCTGGACTCACCCTCAGAGATAGGGTGAGGAGCTCAGTCATCCGGGAGAGGCTCAGAGTAGAACCGCTGCTCCTCCACATTGAAAGGAGTCAGTTGAGGTGGTATGGGCATCTGATTTGGATGCCTCCTTGACGCCTCCCACTTGAGGTGTTTCGGGTACATCCCACTGGGAGGAGACCCCGGGGCAGACCCAGGACTCGCTGGAGAGACTGTGTTTATTGCGATCAGCAATAAAAAAAAATTTTTCTTAAAGTGCATTTTGTGCTTAACAAACAATGCATAACATTTAACATTTGCTAAGTGTGTGTGTGGGGGGGGGGGGCGCAAGAGAGAAAATCACTTATGTTTGTAAAGGTTGTCTCATATTTCTTCTCCATCCAGTGGGTGAAATGGGTTCTGGAAGGCAGCATATGTATTCAGTGATTCAGTGTATATTCTACATGACATGGTACAGACCCAAGAAGCAGACACGACTCAGGAAACACAGTTAACCTTTTATTAATAATAGTGTGAATGTATGGATGCATGTGTGAATGTCTGTAGTGAGTGTAGTGCGTGGATGAGTCGGCTTGGGGAGAGCAGAGCACCGTGCAAACTGGCAACCCTTAGGACAGAGCAGAGAGACAATTAGGAGCAATCCTGACAGGAGAAGCGCCAGATAGAACTGTCCTTACTTTAGCTGAGTTGGAGAAGCACACAGGTTAGTACACCGGCCCAGGCCAGGAGGACAGTGCCAGTTGCCCCGTAGGAGATGTAGCAGGCGGGTGAATGAGGCAGGGAGGTCCACCGCCAGGTGGAAGAGAGTCCGCCGCCGAGAGAACACCGCCTGTGCACAGGGGAAGGAGATGGGTGAGAGGAAAGGTTCAGGCTTACTTGGCTGCCGGATGGTTAGGAAACCCTAGGCGAGCAGAAGCGCTGGAAGATGATGAGGCTGGAAGCTCAGTGTAGAGTTGGAGAGTTCAGATTCCTCAGGAAGGAAGCAGATGACTCCACGCTGATCCCTGGGTCTCACAGAATATATAGGCAGAGCCAGACAGCAGACAGGTGTGTGCGCAGGTGCGCCTAATTGGCGGCTATGACAGTACTCCCCCCCCCCCCCCAACAACACGCCTCTCGGCAGTTGATCCATCCTACCTGGGTGCGCCTGGTGGAAGTCCCTGATGAGTTGCTTGTCCAGCATAAAGGAGGGGCGCACCCAGGATCTCCACTCCGGCCCATAGCCCTCCCAATCCACCAGGTACTGTAGACCGCGACCCCGGCGTCGGACCTCCAGAATGGCATTGACCTTCCAAGCCGGGTCGCCGTCGATCATCATCGGTGGTGGTGGGTCCCTGGGTGGAGGACACAAGGGGCTGGAGCAGACAGGCTTGACCTGAGAGATGTGAAAAGAAGGACAGATGTGGGGGGGGGGGGGAGAGCTAGTTGCACACATACTGGGTTAATGATTTGTGTGATGGGAAAGGGTCCGATGAACCTTTGAGACATCTTCCTCCTCTCACCCTTTAAATCAATATGTTTGGTAGACAGCCATACCTGTTGGCCCACCTGGTAGGCAGGAGCTGGAGCCCTGTGACGGTTGGCCACTGCAGAGTTGTGCTCGGCTGTGCATTGCAGAGCCTCTCGGGTAGCCCTCCAGATCCAGATTTTTTATTATTTTTTTTTCTCTCCCAGCGCCACACGAGTAGGCTGCCCTTTGCAACAGCGGCTCGATTCCGAGTCTTTTTTCCCCTCCTCTCTTTTTGATGCATCTTTTTTCACTCCACTTATATCAAGGACACACAGATCGTCCCAATGTCTCCTGAGCCGGTGGACGGAGCCACTGTTTATAGCAGGATACGATACAGCAGGGAAGAGCTGCTAGCATTCAACCGCCACCCGGTCCCATTGGAAAAACTCGACATACCGAGAGAACTGAGGCGAAAACGCCGCGGCTGCCGGGCTGGAGTAAGGCGGAGGACAAAAAATATAAGGTACAGACCCTCCCATCTATTGTCATGGGAAATGTACGGTCGATACTGGGAAAGGTAGATGAGCTAGCGACTATCTCCCGTTTCGATAGCACTTACCGGGAGTGTTCTCTCCTTTTGTTTACTGAGACGTGGCTAACTGAACTAGCAGCAGATGCTAACATTGAGCTGGAGGGTTTTCACATGATACGGGCTGACCGAACACCAGACAGTGGCACAGCAAGGGGCGGTGGAGTGATAATGTATGTTAACAACAACTGGTGCAGACCGGGACATATCACTGTTAAACAACGACACTGCAGCAAAGACATTGAGTTGCTAGCTGTTAGCATGAGGCCAACATATCTCCCGAGAGAACACTCACACGTGATCTGCATTGTTGTTTATGCAAATCCGACGGCGAACGCTGGGACAGCGCGTGACGTCATCCATTCAGTAACCAGCAGGCTGCAGACAGAACACCCAGATGCTCTTCTCCTCATCTCAGGCGATTTCAACCATGTTTCACTATCTCCCATTCTACCCACGTTCACCCAGTATGTCACATGCCACACTAGAGACAATAAAACACTGGACTTATTCTACGCAAACACTAAGGAGGCGTACACCTCATCACAACTCCCCCCACTCGGGAGATCGGATCACAACTTGGTTCATCTACGGCCGGTGTACAAACCCCTAGTACACAGACAACCTCCGGCCATGCACACTGTGGAGTTATGGTCTGAGGAGACAATGGACACTCTAAAGGGCTGTTTTGAAGCCACAGCCTGGAAGCAGCTCTGCGATCCACATGGTGAGGACATCGATGGCCTCATTCACACCTTCACGGACTACCTCAGCTTCTGTGTGGACAAATCCGTTCCCACCAAGACCATACGGCGTCACTCAAACAACAAACCCTGGATCAACCCTGAGATAAAAACACTTCTGAGAGAGAAGAAGAGGATCTTCAGGTCGGGGAACAGGGAGATGTTGAAGTCCGTACAGAGGGAGCTGAGGAGAAAGATCAGAGAAGGCAAGGACAGCTTCAGGAAGAAGATGGAGGACAAGCTGCAACAGAGCGACATCAGCGGGGTCTGGAGAAACCTCAAAACCATCTCTGGGCTCCAGAATACCTCCCCCCAGGCCACGGGGGGCAGGGAGTGGGCGAACAACCTGAATCTGTTTTTCAATAGGTTTGACCAACCGCCTTCCCCCTTGTCTGCACAGCAACCACTGCTGCCTCTAAAGAAATCAAGTCCTGCTGCCCACTCCCCACTCCACCAACACCCCCCCACTCCCAACACACAGCCCCCCATCCTGACCCTGACCAGGACCCAGGTGAGGACGGAGCTGAGGAAGATCAAGGCGAGGAAGGCGTCGGGACCGGACGGCATCAGCGCAAAGCTCCTCAAGTCCTGTGCAGACCAGCTGTGTGGGATTGTGACGTATATCTTCAACCTGAGCCTGAAACTGGGGAGGGTACCACAGCTGTGGAAAACATCTTGTGTGGTACCTGTACCAAAAACTTCCCACCCCAAAGAGCTGAACAGCTACAGACCGGTGGTCTTGACGTCCCACTTGAAGACCCTGGAGAGACTGCTCCTTGCTCACCTCCGCCCCCTGGTGGAACCAGCGATGGATCCACTCCAGTTCGCCTACCAGCATGGCATTGGGGTGGAGGATGCAGTGATCTTCCTCCTTCACCGTTCTCTGTCCCACCTGGAGAAGCCCGGGAATATGGTGAGGATCATGTTCTTTGACTTCTCCAGTGCTTTCAACACCATCCAACCGATGATCCTGAAGGACAAGCTGCTGCGCGCAGGGGTGGACCAGCACCTGTCATCATGGATCCTGGACTACCTCACGAACCGGCCTCAGTTTGTGAGAACCCGGGACTGTGTGTCCGACACGATCATCAGTAGCACGGGACCCCCCCAGGGAACGGTGCTGGCTCCCTTCCTGTTCACTCTTTATACTGCGGACTTCTCACACAACACAACACACTGCCATCTACAGAAGTTCTCTGATGACTCTGCGATCGTTGGCCTCATCTCCAATGGAGATGAAGCTGAGTACAGAGGGCTTATCCAGGACTTCGTGGACTGGTGCCATCGGAACTGCCTCCAGATCAACGCGAGGAAAACTAAGGAGCTGGTGGTGGACTGCCGCAGGCAAGGACAACCCCTCACAGCACCAGTAAATATACAGGGAACAGACATCGAGATGGTGACAGCCTATAAGTACCTGGGTGTTCATCTGAACAATAAACTAGACTGGTCACACAATACTGATGCACTCTACAAGAAGGGACAGCGCAGGCTGTTCCTGCTGAGGAGACTCAGGTCTTTTGGTGTACAAGGCGCGCTGCTGAAGACATTCTATGACACGGTGGTGGCATCAGCCATCACTTTTGGAGTGGTCTGCTGGGGCAGTGGCATTACTGCAGCCGATAGGAAGAGACTGAACAAACTGATCAAGAAAGCTAGCTCTGTCCTGGGGCAGCGCCTTGATCCGGTGGAGGAGATAGGAGAGAGAAGGACGGTGCCTAAACTGTCATCTCTGCTGGAGTCCGAGTTCCACCCTATGCAGGACATACTGAATGCACTGAGGAGCTCATTTAGCAGCAGACTACATCATCCCAGGTGCACAACCGAGAGGTTTCGCAGGTCCTTCCTACCAACGGCTGTCAGACTGTACAACCTAAGCAGGGCTGCTCGCAGAGATAGCAAAAAGACATAACAAACTAATAGTTTTTTGAATGCAAAAGATGCAATAGACTTACACAATGGTCCCCCTCCGGCATACAACTAGGAAAATACCGGTTGCTATGGAGAGTGAGAATATGTATGGGCACATAATCATACCATGTAGGATAACTAAGTAGACGGTTGTGCTGTTTCATCCCATCTAGTAACAATGCTCTGCACTGTGTGTGTTTATATATTTACATATTTATTCCATCTAGCTACAATGCTCCGCACTGGGTGTGTTTATGTTTATATATCTATATATTTATTCCATCTAACTACAATGCTCCGCACTGTGTGTTTATATATCTACATATTATTCCATCTAGCTACATTGCTCCGCACTGTGTGTTTATATATTCATATATTTATTCCATCCAGCTACAATGCTCTGCACTGTGTGTCTGTGTGTGTGTATGTATATATTTTATAGTAATATGTACATATGTATATTAGCTGCTCTTGCTTGCTTGTTTTTTTTTTTTTCTTGCCTTCTGATTGTTGCTCTGAGTGTTGCTATCCCTGTGCTGTTGCAATCCTGGAATTTCCCCGTTGTGGGACTAATAAAGGCTTATTTTATCTTATCTTATCCAACGACATTACTGCAGGTGGGCACGAACCAAAGGAACTGCGATGTCCCCTTCCTCCTCCGGGAACAGCGGGGGATTGTATCCCAACGAGGCCTGGAAAGGAAACATGCCTATGGCTGATGAGATGGTGGTGTTGTGCGCATACTCAATCCAGGGAAGGTGGGAGCTCCAAGACGAGGAGTTGGTGGTGGCGACACACCGCAGCGCGGCCTCCAATTCTTGGTTCCCTCGTTCACACTGCCCATTGGTCTGAGGATGGTAGCCTGAAGATAAGCTCGCAGTGGCCCCCAAGGCACTGCAAAACGATCTCCAGACTTGGGACACAAACTGGGGACCCCGGTCTGAGACATATGTCCAAGGGGATGCCATGAAGATGAACCACATGCTGGACTAGGAGGTCCGCCGTCTCATTGACCTTGGGCAGCCCCTGCAGGGGAACAAAATGGGCAGCCTTGGAGAATCTGTCAACCAGTGTAAGAATTACCGCGTTGTGGTTGGATGATGGGAGACAGGTGATGAAATCCTGGGCCGCTTAGGACCACGGCCTGCCGGGGATGGGGAGGGGACGGAGTAATCCAGCTGGAGGAGAAGAAGACGTCTTCCCGGTGGCACACTGAGGACAGGCCCGGATGTACTCCCTGACGTCCCTCTGCAGCGACGGCCACCAAAATGTCCTTTGGATCAGCTCCACTGTGCGTCCCTGCCCTGGGTGACATGAGAACTTGAATGAATGACCCCAATGAATAATCTCCCCCCAGACGACTGATGGAACAAACGGTCTACCCGCTGGCCCCCCACTCGGGTCGGGCTCGTCCTCCAGAGCCTTCAACACCTTGTCCTTAATACCCCAGGAGATGGTGCCCATGACACACGATGGAGGTAGGATAGGGTGCTCGGGCGTCTTCGTCATCTCTGAGGCAAACTGGCGGGACAAGGCATCCGGCTTCGTGTTTTTCGACCCGGGACGATAGGTAATGGTGAAGTCAAACCTCCCAAAAACAAGGACCAGCAGGCCTGGCGGGAGTTCAGACGCTTGGCCGTCCGAAGGTATTCCAAGTTCTTGTGGTCAGTCCAGATGATGAATGGCTGGGAGGCCCCCTCAACTAGTGACACCACTCCTCCAAGGCGAGTTTGACAGCCAACAGTTCCCTGTCACCAATGTCATAATTGCGCTCTGCCGGAGATAGGCGCCAGAAGAAGAACACACAGGGTCAAATTTTGCCATCCGCCGGAGACCTCTGGGACAAGACCGCTCCCACCCCTGAGTCCGAAGCATCCACTTCCACCAAGCACTGGAGTGTGGGGTCTACCTGCGTCAGAATGGGAGAAGAAGAGAATCTGGACTTCAGTTCAGCAAAGGCCGCCGCCACCTCCTCAGTCCACCGGAAAGGAACCTTAGGATAGGTAAGACTGGGTAGGGGGAGAGCAATCCGGCTGTAATTCTGAATGAAGTGGCGGTAAAAGTTGGTAAATCCCAGAAACTGTTGGAGCTGCTTTCTGGATGAATGGTAGGCCACTCAACCACCGCTTTGATCTTACCCGGGGCGGGGAGGATCTCATTATGAGAGATGATAAAACCCAGGAACGAAGTCCGGTTAACGTGAAACTCACATTTTTCAGCCTTCACAAAAAGTTTGTTTTCCAATAATCGCTGCAGTACCCACCTCACGTGCACACGATGCTCCTCCAGGGACTGTGAAAAAATCAGGATGTCGTCCAGATAAACAAACACAAATGTGCCCAAGAAATCCCTCAATACATCATTAATCAGCCTCTGGAAGACGGCAGGGGCGTTGGTCAGCCCGAGTGGCATCACGAGATACTCAGTGTCCACTCGGGGTCCGGAACGCTGTCTTCCATTCATTGCCCTCCTGGATCCGCACCAGATGATAGGCGTTGCGCAGGCCCAATTTGGGAAACCAGGAGGCACCTTGGAAGGAATCAAAGGCTGAGTTAATGAGAGGAAGAGTGTACTTATCCTTGATACTAGTTATGTTGTTTAACTCCCTAAAGTCTATACATGGTCTCAGTGAGCCATCCTTCTTTCCGACGAAGAAAAAGCCCTCCCCCACCGCTGACGACGATGGCCGGATTATGCCTGAGCTCAAAGACTCCTTGATGTATGTCTCCATTGCTTCCCGCTCTGGGGCAGACAGGTTGTAGAGTCTGCTGGATGGTAGAGGAGCTCCAGCGTGGAGATTAATGGCACAATCATAAGGGTGGTGGGGGGGAAGGGAAAGGGCTTGCGTCTTACTGAAGGCGGCCCCCAAGTCGTGGTATTCGGGAGGGACCTTATCCAAATCAGGAGGGGCAGGGATCTGGGCACTTAGCGGCACGGACAGCGAGCATGCAGCGGACTGAAGGCAGGCACTTAAACAAAAGGAACTCCAGGTACAGACACTCCCGGACCGCCAGTCTATGGAGGGATTGTGCAGGTGAAGCCAGGGATAGCCGAGGATAACCGGGGATGAAGAGATCGGCAGTACATATAACCTCAGCTCCTCCCGGTGATTGCCCGATGTAATAACAGACACCGGGACGGTCCGGTGGGAAACCGTAGCGAAAGGGACTTTAGAGAGGGTGATCAGTCTCAAGGGGGTCTCCAATAATTCAATTCAATTCAACTTTATTTATATAGCGCCATTTCACAACAACAGTCATCTCATAGCACTATCAACTGTGCTATATACTTCCCGTTCAATAACTGAACGGGAAGTCCCAACCGGGTTGCCAGTTCCCCAGAGATGAAACTTTGCTCGGCCCCGGAGTCAATGAGTGCATGTGTAGTGAATTCCTTATGTTTAAAACAGAAACGGATGGGAATCTGGAAGCTGGAGAGGGGGTTTAACTGGGGCGCATCCGTGAGTCCCCCTACTGCGACCCACGGACTCCCCCTTTTGGCCGTAAGGGACATACCTCAAGCTCGTGCTCCTCACTCCCACAGTAAACACATAAGCCTAGTTCCCGACATCACTGTCTCTCAGCAGCGGACAGCTTAACTCGACCTGTCACCATGGGTTCTGGCTCATCCTTGCTTGCTTGTTTTTTTTTTCTTGCCTTCTGATTGTTGCTCTGAGTGTTGCTATCCCTGTGCTGTTGCAATCCTGGAATTTCCCCGTTGTGGGACTAATAAAGGCTTATCTTATCTTATCTTATCTTATCTTATCCGGGGAACTGGCTGGAGGTAATGCCAATAGAGGGGGCTGCAGGGAACAGTGAAACTGACTACCCGAGCGACTGGAAGTCTTATGCTCATCCACCCGTTCCCTCAGTCTGTTGTCAAGACTAATAGCTAATGAAATCAGCTCGGTCAGGTTGGAGGGTTTTTCTAAGGGAGCTAACTTGTCCCGCAGGCTAGGACAGAGGCTTCTGATGAAGATACTACATAATGAGGCATCCTCCTGCCCCACCTCTGTGGCTACAACCCGGAAGTCTACGGCATAATCGGCAACAGCCTTCGCCCCCTACTTCAAATTCAACAACCAGGAGGTAAGCACACTATCTCGGTCGGAGTGGTTGAACACCTCCTTAAACTCCCTAACAAACTGTGAGTAGGTGAGAGAAGCGTAGTCAGCTCTAGCCATAACGGCGTAGGCCCAAGCCAAAGCTCGCCCCTCCAACAAATTAACCACATAACCTATTCGGCTATGGTCTGAAGGAAAATCCCCCAGCACCCGCTGAAACACAATGTCGCACTGCAGTAAAAATCCCCTAGCTTCTCCTAACTTACCACCAAAACGGGTGGGAGTGGGTATGGGAGTAAGACAGAACGGGGAGCCTGATGTAACCTGGCTACTGGCAGAGCTAACAGGGGCGGGGGAGCTAGCGGGAGCTGGAGGGAAAGCCAGTGGGTTAGCTAGGCAATCCAACTGATCAGTAACTCGAGCTAGCTGTGTTAGTATGGTTTGCTGCTGGTAGGCTAACTGGTCCACCCAAGCTTCTAAGTTGTTAACCTTGCACGCTAGCACGCTGTCTGCTGGGTCACTCTGGCAGAGTCGTACTGACATGGTACAGACCAAAGAAGCAGACACGACTCAGGAAACACAGTTAAAAGCGGCGTTGGTTTGTCTGTCTGTCTGTTTGTCTGTTTGTCTGTTTGTTAGCAAGATAACTCAAAAAGTTATGGACGGATTTTCATGAAATTTTCACAGCTTGTCAGAAATGGGGTATCCTACAGATGATTAGATTTTGGTGGTGATCCGGTTCACCGTCCACAAGAAAACCGCCATTATGCAAAATGCCATTTTCGTGAACTACTAAACCACTACAGTGATCCCTCACTTATCGCGGTTAATGGGTTCCAGAACCGACCGCGAAAAGTGAAAAACCGCGAAGTAGCGTCACCCCTAATGACGTCACCCATAAATAATACGTACGTTCATTCTCTCACTCTCTCTCTCATATGATACGTGTGTGTGTGTGTGTGTAAGTGTACATACATACGTAGATGTAAATAAAGTGTACATAAATATGTTTTTAGAACTCTTTTATTCTTATAACAAGATACGTAACTCAAGATGAAGATAATTTACTGCACAGGTTAATGAGAGCTTTACTGCTCCTCAGGTGACGCCTCATCGTGAGGTGCTAGAGGCGCAGCATCGTCAAGGGCAGCTTCCGATAGAGCTGGAGAAGCTGCAGGAGGCGGCGTAGTGGCTCGACGGGAAGACTATTTTGCACAAAATGGCACAAGAGAACAGCAAAAAGTTCCACGCGGCGAGACTAAGCAACACGAGCGATAAAGAGCAATGAATGCGGTCTTCCTTCGCTGCATGGGCGTTCGGCAGGGAGAGAAGGTGGGTGAAACGTCTCGGCCAATCAGCTTGCGGGGTGAAACGTCTTGGCCAATCAGCTTGCGAGATTTCCGAGCCGAGCCAACACGAGAACAGCGAACAGAGAGGTGGATTTTTGAGTTGTGCGGGCTCTCCGTGTTGATACCTGATGGTCTAATGTAGTCTCCCTGCCTTCTGCTAGCGCCCGCCCATTATTTCTCAATTTTGAATTTTTGATGAATATTTTTGAAAAATCCGCGATGCAGTGAGGGCGCGAAAGGTGAAGCGCGAAGTAGCGAGGGATCACTGTAATCCTATCATTGTCAATCCAATTGCTGTGAATCCAATTGCTAGTCATATGTTTTCACGGTCAAGGAATCTGAAAACGTACACACAAACACTGTATGGGGGAAACTGTGGCGCTAAACCGCCATTACGGAAAATACCATTTTCGTCAATAACTACTGAACCACTAATCCTATCATTGTGAATCCAATTGCTTGTCATATGTTTTCATGGTCAAGGAATCTGAAAACATACACACAAACACTGTATGGGGGGAACTGTGGCCGCCATTACGGAAAAGGCCATTTTCAAGAATAACTACTGAACCACTAATCCTATCATTGTCAATCCAATTGCTAGTCATATGTTTTCATGGTCAAGAAATCTGAAAACGTACACACAAACACTGTATGGGGGAAATGTAGCGCTAAACCGCCATTACGGAAAATGCCATTTTCGTCAATAACTACTGAACCACTAATCCTATCATTGTGAATCCAATTGCTTGTCATATGTTTTCATGGTCAAGGAATCTGAAAACTTACACACAAACACTGTATGGGGGGAACTGTGGCAGCCATTACGGAAAATGCCATTTTTGTGAATAACTACTGAAACACTAATCCTATCATTGTCAATCCAATTGCTAGTCATATGTTTTCATGGTCAAGGAATCTGAAAACTTACACACAAACACTGTATGGGGGGAACTGTGGCCGCCATTACAGAAAATGCCATTTTTGTGAATAAACTACTGAAACACTGCTTGTCATATGTTTTCATGATCAAGGAATCTGAAGACTGTATGGGGGGGAACTGTGGCGCTTGGCGGAGGTCTGCACTCTCCGAGTGCTTTTCTAGTTAATAATAGTGTGAATGTATGGATGCGTGTGTGAATGTCTGTAGTGAGTGTAGTGCATGGATGAGTCAGCTTGGGGCGAGCAGAGCACCGTGCAACTTGGCAACCCTAAGGACAGAGCAGAGAGACAATTAGGAGCAATCCTGACAGGAGAAGCGCCAGATAGAACTGTCCTTACTTTTGCTTAGTTGGAGAAGCACACAGGTTAGCACACCGGCCCAGGCCAGGAGGACAGTGCCAGTCGCTCCGTAGGGGATGTAGCAGGCAGGTGAACGAGGCAGGGAGGTCCACCGCCAGGTGGAAGAGAGTCCGCCGCCGAGAGGACACCGACTGTGCACAGGGGAAGGAGATGGGTGAGAGGAAAGGCTCAGGCTTACTTGGCTGCCAGATGGTTAGGAGACCCTAGGCGAGCAGAAGCATTGGAAGATGATGAGGCTGGAAGCTCAGTATAGAGTTGGCGAGTTCAGATTCCTCAGGAAGGAAGCAGACGACTCCGCGCTGATCCCTGGGTCTCACAGAATATATAGGCAGAGCCAGATAGCAGACAGGTGTGTGTGCAGGTGTGCTTAATTGGCAGCCATGACACTACACACGCACCTACAGTAATAGGCTAGCTACTAACATGGGAGCTAATTATCTTACCAAGGGGCGTCTGACTCTTCCAAAACGTGTTTCTTCTTCAAATGCTCATGCATCGCCATAGTGGCCCCATGGTATGCAAGGCTCACTTTACAGAGCTTTCATTGAACAGTTTTGTTGGCTGAGTCATGTACAAAATGTTCCCAAACTTTGGAACGTTTGTTTCGCCTGAGCTCTGCTTCAGCCTCCGTCATGGTGCTGGTTCCCCTGGTCTGTTCCCGGTCACTAGCACGCCTGCTCTGTCAGTGCACAGAAGAGCTGGGAAAAGCGTGATGTCTCACTCTGAGCTACTTCATTTGGCTATAGTGAAACATTGCTTAGCGTGGCATTGCATGTCATGGGATACACACGATGACGTCACTAATGACACGTCGACTACTATATTAATTGTCGACGAATTTTGCCATCAACTATTTGTCGACTAGTCAACTAGTCATTGCAGCCCTACTAATGACATCTGCCTGGTCACGAAGTGGCTTCCCCATGCTACTCATGAGAGTATGCCCGAAGGATGGTGAGGGAGTTGAGCCAGCAGCCAAGGCAACTGCCTGCCGGGACAGTCCTGGGGATGCTGCCTGGCCCTTCTGGCTCTCAGCTCCCCGTGACTGGCATGCTGGCGATCTGCCGCAAAACCACCGGGAGACGGGCTGGAGTGACATGAGGCACATTGTTGACTGCGAACTGGTGAACCAGGTGGTAACAGAGATGGTTATTAGGATGACTAAGATCTGAAGAAAATAATATAAGTCGCGCTCGGTTCGAGCTTCCTGTTACCAGTGTTAGCTCTTGGGGGCTAATTTAGCACCACCTCCATATACAGGACAGACAGTTAGGCAGGCCAATAATAGAGCAGTGGGCTGGTCTCAAGGTGGGTTGTGTGACGACCCCAGCCCTTTGCACTTTTGGTGTCATCTGCTCCTCCCTGGTTGTGCTGCATTTATCAGTACTCATGAGTCACACCTGTGCTCTGGCTATAAAAGCTGCTTCATTTCTACAGCTTGGGGGCCTGGCACTTTGCAGACGACTTGAGAGAGGGAAGTTTTTCCTCCAGACCCTACGTCCTTTTATTTGGTTTGTTGTCACATACGTGTCCACTCATCCAAACACAAGCATGCATTACTGATTTACTGATATTTACACATTTATTTTAGTTTATTAGGTTTTGTTAAGGTAAAGGAGAATTTGAATTATTTTACTCACTCGACTTGTCTCCCTTCTTTGTTGCGATCCCTAAGCCAGATCGTGACAGTGGGCTTTTTCAAAATGTGATGCATACAATTTCCACAAAAAAGTCAAAAATGTTTCTGGGATAGAAAAACAAGATAAAGGATGTGTGTTTTTTAAAAGAATTGACTATTTTGAAAATTTTTGGATAATTAGGTGACCAGTAGACTCATTTCAGACAGTTAAACCTACAAACATGCCATTTTTCAGGTACAGTAATGACCCTTTTAAATGAACTAGGATTCCAGTGGGGTGAATAGAATTATAGCGATCAAAATCGGTGGCCTGTCTGTCACCTCCTCCCCACCAAGGTGACCTGTGTCTGGGTACAGCAATCGACTGGGACCATCTAGCATGTTAGTGCTAACAGTTTAATGTAAAATAGGGCTGGGCGATAAAACGATATAACTCATTTGTTTCGTGTTTTGACAGACAACACGAAAAGCCAATGAAAATGAGCATGCACCACACTGAACCAATCATGTGGCTGGAAGTCACATTTGATTGACGCACACAACAGTATGCGTAGGCATGTACAAACAGCATGTAGCAGGGGCTTAGCCTAGCACACCTGCTAATGTTTGGACTAGCACAGCCGTGTAGGAGACGACAGAAAACATTAATGAAAAGTCCAGTGACAGCGATACCAAAGAAGACACCAAAACGGACGCCACCCAATGCACAGTAGACGAGGAGATTGTTGAAAAAAACGGTCAGAGGAATTCAGTAATGTGGAGATATTTTGGCTATTTAAAGTCTGACAAGAAGCAGCTTAGCATGCACTGCAAACTGTCAAGCACGTTCCCACAAAATCAGGTAATACTACAAATCTTTTTTTTTTTTAACCATCTGAAGCAGTGCTACGCTGTTGAGCAGGGTTGTACTTAACAGCGAACGGGACCAAACAGACCGAACGGGACTCCCGTGACCCCAACCCCCTAGAAAACCTCCAAATAATAAATGAAATCATTTTTATGGGACACCAAATACCCCAAAAATCAATTGAATCATTTTTATTCTAATATTTAATGACAAATAGCCATCCTTGTAGTAACTGGCGTTACACAAAATGCCCAAATAGCGCATTAAATTATATCTAATGGGACCAAGTGACATCAAGTCAACTAACGGACACATTTACAAATATTCCAGACCCATTGTGATATCCATCCATCATCCATCCATCCATATTCTACAGCTTTTCCGGGGGTCCGGGTCACGGAGGCAGCAGCTCATGCAGAGAAGCCCAGGCTTCCCTTTCCCGGCCACCTGCTCCAGCTCTTCAGAGAGGATACCAAGACGTTCCCAGGACAGCTGGGAGACATAGTCTCCAGCATAATACTCTCCATGGTAATACAGTATATTCCTTTGTGGGTGCATAGTGTGCGGGGTTTTTCTCACACCCAGAAAGGCAGGGGGAAGGGGAGAATAATGGACTGAAGGAGGAAGTGTCACCGGGGGACATCAGACGGGACTGTTGAGTCTATGCCTCCCCCCCGCCCCCGCCGGGGAGAGTAAAAGTTGCAGATGCCGCTGAAGAGAAGAAATGTGTAATAGTGGCGCCGGCGTAATGTTTTGTTAATGTGCCACACTTCTCTTTGTTCATACAACAATGTATGATGGTTGGAAGCTCCAGGTCTCCATCCATGGGAATAAAGATATAAAAGGGGAGTGCACAGAGACCTGGGAAGCTTTTAGCCTCAGTGCTGCAGCGCTGATGGCTGTATGGCTGTTTGCTGTTATGGTGTTGGAGAAAGAATAAAGCCTTGTGTCGTCCAGCTCGTTGCCTCGCCTATTCCTTTTCTCCACACTGGTGACCCTGACGTGCCATGGCAGCCTCTCTTTCTCCACACCTTGAGATTTAATTTAATAATTTTGTCATTTTGTGTCCCATTCGGATACATTTGTTGTTTAATCCAAATACTAACCGGTGTTGTTTGGCTGCAACCATCCTTCTCCACACTTGCACTGGAGAGACTTATAATTTCACATGGATGAGAGCTGTACTGTAACGGCTGCTACATTTGGGCATGTACTTCACTCAGCTATCAGTAAGTTGATGAGCAGAATATTGTAAAATATTTATATTTTATGTTTTGTAATTATTTGAAATACAGTTGTATAATGTTCTACACTACATTGTCAAGTTCAATTTCTGACAGAAAATAAATATTTAAAATTAATCTTGTTATAGCTTCACATCTCAGGAGTAAAAAGGAACCTTTAAGCTTGACAGAAACAGTGATTTGATTAATATCGCAATATATATTGTTTTCATATTGCCCAGCCCTAATGTAAAATCACAGTGAAAATAACAAAATAAGCCAGAATAGCGGGAGATATATTACTGTCTGTGGATTAGTGAACCAGGTTGAAATGGGGATGTCTGTTTGTAGTCTAAAGAAAATAATAATATAGTCATGTGAAAAAATTAGGACACCCTGTATAAGCCTGTGGTTTGTTTTTTATTAACCCCTTGCACTCTGGTCAATTTCCCTAAAAACGCCTAAAAATAACGTACCCAAAGTAAATCAAAAGCTGTTCTTCAACCCTTTGCAGCATCTTCATGGGGTTGGTCTCATTTAAAAGAAAACACTTTGAATTTTTTTGGCAAAACAGTTATAATCTCTCTAAGTGCTCCTGCCACTGAGTAACAGTCATCTAAACATACTGAACTTGAAGAAAATAAAGTTCGCCTGGGTGTTTTTTTGGATACAAATGCTTGCAAATAACACACAGCTGTCAGATCCGGGCTGGAAAATGCAACAGAAATGTAGAATCAAGTGTTATCCAGCTGAGGTCAAAATTTTGTAACAATACCACAAAAAATGAATATATTACACAGCTTTTTTGTCAGGTTGTTCCCAGGCGTTTTTGAACTGTGCCAAATTGTGCCAAATGGCACAGTTTGGAAAAACGTCTGTAACTTTTGAATGATTCAGTATAGAAGCTTCATCTTGGGCTCTAATGAAAGGTGACACTCAGGGCTGTGTGTGTGTGTGTGGGGGGGGTTGTTTATTCATTCATGAATGAATGAATGAACAAACAAGCCCCCACACACAAAGAAGCATGCCACGTAAAAAATGTGTGGCTTTTTTTTACAAGAACAAATAACCTACAGTGCACTAAAAATTATACTAAAATATCTGTAATGTAGAGGATAACAACTCCCACCCACCCCCCGCTACAGAGGACGGACATCATCCATCGCCACATGAAGGAACAGTCATGTGGCGATGTGGCGACCGCGGCGCACAGTCTCCGCGATCTACTACGCACAGTTGTACTAAAATATCTGCAATATATCTGCAAGCCGCTACAGAAGAGTAGCGGGGTGGGGGGGCATTCACGGTCCAGACACAGTTGTAATTTACCGATCGGTTAAAAGTCATTTTGATTACAATTTTCAGGGATAAAGAATAATTTAGCTTATAACACTTACCTGTCCACAACAGCAGAGTCTCTGGTGAACTTCTCTTCCTCATTGTCAGACGAACATGACACTGGTCCGCTTGTTACGACTTGTGGTTCTGGTCACGCCACCCGGTCAAACCATGATTCCATTATTGCGGTTTTGCGCTTCCATGATTGCGGTTTTGGTGAACGATTTTTCAAAACAAATAAGAACAGTAGTAAGAAAAAAAGACTGGCGAACGCATGTGTGTCACCCAGCGGCTTACACAAAACGGATTTGACGCACGCTTTCAATAGTCGAACTTCTCTGCTTCAATTGACTCGCTGTATTCGCAGTCGTTGGTAGGCGGGTCCTTCTTGCTAGGTTTTCAGTCATTGGTTCTTCAAGGTTTCAGAAACCCAATTCAAGGCTCTTATTAGTCAAATGAGAGGTCAATCAAATCTAAACCAATCAAAGCACTCCTTTGGCTTTCTGTTCGCGGCTGTGTCTGTAGTGGAAGAACGTAAATGCAGCTTTTTTTTTCAGTGCGCGCTAGGACGCAGAGACGTGACCGCCCGCGGTATCCCAGAATGCAAGAGGTTAACATATTTGGACATATGGATATTAAATATCAATGTTAAAAATACTGGGAGATTCATGTAATACAAATAAACAATTAAAAATGAATTAAAGATTTTTTTCAAATTTTCTGTAAAATGTAATTCTAAACAAATAGTGAGGAATAAATTAGGTCAACCCCCATTTTTTTAGGACACCCCCACATTCATTCCCACTTAAAATGGCTAAAATAAATGTAAAAAAAATGCAAATAAAAACAAAAACAAGGTTAGACATAGATATGTGAACATTTCTTAATAAAGAACTGAATATTTAAAGGGGTGTCCAATTTTTTTCACATGGCTGTATAAACCACTCTTGGTGCGAGCTTCCCACAGCTAGCTCAGAAGCTAACATCTCGGGCTCCCCACCCATCTAAATGACAGACAGTCAGGCTGGCAAATAATAGAGCAGTGTGTGGGTTTCAAGACTAGAGATGTTTACCTTTTGTGACATTTCTCATTTCTTGACATAAATACTGGAAAATACCTGGAAGAGTCAAGGGTCTCAACAGCTTCTTGGAGAGAAAAATTAGATAAAGGCTGTGTGTTTTTTAAGAGAAGTGAGCACTTTAATGTTTTTTTCTAATAATCATGTGACCAACAGACACATTTCAGAAGGCCAAAACCTACAAAAATAAAATTTTTCAACGACCCCTTTAAACTGAGTTTCTTAAAGTTGGACTAAACAACTAGATGATGCAGTTGGGAGTCAGATTTTGCCTGTAAACAGTTCAGTAAGACCCAAATTGGACAAAGTGCTCTGCACATGCTCCCAAGGTTCCTATTTGGTGCTTTCACTTAATCTTCCGATAGGAACAGTTTAGCAGATGAGGATGGCGAGTGCTGAAGAGTTAAAAAATGTTTTGAAGAACAAGGATACATAATTCCGGCAATGCAATGTTGCCAGAAGTATGATAATTATCGTATTTGTACGATAATTTTGACCTCTGTACAATGTACCATCAATAATGTCAAAATTCCCCTAATGTACTGTGGAGGAACAAATAAGTTCAGGCAAGATGCGACGAGCTGGAAGGTTTCAGAGTTTTATTTCCTCCATCATCATGAGACACTGTAGCGTTGTGCGCTGTGTTGTGTTGTGTGTGCTGTGTGTGTGTGTGTGTGTGTCCTGTGTGTGTGCGTCCTCTTGAGGCATATATAGCAAGCTCTTTTATACATGTTACACAAAGAGAGAATGCATGGCACATTTGCATATTGCTGTACATATCAGCCAATACATATAAGTCGCGTGACCAACTGGCACCCGGACTCCCTCTCCTTAATCCAGGGTTCAGGTTCAGGTTCAGGTTACTTTATTTGTACCCGTAGGTAGATTTGTTTTGCAGTCTGGTGACATCCATATTTACAAGCCACAAATTACATTCAACATAGACACAAACACAGGCACACATGAAGCTGACTATAAACATGATAAAAAATACTCAAGGCTCCATCAATCAGGGTATAAAAAGACAGAGATGGGAGAAAAACCAGAGCTAAGAGAGAAGGGTAATATTGAAAGTTAAAAACTAGTCAAAGAGGTTAAAAACTCAAAGGTCTAAAACCCAATAAAATATTTAGAACCCAAGTAACATCCTACAAAAATAAGTAAATATAAAATGGAGTTAATAAATAGGTACCTAAATTATGTGCAATATATTGTTACAGCTTGTTCAACTCTTTGACAGCAGCAGGAACAAAGCTGTTTTTGTAGCGCTGGGTTCTACTTTTTGGGACAGCAAACCTCCGTCTTGAGGGAAGAAGCTGAAAGTTGCAGTGCAAAGGGTGGGAGTCATCATTTATAAAATGGAGGTAGCCATCCTCTGTACTTGTCTGGTGTACAGGGATGTCAGGCTCAGCTGTGGCTCACCAAGCAAACGACTGGACCATCTAACTACCTGATCCAAGGATTTCCTCTGTTTCAGTTTTGTCTGACCAAACCATGACACTAAAAAAGATAAAACAGATTCAACTAGAAAAGCACTCGGAGAGCGCAGACCTCCGCCAAGCACCACAGTTCCGCCCATACAGTGTTTGTGTGTACGTTTTCAGATTCCTTGACCATGAAAACATATGACTAGCAATTGGATTGACAATGATAGGATTAGTGGTTCAGTAGTTATTCACGAAAATGGCATTTTCCAAAATGGCGGCCACAGTTCCCCCCATACAGTGTTTGTGTGTACGTTTTCAGATTCCTTGACCATGAAAACATATGACTAGCAATTGGATTGACAATGACAGGATTGTTCAGTAGTTATTCACGAAAATGGCATTTTCCGTAATGGCGGTTTTCTTCTGGACGGTGATCCGGATCATCCCCAAAATTTAATCAGTTCTTCCTTGTACCATTTCCAGCAACGCCTGAAAGTTTCATCGAAATCCGTCCAAAACTTTTTGAGTTATCTTGCTAACCAACAGACAAACAGACAGACAGACAGACAAACCCCGGCAAAAGCATAACCTCCTGGCGGAGGTAATAATAAAAGCCCGATAAAACATTGTCATTATGGTTCGGTTGTAATATGCGAAGGGCAGATCCTACCACAAAGTGCTCTTGGGGCTGTTTGCTTTCGGCTTTAGGACTGTGACTAGGATTCTTCTTTGACTTGGCACAGAGGCGTCGTCTCTTCGAATTTAGTCTGCTTGTAGGATCATTAGCTTCCCCAGGCGAGCCCGGGTACTGGCGGAGGGCGCGACGAGAACGCTGATCCATTGCCGAGCAGCATTAACTCAAAGGATGCTCCAAAAAGTTAAAGATTCTCCTCACTTACCAATCCATGCAGATATCTACACCCCACCCACTGCTCGACTTTCATCCAGACGGCCGATTTGGAAAAACCCTCCCCCAGCTGACTTTACCATCCAGACAGCTTGGCAAGAGGAATGGGAGACCAAGGAGGTCCCAAACAAACAGCTGGTGATAAACCCCAACCAACAGGTCCCGGGCACCAACCTCCCAAGGAGACAGTGGTCTACACTCAATCGCTTCAGGACTGGACATGGCCCCTGCTTGGCCAGCCTTCACAGATGGGGCAGTAGCCCGAGCCCACTGTGCGCATGTGGAGAGGAGCAAACAATGGAACACATCATAGAGGCTTGCCCGCTCCAAAGACTGGAAGGAGGATTACACACCCTCCATACAGCAAACCAGGAGGCAACTGCTTGGCTTAAGGACTTTGCATTCACTAAATAATTATGGTTCGGTCAATTTGGAAGCGTGCAAGTTTTCTCAAGCAATGCAAATATTGCTGACCCTTTTTGCACACCTTTTCACAGTTCTCTTCAAAGTTTAAATTACTATCAATAAATAAATTATAAACACGATACGATATACGATATACGATAATAAATTACTATCAATAATCGTCCCAAGATATTTGTAGGATTGTACACATTCAGTGGTCTGGCCTTTTAGTATAGTGACTTTGTGCCTGGGAGTTTTCCTCCTAAAGTCAATAATCATGTTAGGGATGTATAACAATAGTCCATTGTTGCGGTTGTCCCCCCAGGGGTTCTCTGTCCGTATGCAATCCCTGTTGAGCGTGAATAGTATCAGTCTGCATTGTGCTGGGTGCCCACAGTACGATAATTTGGCCCCTTCATTACATGGCTACGTTAATACATTAGCAAACACAATCAGGACACGGATCCTGCGTATACAAACTACGTTTGTTTTTAAGCATCGTCTCACGTGCACGGGCTGTGTGGAAAAGAAGATGGAAGACTCATGTTGCAGTAGGAGAGAGGCAGCCTCAACTGGAGGTTAGTGATGAGATCCACAGTTCAATGAAACGTGCCTAGTCAAGCTAAAAAGATCCATTATAAACAGTGTTACACCGAATCACTCAGTGCTGTACTGGAGCTCGAACTGTCTACCACTCACTGAACTGAGAATCAGCTGAACAGAGTGGGCGGGGCTCATTTGCTGCTCAGGCCGATCCCTGGCTTCCAGTACAGCTCCGGTGAGTGATTCAGTACAGTACATTCACAAATAAAAACTAGTACACTCGATTGAATTGTTTGTGTACGTTACAGCACTAATGCAGGCACGGCAGACTCAACAAGTAAGCAACATCACGAGCAGGTTGACAAACAAATGGTGTGTGGGGGGGGGGGGGCAGAGCCCAGTTTTATTGGGTGGTTCAAACCTGTTGTTGCTATTAGTACTAAAGTTTTCTGTCGCTGCTGCAACGTGCAAATGTCTGCAAAAAATGTCACTGAATTGTAGTTCTCAATAAAACTGAAACGGGTTTCTGCGTCAATTATCAGAGGCATTTTAATAGTAGTTTAGGTGGATTGATGTTTATTCCTAATGTATAAACAGAATACTTCTCAAAATATCTGAGGCAAGACCTTGGTATAGGATGATTCAACAGAAGGAATATAGTACCCTGCCTCTCGCCCAAAAGATGCTGGGATAGGCTCCAGCCCTCCCCCCCCCCAAAAAAAAGGATTAACCGGAAGAAGATGGATGGATGAATATAGAAGATAGTTAAGTACGACTGATATTTTGGGCCGTTCAGTACAGGCTCATCTTGTACTTCACACAGGTAGAGGTGCTTTTTTTCAACTGATCTGATTATTTAAAGGTAAAACTGCATTATAGGCTGTAATATTTATGATCTGTGATAATGTATTACTGAAGCAGATAGTCCTGAGCCACGTCAGAATGAAAACTGGGTGTGTACGATAATTTTCCTCGAAATACGATAATTTTAAGCCGCTGGTATGATACTTCAACATTTCCCGTCTGGCAACACTGCTGCTGTGTCAGCAGCACATGTGAAATACAAATATCTGTAAAGCTGCTCCTGTTTACACTGCGTAGCATGTTACCAAAATGCCAACTGCTAGCTAGCTGCTACAAGTTAGTTATGAACGTCAACCTGTATAAGGTCCAATACTAGCAAGCTGAAAAATGTGTAGGCTACCACTTTTATGATTACTTTATGCCTTGAACAATTGCTACTGTATTTTCAACAGCCATCATGTGGCTGGGCACAATATCTTATGAAGCTGGGCCCTCCCCACAAATTAGCATATAAGGGGGGTGTGGTATACTGCTAATACCACCTTAAGTGCCATGGACATGGGGACACAGTCACGTGATGATGTCACCACACCGTGGGCATATTAAGGGGCTAACAGGGGGAACCATGATCTTCGGTGCTCCGCCTCTAGCCTGCCTACTTGCCTGTACGCCTGTAGTGTTAGGTTGTTACATGTTCCACATGTTGCTAGCTTGTATTCAATAAAGCTAACCTTCAACACAGAGAACGTATCCGCTGGTCCTCATTCCCAGACATAACAATTGGCGACGAGGATGGATAAACCTAATCTTCTGGAGGAAAATAAGACATTTTCCTGAAGATGAAAGCATGTTTGGCAACTTTTCCACTGTTCCTCGCCACACCAGGCTAGCCGCCCATTCCTTGGATTCGTTGGTGCAGAGTGTTTGAGTTGTCGTGTGCGCCATCAGCCTGGCTAATACTAGCGAGGCTAGGCTACGTGCATCAGTCTATGCAAAGAGGGACAATGTGTCTTCAGAACATTGGGACCAGCAGATACCTATGATAAATGTAACGCACTGCCAGCCGTATGTTTTATGAACTCCCGAGGGTGTGGTGGCTAGACCAGTCAAGTTTAGCCAGCGCCGCCAGTGTGAAGATGAGATGGTCCACCAGTATGTCACTGAGCTCCGTGTCCTGGTTAGCATGTGCGCCTTCAGCTATGAAGAGAAAGAGAGGGTACATGATAAGTTGGAGGAGCACACTACAAATACGAAGCTGTAGGAGAAGCTGGTGATGGCACCAAATGGCCTGACGCTAACCGAAGCACTGGAGATAATGTCTCAGCTAGAGCTAGAAGAAGCTGCCCAGTTAGAATTGCAGCTAACAGGCCCCAGCCCGCGCTCCCCACAGTCAACTCCGCCAGCACAGATTGTAGTGGATAAGATGGTTGCCCCAGCTGCTGAGCCCGTCGACCTCACATCTTCTCAGGAGGGCCCCAGTGTACAGTGGGGAAAAAAGTATTTAGTCAGCCACCAATTGTGCAAGTTCTCCCACTTAAAAGATGAGAGAGGTCTCCAATTTTCATCATAGGTATACCTCAACTATGAGAGACAAAATGAGAAAAAAAAAATCCAGAAAATCACATTGAAGGATTTTTAATGAATTAATTGGTAGATTCCTCGGTAAAATAAGTATTTGGTCAATAACAAAAGTTCATCTCAATACTTTGTTATATACCCTTTGTTGGCAATGACAGAGGTCAAACGTTTTCTGTAAGTCTTCACAAGGTTTTCACACACTGTTGCTGGTATTTTGGCCCATTCCTCCATGCAGATCTCCTCTAGAACAGTGATGTTTTGAGGCTGTCGCTGGGCAACATGGACTTTCAACTCCCTCCAAAGATTTTCTATGGGGTTGAGATCTGGAGACTGGCTAGGCCACTCCAGGACCTTGAAATGCTACTTTCAAAGCCACTCCTTCGTTGCCCGGGCAGTGTGTTTGGGATCACTGTCATGCTGAAAGACCCAGCCACGTTTCATCTTCAATGCCCTTGCTGATGGAAGGAGGTTTTCACTCAAAATCTCACGATACATGGCCCCATTCATTCTTTCCTTTACACGGATCAATCATCCTGGTCCCTTTGCAGAAAAACAGCCCCAAAGTATAGTGTTTTCACCCTCATGCTTCACAGTAGGTATGGTGTTCTTTCTCCTCCAAACACGACAAGTTGAGTTTTTACCAAAAAGTTCTATTTTGGTTTCATCTGACCATATGACATTCTCCCAGTCCTCTTCTGGATCATCCAAATGCTCTCTAGCAAACTTCAGACGGGCCTGGACATGTACTGGCTTAAGCAGGGGGACACGTCTGGCACTGCAGGATTTGAGTCCCTGGCGGCGTAGTGTGTTACTGATGTAGCCTTTGTTACTTTGGTCCCAGCTCTCTGCAGGTCATTCACTAGGTCCCCCCGTGTGGTTCTGGGATTTTTGCTCACCGTTCTCGTGATCATTTTGACCTCACAGGGTGAGATCTTGCGTGGAGCCCCAGATCGAGGGAGATTATCAGTGGTCTTGTATGTCTTCCATTTTCTAATAATTGCTCCTACAGTTGATTTCTTCACACCAAGCTGCTTACCTATTGCAGATTCAGTCTTCCCAGCCTGGTGCAGGTCTACAGTTTTGTTTCTGGTGTCCTTTGACAGCTCTTTGGTCTTAGCCATAGTGGAGTTTGGAGTCTGACTGTTTGAGGTTGTGGACAGGTGTCTTTTATACTGATAATGAGTTCAAACAGGTGCCATTAATACAGGTAACGAGTGGAGGACAGAGGAGCCTCTTAAAGAAGAAGTTACATGTCTGTGAGAGCCAGAAATCTTGCTTGTTTGTAGGTGACCAAATACTTATTTTACCAAGGAATTTACCAATTAATTCATTAAAAATCCTTCAATGTGATTTTCTGGATTATTTTTTTTCTCATTTTGTCTCTCATAGTTGAGGTATACCTATGATGAAAATTGGAGACCTCTCTCATCTTTTAAGCGGAGAACTTGCACAATTGGTGGCTGACTAAATACTTTTTTGCCCCACCGTAGATGCCGCGGGACAGCAGGGCACCACAGCGTGCCGACCCAGCAGTAAACTCAGTTTGGCCGACGGCGGTTTAAGTCCACTGCACTCAGATGTGGACGCAACCACTCCCTGCCTGGCACCACATGCCAAGCAGAACCCAGTAGAACCGGATCAGCCGCAGGATCCCCAGACCACATCCATGCAGGACCCGGAGCCACCACAAGAGCTCCAGACCGCACCCACATGGGACCCAGAGCTGGTCCTCATGCAGCATGAGCATTCTCGAGCTGCTGCCTCATCGTAGGAGATCCAGTCCACAGTCACATAGGACCCGGAGGAGGGTAGGACCTACCTCGTCAGTGACAAGACTGATCTGCCTCCATGTCCCCCACCGGACAACCTACCAGACGATACCCCAGTAACGGCGCTTTTCCCCGGTAGTGGGACAGAAGAACGACAGAAGTGCCTCACTCAACATAAGCATTCTCGAGCTGCTGCCTCATTGCAGGAGAGAGAGCATAATCCGGACTCATCTCTGATCCTCGCTCGGCATAAGCCTCATGGAGCCGCCGTACAGCTGTAGGAGAGAGCGTCTGTGGCCAAGCAGGACCCCAGTGAATGACAACAAGCCGGAGCATGTCCTGTTGCCAGCGATAATGACAAGCTGCCACAACTACAACCAGCATCAGAGGAGAGAAGGTGTAATCTGGACTTGTCTCTGATCCTGGCCCGGCATAAGCCTCATGGAGCCGCCGTACAGCTGCAGGAGAGAGAGTCCGTGGCTGAGCAGGACCCCGCAGAACAACGCCAACTCGGAGAGTGTCCTGCTGCCGGCAAGAATGTCACGCCACCACAGCAGCAACCAGCATCAGGGATGAGAGAGCAGCAGCAGCGCCACATGAAGCCTACCAGATCAGCGCTCACAGTGCTTGATTGGGTTTGGTCCGCCTATCCAAACGCCCAGACGGCCTGCAGACCACCGCGCAATTGGGGCCAGCCAACTTCCACATGGCCGATGGTTCAAGATGGCACACCAGCCGTCTGCAGAGGGTAAGATCAGCAGCTTCCCGGATCAAGACGCGACGCTGGAGCCAACCCAACTAGTGTGGGACTCAGGCTGGAACTTTGCTGATGAGCGAGCCATGATTCCAGCGAGATGGCACCCAGGTCCACTACAGCCGGCACCACTAAGGCCATGTCTACTGTGGGCTCACCTGAGGCCCCTGAGGTTGGACAATAAGAAAATGACTCTATGTTTTTGAAATGTTTAAACAGAGCATAATTAGTAACAGTGGCAGAATAATCCACCCAACCATGCAGGGTCTTACCGGCAGTCTACCCGGTTGCTCAGGTTCATAGCAATAGGTTATGGTGTATGGAATCTTGAGTAATTTACAGTTTGGATCTAGTTGCCAATACTACCATATTGTGCCTTAACATCAAGCAAATATGTGTACCATACCATAGGCAACTTAGTGTGCTTTAACATCATACAGTAATGTGTTTACCATCATGCTTATGTTAGTCACAGCACTGGTAACCGTATGCTGCCGTACACATGTGTACAAAACACGGTTATATCACCTGCCAATAGCCAGGCCATGCATGTTTGTTAGCTAGCTCTGTGCTACATTACATGAAATGGTTCTGGTCATGTTCATGCTGTGCTAACTGTATGCCGCTGCATCGCCACACCCAGCTAAGGTAAAACTATCACAAGGAGTTCTGTTTTTTCCAAGGGGGAGGTAAATGTGGCATACTGCTAATACCACCTTAAGTGCCATGGATGTGGGGATGCATTCACGTGATGATGTCACCATGCCATGGGTATATTAAGTGGCTAACAGTGGGAGACATGGTCTTTGGCGCTCCATCTCTAGCACTGCCTACTTGCCTGTATTTCTGTAGTGTTAGCTTGTTATGTGTTTCACATGTTGCTAGCTTTCTTGTATTAAATAAAGCTAACCTTCAACACAGAGAACATATCTGCAATCCTCATTCCCAGACATAACACGGGGGCTGAAAAGCTCATAGTGGTCAAATTTGACCAAATGTGGTTTATTATTCAACATAGTCTCCCCTTCAGTCCACACACTTCTTCCATTGGTATTGCAGCACTTGGATCCCTGCAGTTGAAAAATAAACCGCATTTGACCCCCCCCCCCCCCCGCCAGTATATGACAATATCAGCACACCACAACCAACAAGCATGTAGTGATCAATAATGGGTTTAGTGCTCTGTTTTGTTGTGAATCTGTAAAACAAAATCTTTACAAAAATTCGTGCAAACATGGAACCTGTATACAAACAAACTGTAAAGCTGCAATTTTTTTTCTCTCTACTTTTATGATCATTCACCAAGAGGCCCCAGAGAAAAAGTTTATCACGACTGTACACTTTAAAGACACTGAAGTTGGGGGGGGGGGGGGGGCTGCGGTTTGTGCGGGGATCTGTTTCTTCCTTATTGCAACTATGACAACAAATAGCATAACATATTTTATTTATATACTGCTCAAAAACATAAAGGGAACACTTTGAAAACACATCAGATTTTAATGGGAAAAAATAAGCTGGATATCGAAATTGTGGCAGGCTAGTCCAGTTTACTCAGATTAAAGGAACACTTTTTTATCTGAGTAAACTGGACTAGCCTGCCACAATTTCGATATCCAGCTTGTTTTTTCCCATTAAAATCTGATGTGTTTTCAAAGTGTTCCCTTTATTTTTTTGAGCAGTATATATACTGTAAGCTTTATTTATTTATTTATATCTCTTTATGATTTATTTGTTTATGTATTTATTTTGGGGGTGAGGGAACAAGTAAATTTAAAAGGAAACACTACATTACTGCTCATCCAAGAAATTGTGAAGGCTGACCCCCCCCCCCCCCCCCCCCCATCTTGACATCAGCTCTGGCTTTCCTTTTTTGGCTTTGGTGCAAAAGAAGATTTTCTCTCTACCCCCCACCCACCTCCCCTTTAGCCTGAAGGCTTCAGCACTCACATGGCTTGAGCAGACGAACACACATATGTCCTGAGCGTCAGTTCTGCCTCACAGACACCCTCCTTACCCAGCTTAGATCTCTTAAATCCTTAGCTGTTCTTTTCTCTGGCAGACTTTGCTCAAACTCCTCGGCCGCTGAATCAAGAGCATGTTATGTTTCTCCCCACCTGCTGCTGCATCTGTGAAGTAGTGGTGGCACAAGGTCACACGGAAGAAGTTAAGCAAAGAAAATTAATACACTAACTTATTGTACATGATAAAAAAAAAAAAAGAAGGTGGTGATGGGGGGGGGGTCAAGATTAGTGCAGACAGCGGAAATATGAATCATCATCCTTTTAGGCATCTTGGATAATGACTCCTTCTAAATCCCCTACACATTTATTCACTGTCTTCTTCATGTTTTTAGGTGAATTCTATTATCCAGATTTAGGGGCTGTTGAGAGGCCATATGGACATTTAGCAAAAAGATCAGGAGGACAAGATGCAGCACCACCTGGAGGGATTTGACTTGCAACTTTCATTCCATCTGGACGGGTGCAACGCCATTCACAAGTCAAGTTTGATTTTTTTTTTTTTTTTTTTTTTTCGATTTAGGCTAAAATGCATCAATTACTGACTGGATTCAGGTGAATTTTGAACAGGTATCCATGGCTCCAGGACTATAATTGCCTTCACTATGCTTTTCTTTTCCCTTACCCCCAACATAGTAATTCATGATAGATGGCTGGCCTCCCTGCTTCTATGATTTTTCACTTTTTAAAATTATTTTCCTTCGTCTCTCTCTACCCGCCAAGTACTTCCACACAGGGTAAAAGTGCTAATCTTTCAATCCTTGTCAAGCATTTAAGGTTGAAAAAGAGCTTCTAAATAGAGAAACAAAAATTGCATTTATAAGTTTAGTAAAAATGGTAAATAGTAAACAAGTTTTAATAATATTTATCCATATTCATTCATTTTTAATCCTGAATGCTCTCTCAGTTTCATCCCATCCCCTTCAGTGTCCTGTGGTTTAGTGCAGCTTTGATGGGTTTATTTGTGTTGCACAGGAATTTAATCGGCTCCTGCATTGCTACTGATTATTTACTGTTCCATATATCAAATCCATTTTATCATGAGCAGCACAATTCAGCAAATCCCCTGTTAGTGCAGATTGCATGTTTGTGTGGACTTGTATAACCCACACTGATGGGACACAACTACGCAGTTAAAATGTGCTGACTTAAGTACTTTTGAAGGATCAGATGCTAGAATCCAAAAAGTTGTATTATCTATCTATAAGTGTGTGTGTGTCTGTCTGTCTCTCTGTCTTTTCCTCAGATATCTCCCAAACTGTTTATTAAACTGACCTCAGATTTTATACATGCTTTGCTGAGGTTACGAGGGTTTGCATCCCCGAGTATGGAGTTGTTTAGTCAAAATATGTAATTTTTATCAATAAAAGTTTAGTCATACTCTGTCACTGCTCTGTCTCTTCATGCCCTGGCTTCAGAAAGTGTGGGCGGGGTTTTGGATTGACTCCATGCTGATTGGATAATATGCGGCATCACGGCCATGCTGATTGGATAATGTGCGACATCATGACCAGTCAGTCACCACAGCGCTTCACAAACAAAAAAAGGAAGTGAAAAGCGATAAATTTGATAAGAAAGAGAGAACAGTGAAGATGTAATGCTTAAAAAATTATATAATGTTGCCGTGATTGTGTATGTCTACAGGATAATTTGGGGAATGCCAGCGGCGACCCGGGGTCTGTCTAAAGAACACCGGTGTTGGAGAAGCAGTGGGTGGAATGTGGTCCTTCGCAGGGAAGCAAGCCCAGCCCCCCCGGTCAGCGGTAGATGGGAGTCCCTTTGCAGGACCACGACTCACCATCACCGATGGCACTCCTCTTTATGTGCTCACACGGCTATCTAAAAACTAAAATAATAATACCACCATGACTGTGGAGCAGAATGTCCAGATCAACTGCATATCATATGCGGCCACATGCACTGTTTGACTATACGACGACCGTCACCAAACTGGACACAAAAATGCCCAAATAATGAAATGAATAGTTTTTATTTAAATATTTACCGACAAATGTGCAACACTGATGCAACAGTTGCAGCCAAACAGGTCATTCTGCTGTGTATAATAATGTTCGGTGTTTTGGACTTACCAAAAGCCAGTTTAGAGAGCTTGGGATCAGTCCACCAAGGTCTCCGCCTTTGACCGCCACCTAATCCACATAGCACCGGACCCCCATGATCCCTCCTGCAGGTGGTGAGCCCACTGGAGGACGGACCCATGTAACTCCTTCGGGCTGAGCCTGGCCGGGTCCCATGGATGGAAACCCGGCCACCAGACACTAGCCATCGAGCTCCTCCCCCAGGCCTGGCTCCAGAATGGGGCCCTGGTAACCCCATACCGGGCGGGGTACACTGAATCCTTGATCTAGACTTTATCATGAGTCTGTTGGATCGTTCTTAGTCTGGCCCTTCACCCAGGACCAGTTTGTCTTGGGTGACCCTATCAGAGGCAATTTGCCCCGGACAACATAGCTCCTGGGATCACTGGGGAACGCAAACCCCCACCACGATAAGGTGACGATCCTATGAGGGGTTGATCTGATTAGGATGCCTCCTGGACACCTCCCACTTGAGGTGTTTCTAGCACGTCCCACTGGGAGGAGACCCCAGGGCAGACCCAGGACTCGGTGGAGAGACTATGTCTCCTAGCTGGTCTGGGAATGCCTTGGTGTCCTCTCTGAAGAGCTGGAGCAGGTGGCTGGGGAGAGGGAAGTCTGGGCTTCTGTGCTTGAACTGCTGTCTCCGTGACCCGGACCTCCGGAAAAGCGATAGAAGATTGATGGATGGTTTTGGACTTATAATATTCCTAAAATATAAAAAGATGGGTCTCAAATATTTTTAAACATGTCCTGTTATAGCACTGCATGAGTTTGATGATAGACTACAGTATAAACTACATATATAAACTAAAACAATTATGATGATGACTGAACAATTCCCATTCCCCAAAGTGCAAGATACAGCACCTATGAATATGTCATAAAAGATCACAGAAATATGCGATCTGACAAAAATAAACAAGGGTTTCGAAACAGTTGCTAATATTGGATGTCCCATTCATTTTCAATAATTCTGTAATTAATATGTGCATAACTAAATAAATCTTAGTGCCTTTCAGTCCCTTTTATATTTGTCAAAGTCTAATGTGTGAGTGTCTACATATAGCCTATACCTCTTTGTATTCCACTTTCAAACACAGCCTACATTTGGGCCTGTAAAGCCTAATTGGGCTACCTGTTTTCAGACAAAAATGCGTGCGTTCTACTGGAAGCACTAGTTATATAAATTTTAGGATGAGGATTTGGTTAAGGTTAACATATAGGTCCCTTGACAAGTCTACTAACAGCTGATGGCTCAACAAATAGTTTTAAGGGCTCATTATTTAGCTCAGCCCAGTCTCACATAGAAAATATACAAAAACACTGTTTATCCCTCAGAGTAAACGTGCATACACACCGAAAAAAAATTTTCATGTCACTGGATATGTGACGTTTACACCTTTATGATACACGTCTGCCAGTGTTGTGCCAAAAACTGATCGGCTCGCTACGGGAGTGCGCCTGCCTCCCTCGGCTAAAGTAATTTCTTTTTGGATTCTGGCAGGCTGACGGTTGCTTTTGAGCAAAGTGGACATAACTTTTGGTCCATGCAATTAGCAAAGGTATGTCTGTGAATATTTAATGCGGTGAGAGATTAGTCATAATTTTAGACATTTTATCCTGTAGCAGCTTTTAATGTTTTGCCTTATATGTTAAGAAAAGTGTGCTGAAATGAACAAAATCCATGTATAACAATGTAAAAGTCAATAAAGCATTTCTTTCCCATGAATAGTGTTTGTGCATTATTTGCCTCCTACAATAATATATTGTTACTTAAGTAGAATCTATATGCTTCATCTGCCAAAAATTAAGTCTCCCAATTTGGATTGAAACATTGTATCTGCCAAAACAATTACTTGATTTGGTTATTAAGTGTGAAACTGCAAATATAGTACCGTAACTTGCTCTGTCCAACCTGTGAAATAATTTCAAAGGATAACTCTGCATTTCACCTGTTAAAAATTGATTAAGAGTCTTAATGTTGATTGAAACAGTTTACATGCTTTAAAAATGGCTTGATTTAGTTCTCCCGGGTTAAATTGTGAATATAGTACTGTAACTTGCTCTGTCACATTTGTGAAATAGTCTCAAAGGACAATAACTCTGTGTTTTGCCTGCCAAAAATTGATTACAGGTCTTAATGTTGATTGAAATAGTTTACGTGCTTTAAAAATTACTTGGTATGGAAGATCACAGCAAGTTCATTTTGGAATTAATATGATCAGAATGACTTAATTATTTTAAAAACAAGCAATACATTAATCTTATTTAATGTAATGTACTTTATTTATAACAATTACAATTATTTATAACCTTTACAACAATCCATAGTGCTTTACAGAAGATCAAAAAGCACTAGAGACAAAACATAAAAACAGTGATAAGGGATAGGCATAAATAAGTAAGAATAAAAGTAAATTAATAAGGATAAAAAGAATAAGTGTCACCAGACTACTTGGTATTAAAAGTCATTCTGAATAAATACATTTTAAAGTTTTGATTTAAAAAGGTTCAGGTCAGAGATAACAGTCAAGGAGGAGATTATTCCATTATTGTAAAATAATGTAAAAGTCCAAAAATCATGTGCAATGTTTGTGTTTTCCTCAGAATTATTGGAACACAGTAGACTTGAGTTAGGTGTGAAAGAACCATGTTTGGGTCAGACTTTTGAACTTTTCAGTTTGATTCAGATCAAAATTTTGGGTGTGAAACCTCCCTCAAACCACGGTCTGCACCAAAGACCCGAAATTTGGTCTGGCAAAAGAGGTAGTCTTGGTCAGGGTAAAAATTTAACCTTAGTTCAGGTTCTTTCGGGTGCAAAAGACATTTTCAGAAAGGTTCGGACTTTCGGACCAAACACAGGAAGTTAAGGCAGCCGATAAGAGGGAAAGTGAGCCATGGTAGCACTCAGGGAGAGGAAATATGGCCATTAGTGGCATAAATAGTCACTTGAAAAAAATAATAAAAATGCAGAAACTCACTAGATATTTTTGATGAGACAGAGTTTAAAAAAATGGACGAGCAGTGCCTCCTGAAAATTGTCACGCGTGATGAGAAAGATAAACGTCCTTTTTAATAAAGACCTGGATAATATTCTAGCCTCATGAAACTAGTTCACCAACAAATATGACAAAGTCTTCCTTAGTTTCAAATTAAAGTGCTGTTACCGATGCACACAGGGCTGCAGAAAACACCTTGGAGGGTGAGCAGCATGTTTTCTCACTACCAGTCTGTGCTAACAATACAGATGTTGTTATGACCACAGGGTGTCTTCATGACAGCAAGATGTAAGGTATGTGCATGTAAAGTTGTTTGGTTCGCTTTGAAAAGGAGCAGCGTGAAACCAAGTCTATCCGGACCAAATATAGACAATGTAACAAAACCATGAACCTTGGTCAAGACCTTGGTTCGTACTTTCAGGCGTTGAAATGCTTGATATGGTAGTGGATGTAATTTCTGCTCTGAGTATGTGCATTGCCTTCTGACAGGTTTCAGAAGTATTTGTTTTCAATGTATTATCAGTGTATTGACACAGTAACTGTCTCTGTCAGCTGCTAAGGAGTTATACTTAATATCTACAAGAGAAGAAGAGAGAAGAGAATCTCCTACAAGCTAAACTACAAGAGGAGATTGATGTTGCAGTGAACAACTCCATAACTGCAACAGTCAGCCTTTAATTCCGCAAAACCTGCTCTGGTGATATGAATAACAACTCCATAAATTAAGAATACGTAGAGTCCCAAGTTGATAACAGGAGCTACTGCAGAAAAATTCAGGGGATGTAGTTTTTAGGGCCATCTTTAGATTTTTGGGTCAAACAGGGCGAGTAAAGAAGTTATGATATAGTGGGGTGGTGCCATGCCTTTTCTGTTCCACACTCCAGTCCAGAAGGTGGCGGAAATGCACCTATAAGTTGCTTGCCATCCGCCAATAAACAAAAAAAGAAGAAGAGTCCCAAGTTACACATCTTCTGGGTAGTATCAGCTAGTCACAGACTTTTTGTAATGCATAAGATAAGCCTTTATTAGTCCCACAATGGGGAAATTCCAGGATTGCAACAGCACAGGGATAGCACCACTCAGAGCAACAATCAGAAGGCAAGAAAAAACAAGAGCAGCTAGTATACATATGTACATATTACTATAAATATATATATATATATACAGTGGGGCAAAGAAGTATTTAGTCAGCCACCAATTGTGCAAGTTCTCCCACTTAAAAGATGAGAGGTCTCCAGTTTTCATCATAGGTATACCTCAACTATGAGAGACAAAATGAGAAAAAAAAATCCAGAAAATCACATTGAAGGATTTTTAAAGAATTTATTTGCAAATTATGGTGGAAAATAAGTATTTGGTCACCTACAAACAAGCAAGATTTCTGGCTCTCGCAGACCTGTAACTTCTTCTTTAAGAGGCTCCTCTGTCCTCCACTCGTTACCTGTATTAATGGCACCTGTTTGAATTCGTTATCAGTATAAAAGACACCTGTCCACAACCTCAAACAGTCAGACTCCAAACTCCACTATGGCCAAGACCAAAGATCTGTCAAAGGACACCAGAAACAAAATTGTAGACCTGCACCAGGCTGGGAAGACTGAATCTGCAATAGGTAAGCAGCTTGGTGTGAAGAAATCAACTGTGGGAGCAATTATTAGAAAATGGAAGACATACAAGACCACTGATAATCTCCCTCCATCTGGGGCTCCACGCAAGATCTCACCCCGTGGGGTCAAAATGATCACGAGAACGGTGAGCAAAAATCCCAGAACCACACAGGGGGACCTAGTGAATGACCTGCAGAGAGCTGGGACCAAAGTAACAAAAGCTACCATCAGTAACACACTACGCCGCCAGGGACTCAAATCCTGCAGTGCCAGACGTGTCCCCCTGCTTAAGCCAGTACAAGTCCAGGCCCGTCTGAAGTTTGCTAGAGAGCATTTGGATGATCCAGAAGAGGACTGGGAGAATGTCATATGGTCAGATGAAACCAAAATAGAACTTTTTGGTAAAAACTCAACTTGTCGTGTTTGGAGGAGAAAGAACACCATACCTACTGTGAAGCATGGGGGTGGAAACATCGTGCTTTGGGGCTGTTTTTCTGCAAAGGGACCAGGACGACTGTTCCGTGTAAAGGAAAGAATGAATGGGGCCATGTATCGTGAGATTTTGAGTGAAAACCTCCTTCCACCAGCAAGGGCATTGAAGATGAAACGTGGCTGGGTCTTTCAGCATGACAATGATCCCAAAAATACCGCCCGGGCACCGAAGGAGTGGCTTCGTAAGAAGCATTTCAAGGTCCTGGAGTGGCCTAGCCAGTCTCCAGATCTCAACCCCATAGAAAATCTTTGGAGGGAGTTGAAAGTCGGTGTTGCCCAGAGACAGCCCCAAAACATAAGATAAGATAAGATAAGCCTTTATTAGTCCCACAATGGGGAAATTCCAGGATTGCAACAGCACAGGGATAGCAACACTCAGAGCAACAATCAGAAGGCAAGAAAAAACAAGCAAGCAAGAGCAGCTAATATACATATGTACATATTACTATAAAATATATATATACACACACACACACACAGACACACAATGCAGAGCATTGTAGCTGGATGGAATAAATATATGAATATATGAACACACAGTGCAGAGCATTGTAGCTAGATGGAATAAATATGTAAATATATAAACACCCACAGTATGGAGCATTGCAGCTAGGTGGAATAAATATGCAAGTATATAAACACACACAGTGCGGAGCAATGTAGCTAGATGGAATAATATGTAGATATATAAAAACACAGTGCGGAGCATTGTAGCTAGATGGAATAAATATATAGATATATAAATATAAACACACCCAGTGCAGAGCATTGTAGCTAGATGGAATAAATATGTAAATATATAAACACACACAGTGCAGAGCATTGTTGCTAGGTGGGATGAAACAGCATAACCGAACATCACTGCTCTAGAGGAGATCTGCATGGAGGAATGGGTCAAAATACCAGCAACAGTGTGTGAAAACCTTGTGAAGACTTACAGAAAACGTTTGACCTCTGTCATTGCCAACAAAGGGTATATAGCAAAGTATTGAGATGAACTTTTGTTATTGACCAAATACTTATTTTTCACCATAATTTGCAAATAAATTCTTTAAAAATCAGAATGTGATTTTCTGGATTTTTTTTTTTTTCCTCATTTTGTCTCTCATAGTTGAGGTATACCTATGATCAAAATTGGAGACGTCTCTCATCTTTTAAGTGGGAGAACGTGCACAATTGGTGGCTGACTAAATACTTTTTTACCCCACTGTATATATAGACACACAGTGTGGAGCATTGTGGTTGGTGGATGTGCAGCAGAAAGTCTAAGCTCTCTCTCCGCGGATGCGGCGGGCCAGCTGGATGTCTTTGGGCATGATGGTGACCCTCTTGGCGTGGATGGCGCACAGGTTGGTGTCCTCGAACCTAACCCACCAGGTAGGCCTCACTGGCCTCCTGCAGAGCCATGACGGCGGAGCTCTGGAAGCGCAGGTCGGTCTTGAAGTCCTGAGCAATCTCCCTCACCAGGAGCTGGAAGGGCAGCTTACGGATGAGCAGCTCCGTGGATTTCTGGTAGCGACGGATCTCTCTCAGAGCCACGGTACCGGGCCTGTAACGGTGAGGCTTCTTCACTCCACCGGTGGCCGGAGCGCTTTTTCGAGCAGCCTTGGTGGCCAGCTGCTTCCTGGGGGCCTTTTCCTCCAGTAGATTTATGGGCGGTCTGCTTGGTTCTTGCCATTGTTCTTTATTATTCTGTCTTATATTTCTTGCACGCCGCCTAAACTCCAGCCCGGCACCCGCGTCGTTTTCGCTTCAGTTCCCCGGTATGTCGAGTTTCTCCGTTAGCACCGGGTGGCGGTTGAGTGCTAGTTAGCTCTTCCCTGCTGTATCATCTCCTGCTGTAAACAGTGGCTCCGTCCACCGACTCGGGAGACCTTTGGGGCGATCTGTGTGTCCGTGATATATATAGAGTGAAAGGTGTGCCGGATCAGAAAGTTATCACCGGATCAGAAAGAAGAAGGAAGATAAAAAGACTCAGAATTGAGCCGCTGTTGCAAAAGGCAGCCAACTCGTGTGGCGCCGGAACCGGTAACTACTCGGACATGGTACTTTTCTCAGTAGGTGACATAGTTGTAGAACAGATTAATTTTTAGTGGCATTGAACGTGAAATGTAACGAGTTATGCTACCCTCCACTGCTGGTTGTCTGTTTTTTTTTTGTTCCCATCTTAAAATGTTTACTTGCGTGCAACCCAGGACTAAAAGCAAAGGGTGCATTCCTTTATCTCAAAGGAACGCTGACCACAGAAGTCTGTCTGGGTTAATTGTCATCCCAAAAAGCAGCCCACAAAGATGGATGCCCACATAAAAGTTGCTCTCATACTAGCTCTACAAATGAATATGGAGTCCATTAGATTAACATATCCACAAAAATGATGAGGAAGAGATAAGGAGCCAAAGTTCAGCTTATTTCTCATGTGTTTTAATTTGTCCATATAATGTTTTAACTGCATTAGGTGTTTTAAATTCTAGTTTTTGTGAATGCTGAATGTGATCTCAGGTGAAAAGCAGTTCATCTGAGATCAGCAACCAAAAAAGAAAGCAAGCAAGAAAGAAAGAAAGACTTAATGACCAGTGACACACCACAAATCAACATTTCTCCTTGGGTGAAGGAATGCACCAAAAATGAAAATTCTTGCACAAAAATTTATGTCCAGATTTGTGCATAAAATCAATGCCATTGTTTGGAACCTGTCATGGCCGCCAATTATCCGCACCTGTGCACACACCTGCTCTTCATCCTGGCCTGGCTATTTAGACCGTGAGGTCCTGAGATCAACACGGAGTCGTCTGTCTCCTTCCCACAAGACCTACTTTCACCTTCTCCACGTCGAGCTTCCTAGCCTCGTCAAGTGTCCTGTCCAGCCTTACGCCTCCTGGACTCATCATCTCCCCTCTTCAAGTAAGCAACCATCACTTCCTGTTTCTGTGATCCCCTGTGCACAGGCGGAGATCCGCGGCAGCAGATTCCTTCTACCTGGCGGCGGACTCCTCCTCTCCATTCATCTACCTACACCATCTCCTGTGGGCCTGCTGGCACTGTCCTCCTGGCCGGAGCAACTGAGCAAAACCAGAGCTCCACTTCACCACCGTTAACAGTAAATGCTGAACTTTCTGGTGCATACCCTGCTCAGGCTGCATCTACATAACTCTCCCTCTGTTTCTCCATAGGGTTGCCAGGTTGCATGGTGCTCTGCTCGCCCCCAGCTGATTCACCTTCTCACTCTATACATATACAGATACGCATAGACGCATTCACACACTCTCACTTCATTCAATAAACGGTTAATTATGTCATTCTCAAGTCGTGTCTGCTCTTTGGGTCTGAGCCCATTTCAGAAACTGATAGTTAGGGTCAGGGAAAATCTTCTTGCTATTAAGTCATTTACAGTATGATGAGATTCTGGCTGTTTGCTTGTGTACAGGCATGAATTGCCTTTATAGTTTAAGATCATTTGCAGATCTCTTTACTTAGTCTGATGTATCCATTTGCTGTCTAACACCAGCCACACTAATAATGGGATGGCTCAGTTCAGAGCTGTTCCTCATCTGACTGTTTTGCATTGTGTCTGATTGTGTTGCTAAGGCTGTGGTGAGATAAAAGCATGCAGTAGATAGTTGGACAGACATCTGCCTCTGTTCTCTGTCCAATGTGACCTGCTCTCCTCATTCAACACCAGACCGCCCACAGTTCGCCATAATGATTAACCTCCGATCAACTGCTGCACAGAGACCCCCTCTTGCTTTTATTGCCTGTCACGCTCCCACAGCCCTTCTTTCTTCCACCTTTTATCTTCTTCCTTTTACCTACTCACAGTCAGTAAATGTCAGCCACTTAGGGCAGGGAAATGAATATCCAAGAAAGGAAAGCAGCCAGCGGAGTCACCTGCCACACTGTGCAGGAGCAGCACCTGTTCATCCAGCTTAAAGCTCACAATCCAGAGCCAAACCACTTGCCATTTTTAGCAGCACAGAGGAGACAACTGCTGCAGCACTTCTTCTTCTTCTTCTTTCGGCTGCTCCTTTTAGAGGTCGCCACAGTGGATCATCTGCCTCCATTTCACCCTATCCCTTGCATCTTCTTCTGTAACACCAACCCTCTCCATGTCCTCCTTCACTACATCCATGAGTCTTCTCTGTGGTCTTCATCTTTTCCTTCTGCCTGGCAGCTCCATCTTCAACATCCTTTGTCCAGTATAGCCGCTATCCCTCTTCTGCACATGTCCAAACCATCTCAGCCTTGCCTCTCTTACTTTGTCTCCAAACTGCTCGACCTGAGCTGTCCCTCTGATATACTCATTTCTAATCCTGTCCCTCCAGTGACGTGCGGTCAGAGGAGACTCTGCCTCACCTGTTATCATGACAAAATAAAAAAAATAAAGAATTATAAATATATTATTATTTGTCTTGTAGGTCTAAATGTAATTTCTGAATGATTCATTTCAATATTATTTACATATTTAAAAATCACCAAATCTGTGCATTTCCTCTTCAAATAGACGGGAGAGAGACCAGGTGAAGCAGCAATAAAGGCAGCCACAAAAGGATTACACAATACTTCACAGTCCGATAACAGGTGTGCAGATAACTGCTTCAGCACAATTCAGCAAAATTTTCTCTTAATTACCATTAAACATAAATTCCCCATGATTATTTGCACACATGCACATTTTATGCTCTTTGGGCCAGTTCCACCTCCAGCTACAAGCACCACTGACGTCAGCCGGATAATATGCAGTGTATGCTGCTTCCCAGGAAAGTTTCTGTTTTTATGATATCCATGCCTCCCACGTTGTGAGTCAAATATCATTATCTCAGTGTGATTTTTCTTAGTGTATAATTAGCATCAGGTGCTCGGTGACATTTCTGCACCACTTTAATGATGCTCTGCTGGTGGAAATAAAGGAAGAAGGTGGTGGAATTATTGTTAAGAGAGGGACAGGTCAGAGTGGGCTGCTAAATGCCACTGAGAGACCTGTTTTTCTTTGTGCAAAAATCTTCCTGGATATAAATCATCCTTAGTATCCTTGTACATTAAATCCCTTGCGTCAAATAAAAGCTTCATCCTTCATAGATAGCAGACTGTGCCACCCTTCACCTCATTTTCTGTGTGAGTGAACAGAGTGCTTGGTCAAAAGGAGGTACGGGCAATGATGTCAGCAGCAGCCTGCGTCAGAGTCTTAGAGGCACGTTTACAATCCCCTTAACCAGACTGAGCCTTTCATGGGGATCATTGCAGGTTAATCAAATCTGCATTGCAAGAGGTGTATCTATGTTTGTGTACATATTGATTTTTTTCCCTCCCACTCAATCACTCGAAGTGTGGCAGCTGTAAAAATGTGCAGAACCTCAGGCTAAACAGAGGCGGACACACACACAGGAGGGGTTAATTATTATTATTATTTACATCTCTTGGATCATTGCAAGGGACTGAAGCCTTTCTGACATGCACCAGTTTGGCATGTCCAGTCGAATGGAAAGGGGAAGAAAAAGTTGGTTACAACTTATTATTGGTCCACCACTGGGTGTGTTGGGCTTCCAGTGATGTAAGCCAGCTTGTCTGTGGTCTGCATTTACATGTGTATCTGACTGCATTATATGGAGGAATAAACACCGCCCTTATGCAACAGTACCGGTTTATTGTCCTAGAGAAGGGTTGAAAAGGGTGAGTTGAAATACGTCAGCAAGGAAGGCAAATAAGTTTCAGCTGCAAAAAAATGCAAAGAACCTTGGATTACAGTCAAAACAGCACAGTTCAGTAAAAATGTATTTCTAGATTCCCACACAATTATCAACTTGGTGACAACAAAAACATAAGATTTTTATTTATATCAACATTTGAAAATCTGAAACAGTGCTTCACTGACTCACAGGTCGACAGTAGAAATGCTTTTGTTAAGGTGAAAGTTGTGTCTAACAGCATTTAAAAAGAAGTCACGATCCAAGCAGCAGATGATGAAATAAGATAAGATAAGATAAGATAAGCCTTTATTAGTCCCACAACGGGGAAATTCCAGGATTGCAACAGCACAGGGATAGCAACACTCAGAGCAACAATCAGAAGGCAAGAAAAAAAACAAGCAAGCAAGAGCAGCTAATATACATATGTACATATTACTATAAAATATATATATACACACACACACACAGACACACAGTGCAGAGCATTGTAGCTGGATGGAATAAATATATGAATATATGAACACACAGTGCAGAGCATTGTAGCTAGATGGAATAAATATGTAAATATATAAACACCCACAGTACGGAGCATTGCAGCTAGGTGGAATAAATATGCAAGTATATAAACACACACAGTGCGGAGCAATGTAGCTAGATGGAATAATATGTAGATATATAAAAAACACAGTGCGGAGCATTGTAGCTAGATGGAATAAATATATAGATATATAAATATAAACACACCCAGTGCTGAGCATTGTAGCTAGATGGAATAAATATATAGATATATAAATATAAACAGACCCAGTGCAGAGCATTGTAGCTAGATGGAATAAATATGTAAATATATAAACACACACAGTGCAGAGCATTGTTGCTAGGTGGGATGAAACAGCATAACCGTCTATTTAGTTATCCTACATGGTATGATTATGTGCCCATACATATTCTCACCCTCCATAGCGACCGGTATGTTCCTAGTTGTATGCCGGAGAGGACCATTGTGTAAGTCTATTGCATCTTTTGCATTCAAAAAAAAACAAAAAAAAAAACTATTAGTTTGTTACGTCTTTTTGCTATCTCTGCGAGCAGCCCTGCTTAGGTTGTACAGTCTGACAGCCGTTGGTAGGAAGGACCTACGAAACCTCTCGGTTGTGCACCTGGGATGATGTAGTCTGCTGCTAAATGAGCTCCTCAGTGCATCCAGTATGTCCTGCATAGGGTGGAACTCGGACTCCAGCAGAGATGACAGTTTAGCCACCGTCCTTCTCTCTCCTATCTCCTCCATCGGATCAAGGCGTTGCCCCAGGACAGAGCTAGCTTTCTTAATCAGTTTGTTCAGTCTCTTCCTATCGGCTGCAGTAATGCCACTGCCCCAGCAGACCACTCCAAAAGTGATGGCTGATGCCACCACCGTGTCATAGAATGACTTCAGCAGCGCCCCTTGTACACCAAAAGACCTGAGTCTCCTCAGCAGGAACAGCCTGCGCTGTCCCTTCTTGTAGAGTGCGTCAGTATTGTGTGACCAGTCTAGTTTATTGTTCAGATGAATACCCAGGTACTTGTAGGATGTCACCATCTCGATGTCTGTTCCCTGTATATTTACTGGTGCTGTGAGGGGCTGCCCATGCCTGCGGCAGTCCACCACCAGCTCCTTAGTTTTCCTCGCGTTGATCTGGAGGCAGTTCCGATGGCACCAGTCCACAAAGTCCTGGATAAGCCCTCTGTACTCAGCTTCATCTCCGCTGGAGATGAGACCAACGATCGCAGAGTCATCAGAGAACTTCTGTAGATGGCAATGTGTTGTGTTGTGTGAGAAGTCCGCAGTATAAAGAGTGAACAGGAAGGGAGCCAGCACCGTTCCCTGGGGGGCCCCCGTGCTACTGATGATCGTGTCGGAAACACAGTCCCGGGTTCTCACAAACTGAGGCCGGTTCGTGAGGTAGTCCAGGATCCATGATGACAGGTGCTGGTCCACCCCTGCACGCAGCAGCTTGTCCTTCAGGATCATCGGTTGGATGGTGTTGAAAGCACTGGAGAAGTCAAAGAACATGATCCTCACCATATTCCCGGGCTTCTCCAGGTGGGACAGAGAACGGTTGAAGGAGGAAGATCACCGCATCCTCCACCCCAATGCCATGCTGGTAGGCGAACTGGAGTGGATCCATCGCTGGTTCCACCAGGGGGCGGAGATGAGCAAGGAGCAGTCTCTCCAGGGTCTTCATCAAGTGGGACGTCAAGGCCACCGGTCTGAAGCTGTTCATGTCTTTGGGGTGGGAAGTTTTTGGTACAGGTACCACACAAGATGTTTTCCACAGCTGTGGTACCCTCCCCAGTTTCAGGCTCATGTTGAAGATATATGTCACAATCCCACACAGCTGGGTCTGCACAGGACTTGAGGAGCTTTGCGCTGATGCCGTCCGGTCCCGACGCCTTCCTCGCCTTGATCTTCCTCAGCTCCGTCCTCACCTGGGTCTTGGTCAGGGTCAGGATGGGGGCTGTGTGTTGGGAGTGGGGGGGGGGTGTCGGTGAGTGGGGAGTGGGTAGCAGGACTTGATTTCTTAGAGGCAGCAGTGGTTGTTGTGCAGACAGGGGGGAGGGGCGGTTGGTCAAATCTATTGAAAACAGATCAGGTTGTTCGCCCACTCCCTGCCCCTGTGGCCTGGGGGGAGGTATTCTGGAGCCCGAGATGGTTTTTGAGGTTTCTCCAGACCCGCTGATGTCGCTCTGTTGCAGCTTGTCCTCCATCTTCTTCCTGAAGCTGTCCTTGCCTTCTCTGATCTTCTCTCCTCAGCTCCCTCTGTACGGACTTCAGCATCTCCCTGTTCCCCGACCTGAAGATCCTCTTCTTCTCTCTCAGAAGTGTTTTTATCTCAGGGTTGATCCAGGGTTTGTTGTTTGAGTGACGCCGTATGGTCTTGGTGGGAACGGATTTGTCCACACAGAAGCTGAGGTAGCCCGTGAAGGTGTGAATGAGGCCATCGATGTCCTCACCATGTGGATCGCAGAGCTGCTTCCAGGCAGTGGCTTCAAAACAGTCCTTTAGAGTGTCCATTGTCTCCTCAGACCATAACTCCACAGTGTGCATGCCGGAGGTTGTCTGTGCACTAGGGGTTTGTACACCGGTCGGAGATGAACCAAGTTGTGATCCGATCCTCCCAAGTGGGGGGAGTTGTGATGAGGTGTACGCCTCCCCCTTAGTGTTTGCGTAGAACAAATCCAGTGTTTTATTGTCTCTAGTGTGGCATGTGACATACTGGGTGAAGAGGGTAGAATGGGAGACAGTGAAACGTGGTTGAAATCGCCTAGATGAGGAGAAGAGCATCTGGGTGTTCTGTCTGCAGCCTGCTGGTTACTGAATGGATGACGTCACGCGCTGTCCCAGCGTTCGCGTCGGATTTGCATAAAACAACAATGCAGATCCCTGTGTGAGTGTTCTCCTCTGGGAGATATGTAGGCCTCATGCTAACAGCTAGCACTCAATGTCTTTGCTGCAGTGTCGTGTTTAACAGTGATATGTCCCGGTCTACACCAGTTGTTGTTAACATACATTTATCACCTCCCACCGCCCCCCTAGAGTTTTGCCACTCTCTGGTGATCGGTCAGCTCGTATCATGTGAAACCCTCCAGCTCAATGTTAGCATTCTGCTGCTAGTTCAGTTAGCCACGTCTCCGTAAACAAAGGAGAGAGCACTCCCGCGTAAGTGCTATCATAAGGGAGATAGCCGCTAGCTCATCTAACTTTCCCAGTATCGACCGTACATTTCCCATGACAACAGATGGAAGGGAGGGTCTGTACCTTATATTTTTTGTCCTCCGCCTTACTCCAGCCCGGCAGCCGTGGCGTTTTCGCCTCAGTTCTCTCGGTATGTCGAGTTTTTCCAGTGGGACCGGGTGGCGGTTAAATGCTAGCAGCTCTTCCCTGTTGTATCGAATCCTGCTATAAACAGTGGCTCCGTCCACCGGCTCAGGAGACATTTGGGACGATCTGTGTGTCCGTGATATAAGTGGGGTGAAAAAAAAAAAAAAGTGATCAAAAGAGAGAGGAAGGGAAAAAAAAAAAAAAAAAAAAAAAACTCGGAATCGAGCCGCTGTTGCAAAAGGCAGCCGACTGGTGTGGCGCCGAGAGATGAGCTATATATCCTGACACTTGATGCCTTAAGCTCTAGAAATTGTTGGAATCTGAATTACTGCAATAATGGAATAATAATAATAAAAATCTGGATAGGTGACAAACAGCACATACCAAGTTTTGGTGCCTTAAGCTCTAGAAATAGTTGGAATCTGAATTATTGGAATAATCATCACTCTATAAAAGCAAGAAATCTCTGTGTGTCTGTCTGTCTGTGTGTGTGTCTGTCACGTTTACAGGACATCATAGGATGCCCTGTGATCTCTGCCTGAACATCATAGGACGTCCTATGAACTCAGGCATCATAGGACGACTCACAATGCCTATATGACGGCACATAGACAAATGTGTCTTTATGATGTCATATGCATCAAGCCCATGTCTTTATGATGTCATATACATCAAGGCTGCCTTCATGTCTTTATGATGCCATATACACTCAGGCATCATAGGACGACTCGCGATGCCTATATGACGGCACATAGACAAATGTGTCTTTGTGATGTCATATGCATCAAGCCCATATCTTTATGATGTCATATACATCAAGGCTGCCTTCATGTCTTTATGATGTCATATGCATCAAGCCCATGCCTTTATGATGTCATATACATCAAGGCTGCCTTCATGTCTTTATGATGTCATCTACACTGAGTCCATGCTGGAAAGCCTCTTTTTACCGGAGTGGTGGCTCAGTTGGTAGAGCATCCGCCCCACACCCGGGAGGCAGGGGTTCAAATCCCGGCCGGGTCATGCCAAAGACCATATAAAAGCGGAACTTCCTGCCGTCCAGCTTGGTGCTCAGCAATAATGGAATGGAGGAGGGAAATCTGTGGCGGCGCCTTGCATGGCAGCGGCCCTTCTGATTCTACACATGGGGTGTGTGTGATTGACACCGTAGATAGGATAAAGTACAGTTTCGTTCTACTGTACATGATTGGTTGTATGGTTGAATGACAATAATGGGTGATTTAATTTAATTTAATTTTTGCTCAAATCTATTTTCATGATCCTGTCCATGAACTGAAATTACGACTCACCTATCCCTCAATCAGTGGTCTCAACGAAGAAGAAGAAGAAGAAGAAGAAGAAGAAGAAGAAGAAGAAGAAGAAGAAGCAGACCCACCAGATGGAGAGCAATAGAATGACAACAACTGCCTGCACGTCAGAAAAGATGCCCATGAAGATGAAACACCTGAGGTTCCAGCAGTACATCGCACCCGTCTCAGACAGGAGGACACCCTTCACCAGCATAGGGTATGACAGACTTTAAAGCACATTTCTAGGACATCATAGGACAGCCAATGATCTCTGCCCTCATCATAATAGCGTGTCCCTATGAACTCAGGCATCATAGGACGACTTGCCAAGCCTACATGACGGCAAATGTGTAACCTTGACAAATGCCAGTCTACACTACAAATGTGTAAAACGCCAAGCAAAGCGCTGATTTTCTCTGGGTGCTCCGGTTTCTTGGTTTCTACAGGCATGCACGGGCCTTCCTGAACAGGGTTGAAAGCCACTTTTTCAGGATTGTACCATGAACTGGAATTACAGGGCACCTATCCCTCAACCAGTGGTCCTGAACGAAGAAGAAGAAGACCCACCAGATGGAGAGCAATAGAATGAGGAGAACTGCTGCATGTCAGAAAGGATGCCGTGAACATGAAACACCTCAGGTTCCAGCAGTACGCCGCATTCATGACTGTGAACAGCACATCCGTCTGAGACAGGAGGAGACCCTTCACCAACGGGCATGCACAAATACTTGCTTATACTTCGTTTCTACGGGCATGGACGGGTATGCACAGGTATGTACTAGTAATAATAAAAATCCAGATAAGCGACAAACAGCACGTAAGAAGTTTTAAATCAAAAAAAATAAGCAGCTGCACAGACTACCTATAGAAATCAAGGGTGCAGTTCTGCTCTACAAAGGCAAAACTAACTATGCAAAGTGAAACTGAGAAAAATGCCTTAATGGGGTCATTTACTGCACTTTTCACACATGTGGACAGCTTCCACAGGTCTCAGTGAAATGTTTGTGGCATATTTTGGTCAAATTTTCTTTGATTAATTATTGCACTGTAACTGCTGTTAACTCTGCCTTCTGTCTTATATAGTGTTGGACAAGTTACTAAAAAATAGTAACTAATTACAGTTACTAGTTACTTCTTTTCAAAAGTAACTGAGTTACTTTATCAATTACTGCATGATTAAAGTAACTAGTTACTTGGAAAAGTAACTTTCACGTTACTTTTAAATGCATACTTAAATCATCTTGAACACATAGCAAGATAATTGAATTAATGGATTACTTTACTGGTTTATTAATGTCAGGCTGAAAACAGACTTTAAGAACATATCCCTGATCTAGGGCATCGGCTGCTCTCACCTTCTGCAGATGGCTGGCGTGCCGTCTCGAACCGTCAGCCATCTGGAAAGTGGCTGGCCCCAACTGTTGTGGGATCCACATAGGCGGCGACGAGAGCATCTGCAGGTTGTCTGGGCGTTCAGATCAGCATGCCCAAACCCAATCAAGCACTGTGAGCAGCAATTTGTTTGGCCGTACCCTGCGCTGCTGCTCTGCTGTCTTTGCTGTTGGTTGTTATTGTGGTGGTGTGCCATTCACACCGGCGGTAGGATGCACCTTCGATTGTCGTTGTTCTGCTGGGTCCTGCTGGGCCCCGAACTCTCCATCCTGCAGTGACTCCCTGGGGGTGATACTCGGTGCGGATACGGGATGAGTTCGGCTTCTGTCTCTCACCTGGTGCTGGTTGTGGTCACAGTGATGTGTTGCTGTCGTCGGCAACAGGACGCGCGCCAAGTTGTCGTCGTTCACCGCGGTCCCCTTTCTCCACGAACTCCCTCTCCTCTTGCTCCACACCGGCTGCTTGAAGCTCATGCTGGGTGAGGATCAGAGGTGAGTCCGGCTTGTGCTCTTTCTCCGCTGCGTTCCCTCGGCGGCATTATGCATGGAGTAACTTGTACCCTCATCCAAGTGTGTTGCGCTCTCCTCATCAGTGGTCAGAGTCCTTTGTTGTCCTGAATGGTAAAGCCCATCCATCCATCCATCCATCCATCTTCTACCGCTTTTCCGGAGGTCCGGGTCGCGGAGGCAGCGGTTCAAGCAGAGAAGCCCAGACTTCCCTCTCCCCAGCCACCTGCTCCAGCTCTTCAGAGGGGATACCAAGGCGTTCCCAGACCAGCTGGGAGACATAGTCTCTCCACCGAGTCCTGGGTCTGCCCCGGGGTCTCCTCCCAGTGGGACGTACCTGAAACACCTCAAGTGGGAGGCGTCCAGGAGGCATCCTAATCAGATGCCCATACCACCTCAACTGACTCCTTTCAATGTGGAGGAGCAGCGGTTCTACTCTGAGCCTCTCCCGGATGACTGAGCTCCTCACCCTATCTCTGAGGGTGAGTCCAGCAATCCTACGGAGAAAGCTCATTTCAGCCGCTTGTATCCGAGATCTCGTTCTTTCGGTCATTACCCAAAGCTCGTGACCATAGGTGAGAGTAGGAACGTAGATTGACTGGTAAATCGACAGCTTTGCCTTAGAACTAAGCTCCCTCTTCACCACAACAGACCGGTACAACGTCCGCATCACTGCAGATGCTGCTCCAATCCGTCTGTCGATCTCTTGCTCCATTTTCCCCTCACTCGTGAACAAGACCCCAAGATACTTAAACTCCTCCACATGGGGCAGGAGCCTGTCCCCAACCCGGAGAGGACAATCCACCTTTTTCCGGCTGAGGACCATGGACTCGGACTTGGAGGTGCTGATTCTCATCCCAGCCGCTTCACACTCAGCGGCAAACCGTCCCAGCAAGAGCTGTAGGTCATTGCTGGATGAAGCCAACAGGACAACATCATCTGCAAACAACAGAGATGAGATCCTGTGGTCACCAAGTATGACACCCTCCATTCCCTGGCTGCGCCTAGAAAAATTGTCCATAAAAATTATGAACAGGATCGGTGACAAAGGGCAGCCCTGGCGCAGTCCAACTCTCACTGGGAATGACTCCGACCGAGTGTTGGCAATACGAACCAAACTCTCACAACGGTCGTACAGAGACCGAATAGCTCGTAACAACAAGCCCGATACCCCATACTCCCGAAGCACCCCCCACAAAAATCCACGAGGGACGCGGTCAAATGCCTTCTCCAAGTCCACAAAACACATGTAAACTGGTTGGGCAAACTCCCACGAACCCTCAAGAATTCTCGAGAGGGTAAAGAGCTGGTCCGATGTCCCACGGCCAGGACAAAAACCACATTGCTCCTCCTGAATCCGAGGTTCGACCAACGGCCGGACTCTCCTCTCCAGTACCTTGGCATAGACCTTCCCAGGGAGGCTGAGGAGTGTGATCCCTCTAAAGTTGGAGCACACCCTCCGGTCCCCTTTTTTGAAGAGAGGAACCACCACCCCGGTTTGCCATGCCAAAGGCACTGCCCCCCGACCTCCACGCAATGTTGCAGAGGCGTGTCAACCATGACAACCCAACGACATCCAGGGCCTTGAGGTACTCAGGGCGAATCTCGTCCACCCCCGGGGCCCGGCCACCAAGGAGATTTTTAACCACCTTGGCAACCTCAGCCCCTGTGATAGGCGAGTCATCCCCCTCGTCCCCAAACTCTGCTTCCTCTGTGGAAGGCGTATCAGTGGGATTGAGGAGATCCTCGAAGTATTCCTTCCACCGCCCGACGATATCCCCAGTTGAAGTCAACAGTGTCCCATCCGCACCATACACAGTGTGGACGGGGAGCTGCTTTCCCCTCCTGAGCCGCCGAACAGTTTGCCAGAATCTCTCTGAAGCCGACCGAAAGTCTTGTTCCATGGCCTCACCGAACTCCTCCCATACCCGCGTTTTTGCTTCAGCAACCACCCGAGCTGCACTCCGCTTGGCCTGCCGGTACACCTCAGCTGTTTCGGGAGTCCCACAAGCCAACCAAGCTTGATAGGACTCCTTCTTCAGCTTAATGGCCCCCCTCACCACTGGTGTCCACCACTTGGTTCGGGGGTTGCCACCACGAGATGCACCGACCACCTTGCGGCCGCAGCTCTGGGCCGCCGCTTCAACAACAGAGGTGGAGAACATGGCCCATTCAGACTCCATGTCTCCAGACTCCCTCGGAATGTGGTTGAAGTTCTTCCGGAGGTGGGAGTTGAAGACCTCCCGGACAGGGGCCTCAGCCAGACGCTCCCAGCACACCCTCACTATACGTTTGGGTCTACCAGGTCTGAATGGCTTCCTCCCCTGCCATCGGATCCAGCTCACCACCAGGTGGTGATCAGTTGACAGCTCTGCACCTCTCTTTACTCGGGTGTCCAAGACATACGGTCGCAGGTCTGATGATACGATAACAAAATCGATCATCGACCTGCGACCTAGGGTGTCCTGGTGCCAGGTGCACATATGGACACCCTTATGCTTGAACATGGTGTTCGTTATGGACAGACTGTGGTTAGCACAGAAGTCCAATAACTGAACACCACTCGGGTTCAGATCGGGAAGGCCGTTCCTCCCAATCACCCCTCTCCAGGTTTCACTGTCATTGCCCACATGCGCATTGAAGTCCCCCAGTAGGACAATGGAGTCTCCAGGAGGAGTACCCTCCAGCACCCCAGTCACAGACTCCAAAAAGGGTGGGTACTCTGAAACATCATTTGGTGCATAGGCACAAATGATGGTCAGGACCCGTTTCCCAACCCGAAGACGTAGGGAAGCAACCCTTTCGTCCACCGGGGAAAACTCCAATATAGAGGCAGCAAGGTGGGGCGATACAAGAATACCCACCCCTGCTCGTCGCCTCTTGCCCGGGGCAACTCCAGAAAAGGCCAAGCTCCAGCCCCTCTCCAGGAGACTGGTTCCGGAACTGGAGCTGTGTGTTGAGGTGAGGCCGACTATATCTAGCCGGTATCGCTCAACCTCGTACACCAGCTCAGGCTCCTTCCCCACCAGAGAGGTGATATTCCACGTACCAAAAGCCAGTTTAGAAAGCTTGGGATCAGTCCGCCAAGGTCTCCGCCTTTGACCGCCACCTAATCCACATAGCACCGGACCCCCATGATCCCTCCTGCAGGTGGTGAACCCACTGGAGGGCGGACCCATGTAACTCCTTCGGGCTGAGCCCGGCCGAGTCCCATGGGTGGAAACCCGGCCACCAGACGCTAGCCTTCTAGCCCCTCCCCCAGGCCTGGCTCCAGGGTGGGGCCCCGGTAACCCCATACCGGGCGGGGTACACTGAATCCTTGATATACAATTTATCATGAGAGTCTGTTGGATCGTTCTTAGTCTGGCCCTTCACCCAGAACCAGTTTGTCTTGGGAGACCCTATCAGAGGCAAATTGCCCCTGGACAACATAGCTCCTGGGATCACTGGGGCACGCAAACCCCCCCACCACGATAAGGTGACGATCCATGAGGAGGATGCCCAACTCATAAAATAGGTCGCACCCCAGGATGTTGTCTCCATGTGTGGTTACCTGGAGGGTGAACGCCAGGAGAACTCTTGACCCATAGCGAACAGTCAGTGTTATGATTCCTACGAGGCTGATACGAGTGTGCCCATACCCGTAAAGCTCCGCTGCATTCTTCTCGATAGGATGGTTGGGAAAGAATCTTTTAACTGTAATCCAGTTCAGCAATGACCTTACAGTGGCAGTGTCCAGCAGTGGCAAACAGCTTTGTTGGTAATAGCAGCTTCCAGACACCTCCTGTATGGAGAAACTAGGCTCAGGAGTGATTTTAGCCCATTCTCCCACACAAACTGTCTTCAAATCTTGAAGGTTCCGTGGGTGTCTTCTTGGACTTCTGATCTTCAGTTCGTTCCACAGATTTTTAATTGGATTCAGGTCAGGTGACTGACTGGGTCATTCTAGCAGCTTTATTTTCCTTCTCTGGAGCCAGCTGAGCATTTCCTTTGCTGTATGTTTTTGGATCATTGTCTTGCTGAAATGTCCACCCTCATTTCAACTTCGGCATCTTGTCAAATGGCAACAGGTTCTTATCAAGGATGTCTCTGTACATTTGTCCATTCATCTTTCCTTCAATTATATGAAGTCTGTCTGTACCATGTGCTGAAAAACACCCCCACACCATGATGAGATGTGCAGTGCCATTTCGCCTCCAAACATGCTGCATGTTGTGGCTTCCAAAAAATTCCATTTTGGCCTCATCTCATCAGACTATTCTCCCAGTATTTTACTGGCTTGCCCAAATGTTGTGCTGCAAGCTTTAAATGAACTTCAACATGCTTTTTCTTCAACAATGGAGTCTTGCGAGGTGAGCAGGCATAGAGCTCATGTCGGTTGAGTGCATTACTTATTGTTTTCTTTGAAACGGCAGAACCAGCTAACTCCAGGTCTTTCTGGAGCGCTCCACAAGTGATCTTTGGCTCTTGAATAATTCTTCTGATAATGCTTTTGACTCCTCTGTCAGAAATCTTGCGAGGAGCAACTGGTCATGGCCGGCTTATGGTATGGCTCCAACAGTGCTCACTGGAACATTCAGCAGTTTAGAAATGCACCTGTAACCAATGCCATCATTATGTTTTGTAACAATAAAGTTGCAAAGGTCTAGAGAGAGCTCTTTGCTTCTACCCATCATGAGTTCTTTGTGGTGTGACAATCTGATATTCACAGACCTTTTAAAAGCTATGAATCAGGACTTAACCAGCTGAAATTAAGTTGCACTGATGGGCGATGGGATGGCTTCCTAAATTATGATGGATTTCAGCTGGTTTAATGGCTTTCTATGGCTTTTTGTACCTCTTTTTCTTCATGTGTTCAATACTTATTCCCTACCTCAGGGTAGGGAACAACTGTGGTCCATCTGTGACTACCTCACAGACTGACCACAGTTTGTGAGAACCCAGGACTGTGTGTCTGAAACTGACATAACTATTGGCCCAGGAAACACGCACGCAGGCTCAGGTAAGATTCATTAGCTTTATTCAGCAGCAAAGGGTGTTTGGGTGCGTGTATGTGATATGTGTATGGAGTGTGGGTGAACGATGAGTGTCGGGAACAGAGCAGCACGCCGTGCAGCCAGGCAACCCTATGGGAAGAGCAGAGGACAGAAATATGAGCTGGCTTCACCATACAGGAGGTTTCACCTCACTCTCCTGAGCTTTTGGGTTAGCCACTAGCGATGGCCACTAGCGATGGCTACTAGCTCTCCTTCCTCTCCTCCTCTGGTGTGCTCTCTCTGTCAGATGTTTAGCTACACCTCTGCCTCTTTTAGTGATAACGGTAAATGTAATAAATGTTGTCTTTTTGAGGCGCTCGAGGCGAGGTTGTCTGATTTGGAATCCCGGCTCCGCTGCATTGAAACACCGTCTGCACCAGTTACTCTTGACGGACGCCCCTTAGCTGCAGCGGAGCTAGCTAGCATAGCTAACCCCCTTAGTGGTCCTCCGGCTCTCCTCAGCAGCGAGGAGACTGGGTGGGTGACGGTGAGAAGGAAGCCTAGTCGCAAAGCCCTGGTACACCTCCAACCTGTTCACGTTTCTAATCGTTTTTCCCCGCTCAGCGACACACCCGCTGAGAAAAAAACTCTGATCATTGGCGACTCTGTAGTCAGAAACGTGAACCTAGAGACTCCAGCGGCCATAGTCAAATGCATTCCTGGGGCCAGAGCAGGCGACATCGAGTCAAATTTGAAAATGCTGGCTAAAAGTAACTGTAACTACTCCACAATTGTTATTCACGCTGGCATTAATAACATCCGTCTCCGGCAGTCGGAAGTCACGAAACTTAATGTAGAATCGGTGTGTGACTTTGCATAAACAATGTCGGACTCTGTAGTATTCTCTGGGCCCCTCCCCAATCTGACCAGTGATGACACGTTTAGCCACTCGTCATCCTTGAACCGCTGGCTGTCTGTGTGGTGTCCTGCAAATGACGTGGGCTACATTGACAATTGGAGCTCATTTTGGGGAAAACCTGGTCTTATGAGACGAGACAGCATTCATCCCACTTTGGATGGTGCTTCTCATTTATCTAACAATCTGGCATCTATTTTATCCAAATTTCCAAAACCTTGACTACTCAGAGTTGGGACCAGGAAGCAGAGTCGCAGTCTTACACACCTCTCTGCAGATCCTCTTCATCCGCCACCCCTCAACTTAGCCCCTGTCTTCCCCATCAGAGAATCATTGTCTGCTCCCTCCAAAGTAAATAAAAATATAATATTTAAGCATCCCAAAGTGATTAAGCAAAATATTGGTAAAACTCAAATTAAACAAAGCCTCTGAATTGAATGATTTGGCCTCTGTTCCTCCTCATAATTTAAAAATTAAATGTGGTTTATTAAATATTAGGTCTTTACACTCCCAAGTCTCTGTTAGTCCATGATCTGTTAATTGATCATCAGATTGATTTAATATCCCTTACAGAGACTTGGTTAGGGCAAGAGGATTATGTTGGTTTAAATGAATCAACTCCCTCTGGTTATTTAAACTGTCAAAATCCCAGAAGTTCTGGTCATGGAGGAGGAGTAGCAACAATTTACCATTCCAAATTACTAGTTAATGTAAAGCAAAAAACATGTTATAATTCCTTTGAGGGCCTGGTCCTCAGTATTGGGCACTTTAGCAATTTTAGGTTAAACCCAATTTTATTTGCCATAGTTTATCGTCCCCCATCAACCTACTCAGAATTTTTATCCGAATTTGCTGATTTCTTAGCTGATTTAGTGCTGAAATCTGATAGAATAATTATAGTAGGGGACTTTAATATACATGTGGATGTAGATAGTGACTGCCTTAATGTGGCATTTAATTCAATATTAGACTCGATTGGGTTTTCTCAGAAAGTAGGAAATTCTACTCATTACCTCCACCATACATTGGACCTTGTTCTGACATATGGCATAGAAATAGAAAATTTTGTAGTGTCTCCTCATAACCCTGTACTGTCAGACCATTGTTTGTTAACCTTTGATTTTACTATTTCTGACTATTTGGCTCCTAAAGAAAAATATTGTTACAGTAGATGCCTCTCAGATGATGCTGTTACCAAATTTATGCAGATTGTTTCCTCTATGCCATGTGTCAACACAACGGAAATAAGCTATAGACAGCTTGCTCCTTCTGTAATTGATAACACGGTGGATAGTGTTACAGCTTCTCTGCATCAGACTCTAGACTTGGTGGCCCCTTTAAAAAAGAAAAAGTCTAATCAGAGATTTCTAACTCCTTGGTTCAACATAGAAACGCGTAGCTTAAAACAGAAGACTCATCAGTTAGAAAGAAAATGGCGCTCCACTAATTTAGATGAAATCTATTTAGCTTGGAGAAATCATCTTTTAATCTATAAAAAATCTCTTAGAAAAGCTAGAACGAGTTGTTATTATTCTGCATTAATAGAAGAGAACAAGAATAATCCCAGGTTTCTTTTCAGCACTGTAGCCAGGTTGACAAAGAGTCAGGACTCTGCCAATCCTAGCATTCCCTTAGAGCACAGGTGTCAAACTCATTCCATGGAGGGCCAAGACCCTGCAGGTTTTACTTCCACCCAGTGTCTTCAGCAGGTGATTTCTCTGAATTTCTTCCTACTGATTGCTGATCAGTGAAAACACGTGCTGAAGAGACTGGGTGGAAGTAAAACCTGCAGGGTCTTGGCCCTCCATGGAATGAGTTTGACACCCCTGCCTTAGAGCTTACTAGTCAGGACTTTATGAACTTTTTCAATAATAAAATTTCATCCATCAGAGATAAAATCAATCAGATTCTTCCCACAGTTAACTTAAATACTGTAACTTCTACAACTCCTTCAGTTGATGTCTGTCTTGATGAGTTTACTCCAATCGACCTTTGTGAGTTAGACAAAATATTTTCCTCATCCAAACCTTCAACTTGTCTTTTAGACCTTATTCCTACCAGGTTATTTAAAGAAGACTTCCCACTTATCGGTAGCTTTATTCTTCATATAATCAATTCTTCATTAACTTTAGGCCATGTACCGCAGGTTTTAAAACGGCTGTAATTAAACCCTTACTCAAAAAGCCAACGCTAGATCCAGGAGCTTTAGCTAACTATAGACCAATCTCTAATCTCCCTTTCATTTCAAAAATCTTAGAAAGAGTTGTTGCTACGCAATTATTTGACCACCTGCAGGGAAATGGTTTACTTGAAGAGTTTCAATCTGGGTATAGAATCCATCATAGTACTGAAAGAGCCTTAGCAAAGGTCACTAATGACCTCCTCATCGCATCTGATAATGGACTGGTTTCTGTACTTGTCCTTTTAGACCTTAGTGCAGCTTTTGATACTATCGATCCTAATATTCTACTTGATAGATTAGAACACTATGTTGGACTTAATGGAACTTCGTTGCAGTGGTTTAGATCTTATTTATCTGATAGGTTCCAGTTTGTTCATGTAAATAATGAGTTTTCTTTCAACTCAAAGCTTAGTCATGGAGTTCCACAGGGATCTGTGCTAGGCCCTACTCTTTTTAGTTTATATATGCTTCCGTTAGGCAACATTATTAGAAAGCACTGTATACATTTTCATTGTTATGCAGATGACACACAATTATACCTGTCAATGAAGCCAGATGATAGTAATCAATTAGCCAAGTTAGAAGCCTGTCTTTAGGAAATCAAAGCTTGGATGACTTGTAATTTAGTTAGTTAGTTAGTTAGTTAATTCCCTTCACACCAAGTTGGTGTATATGGGCGGCGCCTATCTCCGTTTCTCAGACCCTAGGCCACACAGCTACTGTAAGTAGTGAAAGCTACAGCGGGGGGTCAGTCCTCTGGTAGCTCTGTGTGTAACTTTACTTTCCCCATTCCATTATGCGGAGCACCACTCTAGAAGGCAGAAAGCACCATTTTTATATGGTCTTTGGTATGACCCGGCCGGGATTTGAACCCCTGCCTCCCGGTTGTGGGGTGGATGCTCTACCAACTGAGCCACCACTCCGGTTTGACTTGTAATTTCCTGCTATTAAATTCAAATAAGACTGAAGTCATTCTTGTTGGTCCAAAAAACCTTAGAAATACCTTTCCAAATCAAACTTTCAGTTTGGATGCGGTTACTCTTTCTCTTAATAGCTCTGTGAGGAACCTTGGAATTATTTTTGATCTGTCCTTCAATTCACATATTAAATTTGTTTCTAAGACTGCCTTCTATCATTTGTGTAATATTGCCAAGATTAGGAGCATCTTGTCTCAGAGTGATGCTGAGAAACTGATCCACGCTTTTGTTAGCTCGAGATTAGATTATTGTAATTCTTTATTATCAGGCTGTCCTAAAACATCTTTAAAAAGTCTTCAGCTGATCCAAAATGCTGCAGCAAGAGTTTTAACAGGTACTAGAAAGAGAGATCATATCTCTCCGGTTCTGGCCTCCCTTCATTGGCTTCCCATAGAGTTTAGAATTAAGTTTAAAATCCTTCTTCTTACTTACAAAGCTCTAAACAATCAGGCTCCTTTTTATTTAAAAGATCTGATACTACCGTATTATCCTAACAAAACACTACGCTCCCAAAATGCAGAATTACTTGTAATACCTAAAAAAGTACCAAAAGTACAATGGGAGGCAGAGCCTTCAGTTATCATGCTCCTCTCCTGTGGAACCAGCTGCCAATCTGGATTCGGGAGTCAGACTCGATCTCTGTTTTTAAGAATAGGGCTAAAACCTACCTTTTTGATATAGCCTACAATTAGGGAGGGATCATGTGTTTCTGAACCCTCCCTTAGTTATGCTGTTAATAGGTTTAGTCAGCCGGGGGACCTCCAATAATGCACTGGGCCTCACTCCTTTCTTCACTCTCAATGAAATATTTTTTTTTGCTGGTCATTAACATCTGTTTGTTCTCTCCCATAGATTGAGTTCCCATCGTGCTGTTTGCTCTCTACATGTCTGTTCTTTTCATCTTCTGTGTCCCCTCACCCCCCAGCCAGTCGCAGCAGATGACTGCCCCTCCCTGAGCCTGGTTCTGCTGGAGGTTTCTTCCTGTTAAAAGGGAGTTTTTCCTCTCCACCGTCGCCAAGTGCTTGCTCACAGGGGATCGCCTGATTGCTGGGGTCTTTCTGCAACTGTGGGGGATTCCCCCTACAGTTGATAGTGCTATGAGATGACTGTTGTTGTGAAATGGCGCTATATAAATAAAGTTGAATTGAATTGAATATGCTGAGTGGTGCTTACTTGCAGATGGGGAGGTGGCTGGCGTTGGCTAAGGATCTTCGGCCTGGGAGACAGCGCCCTGCTGCGCACACGATGAGGCGTGGAGATGAGGAGAGAGGAGATGGGGAGGACAGGAGAATCCGCCGCCAAGGAATCCACCTGTGCACAGGGGAGAGGCTGGTAGACAGGTAAGTGATAAAACAGCTTACGTGCTGTAGTGAAGATCGGCAGGACGGGAAGAGACAATCCTGCTGAGGGTTTGAGCGCGTAGAAACACAGACGGCTCCAGACCGATGCTCTGGGCCGAGTGGGCTAAATAGCCTGTGATTGACGAGGCGCAGGTGTGCGCGCAGTTGAGGTGGATGACAAGGAGCGGCGAGTTGTGACAGTACTCCCCCCCCTAGCAGCGCCTCCTGGCGCTGGCTTATCCGGGTGCGCCCGGTGGAACTCCGTGATGAGATCTCTATCTAGCACAAAAGAAGAGCGCACCCAGGATCTCCACTCCGGGCCATATCCCTCCCAGTCCACCAGGTACTGCAGCCTGCAACCTCGACGCCGGGAGTCCAGGATGGATGCAACCCCCCAAGCCGGGTGGCCGTCGATCATCATGGGAGCGGGCAGTGCCCTAGGGGGCGGACAGAGTGGGTCGGAGATCACGGGCTTGATCTTAGACACATGAAAAGTGGGACACACACGGAGGGAGGGGGGGGAGGGCCAAACGCACAGCCACCGGGTTGACAATTTTGGAGACGGTGAAGGGACTGATGAAGCGTGGAGCCAGCTTCCTCTTCTCGGCCTTAAGATTAATGTCCCGGGATGACAACCAGACCTGTTGGCCCACCTGGTAACTGGGGGCCGGCTTCCTGTGGCGATTAGCCGTGGTGCTGTTGCGCGCCGCCGTGTGTAAAAGCGCCTCGCGCGCCCTGGTCCACAAGCTCCGGCAGCGTCTCAGATGCGCCTGAATGGATGGAACGGCCAACTCACTCTCCTGCTCGGGAAACAAGGGGGGGGGGGGGGTCGTAGCCCAACGACGCCCGGAAGGGGGACATCCCGGTAGCCGATGACCGTGTCGCGTTGTGAGCATACTCCACCCAGGCCAGGTAGGAGCTCCAGGAGGATGGGTTGGAGGAGGTGACGCAGCGCAGGGCAGCCTCCAGCTCCTGATTGGCGCGCTCACACTGCCCGTTGGATTGAGGGTGGTGACCGGAGGAGAGACTCACCGTGGTCCCCAGGGCATTGCAAAAGCACTTCCACACTTGGGACACGAACTGGGGCCCCCGATCAGATACGACGTCCACTGGGATCCGTTGCAGCCTGACCACATGTTGGACAAGGAGGTCGGCCGTCTCTCGTGCCGAAGGGAGACCCCGGAGCGGCACAAAGTGGGCGGCCTTGGAGAACCGATCCACAATCGTCAGAACAGTGTTGTAGGTGTTGGAGACAGGGAGACCAGTAATGAAGTCGAGGGCGATGTGTGACCAGGGCCTGCCCGGGACCGGCAGGGGATGGAGTAGGCCTGTGGGGGGGGGGGGGGGGGGGGGGGAATTCAGGGTCTTGCTAGTAGCACACTGGGGGCAAGCCCGGACGTAATTGGTGACGTCCTTCTGGAGACCGGGCCACCAGAAAGAGCGTTGAAGGAGGTCCACCAGTCGGGAGACGCCAGGGTGACAGGCGAGCTTGGACGTGTGGGCTCAGTGAATGACCTCCCCCCGAACTGCTGATGGAACGAAGAGCCTCCCATCCGGGCCGCCGTCAGGGTCCGGTTCGGTCTCCTGCGCCCTCTGGATCTTGTCCCTGATGGACCAGGAAACCGCCCCCACAACACATGAACTGGGCAGGATGGTGTGATCCAGCTCCTCCGGGGCCTCTGGGGCAAACTGTCTAGATAGGGCGTCGGGCAACCCATTCTTGGAGCCTGGACGGTAGGTGATTGTGAACCGGAACCGAGCAAAGAACAGAGACCAGCGCGCCTGGCGAGCATTCAGACGTCTGGCTGACCTCAAATACTCTAGGTTCTTGTGGTCCGTCCAAACCACAAAAGGCTGAGCTGCCCCCTCCAGCCAGTGACGCCACTCCTGCAGCGCGAGCTTAACAGCCAGAAGCTCCCTGTCGCCGACGTCATAGTTGTGCTCAGCCGCCGACAGGCGCCGGGAGAAGAAGGCGCAGGGCCGCTTGACTCCATCCACCAGTGACTGCTGGGAAAGCACCGCCCCCACCCCCGTGTCAGATGCGTCCACCTCTACCAGGCACTGCAGCGCGGGGTCAACCTGGGTCACTCCGTCTTCAGGGTCTCGAACGCGGTCGCTGCCTCCTCGGTCCACTGGAAGGGCACCTTGGGAGAGGTGAGGCGGGTCAGGGGAGTAACGATGGCGCCGAAGTTGGGAACAAAGCAATGGTGGAAATTGGCAAAGCCGATGAAATGCTGCACCTGTTTCCTGGAGGTAGGTGTGGGCCACTCGACCACCGCTTTAACCTTGGTGGGGTCGGGGAGGATCTGGTTATGGGAGATAACGAAACCCAGGAAAGAGGTGGTCTTGGCATAAAACTCACATTTCTCCGCTTTGATGTAAAGTCTGTTCTCCAACAGCCGCTGCAGAACCCGCCTCACGTGGGCTTGGTGCTCCTCCCAAGACCTGGAGAAGGTGAGAATGTCGTCCAAGTACACGAAGACAAAGAGCCCCAGGAAATCTCGCAGGACGTCGTTGATGAGCCACTGGAAGACGGCGGGAGCGTTGGTGAGCCCAAACGGCATTACTAGGTATTCAAAGTGGCCGCTGGGCATCCGAAAGGCCGTCTTCCACTCATCGCCCTCCCGGATCCGGACGAGATAGTAGGCGCTGCGGAGGTCTAACTTGGTGAACCAGGTGGCCCCCTGGAGGGAGTGGAAGGCGGTGTCCATGAGTGGCAGGGTGTACCTATCCTTCACCGTGATGTCGTTGAGGGCTCTGAAGTCGATGCACGGACGCAGGGACCCATCCTTCTTTGAGACGAAGAAGAAGTCGGCACCGAGCGGGGACGAGGAGGGGCGAATGATCCCAGCGCTGAGCGACTCCCTGATGTAAGTGTCCATAGCCTCGCATTCAGGAGCAGAAAGGCTGTAGAGGCGGCCAGATGGTAATGGCGCCCCCGGGCGGAGGTTTATGGCACAGTCATATGGACGGTGAGGAGGAAGAGACATCGCCTTGGACTTGCTGAACACGAGCCCCAAGTCATGAAACTCCGGGGGCACCAGGGTGAGATCTGGAGGAGAGGAGACTGGAGCAGGCGGAGGAGAGGATGGGGCGCAAGCCGCAGACTGGAGACAGGTGCCCATGCAGAAAGAACTCCATGAGAGGACACTTCCGGATTGCCAATCGAGCACAGGGTTGTGTAGGCGCAGCCACGGGTAACCCAGGATGACGGGGGCCGCTGAGGAAGACAGGACATACAGGCTAAGGTCCTCTCGGTGGTTGCCAGAAACTATAATTGACACCAGCCTGGTGCGGTGTGTCACTACTCCCAGGGGCGAGCGAGAAAGGGTGACAAGGTTGAGGGGAGCTGACAACGGTTGACAGGGAATACCCAAACGGGTTGCCAGGCTCTTGGAAATAAAGCTTTGCTCTGCCCCTGAGTCCACCAGTGCGTGAGTGAGGTGCCCGGTGGAGTTGTGGCAAAATCTATTGGGCAAGGAGCAATTCATGAGGGGATTTGGCCGGTTAGTGTCCGCGAGGCCCCCTACAGTGACTCGCGGACCCCCCCGTTTGGCTTGACTGGGCATTGCTCCCCGGTATGCTGGTCGCTTCCGCAATACATGCAGAGGCCCAGCTCCCGGCAGTGTTGTCTCTCCACTAGGGGGAGCCTGGTTCGCCCGACCATCATCGCCTCTGGCTCATCAGCGGACTCCGGAGCGGGTAACGCCAGGGGGCGAGACTGAGGGGCGCGGACAGAGAATCCGCGTGGGGGGCTGACAGACTTCCGCTTGGCAGCCCGCTCCCGCTGCCTGTTATCCAAGCTAATGGTCAGAGAGATTAGCTTAGACAGTCGCCCTGGAAGGTCCCGGCTGGCCAACTCATCCCGCAGACCAGAACTGAGGCTGCGGAGGAAGATGCTGCAGAGGGACGCCTTACCCCAGCCAACCTCCTCCGCTGCCACCCGGAAGTCAACAGAATCAGAATCAGAATCAGATTTATTGCCATTGTTCATGTAGTACACAAACTAGGAATTTGTCTCGGTGCGATGCTGCAGCATAAAACATGAAAAAATAAAAGATAGAAATAAAAACTATACATGCAATAAAATGTAGAATATGAATGAGTAATACTAGTCAAAGCAATTTTAAATATATTAGCGAGTAGCAGATATTGTGGAGTACCACATAGTGCAGTCGGTAATGCAAAAAGAAAACAGTGAATTGGCATGAGTCTGGTTGAGCTGCTGTACATAGTGCATGAGAGTCTAATAAGTCACTTAGTGTTCAGCAGTCTGATGGCAGAGGGGAAGAAGCTGTTCATGTGACGGGAGGTTTTAGTCTGAATGGACCGAAGTCTTCTACCTGAGGGGAGGGGGGCAAACAGTACGTGACCAGGGTGTGAAGGATCGGCTATGATCCGGCCTGCACGCCTCCGAGTCCTGGAGATGTACAGGTCCTGGAGGGATGGGAGCTTGCAACCGATCACCTTCTCAGCAGTGCGCATGACGCGCTGCAGCCTTAGTCTGTCCCTGGCAGTGGCTCCTGCGTACCACATGGTTATGGAGGTGGTGAGGATGGACTCGATGATGGCCGTGTAGAACTGCACCAACATCTTGGTGGGTAGCTTGAGCTTCCTCAGCTGCCACAGGAAGAACATCCTCTGCTGGGCCTTTTTGATGAGGGAGCTGATGGTCGGCTCCCACTTGAGGTCCCGGGTGATGGTGGTGCCCAGGAAGCGGAAGGAATCTGCAGTGGTGATGGGAGAGCCTGTGAGGGTAAGGGGGGGCAGAGGGGTTGTGACTTTCCTGAAGTCCACGATCATCTCCACTGTCTTCAGAGCGTTCAGCTGCAGGTTGTTGTGGCTGCACCAGGACGCCAGCTGGGCCACCTCTCTCCTGTAGATGGACTCGTCACCGTTGGAGATGAGCCCGATGAGGGTGGTGTCGTCCGCAAACTTGATCAGCTTGACAGACTGGTGGCTGGAGGTGCAGGAGTTGGTATACAGGGAGAAGAGTAGGGGGGAAAGTACACAGCCCTGGGGTGATCCGGTGCTGATGCTGACGGAGTCTGAGACAGTCTTTCCCAGCTGCACATGCTGCCTCCAGTCCGTCAGGAAGTCGGTGATCCACCTGCAGAGGGAGTCAGACATGTTGAGCAGGGACAGCTTGTCCTGGAGCAGAGCGGGGCGGATGGTGTTGAATGTAGAGCTGAAGTCCACAAACAGGATCCTGGCGTAGGTTCCCGGGGAGTCCAGGTGCTGCAGGATGGAGTGGAGGGCCAGGTTGACTGGTTGACTGCGTCGTCCACAGACCTGTTGGCTCGGTAGGCAAACTGCAGTGGGTCCAGGAGGGGAGTGGTGATGGTCTTGAGGTGGGGCAGGACCAGGCGCTCAAAGGACTTCATGACTACAGAGGTGAGCGCTACAAGTCTGTAGTCGTTAAGTCCAGTGATCCGTGGCTTCTTGGGGACAGGGATGATGGTGGAGGTTTTGAGGCAGGTCGGCACGTGGCATAACTTCAGGGAGGTGTTAAAAATGTCTGTGAAGACAGGAGTCAGCTCTTCCGCACAGTGTTCAGTCTGGAGAACTGTCTGTGCACGTCCTGCTCACTGATGACAAGGGCGGGGGGGGCGCCTTTGATGAAGTGGGGACCGTGGAGGTAGTAGCGCTGGGGGAGGGGGGGAGATGGACACAGCTGACGAGGTGTCAAAACGGGCATAGTGTTGGGACAGCGTAATCTGCCGCCGACTGGCTGCCCTGTTGGAGGCCAAGGAGCCAGTCAGCGAGGACGCTGTCATGACGCGAGTGGTCAAACACCTCGAGAAAGTCCCGCACGAACTGGTCATAGGAGAGGTTCGCGTAGCTGGGCTTCGACATGACGGCGTAAGCCCAAGCTAATGCTCGCCCCTCCAAGAGATTAGCCAAGTAACCAATTCGGCTGTGGTCTGAAGGAAAATCCCCAGGAACGCGCAGGAACACCGACTCACATTGTAAGATGAACCCCCGTGCCTCACCGAGCTTCCCGTTGAAGCGAGCAGGAGTTGGGATCGGAGTGAGCCGGGTTGGCACTCCTGAGCTAGGCTGGCCAGCCGCGGAGGCAGCCGAAGCTGATCCGCCATGATGAGCCGGGGGGAACGCCTGCTGGGGGTCAATACGGTCCAACCGGTGAGTTATTGTGTTTTAATTGATTTAACATTACTTGCTGCTGATGGGCTATCAAATCCACCTGAGCCTCAAGGGTGGAAAGACGGCGTGCGAGCCCGCTGTCCACTGGGCCGCCCTGCTGGAGCCGTACCAACATAACTATCGGCCCAGGAAACACGCACGCAGGCTCAGGTAAGATTCAATAGCTTTATTCAGCAGCAAAGGGTGTTTGGGTGTGTGTATGTGATATGTATATGGAGTGTGGGTGAACGATGAGTGTCAGGAACAGAGCAGCACGCCGTGCAGCCAGGCAACCCTATGGGAAGAGCAGAGGACAGAAATATGAGCTGGCTTCACCATACAGGAGAGATATGCTGAGTGGTGCTTACTTGCAGATGGGGAGGTGGCTGGCGTTGGCTAAGGATCTTTGGCCTGGGAGACAGCGCCCTGCTGCGCGCACGATGAGGCGTGGAGATGAGGAGAGAGGAGATGGCGAGGATGGGAGAATCTGCCGCCAAGGAATCCACCTGTGCACAGGGGAGAGGCTGGTAGACAGGTAAGTGATAAAACAGCTTACGTGCTGTAGTGAAGATCGGCAGGACGGGAAGAGACAATCCTGCTGAGGGTTTGAGCGCGTAGAAACACAGACGGCTCCAGACCGATGCTCTGGGCAGAGTGGGCTAAATAGCCCGTGATTGACGAGGCGCAGGTGTGCGCGCAGCTGAGGTGGATAACAAGAAGTGGCAAGTTGTGACAGACACCATCATCTCCAGTACAGGGGCCCCCCAGGGAATAGTTCTGGCTCCCTTCTTGTTCACTCTCTACACTGCTGACTTTTCACACAACACGCCACACTGCCATCTACAGAAGTTCTCTGATGACTGATGAATCTTCAGCCTCATCTCTGATGGGGATGATGCAGAGTATAGAGGACTTAATCAGGACTTTGTGGACTGGTGCCTGTGGAACTGCCTCCAGATCAATGCAAGGAAAACCAAGGAACTGGTGGTGGACTGCCGCAGGTGTGGACAACCCCCCACAGCACCGGTAAACATCCAGGGAACAGACATTGAGATTGTGACATCTTAGAAGTACCTGGGTGTTCACCTGAATAATAAACTGAACTGGACACACAACACCAACATGCTCTACAAGAAGGGGCAGCACAGGCTGCTCCTTCTGAGGAGACTCAGGTCTTTTGGAGTGCAAGGGGCACTCCTTAAGACCTTCTACGATTCTGTGGTGGCATCAGCCATCCTATTTAGAGTGGTCTGCTGGGACAGCGGCATCATCGCAGCCGACAGGAAGAGACTGAACAAGCTGATCAAAAAAGCCAGCTCTGTTCTGGGGCGCCACCTCAACCCAGTGGAGGAGAGAGGAGAGAGGAGGATGGTGGCTAAACTGTCATCTCTGCTGGAGTCCAAGTCCCACCCCATGCAGGACACGCTGAATGCGCTAAGGAGCTCATTTAGGGGTAGGCTGTGCCATCCTAAGTGCTCGAGGGAGAGGTTCCGCAGGTCCTTCCTACCTACGGATGTCAGACTTTGTAATCTAACTGGTGCTGCTCATAGAGGCCGTATTTTACGTCACAACTTTGCACAATGGCGGTTGTCCCCTCCAATACACAAATAAGACAATTGTAGCGCCCATATTCATAACTGTATGTAACTGTATGTAGCTCACATATTTGCATGCTTAGGTTTAAACACAGAAGGACTGTGGGCTTGCAATGTGGATTGACCTCACGCCTCAAATGGACAATGAGTCTGGGCCACCTGCGGACTAAGAGGAAGGACAGAGGCTCAGGGAGGAGAGCCTGAAGGAACTTCGGATTAAGCGTGAATGGAAGGATGTAACATGGATGTGTGACCTTGCCTTTGATGTACGTTATGAATAGAAAGATTTGATGTAACGTGAATGTGTGACTTTTGGTGTGAGGGATGAATAGAGGGATTTGACTTGAGTGGGTGACTCTGTCTGTGGGGGTGCATGATATATATATATGTGTGGGTTTATTGCAGCACTTCCTCTTTGTTTCTGTCTGAGAGAGAAAGAGAAGGCTGGAGATGTAAGATGCAATAAACTGGAACTAAAAAGCAACCAGTCTCATCATTTCGTGATCTCCACACAATTACAATTATTATCGAGGGTGGCAACAACACTGTTCATTCAAATGTGAAATATACTGTATGGATCCATATTTACTGTATATTTTGCCGGATAATTTAACTGCACTGCTGTTGATACCATCTAACTGCAATGTTCCTGCACTGTGTATATAACTGTGTACATATGTATATTTATTTATTGCTTTGGCTAACCAATTGTTATTTTATTATCTTATTTACTATTGCTCTGAGTGCTGCTATCCCTTTGCTGCTGCAATCCTGGAATTTCCCCATTGTGAGACTAATAAAGGCTTATCTTCAGCTCTGGCAGACATGGGTTGCTTCTGGGCTTGCTGTTTGACATTGGTGCATCAGCTTGCTGTTTGACATTGGTGCATCAATTCAGAATCTTCTACGTAAAGTGATATGATGCATCTAAAAAACTATTGTTTCTCCCACTTCTAATCTGAATGTTGATTTTGTCATTATGTACTTGTAAAGTATTTTTAAATGTTTTAATCTTTGAGCTTAAATGCATAAAGTACCTTAACCATGCCTCTTTACAGCAGTAACCTTGTTCATTGATATGTACAGTTTAATCACTAACGCTACAGTCCAGTGCATCACGATGAAGGCTTAAACAGCATGACCCCTTTAGCTACGGTACCTAGTGACATTAATGCCTCTAAGTATAAATAGGTTACATCCTTAGAGTGAGAGCTGTCTATACTTAGCAGCCAAGTATTTTTTTTTCCTTTATTTTTGTTTTCTACATGTATGGCCTTTGCCTGTTTTGACCTTGACATCCTGGGAAATACTTCTTTGTTGGATTTTAGACATTTTAGTTATTTTTATTAACCTGTTCTTGTTAACCTGTCCTGAAGGAGCCGCTCTTTGTGTATGACCATCTTACTTTAAAGACGCATTCCAGTGGATATAAATCCCCTATAAAAACAAATCTATGTTGTCTAAAATGGTATCTCATGCCCTTTGTTCTACAAAAAAACTTTCATTGTCTTACATTTTCATATCAAAATCTTTTCACTCCACCCCTTTCAAATGCCAGAATCGAAGATTACTAGGCCCAACCACATACCACAAGGCTAATAGTGGCTAGCACTACATTATCAGAATAAATTATCAAATAAATTTATTATCAAATAAATCCTGTGATGAAAAGACTTACTGGTTGAAGGACATGCCCAGTTTTATGCACGGTGGCCCAGGATAAGGACTGAAATTGCATTGGTCCTTAAAAGCAGTTTAATGGTAAAACCTGTGGGTGACCCCCACAACAGACTGGGACAAGCAGAGCGCTCAGCTAGAGCAATTAGCAGGACAATGGCTGATATCAATAGGCAGCCTCTCTTTGTCTAGTTCAGGCGCCAGTATCCTGCTGTTATGTATGACTCAAATGCAAATGTTCATGCTTCCTGCTCTGACTGTGATGCAAATGTCCTTGCTTACTGCTGTGCCTTTCATGTATTGTCTGTAACTGGGTATATAAGCTGACTGAAATTCATATGCTCTCTCTCTGACCACCACTTCTGACTACACGCATTGCCTGTATCTGCTGAGGAGAGCCTCCGGGCTCGCTCCGGCGCGCATGCACGGCGCTGGAGTGAGTTCTCGTGATGGCGGTATGATTAATAAACTTCATGCCGCCACAAAACCCATCTTAATTTGGGTCAAGTTTTCAAAGTAGTTTGTTAAAAAATGCTAACTAGCCTGGAGGATAACTTCAGTTAGGCCAGAGAGTCCTGATTGGCTCAACACTACCCATGTGCCAGCACCACGAATAGTTACGTCACCAAAAACATTCCATCTCAACTCGCCTTTTTGCAGGGGGTGGGGCTTAAGTTAAACTTTACAGCAAAAACAAAAATAGACACAGGAGACATTTGAGCAATTTTGCTCTTGATGTGTTTTAAATCATAAAAAACATGTTACAGACATGTTAAGAAAAAAAGCTTGATTTTTGGCAGTGTCACTTTAAGTACTAACTAAGTTTACTGACTTATATTTTTATCGAGTCTGATCCCTTCTTCTGAGTCACCTCCAGTCATTACAGTTTTGACACCGTCAGCAGGTTGATACATAAACCCAAGCATAAGAACAGACAAGAGAAATCTGACTTGTTGTTCAAACACATTTTATGGCAATCCCAATTCACAGGTTGTTGCTTAATTATGCTGTCAGTTCATTACCATCCTGCAGCATCTTTTGCTTTAGAGAACTTTAAAGGAATTTAATTAATTTAGCCCCTGGTGTGTCTTGGCTTCAAGTTCAGGTTCAGGTTCAGGTTATTTTATTTGTACCCGTAGGTAGATTTGTTTTGCAGTCTGGTGACATCCATATTTACAAGCCACAATTACATTCAACATAAACACAAACACAGGCACACATGAAGCTGACTATAAACATGATAAAAATACGCAAGGCTCCATCAATCAGGATATAAAGACAAAGAGATGAGAGAAAAACCAGAGATAAGAGAGAAGGGTCATATTAAAAAGTTAAAGACTAGTCAAAGAGGTTAAAAACTCAAAGGTCTAAAACCCAATAAAAGATTTAGAACCCAAATAAAATCCTACAAAAATAAGTAAATATAAAATGGAGTTAATAGGTACCATAAATAGGTTTATGGCTTGTCATAAACTGGCCCAGCAGGGGTGGAAGGAAGACCCAAATGCTGGAACCGTGAGTTGCTGGTGAATTTAATTAAACACAAAAGTATAACACACACAAAGTTTACAGGACTTGGCAAGGGTAGGCTATTAGGAAGCATAGTCCAAAATAGCACTGCAGCTAAGGCGTACAGAAACACTGGTGAAGATGTGGGACGTACGTCAGGACTACAATGAAAAGAGAGAGAAATGAGACGGGGAACTCCCATCTGAACATGGAGAGAAAAGACGCAAAGCTTATGTCTGGATATTGAGAAGGACACTGCACCGAGAAGCAGAGCAGCGGTCCTTAAATAGTCAAAAAGGAAAGGAACACAAATGATAACAAATGAGAAGCAGGTGTGGGTGACATGAGCAAGAGTAATAAGAACAAACTGCTAACAGCTGTGACAGCCCGCGAACTTGAGTTAAAGAGGAAACAACACACGCGGCTGTCACAATAAAAGCACAACCTGGAAATGTCATGAACCAAGCCGGTTTGTCCTTCGGGCTTGGTTCTGGCCTTTCGGTGTCTCACGTTCATCTGTGTACGGTGGGGGAAAAAAGTATTTAGTCAGCCACCAATTGTGCAAGTTCTCCCACTTAAAAGATGAGAGAGGTCTCCAATTTTCATCATAGGTATACCTCAACTATGAGAGACAAAATGAGGGGAAAAAAATCCAGAAAATCACATTGAAGGATTTTTAATGAATTAATTGGTAAATTCCTCAGTAAAATTAGTATTTGGTCACCTACAAACAAGCAAGATTTCTGGCTCTCACAGACCTGTAACTACTTCTTTAAGAGGCTCCTCTGTCCTCCACTCGTTACTTGTATTAATGGCACCTGTTTGAACTCTTTATCAGTATAAAAGACACCTGTCCACAACCTCAAACAGTCAGACTCCAAACTCCACTACGGCCAAGACCAAAGAGCTGTCAAAGGACACCAGAAACAAAACTAGACCTGCACCAGGCTGGGAAGACTGAATCTGCAATAGGTAAGCAGCTTGGTGTGAAGAAATCAACTGTGGGAGCAATTATTAGAAAATGGAAGACATACAAGACCACTGATAATCTCCCTCCATCTGGGGATCCACACAAGATCTCACCCCGTGGGGTCAAAATGATCACGAGAACGGTGAGCAAAAATCCCAGAACCACATGGGGGGACATAGTGAATGACCTGCAGAGAGCTGGGACCAAAGTAACAAAGGCTACCATCAGTAACACACTACACCGCCAGGGACTCAAATCCTGCAGTGCCAGACATGTCCAGGCCCGTCTGAAGTTTGCTAGAGAGCATTTGGATGATCCAGAAGAGGACTGGGAGAATGTCATATGGTCAGATGAAACCAAAATAGAACTTTTTGGTAAAAAACTCAACTTGTCGTGTTTGGAGGAGAAAGAACACCATACCTACTGTGAAGCATGGGGGTGGAAACATCATGCTTTGGGGCTGTTTTTCTGCAAAGGGACCAGGACGACTGATCCGTGTAAAGGAAAGAATGAATGGGGCCATGTATCGTGAGATTTTGAGTGAAAACCTCCTTCCATCAGCAAGGGCTGCACGGTGGCGCAGTGGCTAGCACCGCGGCAGCACAGTTTACCCTCGGCCGGGGGATCGCGGGGATCGTGAGATCGTGGGTTCGATCCCTGCCCCCGGCCAACAGTGATCTGTGTGGAGGTTGCATGTTCTCCCCGTGTTTGCGTGGGTTTACTCCGGGATTTCTCCTGTTTCCTCCCACATGCTAAAAACATGCAGGTTAGGGATATGGGGCGCTTGCACACGCAGCGACTGGCAGCTGGTGGCTTGTCACCGGACTGCAGAACAAATCTACCTACGGGTACAAAATAAGTCCAAAAAAAAAAAAAAAAAAAAAAAAAAAAAAGGGCATTGAAGATGAAACGTGGCTGGGTCTTTCAGCATGACAATGATCCCAAACACACCACCTGGGCAACGAAGGAGTGGCTTCGTAAGAAGCATTTCAAGGTCCTGGAGTGGCCTAGCCAGTCTCCAGCTCTCAACCCCATAGAAAATCTTTGGAGGGAGTTGAAAGTCCGTGTTGCCCAGCGACAGCCCCAAAACATCATTGCTCTAGAGGAGATCTGCATGGAGGAATGGGCCAAAATACCAGCAACAGTGTGTAAAAACCTTGTGAAAACTTACAGAAAACGTTTGACCTCTGTCATTGCCAACAAAGGGTATATAACAAAGTATTGAGATGAATGAATGAATGAATGAATGAATGAATTTATTTCGGATAATACAGTACAGGTTAAAAGAAACTGTATAATATAACAACAAGGTCAAATTAGACAAAGACTCCTTCTACTAAACAATTCCACTTGAGTTATCCGAAATGGGTGATGGCTGAAGCCGCAGCTTATATTGCCCACCCATATTCCATCCAAGAATTCAAAGAAAAAAGAGTAAACAAGACAAGAGTGATTACAATTTTAGAACAAAGCTAAGACAAAGTGTGACTGAGAGAAAAAGAAAAAAGAAAACTAAGCTAAGCTAAGTTAAGCGGTTACTATTCAAGACAAATCTAAGACAGAATGTCACAGAGAGAAAAAAAAAAAACACAAAAAAAAAACTAAGCTACAACACAACACAGGCTGGATATGTCAATCCTTATGTGAGTTTACATGTCGTCTTGTAAATATGTTTGGAGTATTTCTTCCTTTAGTTTTTGTTTAAATTGTCCAAGCGTTGTACATGATTTTAATTCAGGTCCATAATCGTTCCATAATCTGACTCCTTGCACTGAAATACAGTGTTGCTTGGTGGTTGTTCTCACTGTAGGCTTTTGAAATATACATGTTCCTCTGAAGTGATATCGTTTCTCCCTTGTTTGGAACAACTTTTGGATATTTGCGGGCAGTGATAAATTCTTCACTTTGAACATTATTATTGCGGTTTTAAAGTCAACCAGATCTTTCAACTTGAGAGTTTTTTTGTTTAAGAAAAAGTGGGTTTGTTGGTTCCCTGTAAGCTGCTTTGTTTATTATTCTAATAGCTCTCTTTTGAAGCATAAAGAGTGGATATATGTTTGTTTTGTATGTATTTCCCCATACGTCAGATGACCTTTTGTTATTGACCAAATACTTATTTTACCGAGGAATTTACCAATTAATTCATTAAAAATTCTTCAATTTGATTTTCTGGATTTTTTTTTTCTCATTTTGTCTCTCATAGCTGAGGTATACCTATGATGAAAATTAGAGACCTCTCTCATCTTTTAAGTGGGAGAACTTGCACAATTGGTGGCTGACTAAATACTTTTTTGCCCCACTGTATTTGTGTATTGTTTTATCTTTTGAGTTTTCTTGTAGTTTCTACGTTTCCTAGTTTTATTCCATAGCTGTTGACACTGTTTTCTGGCCAGCAGCTGTGAGGCAGCCTTGTTTGGCCTGCACGTTTGTGGGCACCGCCTGACGGCCTGCTGATCCAACCATGCCCCCTCTCTCTTGACAGTCAGCTGGTTCCACTCCCTGTAATTACTTTTCCCGCTTCTCGCCCAGGTGCACCCAATCTCTCTGCCATCAGTGTCTGTATTTAAGTTACTCATCTGCTGTCTTGGGTTGCTGGATTATTGTGTCTGTCTTGGCCACTTTCAGCTGTGGTCTGCTTTCGCCACACTACGCTGTGGTCTGCCTGCAACACGTTCCATCGTGTTATCCGTAAATGATTCCTGTTGCCATTTTTGTATGTCTGCACTTTTGGGAACTGTGAGGCTTTACTTTAATAAATGTGTCTGTGGTGTAACCTGCACGTAAATCCATCTCTCTTCTTCTCAGTACGCTGCGTAAAAGCACACGGGGAATTCACGACAGGAAATCACTGCTACATACTAATGCAGAGGATATGCAAAGAATGTTGACTCAATAATACATCACAAAAAGAGGACAGAAGGAGAAGGTGAGGGTAGGCACCTGTCAGACAAGCAGATAATACTAATGGTAGACACAATATGAAACTGGACGGGACTAGGAACAATTAAACTAAGAAACAGGAATTCTAATCATAGGCCTACATATAAATAGGAAATGGAAATGGGGAATACAGAAAATAATCAAACACAAACTGAAAGCATGAGCACGTCCCATCCCCCCCCCCCCCGTGCTCAGCATCATGACAGAGCCCCTCCCTCAAGGGGTAGATGCAGACACCCCCAGGTAACATGAAAAAAGAAAAAAACACAAAAAGAACCCCCCCACACATCCAACAGGAACAGAAAAACAACCCACCCCAGGAGGGCAGTGGGAAACCCAGGCCAGGAGGGCCCAAAACAAAAAACCCGCTCATGACCCACAAAACAGAACAGATAAAGTGGCTTACAGAAAACTTAGGCCCACTGGGCAAGAAAATAAGGCAGTTCAAGTGGCTTGCAAAAGTCCCAAAGCCACCAGATCACATGGTGGGATAAATCGGGTGGCCTCCCAGAGTTCCTAAACCACCTAACCAAAGGGCGTAGTCCGCCCCTTGGAGTCGGCAGCTGGAACCCGTGCCTCTTATGGACCACCGGGACTGCGGCATGGAAACCAGACAACGAGGATGACTGATCAGAGGGGAAACCAGACGAAAGGATGGCTGGCCAGTGAGGAAACCAGACGAAGAAGATGGCTGACCAGTGAAGAAACCAGGCAAAAAGGATTGCTGACCAGAATAACTGGCCAGACGAAGAGGACGACTGACCAGTGAGGAAACCAGGCGAAGGAGATGACTGATCAGCAGGAAAACCAGATGAAGAAAACAGCTGATCAGTGAGGAAACCAGGCAGCGAAGATGGCTGATCAGTGGTGACCTCAGGCGAAGATGGATGACCATTGGTGACCACAGGTGAAGACGGATGACCCTCGGCGACCTTAGGCCAAGACAGATGACCCTCGCCGACCTCAGGTGAAGATGGATGACCCTCGGCAACCTCAGGCGAAGGCAGAGGACCATTGGTGACCTCAGGCAAAGGTGGAGGACCGTCAGTGACCTCAGGCAAAGGTTGGCAACCCTCGTGACCTCAGGCAAAAACAGATGCCCTTCGGTGACCTCAGGCAAAGGCTGACGACCATTGGTGATCTCAGGCGAAGATTGATGATCATCAGCAGAACCAGACAAGGACTCAGACAAAGAAGAAGACGCAAATACCAGATCAGTATCACCGGCAGCAGTGGAGCCTGGCAAGGAAAACTCAGGAGCAGCTAGCAGCTGCAACTGGTTCTCCCCACCATGAGCAAAGCAAGATTTCTCTGATATTGCCATTGTGAAGACAAACAAGAGATCTTGCCTTAACTCAAGCTCCACCACCGTCCAGGACTCCGGCGAATCAGGCTGGGGCGTCTCGAGTCCATCAGTCTGGAAATCCCTCCCCGACATGGCCACCTCAGATGGGGAGGAAGAGATAGACACTGGAACACAATTACTGGCAGCAGTGGAGCCCGGCGAGTCGAATTCAGGAGCAGAGGGCATCTGCAACTGATGCTCCCCACCACAAGAAAGACAAGATCTCTCTAAAACTGATAAAGTAAATGGTATTCACTTATATAGCGCTTTTATTCTCATCTCTTGATGACCAAAGCGCTTTACAGATCCTGCTGTCCACCCATTCACACACTGATGGCTGCATGCTACCTAACATGGTGCTTCCAGACCCGCCAGGAGCAATTGAGGGTGAAGTGTCTTGCCCAGGGACACAACAGCAGGATATCCGGGGAGAGCAGGATTCGAACCGCCAACCATGTGGTTATTGGACGACCTGCTCTACCTCCTGAGCCACTGCCGCCAACAAAGTAGAAGCAGAACAGAGTACTTCCCTTGTCTCGAGCGCCACCGCCGTCCAGGACTCTGACGACTCTGCTGCGGCGACCCAAGCAGCAGGCATGATGGAGGGTGAATCTGGCGGAAGCCCAGTTGTGGCAGCTGCCACTGGTGGAATTCCAGGCATGGCGGCTGACACTGGCGGGACCCCAGATGAGGCGACTGACACTGGTGGACCTCCCAAAATGGCGGCTGAAGCTAGGGAGCGTTTCACCGATGGCGTCAGGTCCTGTGATGTGAAAACCAGGGGACACTCTCTTGTCGGCTCAAGCTTCGGGATCCAGGAGGTGCTCCTTTCTCGTCCAGGATGTGGCTGCAGGGCCGGAACAGGGCTTTCTGGAACCGCAGGTCCCGCCATCATCCGGCAGCTCCCTCCCAGAACTGGCAGACAATCAGGAAAAACAGAGAGGGACACAGGAGAAGCAGGTGAGGATAAAGCTTTGGTTACAGCAGCCGGTGGAGAGGGTTCAGCCAAAGTGAATAACTGCTGCTGATCTCCCCCTCCGGGAATAAGACAAGACAATTAATTTTTGAATGTTAAAAAATGAAAGGATACTTGCCTTAGTTCCCTGGACTGGTGGTTGCTGCTGCTGTAGGACTGGATAACTCCCCCTCGTTCACTGCAGCGGGTGAGGGCACCAATGTGGAGAGGGGAGGAGCTGGCCCTGCAGACCTGAGGATGGCCGGATTCTCAGCAGCAAATAGTGATGTCGTAGAGAAGAGGGGGACAGCAGTGGAAGACAAAGAGGATGAAGATGATGGGACAGCCATCAGGGAGAAATTCTGATATGAAGAGGAGGCTGCTGCTGTGGTTCTCCGATGCGGCGAGGGAGGAGCTGCTGGGGTGGCTGAGGAGATCCTCAGGCAGGATGTAATTGGGTGGCGGCGAGAGGCTGAGTGTATCTGCACCAGGGGACGCTCTTTCGTCGGCACAGGTACAGATGGGGAAGAGATGGGGAAATCCAACCATGCTATAGTCCATGTGAGCTGACATCCCAGCAAAAAACATGAACTTAACAAACTTTTTTTTTTCCTCTTGTCCTGTCAGGCAGCTAGGCAAGCAGAACAGGGATCTGTCACCCTTATTGTGCCAAAACTGATTTACTTTGCCAAGAGGAGCTTATACAGTACCTAACTGTGTATTGTATATTGTCGTAAACTCCTCCTGTAATAACTTTTAATACTTTATTTTAATTATTTTACCCATGGAAGACCCAACAGGATGGGGAAGAGGGAAAGAAAGTGTGTGGAGGGGGAAAGAAAAGGGAGGGGAACAGACAAAACAAACAAACAAACCAACAACTAAAACAAAAAAAGACAAACTGCTTCTTCCACCAAAGATGTCTCAACACGAGTCTGGTTTCCGCACCTGTTAAAGGAGAGACACTTGTGCATGTACGTCTGCGTACATATATATGAGAGCACGCGCAAACCAAGTGTTTGCATGTGAGTGGTTTGTCAGGAAACATATGAAGCGGAGGGCCGGTCGCAGCAGCTCTCCCCCCGGGAACCCCGAGCAGGCAAGACAGCGCTACCAACCCCCACAGGGCACAAATGTCCGAGGTCAGCAAGCCCCAGGAAAGTCAGGCATCCGCTGCCAGAGGTACGATCAAGGGAGGCCGGGCTGCTCAGCGGCCTGCGCAGCGAGCCCATGCCCCCGGGCCCACCTGACCCCCAATTCCCCAGCGGAGCCAATGCCCGCCCCAGGGCCCCAGGCACCGGGAGGCCAGTGACCCCACCCCCCAGGCGCGAGCCCCCCAGGCACCCCCACAGCAGGCCCACCCCAGCGCCACTGCTGCACACCCTGGGGACCCCATGCCCAAAGAAGTCCCCCCACCCACAGGAGCCCACATTACCAAGAGGCACTACCCCCCTTAATCCAGCACCTCCCAACTCGCAGACACACCCTTCCCCACACCTTCACAACCACATGCTCCCATGCGCACCCATATGCACTAACTCCCTCTCGCTCACCTGGACCAACCCATTCTCTCTCACTCCTGTACCCATTCAAACTCACCCCTCATTCACCCTTGTTTCATCAGGCGGCTGCGAAGCAGATGCAGCGAGCCTGAACACACTACCAGTGCCCGGCAGTGACCAGGGAGACCACCGGCGTAGGCCACAGAAGCAGACCCCCACCCTCGGTGTCCACCTGAGCAACCGATCAGCAGACCACTGCAGGCGCCCCGAGATGCCACCTGACATACAAAGCGCCACACAAAACCGACCCACCATCACCACCTCCATTCATCACCCCCTCACTCTCACGTGCACTCATATTCAGTCCCCCTCTCACTCCCTTGGTTGTATCTATACATTCAGTAGCACCCAGGGATTTTGACAACATGATAGGTCCCAGGCTCCCCACCCGGCCCCCACGCCCCCAGCAGGAAGAGGGCAACAGGGATGGGGGAAGACCCCCCCCCCTCCCCCCGCACAAAACATGGTGGGTGTATATCAGCTATATGATGTAATTGTGTGTAAATGTGTGGACTACCAAAGTGCAATTAAAATTGGGGGGATAGTGATTGGAGCACCACTAGCCACTGAGATGGGCAGCAGGATCCCCATCCCCCCAAGCCCTCAGTGTCTAAAATGCAATTAAAATTGAGGTGAGTGCAGCCCCACCGCGCAGCAAAGGTTTCCCCTTCACTGACACAGTGCGGCACACCCCCACCTCAAAGCCCTAAATGTATCAAAGAAGATGTATATTCCACCCAGAGTCAGGGGGAGGGGGAGGGCGGGAAATAAGACTGGGAGGTAGGCAGTCTAAAAGCGAAGCCGTCCCCCTCCAGAAGCCAGCTTGCAAACTGGTTCATGAGGCCACCCACTGCCCCCAAATCCCAACCCAGGGGGAGGGCTGCCAGTGCAAGCAGCCCAGGACCCAACAGCATCATGCCCCGGCGCTCCCAGCACCACAAAAATGATGGGGAAGCCATACCAATTCCCACTCATCTTATACACACAAACATGGACAACAATAGTCGCAATGGTGAACAATGGGCTGGACCCACATGCCACCCCACATGCCAAGTGACACCCCTAAGCACCCACGCAGGCCCATAACCACCCACCCCAGACGCACACCGACAGCCGCAGGCCGCCCTGCAACCACAGTCACCCCGGAGCAACCCGATGGAAGCACGGCCACTAACCCCCACCAATGGCCCCCCCAACCACCCCCAAGCACCAACACACACCTGCCGCCAATGACACCAGGGGCAATGCGACAAAGCACCTCACCCCGCGACACAACAGCAGGATGGCTGGGACAAGCAGGCCCGAAACGGCAACCCCCATGCCACTAGATGGACTGCCCCACCCCTGCAACCCAACAAAGTTCTCCTACCCATACACACATCCTCCACCCCCAGACATCCACCCACAGGTAACCACACCCATACACACACGTACCACCACCCACCATCACACATGCCCACCTACACCCACACACAGCCCCACCTGCCCACTCAAAACACACACATCGGCTTCCGCATCCGTTCATACACAAGCCCCCACTCACACCCACTCTCACACACAGACACACACACACACACACACACACACACACACACACACACATGCACACACACACCCGCAGACTCCAGTGGACGGGGAGGGCGACCCAGGATTCAGGCACCTATCCCAGAGTGCCACCAGGGCCCCAGGGAAAACACGACCCCGTCGCGCAAGGACGCACTGGGGCCAACCCGCACCACCAGCGCACACCCAACCCCGGCCCAGGGGGATCCTCCCCCCCCCCGCCCCAGGAGGCGAGGCCAACCGGCTGGGGGCCACAGCCCAAACCCACAGGACCCCCAACCAACTTCCCCCCCAGGGCCAGACAAACGGCCACCCTGGAACAGGCCCCCTGGACACCCGCAATTGGGGCGCAGCCAGCCGGCAGAGGTGCCAAGGAGAGTGAGCCACCGCCCACCACCCCTCAGATTATAGAATTAATAAGTGGGGACCAGAGAGAATTGAATTCTGCCAATTGATTATTTGAGGAGGCTGACAATCTCTCCCGGCTAATATAATCCAATAGTAAGTTATTATAATAAGTCATGCATAAGTTATTTCTTGATTTCCAATTCATGAGGATAGTTTTCTTTGCGATGCATAAGGCAGTGAGAACCATGTGTGACATCCTTGCATCTATATTTATTTCACTTAAATCACCCAATATGCAAAGTGTGGGTGAGGGTGGGACACTATACTCAAGCCATGCCGACAAGTCCTCACATGTCTTCTGCCAGAACTTTTGAACCGGTGCACAGGACCACATAGCATGCATATAGCTATCCGGGACATTGCTGGTGCAGTGAGAGCAGATATTTGTGTGACTCAGGCCCATTTTGAACATCCTTTGTCCTGTGTAATGAATTCTATGTAGAACTTTATACTGTATTAGTTGTAAGTTAGAGTTTTTAGTCATCTTAAAAGTGTTTAAACATATTTCTGTCCAGAAACTTTCCTTCTTATTGATTGATAGGTCTGTCTCCCATTTTGATATTGGAAGAGATACAGACTCATCCAGCTTTGATAATAGTCCATGTATTTTCAATATCAATTTAGAGGAACGAAGATTTAGAAACTCTGCCACCTTAAGTGGTACCTCTAAATCTGTCTGATTAAGATTAAAGCTTGCTTTTATTATGGATTTAAGCTGTTGGTATTCAAAATACTTTTTATCACTGGTGTCATACTGTGACACTAGTTCCTGAAATTGAATAAAATTTCCACCTTGAATAAGATGTTCTAAATTATTTATTCCCTTCTCTTGCCATAGTGGAAATTTCAATGTCCTCTTTTGTTGCAAGATATCAGGATTATTCCAAATGGGTGTGAGTTCACATGGGACAAGTGAAGATCCCGTTATTTTTAAAAATTTCCACCAAGCTGTCAGAGAGGAGCTAATATTAATACTTTTAAAACAGTCATGGCGTTTAATACAGGGACTTATATAAGGTAAGTCAGAGATATTTAGCGACCCACAGAGAGCCTGTTCAGCATCTTTAACCATGGGTTTCCTAGTGGGGTTGATTTTGTCCATTTTGAAACAAACTGCAGTCTATTGGCTAAAAAGTAATTTAAAAAATTTGGTAGATCTAAGCCTCCACACTCTTTTGCTTTTTGAAGGGTTTTTAAACTAATCCGTGATGGTTTATCCTTCCATACAAATTTACTTATATTTGAGTCTAGAGACTTAAACCAGGCCATTGATGGCTGGGTGGGAATCTGAGAACAAATAGTTGATTTTAGGAAGGGCCATCATTTTAACGGTTGCGACTCTTCCCATTAGTGATAAAGGTAGTGTCCTCCAAACCGTAAGTTCGTCTTGTATTGTTTTTAAAAGGGGAATGTGATTTAGTTGCAATAAATCTGAGAGCCTGGGGGAAATATCTATTCCTAAATATTTAATATTACCTGATTGTATTGGAATAGTAGATGTATTTGAGAAATTGCAATTTATAGGTAGAACATATTGATTTACCCCAGTTAATAGAGTAGTCTGATAATGATGAAAATTTTATCAATGAGCGCCACTGTGTGAAGAAGAGATCTTTGTGAGTTTTCAAGGAAAATCAATACATCATCAGCATAAAGACTTATCTTGTGTTCTTTTTCTCCAGTTTGAATACCTCTGATATCAACATTTTGTTGTATGGTTGCTGCTAATGGTTCAATAAAGATGGTAAAAAGTGAGGGAGAGAGTGGACACCCCTGCCTAGTACCTCTCTGGAGATTAAAGCTTCGGGAAGTCTGATCATTTGTTCAGACAGACGCAGCTGGACACCTATATAGTGTTTTAATCCATTTTATGAAAGATGAACCAAACCCAAACTTGTTTAACACCATAAAAAGAAATTTCCAGTTAACACGGTCAAAGGCCTTCTCTGAATCCAGGGACAAGGCTGTAGTTTCTACATTATTGATCTTGCAGTAGTCTATTAAATTAAATAGCCTGCGTGTATTATCAGCCGAGTGCCTACCCTTGATGAAACCTGTTTGATTTAGGTGTATTATAAACGGAATTATCCTTTCCAGTCTTTTGGCGAGAGCTTTGCAAATTATTTTATGATCAACATTCATAAGTGAGATGGGACGGTAGCTGGATGGAAGTGTAGGCTCTTTTCCAGGTTTAAGGAGCAGGATAATACTAGCCAAATTCATATTTGGAGGGATTACATTATCTTCTTTAATTTGGTTCACCATTTTAAAGAAAGTAGGTGCCATCAAAGGCCAAAATTCTTTATAAAATTCTACAGGAAAACCATCTGGTCCCGCAGCTTTGTTGTTTGGGATGTGCTTAAGTGTCTCCTGGAGGTCAGACACCTCAAGAGGTGCATCCAGAGCTGCAATCTGTTCATTATTTAATCGTGGTAAGTTAATATCGTTCAAAAATGTATTTATCTCTGAGGCAGGTGGGTTAACCTGAGATGAGTAGAGGTTTTCATAAAACTTTCTGAAGGAGTTGTTTATTTCTTCAGGCTCTTTGCTGGTGAATTTAATTAAACACAAAAATAAAGACAAAACCTTACAGGCCTTGGCAAGGGTAGGATATTAAGAAGCATAGTCCAAAATAGCACTGCGGCTAAGGCGTACAGAAACACCGGCGAAGACGTGGGACGCATGTCAGGACTACACTAAAAACAGAGAGTAATGAGACAGGGAACTCCCATCTGAACATGGAGAGAAAAGACACGAAGCTTATGTTTGGATATTGAGAAGGACGCTGCACCGAGAAGCAGAGCAGCGGTCCTTAAATAGCCAAAAAGGAAATGAACACAAACTATAACAAAGGAGGAACAGGTGTGGGTGACATGAGCGAGAGAAATCAGAACGAACTACTAATAGCCGTGACAGCCCATGGACTTGAGCTAAAGAGGAAACAACATGCTAACTGGCCTGGAGGATAACTTCAGTTAGGCCAGAGAGTCCTGACTGGCGCAGCACTACCCATGTGCCAGCACCACAAATGGTTACGTCACCAAAAACATCCGTCTCAACTCGCCTTTTTGCAGGGGACGGGGCTTAAGTGAAACTTTACAGCAAAAAAAAAAATAGACACATGAGACATTTGAGCAATTTTGCTCTTGATATGTGTTTTAAGTCATAAAAAACATGTTACAGACATGTTAAAAGCAAAAGCTCAGTTTTAAGCTCGACTAAGTTTACTTACTTATATTTTTTTTATCGAGCTTGATCCCTTCTTTTGAGTCACATCCAGTCATTACAGTTTTGACACCATCAGCAAGTTGATACATAAACCCAAGCATGGTTAAGAACAGTCAAGAGAAATTTGACTTGCTGTTCAAACACATTTTATGGAAATCCCAATTCATAGGTTGTTGCTTAATTACACTGTCAGTTCATTACCATCCTGCAGCATCTTTTGCTTTAGAGGACTTTCAGGGAATTTAATTAATTTAGCCCCTGGTGTGTCTTGGCTTGTCATAAACCGGCCAGCAGGGGCAGAAGGAAGACCCAAATGCTGGAACCGTGAGTTGTTGTGAATTCAATTAAACACAAAAATATAGCAAACACAAAACTTACAGGACTTGGCAAGGGTAAGATATTAGGAAGTATAGTCCAAAATAGCACTGTAGCTGAGGCGTACAGAAAGACTGGTGAAGATGTGGGACGCATGTCAGGACTACACTGAAAACAGAGAGTAATGAGACGGGGAACTCCCATCTGAACATGGAGAGAAAAGACACGAAGCTTATGTCTGGATATTGAGAAGGACACTGTGCCGAGAAGCAGAGCAGCGGCCCTTAAATAGCCAAAAAGGGAAGGAACACAAATGATAACAAATGAGGAACAGGTGTGAGTGACATGAGTGAGAGTAATCAGAATGAACTACTACAGCTGTGACAGCCCACAAACTTAAGCTAAAGAGGAAACAACACACGCTGCTGTCACAATAAAAGCACAACCCGGAAATGACTACTACATACTAATGCAGAGGATATGCAAAGAATGTTGACTCACTAATACATTACAAAAAGAGGACAGAAGGAGAAGCTGAGGGTAAGCACCTGTCAGACAAGCAAATAAGATAAGATAAGCCTTTATTAGTCCCACAACGGGGAAATTCCAGGATTGCAGCAGCACAGGGATAGCAACACTCAGAGCAATAATATAGAAGATAAGAAAATAAGAGCAGTGAATATACATATGTACACATAAATGCATAAATATATATATATATACACAGAGTGGAGCATTGTAGCTAGATGGAATAAACAGCATAACTGTCTATTTAGTTACCCCACATAGTATGAATATGCACCCATACATATTGTCACCCTCCATAGCAACTGATATTGTCCTAGTTGTAAACTGGAGGGGACCATTTGTGTAAGTCTGTTGCATCTTTTGTATTCAATACTATTAGGTCGTCACATTTTTTTGCTATTTCTGCGAGCAGCCCTGCTTAGGTTGTAAAGTCTGACAGCCGTAGGTAGGAAGGACCTGCGAAACCTCTCGGTCGTGCACCTAGGATGATGTAGCCTACTGCTAAATGAGCTCCTTGTAGAAGAGCTTGGAATAACGAGGCGATGTGATTTATAAACCAAAGTTTATTATCAGCTTCGCTCCTCTAACAAGTCTCATCTCAGTGCAGAAGCAGAATAAGAGGTCGAACACATTCAGACCTACATACTTATACCTACACATAACAAAAGACATTGCACATCAAAGCTGACATCCCGCATTAGCTTAATCCCCCCTCCTTTGTCTTCCTACTCCTCCACCTGACCCTGGTTGGTCAGGGCGATCGATCTCCTCCATTGTCCTCTGTCTCTTCCACCTCGCCCTGGGAAGTCAGGGCGATCAATCTGGTCTCCACCGCTGCGCTTCGGATGCTCTTTGATCTTCGCTGGCGGTTGAGACCTCTTGTCCTGTTCTGAGGCGTGAGGTCGTTGCACATATGTAATCACCAAACATTCTAACATGCTTATACATATGTAGGTTATGGGATATATGATTAATATAACCCACAGCCCCCCCCCCCCCAAACGACTAAGAAAAGGACAATGAAAGTAAGTCCACAGTTTAAGATAATTTCTATGACATATTATACTGTTAAACCTCTTGACAAGGAAGAAACTTTCCAGCAGCCATGCTCCTGTAGAGAATTCAGTGGTAACCATAACAGCGTAGTAATATCACAAATCAGTCTTAAAACTGTCACGGCACAATCTGATAAAATAGTTAACAACTTTTGGTTAATTTGCATCAGTCCCTGTGCCGTCTGGGTTTTAATCTTCTCCCGAATCTGCTGTGGGTCCGCTTGGGCGTCCTGGCGGGACCTTCCTATAAGGAATCTGCAGCTTGGGGAGGACAGTGGTTATTTGTTCCCTGCAGGGGGGCTGAGTCTTTTTTCTTGGGGGGTCTACCCCGCCGAGGTGCTCTCGCCAACCGTGCAGGTTCGTCTCTCAACAAGAAGGCAGGTTTAAGTCTGTCAGTGCTGACTGTTTCTTTTCTGTCCCCTAAATCAAGCACAAAATGCTTATCACCAGGTTCCAGCACTCTGAATGGTCCATCATATGGTGGACGGAGGGTTGGTTTTAAAGCTTCATGCCTAACAAAAACAAATTTGGCATTTTTTTAAAGCTTGGGGGACAAAAACCCGTGGAAAAGAGTGATGTGCCGGTCCGGGAAGAGTGTCCGGTCCGTTGCTGCCAAAAGCCTCAGGGCTGGAAGATGCCCAGGCTCTGGGTTCTCTGGTAAAAACTCACCTGGGAGTCTGAGAGGTTGTGCAAACACTAACTCTGCTGGGGAGGCGTCTAGATCCTCTTTAGGCACAGAACGCAACCCCAATAAAACCCAGGGAAGTTTATTTACCCAATTTGTATCCGTTAGTGAGGCTCTGAGGGCGGCCTTTAAAGATCTGTGAAAACGCTCGCATAACCCATTAGCCTGAGGGTGATAAGCGGTGGTGCGGTGAATTGTCGCCCCTAAGCTGCTGGCCATGGCTGACCAAAGCTCTGAGACAAATTGAGGCCCCCTATCGGACGTGATGTCCGATGGGACGCCGAAACGTGCCACCCAGTTTGTCAAAAAAACGCGAGCGACTTCCGCCGCTGTGGTTGACGCCAGAGGGACCGCCTCAGGCCAGCGCGTAGTACGGTCTATCATTGTTAACAGGTGTGTGAAACCTTGAGACGAAGGTAGTGGTCCCACGAGGTCGACATGAACATGGTCGAACCTTCTAGCTGGGATTCGAAAAGGCTCTAGAGGGGCTTTTGTGTGTTTGTGTATTTTGGCGCACTGACAAGACAGGCAAGTTTTTGCCCATTCCTTTACATTTTTGCGCAGGCCGGGCCACACAAACTTTTCGGCGACCATTTTAACCGACGCGCGCACACCTGGGTGCGCGAGGGAGTGAATTGAGTCGAAAATACAGCGGTGCCATGCAGCTGGGACTACCGGGCGAGGTCGGCCGGTTGAGATGTCGCATATTAGGGGGGGTACACCGTCGCGTAAACCCCTTTCCTCCAGCCTTAACCCTGTTGGTCCAGACAGGAGTGCGCGCACGTCCGCGTCACTGCTTTGCTCCTCTGCCATGGCTGCGTAATCTATCCCTACGTGAATTGGGGCCGCGTACATGTCCGCGTTGGCGAAGAGTTCTGCGGCTGAGGTAGTATAATCTGTCTCCTCGCGCTCTGGCGATGTCACAGCGCGAGAGAGGCAGTCTGCTACCACGTTAAGTTTGCCTGCTACATGTCAAATGTCTGTGGTGAACTCTGAAATCGCAGCCAGCTGTCTTTGTTGCCTGCCTGACCATGGTTCTGAAATTTTAGCCATCGCAAAGGTGAGCGGTTTGTGGTCTACAAAAGCTGTGAAACGCCGCCCTTCTAACCAGAACTGGAAGTGGCGGATGGATAATTGAAGCGCTAGCAGCTCCATGTCAAAAGTGCTGTATTTACGCTCAGTTTGGTTTAACGATTTGCTGAAAAATGCCAAAGGTTGCCAGGTTCCGCCAACGTGTTGTTCCACAACTGCCCCTATGGCCAGGTCTGAAGCGTCTGTGGTTAGCGCAATGCGGGCCGAGGGATCAGGGTGAACCAACAATGTGGCGTTCGCTAGAGCACTTTTTACTTCCGCGAAGGCGCGTTCGCGCTCCGGGGTCCATTCGACCGCGTTGGAAGGCTTTTGTTTTCTGAGCGCGGTATACAGGGGCTGCATGAGTTGAGCTGCGCGGGGGAGGAAACAGTTGTAAAAATTAACCATTCCCAAAAATTCTTGCAGCGATTTGACCGTTTGTGGTCGTGGAAAATTTTTTACTGCGCGAACTTTGTCTGGCAATGGGACTGCCCCCTCCGGTGAAACTCTGTGTCCCAAAAAATCAATTTGTGACACGCCGAATTTGCATTTGGCTGGATTGATTATTAACCCGTGCTCTTCTAGTCTCTGAAAAACCGTAGTGAGGTGTTGTTCGTGTTCTTCCTCTGACGGGCTGGCTACCAGCATATCGTCGAGGTAGGCGAACACGAAAGGGAGATCGCGTAATACCGCGTCCATCATCCGCTGAAAGGTTTGAGCAGCGTCTTTGAGGCCAAACGGCATCCGCAAAAATTCAAAAAGACCGAAAGGGGTTATTACAGCCGTTTTAGGAATGTCTTCCGCTCGGACGGGGACTTGGTGATAGCCGCGGACCAGGTCTATTTTAGAAAAAATGCGCGCACCCGCCAGATGTAGTGAGAAATCTTGGATGTGAGGAATTGGGTAGCGGTCATGCGCTGTCGCATTGTTTAATCTGCGGTAATCGCCGCACGGTCTCCAAGAACCGTTGGTTTTTGGGACCATGTGTAGTGGCGATGCCCAGGGGCTTTTCGAGCATCTAATAATGCCTAATTTTTCGAGGGTGGCAAACTCGTCCCGTGCTATGGCGAGCTTGGTCGCGTCTAAGCGCCGAGCTTTGGCGAACACGGGTGGGCCTGATGTGGGAATGAAGTGTTCAACCCCGTGTTTCGCTACTGTTGCTGAAAATTTTGGAACTGTGAGTGCTGGAAATTGGGGGTGCTGTTGTGACGCTGGCCTGCACGGGTGGTGGAGAGACTCGAGCTGAGCAGGGGATAGAATAAAATGACAGTGCATTAACCAAGCGTCTATTTGCTAGATCGACTAACAACCCATGTGCACACAAAAAATCAGCGCCCAACAAGTTAAAACTCACCGCCGCTACAATAAATGTCCATCTATAGTTGCGGCCGTGAATGCAAAGAGGCAGGCTCCTTTCACCGTAAGTGTCAATGATCGAGCCGTTGGCTGCCATCGCTCCATTTCCCCGGGGACCCATGGCCCGGTCTGCGTGGGAAGGGGTGATAAAACTCAGTTGAGCTCCGGTGTCGATCAGGAACTGTCTCCCGGTGTGTCCGTCAGTCACATACAGAAGTTTATTTTTTTCGCCGAGAACCGCAGCCGTTAACGGTCCTCGGTTTTGGCGTTTTCCCGAACTTTTGAACTTGCAGGGGGGAACACATTTGTACGCCCCCTCGGCGAAACGGTGGTGGTAATAGCAGATGTCGTTCCACCTGCTGCGTCTTGGTCGTGTTGCCACCATGGTGGGTGGGCTCTGCTCGGTTGTCTGTGGTTCTCCGCTGCTCTGGGCATCCGCGCTGAGATCTGCAGATGCTGCTGTGGCAACCTGTTCCCCGCAGGCGTTGATGAGTCGCTGCGCTTCTCGGGCCAGCGCGCGGAAGTCCTGCTGGGTGCTGCACCGCATGTTGATCAGCGTCCCTCTCATGTGTGGCGGCAGAGTGCTGAGGAAGATGTGTTGGAAGAGGAAGTTGTCGTTGTCCTCTTCCTTGAGCTGCAGCATGTCCTCCATGAGGGCCTTGGGTCTGCATCCTCTGTGGCCGTAGATCGCCAGGATCTTCTCTGCTCTCTCCTCGGCTGAGGGGACGAAGTTCTCGACAATGGTCACCTTCAGCTCTCTGTATTTGTCATGGGCGGGCGGCTGTCAGATTATGCTCTGCGCACATCTTGACGTGGCAGCGTCGAGTTTGGCGATGATGTGATAAAACTTCGTCTTGTCCGCCGTTATGCCCGCCAGTGCAAACTGAGCCTCAGCTTGCTGGAACCACGAGCTCGGGTCTTCCTGCCAGAATTCTGGCAGCTTGACGGTGACGGCGCTTGTGTGGGCCGTCCTTGATGTGTCCACCAGGTGAGAGCGCCTTTCTTCTGCTCTCACGGCGGGGCTGGGGATGGTGCTCGGTTGAGCCCTCTCTTCTGCCGTGGGGGAACGTCTTCCATCCGTTCCTCTGTCTGCATGGGCACCGGCGCTTGCCTGGGTCGCCTCCGATGAGTCAATCGCGGGAGAACGTTTCTGTTCCATCCTCACGTCTGGTCACCAGTGTAGAAGAGCTTGGAATAACGAGGCAATGTGATTTATAAACCAAAGTTTATTATCAGCTTCGCTCCTCTAACAAGTCTCATCTCAGTGCAGAAGCAGAATAAGAGGTCGAACACATTCAGACCTACATACTTATACCTACACATAACAAAAGACATTGCACATCAAAGCTGACATCCCGCATTAGCTTAATCCCCCCTCCTTTGTCTTCCTACTCCTCCACCTGACCCTGGTTGGTCAGGGCGATCGATCTCCTCCATTGTCCTCTGTCTCTTCCACCTCGCCCTGGGAAGTCAGGGCGATCGATCTGGTCTCCACCGCTGCGCCTCGGATGCTCTTTGATCTTCGCTGGCGGTTGAGACCTCTTGTCCTGTTCTGAGGCGTGAGGTCGTTGAACATATGTAATCACCAAACATTCTAACATGCTTATACATATGTAGGTTATGGGATATATGATTAATATAAACCACACTCCTCAGTGTTTTCAGTATGTCCTGCATAGGGTGGAACTCAGACTCCAGCAGAGATGACAGCTTAGTCACCATCCTTCTCTCTCCTATCTCCTCCACTGGGTCAAGGCGCTGCCCCAGGACAGAGCTAGCTTTCTTGATTAGTTTGTTCAGTCTCTTCCTATTAGCTGCTGTGATGCCACTGCCCCAGCAGACCACTCCAAAAGTGATGGCTGATGCCACCACCAAATCGTAGAAGGTCTTCAGTAGCACCCCTTGTACACCAAAAGACCTAAGCCTCCTCAATAGGAACAGCCTGTGCTGCCCCTTCTTGTAGAGTGTATTGGTATTGTGTGACCAGTCTAGTTTATTGTTCAAATGAACACCTAGGTACTTGTAGGATGTCACCATCTCAATGTCTGTTCCCTGGATGTTTACTGGTGCTGTGAGGGGTTGTCCTTGCCTGCGGCAGTCCACCACCAGCTCCTTAGTTTTTCTCGCATTGATCTGGAGGCAGTTCCAATGGCACTAGTCCACAAAGTCCTGGATAAGTCCTCTGTACTCAACTTCATCTCCGTTGGAGATGAGGCCGACGATCGCAGAGTCGTCAGAGAACTTCTGTAGATGGCAGTGTGTTGTGTTGTGTTGTGTGAGAAGTCCGCAGTATAAAGGGTGAACAGGAAGGGAGCCAAAACCATTCCCTGGGGGGGCCCCGTGCTGCCAATGATCGTGTCAGACACACGATCCTGGGTTCTCACAAACTGAGGCCAGTTTGTGAGGTAGTCCAGGATCCATGATGACAGGTGCTGGTCCACCCCTGCGCACAGCAGCTTGTCCCTCAGCATCATTGGTTGGATGGTGTTGAAAGCACTGGAGAAGTCAAAGAACATGATCCTCACCGCGTTCCCAGGCTTCTCCAGGTGGAACAGGGAACGGTGAAGGAGGAAGATCACTGCATCCGCCACCCCAATGCCATGCTGGTCGGTGAACTGGAGTGGAACCATCGCTGATCCCACCAGGGGGCAGAGGTGAGAAAGGAGCAGTCTCTCCAGTGTCTTCATCAGGTGAGACGTCAGGGTCACTGGTCTGTAGCTGTTGTTGTACTATTAGATAATACTAATAGTACAAAAATAGATGATCAAAGACACAATATGAAACTGGACGGGACTAGGAACAATTAAACTAAGAAACAGGAATTCTATTCATACATATAAATAGAAAACAGAAATGGGGAAATACAGAAAATAATCAAACACAAACAGAAAGCATGAGCACGGTCTCCCCTCTGTGCTCAGCAGCATGACATGGCTTGGATTATGCATTATAGTGCACATTTTCCTGCAGTTTATGTGCACTTCGTTCCCGTTTCTTGCATTAACGTAAACAAGTGACAGGCTGCTACTGTTATATCGTCAATGGGCTCTCAGCATGCAGCTCAGCCCTGCATGAGCAGAGAGGAAGGGAGTGTGAGGTAACCCATTAACTGGTTAGAGCTGTCAGAGGGGCTGTGACCGCACAAACAGAGCATTTGTGCTGCATTTACGTCAGACAGCAGCTGCGGTTCACGCCTCCCCCCCAGCAATACTATGAGAGTCAGCCACAGAGGCTTAAACACTGGGAAAGAATAACATTACAAGAAGCTCCTGCGTTTACTTTTGCAGACTCTACAATGCGTGCATGCAGCACGCAGACAGACAAATGAGATTAAAGTGGTTGCCCATGGCATTTCCATGGAGGTGACAGGAAAGATTCATACACATACACGCATAAAGCTTCTATAATCCACAACATGACATATGCTATAATCTCAGTTGGCATTTAGTGCACACAGTTGAGTGATTATAACAGGTGTCATGTCATATTTAAAACAGGATTATACTGGCTCTAACCTGCATGTGTCTAGCAGCAAAGTGTGCATGAGGGTGTGAAATTAGCCTGCTCCAGACTCATAAATGGCATTTATTGTTTTAATTAAGGAGTGTGTAGAATGACGTCTACTGTTCTGGTTTTTAACTTCCCACTCTAAATTCTGTGGCACTCCAGGGAAAAATATTGAGGGAAAAAAGAATTAAACAGATCATGGTGGTGCTGGTCAAGGTCTGAGGTTTTCATGTGAAAAAAAATTACCATCTGTTGAGCTGGGTATATGATTTTTCTTCCCAGAGTTGTTTTATTTTTCCCCTCAGACTAGAATCATGTGTGAAGAGACAATGTATAGTAGACTGTGTTTGTTGCCAGAGTCAGTGACGTGTGCAGGCGGGTGAGTGCCCTCAGCGGAAAAGAAAAGCCGTTCACTAACTAGGTCAAACTCTTTTTGATGCTCTGCATGGTGATGGCATAGCCAGTTGTGCACAGATGTGGCTTTAAGGGACTCAGGTTCAGTCAAAAGTGCAAAGTGTTGGTGTAAAATACAACTTGTTGGGAAAGGTAGACTTGCTGTCAAATCTTGCATCAAGACCTTAAAAATTTTGCTCAAGGGAAGTTACAGTCAGATCTGCAATTTTGCAACAATATGTACCATATAAGCCACAATATCTTCCTTGTTTCTTCATTCTGCACTAGAGTAATGAAGCTGGTATAATGCTATGATCCTCATGCCAAGGCTTTACAAATAAAAGCAAAATTGAATTAAGGCAAGATATATCACAGGCTATGCTGGAAAAGATAGCTTCTGAGGCCGACCAGCTGACCACTCCTAACGCGTGATGGTCAAATGGGATTCTGCTATGTGAAGGACTAAGCAGGTCAGACATGAGGACAAGGTAGTTTTGAAAAAAGAAAAAAAAGATGGGTTTTATTGACCCAAAGATGCAAAAATAAACTGTTCAAAAATCAACTTACAACACTGGGCCATCATAAGAGGCCAAAAGATCCAAGATAAACTGAAATCCTAATGGACAGCAGTTACACTGGCACAACCATGCAATTTATTTTAGTTTACTGCCCTCAACTATTGTTTTTCTAGACTTGAGGCATATTTAGATTTTTGCTCCAATGAGTGGGTACAGCACACAATAAATTATATCTAACTATATAAACATCATGTTAAATGGGCTGTATTGTAAACTGAGAAACTAAATAAACAATAAGTTATTTTAAGAGCAATTTTACAGGCGTATGAAACATTTATCTCAATGTTGAGGAAACTGTTGTCTCTTTCACACAGTTGTATGATGTCCCCGTTCTGGCACACTTACTCTTGTACCCACTGTGTTTCCTATTACTACACCTGTCAGATGCTTTTAAGCCCCATTGTTTATTTATCGTTGATGCAGTCTGACATTTCGGACTGTTATCCCTGCTGTCATTCCAATTCATGCACTTGCGTCATTTGTGTTAGTCATTTTTCTTTGTCTGTTCACATTAAACAGCTGTTACCTTAGATGCATGATGCATTAGGAAATACTTTGGTAGGCTTTTTTTGTCTTGGAGATCGCTTATGTTTCAACAAAAGATTCCACAATGACACCACAGTCAGCTCAGATTTTTTTTATTTATTCTTTTCTTTTTACTTTTACTTTTTTAAACCTATATTTTGGTTAAGAACATTTGACCTGTCAGTGTAACCCATTGTAAACCTAAATTAGCATCTCTACATATGGCAGCCATTCAGTTTGAGCATCTGTTTTATTCCAAAACGAGGACTCGTCAGTCTACTTAAGGAGGTACTGATTAGGTGATCATCTAAGCATGGTAAGATGCATGAAAGCTGTGGATAAAAATCAGAGTTACAGTGGAGAAAATAAGTATTGAACACATCAACATTTTTCTCATTAAACATATTTCTGATGGAGCCATTGACCTGAAATTTTCACCAGATATCAGGAACAACCCTAGTAATTTATACATACAAAGAAATCAATGCAACTGTGGTCCGGAAACAAGTTGTATTTAATAAGGTGGAATGACATAGGGAATAAGTATTGAACACATGAAGAACAAGAAGTGCAAAAAGGCATAGAAAACCAAGAAACCAGCTGAAATCCATCAGAATTTAGAAAGCCATCTCATCCCCCATCAGTGCAAATTAATTTCAGCTGGTTAACTGGTTGACTGACAGCCTTTATAAAGGTCTGCGAATATCAGATTGTCACACCACAAAGAACTCATGATGGGAGATAGAAGCAAAGAACTCTCTCTAGACCTTCGCAACCTTATTGTTGCAAAACATAATGATGGCACTGGTGTAACCAGTTGGTGTAACCAGTGCCATCACTGGTTGCCATCATCATTTCCTGGTGTAACCAGGCTCATTTCTAAACTACTGAATGTTCCAGTGAGTACTGTTGGAGCCATCATTCAGAAGTGGAAAGAGCATCATTTTACCATAAACTGGTCATGACCAGGAGCTCCTTGCAAGATTTCTGACAGAGGGGTCAAAAGAATTATCAGAAGAGTTATCCCAAGAGCCAAAGACCACTTGTGGAGAGCTCCAGAAAAACCTGGAGTTAGCAGGTACTGCTGTTTCAAAGAAAACAATAAGTAATGCAGTCAACCGACATGGGCTCTATGCTCATTCACCTCGCAAGACTCCATTGTTGAAGAAAAAGTATGTTGAAACTTGTTTAAAGTTTGCTGCACAACACTTGGGCAAGCCAATTAAATACTGGGAGAATATAGTCTGGTCAGATGAGACCAAAACTGAACTTTTTTGGATGCCACAGCACATTTGGAGGAGAAATGACACTGCACATCTTATCGTGGTGTGGGGGTGTTTTTCAGCACATGGTACAAGCAGACTTCATATAATTGAAGGAAAGATGAATGAACAAATGTACAAAGACATCCTTGATAAGAACCATCTGCCAAGATGCTGAAGATGACACAAGGGTGGACATTTCAATAAGCCAATGATCCCAAATACACAGCCAAGGAAACTCTCAACTGGCTCCAGAGAAGGAAAATAAAGCTGCTAGAATGGTCCAGTCAGTCACATGACCTGAATCCAATTGAAAATCTATGGTTCGAGCTGAAGATCAGAGGTCATGGAACCTTCCAGATCTGAAGATAGTTTATGTGGAAGAATGGGCTAAAATCACTCCTGAGCAATGCCTGAGCCTAGTTTCTCCATACAAAAGGCATCTGGAAGCTGTTATTACCAACAAAGGCTTTTCTAGTAAATATTAAATTAATTTCACCAAGTGTGTCCAATATTTATTCCCTGTGTGATTCCACTTGATTAAATGTGACTTGCTTTGTGAACACAGTTGCCTTGATTCCTTTGTATGTATGGATTACTTGGACTGTTACTGATATCTGGTGAAAATCTCAGGTTAATGGCTCCATCAGAAATGTGTTTAATGAGAAAAATGTTGACATGTTTGCAGATTCTTTATGTCCTCAGTGTAAAGGCCAACCTGCAGATCATATACATACAGTGTGTCACGAGCTGAGCTCTGGAGGTTCCACCAGGCTCAGTCTCATGGCTTTTTCTCTGTATTTATATATTTGTTGTATTTTGTGCCTTTTGAGTTTCGGTATTCTCGTACTATTTTTCTGTTTATGTTTCACTTTTGTTACACCCATGTTTCGTATCAATTTGTAATTATTTATTAGTCTGCATTTGGTGATGTTTATTCTTTATATTTTGTACTGTGGTGTTATTTCTCGGGTTTGACAGCTGTTGGGTTGCATTTCCGGTTTTGTGCTCTGTGTGGGCGTCGCCCTGTCAGCTGTCAAGTCCAGTCGCTCCTCTGTCATCTCTCCCAGCTGATCCTAATCATCAATCATTGTTACCTTTTTGCCCGCTCATGTGACCCCACACCTGTCATCACTTGTGCTACTTGTTCTGACCATATTTAAGGACTGCATTTTCATTTCTTGTCTCAGCAGTATTAAGATTCCTCTTCCCCCTTGCCACCAGAGCCCTAGCCCTGCTCTGGAGAGTTTATTCTGAATTCATTCCTGCCTGTAAGTTACCTGATCATCTGTGCTTGGATTTTTGCTTTGGTGCACCTTTGATCACCTTTGATCGGAGTGGTGGCTCAGTTGGTAGAGCATCTGCCCCTCACCTGGGAGGTCATGGTTCAAATCCCAGACGGGTCATGCCAAAGACCATAAAAAAACGGAACTTCCTGCCATCCAGCTTGGTGCTCAGCAATAATGGAACGGTGGAGAGAAATTTGTGGCGGTGCCTTGCATGGCAGCAACCCCTCTGATTCTAGATGTGATTAACATTGTAGATAAGAGAAATGCAATTTCGTTCTACTGTACATGATTGGCTGTATGGATTGAATGACAATAAAGTTACCTTTGTGTGTTTTTTGTTAATAAATGTCACAAACTGCAGTTGGCACGTGGGTCTCATTCTCTCTGCCCAGAGGGGCAAATCATGACACAGTGGTGTGAAAAAGCATTTGCCCCCTTCCTGATTTCTCATTTTGTTGTATGTTTGTCACATTTAAATGTTTCAGATCATCAAATTTAAATATTAGACAAAATAACACAAGTAATCACAAAATGCAGTTTTTAAATGAAGGTGTTTATTATTAAGGGTAAAAAAAGATCTAAACCTACATGGCCCTGTGTGAAAAAGTGATCCCCCCGTTAAAACATAAATTAACTGTGGTTTATCACATCTTTGGAAAGCTGAGTTCAATTTCTCCAGCCACACCCAGGTCTGATTACTGCCACACTTGTTACCAATCAAGAAATCACTTAAACAGGACCTACCTGAGAAAGTGAAGTAGACAGAAAGATCCTCAAAAGCTAGACATCATCCAAAGAAATTCAGGAACAAATGAGAAACAAAGTAATTGAGATCTATCAGTCTGGAAAAGGTTATAAAGCCATTTCTAAAGCTTTGGGACTCCAGCAAACCACAGTGAGAGCCATTATCCACAAATGGCGAAAACATGGAACAGTGGTATACCTTCCCAGGAGTGGTCGGCCGACCAAAATTACCCCAAAAGCGCAGTGACAACTTATCCAAGAGATCACAAAAAACCACACAACAACATCCAAAGAACTGCAGGCCTCACTTGCCTCAGTTAAGGTCAGTGCTCATAACTCCACCATAAGAAAGAGACTGGGAAAAAATGGCCTGTATGGCAGAGTTCCAAGATGAAAACCACTGCTGAGCAGAAAGAACATAAAGGCTCGTCTCAGTTTTGCCAGAAAACATTTTGATGATCCCCAAGACTTTTGGAAAAATACTCTGTGGACTGACGAGACAAAAGTTGAACTTTTTTGAAGGTGTGTGTCCCATTACATCTGGTGTAAAAGTAACACATCATTTCAGAAAAGGAACATCATACCAACAGTAAAATATGGTGGTGGTAGCGTTATGGTCTGGGGCTGTTTTTCTGCTTCAGAACCTGGAAGACTTGCTGTGGTAAATGGAACTATGAATTCTGCTGTCTACCAAAAAATCCTGAAGGAGAATGTCCGGCCATCTGTTTGTGACCTTAAACTGAAGCGCACTTGGGTTCTGCAGCAGAACAATGATTCAAAACACACCAGCAAGCCCACCTCTGAATGGCTTAAGAAAAACAGAATGAAGACTTTGGAGTGGCCTAGTCAAAGTCCTGACCTGAATCTGATTGAGATGCTGTGGCATGACCTTAAAAAGGCGGTTCATGCTCGAAAACTCTCCAATGTGGCTGAATTACAATAATTCTGCAAAGATGAGTGGGCCAAAATTCCTCCACAGCGCTGTAAAAGACTCATTGCCAGTTATCGTAAACGCTTGATTTCAGTTGTTGCTGCTAAAGGTGGCCCATATGGTGAACATATTTTGACTGCATATGCATAGCACAGAATTGAGATGCTTAGGATTGCATGTGTATTCTGTAACCTCACGTCTTTGAAGGAACAATGTGTCTGGACCTCCTGAGGATTACAGCAGGAGGTGGAGGTGCCGTCGGTGAAGGCGCTGAGAGGATTTCCTGACCTCCGGGGGCCATATGGAGGACGACGGGACTTGGGGGGATGTGATGACTATGTGATTCTGTCTTTGATGTGACAAGTATAAAAGTGGGGGTTTGGGGGAGTTCGGTCTCTTTTACTGCTGAGAGATTGCTGGAGATGTGAGATCGACAATAAATCTGAATTGAGAAATAATTCAGCCTCTTTATTTCATGCTCTCCACAGCCCAACCAGTTTTTAGGTTTAGGGGCAATCACTTTTTCACACAGGACCATGTAGGTTTGGATTTTTTTCCCCTTAATAATAAACACCTTCATTTAAAAACTGCATTTTGTGTTTACTTCTGTTATCTTTGTCTAATATTTAAAGTTGTTTGATGATCTGAAACATTTAAGTGTGACAAACAATTGAGAAATCAGGAAGGGGGCAAACACTTTTTCACACCACTGTACGTTCTGGTTTTGCCCTAAACTTAATGTGTTCTGGAATAATGTTTTTGATGCATATTCTAAAATGTTTCAAAGGGATATTACTCCTGATCCTAAATGTGCCTTATTTGGAATTGTAGCAGAACGTAGTTCTTTTAATAGCAAGGTCAGAAGTATTGTTGCATTCACCTCCTTATTTGCAAGAGGCCTTATTTTGTTGTCTTGGAAGGAATCAATACCCCCTACTTTTCAAAGGTGGATTAGAGATATACATTTTTTGAAGCTTGAGAAAATTAGATGTACCTGTAAGAGCACCCTGCAAAACTTTTGGGATACATGGACTCCTTTTCTAGACTATTATGAGAACTTACAAATGTCACTAAATGAGGAATAAAAATATTAGCAGTGAATGACATTTCAGTAATGAAGATTCAGGCACTTTGCAACAGGTCACTTCAACTAATGGCTCATGTCAGCTACGGTAGGGTCAGTTTGTACATATATTCATTTATTTGTGCTAAAAATATCTATCCATATTAATAAAACACGTAACACATCTGATCAAATTTCAGTAACTGTAACACATTGCTGAATTTTTAAACAGTAATTTCGTTACACAACACGTTACTGCAAAAGTAGCGGCATTACAGTCACGCGTTACTCCCTATAATGGAGACCACTAACAAAAAAGCACATTGAGCTATAGGCAGATGTGTTTATCATATTCACCACCCACAGTGTATTTAGTGAACACTATCTACACATTCCTGTTTTGACAGTGACTGGAATCCCTTTAAGAAATAATCTGGCATTTTAAAATGAAGACTAAAATTCATCCTATTTGGAGTATCATGTTATATAACAGAAGAAAGGCAAGAACAGAAGTCAATAGGATTAATCTTCTAAATACAAATTTTCATAATTCATTCAAAGGCTGAGCACAAGTTAGAAAATTTACAGGGATAATATGCACGTCTGCATCTGTAGGGGAAACTGTTTATAGTTAAAAGTGAAGAATGAAAAATTAAATATGTGAAAGAATAAAAAAGATAGAGATGTATGACAGCCTCAGAGAAAGAAGAAAACTGTTGATCAAAATCTCTGTCTCTGCGTCAGCAGCAACTGATGTCACTCCCAAAGATGCCCCCCTCCTCCCCTCCAGTGTGCCCAGAAAGACTGCATCACAGGGCCTGATGATTCCCTCCCCTCTCCCTGGGAGGGAGTGTGACTTCACTGTAACTAATGACCTCCTTCTACAGGTATGAAAAAAGTCAGACACCGTGTCTGATGCGCTGAAATCTAGAGAACACATGCTGCCATCAAGAGCTGTGCAGTTGTTTTTAGACAAAGTCTTGTGTCATAAAGGCATTGCCAAATATTAGAAGCAAAGATATAGTACAGCATGATGGATGTGCTGAACAACAGATGGTTTAAGAGTGTGCGTAGAACGCATGCATCCTCTCTGCAGTGACTGTGAGTCACAAAAACACATTTGGCTCACTGTATTCACCTCAAAGTAAGAGGGGCTTATGTGTGGGAGGATGTAAAAATATTTGAGAGAAGAAACATCACGAGGATGGTCAGGGTGGTTAATTTGGCCTCTAGCATGTGCATGTCTAAGATAAGACACCAAAGATGGGGGGGTGGGGGAGGGTGGATATACACAATCTCACATTCAGACAATGCTACTGAGATATATTCTCAACTTTAAAAAGCAGAGTATAAAGATTCTCAGGGAAGTTAAGACTTTTTTTTTTCTTTAGTCTACCTTAGTTCTCACACAAACGCTGCCATAAGTCCACTCCATTCTATTTCATTCCATTCCATCATCTACTGCTTACATGGGGGTCCAGGTCACAGATGGGATGGAGTGACTGTTGTGAAGTACTATGTTACAACAGACTGCACAGACGTGATGACGTCATCACGTCCAGCCCTATATTAAGGGACTGATGGCGGAAGACTGCCTCTTTGGCACACCGCCTCTAAAGAAACGCCAGCCTGTACCTTCTTGTAGTTAGCATAGCAGCTGTACTGTCTGTTACATGTGCTACCAGTTCTTTTTATTAAAACCACTGTTCAGCACAGCCACCACCTCCGCTGTCCTAATTCTCAGACATAACAGCAACCAAACCTACATGTTGTGTAAAAGCTGTTAGGAATTGTGATATACAGTGATCCCTCGCTACTTCGCGCTTCACCTTTCGCGCCCTCAGTGCATCGCGGATTTTTCAAAAATATTCATCAAAAATTCAAAATTGAGAAATAATGGGCGGGCACTAGCAGAAGGCAGGGAGACTACATTAGACCATCAGGTATCAACACGGAGAGCCCGCACAACTCAAAATCCACCTCTCTGTTCGCTGTTCTCGTGTTGGCTCGGCTCGGAAATCTCGCAAGCTGATTGGCCGAGACGTTTCACCCACCTTCTCTCCCTGCCAAACGCCCATGCAGTGAAGGAAGACTGCATTCATTGCTTTTTATCGCTCGTGTTGCTTAGTCTCGCCGCGTGGAACTTTTTGCTGTTCTCTTGTGCCATTTTGTGCGAAATAGTCTTCCCGTCGAGCCACTACGCCGCCTCCTGCAGCTTCTCCAGCTCTATCGGAAGCTGCCCTCGACGATCCTGCGCTTCTAGCACCTGACGATGAGGCGTCACCTGAGGAGCAGTAAAGCTCTCATTAACCTGTGCAGTAAATCATCTTCATCTTGAGTTACGTATCTTGTTATAAGAATAAAAGAGTTCTAAAAACATATTTATGTACACTTTATTTACATCTACGTATGTATGTACACTTACACACACACATACACACGTATCACACGAGAGAGAGAGTGAGAGAATGAACGTACGTATTATTTATGGATGACGTCATTAGGGGTGACGCTACTTCGCGGTTTTTCACTTTTCGCGGTCGGTTCTGGAACCCATTAACCGCGATAAGTGAGGGATCACTGTATTGAAAAGGAAAATTTAAAAAATTATTTCACTTGTGTACAATTTCATTTTTGCAACTCACAAGTTCTCAAGAAATAAAAAAAAAGCAGTTACTAACCTACACCTACTTTTTTCATTTAAGAGTATTTCATTGCAAATCAGTTGATGTAATTTTTTTAATATATAACCCCACTAAACATCAGCGCACTGTATTCTGCTTTCAAGCTTACCTCAGCATTTTTTGCAGTGCAGTGGACTTTTTTCTGAGATTAGTGGGTTTTTTGTACTGAACCGAGAGCCAAATGCGAAGCGAAAATCGGTTTGAATTGAAAATCGATTCTGAATCGAATCGAATCATGACCCCAAAAATCGGAACTGAATTGAATCATGTGACTTCTAAAGGTTCACAGCCCAGTTAAATGTAATGGATTTATTGGTTTTATAGGCATTTTATTGTTGGTACAAGTATTAATGTAAATATGAATGTGAGTAGGAATGAAGATTTATTTTCATTAAACTCATATCCTCGTAGGGCACCAGTCCAGATAATGGACAGTTTTATTAACAATTCTTTATTTGTCCCAATTATGAATCAGTCTAAAAAAAAAAACCTTTGTGAGTTCTTGTCTGCTGATAATCAAGAAGATGGACATGAAATCAAACAATAACTCCCATATGTCTTTCAGTGGTTTAATAAGAAATGTCAGAATAGGTTGACATATTTGGATAATTTTAAAACAGAGAATTCAACATGTATCATGGGCACCATAGACTGTTACTGAGTCACTTGTGAATCAAGCATTTGTGGAACCAAATAAAGCATAATTTAACTTGGCGATATACTGGAAATTGGAAAACCATACAATAGCATTGGTCAAGAAAAGTGGATGCAATTTTATGAAGAAAATGATGAGTTGTGGAGTGTGTGAAATAAGAGACAAATTCACGACAGATGGTTTATTACACACTTCACATCTCTCAAGCACAGAACAGAATGAATCATCTCAGCAAGCTCTCTCCTTTTACCCAAATCACTCTTCACACATTTCATGGCATTTCTCAACACACGGCATGACATTTACATTACACTGCATTCAACCACCTATGTCCTTGACTCCTTCCTGCTATCTCGCCAGGAACCTCCTGGGCATTGTTCTCCCATGCTTATCCACTGTCTCTGTCTGAGATGCTAAATAATCTGACTCCTCCAAGGTCCTACACCGCCCCCCACCCCCCAGCATCTTAGATAGACAATAGAACATCAGTCTGCATGCTGTTTTGGCTTTAGTCTCCTCCCATATCTGCTGTAACTGGGGTTTACCGCCTCCATGGCGCTGCTGTGTTGGTGGGGGGCTGCTGGGAGTGTGTCTGACTGCGGTTGAGCCGTGGCAAGGGGGGGGGGAACTTCGGTCTCTCCGTGTGGCTGCTCTGGTGAAACGTTTCCCTGGGGAGCTCTCCGTGGGGGTCTCCCACGCCGAGGGGCCCTAGCCAACAGCACTTGCTCATCCGCCACAACGAAAGCGGGTTTGAGTCTGTCTATGCCAATTTTCTCCCGCCTACCCCCCAAGTCTAGCAAAAAATGCTTACCCCCTGTTTCCAACACTCTGAACGGTCCATCATAGGGTGGGCGCAATGGAGGGCGGTGGGCGACGTGTCTGACGAACACAAACTCTGCGTTCTTCAAAGTTTTAGGCACGAAAGCACACGGAAAACAGTGGTGGCCGGGCCCGGCAGCGTGCCTGTGTTTGCGCTACGCTGCAAAAGCTGAGACGGGCAGCTGTCCGGCGCGGGATTATCTGGCAGAAATTCCTCGGGCAGCCGTAGGGGCTGCGCAAAAACCAGCTCTGCCGGGGAAGCGTCCAGATCCTCTTTTGGCGCAGAGCACAACCCCAATAAAACCCACGGCAACCTGTCTACCCAATTTGCATCCATCAGTGAAGCCCTGAGTGCTGCTTTCAGTGATCTATGAAAACGCTCGCATAACCCATTGGCCTGTGGGTTGTACACGGTTGTGCAATGAATTGTAACACCCAGGCTGCGGGCCATCGTGGACCAGAGGTCAGAAACAAATTGAGGGCCCCTGTTGGACGTAATGTCCGACGGGACTCCAAAACGCGCCACGCATGCTGTTAAAAAAGCGCGTGCTACGTCCGCGGACGTGGTTGCCACCAGCGGGACTGCTTCTGGCCAGCGTGTGGTGCGGTCCACCACTGTCAGGAGGTGCGTGCACCCCTGTGATGGTGGGAGGGGGCCCACAAGGTTCACGTGAACATAGTCGAACCTCTTAGCCGGTACCCAAAACGGCTCCAAGGGAGCCTTCGTGTGTCTGTGTACTTGGGCTCATTGGCACACCACGCAGGCTGCCGCCCACTCTTTTACTTGTTTGCGTAGGCTCGGCCACACAAATTTCTCTCCCACCATTTTGACTGACGCGCGCACTCCTGGGTGCACCAGGGTGTGAACCGACTCAAACACACGGCGGCGCCATACGACCGGGACCACCGGACGCGGGCGTCCCGTGGAGACATCGCAGATTAGGGGGGGGCATGCCGTCTTGCAGCACCCTGCTCTCCAGCCTTAACCCTGTTGGTCCAGACTGGAGCGCGCGCACGTCTGCATCGCTAATCTGCTCCGCGGCCATGGCCGCGTAATCTATCCCCACGTAGACCGGGGCCACCACGTAGACCGGGGCCACCACGGCGCGTGAGAGGCAGTCCGCCACCACATTCAGATTACCTGACACATGCTGAATATCGGTAGTAAACTCTGAGATCGCGGCCAGCTGTCTCTGCTGCCGGCCTGACCACAGTTCTGAAACCTTGGCCATCGCTAACGTTAGTGGCTTGTGGTCCACGAACACGGTGAAGCTGCGCCCTTCCAGCCAGAACTGGAAGTGGCGTATGGCCAGGTGGAGGGCCAGCAACTCCCTGTCGAACGCGTTGTATTTACGTTCGCTGTCGCGCAAAGCCTCACTGGGCTCTGCCGCTGCCGGCAACCCTGACCCGGTCTCTCTTTCTCTCCCTCCGGGTTCAGATCCCCCTGCCAAGGTCACCAGAGAGCAGCTGATTCCGCCGGAGGCCGCCGAGGATCGGGGTCCGGCGCCAGGGGTCATGAGGAGCCGTACCTCCCTCGCTGGGGATGCCACCGCGGGAGCAATGAGGCCCCCAGTGGGGACCACCAGCCGGAGCCCACCGCGGGTGCAGCAGAGCTCCAGCCGGGGCCCACCGCCGATGCAGCAGAGCTCCAGCCGGGGCCCACCGCTGGTGCAGTAGAGCTCCAGCTGGGGCCCACTGCCAGTGCAGCAGAGCTCCAGCTGGGGCCCACTGCCGGTGCAGCAGAGCTCCAGCAGGGGCCCACTGCCGGTGCAGCAGAGCTTCAGCCGGGGTCCACCGCCAGCTCAGCCATGTCCTAGACCAGGACCGTCATGGGTGCAGCCACGTCCCAGACCGGGACTGTCGTGGGTGCTACGGTCTCCCTGCTCCAAGCTTCGGACGACAGTGGGGGCTCCTGTCCCTTGGTTTGGCCACCGAGGCTCCCAGATGGGTAGGCTGCCTCTCTGCCTCCCTCTCTGGTTCTGGTGGCTCCACCATGCTGGTCGGCCACCCGAAGGACTGGGCCTTCGGGGTGGGTGGCCCATCGCCCGGGCAGGCCACCGGACACTATTCTGTGGGCTGCCTGCTGGACATGGGACTTGGGCAGGCCACCCAATCAGTCACCCCTCGCCATGCTGGGGGCCTGGGACTCTGGTCGACCCCCTGAACTTTGGACTTTTAGGAAGGAGGGTTAGTGTCCTAGGTGGGGGTTGTTAGGAGGGTCACTGCTCTTTATTTGCTCATTATTTGTTGTATTTTTCACTGGTTGCTTCCCTCCTAACCAGTTTTCCCCCACCTCCCACCCTGGGTAATCGTTTATTGCTGGGGACGGGGGGGGGGGGGGGGAGTTCCCTTGAGGTGTGTTTTTTGTTTTCGGCTTATGGTACTGGGGTCTCTGGAATCCACCCCTGGGGGGGGGGGGGGGGGGGGAAATGTTATGAACCTGGGTTTGGTGTTCCAAACCCAATTCTGTCTTTTGATCATTTGCCCTATTTTCTGTCAGGCTCATCAGGGAGCTGTTTGGGTCCTTCACTCCCTGACAGCTTGGGCACGCCTCCTCCTCTTGTCAGTGCCATCAGCTGTTTCTCATTACGGTTGTTTACACACACATTCATACACACTCCATTCATTCTCATTCACATCCTCAGACACTCACTCATGCACACCTGGACTTCATTATGTCCAGCCCATGCATTCTCACACCGGCGATTTCTTCCCTTGTTAGGATTATTATTATTTAAACAAGGGGTTAGTAGGAAGAGATCGTCAGGGCATTCACCCTCATCCGTGGCAGCGTGTTCCTCCACTTATGTTGTTTCATCACCTGTGTGTTATTCAGCCGGCCATTTAAAGACGGTTAATCCCTTGATGTTAGCGACTGACTCTGCCTCACTCCTTCATCCTCCAGACTGCACGGACAGCCCTGGATCACTCCAGCACAATGAGTTTCATGTTTGCCTTTCTCCCTGTGTCAACAGCAGCTCTGCGGCACTAGGCATTGGGCTGCACGGTGGCGCAGTGGTTAGCACTGCGGCAGCACAGTTTACCCTTGGCCGGGGGATTGTGGGGATCGTGGGATCGTGGGTTCGATCCCAGCCCCCGACCAACAGTGATCTGTGTGGAGTTTGCATGTTCTCCCCGTGTTGCGTGGGTTTACTCCGGGATTTTCTCCGGTTTCCTCCCACATGCCAAAAACATGCATGTTGGGTTAATTGGCTGTTCAAAATTGTCCCTAGATATCTGTTTCCTATAGGCCCTTAGAATAGAGGGTTAGTATTAATGAAAGCGCTTTGAGTGGTCTTTGTGACTAGAAAAGCGCTATATAAGTGCAGGTTAGTTAGTTAGTTAGTTAGGCATTCCCTTTGCCGGGCTGTAGAGCATCCGGGAGGTGTAGCCCCGGATCGCTCCAGTACCGTAAGTTTCATGTTTGCCTTTCTCCCTGTGCCGACAGTAGCTCTGTGGCACTAGGCATTCCCTTCGCTGGGCTGTAGAGCATCCGGCAGATGCCATGTATGTCTGGTGGCCTTTATTCATCATTGCAACTCTCTGTATTTGTGTGGTTAAATGGACTGGTTATTTTGTTGTGGTTTAAGTTAATAAATGGCGTGTTTTACTCCTGCTATTGGGTCTTTTATTCCCTCCCTCGTGCGCTATGTAATGGCGCACAAGGAATCATGACAATCTGGGGGTCTGAGGCAGCGGTCCAAACAGAGTAGCCTGGACTGCCACCCAGTTCACATACAGTAGCACCATGATCTCCATGATCCTGCAGGTGATGAGCCCATTGGAGTGCAGACCCACATGACTCATTTGTGTACGCTGGTTCCTTGTAACTTTTTTCATAGGGATCCACTGGACCACCCTTGCTCTGGCCCTTTACCCAGGACCAATTTGTCGTGGGAGACTCTATCAAGGACAAGGTGCCCCTGACAACATAGCTCCTGGGATCATTTGAGCATTCAAAACTCTCCACCCCAATAAGGTGACAATCCACAGAGGAGAGTTTATTTAATATATTGCAATATCATTTTTTGGGACAAGGACTGATTTTTTTAGCTTGAGTTAAAGGAAAATGAGAACAAGTTTTCAGTTTATGTTTTTGCCCTCTTAATTGTTTTTTTTTTAAGTCTGTCTTGAAAGTTTTTCAGATATCATCATCCATCCATCTATCCATCCATCTTCTTCCCCTTAATCCTTTTTGGGTCGTGGGGGGGCTGGAGCCTATCCCAGCATCTTTTGGGCGAGAGGCAGGGTACACCCTGGACAGATCACCAGTCCATCGCAGGGCCAACACAGAGAGACAGACAACCATTCACTCTCACAGTCATACCTAAGGACAATTTAGAATCCCCAGTTTGATGCCAATTAACCTAACTTGCATGTTTTTGGCATGTGGGAGGAACCCGGAGAAATCCCGGAGTAAACCCACGCAGACACAGGGAGAACATGCAAACTCCACACAGATCACTGTTGGTCGGGGGCTAGGATCGAACCCAGGATCCGGGGGATCCTGGGTCCCTGTCCCATTTTTTGGGACAGGGACTGATTTTTTTTAGTTTGAGTTAAAGGAAAATGAGAACAAGTTTTTAGTTTATGTTTTTGCCCTCTTAATTGTTTTTTTTTTAAGTCTGTCTTTAAAGTTTTTCAGATATCATCAATGGAGCAAATTCCATGATGTAATAAGCCAATACATAGTTACTGTTTCTATGTGCTACAGCAGACACGGATGTAGTCTGACTCAAAAACTGAGCTCATCTGAGATCTCAGTTGCTTATGAACTGACATGTAGTTGAGAGGTATTGTTGTTTTGTTCATGCCTCATAAAGCACTTTGAATATGTAATTTGGGTTGAGTTAATGAATACATTGAATGATCCAGGTCACTGCGTTGTTGCTAGGTTGACTCAGTGAATGTATACTTGCTTTGAATGTATTCTGTTTGAGAGTACAGACTTACTCACTGAGGGCTGAATTCGCTCACACAGAGTATTCTCTTTATTTCAGGAGTGATACAGCACAGTCAGTGACCTGCTGGAGGATCATGTTAACAGTGTACAAGTCCTGGCCATTTATGAAGTGCTCTAAGTTATTTATGATAGCTGAAAAATGAAGTCGTCAGAGGTTGTCAACAAGTCTTTCTCTGTAAGTGGCATGTGCATGTGCAGTGATTCATTCATTTAGCATCAGTGAACGTAAGTTCTGAGCAACTGCCAGTGAGTCAAAGAGCCACAATTAGGCCCAGCACATGATGCCAGTTTCTCAATCATTTTAAGTGTTTATGTAGTGAGGAAATATATAAACTATGGTGTGCTTGTCATTGCAACATTCTGGACCCCACAGGGAAACAGTTAAAGGTCCCATTCACTCAGACATGGTGTTTACGGATTTTAACCTTCGAAAATGCTTTTGTGCGTCATATGACTAAAGTAAAAATATTAAAATCTCTCTCCACTCAGGAAGAATTATATTTTAACATTTTGGCACAATGGTCAGATGCTGGTTTAGCGCTTTCTGATTCTTTTTCCTGTATGTCATTAACAATTGATATGGACATCATCATTCATATGGCTGTCACACCTCCAGGCTTGCCTCACCAATCCAGATGATGATGCTTTTGCCACACTTGTTGATGGTATCATAGCCTCCCTCTATCTTTGTGACTTGACAGTGCAGGACCAGGTCCTCGTCCTGTGGCGCCATGCATTTTGGGCGCTGCGGAGACTCCAGTATTCCCATTTATGCAAGTTGACTGCTGTCTTGGCTTGTTTGCTGCTAACCAGTATTTGTGTTTGGCTGTTGTAAAACCTTGGAGGGGTTCTGTTGGATTGCTTATTAGATTTCCCCCATTTGGTTTGTTGAGGTTCCATACCCTCCTCTTCCATGCTTCGTTGATGTCAAAATTGTCTTGGAATGATGCATAGAAAGGTCTTCTTGCTTTTAATCTTAATGTTGAGGGAGCATTTTCAGTGATTTGTTTCAGGGGGGTGCTGTCTGGCAACTTGCTAATTTTTTGATGCATTATTTGGGTGTTTCCATCTCTCAAGTTCTGGAGGTGTGATGCTACTCTTGGTCAGTAGCCATGTTGTTGGGAGAGAATGCCCAATATCATCCTCATCGTCTCATTTAGTTTAATGTCTATCTTTCTTCTATGGACGCTTCTCTCCCATGCAGGCGAGGAGTATTCTGCTGTGCTATAGCACAGTGCTAGGGCTTATGTTCATAGAACTTCTTGTGGTGCTCCCCATTTAGTATTGGTCACCATTCTTAAAAGCAGTTTCTTGTTTTAATTTTCTGTGAGGTGTTCTCTAGGTGTTTTTTGATAAGTTAGAGTGTGGCCAAGAGTTACTCACAGATATTTTGGTTCTGTTGGTAGAGTTGTTTGGTCTAGTCGTTTGGGGGTGTCTGTGGCGCAGGTGTAGTGTGGCCAACTACTGATCGAAGGGTTGGCAGTTTCATTCCCGTTCTCTGCAGTCTGCATGTCAAAGTGTCCTTAAACAAGACACTGAACCCCCAGTTGCTCCTGGTGGATCAGGCCAGCGCATTGCATGGCAGCTTTGCCGCCATCAGTGTGTGAATGTGAGTGTGAATGGGTAGATAACAGGATCTGTAAAGCAGTTTGGTCATCCAGAGGTGAGAAAAAAAGTGCTATATATTGGGGGGGGGGGGGGGGGGTGGAGGCTGAAAAGTTCATAGTGGTCAAATTTGACCAAATGTGGTTTATTTTTCAACCGCAGGGATCCAAATGCTGCAACACCAATGGAAGAAGTGTGTGGACCGAAGGGGAAATTGTGTTGAAAAATTAACCACATCTGGTCAAATTTGACCACTATGAACTTTTCAGCCCCCCTTCCCCCCGTAAGTGAATACCATTTAGTCTTATTTTTAGTTCCTCTTTTGCTTTTCTGTTGTCTACGTGGAACATTGATGATACTGTTTTTGATTTGTTCATTCTCAGGTACCATCTATCATAATAGTCTTGGAGGGTTTTTTTATATCTTTGGTTAAAGTTCTTTCTATGTCTTGGATATTGTTCGATTGGAAAGAAATAGCCCAGTCATCTGCATAGCTGAATTTCTGTGAAGTTATTTTAGGTAGGTTGCTAGGGTGGATGTTAACTAACTAACTAACTAACTAACCTGCACTTATATAGCGCTTTTCTAGTCACAAAGACCACTCAAAGCGCTTTCACTAGTACTAACCCTCTATTCTAAGGGCCTATAGGAAACAGATATCTAGGGACAATTTAGAACAGCCAATCAACCTAACATGCATGTCTTTGGATTGTGGGAGGAAACCGGAGCCCCCGGAGTAAACCCACGCAGCACAGGGAGAACATGCAAACTCCACACAGAAAGGTTCCAACCCCTGCCAGCCTGGGGATTCGAAACAGAACAGGTGCCAGGACCGACCCTTGAGGAACTCCATTTTTTATTTTCATTGTCTTATTTTTTTCTCCTAAGCATGTGTAGAAATACCTGGTTCCTGACATGGTGGATATAAGCTACATGATCTTTTTATTTTGGATGATTTTGGCAACCTTGAGCATGAGATTTTCTCACCAGTTGGTGTCGTATGCTGCCGAGAGATCTATGAAGGCGAGTTCCTGTTTTTCTCTTGCTTCTATGTGCGATGTCAAGGCTAGCAAATGTTCAGTTGTGTTTCTGTTTAGTCTGAACCCCACTTATTTGAGTGGTAGGTGTGGCTCTATGAGCAGGAGAATGCAAGCCAAGATGATCCTCTCTAAGAGTTTAAAAGTGCAGCTTAACAGATATATTAATATCTATTGGTTATTGGTCTATTGGATATTGGTCTGTAGTTGGTGGGGTCATTTGCTGTTTTGGATGGTTTTAGGATGGCAATGACTGGCAATTTTCCAGCTTTGTGGGTATTTTCCAGGGTTTAAAATATCAATCAGTGCTTTAGACAGCCATATCAGGGCTAAATCTCTGAGATGTTTGATCATCTTGGTTTAGAATCCATCGGTTCCTGCTGCCGTGTTTGACTTTATGCTTTTCGGTGCAGTCTTTATTTCCTTCGGTGTTACTGGAGACGTTAAAGGTGTCTCATTATTGGGGCATGAATTACATAGTTTTTGATATTCCTTTCTAATAATTGTTTCAAACTTATGGTCTAGTTTGTGGGCTCCTTTCTATTCGATCTGTTTTGCTACTTGGTCTGCGGTGATCAGTGATTTTGTAATTGAAGTTTGGGTTAATTTCTGGTGGAGTTTCTTTATCAGTGGTGATGCTTGTTTGCTTGAGTGCTTGAAGTCCATGTTTTCCATTTTCTCCATCCATCGATGTTGCTTTTCAGAGGAGATGATCTGGTCTTCAGTTACAACCCATCATCGTGCTATTTGAGCCCAAGTAGCTTCAGAGCTAACAGTGTTATTAGGGAGTTAACTTACCAGGGGCGGTTCATATTTTCCATCCATCCATCCATCCATTTTTTACTGCTTTTCTGAGGATCTGGGTTGCGAAGGTAGCAGCTCAAGTAGAGAAGCCCAGACTTCACTCTCCCCTGACACTTCTTCCAGCTCTTCAGAGAGGATACCGAGATGTTCCCAGACCAGCTGGGAGACATAGTCTCTCCAGCATGTCCTGGGTCTGACCCAGGGTCTTCTCCCAGTGGGACATGCCCAAAACACCTCAAGTGGGAGGCGTCCAGGAGGCATCCTAATTAGATGCTCAAACCACCTCAACTGACTCCTTTTCATGTGGAGGAGCAGCAGTTCTACTCTTAGCCCCTCACCCTATCTCTAAGGGTGAGTCCAGTAACCCTTTGGAAAAAGCTCTTTTTGGCCGCTTGTATCTGCGATCTCATTACCCAAAGTTCGTGACAATAGGGTAGGAACATAGATTTAACAGTAAATCGACAGCTTTGCTTTAGAGCTCAGCTCTCTCTTCACTACGACAGACCAGTACAACTTCTGCATCACTGTGGATGCTGCTCCAATTTGTCTGTCTATCTTCTGCTCCATTTTCCTGTCACTCGTGAGTAAGACCCCAAGATACTTGAACTCGTCCATTTGGGGCAGGTCCTCTTCCCCAACCCAGTGAGGAAAATCCACCAGACTTCTTTAACCTACTAGCTGTCCATGTCACACAAAATTAAGATGATGGTACATTCACAGACTGTGAATTTATATAGTGGCTGAAAAAATAAAATTAGCTGAATCTACAGACATTTAGACCTTTAAGCTATGTGATTCTGTTTTTCACTCTAACCAGCCCTGGTTCTTCCATTCAGTATAGAAGGTCCAGCAGTTTTTGTTTTTTTCAGTGATATATGAATGTCTATTATCAGTCCATAATTGAGCCAGACAAAAGCATTTCTATTATCATTTATTTTAATAACTCATGTTGCTTTGCTAACTTTGTCCAGATGTAGCCTTTTAGTTTTACATCAGGAATATGAAGTTAAATATCAATAGTTTTAGACATTTAAACTTAACATTTAAAATGTTTGGTGCGCACTTACGGGGTGGGGGTGGGGGGACTGAAAAGTTCATAGTGGTCAAATCTGACCAAATGTGGTTTATTTTTCAACATAGTGTCCCCTTTGATCCACACAATTTTTCCATCGGTGTTGCAGCGCTTCGATCCCTGCAGTTGAAAAATAAAACACATTTGGTCAAATATGACCACTATGAACTATGAACTTTTCAGCCCCCCCCCCTTTCCCCCCCATACACTATGCTAACCGCTACAGTAGTGTAGTTTGTAGATAACAGGATGTTTTAAACGTGTTTAAACTGGATTTATTATCTTGACAGAATACAATCTATTAAATTGTAAGTATGCAATGCTGGCACATGCAAGCCTGTCCTGTCCAAGGCAGAGAAAAGATTTACGACAAGAGGAAGCTGGATTGTTGGGGAGGAGGGCTACCTTTGACCTAGATAGCCACAACACGGGAAGATGAAAACACTGGGAAAATGCAAAGGCTTGTTGCTGCACGTATTCAGTTCACTACCATGTGATACTATCTGGTTTAATAAGGCTGACTTAAGTCTGAGGAATTCAATGGAAGGGGCTGTTTTACAGAGAAAATCCAAAATATAAGCAGCCAGTCAGAAACACAATATTAAGATCCAGCAGCCACCCATGGGATTCAGGGGGATCTAGGATGGCTCTTTCAAACTGTGTATTCATGTTATTACATTCCATAGAGTGATCAAAATAAGATGTTAGAAAACAGAAAATGTTTGACGTGTCAGCAACGGTAAAAGAGCAAGTTCTCTTTTGCCAAGATAAACCATCTACCTGTCAGAAATTACATGTCATAATCAGCAACAATGATTTGTTTGTTGCAAAGCCTTGGGGAAGAGGCTTCATGAAATAGCTCTCCAAAACACAAAATGTTTGATTTTTCAGCACCTCAGCTTCAAGATAGTTAGAGCACTTTTAATATGAGAGCACAAAAGAGGTTGAACTACGTATGTGTGTGACTGTATTTGTGTTTGTATGACCAAAGCAGTGTTGTCAGATATACGATAATTATCGTATTTATACTGTGGAGGAATGAAGAGACGAGACACAAGAGCTACCAGTTAAGACTTTACTCAACTCCAACATAAAGAGAATGACATTTTGCGCCAAGGCGCATACATACAGCCGCGGACAAAATTGTTGGTACCCCTCTGTTAATGAAAGAAAAACCCACAATGGTCACAGAAATAGCTTGAATCTGACAAAAGTGGTAATAAATAAAAATTCTATGAAAATTAACCAATGAAAATCAGACAATGCTTTTGAATTGTGGTTCAACAGAATTACTTTAAAAAACAAACTCATGAAACAGGCCTGGACAAAAATGATGGTACCCATAGAAAAGACTGAAAATAATGTGACCATAGGGACATGTTCAACCAAGATGTGTCCTCTTATTAACATCACAGGTGTCTACAAACTTGTAATCTGTCAGTCGGCCTATTTAAAAGGTGACAAGTAGTCACTGTGCTGTTTGGTGACATGGTGTGTACCACACTAAACATGGACCAGAGGAAGCAAAGGACAGAGTTGTCTCAGGAGATTAGAAAGAAAATTATAGACAAGCATGTTAAAGGTAAAGGCTATAAGACAATCTTCAAGGAGCTTGATGTTCCTGTGACTACAGTTGCACATATTATTCAGAAATTTAAGATCCACGGGACTGTAGCCAACCTCCCTGGACGTGGCCGCAGGAGGAGACGGATAATACAAATGGTAACAAAAGAGCCCAGAACAACCTCTAAACACATTCATGGTGAACTCCATGGTCAAGGTACATCAGTGTCAGATCGCACCATCCGTCGTTGTTTGAGCCAAAGTGGACTTCATGGGAGACGCCCAAGGAGGACACCACTGTTGAAAACAAATCATAAAAAAGCCAGACTGGAATTTGCCAAACTGCATGTTGACAAGCCACAAAGCTTCTGAGAGAATGCCCCATGGACAGACAAGACAAAACTGGAACCTTTTGGCAAGGCACATCAGCTCTATGTTCACAGACGCAAAAATGAAGCATACCAAGAAAAGAACACTGTCCCTACTGTGAAACATGGAGGAGGTTCTGTTATGTTCTGGGGCTGCTTTGCTGCATCTGGCACAGGGTGTCTTGAATCTGTACAGGGTACAATGAAATCTCAAGACTATCAAGGTATTCTAGAGAGAAATATGTTGCCCAGTGTCAGACAGCTTGGTCTCAGTCGCAGGTCAGGGGTCTTGCAACAGGATAATGACCCAAAACACACAGCTAAAAACACCCAAGAATGGCTAAGAGCCAAACATTGGACTATTCTAAAGTGGCCTTCTATGAGCCCTGATCTAAATCCTATTGAACATCTGTGGAAGGAGCTGAAACATGCCGTCTGGAGAAGGCACCCTTCAAACCTGAGATAACAGGAGCAGTTTGCTCATGAGGAGTGGGCCAAAATACCTGCTGAGAGGTGCAGAAGTCTCATTGACAGTTACAGAAATTGTTTGATTGCAGTGATTGCCTCAAAAGGTTGTGCAACAAAATATTAAGTTAAGGGTACCATCATTTTTGTCCAGGCCTGTTTCATGAGTTTGTTTTTTAAAATAATTCTGTTGAGGACTTCCGGTCTGGACGCCATGGTGATAGCAACCTAACGCTGAAACTCCCAGACCCCAATCCAAGGAAAACATCTTCAAAATCAGACCTAACGGATTTTTGGAAGATTAAAAATCAAAAGACAATAACACCATGCCTAACCAAAAGCAGAGGAAACTGACATTCCCCAGGTCAGGACGCACAGCGACCGCAGAATCTGAACCGGAGGACCTCCGTTCAGAAGACGAGGACCTGGGCCTAGCTAACAAAAGGATTAGCTTGAAATCGCTATTTGACGAATTACGACGATTTCGGGCCGAATTTCTTGAATTCAGAGAGGATCTAAAAAGGGCGAACAGCAGAATGGACCAGGCCGAAAACCGAATCTTGGAAGCTGAAGAAAGAGTAAAAGTGCTTGAAGATTCTGTGCTGGATTTACACAGAAAACAGTCAAGGCTGGAGGCTAAGCTAACCGACCAAGAAGGAAGACAGAGACGAGATAACATCAGAATTCACGGTCTGAAAGAAGGAGCTGAAGATAGTTTCAACACAATGGCGGAATGCGTGGAATCCTTATTGAGAGAGAAGTTGGATATTCCACAAACCACCGATTTGAAGATAGAAAAAGCCCATCGTACATTAGCCGCTAAGCCAGCGCCGGAAGCACCCCCACGTTCCGTGGTGGTGAGATTCGCCAATTTCAAAATAAAACAAGACGTTGTAAGACGGGCTTGGCAGAAAAAAGGATTTATGCATCATGAGAGAAAAGTCTTCGTGGAGCACGATTACGCCCCTGAGGTTCTTAAAAAGCGACGGGAATATAACGACGCCAAAAAGGTTCTACGGGAACAGAATCTACGCTTTCAGACGCCATTTCCGGCGAAGTTAAGGGTCTTTTACGGTGAAGAGTCATGTCTCTACAATTCAGCGGAAGAAGCAACAACTGACATGGCAAGGAGAGGGCTCCCGGTAACGGTGTTTAAACCCGCAGCGAATCTGAGCGAGAAAATCAGAGCTCAAACGTGGTCCACTCAGAGACCTTCAAAATCCACGGGCCAGCAGCGGGAAACCCAGCCCCAGAGCTACAAAGATAAGCTTTCCAGTTCCAGGAAGGAATAGCGACCTTTTTGTCTTTTTTTTTTTCTTTTCAGTCACTCTGCACTTCCACCCCCCCTCCTACAAGGTAACAAACATTAAAGGAGATGCAGAATCAGCATGTGGTAAAACCTTTCATGGAGCAGTTTTAGCATTTGAAACAAATGTCTTCTTAATTTAAAGGGGGAAAAAAAAAATCATGTTAAAATAGAAACGTAACAATGACCCACATGTTCTCTCCACACTAACAAATACTGTATTAGAGTGAATGTTTGCTGTGATGGGGGTGGGAGGGTGCACACAATCTCATAGGGTATAGGCATAAAAAAAAAAAAAAAAAAATCATTACAAATTCGGATTGGGATCTGAAATTCACGTTAAAAACATGGGACAACTTACAGGGGTAAGAGAGGGCCCTCAACACGTAACAGAGTTTGAGGAATTTCCCTCAGAGCCTACACTCCATCAGGGCTCTTACAGGGTCTTTAAAGAGACCCCAGCTCAGGAAGTTTTTTTGACAGTTTTTTGTTTTAAAGTTTCGTACACTATGTTCTTAATGTTTTTTATGTTCTTAATGTTCTTTCAGTTTCTGAGTAGCAAAAAAGAGGGCCACCACACTGTTATACTAAATAAGAAAATACAATGGAGAAACAGGGTGTAACCAAAATAGCCTCATATAATGTAAAAGGGATCCTGAATCCAGTTAAAAGATCCAAGATTCTACGCAAAATGAAAAAAGACAAAGCAAAAATAATATTTTTACAAGAAACCCACCTAACAGACGTGGAACACACTAAACTCAATAGACAAGGGTTTAAAATGATCTCTTCATCTTCATATAAATCAGGGAGGAGGAGGGGAGTAGCGACATTGATATCAACCAAAATTACATTTGAAAAAAAATCAGAACACAAAGATAAAGAAGGGAGGTACAGTTTGGTAACTGGGCAGCTAGAGGGAGAAGATATCACCCTGCTGAATGTATATGCACCACCAGGGGCTAAATGGAAATTTTATAAAAATGTATTCGACCTAATGATAACTAAAGCCCAAGGTTTAGTGATATGTGGTGGAGACTTCAATCTAAGACTGAATCCATACTGGGATGCAACAGGTAATTCTTCACATCAAAATAACACCCAAAATAGGAATACTCGGATGCTACTAAAAGAAATGGGAATCTGTGACGTATGGAGGGAATTCAACCCCAATGTAAAAGATTATACTTTTTATTCGACGCCACATTCATCTTACTCAAGGATTGATTACTTTTTTATGTTTAATAGAGACATTGGAAGAGTAAAAACATGTAAAATAGGACTGATGGATCTCTCTGACCACAGTCCGATCTATATGGACTTAAACATCCAAAAATACACAAATAATACATTTTCCTGGAGGCTGAATTCAAATGTCCTGAAAGGACCACTGAAAGATGAATTGGAATCAGATATTCTCAGATATTTGGAAGAAAACGATAATGGAGAAGTATCCCCTTTAATACTGTGGGATGCGTGCAAAGCTGTAATAAGGGGAAAAATTATTGCAAAACTGGCAACCCAAAAGAAACTGAGACAAGAAAAACTAATCACACTAGAGTCAGAACTCAAGAACCTAGAAAAAGAACACAAAGACAACACTCATTCTAATGGCTCGCTCAAGATTAAAGAAATTAAAAATCAAATAAATGAGATCTACACAATAGAAATCCAGAAGAAACTTACATTTCTGAAACAAAAACACTATGAAGCAGGCAGTAAATCGGCAAAATTACTAGCCTATAAATTGAGGAAACAACAAACAGAAAGAGCAATCTACAAAATCAGAAACCCAGTATCAAAGGAAATAAAATTCAGAACTCAGGATATTCTTAAAAGCTTCGAGAATTACTACAAGAATTTATACTCCCACAAAAAACATAAAAACGCATCCGAGACATTCCCAAACACATTAAACCTTCCCCAACTTACGGAATCACAAAATAAAACCCTACTGTCAGAAATACAACCTAAAGAATTGGAAAAAGCAATTATGAAACTTAAAGCTAACAAATCCCCAGGAGCAGATGGCTATACAGCAGAATGGTACAAAACTTTTAAACAGCAACTATCTCCTCTCCTCCTGAAAACATTTAACTATGTCCTCCACACAGGGGAAATCCCCCCCTCCTGGAGAGAAGGGGTCATTGCAGTTATACCTAAACCTGAGAAGGATAAACTAGAATGCTCCAACTACAGACCAATCAGTGTATTAAATCAGGACTATAAGCTTTTTACCACTATCCTTGCCAAAAGGTTAGAAAACATACTGACAGACTTAATTCACTTAGACCAAACAGGTTTTATAAGACAAAGACAGACACAAGACAACATTCGACGCACTTTACACATAATTCATCATATAAAAAAATATAACTTAAATGCAGTCATATTGGGATTAGATGCTGAAAAAGCATTCGATTCGGTTGACTGGTCTTTCCTATATAGAATCTCCTCTCGGCGCCACACCAGTAGGCTGCCTTTTGCAACAGCGGCTCGATTCCGAGTTTTTTTTTCCCTTCCTCTCTCTTTTGATCACTTTTTTTTCACCCCACTTATATCACGGACACACAGATCGTCCCAAATGTCTCCTGAGCCGGTGGACGGAGCCACTGTTTATAGCAGGATACGATACAACAGGGAAGAGCTGCTAGCATTTAACCGCCACCCGGTCCCACTGGAAAAACTCGACATACCGAGAGAATTGAGGCGAAAGCGTCGCGGCTGCCGGGCTGGAGTAAGGCGGAGGACAAAAAATATAAGGTACAGACCCTCCCTTCCATCTGTTGTCATGGGAAATGTACGGTCGATACTGGGAAAGTTAGATGAGCTAGCGGCTATCTCCCGTTATGATAGCACTTACCGGGAGTGCTCTCTCCTTTTGTTTACTGAGACGTGGCTAACTGAACTAGCAGCAGATGCTAACATTGAGCTGGAGGGTTTTCACATGATACGAGCTGACCGAACACCAGAGAGTGGCAAAACTAGGGGCGGTGGAGTGATAATGTATGTTAACAACAACTGGTGCAGACCGGGACATATCACTGTTAAACAACGACGCTGCAGCAAAGACATTGAGTTGCTAGCTGTTAGCATGAGGCCTACATATCTCCCGAGAGAACACTCACACGTGATCTGCATTGTTGTTTATGCAAATCCGACGGCGAACGCTGGGACAGCGCGTGACGTCATCCATTCAGTAACCAGCAGGCTGCAGACAGAACACCCAGATGCTCTTCTCCTCATCTCAGGCGATTTCAACCACGTTTCACTGTCTCCCATTCTGCCCACTTTCACCCAGTATGTCACATGCCACACTAGAGACAATAAAACACTGGATTTGTTCTACGCAAACACTAAGGAGGCGTACACCTCATCACAACTCCCCCCACTTGGGAGATCGGATCACAACTTGGTTCATCTCCGACCGGTGTACAAACCCCTAGTGCACAGACAACCTCCAGCCATGCACACTGTGGAGTTATGGTCTGAGGAGACAATGGACACTCTAAAGGACTGTTTTGAAGTCACTGCCTGGAAGCAGCTCTGCGATCCACATGGTGAGGACATCGATGGCCTCATTCACACCTTCACGGGCTACCTCAGCTTCTGTGTGGACAAATCCGTTCCCACCAAGACCATACGGCGTCACTCAAACAACAAACCCTGGATCAACCCTGAGATAAAAACACTTCTGAGAGAGAAGAAGAGGATCTTCAGGTCGGGGAACAGGGAGATGCTGAAGTCCGTACAGAGGGAGCTGAGGAGAAAGATCAGAGAAGGCAAGGACAGCTTCAGGAAGAAGATGGAGGACAAGCTGCAACAGAGCGACATCAGCGGGGTCTGGAGAAACCTCAAAACCATCTCGGGGCTCCAGAATACCTCCCCCCAGGCCACGGGGGGCAGGGAGTGGGCGAACAACCTGAATCTGTTTTTCAATAGATTTGACCAACCGCCCTCCCCCCTGTCTGCACAACAACCACTGCTGCCTCTAAGAAATCAAGTCCTGCTGCCCACTCCCCACTCCACCGACACCCCCCCCCCCACTCCCAACACACAGCCCCCCATCCTGACCCTGACCAAGACCCAGGTGAGGACGGAGCTGAGGAAGATCAAGGCGAGGAAGGCATCGGGACCGGACGGCATCAGCGCAAAGCTCCTCAAGTCCTGTGCAGACCAGCTGTGTGGGATTGTGACGTACGTATATCTTCAACATGAGCCTGAAACTGGGGAGGGTACCACAGCTGTGGAAAACATCTTGTGTGGTACCTGTACCAAAAACTTCCCACCCCAAAGACCTGAACAGCTACAGACCGGTGGCCTTGACGTCCCACTTGATGAAGACCCTGGAGAGACTGCTCCTTGCTCATCTCCGCCCCCTGGTGGAACCAGCGATGGATCCACTCCAGTTCGCCTACCAGCATGGCATTGGGGTGGAGGATGCGGTGATCTTCATCGTTCTCTGTCCCACCTGGAGAAGCCCGGGAATATGGTGAGGATCATGTTCTTTGACTTCTCCAGTGCTTTCAACACCATCCAACCGATGATCCTGAAGGACAAGCTGCTGCGCGCAGGGGTGGACCAGCACCTGTCATCATGGATCCTGGACTACCTCACGAACCGGCCTCAGTTTGTGAGAACCCGGGACTGTGTTTCCGACACGATCATCAGTAGCACGGGGGCCCCCCAGGGAACGGTGCTGGCTCCCTTCCTGTTCACTCTTTATACTGCGGACTTCTCACACAACACAACACATTGCCATCTACAGAAGTTCTCTGATGACTCTGCGATCGTTGGTCTCATCTCCAACGGAGATGAAGCTGAGTACAGAGGGCTTATCCAGGACTTTGTGGACTGGTGCCGTCGGAACTGCCTCCAGATCAACGCGAGGAAAACTAAGGAGCTGGTGGTGGACTGCCGCAGGCATGGGCAGCCCCTCACAGCACCAGTAAATATACAGGGAACAGACATCGAGATGGTGACATCCTATAAGTACCTGGGTATTCATCTGAACAATAAACTAGACTGGTCACACAATACTGACGCACTCTACAAGAAGGGACAGCGCAGGCTGTTCCTGCTGAGGAGACTCAGGTCTTTTGGTGTACAAGGGGCGCTGCTGAAGTCATTCTATGACACGGTGGTGGCATCAGCCATCACTTTTGGAGTGGTCTGCTGGGGCAGTGGCATTACTGCAGCCGATAGGAAGAGACTGAACAAACTGATTAAGAAAGCTAGCTCTGTCCTGGGGCAGCGCCTTGAGCCGATGGAGGAGATAGGAGAGAGAAGGACGGTGGCTAAACTGTCATCTCTGCTGGAGTCCGAGTTCCACCCTATGCAGGACATACTGGATGCACTGAGGAGCTCATTTAGCAGCAGACTACATCATCCCAGGTGCACAACCGAGAGGTTTCGTAGGTCCTTCCTACCAACGGCTGTCAGACTGTACAACCTAAGCAGGGCTGCTCGCAGAGATAGCAAAAAGACGTAACAAACTAATAGTTTTTTTGAATGCAAAAGATGCAATAGACTTACACAATGGTCCTCTCCGGCATACAACTAGGAACATACCGGTCGCTATGGAGGGTGAGAATATGTATGGGCACATAATCATACCATGTAGGATAACTAAATAGACGGTTATGCTGTTTCATCCCACCTAGCAACAATGCTCTGCACTGTGTGTGTTTATATATTTACATATTTATTCCATCTAGCTACAATGCTCAGCATTGGGTGTGTTTATATTTATATATCTATATATTTATTCCATCTAGCTACAATGCTCCGCACTGTGTTTTTATATATCTACATATTATTCCATCTAGCTACATTGCTCCGCACTGTGTGTGTTTATATACTTGCATATTTATTCCACCTAGCTGCAATGCTCCGTACTGTGGGTGTTTATATATTTACATATTTATTCCATCTAGCTACAATGCTCTGCACTGTGTGTTCATATATTCATATATTTATTCCATCCAGCTACAATGCTCTGCACTGTGTGTCTGTGTGTGTGTGTGTATATATATATTTTATAGTAATATGTACATATGTATATTAGCTGCTCTTGCTTGCTTGTTTTTTTTCTTGCCTTCTGATTGTTGCTCTGAGTGTTGCTATCCCTGTGTTGTTGCAATCCTGGAATTTCCCCGTTGTGGGACTAATAAAGGCTTATCTTATCTTATCTTATCTTATCCAGTTTCAATTTTCATAACAACTTCATTAGAACTATACAGGCATTATATAAAAAACCAACAGCTAAAATAAGGATTAACGGTAATTTATCATCATCATCTTTTGAGCTGGAAAGAGGATGTCGTCAAGGCTGCCCCCTGTCTCCACTGCTCTTTGCAATCTTCATAGAACCTCTGAGCCAATGGATAAGACAAAATCAAGAAATTCAAGGTATTACACTTGGTCAGAAGGAACATAAAATAGCACTCTTTGTTGATGACATTTTAATATACCTAGGGCAGCCAGACACTTCTCTACCAGAACTAATCTCAGTTTTTTCAGACTATGGAGATTTATCGGGGTACAAATTAAACATGCATAAAACCCAAGTTTTAACATTCAACTATGACCCAAATCATTTTTCACTAAGTGAACTTAAAACTAACTGGGAGTTGGAATCTATGAAATATCTGGGGGTCAATATCCCGAAACAACTCGACAAAATTATAACACTAAACTATGATCCACTGGTGACAAAAATAAAATCTGACCTAGCAAGATGGAATATGATACCATTCTTAGGTACTGCACAAAGAATTGAAGCAGTCAAAATGAATATATTTCCACGTCTTCTATACCTTTTCCAAACAATACCGGTAGAACCTCCCAAAAAAACATGGCAGGAGCTGGACAGAAGGATCTCAAGATTCATATGGCAGGGTAAGAGACCTAGAATCAGATATAGAACCCTACAGCTAAACAAAGACAAAGGTGGGCTCGCGCTGCCAAATATCAGGGACTATTTTATAGCTGCACAAATTAAAACTTTAGTAGAGATATGTAACCCAGTTTACACTGCACAATGGAAGGAGATGGAATGCCAAATAACAAGTGACATCCCCCTACAGGCGATAATAGGGAACAATGCCTTAACTAAACTCTTGAATAACACTAACCCATGGATAGAGACCCCGCTAAAAATTTGGTTTAAGATAGTCAGAGAGAATCAAGCCAAAGAGCCCTATCGACTTCTGCAATGGATTGCCTATGATCAAGACTTTACCCCCAATAAAACAGACACTAGATTTAAAGAGTGGAAAGAGAAAGGGCTGATAAAATATTACGATTTTTTTAAGGGGCAAACTTTAAGAAGTTTTGAAGATTTGAAAAAACAAGGTCTAATAAATCAAGATCTTTACAGGTTCTTTCAGCTTAGACACCACATAAACAATATACTTAAAAGGGAGGATTTGGAAAGGGCCCAGTCAGGTGTTCTGAAGGTCTTCTTAATGGCATATAAAGGGATCCCAGGGATTAGATACATCTCTAAAATATACCAAGGTCTTCAAGACTTAAAAGGAGACAACACATCATATATAAAAGAGAGATGGGAAAAAGAGGGGAATTTCACTTTACAATTGGAAATATGGCAAAAGCTAAATAGACAGCAATGGAAAAGTACCTCATCCCTGCAGTGGAGAGAATTTGGATGGAAAAACTTGGTAAGATTTTTCAAAACACCTGCACAAAACAAATTTACCCATAAGGGGTTGAACTGTTGGCGCTTGTGTGGTGAAAAGACTGCAAATCATTTTCATGTGTTTTGGTCATGCCCAGTTATCCACCAATATTGGACCAAGGTACAGACAATATTGGGGAAAATATTCAAAATAACAGTTCCCGACTTCCGGTTATGGCTGCCACGTAGGACGGACGTGTCTCGCTCTGCTCTGCTCCTGGAGAAAAAAAATCGGCAAATAACTCTCTCATTTGGGACAGAACGTATCTCAGCATTTGGGCGAGGATATGTCGGCGAAGCCTAAGGCTGGAAAACCAGGAAAAGGAAAAAGCGAGCCGCCGAAACAGTCCAAATTAACGGACTTTCAGGTCTGTGACGCAGCAAACAAAACTCCATATATGGCGGAGGAGGCTGGCAACGGTGCGATGTCTGCGCGGGGAGGCGCAGATGCGCTGATGGCTGCCATGAGTTCAATGAGAGCGGACTTTTCCTCTAGATTTGATGGGATTATGACAGCGTTGGAAGGAATAAGAAAGGAATTGGGTGACTGTGTAGAACGAACGGCGCAGATGGAGCTCCGTCTCGCTAGTGCTGAAGATGACGTCACCCGTCTTCAATTAAAGGTGCGCACTTTGGAAAAAAAAAATAAATCTCTGGAAGATAATATTTTGGATTTGGAATCTCGGTCGAGACAGAATAATTTGAGGCTGGTGGGTCTTCCAGAGGAATCAGAAGGTCGGGACGTATGTTCCTTTCTGGAAAAGTGGATTCCGGAGGTGCTGGGCAGCGAGGAGTTGCAATCAGCAGTGGTTCTGGAAAAAGCACATCGTATTGGCCCACGTAGAGATAAGGGACCGCCGAGGACCTTAATTATGAAGTTTCTTAGCAAAAGAGACAGGATGAAGATCTTCAACGCTGCACGTGCTAAAGGAGAGATTAAACACCAGGACCAGCAGGTGCGGTTCTACCCAGATTTGGCCACAGGAATCCAGCAATTGAGGAAGCAGTTTGATCCCGTACGTAAGGAGCTGCGCAACCTTGGGATTCGTCATGGTGTAATCTATCCTGCGAGACTGCTGACCACGTATGAGGGCAGAACCCACATCTTCAAGACCCCAGAGGAGGCGCAGGAGTTCATCAAGAAGATCAAAGAAGAAGAAGAGACTGGTGGGAGCTAAGCATGAACAAAATATAAGGTAGAATAATTAAGCATTTGCACAGGCATCTGACTGACTTGAAGTAAATAGTAAGTTTACAAAATATAGATTGTATTATATATTAAAAAAACAAAACAAAAACAAAACAAACAAACAAAAAAAAACTATGATGTACAAAGTTGTTAAAAATTTTGGAGTTAAGTTGGAAAACTACAGAGGAGAGTTAATGTTACGTCATTAAAAGCAGTAGAGTTAGGGTGATTGGGAGGATGAAGAAGGAGTGGCTTAGGCTGTTCCCCGTGGGTGTGGAACGGTCGATGGCTATATCGGGAGACAGAATTTTTCTTTTGATTTTGGGGGGTTTGCCACAAGTGTGGGAAGGGGAAATTTGTTTGTGTGTAGTTTGTAGGATGAATGTTCAACCACTCATGTTTTTGCTTCTCTGTATGAGCATGTTTACACTGCAAGGTAATCCCAAACTCTCTATTGATCATGGACCAAAGTGTTAATCTTAATTTAACTTCATGGAATTGCAGAGGTCTACAAAATTTAAAAAAACTTAAACAAGTTATGAATAAAATAAAGGACATGGGTTCAAGAATTGTGTTTTTACAAGAAACTCATCTGATAGAGGAGGATGTTAAAAGAATTAGGAGTAGATGGCAGGGAAGTGTATTCACCTCTTCATTTTCATCCCGAGCCAGGGGAGTTATGACTCTCATACATAAATCAGTTCCTTTTCAAGTGAAAAATGTAATTGGAGACAAATTTGGAAGATATGTAATCATTCAAGGTTCTTTGCTATTAGAAAATATAAATCTTGTGAACTTATATGGTCCCAATATAGATGATCAGAAGTTCTTTGCTAATTTATTTCTCATCTTATCATCACTTACAGGGCAACATATAATAGCAGGGGATTTTAATTGTACATTGAATCCAGGTGTGGATAGATCAACAGGACTGGATTGTACGCACATTGGATGTAGGATGACTATTAATCATTTTATGAAAGAATTGAGATTGTTAGATATATGGAGAGAAATGAAACCACAAGTTAAAGCCTATTCTTGTTATTCCAGTACCTACAAGACATTCTCACGTATTGATTATTTTTTGATTTCCACAGAATTAAGGTCCAAGATTCAAAACTGCTTTTATGATAACATCGTGATCTCTGATCATGCACCCTGTTGTCTAATATATGTAGATAAAAAATTGACAAAGGAATCAGGCAGATGGTAATTTCAGCATAAATGGCTTCAGGATGAGGAATTTGTCAAGTATATAGAAAAACAGATAGACGAGTTCTTTGACATCAATACTACACAAACATCAGCATGTGTAAAGTGGGAGGCTTTCAAAGCTTTTATTAGGGGACATATTATTAGTTATACAGGATCAAAATCTAAGAAGACTCGAGAGGAGAGAGCTAAATTGGAACATAAAATAAAAAGTCTTCAGGAAAAAGTGTATGCAGGAAGAGATCCAAGGTTGGAGAATGAATTACTGATTTTGAGAGCTGAATACGACAAAAAATCAGCGAATAGAGCTGCCTCGAGTCTTCTAAGATTGAAACAATCTTTTTATGAACAAGGTGAAAAATCAGGAAAATTATTAGCATGGCAGATTAAACAATTGGAAATTAAAACACCAATAACCAGTATTATAAGTAATGGACAGGTAGTTATAGATCCTTTAGAAATTAATAGAGCCTTTAGAGATTACTATGAAAAATTATATGATACCAAAAATGAACCTGATTTAACAAAACTAAATGGGTTTTTGAACAAACTATCTATACCGTGTATTCCAAATGAAAACAGGGAGATATTGGAGTCTAAAATTAGTCAAGAAGAAGTTGGGCTAGCCATTGATAATATGAAATCAGGAAAAAGTGCAGGACCAGATGGTCTTCCAGTTGACCTTTATAAAAAATTTAAGAATAAATTAATAAAACCTTTTTTGGAAATGGTTTTAGAAGCATTTCAAAATAATAATTTACCATCATACATAAATAATACCTTAATTATACTGCTGCCAAAACCAGGTAAGCCCTCTAATAAATGTGAAAATATGAGACCAATAAGCCTATTAAACGCCGACCTTAAGATAATCTGTAAAATTTTAGCAAGACGAATACAAGAAATTTTACCAAATATTATTAATCGAGATCAGAATGGCTTTATAAAGGGTAGACAAGGCTTCCATAATGTAAGAAGACTATTTAATATTATTTATTTTAATAAAGAAGCACCGGATACAGCTCTCCTATCATTGGACGCCGAAAAGGCCTTTGATAGAGTTGAATGGCCCTTTCTTTTTGAAGTCCTACAAAGGTTTGGACTTGGAAATAATTTCATAAAATGGGTTCAAATAATATACAATAATGCTACAGCAGAAATCCTAACAAATAACAATATTTCAAAACCAATAAAAATCAATAGAGGATGTCGACAAGGCTGTCCACTTTCACCTTTACTGTTTACTATGGCAATTGAACCTTTAGCGATAGCGATACGTTTACATTCACAAATATATGGAATTAAAGTTGGACCAACAGAACATAAAATCTCCCTGTACGCCGATGATATAATTTTGTTTATGTCGAATCTAAAAAAATCAATTCCAACCTTGTTGAATTTAATAAAGAATTTTGGGGAAATATCAGGATATAAAATAAATAAAACTAAATCTTCAATATTAATGCTAAATGAGACCCAGAGAAATTACCCAGCCCCTGAGGTAAATCAATTCAATGTTGTAAATCAGTTTAAATATTTAGGAATCCAAATTATGCCTAAGCTAGAATCAGTCGCCAGTGTCAACTATGAAGCCTTAATGTCAGATATCAATGAGTTAACTCAGAGATGGATGTCACTACCAATGTCGATGATCGGGAGAATCAATATACTTAAAAGTAATATTTTACCTAAAATACTTTATTTATTTCAATACATTCCCTTATCACCACCTTTAGATCTATTCTCAAGAATAAAAAAAAAGTTAGTGGAATTTATATGGAACAACAGGAGGGCTAGATTACGTTTGTCTTTATTATATTTACCATTTGATCGTGGAGGTCTGAAATGTCCAAATTTTATGTTGTATTATTGGTCGGCACAACTGAGGTCTATGACATATTATTTTTCATCAAATGATCTCCCTCACTGGACTGAAATGGAATCATACAATTTACCTTTACCTCTTCCCATATTCATATACTCAGATTCGGCAAAAAAATTACAAAAACAAGTTAAAAATCCATTTGTAAAGCATATGATCAAAATATGGTGTGAAGCTAAAAACTATTTAAAAGAACCACAGTTATTGTCACAATTTAGTCCAATATGGGGTAATCAATATTTTAAACCAGGGAGAGCAGACGCTGTATTTAAAGTATGGAATTTAAAAGGGATACAAAAGATTCAGGATTTATATTTGCCATGTGCAGACAACATAATGTCTTTTGAAGAGCTGAGGATCAAATTTAATCTCAATAGAACACATTTTTTTAAATATCTTCAACTTAGAAACTTTATTCGATCAAATCAAAATAAAGCTCTCACTCGACCTATTTATTCATCCTTGGAAAAAATGATGATGAAAGATAGTAAAAGAAAGGGTATTATTTCAGAGTTTTATAACTCATTGACACTATCTTCAAGTGAAAATTCACTGAAAAGATTAAACTACTGGAAAGAAGATCTGCAAATTGAAATTTCAGAGGAACAATGGGAATTGGCTTGTACAGAAGCTCAAACCAAATCAATAAATGCACGCCTTAAATTGATACATTTCAAATGGTTAATGCGGATGTATGTTACACCGGAGGAGTTAAATAGATACAACAAAAATATACCAGATACATGCACAAAATGCATGGAAAGTAAAGGAACCCTATTTCATTGTTTATGGGAATGTAAATTAATAAGAATGTTTTGGGAAGAGGTGAGGGTAACAATTGAAAAAATAATCTCAAAACAAATCATATTGAATCCTAAACTGTTTTTGTTGGGTCTGTACCCAGAAAAGCATAATTTTAATAAAAGTGAAAGAACATTCATAGACCTCAGTTTGCTTAATGCCAAAAAATGTATTGCACTATTATGGAAAAAGACTCATAGACCAGATGTGACTCAGTGGTTAAGACAGATGTTAACAAACCTTCCATTAGAAAGAATAACATATATACTGAAATCAAAGGAAATTGTGTTTGAGAATATATGGAGACCTTTTATTGATTATGTAAAAAATTTAAACATAACTCTTGAAGAAGAAGGTGAATGATGTGTGTGGACCTTGTAAATTCCAAACTGGTGAACATAATATGTATACTTATGTATTGGATTGTCTAGACTAAACAGAGGAGCATTGTTGAAGACTTGATTTTGTTGGTGGTTGTTGGTGTTTTTAGTGCATTTTTTTTTTTTGTAGTACTTTAGTGTTAGTGTTTGATTGTTTGTATCATGTTTGTTAAAAAAAAAAAAGGTTCAATAAAGATATTGTGGGAAAAAAAAAAAAAATAACAGTTCCCTTTTCTTTTGTAACTTTGTATTTGGGTTTACTACCGGACTCACTGGAAAGACGAGGAGATAAATACTTATTCACTGTTTTAATATTGGCAAGTAAAAAAGCCCTAACTAAAAAATGGATGCTGAAGGACTGTCCTACACCTGAAGATTGGATTAACGTGATTCAAGACCTTTACTCAATGGAAAAGTTGACATTCGCACTGAGACAGGACATGGATGGGTTCATGAACTTTTGGCAACCCTGGATCACATATGTATCTTCCATTAGATCTAATCTTTGACAAATACCATTTCAATAATGGCACCACTCTTTGTTCCAACTCTACTCAGATGCTCTTTTACTTTTAATTACTTAATTTTCTGTTTGTTTGTTTTTTGCTGTTCTGTTTGTTTGTTTATTCGTTTTTGTTTTTTTTTTAAATTTAATTTTCCTTAATTTCACTTTTTCTTTCACTTTAAAAAAAAAAAGGGGGGTGTTGTAATAACTATCCTACCAATGTTGTCAAATAGCAAAAAATAAGGGAACTTGATGAAAATGTAAACAATGCAATGCTGTAATGACCTGTATACCCTTTACAAAAACTTAAATTAAAAAAAAAATAATAATTCTGTTGAACCACAATTCAAAAGCACTGTCTGATTTTCCCCCTCATGGATCGTCACCTTATCATGGTTGGGGGGTTTGCATGCCCCAGTGATCCCAGGAGCTATGTTGTCCGGGGCAATTTACCTCTGATAGGGTCACCCAAGACAAACTGGTCCTGGGTGAAGGGCCAGACTAAGAACGATCCAACAGACTCTCATGATAAATTCTATATCAAGGATTCAGAGTACCCCGCCCAGTATGGGGTTACCGGGGCCCCACCCTGGAGCCAGGCCTGGGGGAGGGGCTCGAAGGCTAGCGTCTGGTGGCCGGGTTTCCACCCATGGGACCCGGCCAGGCTCAGCCCGAAGGAGTTACATGGGTCCGCCCTCCAGTGGGCTCACCACCTGCAGGAGGGATCATGGGGGTCCGGTGCTATGTGGATTAGGTGGCGGTCAAAGGCGGAGACCTTGGCAGACTGATCCCAAGCTTTCTAAACTGGCTTTTGGTACGTGGAATGTCACCTCTCTGGTGGGGAAGGAGCCTGAGCTGGTGTACGAGGTTGAGAGATACCGGCTAGATATAGTCGGCCTCACCTCAACACACAGCTCCGGTTCCGGAACCAGTCTCCTGGAGAGGGGCTGGAGCTTGGCCTTTTCTGGAGTTGCCCCGGGCGAGAGGCGACGAGCAGGGGTGGGTATTCTTGTATCCCCCCCACCTTGCTGCCTCTATATTGGAGTTTTCCCCGGTGGACGAAAGGGTTGCTTCCCTGCGCCTTCGGGTTGGGAAACAGGTCCTGACCATCATTTGTGCCTATGCACCAAATGATGTTTCAGAGTACCCACCCTTTTTGGAGTCTCTGACTGGGGTGCTGGAGGGTTGGAGACTCCATTGTCCTACTGGGGGACTTCAATGTGCACGTGGGCAACAACAGTGAAACCTGAAGGGGGGTGATTGGGAGGAACGGCCTCGCCGATCTGAACCCGAGTGGTGTTCAGTTATTGGACTTCTGTGCTAACTACAGTTTGTCCATAACGAACACCATGTTCAAGCATAAGGGTGTCCATATGTGCACCTGGCACCAGGACACCCTAGGTCGCAGGTCGATGAACAATTTTGTTATCGTGTCATCAGACCTGCGACCATATGTCTTGGACACCCGGGTAAAGAGAGGTGCAGAGCTGTCAACTGATCACCACCTGGTGATGAGTTGTATCCGATGGCAGGGGAGGAAGCCATTCAGACCTGGTAGACCCAAACGTATAGTGAGGGTGTGCTGGGAACGTCTGGCTGAGGCCCCTGTCCGGAAGGTCTTCAACTCCCACCTCCAGAAGAACTTCAACCACATTCCGAGAGAGTCTGGAGACATGGAGTCTGAATGGGCCATGTTCTCCACCTTTTGTTGAAGCGGTGGCCCAGAGCTGCAGCCGCAAGGTGGTCGGTGCATCTCGTGGTGGTAACCCCCGAACCAAGTGGTGGACACCAGTGGTGAGGGGGGCCATTAAGCTGAAGAAGGAGTCCTATCAAGCTTGGTTGGCTTGTGGGACTCCCGAAGCAGCTGAGGTGTACCGGCAGGCCAAGCGGAGTGCAGCTCGGGTAGTTGCTGAAGCAAAAACCTGGGTATGGGAGGAGTTCGGTGAGACCATGGAACAAGACTTTCGGTCGGCCTCAAAGAGATTCTGGCAAACTGTCCGGCGGCTCAGGAGGGGAAAGCAGCTCCCTGTCCACACTGTGTATGGTGCGGATGGGACACTGTTGACTTCGACTGGGGATATCGTCAGGCGGTGGAAGGAATACTTCGAGGATCTCCTCAATCCCACTGATACGCCTTCCACAGAGGAAGCAGGGTTTGGGGACGAGGGGGATGACTCGCCTATCACAGGGGCTGAGGTCGCCAAGGTGGTTAAAAATCTCCTTGGTTCCCGGGCCCTGGGGGTGGACGAGATTCACCCTGAGTACCTCAAGGCCCTGGATGTTGTTGGGCTGTCATGGTTGACACGCCTCTGCAACATTGCGTGGAGGTCGGGGGCAGTGCCTTTGGCATGGCAAACCGGGGTGGTGGTTCCTCTCTTCAAAAAGGGAACCGGAGGGTGTGCTCCAACTTTAGAGGGATCACACTCCTCAGCCTCCCTGGGAAGGTCTATGCCAAGGTACTGGAGAGGAGAGTCCGGCCATTGGTCGAACCTTGGATTCAGGAGGAGCAATGTGGTTTTCGTCCTGGCCGTGGCACATTGGACCAGCTCTTTACCCTCTCGAGAATTCTTGAGGGTTCGTGGGAGTTTGCCCAACCAGTTTACATGTGTTTTGTGGACTTGGAGAAGGCATTTGACCACGTCCCTCCTGTTTTTTTGTGGGGGGGTGCTTCGGGAGTATGGGGTATCGGGCTTGTTGTTACGAGCTATTCGGTCTCTGTACGACCGTTGTGAGAGTTTGGTTCGTATTGCCAACACTCAGTCGGAGTCATTCCCAGTGAGAGTTGGACTCTGCCAGGGCTACCCTTTGTCACCGATCCTGTTTATAATTTTTATGGACAGGATTTCTAGGCGCAGCCAGGGAATGGAGGGTGTCATGCTTGGTGACCACAGGATCTCATCTCTGTTGTTTGCAGATGATGTTGTCCTGTTGGCTTCATCCAGCAATGACCTACAGCTCTTGCTGGGACGGTTTGCCGCTGAGTGTGAAGCGGCTGGGATGAGAATCATCACCTCCAAGTCCGAGTCCATGGTCCTCATCCGGAAAAAGGTGGATTGCCCTCTCTGGGTTGGGGACAGGCTCCTGCCCCAAGTGGAGGAGTTTAAGTATCTTGGGGTCTTGTTCACGAGTGAGGGGAAAATGGAGCGAGAGATTGACAGACAAATTGGAGCAGCATCTGCAGTGATGCGAACGTTGTACCGGTCTGTTGTGGTGAAGAGGGAGCTGAGTTCTAAGGCAAAGCTGTCAATTTACCAGTCAATCTACGTTCCTACTCTCACCTATGGTCACAAGCTTTGGGTAATGACCGAAAGAACAAGATCGCGGATACAAGCGGCTGAAATGAGCTTTCTCCGTAGGATTGCTGGACTCACCCTCAGAGATAGGGTGAGGGGCTCAGTCATCCGGGAGAGGCTCAGAGCTGAACCACTCCTCCTCCACATTGAAAGGAGTCAGTTGAGGTGGTATGAGCATCTGATTAGGATGCCTCCTGGATGCCTCCCACTTGAGGTGTTTCAGGCACGTCCCACTGGGAGGAGACCCCGGGGCAGACCCAGGACTCGGTGGAGAGACTATGTCTCCCAGCTGGTCTGGGAACGCCTTGGTTTCCTCTCTGAAGAGCTGGAGCAGGTGGCTGGGGAGAGGGAAGTCTGGGCTTCTCTGCTTGAACTGCTGCCTCCGCGACCCGGACCTCCGGAAAAGCGGTAGAAGATGGAAGGATGGATGTCTGATTTTCACTGGTTAATTTTCATAGAATTTTTATTTATTACCACTTTTGTCAGATCCAAGTTATTTCTGTGACAATTGTGGGTTTTTCTTTCATTAACAGAGGGGTACCAACAATTTTGCCCACGTATGTATATCCCCCAATCTCTCCTCCCCTCTCACCAAGTCACTGGGTGTGAGTGGAGCCTCCTAATGGTCCGCCACACACACACCCCGAACACCCAGAAGGGGTCTTATCAGTCCAGTATCCTGGGTTTGAGTAATCACCCATAACGGCTGTATCATGGAGCAGCCTGGCCAGCTGAGGGGTTTCCAGGCCGAAGTGTGCAAAGCAAGGAGGAAAATGACTCAGTCTCAGGTCTTGGCAAACAGTCCTCTGTAGGGTAAGGACAAACCTGCAAAACCACAACAGGCAGGTGTCCATGCTGGGGAGTCTGGGCCGTCACCACCTGTTCGTCTCCCAACACATTAGCTGGTTTGAGCCTATCTATACAAATGGTTTCTTTGTGCCCCCCAAATCCAACACAAAATGTTTTGTACCTGTCTCCAAAACCCTGAAAGGGCCATCATAAAGAGGACGCGGTGGAGTCTTGTGGACATCGTACCTGACGAAAACAAACTTGGCATGCTCCAAACACTTAGAAATGTAGTGATCCAAGATGCACACTATTTTTCTCCCCTCATTACTCATTTCCCACATATGAACAAAAGATAAATCATTTCCCACAGCTGCAGCTTCATCCACACCTGCTCTCTCTAATCAATCAGCCTTTAAGTTGAGAGGGGCCCTTCATTCCTGCACGGATACCGTATGTCAACTTCTGCATGCAGCCTAGAGTGCTCCTCGCCACTGTGTGCAGCTTCTTCAGTATTTGCTACAACCCTCTCCTCCTACGTGGGATCTCGTAAGCAACCCCACCATTTATTACTCTTCTCCTCATTATAATAACCCTGTTATTAAGCAAATTAATCGCTGGACTCCAGAGACTGAGAGCACCCTACAAGACGGACTCAAGAGACTGAGAGCACCCTACAAGACTGTTTTGCCTGCACAGAATGAGATGTTTTGCCTGCACAGAATGAGATGTGTTTAAAGCTGCAGCCACCCGAGAGGACTCTTCTGTAAACATACAGGATTATGCTGAATACATGACTGGGTACATCAGCACGTGCGTTGATATTGAAAGGGTTAATGTATAGTTAGTGCCAGAATAATAATTCTGTAGGTGATCTCCCATTATGCTCTACACATATTCCATACAAATTCTGTTTGCATGCTTATGAACAAGTATGTTATGGTATATTGATAACAGGAATGAGACAAAGGTATAGAGCCCTCTCTGTCTTTTCTCTCTCTCTTTTAAGTCAGGTCTTTAACATTAGATACACACCCAAACCCAACACCCACGCACACTGTTGATAGCACATTCTAGAATGAAGAGGCGTGTTCAGTGGATGGCCTGTTCCCGCCATAGGTAGATTAGCCAATCAGATAGTCGCGTACAAGCCCATCCCATTGTACTGGCTCGCCCAACCCGAGGGGATAATTGTAACCTGCACCCGGAAGTCGGGGTTCAGTCTGACCAGCTCCAGAGGGAGCTGCGTCACGCTGCACCCAGCGCTGCTTGCTTTACATGTGACTTCTAAATAAATGTTTCATCTTAAAATTGAAGAAATCTCCGGTTTGTTCTTGGACCTTTCAATCAAAGAATCGGGTATTTTTCTAACAATTGGTGCCGTGACCCGGATTGAAGTATTTCGAGACGAGCCGAAAAAACTACATAGAAAGGACCCAAAAACTACATCGGAAGGACCCTTTTTAGTCGACTGTGGCGACGCCTGAATGAAACAAAAAGGTAAGCAGAAAGCCTTTTTACGCAAATTTCTGCAGTTTGGCCATTCTAAATTTACAGTCGTCTGATTAAGGGGTATATCCGATTTCTAAATTTTAAACTGTTTGCGGGATGGAAGTCTGCGGTCACATGTAAAGCATGAACCACGTGGTCTTGCACGAGGGAGAGTGGTAATGTCCTAGGATCAAGTAGCCGCTTTTTTACGAATAAGGAAGATTTGCAATGCAAGAATCTTTTTTAGATCAATAGTGAGCATATATAAAGGTACTCTTAATACGTTATAAGAACCTCAGACTACATCATGAGTGAGTAACGTAGCAAGCAGCCGCAAGAATCTTTTTCCCACCTTTAGTGAGGGTCTGCTCATAAGTATAAAAAATAACTAAGGTACTCTTAATACGTTATAAGAACCTCAGACTACATCATGAGTGAGTAACGTAGCAAGCAGCCGCAAGAATCTTTTTCCCACCTTTAGTGAGGGTCTGCTCATAAGTATAAAAAATAACTAAGGTACTCTTAATACGTTATAAGAACCTCAGACTACATCATGAGTGAGTAACGTAGCAAGCAGCTGCAAGAATCTTTTTTCCACCTTTAGTGAGGGTCTGCTCATAAAAATAACTTGCAGAATGGTACAAGAACCTTTTCTCCATCCTTAGTGAGTGACCATTCATAAGTATAAAAATAATAACTTACAGAATTGCATAAGAATCTCTTATTCCAACAATAGTGAGTGCATTCATAAGTATAAAACAATAAAATAGCTTGTTAAAATCAGTCTAAGACTGATCTTTATGATAAGATACCTCTTGTATCGATTACCTGACGAGGTTCCGATGAAAGTATCCTCTACATATAAGTTAAGCTATAGGTAATGAGTAAATGAGTACATGCAAATCTGCGGCAAACTCTCCACATTGTGCAAGCTGATCTCTGTAAAATTTTGTGTCTTTAAGGGATAAAAATGTGATTTGAGAAATACCAGGGGTTGGAAATATTAACTAATGGCGGCCTCCGGACCGCATGGTCAGAACAAAGGGAAGTAACCCCCACCACCGAGTGGAGGTGCAATTGGTAAAACAGGTTACTGAGGATTATTTGAGGTAACAGCATTAAAATGAAGCGCTAAATTAAAGTTGTAAAGCTGTGGTAGTGTGTATAGCTGGGATTAAGGAGGCAGTGCTCCATTTTTCTTACACTAAAAAAAACAAAACAAAAAAGCACATGGTTTGTGAACAATAGGCTCAGGGGCCATTTTGCACGTGTCCCATTTACTGCGCATGCGAGGGCGCCATTTTGAATCACCTTCAAGCTGGGGCACAGTGCCTCCATCATGTGGCCAAATATAGGAAGTGCACTATTTCACAAAATTACTGCCAACAAAAACTTAAAATCTTAAGAATAAATCTGGAACTTTATCTCTCTGGTTGAAAGGAAGGCTTTAAAAATTCCATGCATGGTGAAAAAACAAAAGACCTCAGGGACCTGCTAGAATGCAGGTTTGCCCATAATGAGGCAAAGCGTACCCGTTCGGCTTGGAGAGATGAAAGGTTTAACTTTAAATTAGGCAGAAGGAGGTTTACAATAAAACTGGAGAATAAGGAGATTTATTCCTCAACAAAACTAGGAAATCCTAGGTGGACACTATATAAAGGTGAGAGAATTTAAATGAAAAATTGCAGGTTGGTATAGATAAGTAAATATATAAATGAATTAAATTATAAATACAAAAATAATTAAATACAACAAACGAAAATATGAATGAATAAAATAAATAGGAGTTTTTGTTGTGGAGATGAGAGTGGGCAGAATATGGAAACGGAAATTTGTTTTTGAAGAAAATTGAAAACTGATGAAATGTTGAAGTTTTGTGCAGGACGCAAGACAAAAAATATGGAGAAACGATTGGAGGAAGAAAAAATGTAAGAATGAGAGACTTATGCTGCAACGGTGAGAACAAATGCAAAATAATCAATAAACACGATATAACAGAGAAGGACAAAAACACGCTGTTTAATAGCTTGTTTCTCTCCATTAAATTTGAGACAGTGTTGGCTGTGGACGACCCCTCCCCCAGCAGCTGCCTCCTCCTTCACGCCATCAGTGACCCCCCTCCTCCTTCCACTTCGCTGTCCCACTCCAGCAGTCAAGAAAGCAACACAATGGATCAAAAGAGGAACAATTGAGCACACCAGCAGAGTGAGTCCTCACACATCTGATATTGTATAGTATTCCTGTGTAACCAGTTGACACTGATTAACACCTATATGAAATGTCTCTAGCCTGTAAGCCCGGCTCCCTGGGTTCGGCACTATCCTAGACAAGGGCTAGATGGTTGACAAAGGTCCCAATCACAGATCAAAAGAAAGGAAGGGAGAAATTTGCCAGATGGGTCAAACAAATGCAGGACAGAGGAATGTTCGCAGGATGTGAAAACAGCCCCCCCACCAGGGAGACCTAGCTATACAGTATTGTTGCCTTCCATATCAGAGATGTGCCAAGACCACATACTGAGCAGACACAATACATGACCAATCTTCAAAAAAGCCATACCCATGCCCCATCTAAGTTGACCTGTCAGTATCGGCTGCATGACCACAGGAGGTCAGAATAGTCAGAGGCCCCCGTGGGACTAATACTTCCTATGTTAAGCAATTTGGCCACTGAGCTCAAACACCCACAAGGGCCCCCAAGGGGTCCCCCAAAATTAGCGACACAACAGGTATCCTTCCCTACAGGATGTTGAAAAAGAACCGGCTTTGATATTAAGCCGTTCTGTTTCAAGGGGGGAGAGGTCAAGATGAGAGGTCAAGACAGGAACAGATAGAAAAGTTACTAGTCCACTAAGGTTTGAAGGCTCCATTAAAGGAATAGAACAATGTATCAAGGAAGAGGAATCCAACGGGGTCAAATTAAACAATGGCTCCTCTGATTGCACAATTCAACATAAGTTATCCCAAAAGCGTGATGGCTGAAGCTGCAGCTTATATTGCTCACCCATTCTCCATCTAAGAAACATCTAATAAAACAAAGGCTAGCAACTAAGACCAAAATCTGAAAATTTCTTGACGCTTGAAAGGTCATTATTCCACAGAATATCAGGCAGTGGGAACTTTTGCTACAAGAAAACTAGCCACCTAGTGACCAAGAGAAATGAGGCAGGTTTAGGGCTCCTTAATATTTAAGGGCCAATACATATTTGGAGGTTCCCAGACCCTCCTAACTGTATTTTTTGCACATCTCTACAAATCTGGTGAAATCTAATAACATTGTTAAAGACTTGCAATAGACATTTTAACTTAACATAAGGTATGAGCATGGAGGTGCAAAATATGATAAAAAATGCTGATTTGCAATCACAAGTTAAGACAAGGGTTGAAAATTTATGCAAAAAGGTATAAGGGTAAAGCTGCAAGGTTTGGGGGAAATTGCACAATTGAGGAAGTTTGCCAAATATTACAAAATGTCACAAATTCCTGAAAAGGAACTTGCAAATTTACAAGGAAAAGATCTAAAATTTGTTAGGAGAAAATAACTATTAAGAGAAAAGGTTGCAAAGTTAGAAGGGAAGTGTTTAAATTTGAGAAAAGCTGTAAGCTTACATGAAAGCCACATTAAAATAAGATGAGCCTTTATTGGTCCCACAATGGGGGAGATTCTAGGATTGCAATGGCACAGGGATAACAACACTTAGAGCAATAATTTAAAAGATAAGAAAATAAGAGGAGTGAATATACATATGTACACATAAATATAAATACACGGTGCGGAGCATTACAGATTTCCTTACACTTTGTATGGAGATGGGGGATGGCAGCGTAACAAGGGTTATGGTTTGGGATCATCCAGAGATGAGTAAAAAGCATTATAGAAGACGATGAATTAAAACAAACACAACCAGAGTAGACTAGAGAAACAAGATAATTTGGGGTAAAAACAGCAAACACTCGGCCGAATAGACTCAAGAATGAAGCATATACATACATATAGCTGTGTGCACACCAGCCTTATCCAAGGGATCATCATAGAGCACGCACAGAGCGGAGGTGGAGCATGAACAAGGCTTTAATGTCCTGTGCACATAGATCTGCAGCTCTGGCACACACAAGACAACCAGTGTAGCTTGACAAACAAACCAGCGGTTCACACCCGCATGGTCTGTGTGTCACATGGTTAAGTCCTGATTTAAATGTTATTTAGAATTGTTTTTGGAGGCTAATGAAAGCTCTATATTTTTGTATCTAAAATTGTTATAGTTTTGTAGGCATAGTGTTAGTTCATCTGGAGGTTATCTGTTCAGAAGAAAAAGACAGAAGACTCCACCACACCAAGATACAGATGACTCTGTTAAACTTAAGTTTTCATAATAATAAGCAGACGTCTTAGTGTAATACATTCCTTGAAAGGCAGATGTTCAGACCCAGCGGCATTATTTAATTACAAAACAAATTCAAAAGGTCAGTAATTAAAAGGCATCCAAGGCCAGGGTATAAATCAAGAGATGTGTGTTGTCACAAAACAGAATTTTGAATGGAGCCATGTTGGTTTATTTATAAAGCTGACTTTTCAGAATGAAACCGATCACTTTTATGTGCAGGATCTTGCATGGAGCATTAGCTGTGGACAGTAGTCAGGAGTATGAACGACGGGACAGTGAACAGAAGGAAGTTCCAATACTGAAAGAGATTATAGATGTGAGATGTTTCATCAGCTAGTCCAGGGAAAGGTGAAGTCTTGTACACAGATGGATAGTGGTTGGAAAAGAATTGAGTGAGTGTTTCTGATGGGAAAAAGTACTTGGGGGAAGAGAAGAAGAACGGTGGATTTAGCAAGTGTAGAAAATATTTCTGATGTTGAGATGGAAATGGAAAAAGAAATTAAAGCAGAGCATGTCTAACCAAAGAAAATAAAGATCCACGTAAGATTTGCAGCTGTAGCTTTAAAAACCAAACAAACATAAAACCAACAATAAATAAATTAAATTTTTGGCTAAGAGTGTCAGGAAGAAGGCACAAATGCAGGCAACCATCTTAGATGTTTCCAAGTACTTAAAGCAGCAATGAGACATTAGGTGTCCATTCTTTCAGTGCATTTCCTTAATTGTGAATATTAACATTAGTTATGTTCCTCCCCAACAGAGGGTATGCATTTGATGTTACTCACCACATAATGGTGTGATATGTGATATATGATACATCATATTTCAGGAATATGACAGTAATGAGGAATGTGATTTTTTCCTGATTCGGCGGTGGCCAAGCTGGGTCAGGGTAAACTACATTCACTCCACACTTTACCAAGGAATATATAAAATGAGGCATTCAAGAAAATTTAAATCAAATTCTAATTAGGCAAACCGTCCACCTTTCGCTTGACTGAAAGTGTGACACAACTTTTAATCATTTATTTAAATTCAACTGGACAAACTGATCTTATTTATCAATGCTGAAGCATATCAAAATGCACAGGGGGTTATTTTGTTTTTCTTAAATGAAATTTGTAAACTAGTTAAGCTGTGACTATTGAAACCTTATTGAACAGAACTCTTGGAAGACAAAGGTCCACAAGGTTCAATTACAGTAGTGCAGACAATATCTGTTGGCATGGTGGAGAGTTAATCTTATCCCATTTTGTATTAATTAGGAAAATTAAATGTAGACTTTGAAGCAGTTCCTTTCTTGACTCAATGTTGGAAATCTAGATAAGAAGGGAAAAGAAAATTTGGAGAAAAACTGAACTTATTTATGGAATGGCTGACACAAAGGGAGCCTGAGGCTCCCCATGAATCTGTTTCTCTTATAAAAGGAAGCCAAGAGGACGAGGGGAGGACAGCGGGGAGGAGGAGGAGGAGAGAGCACGCCCCACAATGGCCGCTGCTGGCAGGAGAGGGGTCCACCTCCACCACTGAAAACTGGACTGCATACTTAAAGAAGAAGAAGAAGATGGAGGACAAGCTGCAACAGAGCGACATCAGCGGGGTCTGGAGAAACCTCAAAACCATCTCGGGGCTCCAGAATACCTCCCCCCAGGCCACAGGGGGCAGGGAGTGGGCGAACAACCTGAATCTGTTTTTCAATAGATTTGACCAACCGCCCTCCCCCCTGACTGCACAACAACCACTGCTGCCTCTAAAGAAATCAAGTCCTGCTGCCCACTCCCCACTCTACCAACACCCCCCCACTCCCAACACACAGCCCCCCATCCTGACCCTGACCAGGACCCAGGTGAGGACGGAGCTGAGGAAGATCAAGGCGAGGAAGGCGCCGGGACCGGACGGCATCAGCGCAAAGCTCCTCAAGTCCTGTGCAGACCAGCTGTGTGGGATTGTGACGTATATCTTCAACATGAGCCTGAAACTGGGGAGGGTACCACAGCTGTGGAAAACATCTTGTGTGGTACCTGTACCAAAAACTTCCCACCCCAAAGACCTGAACAGCTACAGACCGGTGGCCTTGACGTCCCACTTGATGAAGACCCTGGAGAGACTGCTCCTTGCTCACCTCCGCCCCCTGGTGGAACCAGCGATGGATCCACTCCAGTTCGCCTACCAGCATGGCATTGGGGTGGAGGATGCGGTGATCTTCCTCCTTCACCGTTCTCTGTCCCACCTGGAGAAGCCCGGGAATTTGGTGAGGATCATGTTCTTTGACTTCTCCAGTGCTTTCAACACCATCCAACCGATGATCCTGAAGGACAAGCTGCTGCGCGCAGGGGTGGACCAGCACCTGTCATCATGGATCCTGGACTACCTCACGAACCGGCCTCAGTTTGTGAGAACCCGGGACTGTGTGTCCGACACGATCATCAGTAGCACGGGGGCCCCCCAGGGAACGGTGCTGGCTCCCTTCCTGTTCACTCTTTATACTGCGGACTTCTCACACAACACAACACACTGCCATCTACAGAAGTTCTCTGATGACTCTGCGATCATTGGCCTCATCTCCAATGGAGATGAAGCTGAGTACAGAGGGCTTATCCAGGACTTCGTGGACTGGTGCCATCGGAACTGCCTCCAGATCAACGCGAGGAAAACTAAGGAGCTGGTGGTGGACTGCCGCAGGCATGGGCAGCCCCTCACAGTACCAGTAAATATACAGGGAACAGACATCGAGATGGTGACATCCTATAAGTACCTGGGTATTCATCTGAACAATAAACTAGACTGGTCACACAATACTGATGCACTCTACAAGAAGGGACAGCGCAGGCTGTTCCTGCTGAGGAGACTCAGGTCTTTTGGTGTACAAGGGGCGCTGCTGAAGTCATTCTATGACACGGTGGTGGCATCAGCCATCACTTTTGGAGTGGTCTGCTGGGGCAGTGGCATTACTGCAGCCGATAGGAAGAGACTGAACAAACTGATTAAGAAAGCTAGCTCTGTCCTGGGGCAGCGCCTTGATCCGATGGAGGAGATAGGAGAGAGAAGGACGGTGGCTAAACTGTCATCTCTGCTGGAGTCCGAGTTCCACCCTATGCAGGACATACTGAATGCACTGAGGAGCTCATTTAGCAGCAGACTACATCATCCCAGGTGCACAACCGAGAGGTTTCGTAGGTCCTTCCTACCAACGGCTGTCAGACTGTACAACCTAAGCAGGGCTGCTCGCAGAGATAGCAAAAAGACGTAACAAACTAATAGTTTTTTGAATGCAAAAGATGCAATAGACTTACACAATGGTCCTCTCCGGCATACAACTAGGAACATACCGGTCGCTATGGAGGGTGAGAATATGTATGGGCACATAATCATACCATGTAGGATAACTAAGTAGACGGTTATGCTGTTTCATTCCATCTAGCAACAATGCTCTGCACTGTGTGTGTTTATATATTTGCATATTTATTCCATCTAGCTACAATGCTCCGTAATGTGGGTGTTTATATATTTATATATCTACATATTATTCCATCTAGCTACATTGCTCCGCACTGTGTGTGTTTATATACTTGCATATTTATTCCACCTAGCTGCAATGCTCCGTACTGTGGGTGTTTATATATTTACATATTTATTCCATCTAGCTACAATGCTCTGCACTGTGTGTTCATATATTCATATATTTATTCCATCCAGCTACAATGCTCTGCACTGTGTGTCTGTGTGTGTGTGTATATATATATATTTTATAGTAATACGTACATATGTTTATTAGCTGCTCTTGCTTGCTTGTTTTTTTTTCTTGCCTTCTGATTGTTGCTCTGAGTGTTGCTATCCCTGTGCTGTTGCAATCCTGGAATTTCCCCGTTGTGGGACTAATAAAGGCTGATCTTATCTTATCTTATCTTATCTTAAAGACTAGAACAGATAAGTGGACTCACTTCTACACGTATGCAGAAAATTAGCAAAAATTAAATTATTGCATGTAAAGTAAGAATTCTGGGTAATGACGTACAGGACTCTGAGTCAGAAAAATAACGATCAAATTCTGCAAATGACAAGCTACCAGTAGAACACCTATCAACATCTGTAAAATTAGCATTGTACCCAATGTACTATAGGCAATTGAATGGATCTGATCCAAATTGTGAACTACCATCATTTGTAAATCCATCCTCTAGATTGGTCATAAAATTAGACTGATAAACAAGGAAATGTGTGGAAGCATCCATTGTCCTAACTGAAGAGGATAAGAGATATTTCAACCAATGGGGGGTTCCACACATCCCGCTGGTTAGACCCAAACACATGGATTGGAAAATGTTGGACATATTGTCATCTCTAGTGCAGAATAGAGCCATCCATGGAAAACCAATACCTGACCTTAACATAGAATATTCTCCCAAAATAAAACCATAAGCATCAGCACAAAAGGCGGCACAAAGATGCCCAGAAATCTCCTATATGACCAATCTTAACATTAACAAATGAGGGGATGAGGAAAATTTGAATCAAATTCCAAATTGGTTTTGGTAAAGGGATAACCAAATGCAGAGTACGACACTATAGGCCATATATTCAGAAGCCCAGAAGGGCGTTAACAAATGCAATTTTCCACAGTGGGAGTCGTCAGCAAGTCTTAGACCAACTGCTGGGTCGAGAGGAAGAGCTGAGGACCCCAAGACGAAAGATGATGATGAGGAAGACCATTCTGCCATCACAGATTATTTGTAAACACAGTGTGCTAATGATAATACATAAATCATACATAGCTCACCACACGGATGTAGGGGTGTGAGACTTATAGGGTTCTTGCGTTATTTATCTCCATCATGCTAATTACGGTTAGGTAATCTGAATAAGCGAGAAGGTTAGAAGCTCTGAATACAACAATGCATGGATATGGATGTCTCCTAATGTTGAACAATATTGTTTACTACCTACCCACTGAACATATAGGTCCCATCACCCAACACACATCACAACACAAACACCACATGCAGATTTCATATAGTCAGCAATCACACACTCAAGGCTACTGGGAGATAACTTACAACAACACATAGATAACTACAGATGTAGTGAATAAGGATAAAACTTTACAAGCTCCATGCATTGTGATGGCAACCCCTCAGACCATTATTGGCCCTGCCCCAGCTGAGCCCTTTGTATCGGCACTTGATCAAAGGTGTAGGGTACAGGGAAGATGCATGCTGGAGAGCACCAGACCATCATGACGTGTGCCTGCGACATAGAAAAGGTCGTAGGGCGAGTGACTGTATGACTTCAGTCCCCAGCAGAAGAATGGACTGGTACCCGAACGTGTCCACCGCACCTCCAGCATCCAGGGTGGAGCCAGGAGCTCGAGACTTACCAACACCAGCATGTTCACCTCTTTCCAGCGACAGGGGGGTGGCATCCCTGGGACAGCATCACTGAGCTGTTCACTGGCTGGACTGGATGTTACATACCCTCTGCTGCACCCACCAGACTGTCCTGTAGACCTCATGGGATGAGGTGTGCCTCTGAGAGCGGGGACACAGTTGTTTCGTTCCTGTGTCACCAAGATGGAACTGTGCTCCACAGCTGCAGATACGGGAAGCAGACACAGGGGAAGGTCAAACCTCTGTCGCAACCGTGTGATGAGTGCAGCTGAATGATGTGAGCCCTGGCAAGGGTTAACCGGTGGACAAAGGTTTTGTGGACCGATTCTATTCGACCCTATGACCCCTACATGGTCCACTCCACTGGACAAAGAACAATGATCATGAGGAGACCTCGAGGGGGTACAGGACCTGGTGACAGTTCACCTCTGAGACATCGCTGCACTGTGCTAAGGTGTCCACAAGGGGGGAGGCACGGGTAGCAGAATCAATGGTGCAAGCCTCTTGGGTTGACACACAATGCAGGGACCTGCCTTATTCACCATCTGTTAATTGCTAGAGTCTCTCACACCATAAATGGTTGACATGATAAAATCATGTCAAAGGGGGGATTGAAAGGGTTAATGTATAGTTAGTGCCAGAATAATAATTCTGTAGGTGATCTCCCATTATGCTCTACACATATTCCATACAAATTCTGTTTGCATGCTTATGAACAAGTATGTTATGGTATATTGATAACAGGAATGAGACAAAGGTATAGAGCCCTCTCTGTCTTTTCTCTCTCTCTTTTAAGTCAGGTCTTTAACATTAGATACACACCCAAACCCAACACCCACGCACACTGTTGATAGCACATTCTAGAATGAAGAGGCGTGTTCAGTGGATGGCCTGTTCCCGCCATAGGTAGATTAGCCAATCAGATAGTCGCGTACAAGCCCATCCCATTGTACTGGCTCGCCCAACCCGAGGGGATAATTGTAACCTGCACCCGGAAGTCGGGGTTCAGTCTGACCAGCTCCAGAGGGAGCTGCGTCACGCTGCACCCAGCGCTGCTTGCTTTACATGTGACTTCTAAATAAATGTTTCATCTTAAAATTGAAGAAATCTCCGGTTTGTTCTTGGACCTTTCAATCAAAGAATCGGGTATTTTTCTAACAATACCATCGTACCCACCGTATAGGTCAGGAAGTTCCCCAACCAGAAGCCCTGGATCAACAGTCAGGTACATCAGATGCTGCGTGCTCGCTCTCGTGCATTTAAATCAGGCTGTGAGGTTGAGTACAAAGCTGCAAAGTATGGACTGAGAAAGCCTATAACAACAACCAAGAGGCAGTACAGAGAAAAGCTGGACAGCCTCTACTCCACTCCTGACCTGGGGCGCATGTGACAAGGGCTGCAACACATCACAGACTACAAGAGGACCAAAACCAGCACCACTAGCTCCACAGACAGCCTGCAAGATGATCTCAACATCTTTTACACCTGCTTTGAGACCACCAGCTACAGCACAGAGAAGAGACACACACTCATGCACCCCCTCCCCCCTCCCCCACTAAAGCCGCTTTTCCACTAGCCCAGCTCGCCTCGCCTTGTTTCGTTTCGTTACTACTCAGTTCGGCCGCGGTTCTGTCTCCATAGCAGCCGGGTAAAGCAGGGTTAAGCTGTGGTGGGCGGGATTTTTTTTACAGCAAGGCAGTGCCACACTCCCGTGACGTAAAACACGCGACCCAAGCCAAACATAACATGGCGGCTGTACAAGGCGACTCCTCGGTCTGTGGCTTTTTTCACCGTAAATGCCTAAAAGGACCGCCAGACAAGGGTACAGGCAGTGAGACGAAACACTCTGGAATAGTTCTGCAGCTTCTGGGAGAGCCGAAGACGTGAGGATACAAAGTAGGTCATATATGACGGTAAGCTAATGTTGCTAATGCTAGTTTGCTATAAGTATGTCGTACTACACTGTAATCTCTGCAAGTTATCGCTGTTAGGTACTAAAATATGTACGCTGTGTGTGTGTTTCAGATGGCTCTGTTGTGGGAAAATTACCGCTTCAAACGGTCGGTCTGGCGTTCAGCACAGCCTATCGCTGATGTCAACACAGCTTCACAAACGATCAGTGGTTGTAGAGCTTAAGAAAGTCTGTAGAAACGTTTATTTCCTGTGTAAAAAATTGCTCTGATCTAAGTAAAGGAACCCTATTTCACTGTTTATGGGAATGTAGAAAAATTAGAATGTTTTGGGAAGAGGTGAGGGTAACAATTGAAAAAATAATTTCAAATTATTAATACTTAACAATTTGTTTTTGTTGGGTCTGTGTCCAGAAAAACATAGCTTTAATAAGAGTGAAAGAACATTCATAGACCTCTGTTTGCTTAATGCCAAAAAATGTATTGCATTACTGTGGAAAAACTCATAGACCAGATGTGACTCAGTGGTTAAGACAGATGTTAACAAACCTTCCACTAGAAAGAATAACATATATACTGAAATCAAAGGAAAATGTGTTTGAGAATATATGGAGACCTTTCATTGATTATGTAAAGAAATTAAACATAACTTCTGAAGAAGAAGGTGAATGATATGTGTGGACCTTGCAAATTCCAAACTGGTGAATGTATATTATGTATTCTTATGTAATAGATTACCTAGACTAAACAGAGGAGCATTGTTGTTGACTTGTTTTTGTTAATGGCTGTTGTTGTTTTTATTACCCTTTTTTTGTTATTTTGTTATTGTTCTTTTTAGTTTTTAAATTACTTTTGTGTTAGTGTCTGACTGTGTGTGCTGTTTGTAAAAAAAAAAAAAAGATTCAATAAAAATATTGTGGGGGGAAAAAATTGCTCTGATCTGCGTGAAAATCATGGAGAGACTGTTGAGACATCATGGATGTACCTGCTCCAGCTGCACTGAGTCTGAGGTGGTGTCATAGCAAAAAATGATCAGCTGACACAACTTGATCGCCATGTTAATAACTATATTAGCCACAAAATATATATTCAAAAAGTAAACAGTACTGAGTGAGGTATAATAAGATATATTTGACAGTTATGATGCATTTTAGGCCAAAACAAACTTGATCTAGGATTAAAAGCAATTAAAATAATGCAGTCACAAGGTTACATGGAAAATGCTTGATTTACTAGATACATGTACTGTAGAAATATATATTCTCTGCATCAACAATGTACTATACATGCATTCATGTAGTATTGCACTGACAATAAACCTCTGAAGTTTTTGCAGATGTCTCTTTTTTTATATGTGAAGGTTACCACCATGTGACATAAATTTAATACTGACAGATTGGAAAAGCTGTCTAAGAACAATCCAGCAGTTTGAGAAATCACTTTTGGTTTGGTGTAAGTCTGTCAACAGGATTATGAACCATAAAGCAGTTTGTGTTAAAATGTTAAATCCCATTAAACTCTAACCCACAGGTGTCCAATCATGTGTCATGGAGGTCCAAGACCCTGCAGGTTCTCTTCTACCCAGTCTCTTCAGCAGGTGTTCTCACTGATCTGCAGTCAGTGGAAGAAGTTCAGTGGAATCTGCTGTTGAAGACACTGGTTGGAGGTAAAGCCTGCAGGGTCTTGGCCCTCCATGGCACATGATTGGACACCCCTGCCCAAACCCATTATGATGAAGAGCAGATGTGAATATGACCCAGAATTCCTCCATATACTGGTACTGTCACTAAAGTATGCAGGGTCTTCTGCGGTGGCACATCCAACAATACAGTCTTCAGTTAATAAAATAATTGTTTTGGTTACTTTTCTTAAAAATGAGCCATTATTTTCAAGGTCACCCATTAATGGTTTGTACTATTGACTCTTTTCCCACCAGTGTATTAACAGACAAAAATAGAAATCATGATGCAAACACATAAGTCACTAAATTGTTTATTACAATTAGCAGCAAATTCCAGATTATTCAGAATGTGCAAAACTCAAACTAAGACTGGGTCACTCAGCAGCTGGGTTGTGCAGCTCATACTGGTCTCAGATCAGCAGATCTTAGGCCTGCATCTCTGTAAATAGTGACGCAAGGTCCAGTTTGGGGTGGATCGTTTACCTCTTGCCTAGACAAAAGACAGAAATGGGTGGTGGTTAAATAAAGCAAGTTTAAAACATATTTGGGAAATACACTTGTTGCTAAAAGCCAGTGGTGGAATGTGAATGAATGAATCTTTATTTCGGATAAATTAAAAGAAAATAGAATAATATAACAAAGGGGGAAAAAAATCTAACAAGGTCGAATTAAACAATAACTCCTCTGATTATACAGTTCAACATAGGTTATCTGAAATGGGTGACGGCTGAAGCTGCAGCTTATATTGCCCACCCGTATTCCATCCAAGAATTCAAAAGAAAAACAAAGCAGGAGCGATTCCAATTCCAATGTGACAATAAAGTACTTCGTTGTTGTATTTAACCCCAATTTTCATGTAGCTGCACTGATGTAAAGTCGATTTTACAAGGGCTGCGTTACATTTAAAATCATCTGTTTTTACTGTGGCCTCAGCAATCAGAATGAATTAATACATTCACTTGAATGGAATATAGTACTTTAACTGAAGGTGTGCATCACCGAGTATGGAGTCGCTCAGTCAAAATATGGAGTTTTTATCAATAAAAGTTTTTCTTGAATGTAAAAGTGTCTCTTCTTGCCCTGGCTTCAAGTGTGGGCGGTGTTTTGTACTTGTATTGCTAAAATATAAAAGGATGCACAACAATGGGTCTCAAATATTTGTAATGTGTCCTGTTACTGCATGAGTTTATTGATGATAGAGTATAAACTACACATATAAACTAAATTATATTGATGACTGAACAACTGCCATTCCCCAAAAGATACAGTTATGAACATAACTCACAAAGGATCACACAAGTGATCTGACAAAAAAATTAATACATTAACAAGCGGTTTATTTTACAGTTGATGTGCCAGTCTTTTTCAATTATTCTGTAATTAATACTCACACAATCAAATAAATCTCAGTTCAGTCCCTTTTATATTAAGTGGAAATTGTGCTACTTTGGTTTTGACACTTTACCTATAAAAGCAAAGGATTTCAGTACTTTTCCCAGTGGTGAGGTCCGTTGTGGAGCGGCTGCTTTCCTCTTGCCTAGATGAACGACAGAAATGGATGGTAGTTAGTTTCAAGCAAGTTCAACACTTATACAGGCACATCTCAAAAATTAGAATATCATGAAAAAGTTCAATATTTTTGTCACTCATTTCAGAAAGTGAAACCCATATATAGATTCATTACAGGGACAGTGATATATTGAAAGTGTTTATTTTAATATTGATGATTATGGCTACAGCCCATATTAACCAACACCTCAGCGGCCAACATTTCTATTTAAAAACTATTTTTTAAAGTTTATTTATGCAATATTCTAATTTTTTGCCAAATTGAATTTGGGGTTTTCAGGGTCTGTAAGCCATAGTCATCCAAATTAAAATAAATAAACGCTTGAAATATATCACTGTCTGTGTAATGAATCGATATAATATATGGATTTCTCTTTCTGAAATGAGTGTCAAAAAATATTGAATTTTTTCATGACATTCTAATTTTTGGACATGTACCTGTATTAGGGAAACACACTTGTGAAAGTCAGTGGTGGGATGTGACAAAAACGCTTCGTTTCCCTGACAAGCACCGCAGGAGCCACTCTGTACAAGTACATTATCAATCCAGGGATTTATGGTGGAACAGCACAATACTGTTCCAGCACCTTTTATGGAAAATCCACAGAATAGGTGTGTGGGTCTATTCTGGCGCTTTAGAAAATTATATGAATGACTTTATAAATCACTGGTTTGAAAAAGCACTTTTATATTGTTGAGATTTCGGCTCCTGTGGTCCATTTCACCAGTATCCACAATATAAACACTGAGGAAGGCTAAACCCTGGCATGTGGAAACACATTCTAGCATTAAATTGCACACAATTTAATGCGCAGCACCAAAGTGCAGCACGTACACAAACCAGGACTTTAACCAGGATTAACATATTTCATCGTTTTGCTCTCACAAGATAAGATAAGATAAGATAAGATAAGCCTTTATTAGTCCCACAATGGGGAAATTCCAGGATTGCAACAGCATAGGGACAGCAACACTCAGAGCAACAATCAGAAGGCAAGAAAAAAACAACATCTAGTAAACATATGTCCATATTACTATAAATGTATACAGTATATATATAGACACACAGTGCAGAGCATTATGGCTGGTGAATGTGCAGCAGAAAGTCTAAGCTCTCTCTCCGCGGATGCAGCGGGCCAGCTGGAAGTGTTTGGGCATGATGGTGACCCCCTTAGCGAAGAAGAGACCCACCAGGTGGGCCTCGCAGGTCTCCTGCAGAGCCATGACGGCGAAGCTCAGGAAACGCAGGACGGTCTTGAAGTCCTGAGCGATCTCCCTCACCAGGCGCTGGACGGGCAGCTTACAGATGAGCAGCTCCGTGGATTTCTGGCAGCGACGGATCTCTCTCAGAGCCACGGGCCTGTGACGGCGAGGCCTCTTCACTCTGCCGGTGGCCAGAGCGCCTCTCCAAGCAGCCCTGGTGGCTAGCTGTCTCCTGGGGGGCTTCTTCCTCCAGTAGATTTTACGGGCGGTCTGCTTGGTTCTTGCCATCGCTCTTTATTATTCTGTCTTATATTTCTTTCACGCCGCGTACACTCCAGCCCGGCACCCGCATCGTTTTCGCTACAGCTCCCGGTATGTCGAGTTTCCCATTAGCACCGGGCGGCGGCCAAGTGCTAGCTAGCACTAGCTCCTCCCCGCTGTAACGTCTCCCGCTGCAAACCGTGGCTCCGTCCGCCGACCCGGGAGACCCCCGGGGCGATCCGTGCGTCCGTGATATATATACAGAGTGAAAGGTGTAGAAAGAAGAAGGAAGATAAAAAGAAAAGGCTGTTGCAACAGGCAGCCGACTCGTGTGGCGCCGCCGGTCCGGTGGAACCGGAAAAAAAAAAAAAAAAAAAAGCAAATACTTAGCAAATACTTAGGAGAAAACAAGCGCGAATCAGCAGTTGGTACTAGCTAGCTACTAGCTAAAACTCGTTAGCCAGCACACTCAAAAAAAGTGAGCTTACCACCAACAGGATAAATAAGCGAATAGATGCACATTATTACAAATCACTCACCATCAATGGTTCTCTCACGTTCGTCTTCAGCTTGTCCATAGTCCGGTTCTATGCTGGGCTGCATCTTTATCGGTCCGTGTCGCTCCTCTCTCTGTGTATCTGCCACCAAGCAGAGAAAACCCCGCACCTCTTCGTTGGACCACAGTGTAGACTTCCGCAAAACCTACAACGCTGTCTGTATTAATATCGTATTTACTCCGTGACCGAGTTAGTCCATGAAATATTGCAAATGGCGGTCTTAAAGATTCCACTGAAGACGCACGCTTTCGTGACGTTACGCCCTGACCAATCAGCGGCTCGCAGTCTGTTGACGTCACATCTCGGCTTGCTTCAGCACGGTTGTACCCTGCCCTCGAACAGGCACGAAAATAGCGCCTGTTAAACCGTGCTGGGTACAGTGGAAAAGGCTAGAAAGCGAGTCGAGTAGAAGTGAGTAAGGCCAAAGCGATACTAATGGAAAAGGGCCATAAGAGTGTTACCAGGCCAGGTAAACAAAGCACTGAGGAATATCAACCCCCGCAAGGCAACAGGACCAGACAACATACCTGGGCGGGGCCTCAGAGCATGTGCTGCCAAGCTGACCAACATTCTCACAGCAATCTCCTCTCCCTCAACCAGAACATAGTCCCCTCCTGCTTCAAAACGACAACCATCATCCCTCTCCCCAAAAGGAGCCCGCCGACCTGTCTGAATGATTACAGACCAGTAGCACTCACTCCAATCATCACGAAGTGTTTCGAGAGAGTGGTGCTGCCCCTCATTCAGGACAGCATACCAGGCACCCTTGACCCCTGCAGTATGCTTATCGGCCCAACAGATCCACCTCAGATGCCATCGCTGCAGCACTCCATTATTCTCTCTCCCACCTGGAAGATAAAGATTCCTACATCAGGATGCGCTTTGTTGACTACAGCTCCGCCTTCAACACGGTCATGCCCCACAAACTCACCAACAAACTGTCTTCACTTGGCCTGCACCCCACCCTCTGCGACTGGCTACTGGACTTCGTAACTGGCAGGCGGCCCCAGTCTGTCAGGATGGGTAACAGGACCTCAGCCAGCATCATCACAAACACAGGTGTCCCACAGGGTTGTGTTCTCATCCCCATCCTCTACAGCCTTTTCACCCATGACTGTGTTGCCTCCCACAAGAACAATATCCTAAAGTTCGTGGATGACAGCAGTGACAGGATGCATCACTGGTGATGATGAAGCATCCTACAGATGGAAGGTGGCCAACCTAGTGTCACGGTATGAGGACAACAACCTCACCCTCAACACAGACAAGACAAAGGAGATGATAGTGGACATGAGGAAAGGGAGGAGGAGACCCCATCGGCCGCTGTTCATCCAGAAGCTTGAGGTGGAGAGGGTGAGCAGCTTTAAATACCTGGGCATCCACATCAGCGAGCACCTTAAGTGGACACACAACACCACAGAGCTGGTTAAGACAGCTCAACAGCGACTGTACTTTCTGAGGAGGCTGAAGAAATTTGGCATGTCCTCCGGGGTCCTCAACAATTTCTACAGCTGTATCATCGAGAGCATCCTGACCAACTGCATCACTGTGTGGTATGGCAGCACCACTGCCCTGGATCGCAAATGCCTGCAGACAGTGGTGAATACAGCGGAGAAGATCATCAGGCTCCACTTCCCTCTCTGCAGAGCATCTACCACCGCAGAGTCCAAAGGAGAGCTGACGCCATCCTCCGGGACCCCACCCACCCCCAGCACAGACTGTTCACACTTCTACCCTCAGGCCGGAGGTACAGAAGTGTGAAATGCAGGACAACCAGACTGAAGAACTCCTTCTTTCCCACTGCCATCAGACTCCTGAACAGATAGCAACTCCCAAAACTCCTTAACACAGCTTTGCATATAGGAACTCACACTGGCTGCTAATTTGCACACTCTCACCTGTACAGTAGATATAGTCTCACCCGTCTGATGTCCATATCATCTCTGCTGCTAATTATCATCTCTGCTGCTACTTAAAGTTCTGTTACTGCCGTTACAGAAATTAGCTCCGGGCACTAATTTGTAATTTGTAATTACACTCTCCTCATTGCACAATGCTCATTTGCACACTGTACATAGGTCTATGCCATCTCAGGTTCACATCAGGTTGCACAATGCTTATTTGCACACTGTACATAGTGTTATTAGTACTCATTAGTTTTAGTATTTAGTATTAAGGTGTGCTTAAGGAGTCCTAACTGCCTAACTGTGTGTTGGTGTGTGTGTTATTAGCATCCATTAATATTAGGATTGAGTTACTGTAAGTTACTGTGTCATGACCTAGAATTGTTGTTTCTGTACCTATTACCTTGGCATTCGTTCGGCGAGCAAAGTAAGAATTTCATTGCTCAGGAAATGAAGCATTTCTTAACTGTGTACATGATAATAAAGCCTTTGAATCTCTCTTGAATTATAAGATAAGATAAGATAAGATAAGCCTTTATTAGTCCCACAATGGAGAAATTCCAGGATTGCAACAGCACAGGGATAGCAACACTCAGAGCAACAATCAGAAGGCAAGAAAAAACAAGAGCAGCTAGTATACATATGTACATATATATACACATATATATATATATATATATATATATATATATATATAGACACAGTGCGGAGCATTGTGGTTGGTGGATGTGCAGCAGAAAGTCTAAGCACTCTCTCCGCGGATGCGGCGGGTCAGCTGAATGTCTTTGGGCATGATGGTGACCCTCTTGGCGTGGATGGCGCACAGGTTGGTGTCCTCGAAGAGACCACCTCTTATCCTCTGTGTGTTCTAGGACTTACCCGTGCACAGGTGGACTATCCTCCTGGTGGAATGGGATCATTCCTCTCAGCGGACCAGGACCAACTCTCTGGAGCTGGAACTCCCACTCTCCCTTCATCTCCCTGTAAGTGCACATAATTATTGGACTGAACTGTTACCCTATCTCACCTCGGCCGAGGCTTTTTCCCCTGCACAGCTCACTGTATATATCAGCACGAGTACTTCACCCACCTTTACGGGACCTCTGCAATCAGGAAGAAGATGTGGAGTCGCTGGCAGCTTACAGCCTGCTGCTCTACTCTCCGTAAGGCCATTATTAATATAATTAATTGTCCCACTATGTGCTGCAGACTGCTCATCTCTCTCTCTCTCTTCATTTACAGGATTGTCAGCCTCTCCCTTCGTCATTATCACCTGCACACAATAAAATCATTGTAATCTGTAACCTAGTCTGTCGTCTGCTTCTGGGTCTGAACACTAAAATCATGTCAGTATGTCTCCGTCCCTCAGACCCAGCAGATGGTGCTAACACATGCCGTCTTGACACCGTTGAGGCTCAGTTAGATCAGGTTACTTACCAGCAGCTGGTAACTTTGAATCAACTCGCACAAATAAATGAACGGCTTGACTGACTTACCGCTGCCCATCACACATAGGCCAGTCCCGCGGTGCCAGCTGATCCACTGCCTCCTTCTCCTCCATCGGCACACCCCCAGCACATTACACCAGTTCCCACAATGGCCCATTTTAGCGATAAACTGGGTGAAGCCCAGGGTTTTCTTCTTCAGTGTAGCCTTGTTTTTCAGCATGTACCAGAGGATTTTCCCACTAATCACAGCCAAATTAGCTACGTGGTGAATCTGCTGGAGGGGCAAGCTCTAGCTTGGACATATGCTATAATGGATCGCCCTGATTATCAGAACTACACTTATGATCAGTTCATGTCAGAATTCACTCAGGTGTTTGATCACTCCAACCAGGATGACATTATCACCACCCACCTTCTCAATCTCTGGCAGGGGGCCAGGTCCATGGCTGACTACTCGGTGGATTTCCGGGTTGTAGCAGTGGAGGTGGGGTTGGAGGATGTGTTTCTCTGCAGTATTTTCACATGTAGTCTCAGCCCCGGTCTGTATGATGAGCTTGCTCGGTTACATAAACCATCCTCTTTAAACGAGCTAATTTCCCTGGCCATCAAGTTAGATAATCGCCTTAGGGAACGATCTAACGAGCGCCATCATACCAGCAGCTCGGTTTCTCAGTCACGCTCCCCTACCCGGCTCCGCCTCCCAGCCCTCCCCTCTCCCAAATCCACTAACACCGTTAAGCCCATGCTGTTTGTTGGGCCAGTCTAAGTTGCCTTCTGCTGAACACCAGCGCCGTCGAGGCTTTGGGTTGTATATGTATTGTGCCAGCTCTGAACATGAGATTACCCACTGCCCCAACCAGCTAAAAGAGAGGGGATCCATTCATCATAGTAGGGGGACTAACGGACAAGAAAAGGTGTAAATCCCTTACTCGCCTTTTGTTACCTATCCGTTTTGACCACAGCACTGAATTCTGCACTACTGCTCTCATCGATTCCAGCGTGGAGCAAAGCTTTATTTCAGAGAGTCTGGCAACCCGGTTAAAGCTTCTGTGTCAGGATTGGAGATTCCATTAAATTTTGTAGCCATCTCTAGGGAACACTCTCTAAAGTCACTAAGAAGACAGCCCCCATTTCTATTCTAGTTTCAGGCAACCACAGAGAGTATCTGAGTTTTTTTGTTTTACCCATCTCTGTCTCTCCTGTCATTTTGGGCTATCCCTGGTTAAAATGTCATAACCCAGTTATTGATTGGCAGGCAGGGAGGGTTATTTCTTGGAGCACTTTTTGTTTAGCCGCTTGTCTGCAGTCTGCTACTTTTTCCCCTTCAGTCCCTTTCAGCCCATCACCCACCCAAATGCTCAACCTCACTGAAGTTCCTCCTGAGTATCATGACCTCACCCTGGTCTTTAGCAAAAGTAAGATGCTTTCCCTACCCCCCCCCCCCACCACCATCCTTATGACTGTGCCATTAACCTTTACTCGGGGGCAACGTTGCCATCTAGTAGACTGTATAGTCTGTCAGCCCCTTAACGGGAGGCGATGGACAAATACATCAAGGAGTCACTAAGTTCTGGCATCATCAGACCTTCATTGTCTGCGGTGGGGCGGGATTTTTTTTCGTGGGCAAGAAAGATGGATCCCTCCGACCCTGCATTGACTTTAGGGAACTTAACAAGATCACAGTTCACAGTTCAGATCACAGGACAAGTACACTTTGCCACTCATCAACTCTGCATTCGATCTATTGCAGGGTGCCACTGTTTTCACCAAGTTGGACCTCCGCAATGCTTACCACCTGATCTGGATAAAGGAGGCTGATGAGTGGAAGACTGAGTTTCGTACACCTAGCAGCCATTTTGAGTACCTGGTGATGCCATTTGGGTTGACTAACGCGCCAGCTGTTTTCCAACAACTCATCAATGATGTTCTGAGGGACTTTCTGAACTGTTTTGTTTTTGTTTATCTGGATGACATTTTGATTTTCTCTCGTTCCCTAGATGAGTATTGAGTGCATGTTAGGACTGTCCTACAGTGGCTGTTGGAGAACCAGCTGTACATCAAAGCAGAGAAGTGTGAGTTTCACACGTCCTCAACAACCTTCTTGGGGTTCATCATTGCTCATAAGGAGATCAGGGCTGACCTGGGCAAGGTGAAGGCGGTTATGGATTGGGCTGTTCCCTCTTCCCGAAAGCAGTTACAGCAATTTTTAAGGTTCGGCAATTTCTACCAGTGCTTCATCTGCAATTTCAGTTTGGTTGCCCAGCCTTTCACCCAACTCACATCCAGCAAGATTCCTTTTCATTGGTCTAAGGAGGCCGATGATGCATTTATTGAGCTGAAATCTCACTTCTCTTTCCCTATCCTTGCCCAGGAGGATCCAGAGCTGTAGTTCCTGGTGGAGGTGGATGCATCGGACTCCGGGGTGGGGGTGGTTCTGTTCACAGCGCTCAACCACCAACCTTAAGGTCCATCCTGCACTTATTTCTCCCAACACTTGTCCCCAGCCAAGAGAAACTATGATGTTGGTGACCGGGAGCTGTTGGTGGTTAAACTTGCCTTGGAGGAGTGGCGCCACTGGTTGGAGGGAGCCTCTCAGCCATTTGTGGTTTGGACCGATCACAAGAATCTGGAGTATCTCAGGGCAGCTAAACTCCAGACAAGCCCACTGGTCCCTGTTCTTTGACAGATTTAGTTTTACCATCAGCTATCGCCCGGGGTCCAAGAATACCAAACCTGAAGCCCTCTCCAGGCAATTCACCTCTGACTCTGTGTTGCTGGAGCTGCATCCCATCATTCCCCCCTCATGTGTGGTGGGCATGCTTTTGTGGGAGATTGAGGAGAGGGTCAAGAGAGCGCAGAGCACTGAACCTGATCCGGGTGGGGGTCCTACGGGCCAGATTTACACTCCTTCCTCGGTCCATAGGGAGGTCATCGATTGGCTGCACACATCCAAGGTTACTGTATGTGCCATCCAGGCGTGTCTCGTACTGTTTCCAACCTGCAGAGGACTTTCTGGTGGCCATCTATGAGGAGGGACATGAATGAGTACATCAAGGCCTGTTCCCAGTGCGCCACAGGTAAATCATCTTCTTCCCCACCTTCCGTACTCTTACATTCACTATTGATCCCCAGCAGGCCGTGGTCCCACGTGGCACTGGATTTTGTGATTGGTCTTCCCCCTTCTGCTGGGCACACGGTAATTCTCACAATTGTGGACAGATTCTCGAAAGCAGCACACTTTGTTCCCCTGAACAAGCTTCCTTCTGCCAAAGAGACAGCTGACCTTTTTGTCCTCCATGTGGTCTGCCTCCATCGTATTCCAGAGGATGTGGTTTCGGACCGGGGTCCCCAGTTTGTCTCCCAGGTTTGGCAATCTTTCTGTAAGGCCATCGGAGCAACAGTCAGCTTGACTTCAGGATATCCCCAGATAACAGTCAGTGCAAGCGAGCCAATCAGGAACTGTTCTGCCCTTAGTAGTGTGTGTTTATAGAAGTTAAATTAGTTCACGAGTTCATAGTAAATGTCATAATTCATTTGTAATAATTTATGTTAAGAAAACAGTTATTGTGTTAAAAATAATTTCTGTACAGTTAGTAGTGATTTACTCGTATTTTATGTTGAAAGCGCAGCCAGTTGCCGCTATGATTTGTGGGTAGCAGAAACAGACATCGGCAAGAGAGAGAAGAAAAAAAAGGCAGAAGTACATAACCTGCCCGCGTATGTCTGAGACGTTCCTCCTGTGTGTTAAACCCTTTTTTACACCTTCGAAAGCAATGGCTGTAAGTCCAATTAGTATTTTGTTGGTTTTATAAGTTTTGTTATACGTGAACTTGATATCGTTTTTAGGGTGTGATTGTTTCAGCAATTAGTCCTATCCCAGGGCCCTGCTAGCTTGTCTAATGTATTGTGTCTATTTTGTTGCCAGGAATTAGAGAGATGAGATGAGATTCAACTTTATTGTCATTACACATGTATGAGTAATACAAGGTAACGAAACGTGACTTGGCATTTGGGCACGCTCTGCAGAGCGCATCCAAGGCCGGGGCAGCCGCTAGGCACCAGTCATAATTAGCCTATCCCAGGGGCCCGCTAGCTTATTGAAATGTATTTTTTTTTTCTGTTTTTATTTCTTTTCAGTTTCACTCGGGCTTTTCATTGAGCTTCGAGCCACAGTTATAAACAACTGTAAGCTGTCTAAGAAGACTGGAAATAAAGGAGCAGGACGCTCAGTTTCCTGGCTCGTGAAAAACGAGTGTGGCTTGCTGTTGATCTGCGTTAACATACACAGTGTATACAACACATAGGGATAACAGTACAGTGAAAAGCCACATCAGCAGTTGGTGAAGAGAAGATTCACGACACAGCGATGGACGACACTCAAGAGAAGAGGGCAGAAGAGAAGGCGAACTCAGAAGCCAAATCATCACACAACGCTAGCTCCAGCTACAAACGTTCTAGCTCCAGGTTGTCCTCGAGGTCCGGCGTGCTGGAAGCAGCCATCATGGCACAAGCCTCCGCTGAAGCTGCGAATGCTAGGGCCTCGTACAGTAAGAAACAATTAGAAATTAAAAAACAAGCAAAGCTAGAACAAGCAGAGCAACAAGCAAGGCTAGAACAAGCAGAGCAACAAGCAAAGCTAGAACAAGCAAAGCAACAAGCAGAGCAACAAGCAAAGCTAGAACAAGCAAAGCAACAAGCAAAGCTAGAACTGGATCTAGAGGTGCTGGAGATAGAGAAAGAAACAGCGGCCGCCACAGCAAAAGCAGAAGTTCTAGAGGCTGCCACAGCTGCCGAGCCGGACGAAGGAGAGAGTGTAAGGAGCACAATTTCATCGCAAGCTGTCAGACAGAGAACTATGGAGTATGTGCACCACCAAATCCAGCTAAAGTCACAGGCGCGACCAGCTGAAGAAGAAACACCTCAAGTCGAACCTGCACAAAGGGCGCAATTATTCACGCCGAGGAGACCCGAACAAACTCTCTCTCCACCAACATTCAAGAAAATGTACGTGAAAAATGAATCCATCGACATACCGAGAGACTATGTCAGGCCAAACAGCTACCATGCTTCCCACAATGGTGACCCACCTATGACAGACTTTGCTAGGTTCCTCGCGCGCAGAGAGCTAATCACAACCGGACTCTTTAAGTTTGACGACACCCCCGAAAACTTTAGAGCATGGCAGTCGTCATTCATAAATGCAACTGAAGACGTTGGTCTCACATATAGCCAGGAGTTAGATCTCCTAGTCAAGTGGCTCGGTAAAGAGTCCTCAGAGCACGTTAAAAGAATCAGAGCTGTCTATGCCACTAACCCCAAAGCTGCTCTCCAGTTGTCATGGGACAGGTTAGAAGAATGTTATGCTACGCCAGAAGTAGTAGAAAACGCCTTGTTTAAAAAACTAGATAACTTCCCTCGCCTTACAAACAGAGACAATGTAAAACTCAGGGAACTTGGAGATTTACTCTTAGACCTGCGGGTCGCTAAAGATGAAGCTTATCTCCCAGGTCTCGCCTACCTCGACACACCCCGTGGGGTTAAGCCCATAGTTGAAAAGTTGCCTCCAAGTTTACAAGATAAATGACTGCACGCGGGCTCAAAATACAAACAAAAATATTATGTAACCTTCCCTCCCTTCTCATATTTTGTAAAGTTTGTCCAAGACGAGGCTAAAGCAAGAAATGACCCAAGTTTTGCGACATGCAGCAGCCAACCCTTCAGCAAAGGTGAGAGACCACCATTCAAACAAACTAGCTACAGAACGCCTCTAACTGTAAACAAAACAGAGGTCGACACAACTGATCCCGCTAGTACTAAAGAGGACGATTTAACACGTTACTGTCCAGTCCATAAGAAAATGCATCCTCTAGCCAAATGTAGAGCTTTTCAGAATAAACCGCTACAGGAGAGGCGAAGCATACTCAAAGAACACAAACGATGTTTTCGCTGCTGCTCTCCCATGCACGCAATAAAGGACTGTGACACGAAACTCAAGTGCGAGGAGTGCCAAAGTGAAAGACATTGCTCTGCCATGCATCCCGATTCAAGTCAGCAACCCCAGCCAGAACACACACCTGAACCAGAGCCTCAGCTCCGAGACAACACACCACCTGAGGTAACGTCACGGTGCACTGAGATCTGCGGCGAAGGTAATCCCCCACATTCTTGCTCAAAGGTATGTCTAGTTCGAGTTTTCCCCAAAGGCCAACCAGAACGCTCCGTTAAGATGTATGCGATCCTTGACGATCAGAGTAATAAATCGCTGGCCCGTCCTGAATTCTTCGAGCTGTTTGGGATCAAGGGTAACCCTCTGACATACCACATGAGAACATGTGCTGGTTTAACTGAAATGCTTGGCAGGGAAGCAGTGAGGTTCCAAATCGAGCCAGTAGGTGGAGGCCCACGCTTAGACTTCCCTCCTCTCCTTGAATGCGACGAGATAATGTTCAGTAGGGGTGAAATACCTACGCCCGAAGTCCCTCTTGCTCACGCCCACTTAAAACACCTCGCTCCTCTCATCCCCAAGTATGACCCAGATGCTCAGATGGCAATTTTACTGGGCAGAGACATCCTACAAGTCCACAAAGTAAGGCAACAAGTCAACGGATCCCACAATGCTCCCTTTGCTCAACGCCTGGACCTAGGCTGGGTAATTGTGGGGGAGGTGTGCCTTAACGCTCACAAGCCAACCGTCAATGTTTATAAAACGCACATGCTCTCCAACGGACGCCCATCTTTCCTCACTCCTTGTCCTAACAGCATCAACATCAAAGAGAAACCATGCTACGGCGGGGAGCACAAGGACGGCCTCTCTAAACGCAGCTCAAAACCCAATGCAGTGGAAGAAAAGCTTGGGGACAAAGTTTTTGAGTGCACAGAGAACGATAACAAGTGTGCCGTGTCCTTCAAAGATGAGACCTTCCTAAAGATAATGGAGGAAGAAGTCCACCAGGATGGAGACAACAACTGGATCGCTCCTCTGCCATTCAAGTTTCCTCGCTTGCCGCTCCCAAATAACAGGGACCAAGCATTGTCTAGACTCGGCTCACTAAGACGCAACTTAACGAAAACCCCTCAAATGAAAGAACAGTTCTCAGAGTTTAGTGACACTCTACCAGCTCAGAGAAGTCTAGGCCTGTGCTGGGACATAAACACTGACTCTTTCACGTTCAAGGTTGCTGTTGACGACAAACCCTACACCCGCCGCGGGGTTCTGTCAACAATTAACAGTATCTTCGACCCCTTGGGACTAGCGTCACCAGTGACAATCAAAGGCAGACTCTTGTTACGTGAACTGTCGAATGGTGTCCAAGGTTGGGATGCTCCTCTCCCTCAGGACAAAATGGACACATGGGAATCATGGAAAATGTCCCTCCAAGATCTTAACAGTCTTAAAGTGCCACGCTGCTATGTACCAGCTTCCCTCTCTAAGTCCACTTACACCGAACTGTGTATCTTTTCCGACGCCTCAAGCTGGGCTATTGCGGCAGTAGCATACTTGAAGACAGTCAATGCAGAAGGACAATGCGAAGTCGGATTTGTGCTTGGAAAAGCAAAACTTTCACCACAACCAGAGCCCACGATACCTCGCCTCGAACTTTGTGGAGCAGTTCTAGCGGTTGAGATGGCGAAGCTCATTCTGGACGACCTTGATCACAAACCAAATGCTGTCAAATTCTACTGTGATAGCAAGGTGGTTCTTGGGTACATTTGCAATGATTCAAAGCACTTCTATGTTTATGTGCATAATTGCGTTCATCGTATACGTCAGTCCACATACCCTGAACAGTGGCACTACGTCACATCAGAGCAAAACCCAGCTGATCTAGCCACCAGGTCAATACCTGCATCACAGCTCATGGACACTATGTGGTTTAAGAGACCAGACTTCCTTTACAAACCACCTGAATCCGGGACACCTGAATCCTTTGAGTTAATCGAGCCTGAAGTAGACTCTGAAATCAGAAACGTCGCTACCTTTTCTACTCACATTCAGAAGAACAGGCCTTTACCAGAACGCTTCCAGCGCTTTTCAAGTTGGAACTCATTAGTACGTGCCATTGCATTCCCAATTCACCAAGCTCGTTCTCACTCATCAAGCAACCTGTTAGATCATTCATGCAGGGGCTGGCATCGATGTAGCAAGCCACGCACTCCAGAGGAGCTGGGTGCTGCCAGTAACCTCATCCTCCAGTCTGTTCAAAAAGACGCTTTTCCCGACGAGTATGCTGCTCTCCATGCCGACCAAACCGTCCGCAGTTCAAGTCCCATCGTGGCTCTTGATCCCTATATGAATGAAAGCCTCATCAAGGTTGGAGGTCGCCTCAAACATGCTTCATTGAACACGGCATCTGAGAATCCAACCATTCTCCCAAACAAGCATCACGTAACTCAACTGCTTGTCCGTCACTATCACGCCAAAGTTGTGCATCAAGGAAGACAGTTTACGGAAAGCGCAATTAGGCAAGCTGGACTGTGGATTGTAGGTTGCAAAAGACTGGTCTCGTCCATTATCCACCATTGTGTAACGTGCAGGAAACTCAGGGGAAAACTAGAGACTCAGAAAATGGCAGATCTCCCACCTGAGAGACTCAAAACATGCCCTCCATTTTCATACGTCGGGTTGGATGTATTCGGTCCATGGTCAGTAGTCACTCGACACACACGAGGTGGAGCTGCACAAGGAAAAAGGTGGGCAATACTCTTCACGTGTATGACCACAAGAGGCATGCATATTGAAGTCATTGAATCTATGGATGCTTGCAGCTGTATAAATGCAATACGCAGATTCTTCGCAATACGAGGCCCAGCAAAGCAAATGCGATCTGACAGAGGCACTAACTTCATTGCAGCGAGTGTGGGAGTTAGGCATGGCACAACCAAACAAGAACCCTCCCAACACTGTCAACTATCTTCATGCCAACGGTTGCACATGGGAGTTCAATCCCCCACATGCCTCTCACATGGGAGGCGTCTGGGAAAGACTGATTGGAGTCACTCGCAGAATACTGGACTCCATGCTTTTGCAAAACAAACACACTCGTTTGACGCATGAGGTGCTTTGTACTTTAATGGCTGAGGTATCGTCTATAATCAACACAAGACCCTTAGTCCCCATCTCAACAGACCCTTCCTCACCATTCCTACTCTGCCCCACAATGATCTTGACCCAAAAGCAGCATGTTCCCCCTCCACCAGGAGACTTTTGTGGAAAAGACCTGCTCAAAAACCAGTGGAAACAAGTGCAAGCACTCGCCAATGAATTTTGGAGCCGCTGGAGAAACGAATATCTCAACACCCTCCAATCAAGGCGCAAGTGGCATACAACACACCGCAACCTCCAGACAGGTGACATAGTGCTGTTGAAACAGGACCAAGCACCCAGGAACGAATGGACAATGGCCATCATCACATCCACCCTTCCATGCAGCGACGGGAAGGTCAGAAAGGTCGAAGTGAGGACATCATCCCAGGGTGTTTCAAAGACTTACCTACGTCCCATTTCAGACGTTGTTATGCTCTTAGAGAGTGAAATAATAGATAAAAGGAAGTAGTGGCATTAGTAATGCCAGGCGGGGAGTGTTCTGCCCTCAGTAGTGTGTGTTTATAGAAGTTAAATTAGTTCACGAGTTCATAGTAAATGTCATAATTCATTTGTAATAATTTATGTTAAGAAAACAGTTATTGTGTTAAAAATAATTTCTGTACAGTTAGTAGTGATTTACTCATATTTTATGTTGAAAGCGCAGCCAGTTGCCGCTATGATTTGTGTGTAGCAGAAACGGACATCGGCAAGGGAGAGAAGGAAAAAAAAGGCAGAAGTACATAACCTGCCCGCGTATGTCTGAGACGTTCATCCTGTGTGTTAAACCCTTTTTTACACCTGGCGTACCTCCCCAGGGACGTACGCCAGGATCCTGTTTGTCGACTTCAGCTCAGCGTTCAACACCATCATCCCAGGCATTCTTCATCAGAAACTCCTCCAGCTCAAGGTGCCCCCCTCCACCTGCCAGTGGATCTCCAGCTTTCTGACTGACAGGTGGCAACAGGTGAAGCTAGGGAGATTTACATCCAGCTCCCGAAAAATTAGTACTGGCGCCCCCCAAGGATGTGTCCTTTCCCCACTGTTCTTCTCCCTCTACTCCAACGACTGCACCTCAGAGGACCCTTCGGTGAAGCTCCTGAAGTTTGCGGATGACACCACAGTCATCGGTTTGATCCGGGATGATGATGAGTCTGCATACAGGCGGGAGGTGGAGCAGCTGATCCTCTGGTGCAGCCAGAACCATCTTGAACTTAACCCAGCCAAAACGGTGGAGATGACTGTGGATTTCAGGCGACACCCCCCTTCATTCCCCCCACTCACCATCCTCAACAGCACAGTGTCCACTGTGGACTCCTTCAAGTTTCTGGGTACCACAATCTCCCGGAACCTGAAGTGGTCCTCCCATATTGACACTGTCCGGAAAAAGGCCCAGCAGAGGTTGTTTTTTCTGCGTCAGCTCAAGAAGTTTGATTTGCCTCAGGAGCTGCTGGTTGTCTTCTACACCGCCATCATCCAATCTGTCCTCTGCTTTTCCATCACTGTCTGGTTTGGATCTGCCACTAAACAGGACAAGACCAGACTGCAGCGGATCATTAATTCTGCGGAGAGGATCATTGGTACCGACCTACCCTCCATTGAGAACTTATATCGGTCCATAACCAGGAAACGGGCGGGAAACATCTGTGCTGACCCATCACACCCCGGCCACAAACTGTTTGAACTTCTATCTTCTGGTCGTCGTTACAGATCACTGAAGGTCAAAACCACCCGTCACAGGAACAGTTTCTTTCCTCAAGCCATCACTCTGATGAACTCCTAACATTCACCTAGTCCTACCTGTTGCTGTACTCATGACTTTTCATCCATTATTACATTGCACATAACTCTCACACTGCTTTTTACTTCATTCACATTATATCACTGAATCTGAGTCCACATTGAAATACTGTGTGATTGTATATTTTTTCATATATTTCTGCAAAGTGTGGTTAGTCCGAGTAAATAACTGCATATATTCCTGTATATATTTGCATCCTTTTATAGAAACGTGGACAGACTGTAATTTACTGTACATACTCTGGTTGTCATTGAATCCTTATTTAAATCCTTCACCTGAACAACGAGAGCAAGTTTTTAGCCAAAGTCAAATTCCTTGTATGTGTTGTGCATACTTGGCCAATAAAGCTGATTCTGATTCTGATTCTGATTCTGAAAGCAATGGCTGTAAGTCCAATTAGTATTTTGTTGGTTTTATAAGTTTTGTTATACGTGAATTTGATATCGTTTTTAGGGTGTGATTGTTTCAGGAATTAGTCCTATCCCAGGGCCCCGCTAGCTTGTCTAACGTATTGTGTCTATTTTGTTGCCAGGAATTAGTCCTATCCCAGGGGCCTGCTAGCTTATTGAAATGTATTTATTTTTTTCTGTTTTTATTTCTTTTCAGTTTCACTCGGGCTTTTCATTGAGCTTCGAGCCACAGTTATAAACAACTGTAAGCTGTCTAAGAAGACTGGAAATAAAGGAGCAGGACGCTCGGTTTCCTGGCTCGTGAAAAACGAGTTTGGCTTGCTGTTGATCTGCGTTAACATACACAGTGAATACAACATGTAGGGATAACAGTACAGGAACTGGAGGCAGCCCTGAGGTGTCAGGATCCGAGCCAGCTTGGTTTCCCCCGGCTTGGTCCTGACCTCCCTGTGGGATTAAATGCCACTGTTTATGTGTATATTATGTTTATCAGTCTGCCTTCCTTACCCATAGCCACTGTCTGACCGGCAGCTGTTAGACAGCCGCTGTGAACTACTTTCTGTGAGCGCTGCTGACAGCTCGCCGGTCCGGCCACACCCCCTCTCTCATCATCACCAGCTGTTCCCTTTCCCGTTTGCCATCTTCCCTCGTCTCACCCAGGTGCTCCTCATTTCACCATCACCAGCAATATGTGTATTTAAGTAGCTTTTTGCCAGTCACACATTGCTGGGTCATTGTATTGTATTGTCAGTGTATAGTCTGTGTCAGGACCATGCACTTCAAGGTTCTCTGGCGCCCACTCAGCGATACCGGCTGTGGGACGCCAGCATGGGTACACATTTCTCCTCATGTGTTCACAGGGCAATGCCGTCCCCAAATGCCAACCGTAAGTGTTTGTGTATTTTTGTAAGTCTCCACCTTTTTGGGAATGTTTGTCATCAGTTTCTGTGTTTAAAAAGTGTGTTGTGGTGTAACCCTGCATGTAGATCCTCATTATTTCTCCCCTCTCCGTGCGCTGTGTAAAAGCGCATGGGGAGTCATGACAGAATTACCCAGCCTGAAAAAAGGATCTAGCGGGTTACACCCTCACATCATTTTTTTCTTTTTAAACTGTGTTGTTGGCTCACCTGATTGGAGATGGCTTTGACGGGTCGGAGTTATCCACTGAGCTTGGGCTGGGAATGCTGCCGAGCGTTGATGGAGATAGACGGACTCATTTCTTCAGCAAGCATGTATTCCAGCCCGGAGGACATGCTGTGGTATGTGGGTCTGGCAGAGGCAGCAGTTTGCGGGTGCCCTCAACTCTCCGAACACACTGAGGGGGTTGAGAGGATTTCCCTGGTGGCAGCGCTGCGGCGTGAGTATGGCGAGAGGGAGAGGAAATCCCCCAAGAAGACCGAGCTCGCGCTGAAGGGGAAGCACTCCTGGGTCCCCCGTTCTTCCTGCTTCCTGCCAGAGTGTGACGCCTGCTCCTGTTCCAGCTCATCCGGCTCCAGCATCCAGCAATTGCCGTCATCCTACGGGGAAACGACGGGAGAAGCCCCCTTGGTCCTCGGCGGCCATCATTCCTCCAGCTTCCAGGAAGCCTGCCATGCCCGCCCCGGGAACGCCTACCCCCATCACCAGGGAGACGGCTCCTCCTCAATCTTCAGAAGGGGCCAAGATCACCATGGACACAGAGGGAGACGACAACCAACCTGCTGTAGCCGTGACTATCACACACCGGGAAGACAGGCAAATGTTTGTTCATTCTACCCAATTAAGCTATAATAAACCTTGTCTGTCTCCCGAGGGAGAAGTCCTGCCTCACCAGTCCGCTGGGTCCCCTCCTCCGGCTGCAGTTAAAAACTCATCTCCTATTTCTTCTGTATTTCCTCTGTTTATCCCTGAGTGTCCATTGGTCCTGGAACCGAGCCACCAGACGCTGGAAGAGTTTGGGGCCCTGGATGATCCTGCCCAGGGGCACGCAGAGGTGTGTCCCTGCAGCCACGCCGGAGGATTCCCCAGCATTGGAGCTGCTGCAGGAGGACAATAGGACTGCTACGACCATCTCGCCTGCTGTGGAGGCTGCTGCAGCAGAGTGGGAGCCAGAGACGGACCTCCTGGAGGCCAGGCCCGGGATTACATCGTCAAGTTCGACAGAGTCCTGGACGGCGGTGGAGCTCCAGCTCAGGCAAGTTCTCTCCCTTGTTTTCCTTATGTCTGTATTAGAGAGATCTTCCCTGGCTCATGGGGAGGAGAGTCAGGTGCAGCCCTCGGTTGTATCTGAACTCACTTCGCTGGGCTCTGTCGCTGCCGGCGACCCTAACCACGTTTCTTCTCTTGCTTCCTCTGAGCCTTCGTCTAGGGTTGCCGGAGAGGATGAGTTATCGCCAGAGGTTGTCAAGGGTCCGGTCCAGCCAAAGGAGGACACCGCTGTTCCAGCTCTTCCTGCCAAGGTCGTCAGGGTTCCCCCCATCGATCGCCTCCTGAGCCTGGTGCTCCTGCGGGTTGGCCCACTCGCTGCCGGTGCTACACGGCTCCAGCCGGAGTCCACCGCGGGTGCAGCGTTGACCCGGTCAGGGTCAACCACGGGTCCAGCCGTGTCCCAGGCTGGGACCATCAAGGGTGCTGCCAGTCAGCCTGAGGACGCTGGGGCCGTTACTCCTCAGTCTGACGCTGTTGTGGTCCCCTTCTCCTCCCAGTCTGACGCTGTGGGGGTTCCCTCCCTATGGTCCAGTCACCCACCAGAGAGCCTCCCAGTGGTCAGGCCACCTTCTGCTCCACCCCACGGGTCCTGGTGGCTCTACAACGTTGGCCAACCACCAGAGGGACTGAGTCTCTGGCCAGATGGCCCGTGTTTTCTGGCAGGCCACCAGACTTTGTTCGCCGGACTGCCTGCTGGGCCTGGGACTCTGGGCGGCCTCCCGAGCTTCCTCGCCTTTGGACTTGGGGGGGGGGGGGGATTATGGGCCCTGGGCAGGGTGTTGTGTTCCCTCCTTCCTTTTCCCCCTACCTCCCACCCGGGTTAGTGTTGTTGTTTCTGCTGGTGGAGGGGGGGGGGGGGGGTTCCTTTGGGATGCTACCTTGGGCGTCTGGGGTTCCACCCCTTGAGAGGGAGGCTCTGTCAGGAGTCGACCTGGCTTGGTTTCCCCTGGCTCGGTCCTGACCTCCCTGTGGGGATAAGTGCCACTGTTTATGTGTATATTATGTATTTCAGTCTGCCTTCCTTACCCATAGCCACTGTCTGACCGGCAGCTGTTAGACAGCCGCTGTGAACTACTTTCTGTGAGCGCTGCTGACAGCTCGCCGGTCCGGCCATGCCCCCTCTCTCATCATCACCAGCTGTTCCCTTTCCCGTTTGCCATCTTCCCGCGCCTCAGCCAGGTGCTCCCCATTTCACCATCACCAGCAATATGTGTATTTAAGCAGCTTTTTGCCAGTCACACATTGTTGGGTCATTGTATTGTATTGTCAGTGTATAGTCTGTGTCAGGACTTCAGCGACGTGTATCCACTCCGCGCACTTCGTGGTTCTCTGGTGCCCACTCAGTGATACTGGCTGTAGGACACCAGCGTGGGTACATGTTTCTCCTCATGCGTTTGGGGGGTGATGCCAGCCCCCAAACGCCAACTTTAAGTGTTTGTGTATTTTTGTAAGTCTCCACCTTTTTGGGAACTGTTTGTCATCAGTTTCTGTGTTTAATAAATGTGTTGTGGTGTAATGCTGCACGTAGATCCTCATTACTTCTCCCCTCTCCATGCGCTGTGTAAAAGCGCATGGGGAATCATGACAGAATGACCCAGCCTGAAAAAAGGATCTAGCGGGTTACACCCTCACATCATTTTTTTTCTTTTTGAACTGTGTTGTTGGCTCACCTGGTTGGAGATGGCTTTGACGGGTCGGAGTTATCCACTGAGCTTGGACTGGGAATGCTGCCGAACGTTGCTCTGAACGTTGCTCCCCGTGCGTTTTTACGCAGCGCACGGGGAGTCATGACACTGAGGTGCGTCGAGGCAACCAATCCTGCATCCTGGAGTACATACCTACCATGGAACGAGTACGCCCACAACTCTGTCACCTCTGCTGCAACTGGTCTCTCTCCCTTTGAGGTGTCATTGGGCTACAACACGCCTCTGTTCCCTAACGCTGAGGTGGAGATTGCCATACCTTCTGTTCAGTCACACATCAGACATTGTCACCACCTCTGGAGGGCCACCAGGGCTGCTCTTCTCCACATCATGGACCATAACTCCGAGATTGCTAACCGTCGGAGGACCCCAGCCCCTCCCTACCATATGGGGCAGAAGGTATGGTTGTCCACCAGACACGTTAACCTTAAAACAGTTTCCAGGAAGTTTTCTCCCCACTTCACTGGTCCTTTTCCCATCTCTCAAATTGTCAATTCGGCTGCTGTATGCCTTTCTCTTCCCCATTCTCTCCGCATATGTCCCACCTTTCATGTCTCTCAGGTGAAGCTGTTTTCCACCAACCCCACTGCCCACCATCCAAGCTGCCACCTCCTCCGGTGATGGTCGATGGTGGTCCTGTTTAAAAGGTCAACCGCATTCTGGACTTTTGACGCAGGGGGTGAGGTCTACAGCATCTTGTGGACTGGGCTGGTTACAGACCGGAAGAGAGATCCTGGATCTGGAGGTCCTTCATCATGGATCATGAGATGGTCCGGGCATTCCATCATGCCCATCGGGGGAAGCTGGGTCAGCCGCCAGTAGGCATCATTTGGTGGGGGGGGCACTGTAGTGATCCAAGCTGCACACTGTTTTCCTCCTCTCATTACTCATTTCCCACAGCTGCGGTTTCATCCACACCTGCTTTCTCTAATCAACCAGCCTTGAAGTTGAGAGGGGACCTTCACTCCTGCACAGAGACGTCATCTTCTGCATGCAGCCTAGAGTGCTCCTGGCCACTGTGTGCAGCTTCTTCAGCACCTTGCTACGACCCTGTCCTCCTATGTGGGATCTTGTAAGCAACCCCACCATTTATTACTCTTCTCCTTATTTTCCTCTGTGTGCTCTAGGACTTACCTGTGCACAGGTGGACTATCCTCCTGGCAGACTGGTGTAGCGGGTTGGATTCAACCCCCACAACACACAGAGACAATCAGCTCGTACTCCTTGGTTTTTTCCGCTGCATGCTGCGTTTCGTGGGGTATGAAACGGTTATAAAAATTTACCATCCCCAAAAATTCTTGCAACGCTTTTACCATTCGAGGCTGGGGAAAATCTGCCACTGCGCGTACTTTGGCCGGCAGAGGAACTGCTCCCTCCGAGGAAACGCGGTGCCCTAAAAAGTCGATTTGTGCCACGCCAAAATGGCACTTGGCCGGGTTGATTATCAACCTATGCTCTCCTAACCTCTGAAAAACTGTCGTGAGGTGTTTTGCGTGCTCCTCCTCGGAGGTGCTGGCTACCAAAATGTCGTCTAAATAGACAAAAACGAAAGAAAGGTCGCGCAACACTGCATCCATCATCCGTTGGAAGGTTTGTGCGGCGCCTTTAAGGCCAAAAGGCATTCGTAAAAACTCAAAAAGCCCGAACGGGGTTATTACGGCTGTTTTGGGGATGTCCTCTGGTCGGACCGGGACTTGGTGATAACCACGGACCAGGTCTATTTTAGAAAAAATGCACGCCTTCGCCAAATGAACTGAAAAGTCCTGGATATGCGGAATCGGGTACCGGTCCTGCGCTGTGGCATTGTTCAACCTGCGGTAATCGCCACAAGGTCTCCATGAGCCGTCAGCTTTAGGTACCATGTGGAGGGGGGAAGCCCAAGTGGACTTCGAGCGGCGAATTATGCCCAACCTTTCCAGGTTGGCGAACTCCTCGCGCGCAATGGAGAGTTTAGCTGCATCCAAGCGCCGAGCCTTCGCAAAAACGGGTGGGCCACTCGTGGTAATAAAGTGCTCCACCCCGTGCTTCGCCACCTTAGCTGAAAAAGTAGGAACTGTGAGTGCTGGGAACTGGTGTAGAAGGCTGTGAAACTTACCACCTGCTGTGGCGACGTTGGTCTGAACTGGCGGCGGGCACACCCAAGCTGCACAAGGGACAGAACAGAAAGAGAGTGCATTTACTGGTCGTTTGTTGGCCAGATCAACTAACAAACCATGTGAACACAGAAAATCAGCACCTAACATATTGAAGCTCACTGCCGCCACGATGAAATTCCACTCATAGGCGCGGCCGTGGAAGGACAGAGACAAGGTTCTCTCTCCGTAAGTCTTGATGCTGGAGCTGTTGGCCGCTGTCGCTCCGTCTCCGAGGGGTCCCGCGACCCGATCAGCATAGGTGGCAGTGATGAAGCTCCTCTGGGCTCCGGTGTCCACTAGGAATTGCCGCCCAGAGCCCGTGTCTGTAAGATAAAGCAGCTTGTTCCGTTAGCCGAGAGTGAAAGCTGCTAACGGCTCTCGGCCAGGTCGTTTCCCTGCTTTTTGAACTTGCAGGGCGGGATGCATTTGTGCGCCTTCCCAGCGAAACGTCGATGGTAAAAACAGAGGCCATCATCTCCCCTGCCACGGAATCTCGCCGCTGCCGTCGCCGCTGAGGTGGTCACTGCCGCTGCCACGGAAGCCTCTTGTTCCTCGCAGAGGTTGAGGAGCCGCTCCGCCTCTTGGGCCAGGTCGCGGAAGTCCTGCTGGGTCAAACATCTCCTGCTGGACAGGGAACCTCTCGTGTGCGCTGGGAGGGTTCTCAGGAAAATATGTTTGAAAAGGAACGTGTCGTTGTCCGTCCCGATCATTTGCAGCATGTCCTCCATGAGTGTGTCTCCTCTGAGAGCCTGAGGAATTCAGCTTCAGCCTGCTCACACTATGGGCTGAGGCCAAGTTCCTGTGAAGGCGGTATGATTCAATAAACCAACTTAAAACTCCATTGCTGCCTTTATTCCATCATCCGCTTCACTGGGATCATTCCTCTCGGTGAGCCAGGACCAACTCTCTGGAGCTGGAGCTCCCACTCTTCCTTCACCTCCCTGTGTTATTGGACTGAACTGTTACCCCATCTCACCTTGGCCGAGCCTTTTTCCCCTGCATGAGTACTTCACCCACCTTTACGGGACCTCTGCAATCAGGAAGAAGATGTAGAGCCACTGGTAGCTCACAGCCTGCTGCTCTACTCTCCATAAGGCCATTATTAATATAATCAATTGTCCCACTGTGTGCTGCAGACTGCTCATCTCTCTCTCTATCTTCCCTTACAGGGTTGTCAGACTTCGTCATTGACTTCGTCATTATCACCTGCACACAATAAAATCATTGTAATCTGCAACTTAGTCTGTCGTCTGCTTCTGGATCTGAACACTAAAATCATGTCAAGGAACAAAAGTGCAGGGGAAACAATGGTGTATTGGCCCCAGAACGCTAACTGACTTGACCCTAGGAAAAAACTGCACGGAGGGGTCAGTGCCGGGCGTGAGACCGTCTGGCAAAAATTCACCTGGGACTTGCAACGGCTGACCAAAAGCGAGTTCAGCTGGGGAAGCGGCAAGATCCTCCTTGGGCGTAGAGCGTGACCCAAGCAGGACCCAAGGAAGGCGGTTGACCCAATTCGCATCGGTCAACGAGGCTCTAAATGCGGCTTTAATTAACCTGTGAAACCTTTCGCACAAGCCATTAGCTTGCAGATTGTATGCGGTGGTACAATGAACTTTGACTCCCAGGCTCTCAGCCATGGTGGACCAGAGTTCTGAAATGAATTGGGGACCTCTGTCAAAGGTGATCTCCAACAGGGAACCGAAACGCGCAACCCAAGATGACAAAAAGACGTGGGCTACGTTGGCATAAGTGGTGGAAGCTAACAGGATTGCCTCTGGCCAACAAGTGGTGCGGTCCACTATCATCAAAAGGTGCGTGAAACCTTGCGATAGCAGAAGGGGGCCTACTAAGTCCACATGGATGTGGTCGAATCTCTTACTTGGGATCTGGAAAGGTTCAAGGGGAGCTCTGGTGTGCCTCTGAACCTTAGCCCGTTGGCACGCAACGCAAGCTGCAGCCCACTTCTTCACATCCTTGTGTAAGCGAGGCCAAACAAATTTGGACGCCACCAGGTTAACTGAAGCGCAGACGCCAGGATGCAAGAGAAAGTGAACTGACTAAAAAAGGTGGCGGCGCCAAGAAATTTGAACAACCGGGCGGGGGCGGCCAGTGGAGACACTGCAAAGCAGGGGAGACAACCCTCTTGTACGACCTTGCTCTCTAGCCTCAGGCCCGCACCCGCGGAATGAAGTGCAAGGATGTTCGAGTCTCCTGGTTGGTCGGCGGCCATGGAGGAAAAATCAATGCCCAGGTAGACCGTGAAGTCCAGCGCATGTGACAAACAGTTGGCCACAATGTTGAGCTTGCCGGCCACATGCTGAATGTCAGTAGTGAATTCCAATATTGCGGTGAGGTGACGTTGCTGACGTGCCGACCATGGTTCCTAGATTTTGGACATCGTGTAGGTTAGAAGTTTGTGGTCGACAAATGCGGTAAATACGTGACCCTCAAGCCAAAACTGGAAGTGGCACGTGGCCAGGTAGACAGCCAACAACTCTCTGTCAAAAGTGCTGTACTCATGCTCGTTGTTGCACAGTGTGCGGCTGAAAAAGACAAGCGGTTGCCATGAACCAGAGACGTATTGTTCCACCACTGCTCCCACCGCAACGTCAGACATATCCATAGTTAGTGCAGTCCGCGCCGATGGGGAAAGATGGGCCAGCGAAACTGCATTGGCAAGCATAGATTTGGCACCCGAAAAAGCCTGGATGTGCGCAGGGGTTCAATCAGTGCCATCCGTGGGCTTCTTCTTCTTGAGTGCATCATAAAGTGGTTGTAGAAGCTGGGCTGCCCAGGGAAGGAAATGATTGTAAAAATTAACCATCCCCAAAAACTTCTGCAGTGCCTTCACGGTCTTTGGACGTGGGAAATCAGACACAGTCTGCACTTTTGCAATGGAACCGCACCCTTAGATGAGATGCGAAGGCCCAAAAAATCAATTTCCAGCAGCCCAAACTGACATTTTGCTGGGTTAACTATCAAACCATACCACCAGCCTTTGGAAAACCTGCTTCAAATGAGAGAGGTGTTCCTTCACAGACGCGCTAGCCACCAGGACGTCATCCAGGTAGACGAACACGAACAGCAAACTACGGAGCTCCACGTCCATCATCCTCTGAAAAGTCTGAGCCATGCCTTTAAGCCCAAATGGCATGTGTAGAAACTCAAAAAGGCCAAAGGGTGTTATTACCGCCATTTTTGAGATGTCTTCTGTGCACACTGGGACCTAGTGGTAGCTGCAGACAAGATCCACCTTAGAAAAAATGGACACTCCCGCCAGATGCACCGAAAAATCCTATATGTGAGGGAATGGATAATGGTCGTGCTCTGTAATATTGTTCAGGCAACAAAAATCACCACACGGCCACCACAAACCATCAGGCTTTGGTACCATGTGCAGAGGGGAAGCCCAAGGGTTATTGAATCGCCTAACGATCCCTAAACATTCCACATTAGCAAACTCTTCCCACATGATGACTAGATTTATTGTGTTGAGGTGGCACAGGAGCACAAAAACCGGAGGGCCCTTTGTGGTGATAAAATACTCAACCCCATGCTTGGTCACAGCAGCAGAAAAAATAGGCACTGTGATCAAAGGAAAATCAGAAGGTAAGCGCTGGTACACATCCCCAAAGGCTAAAAAAATAGCACGTGCTAGTGGCCCAGTTCCCTGAGTTATACAAGGCAGTGAAGAAAAAGAAACAGCGTCAACAAAATGTCTATTAGCAATGTCTACACGGAGACCATGAGCACGCAGAAAGTCAGCACCAATGATAAGAACCAAGCTGGCAGCTACCACAAAGTCCCACTTGTAATTGCGCTCGTGAAAACATACAGTCACTGACCTTTCTCCAAAAGTCCTGATAGTGGAGCAGTTAGCGGCGGTTAACACCGGCCCACAGCCTTCCGCTAGTCTATCAGAGAATAAGACTCTTCTGGGAACCAGAGTCAACCAAAAACTGTCTCCTGGTCCATGTGTCCTCAAGGAAAAACAGCTTCTCCTTGTCACCAGCAGTCGCAGTTGCTACTAATCGCTGGCTGGTCCATTTCCCAGCATCTTGAAACAGCATGGTGGGAGGCAGCATTGTGCGTCAGCACCAAAACACTCATGGTAGAAGCACATGGTCCTGGCCCAGTGTCTCCGAGCGGCTACACTGGCCACAACCGTCGGCTCAACAGCCTCCATGGATGCTGCCGAAGGTCCCAGTGTCAGCGTGCCTGGACACCAAAACTCCTACTCACCAGGATAATGTGGTCTGCTTCTCCTGCCAGCACCCGGTAATCTCTGGCAGCCAGCAGTGGCGAGTTGGCTAAAATGGTCCGCACTGAAGCCAGCAGTTTCCTGAGGAAGAGATGGGTGAAGAGAAAGAATTCGTCGTCTGTGCCCAGCAGAGCTAGCATACTTTCCATCAACTCCACAGCCGAGCCGTCGCCTAACTCAGAGTGAGAGAGGAGCTTCTCTGCTCTCTCCCCATCAGAGACGGTGTAGCGCCGTAATAGTAGCTGTTTGAGAGCAGCGCATTTTCCCCAGGCTGGGGGGTCTCGGAGCAGGCTCATGGCACGCTGGGTGGAACGCAAGTCAAGCGAAGCCACCACATAATGGTATCTCGTGTTGTCTGCAGAAATCCCACAGAGAGCGAATTGAACCTCAACGTCGATGAACCATGCAGCGGGATCATGGAGCTAGAAGTCTAGGAGTTTGACTGCCACGGTGAATGAGGCCAGGGTCTCGGAGGGAAACCCTACCGTGGGTATTCCCGAAGAGGAGCTCGCTTCGTTTTCCTTTTGAACATTATCAGTATTGTAGGTCACCAGTGTGGAGGAATGAAGAGATGAGACACGAGAGCTGCCAGTTCAGACTTCATTCAACTCCAACATAAAGAGAATGACATTTAGCGCCAAGGCACATACATATATCCCCCAATCTCTCATCCCCTTTCCCCAAGTCACTGGGTGTGAGTGGAGCCTCCTAGTGGTCCGCCACAATACAATAGTTTTAGAGCCTATACAATACAAATATGATCAATACTTTTTAAAAAGGTCAAATATACAATACTTTTGGCACTTCCATGCACCCCCCCCCCCCAAAAAAAAACGACATTTTGATTTACGTGAAGACCCACACATCACCAGAAACCAATGCCTGCTCATACCCGATCAGCTCATGCCTGCCTGGCTACTCCTCACTGCTAATCACATCAGTAGCCCTCAGCTCATGTTTGTTTCCTGTACTGGCACCGCAACAAACTTAAAAAGTTAACATGAGTTTGGACTGAGCAGAAAAAAGTATTAAAAGAAAAGAGTCTGGCAACACCGACACAGACACTGGTAAGAAAACAAAGCAACCCTGCCGGGCACAGCAGCTTTATTGCCCTGCTTTGGCGTTATAGCTTACATTTAAGGGATGGTTTCAACCTGTTGCTGGGAACAAGGCTAAAGCATTTTGCCGTTGTTGCAGCATTCAATTGGTGTCAAACATTGCATTTCTGAAAAAATCATGCCAAAGGAAATAAACAAAACGTACAGTCTCTGGCTCCAAATCAAACTTCCATTGCCAACTGTTTGTAACAAATGTGTTTATTCCTAAGGTTATTGCAGTTGCATGCACACAAAATAGCTTTGTTTTTAAATGTACTGTGCTGTGATTTTTCAAGTTGTTTTAGTACATACAATAGTTTGGGTCAAAATACGATAATTTTAAAGCAACAGTATGATATTTCTTCATTTCCTATCTGGCAACGCTGGACCAAAGGTTTAGCTAACAGAACTCATCCATTTCCCAGTATGTCCAACGTCTGTAACCCCGTGTTCCCCCCACTGTTTACTTAAGTGGAACTTAACACCTTTGCGTCATGTCTCTTTTATCTGTGTGCAGCTGACTGAGAGAGGTGTTACCAGACGTCAGCAAACGGTCCCTTTTACACCTGTAACACTGGTGAAGAAGCATGCAGAGGGGTGACTATGAAGGCCACGTCAGCTTGCATGATAAACTGGTAGCGTGCCTCATATTAGGTATTAAAAGACTCCCTCACTCAGTGTCCTTGTCACAGAGTCAAATCTGCTTTATTAAGAGCTGAGGCCATACGTCCTTCACATCATCTGTGTGAACAGTATTGATGTGAGGGTAAGACTAAGTGGACTGGGATGAGGTCAAATATTGAGTTTTGGGACAGTCTCGCTAATCAGAGCAAACAGATAGTATTCAGGTTGGATATTGACCTGAGCTGATAAGTTATCAGCCGGCATTCCTGTGTAGATGTGTAGTGAAGGTCAGCGACAGAGATCAAGACACAGGGATTGGCAGCAGGTCCATAAATTCACCCAGGAGTGACGCATGTAAAGACAGAGATAACTCATTAGAATGACTTGACATCCAATAGGATAGGATATGATTCACCCACAAAAACGAAAAGCTAATTCAGTGATTCAGTTTCTGATCTGCAAACACTTTTCATTGCTGACCTACAAAGTTTGACTTTAGTCCACTATAGAGTTACATCATAATCAGCAGACCAGACAGTAAAGGTAACAGTCCGATCTAATCTTCCTGGCTCCAGCTGCCAAAAACTGAAACCCAGCTGATAAAGAAAGTGGATTAGTATGACACTAGTGAAATAACACTGTAGTCAGACAGCTGTGCTTATTCTCAGTTTAGAGTCATATGTAATGTGCTGCAAATCAGTTAATAAAATGTAATGGACTGGGATAATTTGAACAATTGAACTCTGTTTGCACACTATTTTTTGTTTTATGATCAAGTATAAAATGAGGTTCTCCAACCTACAGCTCCATAGCCACATGTAGCTCTTTTGCCTATAACCAACGGCTTTCGACAAAATAGAACAAGAGAAAAGATATGGGATTGTATTTGAGCACCTATAAGGTGATTTTATTAGGCCAGAATGAGCTACTCCATCAATGATGGTCTGGTTCTAAGTTTAAAAGTGAACTAGACAGTATTTTCATGAAAATATTTTTTTAAATGTTTAGAAAGGTACAAAAGTAAAGTCTTTATATTCTCCCCCCAAATAATATATTGATGAAAAAAAATGTTAAAAACTTTTACAGGCCCTAAATAATGACAATGCTTATGAGGGGGGGCTGAAAAGTTCATAGGCTGAAAAGTTCATAGTGGTCAAATTTGACCAAATGTGGTTTATTTTTCAACCGCAGGGATTCAAGTGCTGCAACACCGATGGAAGGAATGTGTGGACTGAAGGAGAGACTATGTTGAAAAATAAACCACATTTGGTCATATTTGACCACTATGAACTTTTCAGCCCCCCCTCGTATAAATTAAAGTCCACTTTTTCTGTTTGGTCATGTTTTTAACAATAAGGGCCTTGTCTTTGGCAGTATAATTTGCAACCGCAGTTGTGATCTCTTTTCATTTTTCACTTTTCTTGTATGGGAAAAATTTTCCAAATACCGGAGTGGTGGCCTAGAGGTAAAGCATCCACCCCACAGCCGGGAGGCCAGGGTTCAATTCCTGGCTGGGTCATGCCAAAGACCATATAAAAATGGAACTTTCTGCTATCCAGCTTTGTGTTGAGCAAAATGGAACGGCCGAGGGAAATGTTGGTTACCCAGCCACAGGGGGGCACAAGCCAATGTACTCCCTGTGCCAGTCCCAAGCCTGGATAAAAATGGGCAGGGTTGTGTCAGGAAGGGCATCCGGCATAAAACTCAGTTCCAACCTATAGATATGGCAGATATATCGATGTCTGCCGCCGCGACCCCACCAGATCATTTATCTATAAATTCAAGAAATCTCTGTGTGTCTGTGTGTCACGATCATAAGACAGCCTATGATGCGCCTATGATGTCCCTATGAAGTCTGCATCAAAGGAGAGCCTATGAGGATCCTATGACATCTGCATCATAGGACAATGATGCCTGCCTGGATGTCTTTAGACATCACTCACCAAAGAAGACATACTCATCACCCGATTACCAATAGGACACGGCACTTGAAACCAAATGGGAGTTGCCAGAAACAGGAAAGAAGAGATACTCATCACTCGATTGGAAGGTTACTGATACTGATACTCACCACAAGAGGAAGGTTAAGAATAGGGCACACTAATTTAAACCAGGATCAAATGCAGGCATCACAGGATTTGCTATGCCATCATCAGAGATCATAGGACATAGGACAGCTTCCAAGATCAAACGCAGGCATGATTCACGATCATAGGACTCGCGATGACATCAGCACAGATCATAGGACTCACAAGGACACCATCAAAAATCAACGGCAGGCATCACTGAATGAGTGCCGACGTGCTTGCTTACACCCTTGCTTACACCTACTTTCTACGGGCATGCAGAAATACTTGCTTATACTTGGTTTCTATGGGCATGCACGGGGATGCATGGGCATGCACGAGTATGTACTAGTAGGAATAAAGCTAGAAGAAGAAAGGATAAATTTATTTACCTTTTGTTCTTATTAAAGACAAAAATAGAAAGGAGATGTTTTTACCTTCTTTACATGTTTCGACTGTGCACTGCAGCCTTTGTCAGAAGATTCTTCTGACAAAGGCTGCAGTGCACAGTCACAGTCACAGATGCCAGTCATACTTGTGTTGATGTACTGTTGTCTCTATCTCCCTCTAGTGTACTAAAATAATACATCAACAAGGAATAATTTTAAAAGCATTTGAAGGAAAATTTGTGAGCATTTATTTGTATTCTGTCAGCAAACTTTATGCAGGGTTAGTAGCTGTGGTGTTTAGACGTGGTGGCGTGCTGTAGGTGACGTCATCACATGGCGAACTGGCCATGGCTTGGGACAACACCACCGTTTTGTATATAGTTGAGTCGTGTGTTCAATAAAGCAGAGCTCACTTCATGTCCATTGTCAGCACCTCATTCCCAGACACAACAATGGTGACAAGGATAAAAATGACAATAGTGCAACCTGTGGAACCGTCCTCGATCTACGAGATGAGCCACCGATTCCCTGGCCACGCTGGCACATGTCCTGTATGGACGACGCTTCACACTGCGGACAGATCATAGGGCCCTCATTTCGCTGCTGGAAACATTGGGGTTCTAGGCCGGGTCTGAGCAGGATCCAGTAATAACCCAGCTCCGCACCTTCATTCGTGAGGGCTGGCCACCCAATGTGCCGGAAGAGCTACAGTAGCACCCTTCCACAGAGTCAGAGATCTGTGGTCCAGCTGGACCAACATCTGCATGGCAAGGGGGTTCTTCACGGTGATCCCGGAGGCACTAAAAGGCCGCATCCTGACCATGGTACACAAGGGCCACCTGGGCGTCGTCAGAGTCAAACAGCGTTGTAGGGGCTCAGTTTGGTGGCCAGGCATCAACAAGGATATGAAGATCATGGTGAAAGACTGTATGCCCTGCCTAGCTAGCGGCAAGACCAGTGTTCCACCACCCCTGCCACTGCCATGGTCGTCGGGCCCATGGAAACACGCCCAATTGGACATATGCGGCAAACTGCATAGCCCCCCCACCCCCGCACCAATGCTTTCTATTAGTGGCCTACAACCTCCACTCAAAATGGCCCAAGGTGTTGCCCACCGGCTCAATCACCATCGACGTAGTCACCAATTTCTTCACTTCACTTTCGCCCACTGGAGTGTGCCAGACACAATCGCAACAGACAACGGACCGCAATTCACCTCAGCGGACTTCACGGCCTTCGTGGTAGGAAGAGGCATTAAGCACATAAGGACTGCTTTCTACCACCCTCAGGCAAATGGGGTGGGGGGGAGGTTCAACTAGACCTTCAAGAATGATCTCAGGGCACACCTAGCGGATGAGCTCCCGTTTTCGGCTGCACAACAGAGTACCCTGCTACATTACAGAGTGACGCCTCATGCCACGACGGGCAGCTCCCCAGCTCTACTAATGCTAGAACGTGAGATGGCCCTTCCACTGGACCAACTACACCCCCCCCCATCAGAGGCTACCCCAACAGAGATACCCTCACCTAGGGAGAGGGTGGTTGAACAGCAGCAACGTACAGTGGGGAAAAAAAGTATTTAGTCAGCCACCAATTGTGCAAGTTCTCCCACTTAAAAGATGAGAGAGGTCTCCAATTTTCATCATAGGTATACCTCAACTATGAGAGAGAAAATGAGAAAAAAAAATCCAGAAAATCACATTGAAGGATTTTTAATGAATTAATTGGTAAATTCCTCGGTAAAATAAGTATTTGATCAATAACAAAAGTTCATCTCACTACTTTGTTATATACCCTTTGTTGGCAATGACAGAGGTCAAATGTTTTCTGTAAGTCTTCACAAGGTTTTCACACACTGTTGCTGGTATTTTGGCCCATTCCTCCATGCAGATCTCCTCTAGAGCAGTGATGTTTTGGGGCTGTCACTGGGCAACACAGACTTTCAACTCCCTCAAAGATTTTCTATGGGGTTGAGATCTGGACACTGGCTAGGCCACTCCAGGACCTTGAAATGCTTCTTACAAAGCCACTCCTTCGTTGCCTGGGCGGTGTGTTTGGGATCATTGTCATGCTGAAAGACCCAGCCACGTTTCATCTTCAATGCCCTTGCTGATGGAAGGAGGTTTTCACTCAAAATCTCACGATACATGGCCCCATTCATTCTTTCCTTTACACGGATCAGTCGTCCTGGTCCCTTTGCAGAAAAACAGCCCCAAAGTATAATGTTTCCACCCCCATGCTTCACAGTAGGTATGGTGTTCTTTCTCCTCCAAACACGACAAGTTGAGTTTTTACCAAAAAGTTCTATTTTGGTTCCATCTGACCATATGACATTCTCCCAATCCTCTTCTGGATCATCCAAATGCTCTCTAGCAAACTTCAGACGGGCCTGGACATGTACTGGCTTAAGCAGGGGGACACGTCTGGCACTGCAGGATTTGAGTCCCTGGCGGCGTAGTGTGTTTCTGATGTAGCCTTTGTTACTTTGGTCCCAGCTCTCTGCAGGTCATTCACTAGGTCCCCCCGTGTGGTTCTGGGATTTTTGCTCACCGTTCTCGTGATCATTTTGACCCCACAGGGTGAGATCTTGCGTGGAGCCCCAGATCGATTATCAGTGATTATCAGTGGTCTTGTATGTCTTCCATTTTCTAATAATTGCTCCCACAGTTGATTTCTTCACACCAAGCTGCTTACCTATTGCAGATTCAGTCTTCCCAGCCTGGTGCAGGTCTACAATTTTGTTTCTGGTGTCCTTTGACAGCTCTTTGGTCTTGGCCATAGTGGAGTTTGGAGTCTGACTGTTTGAGGTTGTGGACAGGTGTCTTTTATACGGATAATGAGTTCAAACAGGTGCGATTAATACAGGTAACGAGTGGAGGACAGAGGAGCCTCTTAAAGAAGAAGTTACAGGTCTGTGAGAGCCAGAAATCTTGCTTGTTTGTAGGTGACCAAATACTTATTTTACCGAGGAATTTACCAATTAATTCATTAAAAATCCTTCAATGTGATTTTCTGGATTTTTTTTTTTCTCATTTTGTCTCTCATAGTTGAGGTATACCTATGATGAAAATTGGAGACCTCTCTCATCTTTTAAGTGGGAGAACTTGCACAATTGGTGGCTGACTAAATACTTTTTTTCCCCACTGTATGAAGCAAAGCTTTGACAGGAAATGCCGGGTGAAGCGATCTGGGCTTGCAGTACTGGATTGGGTCTGGATCCAGCGCCCCAACCACACTCACAAGCTGCAGTTGTTTTGGACAACACCAGTGCAGATCACAGCTCAGTTGGGGCCAGCCACCTTTCGTCTCATTGATGGGTCATGGTGGCATGCCAGTCACCTCAGAAAAGTGATACTGACTTCGGCCCTGGATCAGGAGACAGCTGCAGACACGACGGGATCGGGCTGGGACTTCGTCGACACAAGATCCACAACTCCTGAAGGGCGTCTGCTGGAGCCTGTGGCAGGGGCACAGCCTGAGCGCCGCTTGGCCCGGGTTTGGTGGAGACCTTGTCACCTAAAAGGACTTTATGACTAACTTTTGAAATTGGGACTCTTATGTGTTAGGACGTGACCGATCACAGTGGCAGAATAATCCATTCGGTCATGTGGGCATACTGGTGGTTCATCCCGGTGCCCAATTAGTAGCTTTAAGTTCTTTTGGTTTTTCAAGGGGGCGGGGGGTTAAATGTGATGTTTGGACGTGGTGGCATGCCGTAAGTGACATCATCATGTGGCGAACTGGCTGTGGCGAGGGACGGTGCCACCCTTTTGTATATAGTTGAGTTATGTGTTCAATAAAGCAGAGTTCACTTCACATCCGTTGTCAGCACCTTATTCCAGACACAACAGTGGCCACAATACTAAAATCGGCTGTTAAAAAAAGGGGGGGGTGGAATTAAGTATTGTGATCTACCCACCTGTATTAATCCTGTGTATGAGCCTCAAATGTGATGTGCTCAGCTGTTAAACTGTAGCTGTATACTTCCATCTGGTGGTAAAACAGAAATATTGCACCTACTCGTTCCATTTCATATGTTCAATATCACTAGAGATCAGTAGAGTGAGTAGTCAGAGATTATATTTATGTGAAAAGTAGTGTTATCATAGGATAAGTGTACATAAAAATAGTCACAAAAATCCCTTGAGTCAAAGTAACTTTGATCAATTGAATGTTAGTTTGTTTTTTTCAGCTTTGAGAATTCGGGTTCATATGGTTGGTTTTCATGCACCATAAAATAAATATTTTGGCAAATGCACCTTGGCAGTTGTTGGTTTCTCTGGCAGAACAAGGTCTCTTTGTTTTTATCATAAAGGGGCCCTTATGACAGGTATGGTTGTTGCTACAGTTATTTAAACTGACTGGGAAATCTTCCATCTCCTTTTTTTTTTTTTTTTTTAATGACCCATGCGTTCATTGTTAAGATCCCAGCCAGCATGCCCATGTGGGCCCCATGTGGGTTTGTCCGTGGGTTCCACATTGGTCTGATTGCCCACATAGACTTTATGGTGCCAGTGTTACTGAAACCCATGGGGGGCCCAGATGGGTTTAAAGTGGGCACCACAGGTAAAGTCCATGTGGGCAAACACAGATCAGGCCAATGTGGAACCCATGGGCACACCCACGTGGGGCCCACAAGACAGAGATGTTTAGCGAAAATAAGCCATTCCTAACATTGTTTAATGAGACATGCTGACGCTATTGCAGCTATTTTGCTTCATTATTTTCCCCTTTACAGTTTTTTTTATATTTATTCTTTGTCAGCCTCACTTTTTTTTTTGCTTTTTTTTTAAAGTCTTCCTGTTGCCAAGTTTATTTATTTGGTGACTGATTAATTTACGTGTTATCGTGTCATCATGGACTGGCTGATTTTCAAAGAACTCCTGGATATGTCTCTTCCTTATGTGGAGTCTATTTTTCTATAAATATTTTAAAATACCCCCCCCCCAAAAAAAAAACATTTTAAAAGTATTGCAGCAACTACTGATCAAAACCCCAAAATTGAAAAAGGCCACAGCAGGCTAAGCAAGGGAGTAAAATTGATGACGCACACTCCAACAACCCAACAGTTGTACTTCTGAGTTTGCTTCCTTTTATTCCAATTTCACTTACTTTGTATCAATTCAAAAAGAAATACCAAAATAAGTAAAAGGGCAAAGTAACTAAAGAAACAAAACTACCAAAAACTAAGAAAATTACATTGTCAATGGAAAATTGCTCACCCTACTTCCATACTCAAGTGCCACGTGAAGTGAGCTGGTGAATCCACTAATTAACTAGGAAAGCACTCATAGAGTGCATACCTCCGCCAAGGCTCCTTACGTTTCTCATGGACCACCTCCAAAATGTAATGGGTTTGTGTGTAGGCCTATAGCCACTTGTGGTGAAAATTGCATCAAAGTCTGTCCATCAGTTTTGGAGTATTGTTGCTAACACACTATGAGAAGATAAGAGCCTTGGCTGAGGTATGCATTCTCAGATCATCACCAAAATATAATGGGTTCCTCTCTAGCCCAAGAACCACCTCTGGTGAAAATTTCATCCAAATCCATCCAGTAGTTTTTGTGTAATCCTGCTGCACAAATACAAACAAAGCCCTTGGTGGAGGTATGTACTCTCAGATCATCACCAAAATCTAATCATCTGTTCCCCGTGCCATTACACACCTTTCCTGAAAATTTTGTCAAAATCTGTTCCTAAGTTTTTGAGTTATGTTGGTAACAGACAGACAGACAGACAAACCCCGGTAATAATGAAGAACCACACCCACAGTGAGACACTGTTCAACCCTCTACATTCAAGAGTGCAAACACCAACTAACCTCCATATGGGAGTGACTTACTCGTTTGGCTCCTACGAAAAACACTTATTATTTTGATGAATCAGGATTGCATTTGGGGAAAATAAAAACTATCCACATGAATCTCATATAATCCAGATCATATAAAGAAACATTAGACAGCGATAAATTTAATGTTTCCCGATCAGATAGAAGAACAGTAATTTCAGCATTGATTTCAATTAAATGAATTCACAAAACTACTTTCAATGCTGTAATTTCTGATAAGTCCTTATTGTAAATGTGTCTGTTCATGAAAATGCTGCACAGAGAGAAAACTGGCTGGAGATGTGCCTTTTTATGCTGTAATAATGTGTGCTCAAATCTGCTGGCCAAAGCTGAATTTCAGTTTTCTTGTTGAATTATTATAGAAAATGTATGCACATTCTGGTATAACATGCAGGCAATATTTAAACAATATTATTTGAGAGGGAGTATAAATGAATGTGCAGTCTTTGCGGCTTTTCTATTTGTGTCAGTTCTGGAGTGGGACATACACAGATATTGGCCTGTGGAGAAAGTATTTACCCACTCAAATTAGGGGGGCTCATTAATATTAACAAGCAGGCTGAAAACTGACTGGCAGATTTCTGAGGATCATTAAAACAACACAGACAGTTTTAGGTTCTAAAATCTACATGTACACTTAAAAATGTAACAACTGAAAATTAAGCCCTGGATAATAGGCCCTTTACGCTGCTGGCAGCTTTTCTGGTGGTCTACAGACCCACCTTCAGCAGAAGACCTGTATGATCCAACTGCTATCCCAAGTTCACAGAAAAACTGCAGTCCTGAGACAAGTGCTACACCCACAAGCTGAGAAATCTTCAGCAGTGGTGCTTAGATTACAGTCACAACAGCATTGCAATTACTTGTTGCTCCCTGCCTGAACTTTAAAAGAACACTCCCTATTTGCATGAAGTCAGGGTGGTGGCTCACAAGTCGGCAAAGAAAACAGCTGTTGATAAAGACACTTTAAGTGTGTGTGCATGAACAGTAACTGGAAGCTGTAGTCATTAGGCTCTTGTTCAACTGATGCAACTGAATGCAAATTTTGTTTTATGTACTGTGAACAAAATGCAAACCTTTAATCTAGAAGCACTGGGAGAGAACCAACTCCTGTCAAGGCATCTCATGTCCCTCATATTTTCAGTTCTTCTGAGTGTGTTATTGTTGGCAGACAGCGCCCTCTGCTGATAGCAACCCTTTAACCCTTACATAAGGTTCGAGTCAAATTTGACCCGTTTGACAGCAGTAAAAATACCCTAAACATCATTCTTTTAGCCTGAAATTTGATGACTTTTCCTAAAGTGACCCAAAATACACCAAAATAAAAAGTATTTTAACATATTATGCTTTTATACAGGCGCTATAAATTTTTGTACACTGAGGCTGCTTCGGGTCCAATTTGGCACGTATCTACTGAGATGGATTTTATGTCTACCAGTGTGGGTCAAATCCAGGAAAATATTAGTTTTAGAGACTCTTAAAGTGGTGAAACTGTAAAGGCCATGTTTGTGTGTATTTTTTATGAGATAGTGGTGACAGAGGTCAAGGGGAACCTTGACGCTGTCACCAGAACTGTCTGCATTCCCACCACATTTGCCCGGGTTCCTGCAGAGACAAACACCTGCTGGTCTTTAAAGGGACATGGGGGAATCTTAAAGCAGTGAAATAGTAAAACAGCATAGGAGTGATCATAGATGGTGCACATAAGGAACAGAAGTCAGACAATGCCTTGACGCAGACACAAGAGCTGCACCTACAATGTAATGAAACTGGAGGAGGTTCTTGGAAAGGCTCTTGTGACTCCTTGTATACAAAACTGACACTACCTTCCCCGCACAGCAGATTTGGTAAGTACAGTGCAGTGATCCGAAGGATAAGAGCCTGCACTTATAATGCTTTTTCTAGTCACAAAGACCACTCAAAGCACTTAACTAGTAGCTTCAATAACCCCCTATTCTAAGGGCCCATCAGAGACAGATACCTAGTGACAAGTTAGACTCACCAATTAACCAAACATGCATGTCTTTGGATTGTGGGAGAAAACAGGAGTCCCCAGAGTAAACCCACACAGCACTGGGAAAACATGCAAACTCCACACAGAAAGGTTCCCACCCCTGCCAGCTCAAGGATTTGAACCTGGAACCTTCTAGCTGTTAGGCAACAGTGCTTACCACTGTGCTGTCCTAATCAAAAAGTGACAGAGGAAGCAAACACAAGGGGATAGAAGAGAAGATGCTGCGTCTGTCCTGCAAAGAAGGACTGCAAAACAGGAAAAACCTGTTACAAATGTAGGGAACGTGACAAGTTCCACACATGAAAAGTTTCCTACCACTGCTTTGAATACAGAGACTAGTTTGAAAGAAGTGTTATTTTAATGTTTGGTGTTCTAAGTGGTAAATGTTTGAATCAATATTGATAATTTTGATTTATTATGATAGAGCAGTGAAGACAGCATATAGTTGCAGTGGTTAAACGTGGTTATATTATAAATTCCAACAGTTCCAGAATGTTCATCCCATTTTCCAATTCAATAAAATATATTTAAATCATTATAGCTTTTACACACGTCGACAAAATTGTTGATACCCCTCTGTTAATGAAAGAAAAACCCACAGTGGTCACAGAAATAACTTGAATTTGACAAAAGTGGTAATAAATAAAAATTCTATGAAAATTAACCAGTGAAAATCAGACAATGCTTTTGAATTGTGGTTCAACAGAATTATTTTAAAAAACAAACTCATGAAACAGGCCTGGACAAAAATGATGGTACCCCTAGGAAAGATTGAAAATAATGTGACCATAGGGACATGTTCAACCAAGACGTGTCCTCTAATTAACATCACAGGTGTCTACAAACTTGTAATCTGTCAGTCGGCCTATTTAAAAGGTGACAAGTAGTCACTGTGCTGTTTGGTGACATGGTGTGTACCACACTAAACATGGACCAGAGGAAGAAAAGGAGAGAGTTGTCTCAGGAGATTAGAAAGAAAATTATAGACAAGCATGTTAAAGGTAAAGGCTATAAGACCATCTCCAAGCAGCTTGATGTTCCTGTGACTACAGTTGCATATATTATTCAGAAATTTAAGATCCACGGGACTGTAGCCAACCTCCCTGGATGTGGCCGCAGGAGGAAACTTGATGAAAAATGGAAGAGACGGATAATATGAATGGTAACAAAAGAGCCCAGAACAACCTCTAAACACATTCATGGTGAACTCCAAGGTCAAGGTACATCAGTGTCAGATCGCACCATTGTTTGAGCCAAAATGGACTTCATGGGAGACGACCAAGGAGGACACCAGTGTTGAAAACAAATCATAAAAAAGCCAGACTGGAATTTGCCAAACGGCATGTTGACAAGCCACAAAGCTTCTGGGAGAATGTCCTATGGACAGACGAGACAAAACTGGAACTTTTTGACAAAGGCACATCAGCTCTATGTTCACAGACGCAAAAATGAAGCATACCAAGAAAAGCACACTGTCCCTACTGCGAAACATGGAGGAGGTTCTGTTATGTTCTGGGGCTGCTTTGCTGCATCTGGAACAGGGTGTCTTGAATCTGTGCAGGGTAACGAGGATGAAAGCAGATAATATTGAAGGTATGGAAGCATGTGGGGCACCAATTCGGCTGTTTTTGGAGCTCTCAGGTGAGCCGCCTGTTCCGTGGCCTCGGTGGTACTACGCCTTTTGGACGTATATGGTGGTACTGGACCTGGGAAGGGTGGAGAAATTAAGGGCGTGTACGTTGCTTGTGCACAACCTGGGAATGGAGGGACAACGGATTTTGGGCATGCTTGGTGACACGGACAGTTATGAAGAGGTGGTTGAGCTGATAGCATGCCATTTCAGAACGCCTCTTTCCCTGAGCCTCCATCTCCGCCAGAGGTCACCGTGGGTCCTCTATTCCCGCCGGAGGTCGCCGTGGGTCCTCTGCCTCTGCCAGAGGTCGCTGTGGGTCCTCTGTCTCTGCCCAAAGTCACTGTGGGTCCTCTGTCTCTGCCCGAGGTCGCTGAGGGCCCTCCGCCTCTACCCGAGGTTGTTGAGGGTCCTCTGCCACCACCCGAGGTTGTTAAGGGTCCTCCGCCTCCACCTGAGGTCGTTGAGGGTCCTCCGCCATCATCGGAGGTCGTTGAGGGTTCCCCGCCTTTGCTGGAGGTCGTCATGGATCCCTTGCCTTCGTCGGAGATTGACAGAGGTCATCGAGTGTCGCCGGGGTCACCATTGATCAGTCATCTTCACCGCCTGGTTGCCTCACAGGTCAGCTGCTACCTTCATCTGGTTTTGTAGCTGGTCAGCTGTCATCGCTGTCTGGCTCCGCTGTTGGCCAGCAATCAGTGTTGGGAGCCAACCTTCCGCAGCTCCTGCTCCGCCTCATCCACGCTGCAGTCCATGTTGTAACCCTTGCCTTATGTTAATTAGGTAAGGGAAATTATTAAGTGTAGACCAGTTGCTAGGTTCGTAAGGGTTACAATAGGGAATTAGAGTGAGTGTGGAATGAAATAGCTGGAGGCAAGAAATGAGCAATAATGGTTGTTATTTATAGGGGAAAAGTGAGCAATATATACAGACAATTTACCACTATACAAATATACAACGGCCAGTATGAAATAAAACCCCAAAGATGTCCTACTGAGCTCAGTGTTTGTTTGTCCTTTCGGGTTAGTCGTTTGACCAGTCAAGATATCTCGTATCTCCAGACTCAGGTTTCTTTTCCTCTTTTAAAGCGGCGACTTGGGTTGTTACCACTTTGAATCCTGGCCACTGGAGAGAGGAAGGGTGCTCTTCAATCGAGATCCTGGTTAGATCTCAGTCAATCTCGGTTCAGTCTTGGGTCAGGCTCGCCATCTCCATTCGGAGAGAATCCAGGATCCAGAAGGTTCTTGATCGGCAACCAAAAAAAACCTAGCCTGCACGACAATAATGGTATTATTGTTTACAGCTAGAGTAATTCGTCTTCCAATCCCTTCTTATATAACACCATAGCTTAGTGTTTAAATTCTTCTCTCATATTACTATTATTACAATCCAGCAATATAGTAATATCTTACATTTCACATCTTACATGCATGTGTTCTTTTCTCACAATCTCTCTGGTAGCACATGAAATACCCTTTTTTTCATGTAACCAATTAAATGAATTCCTCTTTTTATCTCTGCATCATTTAACCATGAAATTATGATTAATCCTTTCTAACCTTGTCTTTGTAATTCATGAAATGAAATACAATTAATTTATCACATAACCAGGGAATATACTGTCCCATAACTTCCAATATTCCCTTTTAAAAATCAGTAAAACCCTGTCTGAGCTACTGGGTTTAGCATAACCTATGGATTTACATAGTAGACCAACACCATGTGCTTTTAGCATCAAACTACACATTGCATTCGACAGAAATAGTGCATATGAACTAAAAATACTTCAGCATACTGTTGGGAACTGAAATCACATTTAGGAAAACCATACAGACACAAAAATAGCCTTTTCCATTGCTTTTAAACAGAAAAAAATCCACTCGCGATTAGCATTAGCATATCGCTAACGTTAGCATGCATCTGACTCACCAAGACGAGGTCTCAGTGTGAATACAGCAAAGGACACAGCCACAATGCCCCTCACGCTCATGCTCCCATCAACTTAGGATAATAAAGGTTGCAAATTAGCGTTTGGAGAGTGTTTAGATCCATTTATAGCATCTTTCTGAATGAAACTCACCAAGAAGAGGTATCTGTGTGAATCAGACCGCTTCACAACCTCTCTCGTCCGCACTCATATGGTGAAAGAGCGAAACCCGAGTGCACGCTTGCTGCCTCTACTCAGAAGGCGGGGCTAATATCGCTCTCAACGAATGGAAAGACCCAGATCACCCAACGTCACCATGAAACGGAAATTTAAAAGTTGGATGACGAGGATCGCACTTCCTCTTCCCCAAGATAGTCGGTTTTCAAAATAAAATCACACAATTGTATTAATACAATTGACATCTGAGAAAAAAAAAGGGTCATTTTCTCAGCTGGGTTACACTCTCCCGCGCTAAATATCATGCACGTCCCGCTGCATGTGCAACCAAGACTGTCCATCGTCAGCTGGTTGAGTTGTAATGTGATCATTTTCAGTGTTGTCTCCATCCAGTATCATTTATGGGCGGAACTACGACGGTATCTGGTCGTCTTCGAACCTCCGACTTTCGTTTCTCTTTTGGCTTTGTACTGAGTGTACTGTGTGAGTTTTGAGCTTTTGGTTCTGCAATTAGTTTTACTAGTTGCGTTTGAATTTCTGCAACTTGTTTTGAGAGTTCTTGGAGTGAGTTTAGCGTGATATTGTCCTCATCTTCATCTGAACTGCATTGCACAGTTTGCACGTGGGAGGTCACTTTTTGTTTTGAACTGCTCAAATGTTGTCTCATCCTTAAATTTTTGGCAGCATTTTGGTCTTCTTCAGTGCGTAGCAAGAGAAGCAAATCAGGAAAAGTTGGGGGACTTGTTCGTTTTTGTTTTAACTGGAGTGCAGTTAAAAAGGAATCATTCCAACAACCTCGACAAAACTGCGTGACAAGCAGCCTGTCAAAATCCTGGCTTGAAGCGCCACCACGCTTCACAGTGTGAGTTAAAGCTACGTGAAGACATTGTAGATATGACGAGGGCTTCTCACCAGTGTTTTGGAAGGTGTCAATAAACCTGGCGTAAAGCTCTCCACCATCTTGAACTGTACCATAAGCAGAATCTAACAGCTGAAAGTATTCTGATGGTGAGCTATTGGGGTTCAAGTACTTGACTACATCAGCTGCTGGGGGTAAAAGAGACTCAATGATCTTTCGGGATTGCTGCAATTTGGACATAGCAGGATCAGTCAAGATTAATTCTACACTGGAGCGCCAAGTGTCATAATCTAGCTCATAAGTTGGTCGGAGGTCTTTGCCAGAAAAAGCTCTGAGCTTTTGTGAAAACGGCTGCACGGAAAAATCTTCCCTTTTTACAATGTGCTCAAATCAAATCAAATCAACTTTATTGTCATATTGCTGTACATACAACTGTAGTGCAGGCAAGATGAAATTGCGTTTCTCTCGGCATCCATATAAATAGAAGCAGCATGATTTAAGACACACTCCCACATAGCTTCACCCCCCCACCCCCACCCCCCCATCCATTCACACATCCCTGAGACATACTTGGGGAAAAAAACTAACTAACTATAATATACAAATAATATACAAAATGTCCGTAGGTGCAGTGGTGTGTATGAGAGATTCCGGGTCAACTGTTCAGCATCCTGACAGCTTGTGGAAGGAAGCTGTTGATCAGTCTGGTGGTTCTGCCTCTGATGCTCCAGAATCGTTTACCAGATGGAAGAAGTTCAAAGTGTTTATGCAGAGGGTGAGAACGGTCCTTGACAATGTTCAATGCCCTGCTCCTACAACGGTTCTGAAAAAGTTCTTGGACAGAGGGGAGGGAGACTCCAATTACCCTCTCAGCCCCCTTGACTATCCTCTGCAGGGCTTTTTTGTCTGACATACTGCAGCTGGAGTACCATGTAGCAATGCAGTACGTCAGAACACTCTCCACCACACCTCTGTAGAAGGTCCTGAGGATGCAGATGGGGAGAGAGGGTTTGAGTTTCCTCAAGAAGTGCAGTCTCTGCTGAGCCCACTTCCTGATCCCCAAGGAATTCTTGCTCCAGGACAGGTCCTGCGAGATCTGCACTCCGAGAAACTTGATGTTCTCCACTCTCTCCACTAGACGGCCGCTGATGCTGAGAGGGACGTGCTCAGGCTGTGACCACCGGAAGTCGATAATCATCTCCTTCGTTTTGTCCACGTTGAGCACCAGATTGTTCTCCCTGCACCAGCCCTCCAGGTCTCTCACTTCTTCCCTGTACATTGATTCTTCATCCCTCTGAATAAGTCCCACCACCGTGGTGTCGTCTGCAAACTTAATAATCTGGTTCCCCTCATGTCTGGATACACAGTCATGTGTTAGAAGTGTAAACAACAGTGGACTGAGTACACAGCCTTGAGGGGATCCGGTGCTCAGCGTGACAGAGTTGGAGATGTTGTTTCCAACCTGGACAGACTGAGGTCTCTCAGTCAGGAAATCCAGGATCCAGAGACATGTGGCGGTGTTCAGACTGAGAAGGAGCAATTTCTCCATCAGTCTCTGGGGAATAATGGTGTTGAATGCTGAACTGAAATCAATGTACAGGAGTCTGGCGTAGGTGTCTTTCTGGTCCAGGTGGGTGATGACAGTGTAGGGTGGTGACTATAGCATCCTCCGTGGAGCAGTTTGAACGATATGCAAACTGGAGCGGGTGGTATGATGCAGGGAGGCAGGCTGTAATGTGTGGTTTGACAAGCCGTTCAAAACACTTCATCACAATTGGTGAGATGATGAGATGAGATTCAACTTTATTGTCATTACACATGTATGAATACAAGGTAACGAAACGTGACTTGGCATTTGGGCACGCTCTGCAGAGCGCATCCAAGGCCGGGGCAGCCGCTAGGCGCCAGTCATAAAGAAGAAAAGAAAAAAGAAAAGAAATGATATGACACAATAGGCGAGAGAAAAAAACATGTTTTATCAAATTGATGCTTAATGGGTAAGCGAAATTTTGATTGCAGGCAAAAAAACCCTCAATGCATATTTAGCAGTAGTGGACAATCACACAGCAGAGGGAGGGAGAGCAGTGTGTGTATATTTGCATGTCATTGTGTAGCGTAAATGTAACAGTTGTTAGTGAGCAGCAGAGGGCGCCTCCTGGCAGTGGATAGATGTTATAATCATGTGACTTATAAACAAGTCCAGAGTTCAGAGTCTATCTCTCTTTCTCTCTTGCTTGCAGAAGGCACATGGGTATTGTCCTTGAGAGTCAAGGAAGGTGTCACTGGTGTCAGTGCAACAGGACGATAGTCATTCAAACAGGACACAACTGGTTTCTTTGCCACCGGTACAATGATAGAGGTCTTGAAGCATCTGGGAACGATGGCCTGACTCAGGGAGATGTTATAAATGTCAGTCAGGACATCCGCCAACTCGCTCGCGCAGTCTCGGAGCACACGTCCCGGAATGTTGTCCGGACCTGCAGCTTTGCGTGGGTTGACTCTGGTTAGGGTCCTCCGTGTGTCCGCTGTGTTGATGGTAAAAGCTGGTCCGACCAATGGTGGGGGTGGGCCAGCCCTCCCTCTGATTGTCGAGTTTGATACTTCAAAACGTGCAAAGAAGTCGTTAAGCCTGTCTGGAAGCGAAGCGTCGTCATCATCGACCCCCTGCCTAGACTTATAGCCCGTCAGTGTCCGAACTCCCTGCCACATCTGCTTGGTGTTCCTAGTGTCACAGAGGTGTCCCTGGATTTTCTCCGCATAGGCGCGCTTTGCCACCTTAATTCCCTTTGAGAGCGCAGACCTGGCTGAGCGGAGGGCGATCCTGTCCTTCGCTCTGAAGGCTGCATCTCTGGCTGTAAGCAGTGAGCGCACCTCTGCAGTCATCCAGGGCTTATGGTTACCCCGCATAGTGATGGTCTTCACTGTAGTGACATCCTCTGTGCACTTCGCGATGTAGCTGGTGACTGTATCAGCATACTCCTCCACATCTGTCTTGTCTTCCTGGGAGGCTGTTATTTTGAAGACCTCCCAGTCTGTGTGCAGAAAACAGTCTTTCAGTGCAGAGGTTGCACTCTCTGGCCAAATTCTAATTTGTTTCACTGCTGGCCTGCTGCGCTTCAATAAAGGTTTGTAGGCAGGCAGCAGCATCACGGACATGTGATCAGAAAGGCCGAGATGGGGGCGGGGTATCGCCTTATATGCATCTGTGTTTGTGTACACTAAGTCCAACATATTCTCTCCTCTGGTCTTAAAGTCTACACATTGTTTAAACTTGGGGAGCACAGTCTTTAAGCTGGTGTGGTTAAAATCCCCCACAACCACCACAAAACTGTCCGGGTGTGAAGTTTGGATTTCACTGATCGCATTGTGCAGTACCCCGAGTGCCTTCTTAGCATTAGCTTTAGCATTAGGGCTCGGCGCTATGTAAACACCAGCTACAAACATGTTGCTGAATTCCCTCGGCAAATAATGTGGCCGACAATTTACAATAAGGAACTCCGCCAACGGAGAGCAGTGTTTAGACACTAACGTGGCATTGACGCACCAGTTCTTGTTAACATAGATGCATAGCCCACCCCCCTGGCTCTTACCGGAGCTCACCGTTTCCCTGTCGGCACAACCTGTCAACTACCACACGTTGCACTTCTGGGGGATTTAAATCATGTGCAGAAGTGGTGGGCATACTTTGAGCTGGGGTGCTCGCCGTGTGATTCGACTGGTTAGTTGGCTGTGCACCTTGAATACTGGGCTCAGCTGCAGAAGGCTGAGGTTGAGGTTCATCTAAGAAAGCTTCAGGTAAGTTATCAGGTAACTTAACTTGCTCTGATTGATCATTTTCAGATTCTTCGATTTCCTCAGACATCCGTAACATCACATATTTCAGGACATCTGCAAAATCTCTGCCCCTCATCTTCGCTAGGTTTTTAATGTTAGTGAGAAATGACTTGGTCATTTCGCTCCCTACACGGTCCGTTTAAACACTGGCAAGAGACTGTATCATATAGCTGGCTCCACTATCAGATACATGAGTACATGGCAATGGGTCAAGAGTTTCAAAAGCAATACCCGAGTGATACTCAAAAATAGCACTCTGGAAAAACTCAGACTTACTGTTACTTTTATGACTCTTGAAATCGATCCATACCGTTTCAAAAACTCAGTCACTTCATCAAGTTGCTCATCTCCAGCGATTTCACTCACTATCACTGCATTTGGAATTTTCACAGATTCACGTTCAACAATATCCATTTTGGGTACGTATAGGCTTGAAATAACGTAAGGGAAAGAAGAAAAAGGCTCCTGGCTGGGCTCGCCACTTCTTATTGTAACCCTTGACTTATGTTAATTAGGTAAGGGAAATTATTAAGTGTAGACCAGTTGCTAGGTTCGTAAGGGTTACAATAGGGAATTAGAGTGAGTGTGGAATGAAATAGCTGGAGGCAAGAAATGAGCAATAATGGTTGTTATTTATAGGGAAAAAGTGAGCAATATATACAGACAATTTACCACTATACAAATATACAACGGCCAGTATGAAATAAAACCCCAAAGATGTCCTACTGAGCTCAGTGTTTGTTTGTCCTTTCGGGTTAGTCGTTTGACCAGTCAAGATATCTCGTATCTCCAGACTCAGGTTTCTTTTCCTCTTTTAAAGCGGCGACTTGGGTTGTTACCACTTTGAATCCTGGCCACTGGAGAGAGGAAGGGTGCTCTTCAATCGAGATCCTGGTTAGATCTCAGGTCAATCTCGGTTCAGTCTTGGGTCAGGCTCGCCATCTCCATTCGGAGAGAATCCAGGATCCAGAAGGTTCTTGATTGGCAACCAAAAAAACCTAGCCTGCAATAATGGTATTATTGTTTACAGCTAGAGTAATTCGTCTTCCAATCCCTTCTTATATAACACCATAGCTTAGTGTTTAAATTCTTCTCTCATATTACTATTATTACAATGCAGCAATATAGTAATATCTTACATTTCACATCTTACATGCATGTGTTCTTTTCTCACAATCTCTCTGGTAGCACATGAAATACCCTTTTTTTCATGTAACCAATTAAATGAATTCCTCTTTTTATCTCTGCATCATTTAACCATGAAATTATGATTAATCCTTTCTAACCTTGTCTTTGTAATTCATGAAATGAAATACAATTAATTTATCACATAACCAGGGAATATACGGTCCCATAACTTCCAATATTCCCTTTTAAAAATCAGTAAAACCCTGTCTGAGCTACTGGGTTTAGCATAACCTATGGATTTACATAGTAGACCAACACCATGTGCTTTTAGCATCAAACTACACATTGCATTCGACAGAAATAGTGCATATGAACTAAAAGTACTTCAGCATACTGTTGGGAACTGAAATCACATTTAGGAAAACCATACAGTGTAGAAAGTGTGAACCCCCAAGCATATTGGATCGAACAAAAGAATTACAGTCTGTATGCTGAATCATTACACATCAATCCACATGCTGCTTGGGCTTCAGTCTCCTCCCGTATCTGCTGTAACCAGGATTCCCCGCCTCCGCGGCGCTGTCATGCTGGGGAGCTGATGTCTGGGAGTGAAAACTTTTTGTCTGTCCCTGCGGGTATTCTGGGGCAATTCTACTCTGGGAAGTTCCCCGTGGGGGTCTTCCCCGCCGAGGGGCCCTCGCCAACAGCACTTGCTCGTCTGCCACCACAAAAGCGGGTTTGAGTCTGTTTATGCCAACCTTTTCCCTCCTACCCCCCAAATCTAGCAAAAAATGCTTGTCCCCTGTTTCCAGCACTCTGAACGGTCCATCGTAAGGTGGTCGCAGTGGGGGGCGATGTGCGTCATGTCTGACAAAAACAAACTCTGCGTTTTTCAAAGTTTTAGGCACAAAAAAGCGCGGAAAACTGTGGTGAACAGGGCCCGGCAGCGTGGCTGTGTCACTGCAGCAGCTGAGACGGGGAGCTGCCCGGCGCAGGATTATCCGGGAGAAACTCCCTGGGCAGCCGAAGTGGCTGCACAAAAACAAGTTCAGCTGGGGAAGCTTCTAAGTCTTCTTTAGGCGCAGCACGCAACCCTAATAAAACCCACGGTAGCTTGTCTACACAATTTGCATCCGTCAGTGACGCCCTGAGAGCCGCTTTCAATGACCTATGAAAACGTTCGCATAACCCATTAGCCTGAGGATTGTACGCGGTTGTGCGGTGAATTGTGACACCCAGGCTGCGGGCCATTGCTGACCAAAGTTCGGAAACAAATTGAGGGCCTCTGTCGGACGTAATGTCCGACGGGACTCCAAAACGCGCTACCCATGCTGTTAAAAACGCGCGTGCTACCTCCTCGGCTGTGGTTGACGCCAGCGGAACCACCTCCGGCCATCGCGTGGTGCAGTCCACCATTGTCAGAAGGTGCGTGCACCCCTGTGATGGCGGGAGGGGACCCACGAGGTCCACATGAACATGGTCGAACCTCTTAGCCGGGATGTGAAACGGCTCCAAGGGAGCCCTCGTGTGTTTGTGTACTTTGGCTCGTTGGCACGCCATGCAGGCTGCTGCCCACTCTTTCACCTGTTTGCGAAGACTCGGCCACACAAATTTCTCTCCTACCATCTTGATTGACGCGCGCACTCCTGAGTGCGCTAAAGAATGAACCGAGTCAAAAACGCAGCGGCGCCACGCAGCCGGTACCACGGGACGCGTTCGCCCAGTGGAGACGTCGCAGATTAGGGGGGGCATACCGTCTTGCAGTACCCTGCTCTCCAGCCTTAACCCTGTTGGTCCAGACTGGAGCGCGCGCACATCCGCGTCACTAACCTGCTCCGCGGCCATGGCTGCGTAATCTATCCCCACGCGGACGGGGGCAGCCGCAGCGCGCGAGAGGCAGTCTGCCACTACATTCAGTTTACCCGACACGTGCTGAATATCGGTAGTAAACTCTGAGATCGCGGCTAGCTGCCTCTGCTGCCGGCCTGACCACGGCTCTGAAACTTTGGCCATCGCGAATGTTAGCGGCTTGTGGTCAACAAACGCGGTGAAACAGCGCCCTTCTAGCCAGAACTGGAAGTGGCGAATGGCCAAATGGAGAGCCAGCAACTCCCTGTCAAACGCGCTGTATTTACGCTTACTATCGCGCAAGGTCCTGCTGAAAAAGGCGAGCGGCTGCCAAGCCCCGGCTACATGCTGCTCCACGACCGCCCCTATGGCCACATCTGACGCGTCAGTGGTGAGCGCTATGCGGGCCGTTGGGTCTGGATGTGCCAACAACGCAGCATTTGCCAGGGCTGCTTTGACTTCCAAGAACACTCGCTCCCACTCCGGGGACCACTCGATCTTATTCGCGGGTTTCTGTTTTTTGAGCGCGGCATACAGCGGTTGCATGAGCTGCGCTGCACGGGGGAGGAAACGGTTATAAAAATTCACCATTCCCAAAAACTCCTGTAACGCCCTGACCGTCTGCGGCCAGGGGAAATCTGCTACCGCGCGCACTTTGTCAGGTAGCGGAACCGCTCCTTCGGGGGAGACGCGGTGTCCTAAAAAAATCGATCTGCGTCACCCCGAACTGACACTTCGCTGGGTTGATTATTAACCCGTGCTCTCCCAACCTCCGGAAAACTGCCGCGAGGTGGTTTTCGTGATCGTCTTCGGACGCGCTGGCTACCAAAATATCGTCCAAGTAGACGAACACGAAAGGGAGATCGCGCAGCATGCGTTGGAACGTCTGTGCAGCCCCTTTAAGCCCGAATGGCATGCGCAAAAACTCGAATAGGCCAAATGGAGTTATTACCGTTGTTTTGGGTATGTCCTCAGCGCACACTGGGACTTGGTGGTAACTGCGGACCAAGTCTATTTTAGAAAAAACACGCGCCCCTGCCAAATGAATGGAAAAATCTTGGATATGCGGGATTGGGTAGCGGTCATGCGCTGTGGCGTTGTTCAACCTGCAGAAATCCCCGGAAGGTCGCCACGAGCCGTCAGCTTTCGGGACCATGTGTAGCGGGGAAGCCCATGGGCTGTTCGAACGCCTGATGATGCCCAACCTCTCCAGGCTGGCGAACTCCTCGCGTGCTACGGCCAGTTTAGCTGCGTCCAAGCGCCGAGCTTTTGCAAAGATGGGCGGTCCGGGGGTGGTAATAAAATGTTCCACCCCGTGTTTAGCGACGTCCGCCGAGAATGTGGGGACCGTGAGTGCTGGGAACTGAATGAGCAGTGTGTGGAACTTACCACTTGCAGCTGTGACGTTGGCTTGTGCTGTTGGCCGGGCCGCTCGAGCTGTACAGGAAATAGAATCAAAAGAAAGTGCATTAACCAGGTGCCTGTTAGCGACATCAACCAACAAACCATGTGAGCACAAAAAATCAGCCCCCAATATATTGAAATTCAATGCTGCTATGACAAAAGTCCACTCAAATATACGGCCGTGTAGAGACAGAAGCAGAGTCCTCTCACCAAAGGTCTTAATCCTCGAGCCGTTCGCTGCTGCCATCTCGGGACCGCTGGAACCTGCCAGCCGGTCAGCGGAGGAAGGCGTGATGAAACTCAACTGGGCGCCTGTGTCCACGAGGAAATGCCTCCCCGAGCATGCGTCAGTCAAGTAGAGCAGCTTGTTCTCCTCCCCGAGGGTCGCAGCTGCTACCGACCCCCGGTCTTGGCATTTCCCGAGCGCATGAAACTGGCACTGTGGTATACATTTGCGTGCCTTCTCTGCAAAGCGCCAGTGGTAGAAACAAAGGGTGTCTCCTCCGCGTTCCTTGGCCTCCGCCGCCGCCGTCGTTGGTGGTTCTGCTACCGCTGTCCCTGGCTCCCTGCCATCTCTGGCCGTCACGCCGAGCTCTGTCGCTGTCGCCGTGGCCGCGCGCTGTCTGCTGGCGTTGACAATCCGATGCACCTCCCGGGCCAGCGCGCGGTAGTCCCGCTGGGCCAACAATGGCGAACTGGCCAGGGTCGCTCTTGTCGCTGACGGTAGGGTCCTGAGGAAAATGTGGGTAAAGATGAAGTGGTCATCGTCAGAGCCTTTCAACCTCAGCATCTTCTCCATCAGGTCAATGGGCGTGCCATCTCCCAACTCGGTCAGTGCCAGGAGTCTCTCTGCTCTCTCCTCAACCGAGAGAGTGTAGTGCTGGATGAGTGCAGCCTTCAACGCGCCGTATTTGTCGCTGGCTGGTGGCTGCTCCAGAAGGCTCTCCACATGCTGAGCCGTGTGGTTATCGAGCTTTACGACCACATGGTAGAATTTCGTGTCATCTACCAATATCCCCCGGATGGTGAACTGTGCCTCAACCAAGTGGAACCAGGAGCGCGGGTTGTTCTGCCAAAAGTCCGGTAGCTGGACCGTAACGGCATACGCTTGGCTGGGGGCTCCCGACGAGGCTGGCCCCGGGGAATTCTCTGCATGTTGCATGCTTCGTCTTGGGTCACCAGTGTAGAGAGTGTGAATAATGAGGCGAGTTGGTCTCAGGCAGTTTATTACACATTCTCTCACATGAGCATGGCAGAAAAGAGAACATCTCAAACAGCACTCTTCACTTATATACTCAGGTCCTTCTACATATCAAAAGGTCACATTGCATTCACATAAAAGACTACAATGCATGCACTTCCTTAATCCTCTAACATCCCCCCACAGTCTCTGGCACACAAAGGATCTTCCCAGCCGTCTCTGAAATACAAAAGATCACATTTCCCAGCTTCCTGTTATCTCCAAGGAAACTCTGCCCCTTGTTCTTATCAAAGATGCTGCTCATTATGTTTTGGCCATGTGCGGCCACAACAGACACAAAAATAGCCTTTTCCATTGCTTTTAAACAGAAAAAAATCCACTCGTGATTAGCATTAGCATAACGCTAACGTTAGCATGTATCTGACTCACCAAGATGAGGTCTCAGTGTGAATACAGCAAAGGACACAGCCACAATGCCCCTCACGCTTGTGCTCCCGTCAACTTAGGATAATAAAGGTTGCAAATTAGCGTTTGGAGAGTGTTTAGATCCATTTATAGCATCTTTCTGAATGAAACTCACCAAGAAGAGGTATCTGTGTGAATCAGACTGCTTCACAACCTCTCTCGTCCGCGCTCATATCGTGAAAGAGCGAAACCCGAGTGCGCGCTTGCTGCCTCTACTCGGAAGGCGGGGCTAATATCGCTCTCAATGAATGGAAAGACCCAGATCACCCAATGTGACCATGAAACGGAAATTTAAAAGTTGGATGACGAGGATTGCACTTCCTCTTCCCCAAGCTAGTCGGTTTTCAAAATAAAATCACACAACTGTATTAATACAATTGACATCTGAGAAAAAAAAGGGTCATTTTCTCAGCTGGGTTACAATGCGGTCTGTTGGGGGCACGGGTTTCAGCTACTGCTTCCAGGAGGGGGCACCTTGCGCTTCTCGGCTCGTTGGCTCAGGGATGTAGGGAGACTACCTGACGGACTGCACCGTTTGGTTGGGTGGCTCATGAACTCTGGGAGAACACCCAAACTGCTTTATCTGCTCACCCAGTGGCCCTAGAGCTCTGTGCTACTATACCTGTTTTGGTTGTGGGTCATGATTTTTTTTTTTTGTTCATTTTAGTCCCTCCTACCTGGTTTCCCCCTCCACCCTCCCAGGGTTGATTATTTGTTCTATTCCTGTTGGGGGCGGGGGGGGTGTCCTGGTGTTTTTCTTTTCTCTTTTTTGATGTTACCCTGGGGCGTCTGAAATCCATCCCTTGAAGGGGGGGCCCTGTCATGAAGCGGAGGACGGGGGGCAGAACCAGGTGCACGCTTCAGTTGTTTCTAATTATATTTTGCATTTTCTTCTTTTCTGGGTTATTTTGTATTTTTGTATGGGTCATTGTGAGTTATCATCTGGGTTGTCCTTATGTTCCTGTTCTGAGATTCTTATTTTATCCTAGGTTGGGTTTCACGTATTTCTGTATTTTGCATTTATCTTCCTGTGTATATTTGTCCTTGTCTGGTGGTCTTCTGTTAGAGTCTCAATATTATTAGTTGTGCATTATTAACTTTCCTCAGTTCCTCCCTTGGTGCATTCCGATTCATGTATTGGTCCCTGATCTCCACTCAGCATGGGTTGTGCCTTTTGTTTGACTGTCTCTGCACTTCTGCCTGTCAAGGCCGGTTCGCGGGCCTAATCAGAGATTTTTAACTCCTTGGTTCAACACAGAAACTCGTAGCTTAAAACAGAAGACTCGTCAATTAGAAAGAAAATGGCGCTCTACTAATTTAGATGAAATCTATTTAGCTTGGAGAAATCATCTTTTAATTTATAAAAAATCTCTTAGAAAAGCTAGAACGAGTTATTACTCTGCATTAATAGAAGAGAACAAGAATAATCCCAGGTTTCTTTTCAGTACTGTAGCCAGGTTGACAAAGAGTCAGGACTCTGTCAATCCTAGCATCCCCTTAGAGCTTACTAGTCAGGACTTTATGAACTTTTTCAATAATAAAATTTCATCCATCAGAGATAAAATCAATCAGATTCTTCCCACAGTTAACTTAAATACTGTAACTACTACAACTCCTTCTATTGATGTCTGTCTTGATGAGTTTACTCCAATCGACCTTTGTGAGTTAGACAAAATAGTTTCCTCATCCAAACCTTCAACTTGTCTTTTAGACCCTATTCCTACCAGGTTATTTAAAGAAGTCTTCCCACTTATTGGTAGCTTTATTCTTCATATAATCAATTCTTCATTAACTTTAGGCCATGTACCGCAGGCTTTTAAAACGGCTGTAATTAAACCCTTACTCAAAAAGCCAACGCTAGATCCAGGAGCTTTAGCTAACTATAGACCAATCTCTAATCTCCCTTTCATTTCAAAAATCTTAGAAAGAGTTGTTGCTACGCAATTATTTGACCACCTGCAGGGAAATGGTTTACTTGAAGAGTTTCAATCTGGGTTTAGAATCCATCATAGTACTGAAACAGCCTTAGTGAAGGTCACTAATGACCTCCTCATTGCATCTGATAATGGACTAGTTTCTGTACTTGTCCTTTTAGATCTTAGTGCAGCTTCTGATACTATTGATCATAATATTCTACTTGATAGATTAGAATACTATGTTGGACTTAATGGAACTTCGTTGCAGTGGTTTAGATCTTATTTATCTGATAGGTTCCAGTTTGTTCATGTAAATGATGAGTTTTCTTTCAGCTCAAAGCTTAGTCATGGAGTTCCACAGGGATCTGTGCTAGGCCCTACTCTTTTTAGTTTATATATGCTTCCGTTAGGCAACATTATTAGAAAGCACTGTATACATTTTCATTGTTATGCAGATGACACACAATTATACCTGTCAATGAAGCCAGATGATACTAATCAATTAGCCAAGTTAGAAGCCTGTCTTAAGGAAATCAAAGCTTGGATGACTTGTAATTTCCTGCTATTAAATTCAGATAAGACTGAAGTCATTCTTGTTGGTCCAAAAAACCTTAGAAATTCCTTTCCAAATCAAACTTTCAGTTTGGATGCAGTTACTCTTTCTCTTAATAGCTCTGTGAGGAACCTTGGAGTTATTTTTGATCAGGATTTGTCCTTCAATTCACATATTAAAATTGTTTCTAAGACTGCCTTCTATCATTTGCGTAATATTGCCAAGATTAGGAGCATCTTGTCTCAGAGTGATGCTGAGAAGCTGATCCACGCTTTTGTTAGCTCGAGATTAGATTATTGTAATTCTTTATTATCAGGCTGTCCTAAAACATCTTTAAAAAGTCTTCAGCTGATCCAAAATGCTGCAGCAAGAGTTTTAACAGGTACTAGAAAGAGAGATCATATCTCTCCGGTTCTGGCCTCCCTTCATTGGCTTCCCATAGAGTTTAGAATTAAGTTTAAAATCCTTCTTCTTACTTACAAAGCTCTAAACAATCAGGCTCCTTTTTATTTAAAAGATCTGATACTACCGTATCATCCTAACAGAGCACTACGCTCCCAAAATGCAGGATTACTTGTAATACCTAGAATCTCCAAAAGTACAATGGGAGGCAGAGCCTTCAGTTATCAAGCTCCTCTCCTGTGGAATCAGCTGCCAATCTGGATTCGGGAGTCAGACTCGATCTCTGTTTTTAAGAATAGGGCTAAAACCTACCTTTTTGATATAGCCTACAATTAGGGAGGGATCATGTGTTTCTGAACCCTCCCTTAGTTATGCTGCTAATAGGTTTAGTCAGCCGGGGGACCTCCAGTAATGCACTGGGCCTCACTCCTTTCCTCACTCTCTATGAAATATTTTTTTTTTTTGCTGGTCATTAACATTTGTTTGTTCTCTCCCATAGATTGAGTCCCCATCGTGCTGTTTGCTCTCTACATGTCTGTTCTTTTCTTCTTCTCTATCCCCTCACCCCCCAGCCAGCCGCAGCAGATGACTGCCCCTCCCTGAGCCTGGTTCTGCTGGAGGTTTCTTCCTGTTAAAAGGGAGTTTTTCCTCTCCACCGTCGCCAAGTGCTTGCTCACAGGGGATCGCCTGATTGCTGGGGTCTTTCTGCAACTGTGGGGGTCCCCCCTACAGTTGATAGTGCTATGAGATGACTGTTGTTGTGAAATGGCGCTATATAAATAAAGTTGAATTGAAGTTGAATTGAATAGATGCCCATACCACCTCAACTGACTCCTTTCAATGTGGAAAAGCAGCGGTTCTACTCTGAGCCTCTCCTGGATGACTGAGCTCCTTACCCCATCTCTGAGGGTGAGTCCAGCAATCCTACGGAGAAAGCTCATTTCAGCCGCTTGTATCCGCGATCTTGTTCTTTCAGTCATTACCCAAAGCTCGTGAGAGTAGGAATGTAGATTGACTGGTAAATCGACAGCTTTGCCTTAGAACTAAGCTCCCTCTTCACCACAACAGACCGGTACAACGTCTGCATCACTGCAGATGCTGCTCCAATCTGTCTGTCAATCTCTCACTCCATTTTCCCCTCACTCGTGAACAAGACCCCAAGATACTTAAACTCCTCCACTTGGGGCAGGAGCCTGTCCCCAACCCAGAGAGGACAATCCACCTTTTTCCAGCTGAGGACCATGGACTCGGACTTGGAGGTACTGATTCTCATCCCAGCCGCTTCACACTCAGCAGCAAACCATCCCAGCAAGAGCTGTAGGTCATTGCTGGATGAAGCCAACAGGACAATGTCATCTGCAAACAACAGAGATGTGATCCTGTGGTCACCAAGCATGACACCCTCCATTCCCTAGCTGCACCTAGAAATCCTGTCCATAAAAATTATGAACAGGATCGGTGACAAAGGGCAGCCCTGGTGGAGTCCAACTCACTGGGAATGACTCCGACCGAGTGTTGGCAATACGAACCAAACTCTCACAACGGTCATACAGAGACCGAATAGCTCGTAACAACAAACCCGATACCCCATACTCCCGAAGCACCCCAACAAAAAACCACGAGGGACACGGTCAAATGCCTTCTCCAAGTCCACAAAACACATGTAAACTGCTTGGGCAAACTCCCACGAACCCTCAAGAATTCTCAAGAGGGTAAAGAGCTGGTCCGATGTGCCACGGCCAGGACGAAAACCACATTGCTCCTCCTGAATCCGAGTTTCAACCAACGGCCAGACTCTCCTCTCCAGTAACTTGGCATAGATCTTCCCAGGGAGGCTGAGGAGTGTGATCCCTCTAAAGTTGGAGCACACCCTCCGGTCCCCTTTTTTGAAGAGAGGAACCACCACCCCAGTTTGCCATGCCAAAGGCACTGCCCCCGACCTCCACGCAATGTTGCAGAGGCGTGTCAACCATGACAGCCCTACAACATCCAGGGCCTTGAGGTACTCGGGGCAAATTTCATCCACCCCCAGGGCCCGGCCACCAAGGAGATTTTTAACCACCTTGGCGACCTCGGCCTCTGTGATAGGCAAGTCATCCCCCTCGTCCCCAAACCCTGCTTCCTCTGTGGAAGGCGTATCAATGGGATTGAGGAGATCCTCGAAGTATTCCTTCCACCGCCCGACGATATCCCCAGTCAAAGTCAACAGTGTCCCATCCGCACCATACACAGTGTGGACAGGGAGCTGCTTTCCCCTCCTGAGGTGCCGGACAATCTCCTCATGGATCGTAGGGGATCATGGGGGATGTAACTCCTTCGGACCGAGCCCAGCCGGGTCCCATGGGTGGAAACCCGGCCACCAGACGCTAGCCTTCGAGCCCCTCCCCACACCTGTCATCCATTATACCATTTTCTCTGTTCCTATTTTAGACCCACTACGAGCCTTTCTCCTCATAGAGGTCTCAAGGTGTCAGTGTTAATTCTACGTGTCTCCTTGTTTCCCGGACGGAATCACCGTCGGCTATTTTTCTCTGGGTGTTCCCCGCTTTATCCGTAAGTGTGCGTGTTTGTTATTTTGTGTATGTCTTTCTGTTAAATGTGCGAACCCTCAGTCTGCGTCTGCCGTTTTCAGTCCTGCCCTGAAAGGGCAATTTATAACAGATCATCAAGATGTTTTCTGGCAAAACTGAGATGAGCCTTTATGTTCTTTTTGCTCAGCAGTGGTTTTTGTCTTGGAACTCTGCCATGCAGGCCATTTTTGCCCGGTCTTTCTTACGGTGGAGTCATGAACACTGACCTTAACTGAGGAAGTGAGGCCTGCAGTTCTTTGGATGTTGTTGTCGGGTCTTTTGTGACCTCTTGGATGAGTCGTCGCTGTGCTCTTGGGGTAATTTTGGTCGGCCAGCCACTTCTGGGAAGGTTCACCACTGTTCCGTGTTTTCACCATTTGTGGACAATGGCTCTCACTGTGGTTCGCTGGAGTCCCAAAGCTTTTGAAATGGCTTTATATCCTTTTCCAGACTGATAGATCTCAATTGCTTTGTTTCTCATTCTCTCCTGAATTTCTTTGGATTGCAGCATGATGTCTAGCTTTTGAGGATCTTTTGGTCTGCTTCATTTTGTCAGGCAGGTCCTATTTAAGTGATTTCAGAATCAGAATCAGATTTATTGCCATTGTTCATGTAGTACACAAACTAGGAATTTGTCTCGGTGCAATGCTGCAACATTAAACATCCATCCATCCATCCATCTTCTACCGCTTAATCCTTTCGGATAAAATAAAAGAAATAAAAAAACTATACATGCAATAAAGTGTAGAATAAGAATGAGTAATACTAGTCAAAGCAGTTTTTAAATATATTAGCCAGCAGCAGATATTGTGGAGTACCACATAGTGCAGTCGGTAATGCAAAAAGAAAACAGTGATGATTGACATGAGTCTGGTTGAGCTGCTGTACATTGTGCACGAGAGTCAATAAGTCAGTGTTCAGCAGTCTGATGGCAGAGGGGAAGAAGCTGTTCATGTGACGGGAGGTTTTAGTCTGAATGGACCGAAGTCTTCTACCTGAGGGGAGGGGGGCAAACAGTACGTGACCAGGGTGTGAACGATCGGCTATGATCCGGCCAGCACGCCTCCGGGTCCTGGAGATGTACAGATCCTGGAGAGATGGGAGCTTGCAGCCGATCACCTTCTCAGCAGCGCGCACGACGCGCTGCAGCCTTCTTGATTGAGAACAGGTGTGGCAGTAATCAGGCCTGGGTGTGGCTAGAGAAATTGAACTCAGCTTTCCAAAGATGTGATAAACCATCATCATAGCAGTCTGTCAGGGGTGACAATGACTATTTCATTTAGGTCTGATCAGATTCCTCCATGCAGCTCTGTCCTTCACCTTCCGCTGCCAGGAACTCCTTACCTTATTAACCCAGGTGACATCCAAGCCGGTATGAGTTGCTTTCTCACTGACCATTTCATGAAACTGCTTGCAAAGTATTTGAGTACCGCTAGCTTTTGCTGGACTAGCGGCACATTCTTGGCAGATAGAGGAGGTATTATCGGTGGCAAGGACAGGCCAAGACAAACTGACCCCAGTATCTGTTGCAGTGACTGACCAGATGATAGGTTTGTTTATCTCTGCTCTTTGTGTAGTGCATGTCATTTGAGCTTTGATGATGTCATAGGAAGTCCTATGATCATGAGTGATGCCTGCTTTTGATCTTTGATGTCCTATGATCGTGAGTGATGCCTGCCTTTGATCACACACAGACACACACAAATTTTCTTCTTCTTCTTCTTTTGGATTTGATTGGTGGTTGGCAACCAGCCCGCAGGTGCATTGCCACCACTGACTTGACTATCATCACTCTATAACTTTGTATAAGGATTTCTTATAAGGAGTTATGAACAACTTATGTGTGAAAAAATTATCCGTCTTGGCCGTAGCCAGATACTATGGTGTCTATATGATGTCATATAGACATCGTGTTGACATCACAGGCACATCATAGGTGATCCTATGATTCACTATGACACCATCAAAGATCAAAGGCAGGCATCACTGAACGAGTGCTGATGTGCTTGCTTACACCCTTGCTTACACCTGCTTTCTACGGGCATGCAGAAATACTTGCTTATACTTGGTTTCTACAGGTATGCACAGGTATGCACGGGCATGCACAGCCACAGTTTGTTTTAACGGGGGGGGGTCACTTTTTCACACAGGCCCATGTAGGTTTGAACTTTTTTACCCTTAATAATAAACATGGAATGAGAGGTGAGGAGGCTCCCCTGGGTGAATCAGTCTCCCTGGAAAACCAGGTGCTTCAGTTCCTTGATAGTAGAAATATAAAGGTTGAAGCAAATGCAATTTCAGCCTGTCATGCTTTACCCAGAAAGGATAATAAAACAAAGAAATCAATTGTGATGCGCTTTGTGAACAGAAGGGTAAAGAATGACATACTGAGGCAGGCCAGAAAGCTACGGGGAACAGAAGTTTACCTAAATGAACATCTAACAAAAACTAATGCTGAAATAGCACGGCAAGCACGGATGCTGAAAAGACAAAATAAGATACAGGCAACATGGAAAAAAATTGTAGAGTTTGGATCAAACTAAATGGAACACCTGAGGAAGCAAAGAGTATAATAATCATAGAGATTACTGACTTAAATAAATATAGATGAACACTGATTAAGAAAATTAAGAGACTATGATAATCCATATCCACACACACACGGCAAGAATAGTTCTTTTGACATACCATGTCAATGTACTTTAAAAAAAATAAAATAAACAAAACAAACAAAAAACTTATGACTGACTTGAGTAGACATCAATTATCCCCAGTTGGAGGAAGTCATTTGACACAGAGTGAGGAAATTCAAACTCTGAAAATATGCCATTATGCTGAACATAAGCTACAAGAGATGGAGAATGATATTGATCCTGATAACCACTTTTTCAATAATATTCATAATCATTGTGAATATTACACTGAAAAGCAATTCAAAAGTCAAGTGCAACTAGATGGTAAATTATCAATAATACACTTCAACAGCAGAAGTCTAAACAAAAACTTTCCACAGATTCAGGACTATTTAAAACAGCTAGACAGAAAATTTACAGCTATCGCAGTCTCTGAAACTTGGCTTAATGAAGAGCAGGCTCCCCTGATGGCAATAGAGGGATATCAGATGTTTCATATTAACAGATCTCAAAAAAAAGGGTGGTGGTGTTTAACTGTATATTGATGACCTGTATAGGTGTAAACTTGTAAATGGAATGTCCTTTGCACTACCAGGGATTTTAGAATGTGTTACTGTTGAGACTGACCAAGATAAAACAAAAAATCTAATTATAAGTTGTATATATAGAACGCCGGGAACTTGCATTGAGACATTCAGAGATAAATTAGTTGAGCTGTACAATAATATTACTAGTAAGAAAATGGTAGTAATTTGTGGAGATTTCAATATTGATTTACTAAATCCATAACAAAATGTAATTACAGAGTTCATGAATTCTATGTACAGCATGAGTCTATATCCCACAATAACACATCCTGGTAGAATCACAGTTCACACTGCTACACTTATTGACAACCTGTTTGTAAATATTATTGATAAGAAAATAGAAAGTGGATTATTGATAAATGATATGTGACCATTTGCCATCCTTTGCACTTATCCATGGCCACATGGAGGCCAATACAGAAAAAGTTTTAAAATCATTCAGATACAAATCACAAAATGCCATCAGTTCTTTTAAAGAAGACTTGCTGAAGCAGGACTGGACAAAAGTCTATGTATCAGATGTAAATGAAGCCTATTGCGGCAGATGATAAAATAAGGCAGCGATGCTGAGGTTTTAAGGAAGTTTATTATATCATACTGCCGTCACGAGCTCCTCTCCCGGCGCCGAGCATGCGCGCCGGGAGCGAGCCCACGGCTCTCAGTGAAGAGGGGACACAAAGTCTGTGTCCTGCAGCAGCAGTTGCAGAAGTGAGATTGAGAGAGGATGTGTTACAGAACCTGTGCAGTATTTATACCCAACTCAAACAATACATCAAAGCAGATTCACAGCAGTTGGTCTGATCAAAGGGACTGCAGAACAGGCATGAGATATTTGCATTTGTGAGACATACATCACAATAGGCAGATTTGCTAGACTCTGCTCCAGCTGCAGAACAAAGAGGTTAAAAGGCACATCTACATATTGATCTGAGTCTCTAGGTCACAGTAAGGACAGGACGCATGAACACAATGCATGAAGGGTAACATTAGCATCTCAGCAGTGTAGCGGAAAAAACCAGGAGTAGCGAGCTGTCTGTCCTTAGTCTGTTTGTGGGGGTTTTCCCAAACCGCCACAGCTCCCCCCCAGAGGGCTCGGCAGGTGGCCGAGACCTCGATAGGGCAGCTTGGGCAGCGAGCTGGGAAAAGCTCTGTGCAGGAGGGGGTGGAGGGAGGTGGGGGGTAGTAAAAGCCGGCCGGAGACTATGAAAACGTCCGGGCCACGCAAAAATTGCTTGTGGGTCCGCGATGTCGAAGGGCTGTCCCGTTGAACGTGCCGAGGTCCACAAGAAGAAAAATTAGTCACTGGCTCCTCCCGCGATTAAGTCCTGTAAGGATTAATAGCGGCCATGAAGAAAAGACGAGGCTGTGTGGCGGCTGTAATGAGAGCAGAGGGACTGGCGTGTTGACTTTAGGTTCAGGCGTAACCCTAAAGCCTCGGGAACCGCAGACAGCTGAATTCCCCTTGTGTGCCGTGGCTAAGACCATAAAATCCAGTGAGCAAGCTGCGTGCCTCAGGTGAACGAGCAAGCCTGAAGGGCCAGTGTGCAGCAGAAGAAAGGCAGTCAGAAAAGCCGTATTTGTCCCGTGCGTGGTGTGCGCCGTCCTCGTAACTCCCCGGTGCGTGCGCCGGGGTTCCGTGATGGGTGGGCCAGCTGGAGAGGAGAACCAGGGTCAGGGAGCTTAATCATCCCTGCTCAGTGTGTTGGAGTGGTGAAGGGAAGTAGACGCTCTGTCACTCGCTTGGTCATGGTGCGTTCAGGTCCACGTGTGCTCCGTCGGCCACGGGGATTGCCGTCGTGGAGAGGGGACGAGGTGAATGCGCTCTCGTGTGGAGGGGCTGTGAGCGCAGCCGGTCCAGCGTGGATGTGCCGATCTAGGCGTGCAGATCTCACCATGAAACGTTGCTCAGCTTTCCCGGTCATGGGTGTTCTCCGGGGAGTTTCGCCTGGAAACTCCGCGTTGAGGTCTCCCTGAAGCAGAAGGGAGGGCAGATCAGTCAGGCTGCCGCGTTCGCTTGTCGTCGGAGAATCACCGCCGGGTGTTGCGTTTGCTGGCAGCGTGTTCGTTTCAGCGTCGGGTCACCAGTGCGGCGGATGATAAAATAAGGCAGCGATGCTGTGGTTTTAAGGAAGTTTATTATATCATACCGCTGTCACGAGCTCCTCTCCCGGCGCCGTGCGTGCGTGCCGGGAGCGAGCCCACGGCTCTCAGTGAAGAGGGGACACAAAGTCTGTGTCCTGCAGCAGCAGTTGCAGAAGTGAGATTGAGAGAGGATGTGTTACAAAACCTGTGCAGTATTTATACCCAACTCAAACAATACATCAAAGCAGATTCACAGCAGTTGGTCTGATCAAAGGGACTGCAGAACAGGCATGAGATATTTGCATTTGTGAGACATACATCACAATAGGCAGATTTGCTAGACTCTGCTCCAGCTGCAGAACAAAGAGGTTAAAAGGCACATCTACATATTGATCTGAGTCTCTAGGTCACAGTAAGGACAGGACGCATGAACACAATGCATGAAAGGTAACATTAACATCTCAGCAGTGTAGCGGAAAAAACCAGGAGTAGCGAGCTGTCTGTCCTTAGTCTGTTTGTGGGGGTTTTCCCAAACCGCCACACCTATGACACATTTATGAACATTGTAACCACTCTTCATGAAAAAAATTGTCCATTAGTAAAGAAAAAGCTTAAATATAAATTTGTCAATAAGCCATGGTTAACCAAAGGATTACAAAAGGCGTGTAAAAAGAAAAATTTATTATATAAAGCTTTTCTAAAGAAAAGGACAAAAGAAGCAGAGCAGCGGTATAAAACATACAAAAATAAGTTAACATATATAATGAGATGTAGTAAAAGACTATTACAGTAAAGAACTGGAGAAAAACAGAGACAATATTAAAAATACATGGACAATGCTTAACAATATTCTTGGAAATAAAAACAGAAATACAAGCTACCCAACCAATTTTTCAAAAAATAATACAGCGACTCAAAGTGTGAATGCAGTTTCACCTGCAGATGAATTTAATAACTTTTTTGTTAACATTGGTCCTAATTTGGCTCGAGAAATACCCATTACGGCACCTACAGGTGATACAATAAGCAATAACACTGCTATAAAAGACTCCATTTTCATAAAGAACACAGACGAGAGAGAGGTCATTGAAATTGTTAAATCATTTAAAAGTAAAACATCTACGGACTGTGATGGTATTGACATGCTCTTAGTCAAAACTAAGATTGAATGCTTAGTGAAACCACTGACGTATACTTGTAACCTGTCTCTCCAAACAGGTATATTTCCCAATGCAATGAAAATAGCTAAAGTAATTCCGATATACAAGACGGGTGACAGAGGGGAACTTTCAAACTATAGACCAATTTCACTATTGCCGCAATTTTCCAAGATACTTGAAAAAATATTCTGTGAGAGAATTGACAACTTCATAATGAAGAATAATTTGTTGTGTGAGCAGCAATATGGGTTCAGAAACAAAAGGACAACTGCATTTGTTGTAATGGAATTTATAGAAAAAATATCAACTGCCATTGAAAATAAAGAGTATTCATTTGGGGTATTCCTGGATCTTAAAAAAAGCATTTGATACAGTGGATCATAAATTATTAAAGAAACTACAAAATTGTGGTATTAGGGGGGTAGCACTGTCCTGATTAAGTAGTTACTTAAAGAATAGATATCAGTATGTATGTGTTGGTAACAAAAACTCACAGTTACTGAAGGTTACTTGTGGAGTCCCACAGGGTTCAGTTTTGGGGCCATTGTTATTCAATATGTATATAAATGATATATGTAAAGTCTCAGAAAAAATGGATTTAATATTGTTTGCCAATGACACTAATTGTCATGAATGGCTCTCGCGAGCCATAAAGGAGACACTATAGGCGACCAGTCAGTTTGCGTTACTTTATTAACAAAGGACACACAACATACAAACAACAAAGTAAAGCGCCACGTGGGGCAAAAACACACTCATAACTTAAATAACATCTTAACCTGGGAGAAAGGCTAGGGAGACAACCAGGGGAAAACGCACGCTGGGCAGCAACACTTGCGGAAGGGAGAAGAGCAGAGACAACGGGAAAACTGGAGTTGGACGTAGGAACCCCAGTCGTGGAAACACGATATCCGTCTTTCCTTCGTTTAGGTCGCAGCGAGGAGTGATTCTCGGCTGCTCCCTTAAATGAGGGACAGAGGCCAATCAGGAGCGGGGAAGATAATTAACAGTGATACCAGACAGCCGTCCCGGAGCAGCTGGGCTTGACAGTCAGAAGTCAGCTGAGACGCTGTCAAACTAGGGCCTCGGGGAAGGCCGTAAGACCCGGCCCGGAGCGGGGTGGAGCTGGAGGAAAACTGGACAACCTGAGCGCGGATGGCAAGCAGCGCTTAGGCGTGACACTAATCTATTATGCAGTGGAAGCAATTTGGAACAACTTCTGGATACACTCGGAAAGGAATTAGGAAAGCTTAAACTGTGGTTTGATTCAAACAAATTAACGCTCAATTTAAGAAGACAAATTTTATAGTTTTTAACAACCATCACAACAACTTAGTATCTAAACTCAGTGTAAATGGTGTAGCGATTGAAAGGGTATCTGAAATTAAATTTCTTGGAATAATAATTAATAATAAACTGTGTTGGAAGTCACATATTAATTATATTAAAGGTAAAATATCTAAATCAAACGCAATACTACACAGAGCAAAATATTTGCTGAATCAACCCACATTATATACTTTGTATCATTCATTAATACTCCCATACATGACATATTGTACTGAAGTATGGGGAAATACATATAAAACAAACATATATCCAGTCTTTATGCTTCAGAAGAGAGCTATTAGAATAATAAACAAAGCTGCTTACAGGGAACCAACAAACCCACTTTTTCTTAAATTAAAAGCTCTCAAGTTGAAAGATCTGGTTGACTTTAAAACTGCAGTAATAATGTTTAAAGTGAAGAATCTATCACTGCCTGCAAATATCCAAAAGTTGTTCCAAATAAGGGAGAAACTGTCATGGCGGCCGCTGGGCCGTCAGCAACCCCGGCTGCGCACACACCTGCCGCCAATCATCAGCAGACTTTAAAAGCCGGCGTTACTGATGGCTCAGCACGGAGTCGTCTGCCTACTTCGCCATGCAACGCGTCACGGACTCATTCTCTCGCCAGAGCATCCACGACACATCTACCTCAAGCTTCGTCACGTAAGAGACGTAATATCTTACCTTGTCATAGTGTTATCCCCTGTGCACAGGTGGACCTCCCTGGCGGCGGACCTGTCTCCACAAGTAACGGAGTCTCTCCTCCTCCTCGGGATTCCTCCACCTCACCACAGCGTCAAGCTGCATCGAGCCACTGTGAGCCGCAGAGCCAGCAAGAGTCGGCCAACGTCGCCTGCAAGTAAGCAGTACTTGTTGTCACACCGCAGTACTGCGAACAGCCCTAACCCATCTGTGCTTGTGTGTTCCAGGGTTGCCAGGTCGCGGCGGGACTCGCTCAGCCCCAGTGGTTCCTCAGCATCACACTCACTCACACCTTCACACACATCACACGCACTCACACCTTCACACACATCACACTCACTCACATCTACACACACGTAACACTTTTGGGTTAATAAATAATTGTCTAAACAGTCTACTCGTGTCAGTGTCTGTCTCCTGGGTCAAGCAATCATGTCAGTACGACTCCGTCAAGACGACCCAGCAGACAGCACGCTGTCGCGCCGTCTTAACACCCTTAGCGCCCGGGTAGACCTAATAGCCCATCAACAGACAGTTATTTTAAATCTGCTACCCCAAATTAACAACCAGCTGGACCGCCTGGAAGGACACCAGGCGTTCCCCCCGGTTGCCGGGGCGTCACCAGCCCTTGCTAATTTACCGGCTAGCCAGGCCCCCCAACCTCCCCTACCTCGCCTCACACCCGTACCTACCCCCGCATGCTTTAGCGGCAAACTCAGGGAGGCACGAGGTTTCCTGCTGCAGTGTGAAACAGTGTTCCATCGTGTTCCCGGTGATTTTCCCACAGATCATAGAAAGGTGGGGTTTATTTCCAATCTGCTCGAGGGAAGAGTGTTAGCTTGGGCGTACGCGATTATGGCGAAACCCAGCTACGCTCAATTAATTTACCAACAATTTGTAGCAGATTTCCTGGAGACTTTTGACCACACGGATTGGGACGCAGTGTTAGCTGACCGCCTATTAAATCTTCAGCAGGGCAGTAGACCTGCAGCCGATTTTGCTGTGGACTTCCGGGTGTTAGCTGCAGAGGTGGGGCGGGGGGACTCAGCTCTGTGTAGCATTTTTCTCCGCGGCCTTAGCTCAGAGCTGAGGGATGAGCTGGCGGCACGGGAGAAGCCAGATAGACTAGGTGAATTAATCTCTCTAGCCATTAGTGTTGATAACAGGCTGAGGCAGCGGGCAGCAGAACGTAGGGCTGCCAGCCGCTCGGTTAGACCACGCCCCCGCTCCTCTCGGCCATCCCTACTGGCTCTGCCTTCGCTGGAGGGACTTCCGGGGCAAGAGGAAATGTTTGTAGGACAGTTGGGTGTTTCGGCGGCTGGGAGACAGCGCCGAAGGGATCAGGGCCTGTGTTTTCACTGTGGTAGTGGGTCTCACGGGGTGGCTGAGTGTAACAATCGGTTAAAAGGGGAGGTCCGTGGGTCACAGTAGGGGGACTCACGGACGTAGACCAGAAAAAGCCCCTCACCCGTTGTCTCATAGCCATTAGACTTATCTACCAACACAGAGAGCATACCACACACGCTCTTATTGACTCTGGGGCTGAGCAAAGCTTCATTTCTGAAGACCTGGCAACCCGCCTGGGCCTTAGCTTTCAGCCCCTCCACCCGCCTGTCAACCTTATCACGCTGTCAAAGACCCCGCTCACCACTGTTTCCCGCCAGACAGCCCCTATTTTGGTGATTATCTCCGGAAACCATCAGGAGGAGATCCGGTTCTGGGTGCTGCCCATCTCCACCTTGCCTGTTATCCTGGGTTACCCATGGCTACGCCTTCACAACCCCACGTTTGATTGTCAGGCGGGGAACATCACAGCATGGAGCTCCTTCTGTCTCAGCGCCTGTCTCCAGTCTGCAGCGTGTGCCCCCTCTGTCCCGATGACCCCCCCCCCCCCCCCACGCTCCCACCCCCGGCCCTATCCAGAGTACCAGAGGTTTACCACGATCTGGGAATGGTATTTAGTAAGTCACGGGCGCTGTCCCTTCCCCCCCACCGGCCCTATGACTGTGCGATCAACCTCCGGGCGGGGGCTCCACTACCGGCGAGCCGATTATACAGCCTGTCGGCTCCGGATTGGGAGGCTATGGTCATGTACATTAAGGAGTCCCTCAGCTCCGGAATTATTCGTCCATCCTCTTCGGCGGTGGGGGCAGGATTCTTTTTTGTGGGAAAGAAGGACGGTTCCCTGCGCCCCTGCATCGACTTCCGGGGCCTAAATGAAATCACCATTAAGGACAAGTATACACTGCCCCTAATGAACTCGGCCTTTGACTCCCTCCAGGGGGCGTCATGGTTCACGAAGCTGGACCTTCGCAACGCTTATCATCTGGTGCACATCAGGGAGGGCGATGAATAGAAGACGGCTTTCCGGACCCCAAGCAGCCACTTTGAATACCTTGTGATGCCGTTTGGGTTAACCAACGCTCTGGCTGTCTTCCAGCGTTTGATCAATGACGTCCTCCGGGACTTTCTGAACTCCTTCGTGTTTGTGTATTTGGACGACATCCTGGTCGTCTCACGCACGTTGGAGGAGCACCAGGTGCATGTTCGACGGGTCCTGCAGCGCCTCCTGGAGAACCAGCAATTCGTCAAGGCCAAGAAGTGCGAATTCCACGCAAATTCAATGTCTTTTTTGGGATTTATCATCACCCACAACCAAGTGCTTCCGGACCCGGCCAAGGTCAAGGCGGTGGTGGATTGGCCCACCCATACATCCAGGAAGCAGTTACAGGGGGTTTTGGGCTTTGCCAACTTTTACCGTCGGTTTGTGCCGAGGTTCGGGATCATCGCTCGCCCCCTGACCAGCCTTACGTCCCCTAAGACCCCCTTCCGCTGGAGCGAGGAGGCTGCCGCAGCGTTCGGGAAGCTGAAGGAGGAATTCGCCTCTGCCCGTGTTTTGACCCAGGTGGACCCGGACCTGCAGTGCTTGGTGGAGGTGGGGGCAGTCTTTTCCCAGCGCTCCCCCGTGGACGGGGTGATTCGCCCGTGCGCCTTCTTTTCCCACCGGCTGACGCCCGCTGAGAGGAACTACAGCATCGGGGACAGGGAGTTGCTGGCTGTCAAGCTCGCCCTGGAGGAGTGGAGGCACTGGCTGGAGGGGGCTGCCCAGCCGTTCATCGTATGGACAGATCATAAGAACCTGGAGTATCTCCGGACTGCCAAGCGGTTAAACTCCCGCCAGGCTCGCTGGTTCCTCTTCTTTGGGCGCTTTAACTTTACCATCACCTACCGGCCAGGGAGCAAGAACACCAAGCCAGACGCCCTCTCCAGGCAGTTCGAGGTAGAGCCATCTGGGGACCATGACGAGACCATCCTGCCAGTGTCCTGTGTGGTGGGCGCCCTCGTGTGGGAGATCCAGGACAGAGTCAGGAGGGCACAGGAGAATGAGCCCGACCCGGGTGGGGGTCCCTCAGGCCATTTGTTCGTTCCCTCGTCAGTCAGAGGTGAAGTTATCCAGTGGGGCCACGCCTCCAAGTTAGTGTGCCATCCGGGAATCTCCCACACCATCAACCTGCTCCAGAGAGCCTTCTGGTGGCCAGGGCTGAGGAGGGATGTGACCAACTATGTTCGGGCCTGCGCTCAGTGCGCCCCCGGAAAATCGTCATCTTCTCCCCCGGCAGGTCTTCTCCATCCTCTACTGGTTCCTTCTTGCCCCTGGTCCCATGTGGCTCTGGATTTTGTGATGGGCCTGCCCCCTTCGGACCATTTCACCATGGTGCTGACAATAGTGGATCGCTTCTTCAAGGCCGCCCATTTTGTACCACTCCGGGGGCTGCCCTCAGCACGGGAGACGGCGGACCTCCTGGTTCAGCATGTGGTTCGCCTTCACAGCATCCCGGCGGACATCGTCTCGGATCGAGGCCCGCAATTGTTTTCCCAGGTCTGGAAGGCGTTCTGCACAACGTTGGGGGCCATGGCGAGTCTCTCCTCGGGATATCACCCACAGAGTAATGGTCAGTGCGAGCGTGCCAACCAGGAGCTGGAGGCTGCGCTCCGCTGCGTCATCTCGTCTTGTTCCTCGTCCTGGAGTACGTTCCTGCCCTGGATCGAGTACACACACAACGCCACAGTGTCCTCAGCAACGGGAGTGTCTCCCTTCAAGGCATCGTTGGGATACGACCCCCCGCTGTTCCTGGAGGAGGAGAAGGAGGTGGCTGTCCCGTCCGTGCAGGCCCATGCCAAGCGTTGTCGCCGGATCTGGACCATCACCCGCAGAGCTCTCCTCAAGACCACGGAACGCAATATCCAGGTGGCCAACCGTCATAGGAGACCTGTGCCGGATTATCGGGTGGGGCAGCAGGTTTGGCTATCCACAAAAAATATCAGTGTGCCAGCCGAGAAACGCAAGCTGACTAAGCATTTCATTGGTCCATACAAGATTACTCGGATCATTAACCCAGTGACTGTGCGTCTAGCCCTCCCCCCTTCCATGCGTATCTGCCCCTCTTTTCATTTCTCCCAGGTGAAGCCCTACATCTCTGACCCCCTGTGCCCGCCCCCTGCGGCGTCTCCCCCTCCGAGGGTGATCGACGACCACACGGCTTGGGGGGCTACTGCCATCTTGGATGTCCGTCGGCGGGGCCGGGGTCTTCAGTATTTGGTGGACTGGGAGGGGTTTGGTCTTGAGTACCGTTCCTGGATTCGCCCAGCATTGATTCTGGACAAACAACTCATCCGCGATTTCCATCAGGCGCATCCAGGTAAGATGGGGCAGGTGCCTGGAGGCACCTCTAGAGGGGGGAGTACTGTCATGGCGGCCGCTGGGCCGTCATTAGCCCCGGCTGCGCTCACACCTGCCGCCAATCATCAGCAGACTTTAAAAGCCGGCGTTACTGATGGCTCAGCATGGAGTCGTCTGCCTACTTCGCCACGCAACGCATCACGGACTCATTCTCTCGCCAGAGCATCCACGACGCATCTACCTCAAGCTTCGTCACGTAAGAGACGTAATATCTTACCTTGTCATAGTGTTATCCCCTGTGCACAGGTGGACCTCCCTGGCGGCGGACCTGTCTCCCCAAGTAACGGAGCCTCTCCTCCTCCTCGGGACTCCTCCACCTCACCACAGCGTCAAGCTGCATCGAGCCACTGTGAGCCGCAGAGCCAGCAAGAGTCGGCCAACGTCACCTGCAAGTAAGCAGTACTTGTTGTCACACCGTAGTACTGCGAACAGCCCTAACCCATCTGTGCTTGTGTGTTCCAGGGTTGCCAGGTCGCGGAGGGACTCGCTCAGCCCCAGTGGTTCCTCAGCATCACACTCACTCACACCTTCACACACATCACACTCACTCACATCTACACACACGTAACACTTTTGGGTTAATAAATAATTGTCTAAACAGTCTACTCATGTCAGTGTCTGTCTCCTGGGTCAAGCAATCATGTCAGAAACAATATCATTTCAAAGGAACATGTAAATTTCAAAAACCTTCAGTGAGAACTACCGCCAAGCAACACTGTGTTTCAGTACAAGGAGTCAGATTATGGAACGATTTTGGACCTGAATTAAAATCATGTACAACACTTGGACAATTTAAACAAAAACTATAGGAAGAAATACTCCAAACATACGTATATACAAGATGACATGTAAAATCACATAAGGATTGTCATATCCAGTCTGCGTTGTGTTGTTGCTTAGTTTTTTTTGTCACATTTTGTCTTAGCTTTGTTCTGAATTGTAATCGCTCTTGTTTTGTTTTTTCTTTGGAATTCTTGGATGGAATATGGGTGGGCAATATAAGCTGTGGCTTCAGCCATCACCCATTTCTGATAACTTATGTTGAACTGTATAATCAGAGGAGTTATTGTCTAATTTGACCTTGTTGGATTTTTTCCCCTTTGTTATATTATTCTGTTTCTTTTTAATCTTTACTTTTAATCTATCCAAAATAAAGATTCATTCATTCATTCATTCAGTAATAAACACCTTCATTTAAAAACTGCATTTTGTGTTTACTTGTGTTATCTTTGTCTAATATTTAAATTTGTTTGATCTGAAACATTTAAGTATGACAGACATACAAAAAATGAGAAATCAGGCGGGGGCAAACACTTTTTCACACCACTGTATAACTTAAAAGTAGGCTACCATATTACAGAAAAGTTGCATAAAAGGTCCTTTATTGCACATTTCTGAAAAACTTGCAAATTTATAATAAAAAATCGAAGACAGAAGTCACAGATTTCTGAGAAATGTAAGAAATGTACAAGAAAAATGACTGTTAAAATTACATTAAAAAGTTTCACATGTCTCAGTAAAATGTTACAAATTTATTAGGAAAAAACTGTAAAAGAACAAGTTTCTGAAGAAAACAAGAAACAAATTCACAAAGAATAATGTCTGTGATTTATTGGGGATGGGGGATAAATCACTGATTTCCATGTAAAGTGTTGAAAATTTGAAAAAAAAATAGCAAATTTAGATTTAAAAGCCAGGGCAAACCTGTCCATAATTAATGTGGACAGGCTAGTTTATTTTTATCTGTTTTCGGAGGTTTCTCTAAGGCCTGTGGCTCCATGGTTTTGAAACTTTTCGCTAAAATGAGTTCACTTCCACAGACGCGGATTCCTGGAGTGGGGGAACTGAAGGGAACACGAAATCCAGTTCAGGTTTTCCAGCTCTCTCCGTGGTTCTCGGGTTTCTGCGCTCTGTCTCTTGTTCTCGTTTGTGTTGTCAGGCAGAAAGCAAAAACTCGCTTAATTCGGGGTGGCGTGTGTCTGCGTACGGGAGCGGCACGACGGCTAAAAATTCACTGCACATCCGCTTTCTTTTTTTAATTTTACAGTCTCCTTTTAAGTAGCCGGATAGTGTTAATCAGTTTTGCTGCAATGTCCGTGGGAGTGGAGTCTGGATTTTCTAGCGAGGAGCTGTTGAACAGTCGCTTCCCTCTCCACCGGGCTTGCAGGGACGGAGACGTCGGTGCCCTGTGGTCCCTGCTCGGGTGCTCATCTAACCCGGCTGACCTAACGGTGGAGGACCCCTTTTATGGCTGGACGCCTATACACTGGGCCGCTCACTTCGGGAAGGTAAGCCGGCTGCTGTGGTGGACGTTAGCGGTCCCGTGTTAGTGAAGCTAAAACGAGCGCCAACGGTGAGCGTAGTTTCGGCCATTTCCTCATGTTTGCTGGAGAAAAGCAGCCATTGTTATCTGGATGAAGACAATGGGCTGCTAATGTTCAACCACCTCTTTCTTTACAGCTGACTGGTCTGTCGAGACGTTAAACTGTAAAACGTTAAAAATCTGAACGGGTTGGCTTAACTAATTTTAGAAGGTTAAACCCAACGTATTTTCCATTTTGTTTCCATAAAGACGTTTGTCTTTAGCTGTGAGCCACAGAATATACAGGTATTTGTGTCATAAAGTTAAGGTAAAATATCCCAGTTATCTCTACATAGGCCAGCCAGCATTACTAAGGGAACTATATTTTCATTTACAGTGACAGTTTCCTCGTAATTTAGATATAGATGCGCTTTATTCATCACAAACTGGGAAATTACAGTGTAACAGCAGCATTTTCCAGGCTTTCTATACATTTTAACATATTTTTTATTTACAACTTTTCATATAAACATAGCATTTTCTTTTATCAAAGTATTTTTTCCTTGTAAAATTGTGATTATTTTTATTAGCTTAAATTTTTATTCTTTGCCATTTTCATGTATATGGACCTTTTGACATGCTAATTAGCCTTTCTAACGTAAAATTGCAGCTGTTTTTTCTCGCATATTTCAGGTTCAGGTTACTTTATTTGTACCCGTAGGTAGATTTGTTTCGCAGTCAGGTGACATCCATGTTTACAAACCACAATTACATTCAACATAAACACAAACACAGGCACACATGAAGCTGACTATAAACATGATAAAAGTACTCAAGGCTCCACCAATCAGGACATAAGACAAAGAGATAAGAGAAAAAACAAAGAGATAAGAGAGAAGGGTCATATTAAAAGGCTAAAGACTAGTCAAAGAGGTTAAAAACTCAAAAGTCTAGAACCCAAATGAAAAAAACCCTACAAAAATAAGTACATATAAAATAAAATTAATAAATAGGTATCTAAATTATGTGCAATATATTGTTACAACTTGTTCAACTCTTTGACAGCAGCAGGAACAAAACTGTTTTTGTAGCACCGGGTTTTACTTTTTGCGACAACAAACCTCCGTCTGGAGGGAAGAAGCTGAAAGTTGCAGTGCAAAGGGTGGGAGTTATGGGTAACCCCCACAACAGCCACGGACAAGCAGAGCACTCAGCGGGAGCAATTAACATAGCAGTGTGATCTATGGACTGATAACAATATGTAGATGTGCCTTGTAACCTCTTTTGTCCTACAGCTCCAGAGCAGAGGCGATTTCCGGCCAGTAATCTTCCTATTGTTATGTGTGTCTCTCAAATGCAAATGTCCATACCTACTGCTGTGAATGCATTGTCTGTAGTGGGGTATAAAAACTGCATTGCTCTGTAACTCACTCCCTCTCTCACTGCTCATCTGACTGCACGCATTGCCTTTGCCTGAGAGCCTGAGGACCCGCTCCAGCCCGCCTGCACAGGGCTGGAGTGAGTTCTATGATGGCGGGATGAATGATAATAGTTAGTTAGTTAATTCCCTTCACACCATGTTGGTGTATGGGGCGGCGCCTATCTCCGTTTCTCTGACCCTAGGCCACACAGCTACTGAACACCCTTAAAAACTCTCAGTTCGTGGACGCCATGGCGACTGCAGCTTAACACTGAAGCTCTCAGACCCAATCCAGGATAACACCTTGAAAATCAAACTTAACGGATTTTTGGAGGAGTGAAAATCAAAAGACAAAATCATCATGTCTAAAGGAAAACAGAAGAAACTGAAATTCTTCAGGCCAGGACACGTATCGGCCGGAGAATCTGAACTGGAAGATCTCCGTTCAGAAGACGAGGAACTGGTGATAGCTAACAAAAGGGTTAGCCTGAAATCACTATTTGAGGAGCTACGACGATTTCGCCGAGATGTTACGGCCGAATTTCGGGAATTCAGAGAAGAATTGAAAAGGACAAACAGCAGAGTGGACCAGGCCGAGAACCGAATCTTAGAAACAGAGGATCGAATAAAAGTGCTCGAAGATTCTGTGCTAGACCTACGCAAAAGACAAGCAGCTATAGAGGCTAAGCTAACCGACCAAGAAGGAAAACAAAGAAGAGACAACATAAGAATTCATGGTCTGATAGAAGGAACCGAAAATGGTTTTAACTCAATGGCAGAATGCGTGGAATCCTTACTAAGAGAGAAATTGGATATTCCACAAACCACCGACTTGAAGATAGAAAAGGCACATCGTTCATTAGCCGCTAGGCCGGCGGCGGAAGCACCCCCACGTTCGGTGTTGGTAAGATTTTCCAATTTCAAAATAAAACAAGAGGTTGTAAGACTGGCCTGGCAGAAAAAAGGATTTATGCACCAGGAGAGAAAAGTCTACGTGGAACACGATTACGCCCCGGAGGTCCTTAAAAAGCGCAGGGAATACAATGACGCGAAAAAGGTGTTAAGAGAGAAGAAATTGTGCTTTCAGACACCATTTCCTGCGAAGTTAAGGGTCTTCTACGGCGATGAAACGTGTCTCTATAATTCGGCGGAAGAAGCAACAGCTGACATAGCGAAAAGAGGGCTCCCGGTAACGGTATTTAAACCCGCAGCAGACCCGAGTGAGAAGATCAAAGCGCAAACATGGACAACACAAAGACCCTCAAAATCCACGGACCAGCAGCGGGAAACCCAGCACCAGAGCGTCGCGGATAAACTATCCGTTTTCAGGTTGGAATAGCGACCTTTTTTTTTTTTTTTTTTTTCTTTTGAATCAATCCGCACATCCAACCCCCCTCATACAAGGTAACAAACATTAAAGGAGATGCATATTCAGCATGTGGTAAAACATTTCATGGAACAATCATATTATTTGAAACAAATAAGTCTTTGTAATAAAAAAAAAAAAAAAAAACTTGTTAAAATAGAAATGTGACAATAATCCACATGTTCTCCTCATACTAACAAATACTGTTTTTGCGTGAATGTTTGATGTGATGGGGGTGGGAGGGTGCACACAATTTCACAGGGTTTAGGCATAAAAGGAAAAAAAAAAAAATCATTACAAGTTTGGATTGGGTTCTGAAACTCACGTTAAAAGCATGGGACTACTTTCAGTGGTAAGAGAGGGCCCTCAACACGTAACAGAGTTTGAGGAATTTCCCTCAGAGCCTTCACTCCATCAAGGCTCTTACAGGGTCTTTAAAAAGACCTCAGCTCAGGAAGTTCTTATGACAGCTTTTTGTTTTAAAGTTTTTTACACTATGTTCTTAATGTTTTTCTTGTTTTTAATGTTCTTTCAGTTTCTGAGTAGCACAAAAGAGGGCCACCACACAGTTATACTAAACAAAACAACACAATGGAGAAACAGGGTGTAACCAAAATAATTTCATATAATGTAAAAGGAATCCTGAATCCAGTTAAAAGATCCAAGATTCTAGGCAAAATGAAAAAAGACAAAGCAGGAATAATACTTTTACAAGAAACCCACCTAACAGACGTGGAACACAATAAACTCAGTAGACAAAGGTTTAAAATGATCTCTTCATCTTCATATAAATCAGGGAGGAGGAGGGGAGTAGCGACATTGATATCAACCAAAATTACATTTGAAAAAAAATCAGAACACAAAGATAAAGAAGGGAGATACAGTTTGGTAACTGGGCGGCTAGAGGGAGAAGATATCACCCTGCTGAATGTGTATGCTCCCCCAGGGGCTAACTGGAAATTTTATAAAAATGTATTCGACCTAATGATAACTAAAGCTCAAGGTTTAGTGATATGTGGTGGGGACTTCAATCTTAGACTGAATCCATACTGGGATGCTTCTGGTAATTCCCCACATCAAAATAACACCCAAAACAGGAAGACTCGGATGCTACTAAAAGAATTGGGAATCTGTGACGTGTGGAGGGAACTCAACCCCAGTGTAAAAGACTATACATTTTACTCAACTCCACATTCATCTTACTCAAGGATTGACTATTTTTTTATGTTTAATAGAGACATTGGAAGAGTAAAAACATGTAAAATAGGACTGATGGATCTCTCCGACCACAGTCCGATCTACATGGACTTAAATATCCAAAAATACACAAATAATACATTTTCTTGGAGGTTAAATTCAAATGTCCTGAAAGGACCATTGAAAGATGAATTGGAATCAGATATTCTCAGATATTTGGAAGATAACGATAATGGAGAAGTATCCCCTTTAATACTGTGGGATGCATGTAAAGCTGTAATAAGAGGAAAGATTATTGCAAAACTGGCAACCCAAAAGAAACTAAGACAAGAAAAACTATCCACATTAGAGTCAGAACTTAGGAACCTAGAAAAAGAACACAAAGGCAACACTCATTCTACTGACTCGCTCAAGATTAAGGAAATTAAAAACCAAATAAACGAGATCTACACAATAGAAATCCAGAAGAAACTTACATTTCTGAAACAAAAATACTATGAAGCAGGCAGTAAATCGGCAAAATTGCTAGCCTATAAATTGAGGAAACATCAAACAGAAAGAGCAATCTACAAAATCAGAGACCCAGTATCAAAGGAAATAAAATTCAGAATTCAGGATATTCTTAAAAACTTCGAGAATTACTATAAGAACTTATACTCCCACAAAAAACATAAAAACGCATCCGAGGCATTCCTAAACACATTAAACCTTCCCCAACTTACGGAGTCACAAAATAAAACACTACTGTCAGAAATACATCCTAAAGAATTGGAAAAAGCAATTATGAAACTTAAAGCTAACAAATCCCCAGGAGCTGATGGCTATACAGCAGAGTGGTACAAAACCTTTAAACAGCAACTATCTCCTCTCCTCCTGAAAACATTTAATTATGTCCTCCACACAGGGGAAATCCCCCCCTCCTGGAGAGAAGGGGTCATTGCAGTTATACCTAAACCTGAAAAGGATAAACTAGAGTGCTCCAACTACAGACCAATCAGTGTACTAAATCAGGACTATAAGCTTTTTACCATTATCCTTGCCAAAAGGTTAGAAAATATACTGACAGACCTAATTCATTTAGACCAAACAGGTTTTATAAGACAAAGACAGACACAAGACAACATTCGACGCACTTTACACATAATTCATCATATAAAAAAATATAACTTAAATGCAGTCATATTGGGATTAGATGCTGAAAAAGCATTCGATTCGGTTGACTGGTCTTTTCTATATAGAATCTTATCCAGTTTCAATTTTCATAACAACTTCATTAGAACTATACAGGCATTATATAAAAAACCAACAGCTAAAATAAGGATTAACGGTAATTTATCATCATCTTTTGAACTGGAAAGAGGATGTCGTCAGGGCTGCCCCCTGTCTCCACTGCTCTTTGCAATCTTCATAGAACCTCTGAGCCAATGGATAAGACAAAACCAAAAAATTCAAGGTATTACACTTGGTCAGAAGGAACATAAAATAGCACTCTTTGCTGATGACATTTTAATATACCTAGGGCAGCCGGACACTTCTTACCAGAACTAACCTCAGTTTTTTCAGAGTATGGAGATTTATCGGGGTACAAATTAAATATGCATAAAACCCAAGTTTTAACATTCAACTATGACCCAAATCATTATTCACTAAGCAAACTCAAAACTAACTGGGAGTCGGAATCTATGAAATATCTGGGGGTCAATATCCCGAAACAACTCAACAAAATTATATCACTAAACTATGATCCACTGGTGACAAAAATAAAATCTGACCTAGCAAGATGGAATATGATACCATTCTTGGGTACTGCACAAAGAATTGAAGCAGTCAAAATGAATATACTTCCACGTCTTCTATACCTTTTCCAAACAATACCGGTAGAACCTCCCAAAAAAACATGGCAGGAGCTGGACAGAAGGATCTCAAGATTCATATGGCAGGGCAAGAGACCTAGAATCAGATATAGAACCCTACAGCTAAACAAAGACAAAGGTGGGCTCGCGCTGCCAAATATCAGGGACTACTTTAAAGCCGCACAAATTAAAACTTTAGTAGAGATATGTAACCCAGTCTACACTGCACAATGGAAGGAGATCGAATGCCAAATAACAAGTGACATCCCCCTACAGGCGATAATAGGGAACAATGTCTTACCTAAGCTTTTGAATAACACTAACCCGTGGATAGAGACCTCGCTAAAAAATTTGGTTTAAGATAGTCAGAGAGAATCAAACTAAAGAGCCCTATCGACTTCTGCAATGGATCGCCTATGATCAGGACTTTACTCCTAATAAAACAGACACCAGATTTAAAAAGTGGAAGGAGAAAGGGCTGATAAAATATTACGACTTTTTTAAAGGGCAAATCTTAAGAAGTTTTGAAGATTTGAAAAAACAAGGCCTAATAAATCAAGACCTTTACAGGTTCTTCCAGCTTAGACACCACATAAACAATATACTTAAAAAGGAGGATTTGGAAAGGGCCCAGTCAGGTGTTCTGAAGATCTTCTTAATGGCATATAAAGGGATCCCAGGGATCAGATACATTTCTAAAATATACCAAGGTCTTCAAGACTTAAAAGGAGACAACACATCTTATATAAAAGAGAGATGGGAAAAAGAGGGGAATTTCACTTTACAACTGGAAATATGGGAAAAGCTAAATAAACAGCAATGGAAAAGTACCTCATCCCTGCAGTGGAGAGAATTTGGATGGAAAAACTTGGCAAGATTTTTCAGAACACCTGCACAAAACAAATTTACCCATAAGGGATTGAACTGTTGGCGCTTGTGTGGTGAAAAGACTGCAAATCATTTTCATGTGTTTTGGTCATGCCCAGTTATCCACCAATATTGGACCAATGTACAGACAATATTGGGGAAAATATTCAAAATTACAGTTCCCTTTTCTTTTGTAACTTTGTATTTGGGTTTACTACCGGACTCACTGGAAAGACAAGGAGAAAAATACTTATTCAATGTTTTAATATTGGCAAGCAAAAAAGCTCTAACTAAAAAATGGATGTTGAAGGACTGTCCTACACCTGAAGATTGGACTAACGTGATCCAAGACATTTACTCGATGGAAAAGTTGACATTCGCACTGAGACAGGACATGGATGGGTTCATGAACTTTTGGCAACCCTGGACCACATATGTCTTCCATTAGATCTAATCTTTGACAAATACCATTTCAATAATGGTTCCACTCTTTGTTCCAACACTACTCAGATGCTCTTTTATCTTTATTTACTTACTTTTTCTTTTTGTTTGTTTTTTACTGGTTTGTTTGTTTTTTTTTATTTGTTTTTTGTTTTTTTTTTCTCTTTAATTTCACTTTTTCTTTCACTTTAAAAAAAAAAAAAAAGGGGGTGTTGTAAGAATTAATCTTCCAATGTTGTCAGATATCAGAAAATAAGGGAACATGTGATGAAAATGTAAACACTGCATTGCTGTAACGACCTGTATACCCTTTACAAAAACTTAAATAAAAAAAAAAACAAAAAAAAAAAAACTCTCAGTTCGCTGCTTATTATTTCATGCCGCCACAGGAGTCATCATTTAAAATGGAGGTAGCAATCCTCTGTACCTGTCTGGTGTACAGGGATGTCAGGCTCAGCTGTGACTCACCAAGCAAACGACTGGACCATCTAACTACCTGATCCAAGGATTTCCTCTGTTTCAGTTTTATCTGACCAAACCATGACACTAAAGAAAAGGATAAAACAGATTCAATAAAAGCTTGATAAAACATTGTCATTATGGTTTGGTCAGTTTGGAAGCGTGCAAGTTTCCTTAAACAATGCAAATGTTGCTGACCCTTTTTGCACACCCTTTCACAGTTCTCTTCAAAGTTTAAATTACTATCAATAATCGTCCCAAGATATTTGTAGGATTGTACACATTCAGTGGTCTGACCTTTTAGTACAGTGACTTTGTGCCTGGGAGTTTTCCTCCTAAAGTCAATAATCATGTCTTTAGTTTTTGTCGTATTCAGCTGCAGGTAGGAATCCTCACACCAGTGAGCAAAATCCTCAACTACTGGGCCGTGGCCACTCTCACCATCCTGGAGGAGACTGACAACAACTGAATCATCAGCATACTTTATAATATGTCTGTTGTCATGTCTGCTCCGACACATGTTTGTGTACAGGATGAAGAGTAGTGGTGACAACACACACCCCTGCGGAGAGCCAGTAGATATATTTGCAGTATATTTGCAGCTTTTTTTTATGTAAATCTGTGTTTTTTAGTGTAGATTTTCAACCTTATGCATAAAACTGCAACATTTTTTGTTAGAAAATTTGCAAACCCCTTTTAACTCAAATTTAAAATGTTTGTCAATGTAAATTGACAAGTTGCATCCCACCCTTAACTGTGAATTAGCATTTTTAAATATCTGCATTTTTTTAAAAACACCTTTTGTTTTTCCAAAGCCACATGGACCATTCATTATGGGCAAAAGAACAGGTGTGATTCCTCAGTTGCAGGTGGCAGACCCTGTGGTATAATTCTTCTGTCTTAACAAATTAAAAAAATTGGAAGTTGTGATGTCTTCCCTCATTGCTTACATCTTGGCAGCTTTTAGCAGCAACACCCTGTTTCCCCACATCTTCACAACCAAAATGAAGCTCACTCACTCATCCGAGATTAAACTCCACAGGCTATGAGGGTTTTGCAAGTGGTGTCACTGGTCACGTGGATCACTACAGTGGTTGGCAAGCGTTGTGAAAGGAACAATGACAGAAATTAATGTTTATTTGAAAGGGACATTACATACTAATGAACATTAATACAAATGCAAGTATGCCAGATTTAGCAATACTGCTACTTTGCATCTGTAGTCCCCCGGCAGGTCACAAAAACACACAAGCAATTATACACAAGAAGAACATCTGCAATAAAACTGTACAAAGTGGATATGCAAAAGTGCAAGACTTAAGGTGCTACAAAACAAAACATTCAAATGTCACACCAGTGAAGTGCTGTGTATGCACACGCATGCACCCAAGCACCTCACATCAGCAACAAACAAGAGGTGGGGCATATGTGTGTGATGCACAAGTGCATATACTGTATATATAATATGTAGAACAACCACTAGTTATAGTACAATTTTGGGTTGTTTAAAGCCAATTTTTACAATGAGTCTTAAAAGTGTTCAGTGTGGTACGTTCTCTGATTGCGGGTGGCATGTTATTCCAGATCTTGGTGCCCCTTACTGATAGCACAGTTTGAGCAAATGTGGTGTGTCTGTGGGGGACCTCACAGTCTCCTGTAGTGATTGTTCTGGTGGTTGTGCCAGTGACGTTCCTCAGTTTAACACATTCTCCCGGCGGGGGGGGGGGGGGGGGGGGGGTCTAGCCATTTAATATTTTATAAATTGAACAGGCAAATTTGAGAATGACAGAAATGGTTTATCATGGCATGTGACAACATTATTTTATTGGAATGCGCATAATCTCTCACTAAAAATCATCTGGAGTGTCACGGAAAAAAAACTGGTAATTAAAGGGTGGCTGGCTCTCACTGCCTCGTTCTGCAGAGGCTTGAAGCAAGGTAGAAGCTGTCACTCATCTGAGCAGGCTGCATGCATTTTAATAAAAGTTGATACTTAATAGAGTGGCAACAAAATATGTATAAAAATAGCACAAATGTATTGGCAGCAATAAGCTTCTTGCCTACCATCAAGGGGCGTAGACAGAACGTCACATGATTTCGCGATGTTGCTGCAAATCCTCAGTAAACCTTCAACCTGCACTTAACATTTCCTTTTTTATTGAATATTTAACCAGCAGTTACCCAAAGATATATACAATTTGAACACAAATGCATAGTAAAATCACAGTATTCTGTACCTCATTTCAAAGCTACTCTCCAGTTAACTTCCAACACATGTGACTCAGTGTCTGATTACTTTCATTTAACGTGTTTAACATTAGGAGTGGGTTCAAAAGATCGATTCTCCAATTCAAATCCATTCATGTTTGACTGAGCCGATATCGATTCACAAAGTCTGCAGATCGATCTTTTAATGTAATACCTTTATGTCTAATGAAACAAAATGCCTAGTTGTCCTTGAGCTGGCAGAACTCTTGTGTGATTCAACAATCGCACAAGAGTTAAGCCGCATGTCAAAGTGGTATCAACACGGCGGCGCGCAGCTGACTGGTTTGGATTCAAGAACTGTGAAGGTAGTGAAGAGCTCAACAAAACCAAGCCGTCATGTTTAAGTTTGTAACGTTATCAGCGGGGCTCTCACCTGGAAATTTGTCACAGCCTCCTCCAAAACTACACCTGGATGACGGTTGTTTACGTTGCTAGCCATCATTAGCATGTCCATGGCAGGCGTACTTGGGATGAATACGCATATACAGTAGACAGTCCGTTTCAGCTCCAATCTGTCTGCTGGTGAGTGACAGTCTGATTTTCAACTAGTTTTACTCTCCAGTGTTGGTAATTTTACTCCAATGACGGCAAAATCTCAAGGTTGATTACGTGCTAGCCCTCATTAGCACAATCCCTCGGATGCAAATGTGCGTGCTCTCTGGATGTTTACATGTATTTTTTGCTTCAGTGCTGCAACTATAATTTGTGCTGTAGAAATTAATGGGCCAGTTGCACGTTGGCTGTTTTGGCACGTTGTATTCACTTTAGCCTCACAAGTGTAGCATTTTCTCAGAGTATTACGTTTACATAAAGTATGTTCTAGTTGCACTGAATGCCTGATACACTTGAAATCTAAAGTTGCTGGCAATACAGTTGAGATATGTATACATGCTTCATGCATTGAATTTGTTGACTTACTCTGGTTTGTTAGCTTGACACGACACACCCTTGCACTAAAGAAAGCACATGTTAGCACTTTGTGAAATCATAAGTTAAATAATACAAAGTGTATATTAGTAATTGATTTTGGGACAGTTCTTTATGTGATGCTTATGTATCAACAAAGTTAGTATTCTTGGTACAGTATTGCAGCATTAGGTCTCGGAATTTTTTTCCTGGCAAGTAAAAATGGCTATTAAAATGGTAATTTCCCTGAGTGAATTGGGATCGAATCGGAATTGAATCCATTCAGAACCTCAAGAATCGGAATAGAAATCAAGTTCTGGAAATGATTGATGATTCCCACGCCCTATTTGACATACTAAACTTTGAAAAGGACAGGCCTTCAGTTTGTGCAGGAACTGGATGCATCTTAACCATTTTTTCTCCTCCTTAGCTACTGTAGTTCACTTGTCTATGCTTGCCACTGTCGTAGAAAGCAGTGACTGAAGAGCTGACTTTTTATTTTTTTTGCATTGCCTTCATCTCATCACAGCTGGAGTGTGTGGATGCATCTGATTCAAGTGGGCTGTGGATGTGAATGTCATCACCTCCAGGTTTGCTCAGACGCCCATTCACATTGCAGCCTTTGGTGCCAGCCCTGAGTGTTTGTTTATGGCTACTTCAAGCTGGTGCAGATATTAACAGACAGGTATGAAATCACACATACGCACCTCTGTGCTCTACTCTGTTTTGAAGTAACTGATTAAGTGTTGTTCAAGCCATTTCTTTTTGCTTTTGTTGGACGAAGCATCTTGTAAACAGTGTTATTTAAAAAATATGCCTCTTATGTATCACATTTAAACATCAAATGCATAAGGCAGTGGAAGAACTAATACACGAGAGAAAAGAGCAGAACAGTGTAAGAGGGTTGCGCTTTGATAATCCCATCAAGCAGGATCATTGTAACTTGGGGTCATGGCCCTGACGGTGTTACACTTTTGACCTTCAGGTGCACTCGGATGATATTTGTTAACTCCAGTTTCTGATGATGGAGTCCTTGCCGGTCTCCTCAGTGTTGCACTCATCTTTTCCTCCTCACTGGCTTTGATGCAAAGGCAGACTCATGTACTGAAGCTATGTTTTATGCTCCACTGCACTCCAGAGAGAAATCAGATTAGTGGGTCACAGTGACATAACACACTGGCGCCATCATGAAGCGGATTGCCTGTGAATCTGTTCAGCATATGTGGTAATAGGCACATAGTGATATCCCTTTTGTGTTAGAATTATCTGACATGAGTGGATTTAGACAAGAGAATATTATGGCCTTCACTTCACTGTGGTTAGTAAAAGCCTGTTTGGTGCACTTTTCTCCCCGGCCCTTCCATCTGCTGCACTCTTACTAATACGTAAATGTGTGTGGGTGGTGGTGAAGTCGGGGCCAAGAGTTCAAGCACTAGGCCCTGCAGAGCCACACCCTGTAATGTTTTCTTTGTAGACAGGGAGTACAGATTTAATCATTTATGCCTTTAATATCTGTCTGAAGTAGACAGGTTTTCTGAGTGACTCTTTCTGTGTATAAACTGCAGTGTTTTGTTTTTCCTTCTTCCTTACTCAGGACTATGTGGGCGAGACGCCCATCCACAAGGCTGCTCGAACGGGCAGTCTGGAGTGCGTCAACGCTCTCTTGATTCAGGGAGCGAAAGCTGAGTAAGTCCTCTGATCAGTCCTGTGTCCTCCTTTCTTTTCCTCTGTACTATCTAACATTTCAGTTCCACCTTTACAAGGGATCACCACCAAAATAAATAATAATAATATAGTAATTTGTAACAATAACTTTAATCATAGCTTTGACACATCTATGAAACAAAAAAGGAATTGCTCTATGAAAATGCAATTTTCACATTTAAATATGTCTATTCTAAGGACACTGGAGTGGTGGCCTAGTGATACAGCATCCACCCCACAGCCGGGTCCTACCAAAGACCATATAATAATGGTACTGTCTGCCTTCTAGCTTCGTGCTTAGCATAATAGAATGGGGAAAGAAAAGTCAGCATGCAGAGCTACCAAAGGACTGACACCCCCCACCCCCTCTGTGGCTTTCACTACTTGCAGTAGCTGTGTGGCCTAGGGTCATGGAAACAGATAGGTTCTGCCCCAATACACCATATGGTGCCCCACATGCTGTGGAAGGGAAATAACTTATCCTAGCATAGTCTAACGCTGGATTTACACTGACTCCGGATCTGGTTCGTTACGGATGCGATCCAGTCTCTGCAGTAAATGGTACCCGTTCTCCTCAATTTTCTAATCCCCACCTGGTCCAGACAACTGTGGAAAAACCCAGCTTGTCAGATTCAGTTTGCTAATGAAACACAGCGAGTTTTGACAGATGCCGAATCCAATCTGCAAGGAAATGCCGCAGCTATTTAATAGCCATTCATTAAAAATGATTTAAGGATCGTCCGTTATTTTCTGAGGTCTACTCCTCCACCACTGTGTCATAGAAGGTAAAAACTTTGACAGAACATACAAGTACTTCACACGATCTTGTATTTCGATCTCTGTTCTTATCCATGTCGCTGCAAAACACAGACGGAGCTGGTAGGGAGGGACGCAAAGGGCCGTCCACACTGCATCTGCAGCGGACTGCATCCGGAATCAGTGTAAATCCTGGGTAACCCTGGATTCAGTCCGGATGCAGTTCGTTGCGGATGGAGCCTTGTGGCAGTCCTCACCCACTCCGTTAGGACAAATATGGGTAGGACGAATATCTGTTAGTAAGACTATGGAGCTAAAGCCTATTAAGAAAAAGCAGTCTCTCCTAAGCCATGAAGATAGGTCGGTTCATCACACTTTCTAATTAAAGAATAATTGTATTATTTTACTCCACAGGCTACAGTTATTTTTTTATGTGGGGTTATATATTAAATTTGTGGTGCTCCCTTGAAAATGTGGCATATGTAATTCTAGAAATTGTTTGTTATTGCAACAGTTTGCATTAAGTTGCCCTCTGTGTAATGTATTCGGATATATTGATGCATAGTGTTTGATACAGTGTTATTATGGACTTGAAGCAAATACTTGAATATTTCCACTGTTAGTGCTACATCTTAGGAAGGTGGATGGATTAACCTGCATGGCGCCTTTGATCTTAAAGAGTGGCGTCATAATCCATTTATTACACCAACACGGGGACAGCTTAATGCAAAGGTTGATAACACTGTTTACTTAGTAGACCATATTGCATGACCTTTGTTAATGTAGTGTGTTAACATTTGTTTTTTGGTTAGTCTTACGTTCACAGCTTAACAGTTAGACCAAATGCACATTGTCTCTTTTATAATGTAGATATTTCTTTTACCCTTTCTAGTGAAAAGGTTTTTCGGCTATTTGATGCATGAAATGAAAATGCAGAGATCATACATTATTATAATTTTCAACTCAAAGATGAGGGTGGTTTTTTTTTTTAGTTTTGAGATAAGGTATTTTTTTTTGCTAATGTCTACATATATTACTTTTAGAATTGGCTAAACAATGCATTAGAAAATGACATCAAATTATTCTTAATTTCTAATTTCAGACAGGACAGTTTGCAACCTCCTTTGGTTGTAATGTTCAACCTCACCCTTACAGCCAGCTGATGCCGTTTTCTCTCATTCAGCAGCATGATTCCATTTATAGAAAAGATTTCGTCATTGCTGATGTACCTGAAGCCCGCCCGAACAAAACATAATGTGACAGAGCTCCTCTTTCCTGTTTCTTAAATCCAGACTGGCAGGGAGGAGAAACAATTACAGATCATTATATATGACTCAAGAGATCACTGTTTTTATTTCTCAACAGCTATGTAAGACACTTACTAAGCTTCTTAATTACCTGCTGACAGAAGTCAAGGCTAATGGAAATGTAAAAAAAAAAAATCAGAATTATGTTTTAAAGCATTGATGGTATAAGTAGGTGTTTCATTGCAGTGAATCAATACTGTACTATTAATGTAGGGGTAGTTAACCTTTTCCGTTTTAAAATATAACCTCTTAAGCTTTACGTGCATTTCATTTCTGCAACAAATCTGATACCTTTTCTTTGTTGGTACCATTAAAATACAGAACGCCAAAGCTGCCAGGGAGTTCACAGTTTATGTGATTTAAGTTGAGCAAGACATTGTGAATTACTGACTGGATTACAGTGCTTGGACACATTACATTTGACTGTGAGAAGTATGAACTACTAGTACTGTTTGCTTTAAGTCATAATCTTGTTTCAGATAGGAATGCAAACAGTGCCTACACACCTTTTTAAATCGTGGGAATACAACAGAGTGTCTCCAGTGGAATGTTTTCCTCGTAGTAACAGACATGTCTCATAATGAGAAAATGCAATTGCAGAAAACTGCAGAATGCCAGCAGTTGTCTGTGTACATAATTTATATTCATACACATCCCTGATATTTAAATGTGCATTAGTCTTAGTTTAAATTCAGTAATGTAGGAACTCCCTGGCTACTTCGGCTATTCTTGCAAATTTAATTTAAGTTTTGGTGGCAACATCTTTAAATTACACATAATTTCTTCTGATGTGCATTTGGTTTTCAGCTGATAAGTATTTATTTATGATGAAATGGAAATGTGATTTTCTTCCCCTGCAGATAACAGATAATTAGATTAGTTTATTAGGTTTATCTTTGTTCACTGAACATAGACGGAGTGGGGCTCAGCTGGAAAGGTAACTGAGGTTTCACAGAAGGTGAGAATGAGGCTCATGACAAAATAAATTAGACAAACTTCAGTGATAATTTGATCAAAAATATGTACCAGCTTTATTAAAGGTTTAAAAAAAAAAAAACTCCCAAGTGGCAGCAAAAAGGTTGCGCAGCAAAGCTCATTAATGAAATGTTATTCTCTGATGTGTACTTTGCTAAAAGTTTTATGTTGTGTATGTATTTGCTTTAATATATTTATTTTATGTCGAAACAAAATTGACTTTCATTGATATGGGGTGGACTTTTGATGGAAAAAAAATATAGCAAATATGTCAATTGTTAGTGTTTATAAAATTCTTCACTAAAAAATAGAATAAAAGTTTGCATATAAAATTTTTTAAAAATGATGATTGATCCAAAATTGCAATTTTCATTGACTGAAAAGGTAATTCCTTACAGTTTGGCATTTAGCTCCTTATAAACTAGAGTGTACATGTAGCTTTTGATTCTGCCTCATTGTAGTAATAAACAACTGGTACACAAAATAAAAAAAAATGAAATTTAGAACAAGATTAACACAGGCACATATTTCGGATATGCTGCACTTGGAAATGATCTTTTCATATTGCAAGAGCAGAAAAATAAATGTATACTTTAATGTCCAAGGGCTGCTTATTAAAGATATTTCCTGACTCATTTCCCATGGACTGAGAGGAACTGAACTTGGCACAGTTATTACTTATTTACATAGGTACCACCAAAGGTCACACACTTATCCTATTGCTTTATGCAGCTGTGGAGACTCGGCTGTCGAAGTCTGCAGGTTGCATCAGAAGCCACATCTTGAGGTCGGAAATCAGTGTTTCATCGTCTTGGAAGTGCTTGTCCTTCAAAAATGACTTTGTGGATGGAAAGAGGTGGAAGTCAGTTGGTGTGAGGTCAGGAGAGTAAGGGGGTGAGGAAGGATTTCATAGCCAGAGGACCGTGCTTCCATTTGGGCAACATGTGATTTGTGAACCAGGACATTGTCTTGCAGGAGATGGACAGCTTTGGTTGGTATCCCACGTCTCTCAGTTTTGATGGCCTCCTGCAATTTCTGCAGCAGTGAAGCGTAGTAAGTTCCTGTAACTGTGGTACCCTTTGCCAGGAAATCCATCATCGGTACTCCATGCTGGTCCCAAAAGACCCGTGAGTATAATCTTGCCCACCGAGAGTTGTACATGTGCCTTCTTTAGAGGTATGAGTCATAAGCTTTCCATTACTTCGACTGGGCTTTAGTCTCTGGATCATAGTGATGGACCCATGTTTAATCATACATAATTAGTCTGTTGAAGAAGTCATCCTGGTTTTCTTGGCACATGGCCAAAAAAAGCCTGGGCGCATATGAGTCATTCCTGTTTCTGGAAAGGTGTGAGCATCCAAGAAATCCATCGTGCAGACAACTTCCACATGTGCATATGGTCATGGATGATCATTTTCCCACAGACCCCCACATTGATCTTGACATCTTGGGTTAGTTGGTTATGCGGTGATCCTCCAAAATGGAGGCCTCCACTTGTCAGATGGTGTCTTCGTCAATGGCGCGTTGTGGTCACCCAGGAAGAGGTGCTCTTTCCACCGATGTCTGACCACAGTTGAACTCACGCTGCCAGTGCTTGACTGTCATGCGATGGGGCATCCTCCCCTTAAGTCTCTTTCATCTCATTAAACGTCTCCCGTGGTATGCAGTCTCTCAAGTACAAGAACTTGATGACCACTCTGTATTCAACTGGTGCCATTGTCACACCATACTCCACCTTTGTACCTGTAAAAAAAGAAACTCTTAGGAGTCCAGATCTGCAAATTACCACGTGACCTATAGAGATATGTTATACATGTGCACTTTCAGTCTCCTACAGTAACTGGAAGTGGGTCAGGAGAAATCTTTAATGAGCAGTCCTTGGAAATATATAAATATCTAGTACTTGTACTTTTTTAACTAGGGTGAGTCTAAACTCCAGTTTGGAACTTTGCTTAGATTTCAACATTGCCTTCGTGAAGAATATTCTTGAACATTTGCCGTCTCCTTCAGGATTTGTCCTTTGACTAATCTTCTGTATTGGTACTTCTTTCCAGTCATCACAAAGACCAAAAAAAGGTGTTTATTCTTTATTAAAACTTGCAGAGTCACACGCATCAGTTATATCATGTTTACTATATAATTTTTTTCAAATATGGCCTTCAAAAATAAGTGTTTGACTATGATGCCACTATATTGATTTCTAAATACCAAGCAGGATTTGATATGTTACATTAATGATATGGATGGTGGTGTAATTGAGCACAATGTTTCACTCATTGGTTTTTGCTCTTAAATTTATTTCTTTCTGGATTTCTCCTGAACTAATTGTTCAGAGCTTGATTTCCCTTGTGAAGATCTTTCTTGGTTACAGAGCCTTCTTCTATTCAAACACTGCATCACCCTGTGCTGCTGGCTGGAGTCTTTTCTTGCTCTTGAATTCTTCAACGCCTGCAAATCACCCTTTGTCAGAGGAAATAAATAGTCCTGTTCATAAATAGTGCATCCATTTGCTTCAAAAATATTTGCGGCCTACTTTTCAACTTATTTTTATACTTGTATGTCGGTCTTTGGCTGCTTGGAGAAGAAAGAAGAGACAAAGTAACACTTAAGAAGAAACCGGTCAAAATGGATCCTTCTTTAATTCTTTAGAAGAACCTGTGTTCAATTTCTCTTCTACAGCTTGTTTCCCCCCTTGATGCTTTTATTCTTGAACTCACAATTGGCTGAATACAGTATGCAGAAGTCCACTCATGCCTGGGCTTTGGGTTTATAAGAGCCCCATTAATACTTGAATAAAAGAAGAAGAAAAATGTCGTAACCTGCATTTTGATGCATATCGTTTTGCTGTTATATGGCCAGTTTCAGATTTTCACATGGACATTATTGCAACAAAATTCAAGAAATCACTGAGTCTTGAGTGCATTAGGCTGCGTGTTTATAGGGAATGTAAAACGCTCCTAAACCTGCTTTCCTGGGGTGTTTCACATGTGCTCCTAAGAAAAGGTGCCCTGCCCTGTATTCCTAACAGCCGCTTGATTTGTCACGCAGAGCGTGCCAGAGGGTTTCACACATTTTGCTCTGAAACGCTTTAATCACTGGACTAAACCACATCAAACTGGTAAGAAAATACACGTCTCTCCAAGATTTTGCTGTTAAATATTGATCATTGTGTACTTTTAGCCTGATTCTGATTGGCTGGTGAGAGAGGCGTGCAGTGGATGAGCGCTGCAGTGCTACGAAAGTTGGACTTTCACAATGCACCTTATCGTGAGCCAACAAATTCACTATTTATTGAATTAGGTGCATTAAAATTTCCTGATTTGATAGATTACAGTACAGTTCAAATAATGTATAAGGCAAACAATGGACAGTTACCATTGAATATCCAGAAGCTGTTTAAAATCAGAAAAAATGCATACAATTTATGAGGAGCTCTTGTTTTTGTAAAACCTAATTTTAGAACCAATACAAAGCAACACTTTATTTCTGTTAAGGGCGTTGAGCTTTGGAACAATTGTCTTGACAATAATAAAATGTGTAGAACAGACAAACTGTTCAAGAAAATGTACAAGGTAAAGCTACTTTCTCAGTATAATGTACAGTGGTGTGAAAAAGTGTTTGCCTCCTTCCTAATTTCTCATTTTTTTGCATGTTTGTCACCACTTCAGTGTTTCAGATTACTGTAATCAACAAATTTAAATATTAGACAAAGATAACACGAGTAAACACAAAATGCAGTTTTTAAATGAATGGTGTTTATTAATTAAGGGTAAAAAAAAAAAAAAAAAAAATCCAAACGTACAAGTGGGCCGATGTGGGAAAAAGTGACACCCCCCCCCCCCCCCCCAGCCGTTAAAAACATAAATAATTGTGGTTTATCACATCTTTGGAAAGCTGAGTTCAATTTCTCTAGCACACCCAGGCCTGATTACTGCCACACCTGTTCTCAATCAGAAATCACTTAAAATAGGACCTGCCTGACAAAGTGAAGTAGTCCAAAAGATCCTCAAAAGTTAGAACACCATGCTGCAAATCCAAAGAAATTCAGGAACAATTGAGAAACAAAGTAACCTGAGATCTATCAGTCTGGAAACGATACAATCCATTTCTAAAGCTTTGGGACTCCAGCGAACCACAGTGAGAGCCAAGTATCCACAAATGGTTGAAAACCTGGAACAGTGGTGAACCTTCCCGGAGTGGCTGGCGACCAATATTACCCCAAGAGTGCAGCACAACGCTCATCCAAGAGGTCACAAAAGACCCCACAACAACATCCAAAGAACTGCAGGCCTCACTTGCCTCAGTTAAGGTCAGTGTTCATGACTCCACCATATGAAAAGAGAGCTGGGCATAATATGGCCTGCATAGCAGAGTTCCAAGACGAAAACCACCCTGCTGAGCAAAAGGAACATAAATGCTCGTCCCCCTCAGTTTAGCCAGAAGAAACATCTTGAGGATCCCCCAGGGTACTTTTGGGGAAAATTCTCTGTGGACTGACGAGACAAAAGTTGAACAGTTTGGAAGGTGTGTGTACCAGTATATCCGGCGTAAAAGTAACACAGCATTTCAGAAAAGAACATCATACCAACAGTAAAATATGTAGTGGTAGTGGGATGGTCTGGGGGCTGTTTTGCTGCTTCAAGACCTGGAAGACTTGCTTGTGGTAAATGGAACCATGAATTCTGCTGTCTACTAAAAAATCCTGAAGGAGAATGTCCGGCCATCTGTTCGTGACCTCAAGCATGAAGCGCACTTGGGTTCTGCAGCAGGACAATGGATCCAAAACACACCAGCAACTCCACCTCTGAATGGCTTAAGGAAAAACAGAATGAAGACTCTGGAGTGGCCTAGTCAAGTCCTGACCTGAATCTGATTGAAATGCTGTGGCATGACCTTAAAAAGGTGATTTCATGCTTAAACCCTGCAATATGGCTGAATTACAATAATTGTGCAAAGATGAGTGGGCCAAAATTCCTCCACAGCGCTGTAAAAGACTCATTGCCAGTTATTGCAAATGCTTGATTGTAATTGTTGCTGCTAAGGGTGGCCCAACCAGTTATTAGGTTTAGGGGGCAATCACTTCTTCACACAAGGCCATGTAGGTTTGGATTTTTTTCCCTTTTAAAACTGCATTTTGTGTTTACTTGTGTTATCTTTGTCTAATATTTAAATTTGTTTGATCTGAAACATTTAAACGTGACAAACATACAAAAAAATGAGAAATCAGGAAGGGGGCAAACACTTTTTCACGCCACTGTATCTATTTAGAATATGACATTAGTTGTGATTTGTTTTTTTTGCCTTGGCATGAATTTACGTTTTCTGGTGCTTAACCCTCTGTAGAGGTTGATGATGCACAAGATTTTGTCATGGTAAAATGGGTAGGTCATTTAAGCTTTGCTTCTACCTACATCCTTTGGTTTTGTTTTTTATATATATATCTTCTTATATTTTTATGCATTTGAAACCAAACCAAATAAACTAACTTTTTTCAGCTTTCAGCATCATGAGTGCAGCGACAAAATATGCTGATTGTTTTCAGCGCCGAGGGTACTGAGCGCATTAAACTTCAGATTAAATAGAAAATGAACCGAAAATAGTCATGCACAGTGGGGGAAAATTGTGTTTAATGGACACGCAGCCTTATTCTTTGCTGATGCACTGGTCACGTTGGTTCTCACTTTAGATTCTCTGCAATTTATTTCAATTAAATATATTGTCTTACCCCAGGTTATGTTACTTTTCAGAATAAATTATTTTGTTAAAAAGTAGCATTAGAGGGCCTACAGTGATCCCTGGTTTAATTCCTAGATGGAGCGATCGTTCCTGCATGTCTTTCCTCTGCTCTTCACCCCATTTCCTTTCTCTCCATTACCTGTAACTGTCCAACAAAGGCAAAAAAAAAATACACAAAATAAGTCTATTTAAAAAGTGGCATCTATTATTTAAAATAATAATAATGGAAACCCCAAAGCAGAAAAGAGGCATTTCCATTCAAAAAAATGCCAGTCTTATTTGTCATGAGCCTCAAGCTGTTAAGGTGGTCCAGAAATCTATCATAAAGAAAGGGTATATAGAGGCTGCCAGTGATGAGAGTAATGCAGTCATGCTTAAAGTAGCTGAGTGAAACTGGTTAGGTTTTCACAGCATCATGTACTGAACTGTCTAATGCTAACATCATCCTGTTGCAATGGTTATTCTGTCATTTCACTGTTATCAGCTATTTTACTTTATACACAGAAATGTTTTCTTTGTATGTCACAGTATTAACCCTATACAGTATCATAGTCTGTTTTGACATCTAATCTTTGTCACCTTTTCCTTCATGAAAGTGACAATAAGTTACAAAAAACGTTTTCTATACTGTTAACAGAACCAGAACCGTACATCTTAATGTTTTGCAGCCATTGAATTGGAAATGACTTGGTTTTTTCAAGTAATCCTAGAAAGGGGGAGCATAGACACTGCTGAGTCTGCCCCGTTCCCTGGGATAGCCGCACTGTTGTGGCATTGAGTGTTCTCACTATCGCTTCCTATCTACACACTGGCAAACTGTTGAGGTATTTCTTGCGGTGATTGGTTTTAATGCTAGGTTTTTTTATGAATCAAAATTGAAGTTTTAGACCTGCATGCTTTGCTTATTATCCATTATTGTTGCTGTTTTAGCTGTTTTTGTTTTTTATATTATGATTTGTTAATTTTATCAACTAACCATAGGAGTCCTTTTACTGTGGGCAGGTTAAATCACGTGAGTCCCATGTCAACCTATAGCATGATGTTAGGCTGCCTCTGAAGGGTTAGATACTAGAGAAGATGCATATTCTGAGCTTAGGACCTGAAAGCAAAGCATACCAGGCATTTACTAAAAATTAACACTTCCTCTGTTAAATTGGCATTAAAACATGGGTTACTTGTGTAGTTATTTTGCTGGTTTAGTGTTAACCGTAGATGCTGGGTCTCACTGTAGGAATAATTAAATTAAAAAAATACATATTAGAATTCACTATTAGCTGTGTAGATGTAAATCAGCGAACCAGAGAGAAGTTAACACAAGTGTATTCTTTAAAAATAAATTTAGTGAGTGTGGAGAACTGATAATCTAGTTTATCTTTAAAAAAAAAAAAGACGTGCATAGCTTGACTATTCCAGACAGTAGATATTTCAAAGTATTGCATATTTGAAGAAACTAGTCTTTTTTATTATTATTGAATCTGGGTCTGCATAATTAATTGACTGGCAGTGTCAGTCTATGCAATTATATAAATGCACAAAATACTGCAGTTTCAATTTAAATAATTTTGAGTTGAGAATAAACATTTAAAATTTTTCCTTTGACATTTTCTTTGACAGCAGAGGCAAGTGGACTCATGTAGCCGTCCTTTAAAACAAAAATAAAATGTAAATAAAACGCAATGTTTGGGGCCTTAATTGCATATTTTCCTTAAATCATGCAGCCCCAATTCAGTCAGTGTTTCTAAAACCTGAAATAGTTTTATCCTTCTGTATTTAAATGTTTTCGTTTGCCCGACCTCAAATCAATATAGTAATTATTATAATAGTATTGTTATTCTATTACAGTTCCCGTCAGTGCATATTTGTTTGTGAAAGTGAAATATGAAGAGCAGTGACAACATTGCCACCTTTTAGTGCTTAAGTTTTTTATTATTATTATTATTATCATCTAAGTGGAGACCAAGTCTGATGTGGAAACGGCTGTACTGGCATCAGAGCTAAAGTGATGACTGGATCCAGGGGCTTAACCTCGGACTTCCTCTAGACAACCAGTATGGCACGAAATACTTGGTGCACCATTAATCAGGCAAGCAAACTGTTAGTGCTGTAGTGGATAATAATTATAACATAATACAGTGATTGCCTAATATAGATTTTGGCTCCAGAATTAATTTTGGAGATGTACACATTTTAATACCCTACACTGGACTGTAGTTTAAAGTTAACTTTATGACAAATGAATTTTCTATTCCTCCAGGTGAGACCAATGCATTTACTTTACTGCAAATTGGTGGTTTGATTAAAAAATGCATTTTCTTGCAATGTTCTGTCTGGAAGCGTTAATTTTGAAAGGGGGCGGGTGGGTAATGTGCATCAAGTTATGTGTGAATTTTTTTCTTTATTAAAAAACTTGAATTCTTCATGAAATGTATTTCATGTGCACTAGTTCTTGAATTTATTTTATTTTTTGCACAACTGTTTCTATAAAAGAGAATGAGCAATTCCTGAAGATGAATGATCAAACAGACGCCGTGTAATTTAAATTCTGCCTCAGTTTGAGCTTTCTTTTAACTTGACAATAAATGGTGAACAATAAATGGTGAAATTAAAATTGTATTTGTAAAGTGACATCAGCTGGTGTGCTTCAGGTTTTCTCAATTTAAGATTGGCTACCTCGCGTTGACTCAGCCTCTGGCTAGAGTATTAAAAATTCTGTATTTGTTTTTTCTTTCACAAGTACAGAGATTGGATGAGCCCCAGTTATGAGCCAGAGGATTTGCTGTGTGCGTGGAGAGCTCATTTTGCTGAGTGATGACAGCTGGGCTCAGAACAATGCACACTTGTTTTCTAATTGGCTGAAGGAGAACAGAGAAATTTTCCATCATTAAACCTACTGGCTTGTGTGAATTCTGTTGGTTAGGGGCATAGCTTCTGCCCTTCTCAAATACCGACACACAGGCACTCTGTCATGTCGTGCACACTGATTTTTATCAATACCAAATAAATGTTTTACATTTGGTAATCATTAAAAAGATTACCAGTAATCATTAAAGTAAAAAGTAAAATCTGAGATGGGGTTAGGAAATTATACTTACGGGATGACTTATCCATCATTGTTTTCTCAAGTGACGCCATGTTGGTTGCATTACACACAGCACTGTTTGTTCATTCATTATTGCTCTCAGAAATTCACTTTATTCCTGCTGCAATAGGGTATGATTAACACAACTGTGTTAATGCACAGGCTCTCATCTCAGTTACCAACAGTTGCACAGATACTTCAGATTTCTGCTCTTGTTCATCTTTCTTGAAAAAGAAGTGAAGATGATGTCCTTTTATATTCCTGTCTCAGTGAACAGAAGTGTGGATATCTGACGTCTTCATTTTAATACTCATTCATTCTCTGGCACTTCCTGTGAAGATCTGACTATTACGTCCTTGTGGTCTTGGATGAGGACCCGCTCAGTCTTGCACTTGCATCTGAAGACTTGTTAGCTTTTCTATTCTTTTCCAGCTTGTGCTCTGTGCAAGCATTCCACGCATCCTGTACGGTGTACATTTACATAGCTGTGGCTGTATGATTGCCCAGGATTGCAGCGGTGCAGAAATCCTTGAGTTGTATCATCGTTGGAAATGTAAGGTGGTGATTGCAGCTTCTGAGCTTCAGCAAAATGTTCCTTGGTGTGATATTTGACATGTGTTGAAGAGCTCTAAACATCAGCTACAAAGAGGACCTCCCTGGATATAGAGGATCATTTAATGCAAACTTTAATCTACATAGTCACTCAATAACGATTGTTTCAGGCACATCTTCAGTTGTCTTAACCATGTCCTTTTGCAGCAGACGCATTTCCCCAATGTGGAAAAAATCTGAGAAATTTAAATTCCACTAAGGATGCAATTGATCCTAAATGGATCAGTCGTCATCCATCATAAAGATGACGAAGGTGATGTGAGAGTGTAGAGCAGCGCAGGCTATATTTATACATCTGTGTATTGTCTGTGTGTGCAGTTACAGTATGTATGCCTGTGTGTGTATGGTGTGTGTGTGTGTGTGTGTGCGGGAGTTTGAGTCTGTCTTTTGGTGTAGCTCAAATGTGCAGTGAGTGGTTCTAACACCCCCTTTCTCCGTTGTGCAGTATGAGGAATGCCAGTGGGCTGACGGCTGCTGACCTGGCCCACGCGCAGGGATTCCAGAAGTGTGCTGAAATTCTCTCCAATGCACAGAACTTCCAACAAAACATGGCTTTGTCCTGTAACAAGTCTGCTCTCAATGGGACAAGTCAGAATGGCCATGCCAATTTGACCATCCAGGGACGTAGCTTCTTGAATGGTGTGCCCAACAGAAAAAGGTCTTTAGATGATGTCGAGGTGAACCCAGGCAAGAGGGCCAGAATGAATGGTAAGATAATAAGCTATAATATAGATTTATATTTTACACGTATTATGGGTTACATTTAAAAGGACGGTCAGTTCACATTAAATGGGGCTGCCCCCAACAAAAGATTTTCTTGGTCAACCAGCACTTGCAGCAGTTTCTCATCTTCAGAAAAGGGTTTAGGTCCCAAGCTTGAGAAAGAATGTCTTAAGTAACAATCAGCCAGTAAAATACTATTTAACCAAAGCACTTAAGGAGGCGAGCCGTCTGTTAAAGGGTGAACTTAGGTCAACAAGTGACTCACCATCACTTGTTTTCCTTTCTCAGTCTTCTCATGTTGTGCACAAAAAACACTTTTTTTGTCCACATGGTCAGGAAGTGCCCTCCTCATTTTGCCAGGGTATCGGTGCCATTTACACCTAACATTAAAATGTATTTTCTCTGATCAGACTGCAGTTGGATAGCACTTGCCTGCATACAGGCTAACTGGGTAGCATTAGTCTGTATGTGCTTTGCAATATCAAATGGCACAGAAAGTCATGAGAATATGGACTTTTGACGTTGGCACTGTGTTCTACAATGTCTAAACAAGACCATACAATTTCGTCTCTCCACGGTGCAAAATAAGTTAGTCATACATGAACTTAAGAGCACGTGCAACACAATTGACTTTGCTAGTGTGTGACTCTAGTTCATCAAAATCTGATTTAATGTTACTAAAGAATTTGTGAGGTCCTCGAGCATTGCAATAACTTAAGTGAGCACTAACAGTTGTAAACAAGGTCCTGTGTGAATCGACCCATGCCTGTTCACTCTGTGCCCCCAACTAGTCAAGCAATGACAGTTTAGCTGCCTAACATTTTTCTTGTCTACTAAATCTTACTTCAGGAGCAGCTCTACAATTTAGCCTCTTTATTGTCAGCTGCCACTGCTGGATAGATTCAGAACAGCTGCAGCAGTGGCTCTGCCTTTATTATCCACCCAGGCAAGAAGATGGGGGCTTCTTGGTAGCTATAGCTTTTTTCATGGGTCTCTGACCTCTGATTTTGGAGTCATATGGGGTTCTTTTATCCATAACTAATGGCTCCCTGTGACTTTGACAAGACTAACTAATATCACAGATTTATGAGCAAAAGGTCTCAAATTTATGTGATTAAAAGCTGCAGATTGAAGAGAAATCCCAAAATGTGTAAGGAAGTCTAAAGTTGTAAAAGTATAAAATGCTGTCCACTTTATTCCTGAGTGTGCTGTTGTAGAAATGATTATGGGCGCCACTTCCAGTTTCAGCTGAAGTAGTGTTAAATCAGTCAGCAAGAGTGAAGTAGTCGGGCATTTAAAATAGCGTTGTTAAAAAGTTTTTCAAATTCATTTTAATGTATAGTCCACATACATGTTTTGCACGCAAGTGGCAGCTAATTTCAGCACTTGTAGTTTTTGTATTATTTGAATGTTTTGGCGTAGTTCTGGTACTTGTTGCTGGTGCTCGTGGTTGTGCCATAGACTGTATAAATGGAGGCTTCTCACCGGCGATGCGTAGATCATGCACTGAAAACTAACAAGGAGTGTTGGTGTGATCAGTGGTACAGACGCAAGAGCACCAGGTACGTTTTCACTTGTATGAATGTCACAGGTGTGACGTTTATGCGTCAGATGTCCCCTGATGCAAGGCTACATGAAGGAAAATAATAAATAAAAAATAGTAACAGTTTGCTTCCTAAGGCTTTACAATTTAAGAATGATATCAAATAGTTTTGGGGGGGGGTTTGCATTTGTTGCACTGCCTTGGAAGGATATGGACTTGATATTAGCAGCTTCCACACACATTAATTTTTAAATTATCACAAAATATAGGTCAAAATTTTGAACAATTGTCAGAAAATGTCTGTATGTGTTAAGTTAAATAACAAGCATTCATGGCATGACAGCAGCATGAGCATTTTAATTTCGGGGTAAAACGAGCAGCTGCAGCTGTCTGTTTTACCCCAACATTAAAACAGCCAAGCGCAGTGTTGTGGTTCTTTGTGGCTCTGACTAGATTCTATGTCTGCTCTGAGGTAAATCTGTCCAACATCTTTTAACAAAATGCATCTGACTTTATTGTGGTGGAGAGATTGATATATCTCAGAGCTTTATTACACCATTGGAATGTTAGCAGCGGAGCTAACACGGAATTACTGGCTACGAGGCCACTTTTTAAGGTCCTCTTCCTATCCCTCAATAGTCGTAGGAAGTGGTATGATTATATTACTCTTTTTGAGGTGCAAAAGGCCGTGTTCCCGCATTTTTGATGCCAAAGTCATTGTTTTTTAACAAGGAAAAGTGTCTCGTTTCAGTGACAACCAGACGTTCTAAAGTAGTACCGGAAGTTGCACCCATAATTCACGCAAGGCATCACGGGGACTAGGAATAAGGTGGATAATAAAAATTTATTTAAAAAAAAATGCTAAATTTCCAGATGCAGGGCTACAAATCTGTAAAAGTTAGATTAACTTTTGTTGCAAATTTATAATAAAGAGGAAATGTGTGAGGGTCTGTGTTGTCAGACCAGTTTATATTTGTATTTCCAAATTTTTCTGGCCAAATTGTGATCAAAATGGCTGTATCAGTAGTTGAGGCTACCAACCAGTCTTCACTTAATTTTTTTACACTCAGCATTCACAAACATCTGCAGGTGATTTATAAAACTTATGAAAGCAATTCTTTCTAGAACTTAATGAGAATTAAGACTAATTGTGAATTTGATTTTGAACGGATCAACAAAGCACAATTAGTTTTTCAGCAGACTGATTTTTCACTGCTGGTCTTCAGGTTTTTCCATGGCACCCACATTCATGAACGGACATGGGCCACTAGATAGTGCTGGAGAGTCCCAGATGGAAACCGTGAACATGGAGTTGGCAGCGACTGTAACCTCAGGTGGGCCGGGGACTCTTGCGTTGGGGATGGATGGGTTTGCACCACCGCCAGGGCCCGTGGATCAGAGTGAGGACATGGGGGCACCAAAATGGCCGAGCCCAGCTACCAAAGAGCTGGAAGTCATCACAGTGGCATCCATGCAGACCCCCTGTCGCTGCACCAACTCTTATGCCTACCTGTAGAAGGCCTTTGTGTGTCTGGGTGTGATGCGATGCACACTGATGCTCTCATTTGTATTTTGTGGGCATTTTTTTTTTCTTTTGTATAATACAGAGATAAAGGAAAATATTTGTTTAGTGGTGAGCTACAGCTGAAAGATGCCCAACAGTGTGCGTGCGTGTGTGTGTGTGCGCGTGTGTGTGTGTGTGTGTTTTTTATGTGCATGCTTCAGTTTTGTTATGTACCTTAGTATTAATTTTCATTCTTTGTTACAAACATGTATTCAGTGCATACATCCAGTAATGCAAGTGATTGATATGCTAGCTTTTATTTTTTTTTTTATTCAGTTTAGAATAAAAAATTATTTTGTTTTGCACAATTACACCTTAGTGTTTGCACCTCTTAAATACAGCTTCTCAAAAATCTGTATTGTTACAGAGAACTGACAGATTAATTGAATAAATGGATATGCAAATACTGGCTTTCCACTGGGAGTGACACAGATTTGACTTGATAACTTTGCTGGCACCGTTATCTAGTTCTGTAACTCTTTTCCTCCCAGGTTATTATATTCCTAATAGTAACCATTGTTACTGACTCCATAGATGCTAATTACATTTTATCAAAGGGAATGTTTCCTTACAAATAAGCTGAATCTCTTATGCTTCAGGCTAAATTTATGCCAAAGCATGTCCCAACATGAATGTAGCCGTTAAATAATTCACTGTGCAGCTTGTGGTTTTTATAAATGTTCTGTATTATGTATCCGTGGGCTTGATGGTTTTTCTTTATTTCTGCTCACTTGGTCTGAAGTGTGATGAATGCTTCGTGTGTTGGTACCGTTTCTACAACTAGGAGGGCTTGCACATGTGTGTGTTACAGAATAACACCCAGTAGGATTTTTTTTTTTAAAAGCTACTTGGTCATTTTACAAACATCAGTTGTGCATTAACAATCCTGCTGATGAAAAAGTATGCATGAATTAGACTTTGAAAAAGCCGCATTTCTTGAATAGTTAAACAACTTTATGTACGATTTTCAACTTTTATAGATGCTGAGGGATTTTCTTTCTGTATTTTTTAGTACTTTTCCATATTAAAGTTGTTTTTTTCCCCCCCTCTTTACACTGACATGGCAGAAGGTTTGAGTATACAGTTTAAATCTGGTGTGTGTGCAGTACTGAGCAGGTTTTGCTTTGTCCTTGATTGTGTAAAATCATTAAATGTTGACATTTTATAATGATTCAAAGGTCCTTGTTTTTTTTCTTGATTAATCTTGCATCTGCCTCACAATTGCGTTATTTCATATTACACAAAATACATTTATAAAGGATAAATATTCATTTGAACCTTTTCCACCTTTGCTTGTCAAGTTGGGTCATGGATTATACCACTACATTTGAAGAACTTGAGCTGAGCTGAGGTCACATGGAGCAAACTATGCCAGGAAAAACCCACATATGACCCATTTAAAAGAAATGGGTCTCAGGTCAAAACTTGCACGATTATGCAAGACTCCACAGCGTATTTCACAATCTATTGATATTCCTCCTTGCATAACCCAAGGGGTCAGAACATTTTTGAGAGCATTAAAAGGCAGCTTCATGAAAACTTCTCAACCTTTTTCTTATTGGCTGCCCAAAAAACTAACTATTGATTGTGCAAAACAAAATAATTTTTTTTAAAATCTGCATTACACTTATTAGGGAAGGGATATGAACAATCTTAAAGGTGTATTTGCCCTTTTTATTTACAGTGGGAGGTGACAGACACATTGAGGATTTTTCTTCTAAATGCCAAGCAGCAGATATTCTCCTTGGTCATAACTGCAGTGGCTTACCTGAGGTCATTGGCACAGCAGGTAGCCAGGTGGAGCACCAGACATCTGTGAAAGCCGAGCAGTTCTATGACAACACCTTCTTCAGCACCATGCTGCTTTACCATGGCTCCTGAAACGATACCCCTAGCTGGTGGTCATCTTTTTCTATTATTTGTTTTGTTGTCTGTAAGTCTAAACGAGCATTAATTCACCTTAAAGCCTTTGAATATTGGAGTCGTTCATCACAATGTTATCAGAAGCAGGCATATTGTTGTTGGATGGCAATCTGTATTTGTTAAAGCTGATCAAAAAGCTGTTTTTGTGTTAATATTTTGCTTTTGTTTTGCACTAAAGATCTGTGACGAACCACTGCCGTTGCTTTAGTTTTGTTTCTGTCTCAACATGGCAATATCATTGATGCAAACATATTAAATGTAATTAATTTACAATAAAAAAGGTTTTGCAAACATTTCTTGATTTATGATTTAAATCCATTGCCCTAAATTTAAAGATACAGTGGGGCAAAAAAGTATTTAGTCAGCCACCAATTGTGCAAGTTCTCCCACTTAAAAGATGAGAGAGGTCTCCAATTTTCATCATAGGTATACCTCAACTGTGAGAGACAAAATGAGGAAGAAAAAAAATCCAGAAAATCACATTGAAGGATTTTTAATGAATTAATTAGTAGATTCCTCGGTAAAGTAAGTATTTGGTCACCTACAAACAAGCAAGATTTCTGGCTCTCACAGACCTGTAACAACTTCTTTAAGAGGCTCCTCTGTCCTCCACTATTTACCTGTATTAATGGCACCTGTTTGAACTCGTTATCAGTATAAAAGACACCTGTCCACAACCTCAAACAGTCAAACTCCACTATGGCCAAGACCAAAGAGCTGTCAAAGGACACCAGAAACAAAATTGTAGACCTGCACCAGGCTGGGAAGACTGAATCTGCAATAGGCAAGCAGCTTGGTGTGAAGAAATCAACTGTGGGAGCAATTATTAGAAAACGGAAGACGTACAAGACCACTGATAATCTCCCTCGATCTGGGGCTCCACGCAAGATCTCACCCCGTGAGGTCAAAATTATCACGAGAACGGTGAGCAAAAATCCCAGAACCACATGGGGGGACCTAGTGAATGACCTGCAGAGCTGGAACCAAAGTAACAAAGGCTACATCAGAAACACAATACGCCGCCAGGGACTCAAATTCTGCAGTGCCAGACGTGTCCATGCCCATCTGAAGTTTGCTAGAGAGCATTTGGATGATCCAGAAGAGGATTGGGAGAATGTCATATGGTCAGATGAAACCAAAATAGAACTTTTTGGTAAAAACTTGTCGTGTTTGGAGGAGAAAGAACACCATACCTACTGTAAAGCATGGGGGTGGAAACATCATACTTTGGGGCTGTTTTTCTGCAAAGGGACCAGGACGACTGATCCGTGTAAAGGAAAGAATGAATGGGGCCATGTATCGTGAGATTTTGAGTGAAAACCTCCTTCCGCCAGCAAGGGCATTGAAGATGAAACGTGGCTGGGTCTTTCAGCATGACAATGATCCCAAACACACCGCCCAGGCAACGAAGGAGTGGCTTCGTAAGAAGCATTTCAAGGTCCTGGAGTGGCCTAGCCAGTCTCCAGATCTCAACCCCATAGAAAATCTTTGGAGGGAGTTGAAAGTCTGTGTTGCCCAGCGACAGCCCCAAAACATCACTGCTCTAGAGGAGATCTGCATGGAGGAATGGGCCAAAATACCAGCAACAATGTGTGAAAACCTTGTGAAAACTTACAGAAAATGTTTGACTTCTGTCATTGCCAACAAAGGGTATATAACAAAGTATTGAGATGAACTTTTGTTATTGACCAAATACTTATTTTACCGAGGAATTTACCAATTAATTCATTAAAAATCCTTCAATGTGATTTTCTGGATATTTTTTTTCTTATTTTGTCTCTCATAGTTGAGGTATACCTATGATGAAAATTGGAGACCTCTCTCATCTTAAGTGGGAGAACTTGCACAATTGGTGGCTGACTAAATACTTTTTTACCCCACTGTAGAACTCAGTGGACATTAAAAAAAAGTCATTTCAAACAAGTTTAGAATCTTCTCTGATTCACATACTGTTTTTGGGTTTACTTTTAAATCACCTCTGCTTACTGCATGTGAACTCATCCATATGACATCATGACTACAATTTAATTACCTTTAATTTGTACATTTTATCCCCAGCCGGTTGAAGAGCCCCTTGGTCGAAGACCAAAGGGGGATTATGTTATGGGTCATTCTGTCTGTCACATTTTTGTAAAATCAACTCCTCCTACAGTTTTGGTCCGATTGTTTTGAAACCTGGTACCATGGTTTGATGTACACTAAGGATGCAGATATTGCAATTTGCTTCTGATTGGATGATTTTTGCGGGAATTGTAGCCCCTGACCCATGACTGCCTGTTTCACCTCACCTCATAGACCGTGTCTTGTGAAATCAACTATAGTTTTGGTCCGATTATTTTTGAAACTTGGTACCATGGTTAGATATACACTGAAGAAGCGTATATTGCAATTTCACACTCATCGGATGACCTTGAGGTCAAAGGTTAGGTCAGATTTTTCTCTAAATCTTGTGAATACAGTAACTACTGAAAGAAATGATGTAGGCTTTTCAAATCAATACAGTAGTTGTATCTAATACAGATCTTAGATGACTTAAAACCTCACCTAACTGTGGGTTTGGGGTCAAGGGGTCAAAGGTACAAAGTTAATATTGCAGTTGCACTGTGGTAAATACTACATTTACTAGTATTATAAAACAAGTAAAGCTAGGGCCAACAAACCTGGCATACAGGTTCACCTTGGGATCCTGAACTCTGATTATGAGTTTGGGGTCCAAAGGTCAAGGTTAACATTTCTTATGCCTTATTACTGTGCAATGCATAAAGTTAGGGTCACCAAACTTGGTCCACAGGTTCACCTTGTGACCCTGAAATGTGATTATGGTTTTGGGATCACAAGGTCAAAGGTAAACATCAAAATGGCTTATAAACTATATCTCAACAGCGAAAGCTAGAGCCACCAAACCTGGTACACAGGTTCACCATGGGATCCTAACCTCTGACTATGGGTTTGGGGTCAAAGATCAAGAGCAACATTCCTTATACCTTATTGCTGTACGAGTAAAGCTAGGGCCACCAAAGTTGGTACACAGGTTCACCCTGTGACCCTGAAGTGTGACTATGGTTTTGGGATTGCAAGGTCAAAGGTCAACATCAAAATGCCTTTCCAGAATATCTCAACAACAAAGAAAGCTAGGGTCAACAAACCAGATACACAGGTTCATTCTGAGACCTTAACCTCTAACTACAAGTTTGGGGTCAAAAGGTCCAAGATCAAGGTTGGCACTCCCTATGATCTCGTAAGCTGGATTCATGCTGCACCTCCGCTGTCCGCATACTGTATGTGCAACCAGAAACCTTGTGTGATGAAATTTACGTCATCGTCTTCAGTCCACTAGTGTATGCAGGGCTGCGACCATGTGCAGCCCAAATTTTATGACCGTGCGGCCTGCCCATGACCTGAATGCACTGACAGAGCATGCGCAAGACTGACTGTCCCATTCACAAAGTGGCGGTACCAACACAGCATACAAAGACAAAGTAGACGAGGAAGACGAGAATAAACATACATGAATCCTTTTGCAGCAGCAAGCAGCTTGAGCAGACAAGGGCATTGGAAAACAGTAATTCCTCCTTTTCCTTGAAATGACGCCATTGTTGTTGCTACAAAAAAAATGTGTGGCATTCTTGTGTTTATAGCCGGTGAACAAAGTGGCGTGTTAGCGCATTTGTGCTACCAATAGGGCTGGGGCGAAACTACATGTGGGGCACCCCCACAACAGACTGGGACAAGCAGAGCGCTCAGCTAGAGCAATTAACATAACAGTGAAATGTGTGTATTAATGTCAACAGGCAGCCTCGCTTCATCTAGCTCTTTCCTGCTCAGTACTGTGATGTTAATGTGCCATTCATGCATTGTGTTCATGCTTCCTGCTCTTACTGTGATGCAAATGTCCCATGCCTTTCATGTATTGTCTGTAGTTGGGTATAAAAGCTGCATTGCTCTGTAACTCACTCTCTCTGACCACTGCTTCTGACGACACGCATTCTGTGTCTCCTCACGAGAGCCTGAGGACCCGCTCCAGCCCGCCTGCACAGGGCTGGAATGAGTTCTATGATGGCGGTATGATTAATAAACTCCCTCAAAAACTTCCAGTTCGCCACTTATTATTCTTCCGCCACATTGGTGACCCCGAGAAAGCACACGCTTTGTGCAACGCAACCTTCTGGTCTGGACAGCCACGCTGGTGACCCGACGACAACGAACGCAGCACCCAGCGGTGATTCTCCGACGACAAGCGAACACAGCAGCCTGGCGTAAATGATCTGCCCTCCCTTCTGCTACAGGGAGACCTCCACGCAGAGCCACCACCAGGCGAAACTCTCCGGAGATCACCCACGACCGGGAAAGCTGCAGAAAGCTTCACGGTGAGATCTGCACGCCTGAGATCTGCACATCCACGCTGGGACTGGCCGCTCTCACAGCTCCTCCACACGAGAGCGCACACACCTCGTCCTCTCTCCACGACGGCGACCTCCAGTGCCGACGGAGAACGGAATGCGTGGACCTGAACGCACCATGACCGAACTACAGCAACAGCTCAACAGGGATGGCCATCGGCACCGACGACGCTGATCTCCAGCAAGCTCCCTGACCCTGACTCGCCTCTACAGTGGACCTGCCATGCACCGAACCCCGCACGCACACCGGGGGGTTATGAGGACAGCGCACCACGCACGGGGCAATAACGGCTCCACAGACCGCCATCGTCCTTCGCCGCTGCACACAGAATCTTCAGGGCTGCTCACACACCTGAGGCACGCACGCAGCTTGCTCACAGGATTTTCTAATGGTCTCAGCCACGGCGCACAAGGGAATTCAGCCGTCAGCTTTCCCCGAGGACTTTAGGGCTGCGCGCGCACCTAAAGTCAACACGCCAAGTCCCTCACTGCTGCAGCTCCTTTTTTCTTCATGGCCGCGAGAGGAGTCAGTGACTAATTTTTTTCTTCTTACAGCTGCTGTGGACCTCCGCACGTTCAACGGGACAGCCCCTCAACATCGCGGATCCACAGGCAATTTTTGCGCGGCCCAGACAATTTCGCCGTCCCGGGCCGGCACTTGCTACCCCCACCCCCCTCCCTCCACCGCCGCCTGCAGCGAGCCTCCCCCGAAGCTCACTCCCAAAGCCGGACTATCGAGGCCTCAGCTTCCCGCTGAGCCCTCTGGGGGGGGAGTGTGTGGGGCACCCCCACAACAAACTGGGACAAGCAGAGCGCTCAGCTAGAGCAATTAACATAACAGTGAAAATGTGTGTATTAATGTCAACAGGCAGCCTCGCTTCGTCTAGCTCTTTCCTGCTCAGTACTGTGATGTTAATGTGCCATTCATGCATTGTGTTCATGCTTCCTGCTCTTACTGTGATGCAAATGTCCCATGCCTTTCATGTATTGTCTGTAGTTGGGTATAAAAGCTGCATTGCTCTGTAACTCACTCTCTCTGACCACTGCTTCTGACGACACGCATTCTGTGTCTCCCCACGAGAGCCTGAGGACCCGCTCCAGCCCGCCTGCACAGGGCTGGAGTGAGTTCTATGATGGCGGTATTATTAATAAACTCCCTCAAAAACTCTCAGTTCGCTCCTTATTATTTCATGCCGCCACAGTGCACATGCATCAACTGCTTGGCCTGGTAGACGAAAAAAGTGAGCATGTACAACGCCATGCGCGTGCCAGGCTCATCCAAAGTGCACGCAGACCAGAGGGGAAATGCAGCATGAATAAGGCTGTACAATAGAACGAGTAATGCTGTCTAGGGTCACCATACTTGCTACACAGGTTCACCTTGGGATCCCGACCTACAACTATGGGTTGTATGCTTTGTTGTATATTTGTGGATGATGGGCTTATCATAATTTGGTTCTGCTGTAGAGACTGGGTTAATCATCTCAGACAGGATGCAGAGGGTATACAGAGGAGAACAATAGCTAGGGAGATCATGGGGAGACAGCAGGAAGAAGGAGCCGGGGGGTTAAAGGATGGATGTATTGTGATGTTAAATGTCATGCAAGGTGATGTGAAATGTCATGCAAATGTGAGATGAGCGGTTGGGTTAAAAGGAGAAACCATGCTTGATTGTAACATGCTTTTTCTGTGTATGACTGATGAGCGAGTGTAATGAAAGTCGTCTGTTCATAATCCTGCCTCCTTATTCACACTCTCCACACTGCCACAGTAACTACAGTGGATTTAAAAAGTCTACACACCCCTGTTCAAATCCCAGGTTTTTGTGATGTATTTGGTGGACACAAGATACGGTGGTGAGGGATTGTCCCTCACACCCAGAAGGCAGAACAATGGACCTAAGGAGAAAGAGCCCCCGAGGGGTAATCAGACTGGACTGTTAAGTTATGCCCCCTCCCCCACCCCAGGAAAGAAAGATGTGCCTTCACCACCTACTGCTCCAAGCTGCAGCATGAAGTGCAGGGGGGTGGATGTATTGTAATGTATGGTTATGTTAATGTGTCGCCCAAGTCTTTTGTTACACACCAATGCATAATCACAACACCTGTCTGTAAACAAGGTATGAAAGGGTATGTAACAAGGGTCAGGATAATTCCATCCATACATCCATCTTCTACTGCTTTTCCGGAGGTCCAGGTCGCAGAGGCAGCAGTTCAAGCAGAAAAGCCCAGACTTCCCTCTCCCCAGCCACCTGCTCCAGCTCTTCAGAGAGGATACCAAGGCATTCCCAGACCAGCTGGGAGACATATGGCGCTTTTCCACTAGTACCCACTCGGCCCTACTCGACTCTACACTACTCACATATTACGTATGACGGTAAGCTAATGATTGCTAATGCTAATTTGCTTTAAGTCTGCCGTACTAAATTGTAATTTCAGGGAACCACAGGAAGCAGTCAGACGGGACTGTATGCATGTGTCCTTGAGCCAACCAATGTCATGCTAATCATGTGTATTGACCGATGTGTATTAGATGACAATTGATAGGCTAATGTGCCATCCATTCTCTCTGTCTGTATCACGGTATAAAAGAGCTTGTTTCACTCTCAGCTCTCTCTCTCTCTCTCTACGCTCTACTCTCAAGACCATCCAAGAGGGCCCCAGTGGCAACGCTGGGGTCATCAGGCTGTATTCATGTTAGAGGGTAAATAAAGAATCTGTGCTGACCTACGCTCGTGCTTCGCCTCCACATCCTTTCCTTCGCACCCTCTACATTGGTGACCTAACGTGAAATGGACCATCTCCCTCTCACCGCGCTGTGGATTTCAGAGACCGGGGATCACCTACATCCTTCGCACCCACACAGGAGCGCACGCGCCTTGTCCTCTCTCCACGATGGTGACCTCCAGGGCCGGACAGAGAGTGCAGCGCTGGGACCGAGACGCATGAGGATCAGCGACACGAGCAATGCACAGAAACAGCCTGACTAGGGAAGACCATCGGCGCCGACTGCGTTGATTTCCATCAAACTCCCTGACCCTGACTCACCTCTCGGCAACGGACCTTCCGCGCACAGAAGCCACCCGCGCACACTGCAGGATTATGAGGACAGCGCAACTGGAAGCTACGTGGCCGCAGCGCATGCTACACACCAGGGACAAACCAGCTCCACTGTTGGTATGAGTTTCTCAGCCGCGGCACACAATGGGGATTTAGCCAATTGCTGTCCCTTCCGCATCTATGGCCACACCGCCAAGTCCCTCACACAGCTACAGTTGTTTCACAGCCGCTACGCATCCTCAGGGATTTTGGCCGCCCGCCTTCCCCACATCCTCGCAGGGCAAGCTGCGAGAAGAGTCAGAGACTAAGTTTTCTTTTTATTTCACAACCACTGGCTTTTCCACCCCTCCCCTTTTCCCCCACAGACTTACAGGCCCTTCAACACTCCTCACCAGCAGGCAGTTCGACCAGAGTGGTAACCCCGCCCCCCAGCCTCCACTGGCGTCAACTTGAACCCAAATGACAGAGGGGGTCACAGCCCTTTCTGGGTGTTTGGGGGGGCCTGGTGTGGTGACACTAAACACAGCAGGGAGACATTTCTCTGGGACATTCTTTTGGAGCGTTCTTCACACCCAGCAGCAGGGATGGAAGAAGCAGAAGACAATTTACATGCGGACAGGGAACCACAGGAAACAGACGGGACTGTATGCATGCATCCAAGCCAACCAGTGTCATGCTAATCATGTGTATTGACCGATGTGTATTAGATGGCAATTGATATGCTAATGTGCCATGCATTCTCTCTGTATCACGGTATAAAAGAGCTTATTTCACTCTCAGCTCTCTCTCTCTACGCTCTACTCTCAAGACCATCCAAGAGGGCCCCAGCGGCAACGCTGGGGTCATCAGGCTGTGTTCATGTTAGAGGGTAAGTAAAGAATCTGTGCTGACCTACGCTCGTGCCTCGCCTCCACATCCTTTCCTTCGCACCCTCTACACTACTTTAGTTTTGGCACTTTATCTAAAAAAGCAAAGGATTTCAGTACTTTCCACAGTGGCAAGGTCCGTTGTGCGGTGGCTGCTTTTCCTTTCCTCTTGCCTAGACCAAAGACAGAAATGGATGGTGGTTAGTTCAAGCAAGTTCAAAACATATACAGGTACATCTCAAAAAATTAGAATATCATGAAAAAGTTCAATATTTTTTGTCACTCATTTCAGAAAGTGAAACCCATATATAGACTCATTGCACAGACAGTGATATATTGCAAGTGTTTATTTTAATTTTGATAATTATGGCTACAGCCCATGTTAACCAACATTTTAACGGCCAACATTTCTATTTAAAAATTATTTTTTTAAATAAATTTTATCCATCCAGCCATCCATCTTCTTCCGCTTAATACTTTTCGGGTCGCGGGGGGGCTGGAGCCTATCCCAACATCTTTGGGCAAGAGGCAGGGTACATCCTGGACAGATCGCCAGTCCATCGCAGGGCCAACACAGAGAGACAGACAACCATTCACTGTCAGTCATACCTAAGGACAATGTAGAATCCCCAGTTGATGCCAATTAACCTAACTTGCATGTTTTTGGCATGTTGGAGGAAACCCAGAGTAAACCCAAGCAGACACGGGGAGAACATGCAAACTCCACACAGATCACTGTTGGTCAGGGGCTGGAATCGAACCCAGGATCCCCCGGCCAAGGGTGAGTTGCTGTGCTGCCGCAGTGCTAAATTAATTTTATGGAATATTCTAATTTTTTGAGAAACTGAATTTGGGGTTTTCAGGAGCTGTAAGCCATAATCATCAAAATTAAAATAAATGCTTGAAATATATCACTGTCTGTGTAATGAATCTATTGTAGTGGAGCTGAAATAACGAGGCGGTTTTGTATTAAAAACAGGGTTTTTAATGAATAGCTCCTCTATCAAATCTCATCAGGTGTAGAGCTTGGCAGAAGGCAAGAGAGAGATCTCTGCTTCGCTCGCTGGTTAAATACAAGCACACATAGCACCACTCATTGAAACAGCTGACGTCAGAGCCACTCATTGAAAAAGGTAACATCTCCCCGTTATCTTAATCCCCATTGTCCTGCCATCCCCTCTCCCTGTCCTGGGAGGTGATGGGAACTCCCCCTCTCGCTTCAGTGGGTAAAGGTGTCGAGTCCGTCTCCACTGCCGCGTCTTGGGAGGTCCATTGTCTTTACCCCGGCGCGGGGGATGCTCTGTCCTTTCTAGGTGTGAAGCTCCTTACATATGCTGTCACAAAACATTTCCACTTGTTCTAACATATGTAGATATGGGATATAAGAGTCATATATACCACAGGCCCCCCAAACATTCGGAAAGGACATAGAAAGAATTACAGTCTAAGATAACAGCTATGAAATACTACGTGTTACAACTGTTGCTACCGGAGAAATTTTCTAGCAGCTATGCTCCTAAGAAAGTTCAGTGGTAAACATAACAGCATAGTGAAATCATAAGTAGCCTTAAACTGTTGTAGCACAATTAGTGGATAATTGCGGGGTGATTGGTATCAGTCCTTGTGCTGTCTGGGCTTAATCCTTCTCCCAAAACTGCTGTAGGTTGGCTTAGGTGTCCCGCTGGGACCTTCTCGTGGTGAATCTGCATTGTGGGAAGGAAAGAGATTATTTGTTCCCTGCCTGGGGGCTGAGACTTTTCCTCTGGGGGGTCTACCACGCCGAGGCGCTCGTGCCACCTGTGTAGGCTTGTCTCTCAGCAAGAAGGCAGGTTTGAGTCTGTCAACACTGACCACTTCCTTTCTGTCCCCATAATCAAGCACAAAGTGTTTGTCACCATTTTCCAGCACTCTGAACGGGCCGTCATAAACTGGGCGTAACGTTGGTTTAATAGCTTCATGCTTAACAAAAACGAACTCAGCGCTTTTCAAAGTTTGAGGAAGAAAAACTCGTGGAAAAGAGTGATGAGCTGGACCGTGGAGGGAAACCGGTCCACTGCTGCCTAAAAACCTTGGGACGGGGAAGTGTCCTGGTTCTGGGTTCTCTGGTAAAAATTCTCCTGGGAGTCTGATAGGCTGGGCAAAAACTAATTCTGCAGGAGAAGCGTCTAAATCCTCTTTAGGTGCTGCACGCAACCCCAATAAAACCCAGGGAAGTTTATTAACCCAATTTGTGTCCGTTAGTGAGGCCCTGAGGGCAGCCTTTAAGGACCTGTGAAAACGCTCGCATAACCCATTGGCCTGAGGGTGATAAGCGGTGGTGCGATGAATTGTTGTCCCTAAACTGTTAGACATGGCTGACCAGAGCTCTGAGATAAACTGAGGCCCTCTGTCTGACGTGATGTCCGATGGAACACCAAAACGTGCCACCCAGTTTGCTAGAAAAACGCGAGCGACTTCCTCCGCTGTGGTTGACGCTAAAGGGACTGCCTCTGGCCAGCGCGTGGTGCGGTCTATCATAGTTAGCAGGTGTGTGAAACCTTGGGAGGAAGGTAGCGGCCCCACGAGGTCGACGTGAATGTGGTCGAATCTTCTAGCAGAAATTGGAAAAGGCTCCAGAGGGGCCTTTGTGTGTCTGTGTATTTTGGCGCGTTGACAAGGAATGCAAGTTTTTGCCCATTCTCTTACGTTTTTGCGCAGGCCTGACCACACAAACTTTTCAGCAACCATTTTGACCGAGGCGCGCACACCTGGGTGCGCGAGGGAGTGAATTGCGTCGAAAATACGGCGGCGCCAAGCAGTTGGTACTAACGGGCGAGGTCGGCCGGTTGAAACGTCACATATTAGGGGAGGCACGCCGTCGCGCAAGTTTTTTTTCTCCAGCCTTAACCCTGTTGGTCCGGACAGGAGTGCGCGCACGTCTGCATCACTGCTTTGTTCTTCCGCCATGGCTGCATAATCTATCCCATCCTGGATAGGTGCTGCGTATGTGTGTGCGTTAGCGAAGAGTTCCGCTGCTGAGGCGGTGTAATCTGTCTCCTCGTGCTCTGGCGGTGTCACAGCGCGAGAGAGACAGTCAGCTACTACGTTAAGTTTGCCTGCTACGTGTCGAATGTCTGTGGTGAACTCTGAGATCGCAGCTAGCTGTCTTTGTTGTCTGCCTGACCATGGTTCTGAAATTTTAGCCATAGCAAAAGTGAGCGGCTTATGGTCCACGAAAGCCGTGAAACTCCGCCCTTCTAACCAAAACTGGAAGTGGCGGATGGACAAATGAAGCGCCAGCAGCTCTCTGTCAAAAGTGCTGTATTTACGTTCAGTTGGGTTTAGCGATTTGCTAAAAAATGCTAAAGGTTGCCAGACCCCCTTGACAAGTTGTTCTACAACTGCCCCTACGGCCAAGTCTGAAGCATCTGTGGTTAGAGCAATGCGGGCCGAGGGATCTGGGTGGACTAACATTGTGGCGTTAGCTAGGGCGCTTTTTACTTCCGCGAAAGCGCGTTCGCGCTCCGGGGTCCATTCGACTGCGTTGGAAGCCTTCTTTTTTCTGAGCGCGTCATATAGGGGTTGCATGAGCTGAGCTGCGTGGGGGAGGAAACGGTTGTAAAAATTAACCATCCCCAAAAATTCCTGTAGCGACTTAACCGTTTGAGGCTGTGGAAAACTTTCTATCGCACGAACTTTATCTGGAAGCGGAATTGCCCCTGCCGGGGAGACCCTATGTCCCAAAAAATCAATTTGTGATACGCCGAATTTGCATTTGGCTGGATTGATTATAAGTCCGTGCTCTTCCAGCCTCTGAAAAACGGTAGTGAGGTGCTGTTCGTGTTCCTCCTCTGATGAACTGGCTACCAGCATGTCATCGAGGTAGACAAAAACAAAGGGTAGGTCACGTAGGACTGCGTCCATCATCCGTTGAAAAGTTTGAGCCGCGCCTTTGAGGCCGAATGGCATTCTTAGGAATTCAAAAAGGCCGAAAGGGGTTATAACCGCTGTTTTAGGAATATCTTCAGCTCGGACTGGGACTTGGTGATAACCGCGGACTAAGTCTATTTTTGAAAAAATGCGCGCACCCGCTAAATGTAATGAGAAATCCTGAATGTGGGGAATGGGGTAGCGGTCATGCGCTGTAGCGTTGTTTAGCCTGCGGTAATCTCCGCACGGTCTCCTAGAACCGTCGGATTTCGGAACCATATGAAGTGGTGAAGCCCAAGGGCTCTTTGAACGTTGGACAATGCCTAATTTTTCAAGAGCTGCAAATTCGTCCCTTGCTATGTTGAGCTTGGCCGCGTCTAAGCGGCGAGCTTTGGCAAAAACAGGAGCTCCGGTTGTCGGAATAAAGTGTTTGACTCCGTGTTTGGCTACCGTGGCTGAGAATTTGGGGGTTGTGAGTGCTGGAAATTGGGTGAGGAGTTGCTCAAACTTACCTCCCGCCGTGGTGACGTTGGCCTGCACGCGTGGTGGAGAAACTCGAGCTGAGCATGGAATAGAAGCAAAAGATAGTGCATTAACCAGGCGTCTATTTGCAAGATCCACTAATAACCCGTGTGCACACAGAAAATCTGCGCCTAACAAATTAAAACTCACTGCTGCTACAACAAATGTCCATTTGTAGTTGCGGCCGGAGATGAGAATGTGCAGGCTCTTTTCCCCGAACGTGTCGATGTCAGAGCCGTTGGCTGCCACTGCTCCGTTGCCCCGGGTGCCCATGGCTCGATCTGCGTGGGAGGGCATGATGAAACTCAGCTGAGCTCCCGTGTCGATGAGGAACTGCTTGCCTGTGTATCCATCCGTCACGTATAACAGCTGATTCTTTACGCCGAGGACCGCTGCTGTTAATGGCCCTCGGCTTTGGCGTTTCCTCGACCTCGTAAACTTGCAGGGAGGAACACATTTGCGGGCTCTCTCTGCGAAGCGGTGGTGATAATAGCAGACGTCGTTCTGCTTGTTGTGCTTGGGCCGCGCCGCTGTCACCGTGGGTTGAGTCTCTCCAAGGCTCGGGGTGTCAGTTCTCAGATCTGCGGATGCCGCTGTGGGTGCCCGCTCTCTGCAGGCGTTGACGAGCCGGTAAGCCTCGTTGGCCAGTGTGCGGAAGTCCTGATGATTCTGGCACCTCATACTCGCTAGTGTCCCTCTCAAATGCGGTGGTAGAGTGCTGAGGAAAATGTACTGGAAAAGGAAATTATCATTGTCCTCCTCCTTGAGCTGTAGCAAATCCTCCATGAGGGTCCTTGGATTGCCCCCTCTGTGGCCGTAGACCGCCAGGATCTTTTCGGCTCTCTCCTCCGCTGACGGGACATAATTCGCCACGATGGTAGCCTTGAGTGTCTCATATTTGTCCCGGGCTGGTGGTCGCTGGACCAAGCTCCGCACACACTTTGAAGTTGCGGAGTCGAGCTTGGAGATGATGTGATAAAATTTAGTATCATCTGCTGTGATACCTGCCAGTATAAACTGGGCTTCGGCTTGCTGGAACCAAGATGCAGGGTCTTCTCTCCAGAAGTCTGGCAGCTTGACAGCGACGGCGTTCGTGCACACCATCATTGTCGTGTTCGCCGGGTGAGAGTGCATTTCTACGGCTCTCACGGCGGTGCTGGAGCTCGGTTGAGCTCTCTCAGTGCCCTCTGCCGTGGGGAACAGCTGTCTGCTTGTTCCCTCGTCTGCGTCGTCGCTGGCGTATGCCAGAGCCACCATGGATGAGCAGCTTGAAGAATGCCTCCGGTCCATATTCTCGCGTCAGGGTCACCAGTGTAGTGGAGCTGAAATAACGAGGCGGTTTTGTATTAAAAACAGGGTTTTTAATGAATAGCTCCTCTATCAAATCTCATCAGGTGTAGAGCTTGGCAGAAGGCAAGAGAGAGATCTCTGCTTCGCTCGCTGGTTAAATACAAGCACACATAGCACCACTCATTGAAACAGCTGACGTCAGAGCCACTCATTGAAAAAGGTAACATCTCCCCGTTATCTTAATCCCCATTGTCCTGCCATCCCCTCTCCCTGTCCTGGGAGGTGATGGGAACTCCCCCTCTCGCTTCAGTGGGTAAAGGTGTCGAGTCCGTCTCCACTGCCGCGTCTTGGGAGGTCCATTATCTTTACCCCGGCGCGGGGGATGCTCTGTCCTTTCTAGGTGTGAAGCTCCTTACATATGCTGTCACAAAACATTTCCACTTGTTCTAACATATGTAGATATGGGATATAAGAGTCATATATACCACACTATATAACATATGGGTTTCACTTTCTGAAATGAGTGACAAAAAATATTGAACTTTTTCATGATATTGTGGAGTGTGTAAATGAAGAGGCAGCTTCATGTCAGACGATTTATTACACACTCGCATCTCACAAGCACAGAACAGACTGACTGGTTACAGCAAGCTCTCCTCTCTATATCACAAGTCACCTTCACAAGCTTCAAGGCACTTCCTCATACACAGCACGATATTTATATTACACTTCATTCAACCCCTGCTCACCCTCTTGGGCATTGTTCTCCCATGTGTATTCATTGTCTCTGTCTGAGGTGCGAAATAACCTGACTTCCACACACCCCCCCCCCCCCAGCATCTTAGATAGAACAATAGAATATCAGTCCACATGCTGTTTCGGCTTCAGTCTCTTCCCATATCTGCTGTAACTGTGTTTTTGTTATGACCCGAGCGCCGGTTCTGATCGCGCTCGGGCTAAGTTATGTTTCGCTGCCGGCCTTGACAGTTGTGGGCTGTATTCCGGCCTCACCGGGCTCTTATTGTGAAAGTGCTCGGTGGGGCTTCCGCCTGTCAACGGTCGGTCAGCTGTTTGTAATTATCGTCGTTAGTGCTTCGCCTTCTTAAGCCCGGCACTGGCGGCGGTAAGACGCAGCAGTGTCAGTCGTTCTTCGTCTGAGCTACGGATGTTTTGGACTGTTACCTACCTCGTCTGCCTGTGGTTGACCGTTGCTTCCCCAGGACCAGTAAGTGAGCTGTTAGCCTTACCCCTCCCGGTGTGAGTAGACCTCTGTGTGTCTCTGCCTCAGTAGCCTGTGTAGTCATTACCCAACAACCTTGCCTGTGTATGACCGTCTCTTCCTATGGACCTGTATGAGAGCTGTTTAGCCTTACGCCTCCGGATGTGTGTAGACTTATGTGTCATTGCCCCTGCATCTTGTGTTGTTACTTTTTCACCGTAATAAAACTCACTGAAAACTCACTGGTGACTGTGTGGCGTCTTATGGTGGCTCGCAAGAGCCACCGCATGACAGTTTTACTGCCTCCGTGGCGCTGCTGTGCCGGTGGGGGGCTGCTGGGAGTGTGTCCGACTGCGGGTGAGCCGTGGTGGTGGTGGTGGGGGGGGGGTTCGCTCTGTCCGTGTGGCTGCTCTGATGAATCGTTCCCCTGGGGAGTTCTCCGTGGGGGTCTTCCACGCCAAGGGGCCCTAGCCAACAGCACTTGCTCATTCGCCACTACAAAGGCGGGTTTGAGTCTGTCTATGCCAATTTTCTCCCGTCTACCCCCCAAGTCTAGCACAAAATGCTTATCCCTTGTTTCCAACACTCTGAACGGTCCATCATAGGGTTGGCGCAATGGAGGGCGGTGGGCGTCGTGTCTGACGAACATGAACTCCGCGTTCTTCAAAGTTTTAGGCACGAAAACACGCGAAAAACAGTGGTTGGCTGGGCCCGGCAGCATGCCTGTGTTTGCGCTACGCTGCAAAAGCTGAGACGGGCAGCTGTCCGGCGCGGGATTATCTGGCAGAAATTCCCCGGGCAGCCGTAGGGGCTGCGCAAAAACCAGCTCTGCCGGAGAAGCTTCCAGATTCTCTTTTGGCGCGGAGGGCAACTCCAATAAAACCCATGGCAACCTGTCCACCCAATTTGCATCCGTCAGTGAAGCCCTGAGTGCTGCTTTCAGTGACCTATGAAAACGCTCGCATAACCCATTGGCCTGTGGGTTGTATACGGTTGTGCGATGAATTGTAACACCCAGGCTGCGGGCCATCGCGGACCAGAGTTTGGAAACAAATTGAGGGCTCCTGTCGGACATAATGTCCGACGGGACTCCAAAACGCACCACCCATGCAGTTAAAAAAGCGCGTGCTACGTCTGCGGACGTGGTTGCCGCCAGTGGGACTGCTTCTGGCCAGCGCGTGGTGCGGTCCATGCTTGTCAGGAGGTGCATGCACCCCTGTGATGGCGGGAGGGGGCCCATTAGGTCCACGTGAACATGGTCGAACCTCTTAGCCGGTACCCGAAACGGCTCCAAGGGAGCCTTCGTGTGTCTGTGTACCTTGGCTCGTTGGCACGCCACGCAGGCTGCTGCCCACTCTTTTACTTGTTTGCGTAGGCTCGGCCACACAAACTTCTCTCCCACCATTTTGACCGACGCGCGCACTCCTGGGTGCGCCAGAGTGTGAACCGACTCAAACATGCGGCGGCACCACGTGACCGGGACCACCGGACGCGGGCGTCCCGTGGAGACATCGCAGATTACGGGGGGCATGCTGTCTTGCAGCACCCTGCTGTCCAGCCTTAACCCTGTTGGTCCAGACTGGAGCGCGCGCACATCTGCATCGCTAATCTGCTCCGCGGCCATGGCTGCGTAATCTATCCCCACATAGACTGGGGCCACCATGGCGCGCGAGAGGCAGCCACCACCACATTCAGTTTACCCGACACATGCTGAATATTGGTAGTAAACTCTGAGATCGCGGCCAGCTGTCTATGCTGCCAGACCGACCACGGTTCTGAAACCCTGGCCATCGCGAATGTTAGTGGCTTGTGATCCACGAACGCGGTGAAGCTGCGCCCTTCCAGCCAGAACTGGAAGTGGCATATGGCCATGTGGAGAGCCAGCAACTCCCTGTCGAACGCGTTGTATTTACGTTCGCTGTCGCACAAAGTTATGCTGAAAAAAGCGAGTGGCTGCCAAGCTCCGGCGACGCGCTGCTCTACGACAGCCCCTATGGCCACGTTTGAAGCATCGGTGGTGAGCGCTATCCGGGCCGCCGGGTACGGGTGCACCAGCAGTGCGGCGTTTGCCAGGGCTGCTTTAACCTCCGAGAACGCCTGCTCTCGCTCCGGGGTCCATTCGACCCTATCCGCGGGTTTCTGTCTCTTGAACGCGGCGTACAATGGTTGCATGAGCTGCGCCGCGCGGGAAAGGAAACGGTTGTAAAAGTTCACCATCCCCAAAAATTCCTGCAGCGCCCTGACCGTCTGAGGCTGGGGAAAATCCGCCACGGCGCGCACTTTGTCAGGCAGCGGGATCACTCCTTCCGGAGAGATGCAGTGCCCCAAAAAAATCAATCTCCGTCACGCCAAACTGGCATTTCGCCGGGTTGATTATTAACCCGTGCTCCTCCAACCTCCGGAAAACCATCCTGAGGTGGGTTTCGTGTTCGTCTTCAGACGCACTGGCTACCAGGATATCGTCCAGGTAGACGAACACAAACGGGAGATCGCGCAGCACTGCATCCATCATGCGCTGGAACGTCTGTGCCGCGCCTTTTAACCCGAATGGCATGCGCAGGAACTCGAATAGACCGAACGGAGTTATTACCGCTGTTTTGGGTATGTCCTCAGCGCGCACTGGGACTTGATGGTAACCACGGACCAGGTCTATTTTGGAAAAAACGCGTGCTCCGGCGAGGTGGACGGAAAAATCCTGTATGTGGGGAATCAGGTAGCGGTCATGTGCTGTGGCGTTGTTCAACCTGTGGAAATCACCGCACGGTCGCCACGATCCCTCAGCCTTAGGGACCATGTGTAGCTGGGATGCCCATGAGCTGTTCGAACGCCTGATGATGCCCAACCTTTCCAGGTTGGCGAACTCCTCGCGCGCTATGGCCAGTTTAGCTGCGTCCAAGCGCCGAGGTCTTGCAAAAGCGGGCGGCCTGGTGGTGGTGATAAAGTGCTCCACCCCGTGTTTAACGATGGCCACCGAAAACGTCGGGACCGTGAGTGCTGGGAACTGAGTGAGCAGTGCGTGGAACTTACCGCCTGGAGCTGTGACGTTGGCTTGTGCTGTTGGCTGGGTCGCTCGAGCTATACAGGGGAGAGAGTCAAAGGACAGTGCATTAACCAGGCGCCTGTTGGCAACATCAACCAGTAAACCATGTGCACACAGAAAATCAGCCCCCAGGATATGGTAATTCAGTGCTGCTACGACAAAAGTCCACTCGTATGTACGGCCGTGTAGAGATAAGATCAGTGTCCTCTCACCAAAGGTCTTAATTTCTGAGCCGTTTGCTGCCAACATCATGGGGCTGCTAGGTCCTGCCAGCCGGTCGGCGTAGATCGGCAGGATGAAGCTCTTCTGGGCTCCGGTGTCCACAAGGAAACGCCTCCCCGAGCGCGCGTCCGTCAAGTAGAGCAGCTTGTTCTCTTCACCGAGGGTCGCAGCTGCTACTGACCGCCGGCCTCGGTGTTTTCCCGAGCACTTGAATTGGCATGGTGGTGCACATCTGCGTGCGTTCTCTCCGAAGCGGCGGTGGTAGAAACAGAGCGTGTCTCTCTGGTGCTCCTTGGCCCCCGTTGCTGCTACCGTCGGTGGCTCCTCGCCTCCTCTGGTCGTCTCGCTGGGCTCCGCCGCTGCCACGTTGACTGTGATTGCCCTGGTGGTGAGGATGATCCGGTCTGCCTCCTGGGCTAGCGCACGGTAGTCACACGCGGCCAGCAACGGCGAATTGGCCAGAACCACTCTCACTACTGTTGGAAGGTTCCGGAGGAAAAGGTGGGCAAATAGAAAGTGCCCGTCGTCCGTGCCCATTAACGCCAGCATCTTCTCCATCAGGTCTACGGCTGACCCATCTCCTAACTCGGTCCGCGCCAGGAGCCTCTCCGCTCTCTCACATTCCGAGAGCGTGTAGCGCTGGGTGAGCACATCCTTGAGCACCTCATATTTGTTGCTGGCTGGTGGCTGATCAAGCAGGCTTGCTACCTGCTGGGCTGTGCGGGAGTCCAGCGCTGCCACCACATGGTAGAACTTGGTGTCATCTGCCGTTACTCCCCGGAAGGCGAACTGGGCCTCGGTGTGGTGGAACCAAGAGCGCGGGTTGTGCTGCCAGAAATCTGGTAGCTTGACTGAAACTGCACACGCGTTGCTGGGGGTTCCAGTCCTGGCTGTCTGTGGAATGGCTGCTGCGTCTCTGGGGCTTCCCGACCGGGCCGGCTACGGGGTTCTCGCCTCATGTTCCATAATACGTCTTGGGTCGCCAGTGTGGAGTGTGTAAATGAAGAGGTTCAGGTTCAGGTTCAGGTTACTTTATTTGTACCCGTAGGTAGATTTGTTTTGCAGTCTGGTGACATCCATATTTACAAGCCACAAATTACATTCAACGTAGACACAAACACAGGCACACATTAAATTGACTATAAACATGATAAAAATATTCAAGGCTACATCAATCAGGGTATAAAAAGACAAAGAGATGGGAGAAAAACCAGAGGTAAGAGAGAAGAGTCATATTAAAAGTTAAAAACTAGTCAAAGAGGTTAAAAACTCAAAGGTCTAAAACCCAATAAAATATTTAGAACCCAAGTAACATCCTACAAAAATAAGTAAATATAAAATGGAGTTAATAAATAGGTACCTAAATTATGTGCAATATATTGTTACAGCTTGTTCAACTCTTTGACAGCAGCAGGAACAAAGCTGTTTTTGTAGCGCTGGGTTTTACTTTTTGGGACAGCAAACCTCCATCTTGAGGGAAGAAGCTGAAAGTTGCAGTGCAAAGGGTGGGAGTCATCATTTAAAATGGAGGTAGCCATCATCTGTACTTGTCTGGTGTACAGGGATGTCAGGCTCAGCTGTGACTCACCAAGCAAACGACTGGACCATCTAACTACCTGATCCAAGGATTTCCTCTGTTTCAGTTTTATCTGACCAAACCATGACACTAAAGAAAAGGATAAAACAGATTTAATAAAAGCCCGATAAAACATTGTCATTATGGTTCGGTCAAGTTGGAAGCGTGCAAGTTTTCTCAAGCAATGCAAATGTTGCTGACCCTTTTTGCACACCCTTTCACAGTTCTCTTCAAAGTTTAAATTACTATCAATAATCGTCCCAAGATATTTGTAGGATTGTACACATTCGGTGGTCTGGCCTTTTAGTACGGTGACTTTGTGCCTGGGAGTTTTCCTCCTAAAGTCAATAATCATGTCTTTAGTTTTTGTCGTATTCAGCTGCAGGTAGGAATCCTCACACCAGTGAACAAAATCATCAACTACTGGGCCGTGGCCACTCTCACCATCCTGGAGGAGACTGACAATAACTGAATCATCAGCATACTTTATAATGTGTCTGTTGTCATGTCTGCTCCGACACATGTTTGTGTACAGGATGAAGAGTAGTGGTGACAACACACACCCCTGAGGAGAGCCAGTAGAAGAGCACTTTAGGTCAGACAATGTACCATTGACCCTTACTCTCTGCATCCTGTTGGTTAAGAAATCCAGAATCCAACCCACCAGATTATTGCTCAAATCAAATTGTTGCAGGAGCCTTTCAACTAAGATATGAGGTTGGATTGATTAAAGGCGGAAGAAAAGTCCACAAATAAAAGCCTGGCGTGTATCCCATTAAAATCCAGATGTTTAAAAAGCATGTTAAACAGAGTGACAGTGGCATCCTCCACTCCTCTGTGAGGCCTATAGGCAAACTGTAGAGGATCCAATGCATGCTCAGTCTGCTTTAGGACCTCACATCTGACCAGTTTTTCAAAAATTTTCATTAAAATTGAAGTCAAAGCAACTGGTCTAAAGTCGTTTACCGTTTTAGGACAGCTGGATTTTGGAACGGGAACAACAACAGCTTCTTTCCAGATCTTAGGCACATGTTGTGTCTGTAAGGACTTATTGAAAATGTAATGAAATATAGGACTCAGTTCATGTGCACAGGACTATACCAAGCACCCACATATATTATCAGGGCTCTGACTTTTGTTCACTTTTACAGCGCAGAACTCCCTTTTAACATCCTGCACCTCAATATTAAAGTGCTGATTGTCTTTGAGTTTCTGTTTCAAATCTTGGGTTTCTGTGCTAAAATCAAAGGAGTCAAAACGACCATAAAAACAATTAAGAGCATTAGCCAGCTCTGTGTCTGAATTAAAACCATCTAAAAACACACGATTACTGCGCTCTGTGCTCTGAAGGCCTGCAATAGTTTTCATAATGGCCCAGGCTGAACCAAGTTTCTTTGTTGCCATCTTGCTTTCCAATTCTGATTTATAATTCTGTTTTGCTCTTAAAATTTCGGACTTCAGCTCTTTTGTGGCAACCTGTAGCTCAGAAACAGACCCCTGTTTAAAGGCAAGTGCTTTCCTCTGTAAGCAGGATTTAACTGATTTTGTAACCCATGGCTTGTTGTTGGGATATATTTTGACACGTTTACGTGGAACGATCTTATTTTTACAGAAAGCCATGTATGAGCATGTGACGTCCACCAAAGAGTCCAAATCATCCCCGCAGGCCAGTGTGAACATCTCCCAGTCTGTACAGTTAAAGCATTCCTGGAGGCTGTGCACTGAATCCTCTGTCCACACATCAGTGTCTCTCGTCTCCACCTTGCCTCTTCTGAGAGCAGTTTTATATGTGGGCAGCAAATGTACACAGATGTGATCTGAGGATCCTACAGGAGGAAGGGGGAGTGATTTATAGGCCCTCTCTATGGCTCCATAGCACAGGTCCAATGTCTTTTTTTGCCTGGTTGGGAAGGAGACATACTGATAAAAGTTTTTAAGTGTCTTCTTTAAAGAAACATGGTTAAAATCCCCAAGAATGAAGTTTGGCGCCTCTGGAGAAATTGATTGCAGCCGCTGGATCACATCAAAGATGGTGCTGGAGGCGGAGTCAGCGTCTGCCCTTGGGTGAATGTACACAGTTGTGATAAAAAGCTGGGGGAACTCGCGAGGCAAATAAAAGGGGCGTAGTGACACAGACAGCAGCTCCACATCGGGTGTACAGATGCGCTCTCTGACCGTGACAGATGTGCAGTATTGCTTATTAATGTATAAACATACGCTGCCCCCCTGACGTTTCCCCGTTACCTCTTTCTGCCGATCCGAGCGCAGTGGGGCTCCAAAGCCGTCAATCCACAGGTCTGCGTCTCGGTCATGCGCATTAAGCCAAGACTCGGTGAAAGCCATGACACAGCAGTTCTTAAAGTCCTTCTGGTAGCGTACATTCCCTTGAATTTCATCCACCTTGTTTCTCAGAGATTGTACATTCCCAAAAATCATAGAAGGAAGAGGAATGTTACCAAACTGACGTCTTCTCAGGTGCAATTTCACGCCGCCACGCTTTCCGCGTTTCCTTCTCCCATCTCTCCCATCTCTCTTTTCACCACTGTGTCCGTCTCTCAAAATAAAGTCCGGCAGTTGCGGCTTAGGCTCAATCACAGCCGCTGCATCAACTGTGTTTAAATGCAGCAACATGTCCCTGGAATAATGTATCCTGCCCGCCATGATGCCGATCGCGTTTACCTCAGAGACAAAGAGCCGGAGGAAAAGTAGCAGCAATGCAAAAAAGGGGAAGAAGTCCATGTTGATGGAACCAGGGAGCTCTTCGCCATACAGTCCACATGAAGAGGCAGCTTCATGTCAGACGATTTATTACACACTCACATCTCAAAAGCACAGAACAGACTAACTGGTTACAGCAAGCACTCCTCTCTATATCACAAGTCACCTTCACAAGTTTCAAGGCACTTCCTCATGCACAGCATGATATTTACACTACACTTCATTCAACCCCCTCTCACCCTCTTGGGCATTGTTCTCCCATGTGTATTCATTGTCTCTGTCTGAGGTGCAAAATAACCTGACTTCCATAATATTCTAATTTTTGGAGATGTTGTGGAGAGAATAACCAGGCCGAACTTTTCCGAGCAGATGAAGCTTTATTCCACTCTCTCTCACATTCTCCAGAATCAGAAAAACTTCCCCCAGGTTGCAGGCACTCTCTTTTATATCACAGCACTAACACTTCTCTGCTACCTGGGGTGCTGCATTAACAAATCACTCCCCACCTTTGATCTGCCACTTCAGTCTGAGGGAAAACTACTGAGTAACTACTGAGTGGGTTCCCCACACCGCCCCACCAGAGTCTCAGACTGAGTCTTAACCCCCATGTCCTTTGGGCTTCAGCCTCCGCCCATAGCTGCTGTAATGAGGGGTCTTCGGCTCCGAGGCTCTGCTATGCCGGTGGGGGGTTCCTGGGGGTGTGTCCGTCTGTGGGGGGACAATGGGGAGGGGGGAAATACCTTCAGCATGTTCATGTGACTGATCTGACAATTCATTTACCTGGGGAGTTCTCCATGGGGTCTTCCGCACCAAGAAGCTCGGGCCAACACCACCTGCTCGTCTGCTAAAACAAAGGTGGGCTTAAGCCTGTCTATACAGATTGTCTCCTGGCGACCCCCCAAGTCTAATACAAAATGTTTGTCCCCGGGTTCCAGTACTCTGAACGGGCCATTGTAAGGCGGGCGCAATGGGGTCCAGTGGGCATTGTGCCTGACAAATATGAACAACACGTCCTTCAAGGTTTTTGCCACAAAAGTGCGTGGAAAACAGTGGTGGGCCGGGCCGGGTAGCGTCCCTGCCTCTGCGCTATGTCTTGAACACAGGGATGGATCGGTGTTCGGTGCGGGGCTATCTGGCAAAAATTCCCCGGGGAGCCATAGCGGCTGGGAAAAAACCAGCTCTGCTGGGGAGGCTGCCAAATCCTCCTTTGGTGCGGAATGCAACCCTAATAGAACCCACGGCAACTAGTCCACCCAATTTGCATCCGTAAGCGAAGTGACCTAATGAAACCCTCGCATAACCCATTGGCCTGTGGGTTGTACACGGTCATGCAATGAATTGAGACGCCCAGGCTCCGGGCCATGGTGGACCAGAGGTCGGAAACAAACTACGGCCCCGATCGGACGTGATGTCCAAAGGAGCGCCGAAACATGCCACCCACGTTGTCAAAAAAGCGCGTGCCACATCTGCGGACGCAGTTGAAGCTAGTGGGACTGCTTCGGGCCAGTGTGTGGTGCGGTCCACCACTGTCAGGAGGTGCGTGAACCCCTGCGATGGCGGGAGGGGGCCCACGAGGTCCACTTGAACGTGGTCAAACCTCTTAGCCGGGATATGGAACGGCTCCAAAGGGGCCTTCGTGTGCCTGTGCACTTTGGCTCGCTGGCATGCTATGCAGGCTGCGGCCCACTCTTTCACCTGTTTGCGCAGGCTCGGCCAGACAAACTTTGCGCCCACCATTTTGACTGATGCGCGCACTCCTGGGTGTGCCAGGGAGTGAACCGACTCAAAAACGTGGCGGCGCCAAGCGCGTGGGACCACCAGTCACGGGCGGCCTGTAGAGACGTCACAGACTAGGGGGGCCCCCCCATGTTGCAGCACTCTGCTCTCCAGCCTTAACCCTGTTGGTCCAGACTGGAGCATGCAAACGTCCGCATCGCCAGTCTGCGCAGCGGCCATGACCGTTTAATCTATCCCCACGTAGACTGGGTCCACTAATGCGCGCGAGAGGCAGTCAGCCACCACGTTGAGTTTACCGGCCACATGTCGAATGTCGGTCGTAAACTCCGAGATCACAGCCAGCTGTCTCTGCTGCTGGGCCGACCATGGTTCCGAAACCTTGGCCATCGCGTATGTAAGTGGCTTGTGGTCCATGAACGCAGTGAAGGTGCGCCCTTCCAGCCAGAACTGAAAGTGGCGTATGGCCAGGTGGAGAGCCAGTAACTCTCTGTCGAACGTGTTGTATTTACGCTCATTGTCGCACAAAGACCTGCTAAAAAAGGTGAGCGGCTGCCAAGAACCGGCGACGCACTGCTCCACGAGTGCCCCTATGGCCACGTCTGGCGCGTCGGTAGTGAGCGCTATCCTAGCCGCTGGGTCTGGGTGCGCCAGTAGTGCGGCGTTTGCCAGAGCTGTTTTAACCTCGGAAAATGCCTGCTCTCACTCAGGAGTTCAGTCGACTCTGTCAGCTGGCTTCCGTTTCTTAAGCGTGGCATACAACGGCTGCATGAGCTGGGCTGCGTGGGGGAGGAAACGATTGTAGAAGTTAACCATCCCCAAAAACTCCTGCAGCACCCTGACCGTCTGAGGCCGGGGAAAATTTGCCACGGCGCGCACCTTGTCCGGCAAGGGTATCACGCCCTCCGGTGAGATGCGGTGGCCCAAAAAATCGATCTCTGTCACCCCAAACTGGCACTTCACTGGGATGATTATTAATCCGTGCTCCTCCAACCTTTGGAAAACTGTCCTGAGGTGGGCTACGTGTTCATCCTCGGACGCGCTGGCCACCAGGATGTCGTCCAGGTAAACGAACACAAACGGCAGATCGCGCAACACCGCATCCATCATGCGTTGGAATGTCTGCGCCATGCCTTTTAGCCCGAAAGGCATACGTAAATCTCAAACAGACCAAACGGGGTTATTACTGCCGTTTTAAGTGTGTCCTCAGTGTGCACCGGGACCTGGTGGTAACCGCGGACCAGGTCTATCTTGGAAAAAATGCGTGCCCCGGTGAGGTGAACAGAAAAATCCTGAATATGAAGGATGGGGTAGCGGTCATGCACTGTGGTGTTGTTTAATCTGCAGAAATCTCCGCAAGGTCGCCACGATCCCTCGGCCTTAGGAACCATATGTAGCGGGGATGCCCATGGGCTGTTTGAGCGCCTGATGATGCCCAACTTTTCCAAGTTGGCAAACTTGCGTCCAGGCGCCGAGGTCGTGCGAAAACGGGCGGCCCCGTAGTAGTAATGAAGTGCTCCACCCCCTGTTTAGTGAAGGTCACTGAATAAGTTGGGACCATGAGTGCTGGGAACTGGTTGAGTTGTGTGTGGAACTTACCCCCTGGAGCAGTGACATTGACTAGTGTTGTGGGCCCGGCTCCTCTAGCTGTACAGGGGAGAGAATCAAAAGACATTGCGTTAATCAGGCGTCTGTTAGCAACATCGACTAGTAGTCCGTGTGCACACAAAAAATCAATGCCTAAAATGGGGAAGCTGCATGTTGCTATGACGAATGTCCATTGGTATGTACGGCCATGCAAGGATACAGTCAGTGTCCTCTCTCCAAAAGTCTTAATGTCTGAGCCTTTTGTGGCCGTCAGCTCGGGGCCGCTAGTTCCCGCCAGCTGGTCTGCGTAGGATGACAGGATGAGGCTCTTTTGGGAGCCGGAGTCCACAAGGAACCGTCTCCCCGAGCATGAGTCTGTCACATAGAGCAGCTTGCTTGCTTCACCGGCAGTCGCAGCTGCTACCGACTGCCGGTCCCGGCATTTCCCGAACGCTTGAATTGGCACGGTGGCACGCATCGGCGTGCGTCTCTCCAAAACGGCGGTGGTAGAAACAGAGCGTGTCTCTCCAGTTCTTCTTGGTCCCTGCTGCAGCCACCATCGCTGGCTCCTCGCCGCCGCTGGCCATCTCGCTGGGTTCCGACGCCGCTGCATTCACTATGAGGGCTCTGGTAGAGAGGATAATCCGATCTGCCTCCTGGGCTAGCGCCCAGTAGTTGCGCGTGGCCAGCAGCGGCGAATTGGCCAGTACCGCTCTGGCCGCTGTCAGGAGGTTCCGGAGGAAAAGGTGGGCAAAGAGAAAATGCCCGTTATCTGTGTCCATCAACGCCAACATCTTCTCCATCAACTCGACCGCCGACCCGTCTCCTAACTCGGAGCGCGTCAGGAGCCTCTCTGCTCTCTCACAGTCCGAGAGTGTGTAGCGCCGGGTCAGCGCGGTTTTGAGAGCACCGTATTTGTTGCGGGCTGGGGGCTGTTGGAGCAGGCTCGCCACCTGCTGAGTTGTGCGTGTGTCCAGCGCTGTGGCCACATAGTAATATCTGGTGTCATCTGCCGTTATTCCCCGGAGCGCAAACTGGGCCTTGGTGTGAAGGAACCAAGACTTCGGGTCGTGTAGCCAAAAGTCTGGGAGTTTGACCAAAATGGTGCACACATTGCTGGCACTTCCTGTCCGAGTCGTCTCCAGGGTGTTCGCCTCGCGTTCCATTGTGCGTCAAGGGTCACCAGTGTGGAGAGAATAACCAGGCCGAACTTTTCCGAGCAGATGAAGCTTTATTCCACTCTCTCTCACATTCTCCAGAATCAGAAAAACTTCCCCCAGGTTGCAGGCACTCTCTTTTATATCACAGCACTAACACTTCTCTGTTACCTGGGGTGCTGCATTAACATATCACTCCCCCACTCCCCACCTTTGATCTGCCACTTCAGTCTGAGGGAAAACTATTGAGTGAGTACTGAGTGGGTTCCCCACACTGTACCTGTATCAGGGACATGCACTTGTGAAAGTCAGTGGTGGGATGTGACAAAAATGCTTTGTTTCCCTGACAAGTGAGCACCCCAGGATCTACTCTGTACAAGTATATTTTCAATCCAGGGATTTATGGTGGAACAGAAACAGCACAACACTTTTCCAGCACTGTTTTGGGAAATCCACAGAATAGGTATGTGGGTCTATTATGAGCCTTTAGAAAATTATATGATTAACTTTATAAATCACTGGTTTGACAATGCACTTGAATATGTTGAGATTTTGGATCCTGGGGTCCTCTTGACCTGTATCCAAAATATAAACACAACATGCTGAGGGAGGTGGACCCCTGGCATGTGGAAACACATTCTAGAAAGAAATTACACACAACTTAATGCACAGCACCAAAGTGCAACACGTACACAAACCAGGACTTTAACCAGGATTAACATATTTCATCGTTTTGCTCTCACAAGCGAATACTTCGGACAAAGCAAGCACGAATCAGCAGAGTTGGCTACTATCTAGCTAGCTACTAGCTAACACTCGTTAGCCAGCACAGCACGGCGTTGTATTGCTCAAAAAAAGTGAGCTTACCACCAACAGGATAAATAAGCGAAAAGATGCACAATATCACAAATCACTCACCATCGATGGTTCTCTCACTTTCATCTTCAGCTTGTCCGTAGTCCGGTTCTATGTTGGGCTGCCATCTGTTTCAGTGCGGGTCGCTCCTGTCGCTGTGGATACTATCTGCCACCAAGCACAGAAAACTCTGCACCTTTTCATTGGACCACGGTGTAGATTTCCATGAAACCTGCAACGCCATCTCTATTAATATCGTGTTTACTCGGTGACCGAGTTTATTCCGTGAACTTTTGCAAATGGCTGTTTGGAGATTCTTCAGAAGACGGATGCTTTCATGACGTTACGCCCTGACCAATCAGTGGCCTGCAGTCTGTGGACGTCACATTTTCGGCCCGACAGCGCAGCTGTACCCTGGCCTTGAGTCGGTACTAAAAAAGTACATGGTACCAGGTACCAGGTACTAATGGAAAAGGCTAGAAACTGTGCCGAGTAGAGTAGAGTAGTGCAAGTGGGTACTGGTGGAAAAGGGCCAACAGCCTCTCCAGCGAGTCCTGGGTTTGCCCCGGGGTCTCCTCCCAGTGGGACATGCCTAAAACACCTCAAGTGGGAGGCATCCAGGAGGCATCCTAGTCAGATGCCCATACCACCTCAAGTGGCTCCTTTTCAATGTGGAGGAACAGCGGTTCCATTCTAAGCCTCTCCCAAATGACTGAGCTCCTCACCCTATCTCTGAGGGTGAGTCCAGCGATCCTACGGAAGCTCATTTCAGCCGCTTGTATCTGCGATCTTGTTCTTTTGGTCATTACCCAAAGCTTATGACCATAGGTGAGAGTAGGAACGTAGATTGACTGGTATATCGACAGCTTTGCCTTAGAACTCAGCTCCCTCTTCACCACAACAGGCTGGTACAACGTCTGCATCACTGCAGATGCTGCTTCGATTCATCTGTCAATCTCTCGCTCCATTCTCCCCTCACTCATGAATAAGACCCCAAGATACTTAAACTCCTCCACTTGGGGCAGGAGCCTGTCCCCAACCCAGAGAGGACAATCCACTTTTTTCCGGCTGAGGACCACGGACTCGGACTTGGAGGTATTGATTCTCATCCCAGCCACTTCACACTCAGCGGCAAACCATCCCAGCAAGAACTGTAGGTCATTGCTGGATGAAGCCAGCAGGACAACATCATCTGCAAACAACAGAGATGAGATCCTGTGGTCACCAAGCATGACACCCTCCATTCCCTGGCTGCACCTAGAAATCCTGTCCATAAAAATTATGAACAGGATCGGTGACAAAGGGCAGCCCTGGCGGAGTCCAACTCTCACTGGGAATGAGTCCGATCGAGTGTTGGCAATACAAACCAAACTCTCACAACAGTCGTACAGAGACCGAATAGCTTGCAACAATAAGTCCGACACCCCTTACTCCTGAAGCACCCCCCACAAAAAACCACGAGAGACACAATCGAATGTCTTCTCCAAGTCCACAAAACACATGTAAACTGGTTGGGCAAACTCCCACGAACCCTCGAGGATTCTCGAGAGGGTAAAGAGCTGGTCCAATGTGCCACGGCCAGGATGAAAACCACATTGCTCCTCCTGAATCCGCGGTTCGACCAACGGCTGGATTCTCCTCTTCAGTACCTTGGCATAGACCTTCCCAGGGAGGCTGAGGAGTGTGATCCCTCTAAAGTTGGAGCACACCCTCCGGTCCCCTTTTTTGAAGAGAGGAACTACCTTCCTGGTTTGCCATGTCAAAGGCACTGCCCCGACCTTCACGCAATGTTGCAGAGGCGTGTCAACCATGACAGCCCAACAACATCCAGGGCCTTGAGGTACTCAGGGTGACTCTCGTCCACCCCCGGGGCCCGGCCACCAAAGAGATTTTTAAACACCTTGGCGACCTCAGCTCCTGTGATAGGTGAGTCATCCCCCTCGTCCACAAGCCCTGCTTCCTCTGTGGAAGGCGTATCAGTGGGATTGAGGAGATCCTCAAAGTGTTCCTTCCACTGCCCGACGATATCCCCAGTCGAAGTCAACAGTGTCCCATCCGCACCATACACAGTGTGGACAGGGAGCTGCTTTCCCCTCTTGTGCCGCCGGACAGTTTGCCAGAATCTCTTCTAGGCTGATCGAAAGTCTTGTTCCATGGCCCCACCAAACTCTTCCCATACCCGGGTTTTTGCTTCAGCAACCACCCGAGCTGCACTCCGCTTGGCCTGCCGGTACACCTCAGCTGCTTCGGGAGTCCCACAAGCCAACCAAGCTTGATAGGACTCCTTCAGCTTAATGGCCCCCCTCACCACTGGTGTCCACCACTTCGTTTGGGGGTTGCCTCCACGAGATGTCCCAGCGACCTTGCAGCCGCAGCTCTGGGCTGCTGCTTCAACAATGGAGGTGGAGAACATGGCCCATTCAGACTGCATGTCTCCAGACTCCCTCGGAATGTGGTTGAAGTTCTTCCGAAGGTGGGAGTTGAAGATCTCCCGGACAGGGGCCTCAGCCAGATGTTCCCAGCACACCCTCACTATACGTTTGGGTCTACCAGGTCTGAATGGCATCCTCAGGAGGAGGAGGAGGAGGAGGGTCAGGATAATTGCATCACACAATTCCTTTGTTCTTACCCAATGCAATACGCGCCAGCCCAGTTTCTATGCGAGGTTAAGAAGCTATAAAAACAGAACGCAGAGAAACTGGAGAGGCTTCCACAGGGATTGGCCCCAGCGGCCCACACTGGGGGCCATAGGCTGTACATATATGTTAGAGGGTCAACAAAGATTCTGTGTCGTCCTACGCTTGCGCCTCGCCTCCACATCCTTCCCTTTTACCCTCTACAATGTAAAAAAATGAGACCAAGATAAATCATTTCAAAACATTTTCCACCATTAATATGACCTATAACCTGTACAACCCAAATGATAAACAAACTGAAATCTTTTAAGTGTTATGGTTCGAGCACCGATCTCATCCGTGCTCGAGCCATGCACCATTCCCGGCCATCTGGCGGCTGTGTGCCCCTTTTGCTCTCCGAGCTTTTATTGTGACAGTGCTCGCAGGGGCTTCCGGCTGTCAAAGCTGTCAGCTGTGTCACATTTCATCTCATCAGCGGCTTCTTACTTAAGAGGGCAGTTGGGAGTGAAATGTGTGGCAGTCTCGTCAAAACTTCCCCAGTGTCAGACGTGAGCGAGCATCCCTCTGTTCATACGCTGACCACTCTACTGCTATGATCGTAAATGTGCTTCTTTGTTGCCCTATGATCGTCTGTATGTAGTGTAGTATGTTTTAGCCCCCCGTGGCTCGTTATTTTGTGTTCCTTTTCTGTTCATCAATAAACCGTGCAAACTCACCGGTGTCTTGTGGCATCTTATGATGGCTCGCGAGGGCCATCCATGACAGTAGACTGCCGCCAGACTGAGATGCCAGTCCCGGTGAGTTTTGCCTAAACTGGACTTTGGTTTTTCCCTGTCTGGGTACCTGTGTGCTGGGAGGTATGTCGTCACGCAGGGGCCGTGCTCGGAGCCTGGGCTACGAGCTGGTGGAGGCCCTGGACTACGTAGACGGGACGATCTTCAGGGCTGGCCTCTACAACACGCCCGGCAATGTACGCTGGCACCTGGACCTTGCTGAGGATATTATTAATCACCTTCCCCACTATTCCAACCACCCGGAAGTTACGGCGAGGAAGGCTGAGATCACTGTGCAGCAGGAGAGACTCCGTGGGCTGGAGGGAAACCCTGGCAGGAAGCCGAAAATGAGGTATCCCCGCTCCTCGCTTCAGGATCCCATTCCTGTCTCCACTCCAGGCCAGGAATTCGTACCGCCCAGGGGTGATCCCCGAGAGAGTGTGTCATCAGTCGGAATTCCCCCGGAGACGCTAAGTCTGACAGCTGTTTCCATCAGGGACCGAGTGGCAGCTGCTCGCTCCGCCGTTCACCCTATGCAGGTGATAAAACATGTGACGGCGGCAGTCAGGCTGGTGGAGAGGAATCCAGCGTTGAAGGACCATCGGAATTCGCCGACCTGCTCGCTTCTGTTTCCACACAGGAGCGGCGCTTCCCGAATCTCTCCTTCGCCTCGCCCTCTGCCGGTAACCGTCATCACACCACTAACTCTAAGCCTCAGCAAGAACCCCATCCGGATCCTGTTCCGGGTCGTCACAAGGACTCTAACTTTCTGACAGCTGCCGCTCCTACGTCTTGTCAGGAGGGAATTCCCACAGCCTCTCTCCCAGGGTCACCTCCTCCTGCTGTTCCGTCAGCTCCTGGTGCCCGGATCGCTTCGGCTGTCATCCCCTCCTCCTCGACGTTATCCTCGGCTCCTGTGAGGGTTATGAGTCCTGCTTCGGCGACGCCCGGCGTGGATCCACCGCGAGCGGCTCCTTCTCGTCCTCCCAGGGGGCCCGCCGTCACCATCCAACGGGGCAAGGGAGAAACAAAGTCCACTGCAGCGGGTTCCATTGGGCCTCCTTGGATCAGGCAAGTAACTGTTCATTCAGTTCCCATATTAGATAAATTGTCTTGCTTGATTCCTGGGGGCGGAGTTTGGGGTTCACAGTCCCCTGAACTCCCTCCACCTGCTGCAGCAAATAGTAATGGACCTGCTACCTCTGTGTCTTCCCCCTCTGAGCGTTCCGCGGTGCCAGACCTACGCCGCCAGACGAGGTGGGAGCCTGCGGCCCTGGATAGCCTGGTTCCAGCCCCGCAGCCACGTCATGGGCAGAGGAGGAGAGCGGACTGCAGTTTGGAGCCTGCGCCGACGATGAAGCATCCCCGGGTCTCCACGGAACAGCGGTCCAACCCAGCAGGTCGAGGAACTCCTGCCACCACGCCATGTGGGTCGTCAGTGTGGACGTCAGCGTTGGAGGTTCCTCAGACTGTGAGGAACATCATGCCGGCTGCGGAGCCCCCCACAGCCGAGTGGGAGCCTGGCGACGACCTTCTTCGTCCTGAGCCTGGATCAACGAAGTCCTGGACAGCGACAGAACTCGAGTGCAGGCAAGTGCTCTATTTTGTCTTCCTTCTATCAATTCTGGAGCATTTTTGCCTGCCTCTCAGGGAGACGAGCCGGGTGCAGCCGTCCGCTGCATCCGAGCCCGTCACACTGGGCTCTGTCGCTACCGGTGATCCTGATCCCGGTTCTTTTCCTTTTCCTGAGCCTTCTCCCAGGGTCATCGGTACGGAGTCGTTCTCGGTCGCTGTGCGGGAGGTTCCGGGTCCAGGGTTGGAGGTCGTTTCTGGTGCTGCGCCGACCCAGTTGGGGTCCATCGCGGGTGCGGCACTGACCCAGTCGGGGTCCATCGTGGGTGCTGCTCCGATCCAATCGGGTTCCGACGTGGGTGCCGATGAGTCCCAATCGGGGTCCATCGCGGTTGCTGCTCCGGCCCAATCGGGGTCCGTCGTGGGTACCACGCTGACCCGATCGGGGTCCAACAGCGGTGCAGCGCCGGTTCGGTCCAAGGTCGGTGAGGGAGCTGCAGATTCTCTGCCACCTGGCGCTAGACTGGCTCATCACCTTCATCATCTTCACCATCATCCTTCCCCCTATTCATCTTCACCGAGGGCTGTTGGGGTTCTCCATGATTGGCTCGGCTCTCCCTCGTTTTTCCCCTTTCCAGGGAGGCCGTCTTCAATTTCTCCCCTGCGGTCCTGGAGGTTAGGTGATGCAGGTCGGCCGCCTGGAGGACTGCCCCGCCTCTTTGGCGTTCTGGGTCGGCAACCCGACAAACTTTCATGTCCGTTCGGCGATCTGGCCCGGCCGCCAGAGGAATTGTGTTTCCTGGCATGGGACTGGGGTAGGCCCGGCCGCCCGAACTGTTCCTTTTCCCCCTGCCAACGACATGGACGCTAGATGCAGGGCGGCCCCCCGAACGATTGGCTTTCATGCCGTGGTGTTAGACTGCCGTCATCCCTGGCGTTATGTTCCTGTTCTCCTGTAACCTTTTGGGATGTGCGGGGGTCTTATGTACAGAATTGTATATGTATGAAGTTGCATTTGTCACCGCTTCCTAGCGGGTGTTTTTTGTTTTTCCCTGAGTGTTAATGTCCATTCGTTGCCTTTACAGTTTGTGTGTATGGATTTAAAACTGCAGGGTTTCAACATTTGTAGTGGGGGGGGTTTTCCTCTCCCCCCTTTCCTTTTTTGGGGGATGATATGTTTTTTCCCTTGAAACTATGTATCTTGGTCGTTGACCCGAGTTTCTGTTCATGGCCGATGGGCTTAGTGTTCCTTATTTGGGTGTATTATCCCGCTTGTGGGTACATTATGGGGTACTTCTGTGTTGTTTTTTTTCTCCTACTGTGTAATTGCCTCATTTATTCCTTGTATCCATCTTGGTTTTTCTTTTTTTTTCCTCTCTTGCTGGCTCTCACCCTCCAGGCCTGTGCCCCCATCCGCCCACCCTTGGGGGGGGGGGGGGGGGCTGGGGTGTCATAGGGCACTCGTAGTTCGCCCTTGGGGGGGAGGTACTGTTCTGGTTCGAGCGCTGATCTCGTCCGCGCTCGAGCCATGCACCATTCCCAGCCATCTGGCTGCTGTGTGCCCCTTTTGCTCTCCAAGCTTTTATTGTGACAGCGCTCGGAGGGGCTTCCGGCTGTCAAAGCTGTCAGCTATGTCACATTTCATCTCATCAGCGGCTCCTTACTTAAGAGGGCAGTTGGGAGCGAAATGTGCGGCAGTCTTGTCAAAGACCTGTTCATTGTCGGACGTTAGCGAGCACTCCTTTGTTCGGACGCTGGCCATTATTCCTCTATAATTGTAAGTGTGTTTCCTTGAGTATTCATTTCCCATTGTCATTGTCTGTATTCGGTTGTAGTGTGTTTTAGCCCCTCGTGGCTAGTTATTTTGTCCCTTTTTCTGTTCCTTTAATAAACCGTGCAAACTCACCGGTGACGTGTGGCGTCTTATGATGGCTCGCGAGGGCCATCCATGGCATTAAGGGGAAGAACAAAAAATAAAAAACTTACAATAACCTGTTTGCACAAATATACACACCCTTAAACTAATACTTTGCTGCAGCACCTTTGGCTTTTATTACAGCACTCAGTCTTTTTGGGTAGGAGTCTGTCAGTGTGGCACATCTTGATGTGGCAATATTTGCCCACTCTTTTTTTGCAAAAATGCTCCAAATGTGTCAGATTGCCAGGGCATCTCCTGTGCACAGCCCTTGTCAGATAACTCCACAGATTTTCGATTGGATTCAGGTCTGGACTCTGGCTGGGCCATTCCAAAACCTTAATCTTCTTCTGGTGAAGCCATTCTTTCGTTGATTTGGATGTGTGCTTTGGGTCTTTGTTGTGCTGAAAGATGAAGTTCCTCTTCATCTTCAGCTTTCTAGCAGAAGCCTAAAGGTTTTGTGCCAACAGTGACTATTATTTGGAATTGTTCATAATTCCCTCCACCTTGACTAAGGCCCCAGTTCCAGCTGAAGAAAAACAGCCCCAAAGCATGATGCTGCCACCACCATGCTTCACTGTAGGTATGGTGCTCTTTTGGTGATGAGCAGTGTTGTGTTTGCGGTAAATATACCTTTTGGAATTATGCATATAAAGTTCAACCTTGGTTTCAATGGACCATAACACATTTTCACACATGAGTTTGGGAGATTTCAAATGCGTTTCTGCAAAATTTAGCCAGGCTTGAATGTTTTTCTTCATAAGATGAGGTTACTGTCTTGCCACCTTAGACAGGAGATTGTTGTCACTTGTACTAAACAGCCAGTACTTGCCAGAAATTCCCGCAGATCCTTCAATGTTACTGTTGACATCTTTGCAGCCTCCTTGACCAGTTTTCTTCTCGTCCTTTCATCAATTTTGGGGGGACATCTAGTTGTTAGTAATGTCACTGTTGTGCCATCCACTTGATGATGACTGTCTTCATTGTGTTCCATGGTATATTTAATGCCTTGGAAATTCTTTTGTACCCTTCTCCTGAATGATACCTTTGAACAGTGAGACCCCTGTGATGCTTTGGAAGCTCTCTGTGGATCATGGCTTGTGCTGCAAGATGTGACTACAAAGATGTCAGGAAAAGCCTACTAGAACAGATGAACTTTATTTGGGGTTAATCAGAGGCACTTTAAATGGTGGCAGGTGTGTGCTGACTCCCATTTAACATGAGTTTGAATGTGATTGGTTAATTCTGAACACAGCCACATCCCCAGTTATAAGAGAGTGTGCAAATTTATGCAATCAGGTTATTGTAAGTTTTTTTTAATTTTTCCCCTTAAAAGATTTGTTTGTTTTTTAATTGGGTTGTACAGGTTATAGGTCACATTAATGGTGGAAAATGTTTTGAAATGATTTATCTTGGTCTCATTTTTTTACATCACAAAAACCTGCATTTGAACAGGGGTGTGTAGACTTTTTATATCCACTGTATATTGAAAAGTTGAAAACTGCTCTCCGTCAGTAAGTATTGGGATCTTAAAAGAAAACGGAGGCGGGATATATTGCACTCGCCTCAGAGTGCTCTTGTTAAATTTGTGTATTGCTATTATTTCTGGAATTTCCTCATTGTGGGAATAATAAAGGCTTATCTTATCCTAGTATAGAACAAATAACCTCCAGTTAACAAGTTTGGTACTTTATCAACTTTTCTATTGATGATGAATTTCTCAACGAGATACAGCAAACATCAATCACAAACAAGGATAACTGTCTCTTGGCTAGTCCCAACTGAGCCCAAACTGGCTGCAGGTTCAAGTAATCACACAACACCAATATACACCTTGCAAAAAGTATTTTGATTTTCCAGCAGACATTACAAAAAATGGTAACACTTTATTTAACAGTACTTGTGTAAAACAGTTAGTGGGGTGTGAAATTACTATAAGTCCCTTTTTTTTAAATGAAAGTACCGTTTTGTTGTACACTGTATTTACAGTGTAGGTATTCTGTAGTCACCATATAAGAACTTTGCAGTTTCCATGTTTGAGACGAGTTTAATTGTTCAAGATAATCTTACGTGTAAGTACTCCCAAATTACCCAGCACTTCTTGGGTTCTAATTTCATAAGTATCTTGAAATTTCCCAGTACTTACAGGGTCCTGGGCTGTGTTAAACAGGTATTTTGCTTATTTATTATTACTCAGAAATTACCTGGTTCCAGTATGACACAGCCTGGAACCTTGTAAGTGCCAGGTATTTTCAGTGTAGTGATCAAATTCGAACCCAAAAAGTACTGGCTAGTTTTGGAGTACTTTCAAGTTTTTATCCCCCGCCGGACGAAGCCCAAAGGGGGATTATGTTGTGGGTCAGTCCATTCTGTCACGATGGCCCTCACGGACCATCACAAGATGCCCCAGTCACCAGTGAGTTGCAGTGATATTTTATTACAGAGAGGGATGAACACACACAGGATACATACAGTGGCAGGGTGACGTCTGAGCCGGGAGCACCCGAAGCGCCAGACGGACAATAGTGAGGGTGAAGTCTTAAGGGAACGTACCTTACAAGACGACAACGTTAACAGGCGGGTTACAGATTCCCAAGTCCGTTAACAATGATGAGCAAGGCAAACAGGAACATAACGAAGCATAACAGGAGCACACCAGAACGTAGCTGAACATAACAGAGACTGCCGCACTGGAGGACATTCACCACCGGTTTTTAACTCGGCCGCTAATGACCCCAATGCAGCGCAGCTGCTCGCCGTGACAGCAGCGCAGCAGCTGACTTTGACAGCAGGGAGCTCCCCTGGGCGCCTTCACAATAAAAGCCCGAGGAGCTGAAAGAATCCTCTGCTGCCAAAGCCAGGGAAATAAGATATGAGGCCCGAGTGTGGCCAGAACCGACACTCAGGTCATGACAGTACCTCCCCCCCAAGGCCGAGCTCTGAGCGGCCCGAGTAACACCCAAGCCCCCCACCCCCACCCCCCTAGGGTGGGTGGATGGGGCGCTGGCAGGAGGGAGAGAGACAAACAACGAGCAAGCAAATGATGAAACCAACAAGGCTATAAAGGTAGGAGAAAAAAACCATAATCCCAAAAATGTGGGTAACCAGAATAAAGTCAAAATAGGCAATATACCTTTTGGCAAATACAAAGTGACATAAGGTGGAGGAAAAAACCACCGAACTCAGAAACAACATAGTGAGTAACAAAAACACAAATCAATCCCCCTCCCCCCCGCACACCCCAACAGTCCCACAGATGAGATCAGAAACCTGGGGAGCGTGCAGTCCTGACCCGGAGGGATGGGGGCAAAAGGTTCGGGGGGTCGTCCGGCATCAAAAAGCCACAGAACAGGGAGGGGAAAAAAGGACAGTTCGGGCGGCCTACCCCAGTCCCATGCTCGGGAGTGGAGAGTTTCAGGCGGCCGGAGCAGGTCGCCGCACAGGAAGACAAAAAGGTCGGGGGGCCAGCCCAGAGAACCAAACCAACGAGACAGTCCTTCAGGCGGCCGCCCCGCAACACCAGCCCACCAGAACCATTGGGACGAAGCAGCCGGCGGTCCCGCTGAAAAGGGGAGAGACGAGGGGGAACCAGGCGGAGCGTTCGGGACCCCAACGGCCCCAGGTGGAGATGGGTAGCGCTCCTCAGGGAGATGAGGAGGATGATGGCGGAGATGAGGGTGACGAGGGAAACGAGCCTGTCCAGCATCTGGTGGCCGGGGGTCTGCCGCTCCCTCACCGAATCTAGGACCTGCTGGTGCAGCACCCACGGTGGACCCCGATTGGGCCTCCGGAACCAAACCCACGGTGGACCCCGATTGGGCCTCCGGAACCAAACCCACGGTGGACCCCGATTGGGCCGGCGAGGCACTCCCGGTGGACCCCAACTGGACCAGAACAGCACTCCCAGTGGACCCGGTCGGCGTGGCACCAGACTCGACCTCCAACCCCGAAACCGGAACCTCTGGCGCAGCTGGCGAGAGCAGCCCCTCGCCGGCGACCCTGGGAGAAGACTCACAAAAGAGAGAAAACCCGGGATCAGGATCACCGGCAGCGCCAGAACCCGGCGAGATAAGCTCGGACGCAGCGGGCGGCTGCACCCGGCTCATCTCCCCTTGAGACAGGCAAAAGTGCTCTAAAAGGTGAAGAAGAAAGATAAAACAGAGCACTTGCCTGAGCTCGGGTTCTGACGTCGTCCAGGACTGCGATGATCCGGGCTCAGAAGTCAGGGGGTCGTCCTCAGGCTCCCACTCAGCTGCGTCGGGCTCCGCAGCTGGCATGATGGTGCGTGCAGCTAGAGAGTCCTCCGGTACCGATGTCCACGCCGGTGGCCCGCACGGCGTGGTGGCAGGAGAATCTCGACCTGCTGGACCGGACCGCTCCTCCATGGAACCCCGGGGACGCTTCTTCATCGGCGATGACTCCACACTGCAGTCCGCTCTCCTCCTCCGCCCATGGCGTGGCTGCGGAACCGGAACCAGGCTCTCCAGAACCGCAGGCCCCCTCCTCATCCAGCAACGTTGGTCTGACGTCGAGGACCGCTCAGCGGAGGGAGACACAGAGGAAGCAGGGTTAATACTTTTATCCACAGCAGGTGGAGGGAGCTCGGGGGGCTGCATACCCCGAACTCCACCCCCAGGAGTCAGACAAGGCAAAACAATATCTAAAGGAGAGAAATTATCATGCACTTGCCTTTCCCCTGAGGGTAAGATGGTTCCCGCTGTGGGGAACGTTGTTCCTTCCTTTCCCCGCTGGATGGCGACAGAGGGCCCTCTGGGAAGACGAGATGAGGCCACTCGAGGCGGATCCGGGATGGGGCTCGCCGAAACGGAGCTCCCGCGACACACAGCAGCCAGGATAGGCGACGAGGAGGAGGGGGCGACAGCCGGGGTCAGTGGGGCATGGAGCGCTGACGGGACAGCAGGCGAGGGCCCGGGAGAAGACGAGGCTGCGGGAATTCCCCTGTGACGAGGCACAGAACTGACAGCTGTATGGGGGGTTGAGCCCTTGCGGCGACCCGGAACAGCATCTAGACGGGGTTCTAGCCGAAGTTGGAAGCCGGTGTGACGACGGTTCCTTGTAGGGGGTGAGGCGAAGGTGAGGTTCGGAAATCGCCGTTCCTGAGCAGAAACAGCGGCAAGCAAGTCGGCGAACTCAGGAAACTCACGCAGCGCTGGATTCCTCTCCACCAGTCTAACCGCCGCCACCACATACTTCATACACGCTGGTGGATTCCCAGCGGAGCAAGCAGCAGCCACCCGGTCCCAGATCTTGTCTGCTGTCAGCTGCAGCTTCTCTGGGGGAATCCCGAGTGACGACATGCCCGCTGGGAAAAGACCTCCGGATGGTGCGAACTCCCGGGCCGGAAAGGAGGCAGGAGCGGGATCCCGAAGCGAGGGGCGACGTCTCCTCCGCTTCGGCTTCCTGCCAGGATTTCCCTCCAGCCCACGGAGTATCTCACGCTGGGCGGCGATGTCATCTCTCCTCACGCTTACCTCTGGATGATTAGTGAAGCGGGGAAGAGAATCCAGAATTTCCTCGGCTAGGTCCAGGTACCGGGGCACTTCGCTGTTGAAGTCGAGGAGGGAGGCGGCGACAAGGACTTCGTCCACGCGCTCGAGGGTGTCAGCGAGAACAGCGTCCTGCCTCCGAACACGAGACCTCCACGATGGCATGCTTCAACACGGCACCCAGACAGGTAGGAACAAACAGTCCACTACTGCAAACTACACGGTGAATGACGTCTCAAACAATGCCTCCTCTCCGGGCGTTACGCGGCAGTCTACTGTCACGATGGCCCTCACGGACCATCACAAGACGCCTCAGTCACCAGTGAGTTTGCAGTGATAATTTATTACAGAGAGGGATGAACACACACAGGATACATACAGTGGCAGGGTGACGTCTGAGCCGGGAGCACCCGAAGCGCCAGACGGACAATAGTGAGGGTGAAGTCTTAAGGGAACGTACCTTACAAGACGACAACGTTAACAGGCGGGTTACAGATTCCTAAGTCCGTTAACAATGATGAGCAAGGCAAACAGGAGCATAACGAAGCATAACAGGAGCACACCAGAACGTAGCTGAACATAACAGAGACTGCCGCACTGGAGGACATTCACCACCGGCTTTTAACTCGGCCGCTAATGACCCCAATGCGGCGCAGCTGCTCGCCGTGACAGCAGCGCAGCAGCTGACTTTCACAGCAGGGAGCTCCCCCGGGCGCCTTCACAATAAAAGCCCGAGGAGCTGAAAGAATCCTCTGCTGCCAAAGCCAGGGAAATAAGATATGAGGCCCGAGTGTGGCCAGAACCGACACTCGGGTCATGACACATTCGGCCGTCTGTCTGTCTCACTTTTGTGAAATCAACTCCTCCTATAGTTTTGTTCTGATTGTTTTGAAATTTGTTAACATGGTTTGATATACACTGAGGATTTGACTCTTATCGGATGACCTTGAGGTCAAAAGTCAGAGGTCACTACTAAAAGAAATGATGTATGCTTTTCAAACTGATACAGTAGGTGTATCTAATGCACACCTTGGATGATTTACACCTTGACCTAACTATAGGTTTGAGTTCAGGGGGTCAAAGTTAACATTGCAGTTGCACTATGGAAAATGCTACATTTACTATTACTATAAAACGAGTAAAGCTAGAGCCACCAAACCTGGTATACAGGTTCACCTTGGAATCCTGACCTATGACTATGGGTTTGAGGTCAAAAGGTCAAAGGTTAACGTTACCATTCCCTATGTCTTATTACTGGACAATGAGTTTAAGTTTAATGTTTATTTGAAAGGGACATTACATACTATCCATCCATCCATCCATCCATCTTCTACCGCTTTTCCAGAGGTCCGGGTCGCAGAGGCAGCAGTTCAAGCAGAGAAGCCCAGACTTCCCTCTCCCCAGCCACCTGCTCCAGCTCTTCAGAGAGGATACCAAGGCGTTCCCAGACCAGCTGGGAGACATAGTCTCTCCACCGAGTCCTGGGTCTGCCCCAGGGTCTCCTACCAGTGGAACGTGCCTGAAACACCTCAAGAGGGAGGCGTCCAGGAGGCATCCTAATCAGATGCCCATACCACCTCAACTGACTCCTTTCAATGTGGAGGAGCAGCGGTTCTACTCTGGGCCTCTCCCGGATGACTGAGCTCCTCACCCTATCTCTGAGGGTGAGTCCAGCAATCCTACGGAGAAAGCTCATTTCAGTTGCTTGTATCCGCGATCTTGTTCTTTCGGTCATTACCCAAAGCTCGTGACCATAGGTGAGAGTAGGAACGTAGATTGACTGGTAAATCGACAGCTTTGCCTTAGAACTAAGCTCCCTCTTCACCACAACAGACCGGTACAACGTCCGCATCACTGCAGATGCTGCTCCAATCCGTCTGTCAATCTCTTGCTCCATTTTCCCCTCACTTGTGAACAAGACCCCAAGATACGTAAACTCCTCCACTTGGGGCAGGAGCCTGTCCCCAACCCAGAGAGGACAATCCACCTTTTTCCGGCTGAGGACCATGGACTCGGACTTGGAGGTGCTGATTCTCATTCCAGCCGCTTCACACTGAGTGGCAAACCGTCCCAGCAAGAGCTGTAGGTCATTGCTGGATGAAGCCAACAGGCCAACATCATCTGCAAACAACAGAGATGAGATCCTGTGGTCACCAAGCATGACACCCTCCATTCCCTGGCTGCACCTAGAAATCCTGTCCATAAAAATTATGAACAGGATCGGTGACAAAGGGCAGCCCTGGCGGAGTCCAACTGTCACTGGGAATGACTCCGACCGAGCGTTGGCAATACTAACCAAACTCTCACAACAGTCGTACAGAGACCAAATAGCTCGTAACAACAAGCCCGATACCCCATACTCCCGAAGCACCCCACACAAAAAAACACGAGGGACGCGGTCAAATGCCTTCTCCAAGTCCACTAAACACATGCAAACTGGTTGGGCAAACTCCCAAGAACCCTCAAGAATTCTCGAGAGGGTAAAGAGCTGGTCCGATGTGCCACGGCCAGGACAAAAACCACATTGCTCCTCCTGAATCCAAGGTTCGATCAACGGCCGGACTCTCCTCTCCAGTACCTTGGCATAGACCTTCCCAGGGAGGCTGAGGAGTGTGATCCCTCTAAAGTTGGAGCACACCCTCCGGTCCCCTTTTTTGAAGAGAGGAACCACCACCCCGGTTTGCCATGCCAAAGGCACTGCCCCCGACCTCCACGCAATGTTGCAGAGGCGTGTCAACCATGACAGCCCAACAACATCCAGGGCCTTGAGGTACTCAGGGCGAATCTCGTCCACCCCCGGGGCCCAGCCACCAAGGAGATTTTTAACCACCTTGGCGACCTCAGCCCCTGTGATAGGCGAGTCATCCCCCTCGTCCCCAAACCCTGCTTCCTCTGTGGAAGGCGTATCAGTGGGATTGAGGAGATCCTCGAAGTATTCCTTCCACTGCTCAACGACATCCCCAGTCGAAGTCAACAGTGTCCCATCCGCACCATACACAGTGTGGACAGGGAGCTGCTTTCCCCTCCTGAGTTGCCGGACAGTTTGCCAGAATTTCTTCGAGGCCGACCGAAAGTCTTGTTCCATGGCCTCACCGAACTCCTCCCATACCCGGGTTTTTGCTTCAGCAACCACCCGAGCTGCACTCTGCTTGGCCTGCCGGTACACCTCAGCTGCTTCGGGAGTCCCACACGCCATCCAAGCTTGATAGGACTCCTTCAGCTTAATGGCCCCCCTCACCACTGGTGTCCACCACTTGGTTCGGGGGTTGCCACCACGAGATGCACCGACCATCTTGCGGCTGCAGCTCTGGGCCGCTGCTTCAACAACAGAGGTGAAGAACATGGCCCATTCAGACTCCATGTCTCCAGACTCCCTCGGAATATGGTTGAAGTTCTTCCGGAGGTGGGAGTTGAAGACCTCCCGGACAGGGGCCTCAGCCAGACGTTCCCAGCACACCCTCACTATACGTTTGGGTCTACCAGGTCTGAATGGCTTCCTCCCCTACCATCAGATCCAACTCACCACCAGGTGGTGATCAGTTGACAGCTTTGCACCTCTCTTTACCCGGGTGTCCAAGACATACGGTCGCAGGTCTGATGACACGATAACAAAATCGATCATCGACCTGCGACCTAGGGTGTCCTGGTGCCAGGTGCACATATGGACACCCTTATGCTTGAACATGGTGTTCGTTATGGACAAACTGTGGTCAGCACAGAAGTCCAATAACTGAATACCACTCGGGTTCAGATCGGGCAGCCCGTTCCTCCCAATCACCCCCCTCCAGGTTTCACTGTCGTTGCCCACGTGCGCATTGAAGTCCCCCAGTAGGACAATGGAGTCTCCAAGAGGAGCACCCTCCAGCACCCCAGTCACAGACTCCAACAAGGGTGGGTACTCTGAAACATCATTTGGTGCATAGGCACAAATGATGGTCAGGACCCGTTTCCCAACCCGAAGGCACATGGAAGCAACCCTTTCGTCCCCCGGGGAAAACTCCAATATAGAGGCAGCAAGGTGGGGGGATACAAGAATACCCACCCCTGCTCATCGCCTCTCACCCGGGGCAACTCCAGAAAAGGCCAAGCTCCATCCTCTCTCCAGGAGACTGGTTCCGGAAACGGAGCTGTGTGTTGAGGTGAGGCCGACTATATCTAGCCGGTATCTCTCAACCTCGTACACCAGCTCAGGCTCCTTCCCCACCAGAGAGGTGACATTCCACGTACCAAAAGCCAGTTTAGAAAGCTTGGGATCAGTCCGCCAAGGTCTCTGCCTTTGACCTCCACCTAATCCACATAGCACCAGACCCCCATGATCCCTCCTGCAGGTGGTGAACCCACTGGAGGGCGGACCCATGTAACTCCTTCGGGCTGAGCCCGGCCGGGTCCCATGGGTGGAAACCCGGCCACCAGACGCTAGCCTTCAAGCCCCTCCCCCAGGCCTGGCTCCAGGGTGGGGCCCCGGTAACCCCATACCGGGCGGGGTACACTGAATCCTTGATCTAGAATTTATCATGAGAGTCTGTTGGATCGTTCTTAGTCTGGCCCTTCACCCAGGACCAGTTTGTCTTGGGTGACCCTATCAGAGGTAAATTGCCCTGGACAACATAGCTCCTGGGATCACTGGGGCACGCAAACCCCCCCACCACGATAAGGTGACGATCCATGAGGGGGCATTACATACTAATGAACATTAATACAAATGTAGGTATGCCAGATTTAGCAATACTGCTAATTTGCATCTATAGTCCCCCGGCAGGTCATAAAAACACACAAACAGGCAATCATACACAAGCAGAACAATTGCACTGAAACTGTACAAAGTGGATATGCTAAAGTGCAAGAGTTAAGGTGTTACAAAACAAAACATTCAAATGTCACACGAGTGAAGTGCTGTGCATGCGTACACACACATGCACCCAGGCACCTCACAGCAACAGCAAACAGCAACAGACAAGAGGCAGGGCATATGCGTGTGATGCGCAGGCACACACACACACACGCACACACACACACACACACACACACACACACACACACACATATATACTGTATATATATATATATATATATATATATATATATATATATATATACTGTATGTATATAAATGCTTATGCCTCAGAGAAACCACTAGTTATGGGTACAGTTTTGGTTGTTTAAAAGCCAATTTTTTCAATGCGTCTTAAAAGTGTTCAGTGTGGTACGTTCTCTGATTGCAGGTGGTATGTTATTCCAGATCTTGGTGCCCCTCACTGATAGCACAGATTGAGCAAATGTGGTGCGTCTGTGGGGGACCTCACAGTCTCCTCTCGTGATCGCTATGGTGGTTGTACCGGTAACAGTTCTCAGTTTAACATATTCTCCCAGGGGTGGTGGTGGAGGGTGGAGTAAAGCTAGGATCACCAAACTTGGTACACACTTTCACCCTGTGACCCTGAAGTGTGACTATGGTTTTGGGATTGCAAGGTCAGAGGTCAACATCATAATGGCTTATAAATTATATCTCAACAACAAAGAAAGCTAGGGTCACCAAACCTCGTACACAGGTTCACTCTGAGACCATGACTTCTGACTTCAGGTTTGGGATCAAAAGGTCAAAGGTCAACATTGACAATCCCTATGCTCTCTTACTATAGAACATGTAAAGCTCTCTAGGGTCACCGTACTTGCTACACAGGTTCACCTTGGGATCCTGCCCTATAACTATGGGTTGTATACTTTGGTGTATATTCATGGTTGATGGGTTTATCATAATTTGGTTCTGCCACAGTAATTATATTGAAAAGTTGAAAACTGTTCTCCTTCAGTAAGTATTGGGACCTTCAAAGAAAATGGAGGTGGGGGGATATTGCACTTGCCTCAAAGTGTTCTTATGTGGCACACATACGTATATGCACATATGTATATGATTGTATGATTCATACGTATACCACCTTAGGCTTCACATCTGAGACGGAACAAAGGACTGAGCCGTTCTGGAGATAACACGAGGGTGTGAAAGTTTAGTCTTTGGCATGCAAAGAGATAGCCTTGGGGGATTTCTCCCAGCGGCCAGAGATTGGGAGGTGGAGTGAGTTAAGATCGGGGGGAAGTTACATTGTGACTGGGATTAAGTACCATGTGACTGTATGTTTGATGTCCTGGGTATAAAAGGGACAGATGTGGGGAGATTCACTCTCTTTTTCTGTGTTTGGGAGATGTTGGAGAATGTGAATAAAACTGACTTGAGAAATAAACTCAGCCTCGTCCTTCACCATTCCCCACACTGGTGACCCTTAGACGTATTATGAGCTGAAGCAATTCTCCCGGCCAGACTCGTCAGGAACCAGCCAAATGGATGCAGCCACAGTTCAGCTACCGGACTTCTGGCAGAACAATCCGCGCTCCTGGTTTAGCGTGGTCGAGGCGCAGTTCAACCTCCGGAGGATTTCGGTAGACGCCACAAAGTTCTACCATGTGGTTGCAAAGCTGGACAACCACACAGCCCAGCGAGTGGAGAGCCTGATCAACCACCCACCGGACAGCGACAAGTATAGCACGTTGAAGGCTGCACTCATCCGTTACTTCACCCCCTCGGTGGAGGAGCGAGCAGAAGGGCTCCTGGCGCTGACTGAATTTGAGAGCGACAGACCTGCAGACCTGATGGGGAAGATGTTGAGGCTGAGAGACTCTGAAGATGATAACTTCATCTTCACCCACCTTTTCCTCAGGACCCTACCGTCAGCGGTGAGAGTGACCCTGGCCAGTTCACCACTGTTGGCCCGGCGAGACTACCACGAGCTGGGCCAGGAGGCGCAACGACTCGTCAACGCCAATAAACAGCGCGCGGCTACGGCCGCGGCAGCGGAGCTAGGCACAACGTCCGGAGATGGCAGGGGGCCAGAGGCTGCAGCACCAGACTCACCGACGACGGCGGCGGCAGGGGCCAGGAAACACGGAGCAGACGACGTCCTTTGCTTCTACCATCGCCGTTTCGCAGAGAGGGCACGCAAGTGCATTCCACCGTGCCATTTCAAGCGCTCGGGAAAACACCAAGACCGGGGGTCGGTAGCAGCTGCGGCCCTCAGAGAGGAGAATAAGCTGCTCTACCTGAAGGATGCACGCTCGGGGAGGCATTTCCTCGTGGACACAGGCTCCCAGCCGAGTTTCATCACACCTTCCTACGCTGATCGGCTGGCGCCTTCCAGTGGTCCCCGGGTGTCAGCAGCGAACGGCTCGGCAATTAAGACCTTTGGTGAGAGGACTCTGCTTCTGTCTTTACACGGCCGTGCATTCGAGTGGACTTTCGTCATAGTGGCAGTCAATTTCAACATATTAGGGGCTGAATTTTTGTGCTCACATGGTTTGTTAGTTGACCTTGCTAACAGACGACTGGTTAATGCACTCTCTTTTTATTCTATTCCCTGTACAGCTCGAGTGGCTCCGCCAGCAGCACAAGCCAACGTCACAGCTGCAGGTGGTAAGTTCCACACACTCCTCACTCAGTTTCCAGCACTCACGGTCCCAACATTTTCGGCGACCGTGGCTAAACATGGGGTGGAACATTTTATTACTACCACCGGCCCACCCGTTTTTGCAAAAGCTCGGCGCTTGGATTCAGCTAAACTGACCATAGCGCGCGAGGAGTTCGCCAACCTGGAAAGGTTGGGCATCATCAGGTGTTCGAAAAGCCCATGGGCTTCACCGCTTCACATGGTCCCAAAAGCTGATGGCTCATGGTGACCTTGTGGTGATTTTTGCAGGTTGAACAATGCTACAGCGCACGACTGCTACCCGATCCCGCACATCCAAGATTTTTCAGTTCATTTGGCGGGGGCACGCATTTTTTCTAAAATAGACTTGGTACGCGGTTACCACCAGGTCCCAGTGCGCGCTGAGGACATACCCAAAACAGCAGTAATAACTCCTTTCGGGCTTTTTGAGTTTTTGCGCATGCCGTTTGGGCTTAAAGGCGCGGCGCAGACGTTCCAACGCATGATGGACACGGTTCTGCGCGACCTCCCCTTCATGTTCGTCTACCTGGACGACATATTGGTAGCCAGCGCGTCCGAAGACGAACATGAAAACCACTTCACAGCAGTTTTCCGGAGGTTGGCAGAGCACGGGTTAATAATCAACCCAGCGAAGTGTCAGTTCGGGGTGGCGCAGATTGATTTTTTGGGGCATCGCGTCTCTCCAGAAGGAGCGGTTCCTCTGCCCGACAAAGTGCGCGCAATAACAAATTTTCCCCAGCCTCAAACGGTCAAAGCGTTACAGGAGTTTTTGGGAATGGTGAATTTTTATAACCGTTTCCTCCCCCACGCAGCGCAGCTCATGCAACCATTGTATGCTGCACTAAAAAAACAAAAGCCCACAAACAAAATCGAATGGTCTCCGGAGCGAGAGCGCGCATTCGCGGAAGTCAAAACAGCCCTGGCAAACGCTGTGTTGTTGGCACATCCAGACCCAATGGCCCACATAGCACTCACCACTGACGCGTCAGATGTGGCCATAGGAGTGGTCGTGGAACAGTATGTAGCAGGAGCTTGGCAACCGCTCGCCTTTTTCAGCAGGACCTTGCGCGATAGTGAACGAAAATACAGCGCATTCGACAGGGAGTTGTTAGCTCTCCACTTGGCCATTCGCCACTTCCAGTTTTGGCTGGAGGGACACAATTTCACCGCATTCGTTGATCACAAGCCGCTGACCTTCGCGATGGCCAAGATTTCAGAACCGCGGTCGGGCCGGCAGCAGAGACAGCTGGCCGCGACCTCGGAGTTTACTACCGATATTCAGCATGTAGCGGGTAAACTTAATGTAGTGGCAGACTGCCTCTCGCGCGCCGTGGCGGCTCCAGCCCGCGCAGGGGTAGATTTTGCAGCCATGGCCGCGGATCAGGTTAGCGACGCGGAAGTGCGCGCGGCCCCAGTCCGCGTAGGGATAGATTATGCAGCCATGGCCGCGGATCAGGTTAGCGACACGGACGTGCGCGCGCTCCAGTCTGGACCAACAGGGTTAAGGCTGGAGAACAGGGTGCTGCAAGACGGTATACCCCCCCTAATCTGCGATGTCTCCACTGGGCGACCGCGTCCTGTGGTACCGGCCGCGTGGCGCCGCCGCGTTTTTGACTTGATTCATTCCCTGGCGCACCCGGGAGTGCACGCGTCGGTCAAAATGGTGGGAGAGAAATTTGTATGGCCAAGCCTGCGCAAGCAAGTTAGAGAGTGGGCAGCAGCCTGCACGGCCTGCCAACGAGCCAAGGTGCACAGGCACACAAGAGCTCCTTTGGAGCCGTTTCACATCCCGGCTAAGAGGTTTGATCATGTTCATGTGGACCTCGTAGGCCCCCTCCCGCCATCACAGGGGTGCACACACCTTCTGACAATGGTTGACCGCACCACGCGCTGGCCGGAAGTGGTCCCACTGTCATCAACCACAGCCGAGGAGGTGGCGCGCGCGTTTTTAACAGCATGGGTAGCGCGTTTTGGAGTTCCGTCGGACATTACGTCCGACAGAGGCCCGCAATTTGTTTCCGAACTTTGGTCAGCAATGGCCCGCAGCCTGGGGGTGACGATTCACCGCACACCCGCGTATAATCCGCAGGCTAACGGGTTATGCAAACGTTTCCACAGGTCATTGAAGGCAGCTCTCAGGGCGTCGCTTACGGATACAAATTGGGTGGACAGACTACCATGGGTTTTATTGGGGTTGCGTTCTGCACCTAAAGAGGATTTAGAAGCCTCCCCAGCTGAGCTAGTTTTCGCACAGCCACTTCGGCTGCCCGGGGAATTTCTCCCAGATAATCCGGCGCCAGAGTGCTCCCCAGCTCAGCGGTTACAGAGTAGCACGGGCCCGAGCACGCTACCTGGCCCCGTTCACCACAGTTTTCCGCGTGTTTTTGTGCCTAAGGCTTTAAAAAATGCAGAGTTTGTTTTTGTCAGACATGATGCCCATCGCCCACCTTTACGCCCACCTTATGATGGACCATATAGAGTGCTGGAAACAGGGGATAAGCATTTTTTGCTAGATTTGGGGGGCAGAAAAGAAATGATTGGCATAAACAGGCTCAAACCCGCTTTTGTGGTAGCTGATGAAACTGTGCAGTTGGCTGAGGCTCCTCGGTGCGGCAGACCCCCTAGAGAGCATTCCCCGGAACACCCACAGAGATTGACTAACAGTTCTAATCCTCAGGCAGCAGCTCCACAGCAGGAAGACGCCGCGGGGGTGGTAAAGCCCGCTTACAGCAGATATGGGAGGCAACTGAGGCCCAAGCGACATTTGGACTGATGTGTAGTAATTTTACCATGACTTGCAAACTGTTATTACGTTTGTTCCATCTTAGACGTCTGGGGGGGGGGGGGGGTCATGTGGCACACATATATGCACATATGTATATGATTGTATGATTCATACGTATACCACCTTAGGCTTCACATCTGAGACGGAACAAAGGACTGAGCCGTTCTGGAGATAACACGAGGGTGTGAAAGTTTAGTCTTTGGCATGCAAAGAGATAGCCTTGGGGGATTTCTCCCAGCGGCCAGAGATTGGGAGGTGGAGTGAGTTAAGATCGGGGGGAAGTTACATTGTGACTGGGATTAAGTACCATGTGACTGTATGTTTGATGTCCTGGGTATAAAAGGGACAGATGTGGGGAGAGTCACTCTCTTTTTCTGTGTGTGGAAGATGTTGGAGAATGTGAATAAAACCGACTTGAGAAATAAACTCAGCCTCGTCCTTCACCATTCCCCACACTTATTATTATTATTATTATTATTATTATTATTATTATTATTATTATCCTGTAATTATATTAATTGTATTATCCTGTATTATTGTGTTATGTAATTGTATTATCCTGTAATTTCATAGTACAGTACTTTATTACACACGGGCTGTGTAATAAAGTGCTTCCAAAGAAATGTTTTAAATTGTTTCCATCATCATAAATGAGGGACTTGAGTTTTAAGGTGTTACATGTTTGCAATGAAGGAAACTACCCGTTCGTGCACAAGACGAGATTTGGATTTAAGAAAGAAAGTCAGCTTTATTGGCATTAGACAACAAGCACTGCACAGTAGAATGAAATGGTTACTAATAGCTTTAGTGTGCATGAACATTGGGAGCCGGAGTGGCCGCTGCCATACAAAGCACTGTCATGAAACGGCATGTGGAGATAACCCACACAAGCACAGGAAGAACATGCAAACCCCACACAAAAGGGCTCAGTTTCAGTTAGAAATGGAATCCTCTTGATTTCAGGCAACAAAGACTCTGACCCACTGTGCTGTTGAATATACTGACAAAAAAATCTCAGACCTCAAAATAATCTTTATAAAGAAACATTGCAGGGAAAAGAGTATTTCTCTAATAATTGTAAGTTAACACTAAAATTTGTATTTGGTCAGCAGAATTAAGCCCTTACAAAGAGTTTTCCCATGGGATTCCATTAGATCTACAATTGCATTTTGAGTGTGTACATATTATATTCCATAGAAAGATCAACAGATAGTTCAAAAAATTTTAATGGGGCAGCAATGGTAAAAGTGCACTTTTCCCTTGTCAAGATACTCCATCCATCTGATAGGTGTTGCATATGAAGAGGCTGATTAAACAGTGGAATTACTTGTGGCAAATCCTGCATTAATAGTTCTCCAGAACACAAATGTTTGAATTTTCAGCAATGCAAAAAGATGGACTTTTGGTTTTTGCTACAGACACTGGTGCCTATGAAAAGCAGAGAGAGGCCAGTGGGCTAATTTTATATACAGGTGCATCTCAGTAAATTAGAATATCATCGAAAAGTTCATTTATTGCAGTATTCCATTCAAAAAGTGAAGCTCATACTGTATAGATTCATTACACACACAGTGATATATTTTAAGCATTAGTTTCTTTTCATTTTGATGATTATGGCCTACAGTTAATGAAAACCCAAAATTCAGTCTCTCAAAAAATTAGAATATAACAAAATCAATTTTAAAAAAAGTGGATTTCTTAATAGAAATGTTGGCCTACTGACAGGTAAGTCCATGTACGCGCTCAATACCTGGTCGGGACTCCTTTTGCATCAAAGTAGCGTAGCATGGAAGTGATTAGTCTGTGGCACTGCTGAGGTGTTATGGAAGCCCAGGTTGCTTTAATAGCAGCCTTCAGCTCGTCTGCATTGTTGGGTCTGGTGTCTCTCATCTTCCTCTTGACAATACACCATAGATTCTTGATCAGGTTTAGGTCAGGAGAGTTTGCTGGCCAATCAAGCACAGTGATACCATGGTCTTTAAACCAGGTATTGGCACTTTTGGCAGTGTCAGCAGGTGCCAAATCCTGCTGGAAAATGAAATCAGCATCTCCATAAAGCTTGTCAGCAGAGGGAAGCGTGAAGTGCTCTAAAATTTCCTGGTAGACGGCTGCATGAACTTTGGACTTGATAAAATACAGTGGACCAACACCAGCAGATGACATGGCTCCCCAAATCAGGTGCCAAGTACTGTCATTTGGAAATCAAGTTCCCAGAGTCTGGAGGAAGAGTGGACAGGCACAGGTCCAGTTTGAAGTTTCCACAGTGATGATTTGAAGTTGAAAACTGCTCTTCTTCAGTAATGTATTAGGATCTTCAAAGAAAACGGAGGCAAGGGATATTGCACTCACCTCAGAGTGCTCTTTATCAACAATGTGATGACTTGTGCTGACCATAAATGACTGCAACTTTAGCCTTTTTTGTTTATACTGTAAATGGTAAATGACAATTCACTTATATAGCATTTTTTACTCATCTCTAGATGATCAAAGTGCTTTACAGATCCTGCTATCCACCCATTCACACACTGATGGTGGTGGAGCTGCCATGCACAGGCACTGGCCTGACCCACCAGGAGCAACTGAGGGTTGCTCAAGGCTCTTGCTCAAGGACACTTCAACATGCAGACTGCAGAAAGAGTGAGAATTGAACCACTGATGTTGCGATCAGTCAGCTACAGCTGCCCCTTAAGTTTATAGTTGTATTGTGGAAGATGTGAAAATGACGAGGCAGTGTTCTTTCTCAGAGTCAGCTTTATTCACATCTCCATCATTTAAAAGCAGAGCAAAGAGAGTGAAACAGTCATCTCTCGTCCTTAAATATCAGGGACTTCACACCTCATAAATCACATGTCACACAGACCACCTTGCATAATAAAGACAGTCACAATGCATTTCACCACCTTGCATAATAAAGACAGTCACAATGCATTTCACTCCATTATATCACTTCCACTGTCTCCCATGCATCCTTTAATCGACCCCCCACAGTCTCCAGCCTTGCATAACAAGGCTAAGATTCCTGCCTTTGCTCTGACCTAAAATGCGAGTCACAGAACCGGTCCAACAGGTCCATTGAGTGTTCACCACACAAGCCCCCCCAGCATTTTAGAAACACAGAACAACCAGAAGATAACCACATGCATGCCGTGATAGCATCATTACACATCAGTCCACATGCTGGATAGGCTTCAGCCTCCTGCCGAATCTGCTGAAGCTGGGGTTCACCGTCTCTGCGGAGCTGTCACGCTGGGGGTTTGCCGTCTGGGGGCGGAAACCCTTTGTCAGTCTCCGCGGGTGTTCTGGGGAAACATTACTTTGGGAACCATTACTGTGTGAAACCCTCCGTAGTGGTCTACCTCGCCGCGGGGCCTTTGCCAACAGCACTTCCTCATCTGCCACCACAAAAGCGGGTTTAAGTCTGTCTATGCCAATTTTCTCTTTCCTACCCCCCAAATCTAGCAAAAACTGCTTGTCCCCTGTTTCTAGCACTCTGAATGGTCCGTCGTAAGGCGGTCGCAGCGGGGTTCAATGCGCGTCGTGTCCAACAAAAACAAACTCTGCGTTCTTCAAAGTTTTAGGCACAAAAACGCGCGGAAAACTGTGGTGCGCGGGGCCGGGCAGCGTGCTTGATTCTATGTTACTCCGCAACAGCTGAGACAGGGAGGCGTTTGGCGCAGGGTTATCTGGGAGAAACTCCCCAGGCAGCTGGAGTGGCTGCGCAAACACGAGCTCCGCTGGTGAGGCTTCTAAGTCCTCTTTAGGTGCCGAACGCAACCCCAATAACACCCATGGTAACTTGTCAACCCAATTTGAATCCGTCAGTGATGCTCTGAGAGCCGCTTTTAATGACCTATGAAAACGTTTGCATAACCCGTTAGCCTGCGGATTGTACGCGGTTGTGCAGTGAATTGTGACACCCAGGCTGCGGGCCATTGTTGACCAAAGCTCGGAAACAAATTGAGGGCCTCTGTCGGACGTAATGTCCGACGGAACGCCGAAGCGCGCCACCCAAGCTGTTAAAAACGCGCGCACCACTTTCTCGGCCGTGGTTGATGCCAGCGGGACCACTTCAGGCCAGCGCGTGGTGCGGTCCACCATTGTCAGAAGATGTGTGCACCGCTGTGACAGCGGGAAGGGTCCAACGAGGTCCACATGAACGTGATCGAACCTCTTGGCCGGAATGTGAAACTGTTCCAAAGGAGCCCTCGTGTGCCTGTGTACTTTGGCTTGTTGACATGCCGTGCAGGCTGCTGCCCACTATTTAACCTGTTTGCGGAGGCTCGGCCACACAAATTTCTCTCCCACCATTTTGACCGACGCGCGCACTCCAAGGTGCGCCAAAGAATGAACCGAGTCAAAAACGCGGCAGCGCCACGCGGCCGGTACTACTGGGTGCGGCCGTCCAGTGGAGACATCACAGATTAGGGGGGGCATACCGTCTTGCAGCACCCTGCTCTCCAGCCTTAACCCTGTTGGTCCAGACTGGAGCGCGCGCACATCCGCGTCATTAACCTGCTCCGCGGCCATGGCTGCATAATCTACCCCTACGCTGACTGGAGCCGCCACAGCACGCGAGAGGCAATCCGCCACTACATTGAGTTTGCCCGCCACATGCTGAATATCAGTGGTAAACTCTGATATCGCGGCCAGTTGTCTCTGCTGCCGGCCTGACCACGGTTCGGAGACCTTGGCCATCGCGAATGTTGGCGGTTTGTGATCAACGAACGCGGTGAAAGCACGTCCTTCCAGCCAGAACTGAAAGTGGCGGATGGCCAAATGGAGAGCGAGCAGCTCCCTGTCGAACGCGCTGTATTTACGTTCACTATCGCGCAAGGTCCTGCTGAAAAATGCGAGGGGCTGCCAAACCCCTAGGGGCTACATGTTGCTCCACGACCGCCCCTATGGCCACATCTGACGCGTCAGTGGTGAGCGCTATGCGGGCTGTTGGGTCTGGGTGTGCCAACAACGCAGCCTTTGCCAAGGCTGCTTTCACCTCCGAGAACGCTTGGTCCCGCTCCGGGGACCACTCGATCTTATCCGCGGGTTTCTTTATTTTGAGCGTGGCATAGAGCGGCTGCATGAGTTGCGCCGCGCGGGGGAGAAAACGGTTATAAAAATTCACCATTCCCAAAAACTCCTGCAACGCCCTGACTGTCTGTGGCCGGGGAAAATTTGCCACAGCGCGCACTTTGTCAGGCAGCAGAACTGCTCCTTCGGGGGAGACGCGGTGTCCTAAAAAATCGATCTGCGCCACCCCAAACTGACACTTCGCTGGGTTGATTATTAACCCGTGATCTCCCAACCTTCGGAAAACTGTGGCCAGGTGTTTTTCGTGTTCGTCTTCGGACGCGCTGGCTACTAAAATATCGTCCAGGTAGACGAACACGAAAGGGAGATCGCGAAGCACCGCGTCCATCATGCGTTGGAACGTCTGAGCAGCCCCTTTAAGTCCAAATGGCATGCGTAAAAACTCGAATAAACCAAACGGAGTTATTACCGCTGTTTTGGGTATGTCCTCAGTGCGTACTGGGACTTGGTGGTAACCGCGGACCAAGTCTATTTTAGAAAAAATGCGCGCCCCTGCCAAATGAACTGAAAAATCTTGGATATGTGGGATTGGGTAGCGGTCGTGCGCTGTTTGCTGGCATTGAGAATCCGATGCGCCTCCTGGGCCAGCATGCGGAAGTCCCGCTGGGCCAACAACGGCGAACTGGCCAGGGCCGCTCTCGTGGCTGATGGTAGGGTCCTGAGAAAAATGTGGGTGAAGATGAAGTGGTCATCGTCTGAGCCCTTCAACCTCAGCATGTTCTCCATCAAGTCAATGGGCATGCAATCTCCCAAGTCTTTCAGCACCAGGAGTCTCTCTGCTCTCTCCTCGACTGAGAGAGTGAAGCGCCGGATGAATGCAGCCTTCAACGCGCCGTATTTGTCGCTGGCTGGTGGCTGCTCCAGTAGGCTCTCCACATGCCGAGCCGTGCGGTTATCGAGCTTTGCAACCACATGGTAGAACTTCGTGTCATCTACCGTTATCCTCCAGAGGGTGAACTGTGCCTCAACCAAGTGGAACCAGGAGCGCGGGTTGTCTTGCCAAAAGTCCGGTAGTTGGACCGTAGCAGCATACGCTTGGCCGGGGGCTCCCGATGAGTCTGGGCCCGGGAAATTCTCTTCTTGTTGCATGCTACGTCTTAGGTCACCAGTGTGGAAGATGTGAAAATGACGAGGCAGTGTTCTTTCTCAGAGTCAGCTTTATTCACATCTCCATCATTTAAAAGCAGAGCAAAGAGAGTGAAACAGTCAACTCTCGTTCTTAAATATCAGGGACTTCACACCTCATAAATCACGTCACACAGACCACCTTGCATAATAAAGACAGTCACAATGCATTTCACCACCTTGCATAATAAAGACAGTCACAATGCATTTCACTCCATTATATCACTTCCACTGTCTCCCATGCATCCTTTAATCGACCCCCCACAGTCTCCAGCCTTGCATAACAAGGCTAAGATTCCTGCCTTTGTTCTGACCTAAAATGCGAGTCACAGAACCGGTCCAACAGGTCCATTGAGTGTTCACCACAGTATATTTTTTTTTTCGATTGAAATCATTTTTACAATCACTGTTCTATTCTGGCTTGGTAGATAATTTATAACTCTGTTGTTACTTTATATGGTAAAATTTCAGTTATATTTGACGATATTAGTCATTTGCCTTTTATTTTCTTCAGGAGAGCACTTACACCCTTTATACTGCGGACTTCTCACACAACACAACACACTGCCATCTACAGAAGTTCTCTGATGACTCTGCGATTGTCGGCCTCATCTCCAACGGAGATGAAATTGAGTACAGAGGACTTATCCAGGACTTCGTGGACTGGTGCCATCGGAACTGCCTCCACATCAACGCGAGGAAAACTAAGGAGCTGGTGGTGGACGGCAAGGACAACCCCTCACAGCACCAGTAAACATCCAGGGAACAGACATTGAGATGGTGACATCCTACAAGTACCTGGGTGTTCATCTGAACAATAAACTAGACTGGTCACACAATACCAATGCACTCTACAAGAAGGGACAGCGCAGGCTGTTCCTACTGAGGAGGCTCAGGTCTTTTGGTGTACAAGGGGTGCTCCTGAAGACATTCTACGACACGGTGGTGGCATCAGCCATCACTTTTGGAGTGGTCTGCTGGAGCAGTGGCATTACAGCAGCCGATAGGAAGAGACCAAACAAACTGATCAAGAAAGCTAGCTCTGTCCTGGGGCAACGCCTTGACCCAGTGGAGGAGATCGGAGAGAGAAGGATGGTGGCTAAACTGTCATCTCTGCTGGACTCCGAGTCCCACCCTATGCAGGACATACTGAACGCACTGAGGAGCTCATTTAGCAGTAGACTACATCTTCCTAGGTGCGCGACCGAGAGGTTTCGCAGGTCCTTCCTACCTATGGCTGTCAGACTTTATAACCTAAGCAGGGCTGCTCACAGAGATAGCAAAAAAACCCCAAAAACGTGACGACCTAATAGTATTGAATGCAAAAGACGCAACAGACTTACACAAATGATCCCCTCCAGTATACAGCTAGGACAATATCAGTTGCTACGGAGGGTGACAATATGTATGGGTACATATTCATACTATGTAGGACACAGGTGTCAAACTCATTCCATGGAGGGCCAAGACCCTACAGGTTTTACCTCCACCCAGTGGCTTCAACAGGTGTTTTCTCTGAATTTCTTCCCACTGATTGCTGATCAGTGAAAACACCTGCTGAAGAGACTGGGTGGAAGTAAAACCTGCAGGGTCTTGGCCCTCCATGGAATGAGTTTGACACCCCTGATGTAGGATAACTAAGTAGACGATTATGCTGTTTATTGCATCTAGCTACAATGCTCCGCACTGTGTATATATATTTATGTGTACATATGTATATTCACTGCTCTTATTTTCTTATCTTCAAAATTATTGCTCTGAGTGTTGCTATCCCTGTGCTGTTGCAATCCTGGAATTTCCCCATTGTGGGACTAATAAAGGCTTATCTTATCTTATCTTATAGTTTGTTCAGCAGTCAAAAGAATAAAGTTGATGGTACCTCAGTTAGCTTTCTTGGTTGATATTTTCCTACTTTTTACTTCTTTAGTGACTTCTCTCAGTTGAGTAACTGATGCTGTAATTCTTTGATAAAACCTCCTCCAACAAAGTATTGAGTGTATAAATAGACACTTTTCAGAAGTTGGACATTTCTGTATAGTAGCTCTTTATTTTTGAGTAATGTAGGGAATATTGTCATTATCTGAGATGCTAGATTTCAAATTTTAATAGACTATAAATCATAATAATTGAAATTAAAACAAAAAATAGATAGATTGTGGTCTATATTAATCATATATTCCATAACCTACATATGTTGAAGCATGTGAGAATGTTTGGTGATTACATATGTAAGGCGACTTCACACCTCAGAACAGGACAAAGAGATCTCAACCGCCAGTGAGGATTAAAGAGTTTCCCAGGCACTGCGGTGGAGACCGGAGGAGCTGCCCTGACCCCCCAGGGCCATGAGGAGGAGTACGAAGACAATGGGGGGATTAAGATAAGGAGGGATGTCAGCTTTGGATTTGCATGTCTTTTGTTATGTGCAAGTATAAGTTCTTAGAACCGGAGGTGTTCGGCCTCTTTTTCCTTCTTCTGCTGCTGCACTAGGATGAGACTTGTTAGAGGAGCTGATAATAAACTTTGGTTTATATATCACATCGCCTCGTTCTTCCAAGCTCTTCTACATAGATGTACTTTATTGATCCCAAACTGGGAAATTACAAATACAAAGGAAATTACAAAAGGCTTGAAATAGTTCCCTTTACCTGTAAAATATAAAGTATATAAAAGTTTACTTTTGAAACTAAGTTATGAATAATAAAAGAAAATTTTCAAGATATTTTCATTTTTTGCTATGCACCTGTATATTTCTTGTGGTGGGTCATAGCTGGCACTTCCTGTGATTGTAAAGAGTATTAGCCATATGTCAGGGTTAAATGTTTGGGCTGCTCACTTTAGTCCAGAGCGCTGATGTTGGTGTTCCAGTCCCTGAACACAGATCCCTTGTGCAGCCTCACGTGTCGGGGTCCACCTGTAACAGCAGCGACCTTCATCATGACTGCTGCGCAAACATACGTCACTGCGGCCACGTCCCCGGCAGATGAAACCATCAGCTTGAATAAGGGACGAGTAAGTATATATATAAAAATAACATAGTATTAGATAAATATATCGAACCCAAGGGCAGCATTGTTCATTTATATATATTATGTACACTGTTTATACATGTATTCTTCACTGGTTCTTCACAGTCTGGTTATTTTTTCCAAAATGGCCCAGCCCCCCCCCCTTCCTAATGTGGTATCTTCCAGTAAATCTATCAGGCAGACCAGATCAGTGAGCTCTGGTCTGGGGTGGTGGCAGAGTTACGGAGGAGGCAGGCTCCTGTTAGCGGTGTTACCGTCAACTTTTCAGATAACCACAAAATACAGTGTACCAGATAAACTCTTGCCGACACATTAGTGCTGTTAGTACGTGTTCCAGAAGTTAAGCCATGTCCACCCCGGCTAGAAGAAGACTAATGAGAGATTTTAAACGGTGAGTTGATGCCGATAACGTTAGCTAGGATTTATAAAACCGGCTGCTGTTAGCTTACATATCGTATGAGTAGTTTTTATATACATGTATAAAGTAATGAAATGTACTCATATTCACTGTGTCGCTCTTTACTTGGCCGTTCTGGGTTGTTGCCTGTCCCTGTGAACTTTAATAATTTAAGTGAAATATCGTTAATTTTTTAGAGGCGTTCCGACTGCCTGAAGCTAACAGTGCTAGCGAGATGCTAGCAAGTTGGATACTACTGTTACCAGTTCCTGTCGGCTCACACTAACCCACGGTCAAATATCTGTTAAATGAGCGGATGATTATTTAAATGGTTTATAGCTAATTTAGTGCGACGTATAGTAACATGTGCGTCACTGTTAGAGGGTATGCACATGTCACCAAACAGAACTTACAGCAGTTACAAAACACTGAGTGGCAGTATTAGGGTGTCTACAGTAAAACACACACACAAAAAACACACCGTATTCAGTCACAGCAGTACAGAGTGCTTGCTTGCATTGCAGAGGCCTAATCTGATTCTTTCATCTTTATTGACAAAAAATAAAGATTTAAAGGCTCAAAACGACTTCTTCACTGATGTGTGCTCTTACCCACACATCACTACATTCAAGTAAAAAGTGTGGTTTTAACATCTAAAGTTAAAAAAGTACTCTGTGTAGTGCTGTGACTTTGAATATTTTGAGTGATTTTTTTTTTTCCCATGTTTTGTGACATAAAACTAAAGCGGAAACATGTTTGCCACTCAGTACTGTGTAACTATGGTAACTGTCCTGAATTCTGTTCCAGTGCATCCCCTCTATAGGGTTTATGCAGTAAAACACGAAAAAGACACGGTATTTGGTCACAGGCATATACAGAGTACCTGCTTGCATTATGGAGAGCTAATCTCATCATTCCATCTTTTATTAATTGACAAAAAATAGATAAATAATTACAGGCCCATAAGCAGTTCTTCACTAATTTATGCCCTTACCCACACATCATTACAGTCAAGTAAACGGTGTGGTACTGACATCTAAAGTTAAAAAAAAAAGCACTTTCTGTAATGCTTTGACTAAGTATTTTGTGTTATTTTGTTTTGCTGCATGCAAACTAAAGCTGCAACATGTTTGCCACTCAAAACACGTGACAGCTTGTGTAACTATGGTAACTGTCCTGTAACTGCCCATAGTTGTATTCCAATGCATTCTCTCTATACAGGCTTGTAATATGTGCAACTTTAGTACTATCAGATCTTTGCATTTGTTGCTTTACGTTATTAGAAAGCCGCATGGACTCGCACCATAGTTTGGTAAATAACAGCATATGGGTGTCCTCTGAAACGAAACTGAATATTACAGCACATCACATGAAAAGTGAGTGAAATAGTTAACCATAGAGGAAGTCATCCTGTATTTTGTTCCTAACCTATCACTTATGAAATTGTCTGCAAAATGTTGCTTTACAGTAAAGTTCACGTGGAAACTGAATAGACTCCATCTTTGGTCTTCGATATGGGTACTAGGTTTTTACGCTGGAAAAAGTAAAGCTCTTCCATTAGTTAAACAGACATTTCAGTGTGTGCAATCTAAATTATAGTTAGAAATTGTATGGGAAAACTTGGCATTAAATTTAGATAAATCTCAAGGTCCTGATAAAACACACCTAGGGCTGCAGCTAATGACTATTTTACGGCTTGGGTAATCACCCACTCTAACTGAAGATTAGTCGAGTAATCTGACACTTTTTTTTTTTTTGAGAAACTTGCATTGACCAACATTTGCAGAACTTTCTTCCCTAAAGAGCAGTAGTAATTGTACCAAACACTCAATAACACAGGTGCACATTTATTGCAATGTTTATTGCATAGAACGTAACTTTCAATGGTACGTTACACCATAAAGTTCCTTTTGCTAGCAGTTAGCATCCGCTAGCAGATGCCGTTAGCATCCAAATGCTAATGGCGGTGGCTATATGTTCTTTGGTCATATACGCATAATTAGTGTAGCTGACTACATTCTGTTCATCCATCCATCCATCCATCCATCTTCTACCACTTTTCCGGAGGTCCGGGTCGCGGAGGCAGCAGTTCAAGCAGAGAAGCCCAGACTTCCCTCTCCCCAGCCACCTGCTCCAGCTCTTCAGAGAGGATACCAAGGTGTTCCCAGACCAGCTGGGAGACGTAGTCTCTCCACCGAGTCCTGGGTCTGCCCCGGGGTCTCCTTCCAGTGGGACGTGCCTGAAACACCTCAAGTGGGAGGCGTCCAGGAGGCATCCTAATCAGATGCCCAAACCACCTCAAGTGACTCCTTTCAATGTGGAGGAGCAGTGGTTCTACTCTGAGCCTCTCCCGGATGACTGAACTCCTCACCCTGTCTCTGAGGGTGAGTCCAGCAATCCTACGGAGAAAGCTCATTTCAGTCGCTTGTATCCGCGATCTTGTTCTTTTGGTCATTACCCAAAGCTCGTGATCATAGGTGAGAGTAGGAACGTAGATTGACTGGTAAATTGACAGCTTTGCCTTAGAACTCAGCTCCCTTTTCACCACAGCAGACTGGTACAATGTCCGCATCACTGCAGATTCTGCTCCAATCCGTCTGTCAGTCTCTCGCTCCATTTTCCTCTCACTCATGAGTAAGGCCCCAAGATACTTAAACTCCTCCACTTGGGGCAGGAGCCTGTCCCCAACCCAGAGAGGACAATCCACCTTTTTCCGGCTGAGGACCATGGACTCGGACTTGGAGGTGCTGATTCTCATCCCAGCCGCTTCACACTCAGCGGCAAACCGTCCCAGCAAGAGCTGTAGGTCATTGCTGGATGAAGCCAACAGGACAACATCATCTGCAAACAACAGAGATGAGATCCTGTGGTCACCAAGCATGACACCCTCCATTCCCTGGCTGTGCCTAGAAATCCTGTCCATAAAAATTATGAACAGGATCGGTAACAAAGGGCAACCCTGGCGGAGTCCAACTGTCACCAGGAATGACTCCGACCGAGTGTTGGCAATATGAACCAAACTCTCACAATGGTCGTACAGAGACCGAATAGCTCGTAACAACAAGCCCGATACCCCATACTCCCGAAGCACCCCCCACAAAAAAACACGAGGGACGCAGTCAAACGCCTTCTCCAAGTCCACAAAACACATGTAAACTGGTTGGGCAAACTCCCACGAACCCTCAAGAATTCTCGAGAGGGTAAAGAGCTGGTCCGATGTGCCACGGCCAGGACAAAAACCACATTGCTCCTCTTGAATCAGAGGTTCGACCAACAGCCGGATTCTCCTCTCCAGTACCTTGGCATAGACCTTCCCAGGGAGGCTGAGGAGTGTGATCCCTCTAAAGTTGGAGCACACCCTCCGGTCCCCTTTTTTGAAGAGAGGATCCACCACCCCGGTTTTCCATGCCAAAGGCACTGCCCCCGACCTCCACACAATGTTGCAGAGGCGTGTCAACCATGACAGCCCAGCAACATTCAGGGCCTTGAGGTACTCAGGGCGAATCTCATCCACCCCCGGGGCCAGGCCCCCAAGGAGATTTTTAACCACCTTGGCAACCTCAGCCTCTGTGATAGGCGAGTCATCCCTCTCGTCCCCAAACCCTGCTTCCTTTGTGGAAGGCGTATCAGTGGGATTGAGGAGATCCTCGAAGTATTCCTTCCACCACCCGACAGTATCCCCAGTCGAAGTCAACAGTGCCCCATCCGCACCATACACAGTGTGGACAGGGAGCTGCTTTCCCCTCCTGAGCCACCAGACAGTTTGCCAGAATCTCTTCGAGGCCGACCGAAAGTCTTGTTCCATGGCCTCACTGAACTCCTCCCATACCCAGGTTTTTGCTTCAGCAACCACCCGAGCTGCACTCCGCTTGGCCTGCCGGTACACCTCAGCTGCTTCGGGAGTCCCACAAGCCAACCAAGCTCGATAGGACTCCTTCTTCAGCTTAATGGCCCCCCTCACCACTGGTGTCCACCACTTGGTTCGGGGGTTACCACCACGAGATGCCCCAACGACCACCTTGCGGCCGCAGCTCTGGGCTACCGCTTCAACAAAAGAGGTGGAGAACATGGTCCATTCAGACTCCATGTCTCCAGACTCCCTCGGAATGTGGTTGAAGTTCTTCCGGAGGTGGGAGTTGAAGACCTCCCGGACAGGGGCCTCAGCCAGACGTTCCCAGCACACCCTCACTATACGTTTGGGTCTACCAGGTCTGAATGGCTTCCTCCCCTGCTATCAGATCCAACTCACCACCAGGTGGTGATCAGTGGACACCTCTGCACCTCTCTTTACCCGAGTGTCCAAGACATACGGTCGCAGGTCTGATGACACAATAACAAAATCGATCATCGACCTGCGACCTCGGGTGTCCTGGTGCCAGGTGCACATATGGACACCCTTGTGCTTGAACATGGTGTTCGTTATGGACAAACTGTGGTTAGCACAGAAGTCCAATAACTGAACACCACTTGGGTTCAGATCGGGCAGGCCGTTCCTCTCAATCACCCCCCTCCAGGTTTCATTGTCGTTGCCCACGTGCGCATTGAAGTCCCCCAGTAGGACAATAGTCTCCAAGAGGAGCACCCTCCAGCACCCCAGTCACAGACTCCAACAAGGGTGGGTACTCTGAAACATCATTTGGTGCATAGGCACAAATGATGGTCAGGACCCGTAGGCACAGGGAAGCAACCCTTTCATCCACCGGGGAAAACGCCAATATAGAGGCAGCAAGGTGGGGGGATACAAGAATACCCACCCCTGCTCATCGCCTCTCACCCGGGGCAACTCCAGAAAAGACCAAGCTCCAGCTCCTCTCCAGGAGACTGGTTCCGGAACCGGAGCTGTGTGTTGAGGTGAGGCCGACTATATCTAGCCGGTATCTCTCAACCTCGTACACCAGCTCAGGCTCCTTCCCCACCAGAGAGGTGACATTCCACGTACCAAAAGCCAGTTTAGAAAGCTTGGGATCAGTCCGCCAAGGTCTCCACCTTTGACCACCACCTAATCCACATAGCACCGGACCCCCCCCATCCCTCCTGCAGGTGGTGAGCCCACTGGAGGGCAGACTCATGTAACTCCTTCGGGCTGAGCCCGGCCAGGTCCCATGGGTGGAAACCTGGCCACCAAACGCTAGCCATCGAGCCCCTCCCCCAGGCCTGGCTCCAGGGTGGGGCCCCGGTAACCCCATACCGGGCGGGGTACACTGAATCCTTGATCTAGAATTTATCATGAGAGTCTGTTGGATCGTTCTTAGTCTGGCCCTTCACCCAGGACCAGTTTGTCTTGGGTGACCCTATCAGAGGCAAATTGCTCCGGACAACATAGCTCCTGGGATCACTGGGGCACGCAAACCCCCCCCCCCCCCCCCACCACCACAATAAGGTGACAATCCATGAGGGGGACATTCTGTTCATCTTAATTTTAAATCTTGTCTTGGGTGTGCTGGCTGTGCATGATGTGGGATGCTTTCTACCAAGACACTGTAACCTCCAACGTTGTAGCATGCTAGATGGCTGCTCAGCTTTACCACATACACACTGCATAATGTTTTCCTTCAATTTGAGCTTGAAATGATTCCAGACTTGAGATACTTTTATCATTTTTTTAAAAAAAATTCTTTATTTTTGCCGGCCCATCACTATGCCGCTCTGACATGGTGCTGTTAAAACAAATCTGCATTTTGTTTAGGTAGCATGCCTGGAAGGTCGCACCGGAAGATGGTCATATAGCCCAGAAGTGCTACATTAAACGCATAAATTTTGAATCAAAAATTTTTTGTAACCGAATTATTCGAGTAATCGTTGCAGCCCTACATACACCCCAGACTTCTAAAGGAATGTGCAGAAGAGCTATGCTTACCTTTGTGCATCATCTTCAAGCAATCCCTGAGGAAAGCTGTTCCCACTTAATTGGAAAAGGGCTAACATATCTCCCATTCGTAAGGGATCAAGAAGTAAAGTGGAAAACTATTGCCCTATAAGTCTGACTTGTATTGCTTGTAAGATATTAGAATCCCTAGTTCGTAAGTGCCTACTAAAACATCTAGAAGAGAACAACTTGATGAACCCTGACCAGCATGGTTTCACCAAAGGCAAATCATGTTTGACTAATTTGCTAGAAACTCTAGAAGATTGGACCCATGCACTCGACCAATGCTGTGGAATTGATTCATTGTATCTTGTTTGTAGGAAGGCCTTTGACTCTGTATCCCATAGTCATCTGTTACTGAAGTTGCGGTGCTATGGAATGGCTGGAAGATTTCCTGACAGAATGATGCAGGTGTCCATAGGCTGTAGTAACTCAGCGGAAGCAGAAGTCATCAGTGGCGTGCCGCAGGGCTCAGTGATAGCTCCCCTTCAATTTTTGATCTTTGTGAATGACTTTGGTACCGATTTCAACTCACCCTTGAAACTCTTCGCCAATGACAGTAAAATCTACTGTATTACTAAAACTGAGAACGACCAACAAATACTACAAGCCAATCTAGACAGAGCAAATGAATGGTCAAAAAAGTGGTTACTCTCCTTTACACCATGTTTCAAATTATTATGCAAATAGGATTTTAGTGTCGTAAACATTACATTTTTTGTTTTTCAATTAAACCCATGGATGGTATTGTGTGTCAGTGCTCTTTGGATCACTGATAATCAAACTCAGACACCTGTCATAATTAGTTTGCCAGGTGAGCCCAATTAAAGGAAAACTACTTAAGAAGGGTGTTCCACATTATTAAGAACGCCACAGGTTTCAAGCAATATGGGAAAGAAAAAGGATCTCTCTGCTGCTGAAAAGCATCAAATAGTGCAGTGCCCTTGGACAAGGTATGAAAACATTAGATATTTCACAAAAACTTGAGCGTGATCATCGTACTGTGAAGAAATTTGTGGCTGATTCAGAGCACAGACGGGTTTGTGCAGATAAAGGCATAATGAGAATTAATTCAATGAGAATTCATTCGTCGGATTAAGAGAGCAGCTGTTAAAATGCCATTACAAAGCAGCAAACAGGTATTTGAAGCTGCTGGTACCTCTGGAGTCCATGAACCTTAACGTGTTGGATCCTTCAGAGGCTTGCAGTTGTGCATAAACCTACTATTCAGCCACCCCTAACCAATGCTCACAAGCAGAAACAGTTGCAGTGGACCTAGAAATACATGAAGACTACAGTCTTGTTTACTGATGAGTGCCGTGCAACCCTGGATGGTCCAGATGGATGGAGTAGTGGATGATTGTTGGATGGCCACCCTGTCCCAACAAGGCTGCGACGTCAGCAAGGAGGTGGCAGAGTCATGTTTTGGGCCCCTTTTGGGGTCCCTGAAGGTGTGAAAATGACCTTGGCAAAGTATATAGAGTTTCTGAATGACCACTTTCTTCCATAGTACAAAAAGAAGAACCGTGCCTTTCATAGTAAAATTTTCTTCATGCATGACAGTGCACCATCTCATGCTGCAAAGAATACCTCTGTGTCATTGGCTGCTATGGGCATAAAAGGAGAGAAACTCATGGTGTGGCCCCCATCCTCCTCTGACCTCAACTCTATTGAGAACCTTTGAAGCATCCACAAGCAAAAGATCTGTGAGGGTGGGAGGCAGTTCACATCAAAACAGCAGCTATGGGAGGCTGTTCTGACATCTTGCAAAGAAATTCAAGCAGAAACTCTCCAAAAACTCACAAGTTCAATGGATGCACGAATTGTGAAGGTTATATCAAAGAAGGGGTCCTATGTTAATGTGTAACTTGGCCTGTTGAGATGTTTTTGATTGAAATAGCTTTTGATTTCAGTAAATATGACCTCCTAATGCTGCAACTTCAACAAATGACCATTTTCAGTTCTTTACAACCAATAAAATGTTTTGAAACTCTGTTGTGCATAATTTGGAACAGTGCATTTTGAGTTTTTTTTAATTTTTGCCAAAAAAATGGTTTTCATTAGATTTGTTCAATAAAATTTGAATTATGCTCTAACAGTTGATGACTTGAAAATTATACTGACTGTCATTTGCATCGACCATTTAGGAAAATCAGAGACAAATATCATTTGTGTAATAATTTGGAACGTGGTGTAATGTTGAGAGCTGTAAGAGAATGCATGTGGGGCACAGAAATTCTAAGCTCAGCTATATTCTAGAACAGAGGTTCCCAAAGTGGGGGTCGCAAGATGATTTTCAGAATCCTCTTGAGGTGATTACGCAGGTGACTTGTCACTTTAACTGCGCCACAGTAAACGTCACAGGTCAGTGTGCACCAGTAGGTTTCATCTGAACAGCTCAAATCAACACACTACGCTTTAAGCCTAGGATAGTATTTTTAAAAATGAAACTATGGTTAATACCAACCAAAGACAACACAGAGAGGCCTGCGGAGACGGCAGCAGAGGAGAGTGGAGAAATGCTGTCAGAAAGCCCATCGACTTGTGGCGGGAGGAGGACCATATAAGGCTCCATAATCATTCAGGACCTTCCTTTAAATGTTGTCAGTATCAACATGAATATATTTAGTATTGATTCATGCATTGTTATCAGTGAAGTACAACATCCCCAACGTGTAGTGTGCACCGAGTTGCTTGCACATAAGAGTTTAAAGCCTGTAAAAATGCTCAGAAACTTGAAAACTAAGCACCCATCTCTTGCTGCTAAACCAGTGGATTTTTTCCACTAAGGAACGAGGATTGCAAGGCCAAAAAAAAGTCAACTAATGAAACAACAATCACTACCAATGCTCAAAGGTGGCATATTTAATTGCACAGGTAAAAACACCACATACAATCAGAGAAACCCTAATAAAACCTGCTGCTGTCACTATAAGTCGGACAATGCGTGAGGATAAACGGGCACGGGAGCTGGAAGCAGTGTTGCTGTCTGACAGGACCATATCCCGGTTCATCGCAGACATGGCCCAGGACATACTGTAAGTGTCAGCAGACTGACAGAGTCAAGAAAGGGAAATATGCTTTGCAGTTAGATGAATCCACAGATATATCAAATTGTGTGCACGTTTTCTTATGCATCAGTCACCTCGGGGGATAGTGGGAGTTGCCAGTGGGATAGTGGGAGTTGCCAGTCTCTGTCACCGTTATTTCGGGGATCGCGGGCTGAAAAGTTTGGGAACCCCTGCTCTAGAAGACAATAGTGGAATCAGAAGAGTATTAGAAGAGACATCAGCTGAAAAGGACCTAGGCGTCTGTGTATCAAATGACCTAAAGCCTGGGCTGCACGGTGGCGCAGTGGTTTAGCACTGTGGCAGCACAGTTTTACCCTCGGCCGGGGGATCGTGGGGATCATGAGATCGTGGGTTCGATCCCAGCCCCCGACCAACAGTGAGCTGTGTGGAGTTTGCATGTTCTCCCCGTGTTGCGCGGGTTTACTCCGGGATTTCTCCGGTTTCCTCCCGCATACCAAAAACATGTAGGTTTAGGGCGCTTGCGCACGCAGCGACCAGCAGCCGGTGGCTTGTCACCAGACTGCAAACCAAGTCTACCTACGGGTACAAATAAGTAACAAAAAAAAAAAAAAAAAAAAAAAAAAGCCGTCCCTGCATTGTGCCAAATCAGCTGAGAAAAGTATGAAGATCCTCGGGATGATGAAAAGAAGCTTCAAAGCTTTGGAGGAGAATAACTTTATAATCCTGTACAGGACATTTGTTAAATGGTAAATGGCGTCTACTTGTATAGTGCTTTTTCTCATCTTTAGATGACCAAAGTGCTTTACAGATCCTGCTATCCATCCAGTCACACACACACATATTCACACACTGATGGCGGCAGAGCTGCCATGCACAGGCGCTGGCCTGACCCACCAGGAGCAACTGGGGGTTCAGTGTCTTGCTGAAGGACACTTCGAACTGCAGACAGAGGGGGAATGGAACCCCTGACCCCTCCGATCAGTAGTCGGCCACACTACACCTGCGCTACAGCTGCCCCACGTCTGTTAGGTTACATCTAGAAAAATGCTGTGCAAGTCTGGAACCCATTCTATCAGAAAGATATTCAGATTTTGGAGAACATCCAGAGACATTTCCATCAAATTAGTACCTAGCATTAGACATTTACCCTATGAAGAGAGACTGAAAAAGTTGAACATCACAACACTGAAGAAAAGACAACTGGGGGGATCTAATTGAAACTTAGAAGATTCTAAACAATGTTGATCTAGTACAACTAGATTTCTTGACAAATTCTACATTACACCACCTGAGAGACTACGGGATGAAACTACACTTTTCTAGATTAGAAGTCAGAAAAATCTTTTTTTTCCAGTGAATAGTCAAGGAATGGAACAAGTTGCCAGCAGAAATGGTCACAGCCTCATTATTGAATGTCTTCAAAAGCAACCTGGACAAATACTGGGAACAGAACATAACTTGGACGACATATTGGCATCGCTATTTTAAGTCCAATACCCTATACTAAACTAAACTAGACTAAATTGGACACTGATCTGAAGTTTCAGGCTTGCATTCATCCTAAGGTGAACAAGGCAAATTCTATCATGGATACTATCCGGAGAGCATTTACACACACTGACATTGCTCTGTTGGAGTCTGTCCAGGGAAGAGCCACTAGGCAGTTACCTGGTATGGATAAACTTGACTACTCTACAGTAGTGTGAAAAAGTGTTTGCCCCCTTCCGGATTTCTCATTTTTTTGTATGTTTGTCAGACTTAAATGTTCCAGATCATCAAACAAATTTAAATATTAGACAAAGATAACACAAGTAAACACGAAATGCAGTTTTTGAATGAAGGTGTTTATGATTAAGGGGAAAAAATCCAAACCTACATGGTCCTGTATGAAAAAGTGATTGCCCATCATCATCATCATAGCAGTCTGTTGTGGGCGACAATGACTGTTTCATTTAGGTCTGATCAGATTCCTCCACACAGCTCTGTCCTTAGCCTTCCGCTGCCAGGAACTCCTGTCTATGTCCAACTTCTTCAAGTTTCTTTTTACAGTGTCTTTAAATCTGAGCCTTGGTCTACCCTGATTGCATTTGCCCTCGCATAACTGTGAGTAGAGTAACTGCCAAGGGAGACGCTGGTGGTCCATCCTCTCAACATGTCTGAGCCATCTCAGGTTCATCTGTATTAGCATGTCCTCCATTGATGGTAGACCAGCTCGTTTCAACACTTCTGTGTTGGTTATCTTGTCTTAACATGAGATGTTCATTATGGCTTGAAGGTGTCTCATCACGTACGCACTCTGCAGACAGTCCAAGTTTCAGCACCGTACAATAGAGTAGCCAGTACTGTCGCTCTGTACACTTTGCATTTCACACAGATAGACACATGTCAATTGTTCCACAGTCTCTCCCTCAAGTTTCCAAACACAGCGCTCGCTCTTCCCATTCTGAGAGATAGTTCATCCTCCAGCCTAGCATTCTCTGAAATAGTACTCCCTAGATACTTGAAAGTCTTGCACTTGACTAGTGGCTCTGTACCAATGCTGATCTCTTCTGGTAGTGATGTTGATAATTGGAACTTTGGTGGTTGATAAAGGCACTCTGTCTTCTTGATGTTGATTTGGAGGCTGAATTGGCTAGCTGCTCTTGCAAATTTCTCCACTAAAGATTGCATATCTTCCACGCTGTGTGCAACTAGAGCACTGTCGTCGGCAAAGAACAAGTCTGCTTCTTTCCTTGTTTGAATGTATACTCCTTCTGAAATGTCTTTGAAGGCCACCTCAAGCATGGCTGCCAGATATAGCGAGAAGAGTGTAGGTGCCAGCACACACCCTTGTTTCACCCCGTTGCTTACTGATACTGAACCACTCATTGCCACATTTGCTTGCATACCTGTATGGAGTGCCTCGATCAGGCTGACAAACTTCTCTGTACAACCATATTTCTTGAGTACCTGCCAAAGTCCTTGTCGCAAAACAGTATCGAAGGCTTTACTGAAGTCTATGAAGACTACATAAAGCGGCATGTTCTGTTCGATACACTTTTCTTGAACCTGTTTCAAGCAGAAAATCATGTCCATTGTGCTTCTTCCACTTCTAAAGCCGCACTGGGCTTCCGGTAGTACATTCTGCGAGATGTGTTCACTAAGTCTGTTAAGTAGTACACGTGAGAGAATCTTACCAACAGTGGCTAGCAGTGATATACCTCGGTAATTTCCACAATCCTTCCTGTCACCTTTCTTGAACAAAGGCACAGTACTTGCGTCCTTCCAGTCTTGAGGTACTTTCTGGGCATCCCATATTGGATGAGCTTGTGCAGGCAGTTGGTCAGCTGAACACCACCAAATTTCCACACTTCTGCTGGAATTCCATCCCTTCCTGGAGCTTTACCATCCTGTGTTGTCCCGATAGCTGCCATTAGTTCATCAAAATTTGGTGGTTCATTCAGACTTGATACAGCTGGTCGCTGCACTAGAGCTTCTTTAGCCTCTTGAGTGAGATCTCCAGGGTTGTTTAGTAGTTGGTCAAAGTGGTCTGCAAATCTGTCCAGGATCTTGTCTTTCTCCTGCAAAATCGTTTCACCATCCATAGCCTTTAGTTGGATCAATCCTCTTGGTTTAGGCAGGGATGTGATTTTTCTGCCAATTCGTGGAATTCCGACTTTTTTATGAAACAACGCGCCTGATTGGCTGATCGTCCTTGCAGTGACCAATGGACGCGGCTGTTTCTTATCTTAAAGGCAATCCTTTGTTTTCCTCGCTCTCGCATACGGAAAATCGACCGTGCCGGGAAGGCGATATGCACGTGGTGTCACAACACGATTGACTATGGTGGAAAAGGATTTAAGTCTCTCGAGAGTCATGCTAGGAGCAAAAAACATGTACAAGACGTCAAATCGAGGTCCACTAATTATTCAATTGCTGGAACTTTTGGTGTTCAGAAAAAACCATCGAAACCATACGGCCTCCACCCTTTGACGACACGATCGGACATGGAAATCAAAAGGAATGATCCACCCCAACAACCAGTTCCAGTTGCGGATAGAGTAGTGAATTTTGAGGTATGTGAAGATGTATTTTTGTATACATGTCATCTAGTTAATATTTTCTTCATCTTGCCTGCTGAAGATGTTTTGGACTTTATTTAAAAAATATTTTTAACGCCACACATACTTAGAAAAGCACAAACATAAATGTAATTCTGTCTTCCCTAATTAATATCACACATATATTGGATATGGATTTTGTCATCTATTATGTTACTGAATGATAATTGCTTGCTTGCATGCACATATATGTATGCTATTTTCTACAGTTAAATGTTTGTAGTCCCGTTTGTATTGCTCGAAAAAAAGGTGCTCTCGGCAAAGCGGAAGCAGCTTGAAGTGAAAATGGATGCCCAAATGAGCAAGTCTGCTTCAAGGAAGACTGTTCAAGCTGCTCAGAAACAAGCCAGGAAGACCCACATTAAGGCATTGAAGTCCGAAATTAAAAAAATGTAGTGTAGATATAGGGGAATATGCTGAAATGGACTTGGAACTTTGTATATTTTCTGTAGATATGTTGACATTGATGTTGAGGAGAAAAAAATAGCAAAACAATTTAGTCACATTATTTTTATGATTCCAAACAGTTTGAAATTGACAGTGCACAGTGGACATTGACTCATAACTTTTGAATATTTCAAAGACTTAGCTACATCAATGATTGTGCAAAATGAACAGCTCAAGACTCAATGTAAATTGAAACTGGTGATCTGAAATGAATGCTGAAATTATAAAAAGTAATGGTATGTTGGAATTTTATTTCTATTATGGAATAGATAAAATTAACTGATTTTGATTTGACCAAGTGTTAAAGCATGTGATGGATAATGCTTGTTGGAATATTTTAGGAATGCTATCTTCTTGGAACATAAGTCTTCATGGAACATAAGTCTTCTTGGAACATAAGTCAATATTATACACTAATAAGTGGCATTCAGCTGTTTGTTTTATGTCATTTAAGCACAGTTCTGGTACTTAAAAATCATAAAAACCCAGGAGCTTCGGGGGAGCCCAGGAGCCCCAGACCCCCTGCGAAATTTTCAGATAATTTTCCGAACCCCAAATCACATCCCTGTTTAGGGCCGTAGATTTCTCTCAAACCTGTGAAGAATGTTTTCATGTCCTTCCTGTCTGCTGCAGTTTGAAGTTTGTCCACTTTTTCATCCCACCAGTTGGACTTCATCTCTCTGGTGTCTCTGGTGTACTTCTGTAGCTCACTCTGAGCCTTTGAGTATTTCTTCTTCTTCGACCTTGTTACACTGTAGGTTTTCCTGCCTAGCTGTATTCCTCGCTTCTAGTAGTTTCTTCAGGTGTTCATCATGCTCATCAAACCAATCTTGATGTTTCCTCTCAGGGTAGCCTAATACATCACTTGCAGTCTGATGCACCGTATCCTTCAGTGTTGCCCATTTCTCTTCTATGTCATTCTCTGAGTTGTTGCTGTCCCAGTCTTTATAAAGTTTTCATCCATTTCCTGTGTAAGTTCTTCCTGCTTCTTTTGGCCTTTCAGTGCACTAGTGTTTAGCTTCCGTGGTGGCTTCACACCCGTCCTGCAGTGCGGTTTTCGTCTCCAAATCCTTAATCAAGATCTCAGCATAACATGATCAGTGCCACAGTCCGCGCCTCTCATTGCTCTGGTGTCTCAATACATTCCTTCTGTCTCTCTGTCTGACTATGATGTAGTCTAATAAGTGCCAGTGCTTGGATCTTGGGTGCATCCATGTCTTCTTGTGTGTGTCCTTGTGCTTAAATAGAGTGTTGGTTATCACAAGGTTGTACTCTGAACATAGTGCAAGTAGAAGTTCTCCATTAGCATTGCACTTGCCTACTCCATGACTGCCTAGCACTCCTTCCCATTTCTTGGTGTCCGAACCAACTCTGGCATTAAAATCTGAGTATCAGCCTGTCATCAGTCGGTACACGCCTGATAGTCTCACGTAAATCACTGTAGAACTCTTCCTTCACCTCCTCTGTGTTGGTCATTGTTGGGGCATATACACTGATGAGCGTGGCATACATCTTCCGCTGTAGTGGGAGTCTCATAGTCATTATCCTGTCGTTGATTGGCACCGGTTCCTCATCATGCATTGCTGCTATCTCCTTTCTAACTGCAAAGCCCACTCCTGCTTCTCTCCTTTCTTGAGTTGATCTCCCACTCCAAAAGAAGATGTACCCATGGTCTTCCAAGCTGTCATATCCAGGCAATCTTGTTTCACTAAGTGCAGCTATGTCTACATTGTACCTGTTCATTTCCAGGGCCACAAGCGCGGTCTGTCTTTCTGGGCGCTGTGATGCTGTTCTGTCCAACAGAGTGTGTACATTCCATTCTGCTACACACAAGGTTGCAGTTTTCCTTTTCTTTTGTCTTCCTGCTCCTAGCTTACTTTTTGCTGCCTGTTGGAGTGTGAACAGATCAGCACGGACCTTGCAAGCCCGGGCGACGTCCAAGCTGGTATGAGTTGCTTTCTGATTGACCATTTCATGAAACTGCTTGCAAAGTATTTGAGTACTGCTAGCTTTTGCTGGACTAGCAGCACATTATTGGCAGATAAAGGTATCAGTGGCAAGGACAAGCCAAGACAAACTCACTCCAGTATCTGTTGCAGTGACTGACCAGATGATAGGTTTGTTTATCTCTGCTCTTTGTGTAGTGCATGTCACAATGCACCGACTGGCACAGTCCACCACAGACCTTGCGACAGATGTGGCTATCTGCCAGGATGTCCAGTCTCACCCTGTGTAACTGGGAGTGGTCCACCACAGACCTGTGACAGATATTGTTTTCAGTTCTGCCAGGATGCCCTGTTTCACCCTCCAGGCCCTCGGGAGGGCGGGGATGCCAATTGAGTCGCCGACGGCCCAACCCTGATGAGACAGGTAGTACCGGTTTTCATGGTTACCTGGTAGCAAGCAAGACAATGCCTGACCTGACACAAGGCCCTGTGTGAAAAAGTGATTGCCCACTAAACCTAATAACTGGTTGGGCCACCCTTAGCTGCAACAACTGCAATCAAGCATTAGCGATAACAGTCAGTGTCTTTTACAGCACTGTGGAGGAATTTTGGCCCACTCATCTTTGCAGAATTGTTGTAATTCAGCTACATTGGAGGGTTTTTGAGCATGAACCACCTTTTTAAGGTCATGCCAATGCATTTCAATCAGATTCAGGTCAGGACTTTGACTAAGCCACTCCAAAGTCTTCATTTTGTTTTTCTTAAGCCATTCAGAGGTGGACTTGCTGGTGTGTTTTGGATCACTGTCCTGCTGCAGAACCCAAGCGTGCTTCAGCTTGAGGTCATGAACAGATGGCTGGGCATTCTCCTTCAGGATTTTTTAGTAGACAGCAGAATTCATGGCTCCATTCACCACAGCAAGTCTTCCAGGTCCTGAAGCAGCAATACGGCACCAGACAATCACACTACCACCACCATATTTTACTGCTGGTATGATGTTTCTTTTCTGAAATGCTGTGTTACTTTTACGCCAGATGTAATGGGACACACACCTTTCAAAAAGTTCAACTTTTGTCTCGTCAGTCCACAGAATATTTTCCCAAATGTCTTGGGATCATCAAGATGTTTTCTGGCAAAACTGAGATGACCTGTTATGTTCCTTTTGCTCAGCAGTGGTTTTCATCGTGGACCTCTGCCATGCAGGCCATTTTTGCCCAGTCTCTTTCTTATGGTGGAGTCATGAGCACTGAACTTAACTGAGGCAAGTGAGGCCTGCAGTTCTTTGGATGTTGTTGTGGGGTCTTTTGTGACCTCTTGGATGAGTCGTCGCTGCGCTCTTGGGGTAGTTTTGGTCGGCCAGCCACTCCTTGGAAGGTTCACCATTGTTCCATGTTTTTGCCATTTGTGGATAATGGCTCTCACTGTGGTTTGCTGGAGTCCCAAAGATTTAGAAATGGGTAGAAAATTGAACTCAGCTTTCCAAAGATGTGATAAACCACCGTTAATTTGTTTTAAGGGGGGGGGGGTCTTTTTTTTTTTTTTTTTACACAGGGCCATGTTGATTTAGATTTTTTTTTTTACCCTTAATAATAAACATCTTCAATTAAAAACTGCATTTTGTGTTTACTTTTGTTATCTTTGTCTAATATTTGATTTGTTTGATGATCTGGAACATTTAAGTATGATAAACATACAAAAAAAATGAGAAATCAGGAAGGGGGCAAACACTTTTTCACGCCACTGTAAATATTTGAAGAGACTAGAGCTACCAACACTCATCTGTCATCCCTTAGGAGGTGCGAAGCGTTCAAGATTCAAACAGTAGGCATAGGCATAATACAGAACTTCATTCAAGCAGCCAGCTGAACAAGAAGACACAAAAAAAATTGTACCCATCATACTGTGATGAAGACCATCCTAAGAGATTATTTAATGAGTGCATAGTCACTCAGGTCATGAAATAGTTTAGCTATGTACTAAAAAGTCCAAATGTAACCACCTTCAAAGCACAACTAAATAGTGATTATTTTTTTTTTGATTTTTTTTTATCCCCAAGCAACCCCCTAATCGACTCATGTTGCTGACTACAGATCTGGATATGGAGGAATAGCCACCTTCATTCAGAATCATCAGTAGATATGTGTGTAAACAACACTTAAAAATATGTGAGCCCGCTGTCCTCTGGCTTCTTTGGACTCTTGAGTTTCATAAACTTCAAGCACCATGCTGATAGAGTATTTAAAACTTGTTTGATAGACATTTTGAGGACAGGTCTGTACAGCTGTTCCAGGACTTTGGACAGGTTTGCTCTGGTTTTAATTAAAAATTTAAACGTTTTAAGGTGGAAGACTAACATTTTGACATGAATTGGTGAACTTGAAACAACTCACAAGTTTATATAGTTCAAAATTATAATACTTAAAATTTTGGCAGTGACTCTGAATGGGAAGAACTAAAATGTAGATGATACTGAAATTGAAAAGGCTTTTGAAAATAATTTCTGATAATTCATCTAATCCATAAATCTAAATATAGTTTGTTATAACCAAAACTATTACTGTGTGTAAAGCTTCATATGTTAATAATTTTACACTGTATTTGTCTTTAATTCTTTACATATTCCCTCCTGTGTGAAAGTTTGGATAAGCACCTACAAAACAAAAGCTAATGTTGTTCATGCTACAGAATGTATCAAGAAGATTCATAAATGGATCAATAATGTATACAAATTATTAATTGGGATTTAAAATTGTATGACTGTTGATGTCACTGTAGTGTACCAAACAATTATTCACCGACAGTTTGAAATCACAGAAAAACAATGAGTTCAGAAGAAAAGCTGCATTTTAAAAATGCAAAGATAATTTTAAAAAATATAACTGGAGTTGTGCAAGTGTAATATATATATATATATATATTTTTTTTTACTTATTTGTATCTGTAGGTAGATTTGTTTTGCAGTCTAGTGACAAGCCACCAGCTGCCGGTCGCTGCGTGCGCAAGCGCCCCGTATCCCTAACCTGCATGTTTTTGGCGTGTGGGAGGAAACCGGAGAAATCCCGGAGTAAACCCACGCAACACGGGGAGAACATGCAAACTCCACACAGATCACTGTTGGTCGGGGGCTGGGATCGAACCCACGATCCCCGCGCTCCCCCGGCCGAGGGTAAAACTGTGCTGCCACAGTGCTAACCACTGCGCCACCGTGCAGCCCAATATGGAATAATGTGGAATATGGAATGCATAATTTAATTCACACCCTTTAAAAATACTCAAAAATAAAGTAGTATCATCAGTGTATTGTGGATTTTAGATTTTTTTGTGAAATTTGGTAATGATGATGGTGTAATCATATGGAATAAGCTGTCTGTCCATCTACATTTCACAAGAATCACTACTCTTCATATGCAATTAGATGCTCACCAAACTCTTGCACAGTGATTGTCAGGTGGGTCAACATCCAGCTTTTGGTCAAAGTCAGGGTGTAGGTCAAAGGTCCCAAGCCATAACTGTATTTCATTTCAACAGCAGAGAAGCCTAGGGTGGCTTATTCAGGCCAGAATGAGCTACTCCACTAACGGTCTGCCTTTTTTTTTTTTTTTTTTTTTTTTTTTTTCCCCTGTGACAAAGGCTACAAGAAGATCCTCCAGCCGGTGTCAGTGGTGCCCCTTCTGAGAACAACATCATGGTGTGGAATGCAGTCATATTTGGGTAATACATTTATTTCAATTTCCAAGGATCTTGTTGGGGTTTTTTTTAATGTGAGGTTTGAAATGAGTAACAAAGTACTCCTCATCACTCTCACAGCCCTGAAGGAACTCCCTTTGAGGATGGTGAGTAAATCTATATGCTTGTATTTATTGGAATTGTCAGTGATGCCATTCAAAACAATTCCTGTTGCACACAGTCTCTTTAATTCAGGTTCAACCCCACATTAATGGATTTCTTTGTCTTCATCACAGGTACATTTAAACTCATTGTAGAATTTACTGAAGAATATCCCAACAAACCCCCTACAGTGCGATTTGTGTCAAAGATGTTTCACCCAAATGGTAAAATGTAACCTTTTTCACTCTCCACCCTTCAGCTTTTGTGATATTTGTGGGTGGTGTTTAATTGTTTCCATCATCAGTCTATGCAGATGGAAGTATATGTCTAGACATCCTACAGAATCGCTGGAGTCCCACTTATGATGTGTCCTCTATTCTTACGTCTATCCAGGTAAGAAGTATTGTCATCGTAACATGGACAGATTTACTTTATTGTTACCAAATTGGTAAATTCTTATCTTAGAGCAGCGAGTTATCAGACAAAAAAGACAGACTATACAACAGATAAACTGGAATATAACAATATAGAAAACAAACTGTACTTAAGTGTAAGAAAAAAAATAATAGTATTGTAACAATATATCAGGATATCTCTTTGGGTTTTTGTGAAAATTTAAGACTTTTAAGGACCTTAATACCATTTACAATGAAATTTTAATGCCAATCCCCCAGATGTAGTGGCAAAAGAATTAATGATGATGAAATGATTGGAATGGATTCTAAGCCAGAGAAAAGATTTATTTACCAAATTAAATAAACCTAATACAGCATATGTGAAAGAAACACTAAGTTTGTGCATTTTGTTCAAAGTCTAAGAGCATTAAATAAAAACTGAATGTGAAATCATAGTTTCTTTGAATCACAAAAGTTCCTGTATGAATTCACAAAACATTTAAGCTTAACTCAAGAAATAACAGTATTAGCATGCTGTAGATCAGAATCAGAAAGTGCAGCAATGACCCAGTAGACCACCAGGCCAAAAGAAGGGGAAGTCAAGTGCTGCAATCAATCATGCACATTTTGTTCATAATAAAATGTTTGTCATTTTCACCTTATGCTCTCTTTCTTTTAAAGCGTACCTGTGGTGGTCGTCTAAACGCATTCAACTTGAAAACATTAGGCAAAGTATTCGTTATTTGGTTAAATAATTATTGCCAGCCATATACCACCAGAGAAATATGCAAATACGACCGCAGGCATGGCCAGCCAATGAAAACTCTGCGCGCAGCCATGACACATGCGGATGTGATGTCACTTCGTTGATACTGAACAGTCAATACTCCGCCTGTATGAGCGACTAGGGTGCTCTTGTGAGTGTTTTTATTCTATTATGGCTGAATTGTCGGACTCTGAGGAAGAATTCGTCCAACATGGCTACAGGTTTGAGCCAGAAAGGTCTTCTGAGGGTGAAAGTGACGAAGTGGTCCTCACACACAACGCAATTTCGTCTGAAAGGATTCGTCTGTGCCCTGTTCCGAGATTGCGCAATCACTTTTCCGCTACAATCTTCTGACAAGGTGAGCTGGGTTTGGGTACACAAAAGAAGTGTTTATCTTTGTTTTTTCGCTTATTATTGAGACATCCAAAGGCTTTACATTCCGCCATGTTGCGATATCCATATCGCATTGTATGTTTTTGTTGTTACAAGAGCGCCGAGTGTCTGCTGCTCTGTATAGCGGCGAGGGAGGAGCCGAATCATCTGCCGTCTGGCGGCCGTTACGACCTCAGATCAGACGAGACGACCCACTGAATTTAAGCATTTATTTATTTTCTACTCGTTTTAGTTCTGCATTTAATATGAACCCTGAGTTTGAAATAAACGTTTGAATTTGAATATCCCGAAAGCCACTGCTCATCCGGGCACTCCAGGCTCAGCCAATATTGATCCAGATCGCAGTATCCACGCTACTACGTCACAGGAAGCGTCCTGGCAGGCCATGTAGCCGCTAGTATGGCTGCACCCATGTTTTGCTGACATAGCTGAACCAGCACATCAGCAGTGGATTTATATCACATTGCTTTGAACTTGAACTTAAACTTGAACTAGAACGTGAGACAGGGGCTCAATATAATATCTTTTTTTTCACGACCACCACAGGTACGCTTTAAGTGTCTTACATGTAAATGACCAACCAAAAGTCTAGCATTATGTGAAAAATTTGGTATGAGCATAGTCTCAGTCTTGCCACAGGGTCTAAAACTTTCTAGGGAAAACGCTGCAGTGTGTGTTTCATGAAGGTCACTAGACACATGAGTCTACAGGTTTAAGAGCACTGCTCACCCTGTTATCGAATGAAATGTATTAATGTTTGTAAAACTGTTGACTGTTGGGAAGTAATCTCAGGGAGGATGTCTACTACAACAGACGCTGCACATCTGACTTTATCTTCACTACCAGTAAGATGGGTGCAGTGATGATGACTTATAACGTTACACTAGTTTAATTGTATGAAAGAATGAGAAATTTTAGATCTTTGTCAATGAAATTCAATACCTTGTTCATGAAATGCAATACTTGTAAGGCCTTGATTATTGACACCTTTGTTTAATTCTTAAAACTTTTAATACTCCATGGGTACCCTGTATGTGGGAATGTAGTGTGTATTGGTAAGAGTGCATGTTGCATAAGCAGAGATAAATATGAAGCATGTACAGATAATTTTGTAGCATGTACAATATTTAAGTGTCCAAGAGTAAACTGTAATAGATACATATAGTCATGTGAAAAAATTAGGACACCCTGTATAAGCCTGTCTTTTTAACATATTGGGACATATGGATATTTAATATCAATGTTAAAAATACTGGGAGAGTCACGTAATACAACAATTAAAAAGGAATTAAAAATATTTTTCAAATTTTCTGTAAAATGTAATTTTAAACAAATAGTGAAGAATAAATTAGGATACCCCCACATTCATTCCCTCTTACAATGGCTAAAATAAATTTTAAAAAATGCAAATAAAAACAAAAACAAGGCTAGACATAGATATGTGACTATTTCTTAATAAAGAATTGAATACTTAAAGGGGTGTCCAAATTTCATTAACTTGAATTTTTCTATATTTTTAACAGAGTATTAACATTTGAGTTTTCCTAACTGTTTTCATTTCCATTGTAATCCATTTTTTTAATCATACAAAAATGAATTCCTAAGAAATTGAAGTTCTCTATCTGTGAATCTGCACAAATTTATTTAGCATGATTTTTGACTTAAAATCATTTTTTTTAAAATCTGTAAAATACTGACAATTCAAAAAATTAAAGGGGAGAAAAGAAGACCAAACAAATTTGAGAAGTTGGAAAAATTTCAGCCAGTCAACTGATTTAGCCTGGGTTATTTAACACTTTTTGGGTGTTTTAAAAAAAAAAAAAGTCTTATTTTGTCTTATACCCTATTTTCAGTGTTTTTATATGCCCGTCTTTAGATGGGACATACTGTATTATGGTATGGTGATGTCTGGACAAGTTTTTCTGGCTTACTCTGTTTTCAATCTAGGACATTTTGATTTGAGTGTTTGTACATATATTGAAGATGTGTATGTTGTAAGGGGTTAAATGATTTCCTGATATTTTCTCAAAATTTGTTCTGCTTTGAATTGTATTCTTTCCTTGCTTAAACTCCTTGCAAATACATGTTTATCATTAGTTTTATTACAGATCTAGAGTATATTGAATCTTGAATTCGTAATAGATGTTTGTGTTGAAGGTGTGCTTATTATGCACGATTGATAAAGCCTATGGAGGGCGTGTAATGTACTGTGATGCTCTTGTGCCTTTTTTAATTTGAACCATGATTGAAGTTATGTTCTTTATGATCAGGATTTTTTTTAAATGGTGGTAAAATAGAAAAAGTTGATCTTGTTGTAAGTCAAGGCAGCAAGTGAGGTTTTTCCATTTGTGTGAGGAAGTACAGGTGCATCTCAAATTATAGTGATTTTCAATTTAAATTAAAAAAAAAACCTAAGCTGTAATAATTTCTATAAAATATTCAAACTATTTTACATGATATGAATACAGACCCTATGAAAGTTTTACTTTTTCAACCACCCCCTCCAAGTGGGAAAAAGATTCCCCCCCCCTTAATTTTTTTTTAGCTGTACCTGTATGTTGTTGGCTATTATAGGTTTTCAGAAAAAAACCTTGTCACCTTCTAAATCTTCTCTCCTTCTCAGTCCCTGCTTGACGAACCAAACCCCAACAGTCCTGCCAACAGTCAGGCCGCGCAGCTGTATCAGGAGAACAAACGGGAGTATGAGAAGCGTGTGTCCGCCATCGTAGAACAAAGCTGGAGAGACAGTTGACCTGACACACACGAAGCTGCTCTCTCCATTGTTAAGCTGTGTGTTCTACAAGTTTTAGTGGCGTATCTCCTGAGTTTTTTTTTTTTTTTTTGTCCCACCACCATTTTAATTTTAAGATTTTATGCACTTTACCTTCAACTTTCTGTCGTAGAACATTGTTCCTGCCTGTCAAGAGGGGCTTTTTGTCCTTCCCCTTAATCAGGAGAAAGTTGCTGAATCTTGCCTTGATGTTTTGTTTCTTTGGACTTGAGGGCCATTACACAAAAAATCCTGGTGTTCTAACTTGCTGTAATAACCCCCCCGACTAATTATGTAAAATGTCACAGCAGGTGTGTTGGTAAGTCATGGGTTTGAACCTGATGTCTTCTATCAGTTTATTTTCACAAGGCAGTGGAATAAGGAGCAGCCTGAGCCCCACTAAGTACAACTCAGACATCTTTACTCCATGTCTTTTGCAGTGTTGTGAACTGTTACATGCATGACGGAGTGTATTCACTATCATCTTCAGTTCTCGTGTATATAAGAAACCTGCAATGGAAATTATGTACAGATTTTGCACTGGTTGTTCCCCATGTCACTTTTTCCAGTACTTGTAAATAAAAAAGGCAATCCATCCTTATATGACAGTTTGTTTTATTACAGCAGCAAATTTCTGACATAAAACTTCTGGTTTGTTGGATTTGTTAGGAATTGTATGAGTGGCTACAGAATCAAATATTCTAAATGAGAGTGGTGATCTGAGAAGGTGGGGGCAAAAGCTCAACTCTGGTGAACCGCTTTTGTCATTTGGAAATGTACAGTACTGTGCAAGTCTGAGGCAACCCCTTGTTAAAAAAAAATTATAGGAAAATGGTGGTGCAGCAATTTATCAAATGGAACAAAGTTTGTACAACTAAAAGCTTGTGTAGTTTGATCTGACCATCTTTGTTCTTCAACTTTCTCTAGTCTTCAGGAATAGCTCGTCAGGCTTCTCGAAGCTCTTCTTTGGACGTTAACTGCCTTTTGTTCCATTCTTTGTCAACATGATCCCACATTTTAAATTTGAATTCATCACTCCATAAGATCCATTGGTACTGACTTTCAGCATAATTCACGAATGAATTATAGATTGAGTTCATCTGCCATCAATGTTTTTTAGGCCTGACAGTTCTTTTGTCCAGTTTCCTAAAAAAAAAAAAATCTGCACAATGTTCCAGTACAAAGATGAGACTAAAAATGAGTGAAGCAGCAGCCAATGTCCAAAGAAAGGCCACTTTAAAAATACAAAAGTCTGGCTCCTTGGAAACAAAACCTGAAGAAATAAGGGGGTCCCCAAGACTTCTGCACAGCGCTGTATATCAGATTACTGTCCTGCTGGAAAATCTAATGAAAGCACAGATTAATTCACATTTGTTTTTACACACTACCTTTAAGCTACACCTTATCAGACAAAATAGTGTAACCAATGCAAAATGATGTAATACGTTTGTGAAATGTTACTGTACAGTGAATTGTGTTTGTAGTAACTCAAAAATCACTGCAGTCTTTTATGCAACAGTTTTATTTGTAAATCTAACATACAGTTGAGCCGGTCATGATGCATGCATGATGAAAGCTGGTTTCAGAAAACGGCTGGTTGCAGACATGCACACTGTTTTTCTGCACTACCTTCATATACTTGAAAGTACACCCAACTAAGGTGGGGGCAATCTTGTTTCTCAGCTATACTGGTTATAAAAATAACTATTTACAGAGTTCCTTATGTTAACTCATTATGCTTTAACTGTTAAATGAAAATCGAGACACAGAAATGACATTTGTACACAGCAGTGTCCGTTAGGCCAGGCAGGTGAAGCTACCTGTTGTAGGCTCTCTCCTTCTTGGCCCTCTCTAAGGCCTTGTCCATGGTCTTCTCATTCTCCCCTCTACACTTGGGGCAGTACCACTTGCCTTTGGGTTTATGATGAAGCCCGACACAGGAGAAATGGAACCACTCAATGGGACACTCATCGTTGTCGCAGCCAATCATCTCACCGTAGGACACCTGCTCACACAGACAGTATGTTGGCTCATCTGGATCAATGGGCAGATCCGGAGGCGACACTTCCCTCTCAGACTTCCCCTTGGACCGCTTCTTCTTCTTTGAAGATGTCTTAGCCCTTTTTTCTCGAGACGCCCCAACTCCCACTTCCTCGGTGTGGTCTAGACCTCCATAACTCTCCCGAGTTTCTCCGTTCTTCTGACGTCGCGAGCGTTTACCGCCGGCCTTTTCTCCACCGCCAGAGACCGGAGTTGCCTCGTCACGTTTCTTGTCGTGGTGGCCTGGTTTACCAGGGGTGACTGTGGAAGATGATGAGCACATCAGGGACGCGGCGGTGGTTGTCATGGATGTCGTTGTGGTTACGTGACTTTCTGGGACTTCTTGGGATGAGAGGAGGAGTTCAGAGTGCCAGTCTATTTGTCGTGTTCGATTCTCTACCATCTCCACCTGGGAAAAAGGAACGGTGACATGTTTAGTTTATAATAGAAAACGTGCAGCTGTTCTAATAAAATCAGCCATACAATATAGTTCTGATGAGTATCTGGCTGCTTACTGTCATAACAAGTCTATAAATGGACAAATACCATTTACACTAAAAGGCTTTCAGCAGCTGTTTCACTGTTCCACTCCCAGCTGACCAGTCTTCTCTCATATCTGTTCTTTGTACCCCACTTCCTGTCTATCATGCTATCCAAATAAAGGCACAAGGCCTAAAAATAGCCTAGACAATAAGAAATGTGAATGTTTATATTGAAATTCCTTACAAAACTACCCCATGTAAACATCTCTTAGGAAACCTCTGACACACCAGATAAATATGGTGTCATGTTTCTGCCAACTGTCCAGTATCCATCTGCAATGGGCTCATGCACTGTTTACCGTCAGTGGTTGCTTTGAATGTACAAGTTTATTTTTTTTCCTGTACAATACAAATATAGAACAAAAGGCACAAAAAGATGGAAAAAGAACCTTCTATTGTTATTTTATTTATGATAAAATTCTTCACAGAAGCACGCCTCACTTTTTTGTGCAAGGGGTGTTCTTTACATACCATCTGGCCGGCTATTTGGATTTTTTCATCTCCGAGCTCCTGACTGCGGATCAATGCCCTCTGAATGGACAACTGAAGCTTGCGCCTCTGAAGAGCGTCGGATTCACGTCGGTAGCGCTCGTAAGCATCGTCCAGCTCCTTCAGAACATCTGTCAAAAGGGAGAATCAGGAGAAAAGACGGGAGGGCGGGGGATACAAATTACCACACTTTGAAAAGTTGCTGCAGTGGTGCAGTTCATGACACCGTCAGAGTACACTTCCGCTACTAGCCGAGAGCTCATGAGGAATTCCTCTTTGGCTCAGTGGTAAGAGTGGGAGGATTTAATCATGGTGTCATGGGTTTGAATCCCAGCCTGGGATGTAGGTGTAGGTCTGCCTGCTGTGAGCAAAGAGACCGTGTGAGTGTAATCTCCCTTGACAGAGGGAATGTCCACCTTGACTGGGGGGTCAAAACGGACTTTGTGATTCGTGCTCCCAGGCTGAAGTAGGCAATTCTAGCCTTGGCCCAGAAAGTGGGTCGTAAGACTGATAAACTGAAGTTCAACTTTCAGGTTATTATTACTACTTTTAACTATCCAGTCCAGACTGACGAGTCCATTTGCAATGCATTTTCTTTTTAATCAAAACTCTTTCGATAGCCACTGGATGATTGATAAAGCAAGAAAAACTTCCTAAGAGTAACAAGCAGGTGCAACGTTACAGCCTATTTTTGTTTCTAAAATCTATTTCTGTAACATGCCGTTGTGAAGCTAATCTACGTAAACGCCCCAGCTTCTTTACCTTGATACTTGGCGTCAATCTCCTTCATCAGGGACACGCTCCTCTGCAAGTCAAAAGGAAGAGACTCCACCAGATCCAAGTACTCCTCCACATAATTCACAACAACGTGGCCGGGCTCACCATTTGCTGGGTTCAGCATTGCGGATCCGTTTTCCCCGCAGAACACCTGCCCCTGTCAATAACACATCAGTTACGCATTCACTGCTGCTGTACAGCTGTGAGGTACTTCCACAAATCCAATATCTAAAGGGCTGCAAATTAACAGGTTTCATTTAAAAAAAAAAAAAAAAGTATCTCACAGATGCGTCAAATCAAGTAAAAAAATTTGAATATTGTGATTTTTTTTTAAATAATTCAACTCTATAAGTTAAACATTTTCTATAGTCATCACACAAAATAAACATTTTAAACATTTTTGTTTAATTTTAAGTACTAAGTCATAATCTTCAGAATATAAAATTATGGATCACAATATATTAATTTTTTGAGAAGCACTAACAAATTAGTATACAAACACTTTTAGGGCTATCCCAAAAGTCATATAAAGGTTCATATTTGCTTGTAATTTAGAGAGAATATCTAAAGTTTTTTCATAGATTTTGGTGTGTTGTTTTTTTCCATTATGCTGTTCCTTCTCTTCATTTACTTATGGCGGTTCCTTTTCCTGGAGCAACATGGAGTCAGGCCACGTCCAACAAGTGCGTTCTCGCCATGAAGGCTGATGACCCTTTGCGAGACTTAAGTCAAAATGGTTACATCCATGCGCTATGCATCAAAATACATTTACCATCACTTTATTAGGTACACCTTGCTCTTACTGGGTTGGATCTAGAACTACCTTAATTCTTCATGGTACAGATTCAAACATTCATCAGCGATATCAGTCCGTATTCATATGCTAGCATCACACAGTTTCTGCAGATTTATTGGCTGCACATCAACGATGATCTATGCAAGCATCCAGTCGTTCCTACTTCAAATTCTGACCCTACCATGTGAATGTTGCTACAACAAAAATTAAGCCTCACACCAGGAATTTTTTTTTTTAAATCATACAGTTCCAGAAAAAATTAACAGACCACAGCAAAATCTTTCCTGAATTAGCATCTCTATGTGTATAGCAGCCATTCAATTTCAGTATGCATTGAATTCCAACACAAAGACAACTCAATCCAGTTAAGAAGGTACTGATTATGTGATCATCTAAAAATGGTAAGATATAGGAAAGCTGTGAATAAAAATCAGTTATTACACAAATACAAAATTGAGTTCTTCCTAAGTTAAAACTTAATTATTGTAGTGGTAAAGAACAAACATGAACTTGTTTTCTTTGCATTATCTGATCTAAAGCCCATTTAAAAGTGACTTTTTGTTGTTTTGGTCAAGTGTCATCTGAATAAATGCCCTAAATGACGATATTTTGACTTGGAATTTGGGTGAGTTGTTTTCAGTAGGTTAGAAAATAAAACAAAATTGTTCGTTTTACTCAAACACATGCATATAAATAGTAAAACCAGATAAAGTGATAATTTTGCAGTGGTCTTTTAATTTTTTTCCGGAGCTGTTTATCGTCCAGTTTTGGTGAGTGTTGAAACTGTAGCCTCCATTTGTTGTTCATTACCACCAGGAGTGGGTCAATGTACTGTGCTTTCAGAGATGCTGCTCTATACGCCTTGGTTGTAATGAGTGATTACTTGAGTCAGCCCGAGTCAGTCTGGCCGTTCTCCTCTGACATCTGAGCCAAGAGAGCTGTTGCTCGCTGGATATTTTCAGACAGTAGGACAATTTTAGTATATTTACACACGTGGACAAAATTGTTGGTACCCTTCTGTCAATGAAAGAAAAACCCACAATGGTCACAGAAATAACTTGAATCTGACAAAAGTGGTAATAAATAAAAAGTCTATGAAAATTAACCAATGAAAATCACACAATGCTTTTGAATTGTGGTTCAACAGAATTATTTTAAAAAACAAACTCATGAAACAGGCCTGGACAAAAATGATGGTACCCTTAATATTTTGTTGCACAACCTTTTGAGGTAATCACTGCAATCAAACAATTTCTGTAGCTGTCAATAAGACTTCTGCACCTCTCAGCAGGTATTTTGGCCCACTCCTCATGAGCAAACTGCTCCAGTTGTCTCAGGTTTGGAGGGTGCCTTCTCCAGATGGCATGATTTAGATCAGGGCTCATAGAAGGCCACTTTAGAATAGTTTTGCTCTTAGCCATTCTTGGGTGTTTTTAGCTGTGTGTTTTGGGTCATTATCCTGTTGCAAGACCCATGACCTGCGACTGAGACCAAGCTGTCTGACACTGGGCAGCACATTTCTCTCTAGAATACGTTGATAGTCTTGAGATTTCATTCTACCCTGCACAGATTCAAGACACCCTGTGCCAGATGCAGCAAAGCAGCCCCAGAACATAACAGAACCTCCTCCATGTTTCACAGTAGGGACAGTGTTCTTTTCTTGGTATGCTTCATTTTTGCATCTGTGAACATAGAGCTGATGTGCCTTGCCAAAAAGTTCCAGTTTTGTCTCGTCTGTCCATAGGACATTCTCCCAGAAGCTTTGTGGCTTGTCAACATGCAGTTTGGCATATTCCAGTCTGATTTTTTTATGATTTGTTTTCAACAGTGGTGTCCTCCTTGGTCGTCTCCCATGAAGTCCACTTTGGCTCAAACGACGACGGATGGTGCGATCTGACACTGATGTACCTTGACCTTGGAGTTGACCATGAATGTGTTTAGAGGTTGTTCTGGGCTCTTTTGTTACCATTCGTATTATCCGTCTCTTCCATTTTTCATCAAGTTTCCTCCTGCGGCCACATCCAGGGAGGTTGGCTACAGTCCCGTGGATCTTAAATTTCTGAATAATATGTGCAACTGTAGTCACAGGAACATCAAGCTGCTTGGAGATGGTCTTATAGCCTTTACCTTTAACATGCTTGTCTATAATTTTCTTTCTAATCTCCTGAGACAACTCTCTCCTTTGCTTCCTCTGGTCCATGTTTAGTGTGGTACACACCATGTCACCAAACAGCACAGTGACTACTTGTCACCCTTTAAATAGGCCGACTGACCGATTACAAGTTTGTAGACACCTGTGACGTTAATTAGAGGACACATCTTGGTTGAACATGTCCCTATGGTCACATTATTTTCAATCTTTTCTAGGGGTACCATCATTTTTGTCCAGGCCTGTTTCATGAGTTTGTTTTTTAAAGTAATTCTGTTGAACCACAATTCAAAAGCATTGTCTGATTTTCATTGGTTAATTTTCATAGAATTTTTATTTATTGCCACTTTTGTCAGATTCAAGTTATTTCTGTGACCATTCTGGGTTTTTCTTTCATTAACAGAGGGGTATCAGCATGAAAAGTTCCAAATTTATAAGTTACACTTCTGAAAAATAGTGATGCTGATGCAGTTTACTGAGGGAGAAGAGTGTACAGAATATGTGAATGTTCATTTTGGATTACTCTCAAATATTCAAAGCCCCCAAACTGGTATTCAGAACACCTCTAAAGAAATAAGTGTAATAAGACAAAGCTGAAAGTAAAAGTCAAGGTTGACGTTTTCACTATGAAAGGATAAATATAGAAAAGAAAGCCAAATACCTAGATCTCAAACAAAAATCAGCATAGTCCAATATTCAGCTTCAGCCCCAGTCTTTTTGTAGTGTTTTTTCCTCAATCCATTGTACAGTACATTATAATATGTGCTCTGGAGATAATTCATCATCATCATAGCAGTCTGTCGGGGGCGACAATGACTGTTTCATTTAGGTCTGATCAGATTCCTCCACTCAGCTCTGTAATTCACCTTCCGCTGCCAGGAACTCCTGACCTTGTTAACCCAGGTGACGTCCGAGCTGGTATGAGTTGCTCTCTGACTGACCATTTCATGAAACTGCTTGCAAAGTATTTGAGTACCGCTAGCTTTTGCTGGACTAGCAACACATTCTTGGCAGACAGAGGTATTATCAGTGGCAAGGACAGGCCAAGACAAACTGACTCCTGTATCTGTTGCAGTGACTGACCAGATGATAGGTTTATCTCTGCTCTTTGTGTAGTGCATGTCACGATGCACCGACTGGCAAAAGACCTTGCGACAGATGTGCTTATCTGCCAGGATGTCCAGTCTCACCCCATGTTAACTGGGAGTGGTCTACCAAAGACTTGGTTTTACCCACGAGGCGTTTTTCTCCTTCTGAGATGCGCAAGACAGTCGACTCACTCATCAAACTTCTGTGTGGCAGAAAAATAGCCATATCACCTGACTATAATAGTAAGCATGTGACAGGCGGAGGGGCAGATGATCCAAAAACTGCTACGTTATGAATCTGCCAGCAGTGTTAACAAGTACTGAGGAAACTAAAACTCAGGCAAGTGCTGAGATTTTTTCAAAAGACACGGTATGTAAGGTGGCTGAGCTGAATGAAGTGTGCTCAGAGCGCCAATGGAGTTAGATGACTACATTCACTGTTAAGGCTGGAATACTGAAGGTGATGTGGATGAACCCCCAACTGACTTGCGATAATACAAAACCGACCACCCAACTGCTGACATTGAATATTTACATAAATCCTTTAGGGAGTGTCTATAGATACGGAAGACGTATCCCTATACGAAATGTCTACAGATAAGGAAGAGTTGACAATCCGACAAAACCTTTTCAGATCAGCACAAGTCTACAGTGGCTGTGGCGCAGATGAGAGGTGTGGTTGACCTCTTATCAGAGGGTCGGTTGTTCGCTTCCAGCTGTCCTGCTCTGGCCAGGGGGGCCAGTGCTATTTTACTTGACATGCGATGGACTGGCGATCTGTCCAGGGTGTACCCTGCCTCTCGCCCTACGACGCTGGGATAGGCTCCAGCCCCCCCGCGACCCGAAAAGGATTAAGTGGAAGAAGATGGATGGATGATATGGAATTTAGAATTAAAATCAAGAGGTTAGCCTTAGGATTTGGGAAAATGTAAGTAATAGGGTACGGTATGCGGAGTCACGTCACACCAACTGGTCAATCGGATTGGAGCCGTATCTTGGCAAGCATTCATGCGTACGGGTCCGTGCCTACTGCCTTCTTTTTTTATTTCAGGTTTTAGGCGTAGCTCCCTCAGTCAAAGCACATATTACGAAGCGGCTTTTGTTTTTCTTGTTAAAAATACGTAAATAAATCTGAGACGATATTTAGTAAAATGCATGCATTAACAACCCGACCTCATACGTACACGATATGCTTCCTTTTTTTATTCTATTAGCGTTTCGTTGACCACAAACCATTTTAATACTGTATGCCGTTTTGTTTAGGAGTAACTGTATACTACATTAGCATGCTAGCTTCCAACGTCCCCAAACCACCGAAGATACTTAAATCTTCCGTAACAAACGCCAGGGAACACGTTATACCTGTGATCCTAGTAGATAAAACAAGTGTAATAGATTACCTCAATTCAATCTGTTTAATTCTCTAAAGCAGTAGTCGCACCTCCGATAACGGATTCTTACACCGAAACAACGTAGCACCTATGGTGTGGTAGCTCGTCTTCTTCGTTGGTGTTTAATTTGATGTTACTTTTCTGTCATCTACTGGAGAAAAGGATAGCATGGCTCCTCTCCTGAAGAATTTACAGGTCGTGCTTAAAATGAAGGTTAAACAGTAGAGTTACGACCATAAATATGTGTCATCATTAGTAACAGCAGACTTTTCTAACTCTTAAATGTGTATTATTTTCTTTTAAAAACGCGACTTTTTAAAAATAAAATTGCAACTTCTTTGCAATTATTTTACTTTTTAAAATTTTTTCACACAGCTTTGAAGTTTTTCCCCTGAACTTACTTTTCTCAGCCAGACTATGTTTACATGCACACAAATAAACCAATTATATTTGGATTTCTGGAGATATTTATTCCTCATCGAAACAGAAAAATCAGAAAACAGCCATTATCAGTTTATGAAAAATCACATTAAGTAGTGTACTGCCTAATAATTAATTTATTCTTTGTATGTAAACACATCACATCTGATGATTACCATTATCTGTTATTGGATTATTGTGACCATGTAACTGGGCTCATTGATGGAGTAGCATTACCTTTTTCCAGCCTGCTAAAACCAGCGCAAGAGCTTCCAGATCTTCTGATCTTTGACCTTGTTCACAACTTTGATGCAGACCCACCTGAGGATCATTGCATGTGAGTTTGGTGAGCATTGGGGCTACTAGGAGTAGCGATTTCTGAGCTACCACAGAAGGAGCTAAAACCTTCCAAAATTTCCAACTTTATTCTTGTAAATTTGGAAAATTTTCCTATTAATTTACTACTTTTTGGTCTGCTAAAGTTGGGACTTGTTAGGGCCTGAGCCACTGACAATGTCAGTGGGTGAGAGCCACATGCACTGTCTCAGTCGGGCTCCCAGACTTCTGGCTTCACAACCTGACCGCGTGGTTCTTGCACACAGAAGCCCAGTTCGCACTCCGCGGGATAACAACGGACGATACCAAGCATTACTATGTGGTCACTGTGCTGGATGGGCGTGCCACGCAACAGGTGATGAGCCTGCTCCAGGTACCGCCAGCACAAGGAAAATATGAAGCATTCAAGAGGATGCTTCTCCAGCGCTATACCCTTTCTGACAGTGAGAGGGCAGAGAGACTCCTAACGCGTTCGGAGTTAGGTGACAGATCAGCAGTGGAGCTCATGGAGAGCATGTTGGCGCTGAGGGGGAAGGACGATGAAGCTTTCCTGTTCACCCACTTGTTCCTCAGGAACCTACCGGCTACAGCGAGGGTGACCCTAGCCAACTCACCACGGCTGGCTGCTAAGGACTACCACGCCCTGGCGCAGGAAGCGGACCACATCATCTTGGCGAACAGAACTCTCAGCGTGTAGGCAGTGGCACCGGTATCCATGAGAGACTCCAGCAAGGTCGAGGAGCTGTTGGTGGTAGCCGGGACGGACACCAGGAGACGAAGGAACAGGGCAATCTGTTTTTATCATCGCCGTTTCTGCTCGAATGCCCAATGCTGCCTGTCGCCATGCCAATTCAAGAAGCCGGGAAGACAGCACGTTCGGAATTCAGTTGCAGCTGCAACCAACGGTGACAGGAACAGACTCCTTTTTGTCAAGAACACACGTTCGGGGAGATGGTTTTTGATGGATTCCGGCTCCCAGAACAGCCTCATCCTGCCAGTCAATGCAAACAGGGTGGCAGGAGGCAGCGGTCCCGAGCTCACGGCTGCCAACAGATCCACCATCAGGACATTTGGCGAGCGGACACTGACGATATGCTTACACGGACGCAACTTTCAGTGGGACTTTGTGGTAGCTGCATGTTCCGTCCCCATTTTAGGTGCAGATTTTTTATGTGCTTATGAGTTGTTAGTCGATGTTGCTAATAGGAGATTAGTGGATGATGTCTCTTTTACCTCACTGCCTTGTACAGCTCGGGGAGCTGGGTTGACAACACTGGCTAACGTTATAGCTCCAGGGGGTAAGTACCAACATTTGCTCGCATAGTTCCCAGCACTCACAGTCCTGACTTTTTCAGCTACGATAACAAAACATGGGGTTGAACACTTCATAACGAGAAAAGGCCCGCCGGTGTTCACGTGACCTCAGCGCTTGGACACAGCTAAACTGGCCAGCGAGTGAGAGGAGTTTGCCAACTTAGAGCAGTTGGGCATCGTCAGGCGCTCCAACAGCACGTGGGCATCCCTGCTACACATGGTGCCTAAAGTCGACGGGTCGTGGTGACTGTGCAGTGATTTCCGGCGCTTGAATAACGCCACAAAACACGATCGTTTTCCCATTCCGCACATCCAGGATTTTTCCGTGCACCTTTCGAAAGTGGATCTGGTCCGCAGATACCATCAGGTCCTAGTGTGTGCAAAAGATGTTCCAAAAACAGCGGTAACAACTCCTTTCAGCCTTTTCAAGTTTTTACGCATGCTGTTCGGATTAAAAGGTGCGGCTCAGACTTTCCAGAGGATGATGGACGCAGTGCTTCGCGATTTGTCCTTCATTTTCGTCTACTTAAGACAACATTCTGGTAGCTAGCGCGTCCGAGGAGGAGCACATCGCCCACCTCAGGATGGTTTTCCAGAGGTTGGAAGCACACGGGCTTATAGTGAAACCGACGAAGTGCCAGTTCAGTGTGCCTGTTATTGTTTTTTTTGGGCCACCGCATTTCACCGGAGGGCATGATTCCGCTACCGGATAAGGTGCGTGCCATGTCGGACTTTCTGCGTCCACAGACCGTGACGGCCCTGCAGGAGTTTTTGGGGATGGTCAATTTTTATAACCGTTTCCTTCCCCGGGCAGCCCAGCTGATGCAACAGTTGTATGCCACGCTGAGAAAAAAAGAAGCCCACAGAAAACGTCGACTGGACTCCCGAGCGAGTCCAGGCTTTCACGAATGCCAAAACAGCACTTGCGGATGCCGCATTGCTAGCTCATCCGGATCAGTCAGCACAGATAGCGCTAACTACGGACGCGTCTGATGTTGCCATAGGAGCAGTGTTAGAGCAGTATATCTCCGGTTCGTGGCAGCCACTCGCATTTTTCAGTCGGACATTGTGCAACTGCAAATGCAAATACAGCAGGTTCGACAGAGAGTTGTTGGCTCTACACCTGGCAACATGCCATTTCCAGTTTTGGCTAGAAAGGCGTGAGTTCACAGCGTTCATGGACCATAAGCCGCTGACGTACACAATGTCCAAGGTCTCAGAACCGTGGTTGGCCCGGCAGCAACGGCATTTGACCACAATCTCGGAGTTTACGACTGATATTCAACACGTCGCTGGTAAGCTCAACGTCGTGGCCGATTGTCACGTGCGTTAGTCTCCCCGGTCTACGTGGGAATAGATTTCCCTGCGATGGCCGCGGAGCAAGCCGGGGACGTGGACATTTGCGCGCTCCAGTCTGCGCCTACTGGGTTAAGGCTGGAGAGCAGGGTAGTGCAAGAAGGGTGCCCTCCCTTGCTCTGCGACGTCTCCACCGGCCACCCACGCCCGGTGGTTCCGAGCTCTTGGCGCCGTCGCGTTTTTGAGTCGGTCCACTCCCTTTTGCATTCGTGCTTCGGTGAAGCTAGTGGGGGTGAAATTCGTCTGGCCGCGCTTGTGCAAGGACGTGAAGGAGTAGGCTGCAGCTTGCGTCGCGTGCCAGCAGGCCAAAGTGCACAAGCATACCAGAGCCACCCTCGAGCCGTTCCAAATCCCGGCCAGGAGGTTTGACCACATCCACGTGGATTTGGTGGGACCCCTCCCACCATTGCAAGGTTTCACACACCTTTTAACAATCGTGGACCACACCACGCGCTGGCCTGAAGTGGTCCCGCTGGCTTCTACCACATCCGCAGAAGTGGCTCGTGCCTTTTTTGTTGGTTTGGGTTGCACGGTTCGGATCCCCATCAGACATCACTTCTGACAGGGGTCCACAATTCATTTTGGAACTCTGATCCGCAATGGCCCAGAGCCTGGGGGTCAAAATTCACCGCACTACTGTGTACAACCCCCAAGCTAACAGGTTATGCGAGTGTATTCATAGGTCGCTTAAAGCAGCGCTCAGAGCTTCGTTCACCGACACAAATTGTGTCGACCACCTGCCCTGGGTTCTTTTAGGGTTGTGCTCCGCACCTAAGGATTTGGCAGCCTCCCCAGCAGAACTCGTTTTTTTTCTCAGCCGCTGCGGATCCCTGGAGAGTTTTTACTGGAAAACCCCGTGCCCGAGGCTGATCCGCCCACACAATTTTTGCACAGTACGGAGGCTTTTAACGTACCAGGCCTGACCCACCATTGTTTTCCCCACACTTTATTCCCCAAGAGGTTACAGAACACCAGCTTTGTTTTCATCAGGCACAATGTGCACCGGACCCCGCTGCACCCACTGTACGTCGGACCATTCAGGGTGTTGGAACCTGGGGTGAAACATTTTGTGTTAGACTTGGGGGGAGGGGGGCGTACGAAGACAGTCTGCATTGACAGGCTGAAGCCCACGTTTGTGTTGGCAGACGAGCAGGTGGTGTTGGCCCAAGCTCCCAGGAGCTGATGTCCACCGTTGGTGGCTCTGCAAGCTGGTGTTCCCTCGGTAGGGACCTGCGCACATGAAGCTGTGTTTTCCCCCTCCCCTTTTCCCTCCACAGACTGACGTGCCCTCCTGTACACCTTGCCAGTAGGCTGTTTAAACTGGATCGGCGACCCCCTCACTACAGCCGCTATGGGTGCCGTCTGAAGGCCAAAGGATGGGGGGGGGGGGGGGTGTTAGTGCCCCTTCTGGGTGTTCAAGGGATTCTCCACCCAGAGAAGGCAGCTGGGGAAGGGGGGAACAATGGACCGAAGGAGGAAGTGTCACAGGGGGGCATCAGACGGGACAGCAAGGACTATGCACCCCCCGGGGAGAGGAGGGACTGCCGGTGCCGCTGGAAGAGGAGAGGGTGTGAGAGCGGTGCTGGCGTTATGTCATGTTAATGTGCCACACAGGTCTTTGTTCCAAACATTGTATTATGGTCAGAAGTTCCGGGTCTCATGCATGGAATTAAAGGGATAAAAGAGGAATGCACAGAGACCCAGGAGCTCTTTTAAAAAGAGAAACATTTCTGAGATCAATACTGCATACCTTACTTAATATTAAGGCTCAATCATGTTGCCCCCTTCCCTTTGAAACAATAATTTCTCAAAATACCTTTTTCCAGTGCAGACATCGCCAACTTCTGCCACACTTTATCCCTGTTCTCATGTCCTTAATTTCGGTAACAATCTATAAAATTTATATCTCAACGTTTGTTGACAAGAGCTGCAAAAACCAGGTGAATATTTTCCTTTTATATGAAGATTACTGTGCTCAATTAAATGTCTTCATTAAGAGGCACTATAATAATCCTCATTCCTGAGTCATTTAGACATTAATATCTTCAGCTTTTAGCTGGGGAGCTTCAGCTTCGTGGATACAAGCGGCTGAAATGAGCTCTCTCCGTAGGATTGCTGGACTCACCCTCAGAGATAGGGTGAGGAGCTCAGTCATCCGGGAGAGGCTCAGAGTAGAACCGCTGCTCCTCCACATCGAAAGGAGTCAGTTGAGGTGGCATGGGCATCTGATTAGGATGCCTCCTGGACGCCTCCCACTTAAGTGTTTCAGGCACGTCCCACTGGGAGGAGACCCTAGGGCAGACCCAGGACTCGGTGGAGAGACTATGTCTCCCAGCTGGTCTGGGAACGCCTTGGTATCCTCTCTGAAGAGCTGGAGCAGGTGGCTTGGGAGAGGGAAGTCTGGGCTTCTCTGCTTGAACTGCTGCCTCCGCGACCCGGACCTCCGGAAAAGCGGTAGAAGATGGATGGATGGATCTTCAGCTTTTAAAGTTACTTTCAAATCAATAATTAAGCGTGCTTTATTGACAACCCAATGCTGCTACTACTATTGTCTCAGGCTGCCACTCTGTTCTACAAGGTCAACTGCTTTCCAAAAAAGTGACTCACACAAATTGGAATTTACCCACTTTATTTCAAAATTCCATTATGCTTCCATCTTAACCTAACTGCACTAAGTGTATACTGGTTACTCACTTTCTTTGGTGGGCTGTGAAGGGGAATTTAACTACCGAAGCAGGAGTGGTAAACATGGTCCTTATGCTACTTGTGAGAAACAATGACATTTTCAATGTCATTGTACTTTTTGTGGTTTTTCTTACACACTTACAACCTGTCTGTGTCTTCTTAAAACGGTTCTTTAGGAAGAGTCCCGCTCATCAAGTTTAGCTGAATGGAACCATGTCCAGCTTAGTCATGGAAAAAGGTTAAAAAGACATACAGCTTTTTAGATATTTGTTAGCTGAGTGTTTTCAGCTTTCAAATAGCATTTTGAAGGCTGGGCCAATCTCCTGGATCATATCTGAGGTGGTGGTGGATCTGCCATGCCGCTGGAAGGCTTGACTGTTGCACTGTCTGGTTAGAGAACAGGCACCAAATGCTGCAACCACTGATGGATTCACACTGAAGGAAGACAAAAAATAAACATTAAGATAACATATATGTCAACATAAATTATTTTGTGCAATATTGTACTTTAAAAATGATCGCACTTGTATTTTTACACACAGAGGACAAAACAACTGATCAACTAAACATAAAATCTATCAATTTTATACTACTTAAATTTAAGTTACTGTATGGAACTTTTGGGAACTGGGCTTTTAGTGACACCTTCTGGTTACTAAGTGAACTGCAGTCCCACTGAGCTAAAGCTGGATTCATGCTGCACCTCTGCTGTCCACGTACGTGCAACCGGAAATCTCGTGTGATGAAATTTACGGCATCGTCTCCAGTCCGCTAGTGTCCGGAGTGCTCGACCGTGGACAACTGTGCCCACGACCTGAACGCGTTGACAGCGCATGTGCAAGACTGAATATCCCATTCATGAGGTGGCGATACAGCATACAAAGATTAAGCAGACGAAGAAGACAACGAAGAGGCGGAAGATGAGAATAAACATTACTTTTTGTAATTCTGCCGCCAGAATATGGTAACAGCAGCTCCTCTTCCCTCTCGGTTGACGGTTATAATGATGCCATTGTTGTTGATGTGCGCTGCTCTTTGCGTTTCTTCGTTGTGAAAATCCTCCACGTCGGCGCATTGCATAGGGCGGAAGTGAAACTACAAATGATGGTTGTGCGCATGCGTCAACTGCTTGGCCTGGGTAGATGAAAAAAGTGAGCATGTACAGCGCCCCGCATGTGTGCTGGGCCCGTCCAAAGTGTACGCGAACCAAAGCTGACTAGAGGGGAAATGCAGCATGAATAAGGCTTAAAGCAAATGTCACGAAAACCTGACTTTTCTGAAGCATTCATTCATTCATTCATTCATCTTCTTCCGCTTAATCCTTTTCGGGTCGCGGGGGGGCTGGAGCCTATCCCAGCAGCTTTGGGCGAGAGGCAGGGTACACCCTGGACAGATCGCCAGTCCATCGCAGGGCCAACACAGAGAGACAGGTATGAACGTGAGAGTGAATGGTTGTCTAAGGACAACTGTAATTAATTTAAGATGGTCAATTATTCAATAAAAAATTGCTGTTTCCGTTTTAAAAAGACAACAACAGTATTTTATGTAGCTAGAAAAGCCAAGTATTGTAATTAATTACTACACAAGCAGAGATTATTGTGATACACCCCTGAAAGATACTGACCAAAGTAGATCTGAATAAATTAAGGCACACAAAGTTATAAAACATCCTCAAAACTGTTCTTTCACATTTAAAAGGGCTCATATTGGCATTTGAGAAGATGGCGGAGAGACATAACACTTAAACAAAGAGCTCTCCCTAGCCGGATTAAAAATCATCGGTAAATGGCCAACTCGACATAAACGGATCAATAAACTAAGGGATGAAAACACGAAGGAACCGGGCACAAGGACAAAAACAGGGTAAAATTGAAGAATTCCTCTCCAACAACGCAGGAAAAACCGCTCTGTACGCAAAGTCCAAAAAAAACGAGATGTCCACAGCAGAGAATGGAGGACACCAGACTCGACACATGAACACTGGCATCGCCAGTTTGGGTGAAGAGTTAAGAGAATTCAAGCGACAGCCTACAACAGGATTTAGCGGCTCTTAAGGAGGAACTGAAAAAAGAAATTAAGGAGGAAATCATGGACCTCCGAAGAGACATGGAACCGTAAATTACGGAAAACATGGAGGAGCTGCGCTCCGGCGGGCGGCGTGTATGACATAAGCGCAGACCGAACTTTCGGAACCTAGAAGATTGAAAAGCGGAGGGCAAACGAACAACTACCGACCCTGACGACGCAACCGCAGTGGATGCAGAGAAAAAAACGACTTGAGAGACGCAGCTCCCGCCGCAAGCAATATGCGCCATCTTTGGAATTCCGGAGGGCATTGAAGGCAACTCGATGACAAAATTCATGGATCAGTTCTTAAAAAAAGAACTGGAAATACCCGGAGAAACGGATCTGCAGATTCAACGGGCGCACAGAACACCGGCACAGAACCCGAAAACAAACGCTACACCCAGGTCAGTTGTGGTAAACTTTGTGAAATATGACATAAAGGAAAGAATCCTGACGCAAGCATGGAAAAAAAAGATACGAATCGGCGACAAACAGGTATTTTTTGACCATGACTACCCGACAGAAATCGTGCAGCAGCGGAAGAAATATGCCAACATTAAAAAAACGCTGAAAGAGAAAAAAATTAGATTCCAAACGCGCTAACGAAAATGAGGATTCATTGGGAGGAAGGCACAAGAACCTACAACACGGGCCGAAGAGGCAGCTCGGGATATGATGGAGCGGGGCCTTGAGGTGAGCGCTTGCCGAAGGAGACGGCTGGAGCAGCGGCGGCCCCTGAACGCACCACGACAGACGGAGTGGAGACCGAGAGTACGGCGGAAAAGAAGGGGGAGAGACGATGGCGCAGCGGGCCCAGGACCAAGCTACAAGGCTTTCAATAGAAAGCCTAGATCATAAACAAAGATTAGAAAGGCACAGAAGAAATGAAGGCCAAGAAGACAAGGTAAAAGAGAAACAGACGGCTAGGAGAGGTTTTAAGTGATATTTGTTGGACATTTCTAGACTTATGACTATTACTTTGATAGTAATTAGAAGTTAGGGAGGGCCCTTCACTCTGTGACGACAAACCCCCCACCCACCAACCAGGGACCAGTGGGCAGAAGAAAGGCCCCAAAGTTACGGAGGTCGAGATTTTTTAATGTGTTTTTATATAAATATGTGTTATTTTTGTTGTTAAAGGGGCTAGGAGCACAAGTTAAAAAAATGGAAAAACATGAATATGGGTAAAAATCTTAAGATAATGACACTAAACGTGAAATGGTCTGAACTCACCTGTTAAAAGGGAAAGAATAATAAGAAAATTCAAGAAGGAAAAAGCTGAAAATCTATATTTATGCAAGAGACACATTTGAGCCAGACAGAACAAGTGAAACTAAAGAGATATGGCTATAAGAACTCCTTACTACAGTTCATTTAAGGGAGGAGCTAAAAGGGGGGTTATGATACTAATCTCAAACAAAATACAATTTGAAAGTGAACAGGAAATCCCAGGATAAAGAAGGCAGGTATTGTAATAATAAAGGGAAGAACTAGATGGTATGCAGATTACATTAGTGAACATCTATGCCCACCAGAAAGTGACAAGGGTTTATTTTTCACATCTGTATTGATCTCATAGCAACACACAGTGAAGGAGTCCTAATTTGTGGAGGAGACTTAAATGCTGTCATGGATCATGAAGTTGATACAACAAGTGTTAAGAAGACAAAAAAACCAAGTAACAAAGTTCATAAAGAACCTCACTGGCAGAAATGGGTATGGTAGACATATGGAGGGAACTGACACCCACTCGAAAAAGACTATACACATTATTCAGCCAGTCCATAAAGTACACTCTAGAATAGATTACTACCTTATGAATGAAGGTGACAGAACAGGGTGAGAAATTGTTGGATTGGAGGGCAGAAATATCAGATCATAATCCTATATACATGGAAATTATATAAACCATAGAAAACGACAAACAAATGGAAACTTAACGTAGGACTGTTAATGATGAGAAAATGAAAGAAAGAATAAAAATAAACAAACGAATATATCCAAGAGAATGACAATGAAGAAGTGGACCCAACAATACTATGGGACGCACTAAAAGCCGTGTTAAGGGGTAAATTAATTGTTGAAACAGGAAAAGCAAATAAGACTAAACTGGAAGCGTATGAACAAAGATGTGAGAGACTGAGGGAATTAGAACGTAAACATCAAAGCACAAATGATCCAAAAATATATCAAGAAATTAAAGAAGAAAAAACAAAGATAAAAGAAACACAAATGGATGAAATTGAAAGGAAAAATAGATATCTAAAGCAAAAATATTATGAAACGGGGCCAAAAGCCACAAAACTGCTGGCAAAACGGTTAAGAAAACAACAAACAATGAATAATGTATACAAGATTAAAGACCCCACCACAAATAAAACCACAGTTAACCCAGAAAACATCGAAGAAATTTTCCATAATTTCTACCAAGAACTATACTCGCAACCTGAAGAAACAAATACTAAAGATATCAAAAAATTTCTAGACACATTGGACTTGCCATCAATAGGAAATCAACAAAATGAAAAACTAACAGCAGAAATAACAACACAAGAGATCAGAGATGTGATTAAGTCACTTAAAAACGGTAAATCACCAGGTAGTGATGGATACCCTTCTGAGTTTTATAAACTGTTTATAGAAGAACTCACGCCACAACTCCTAAAGTCATTTAATTGGACGTTGAACAACAGCAAAATACCTCCATCATGGAACGAAGCAATCATTTCAGTTATTTTAAAACCAGGGAAAGATAAAGAACAATGCGGAAACTATAGACCAATCTCTTTATTAAATGTAGATTATAAAATATACACAACAATTATATGTAAACGAATAAAGACATTCTTGACGGAATTAATAGAAGATGATCAAACTGGATTCATAGAGGGACGCCAAACACATGACAATATCAGGAGAACAATACATATAATTAACCAAATACATAAAGAAAAGAAAAGCGCAGTAATAATGAGTTTAGACGCAGAAAAAGCATTTGACAGGGTTAACTGGAAATTCCTATATAGTGTACTGGAGCGCTTTGGATTTAACGAAAAATCAGTACAATGCATAAGGACGCTATATCAAGAACCCGTGGAAAGAATCAAGATAAACGGTAGCTTAACAGACAAAGTAAATATACAAAGATCAACTAGGCAGGGATGCTGCTTATCACCCACCTTGTTTGCTCTGTTCATAGAACCATTGGCTCAAGCGATAAGACAAAACCAGATAAATCAATAATGGAAATGATGAACTTGATAGAAAATTTTGGAGAATTATCAGGATACAAGATAAACATAACAAAAACACAAATACTGACATTCCACTATAACCCTCTAAACCAGATAACTGATAAGATCAAACTAAACTGGAACCAAAAAGAAATAAAATACCTTGGAGTGAACATACCTAAAGACCTAAGCAAAATATATAAAGCAAACTATGATAGGTTGGAACAAGAAATAAAAAAAGATATTGATAGATGGTCAATCTTAAATATGGATCTGAATTCAAAAATTGAGACAGTCAAAATCAGCATACAACCTAGATTACTTTACCTCTTCCAGGCCATACCAACAGAGATTCCAGATGCCCAATTCTCAAAGTGGGACAGGATGATATCGAGATTTGTTTGGGGAGGTAAAAAACCAAGAGTGAAATATAAAACCCTCCAATTACCAAAAGAGAAAGGAGGCATGGGCCTACCGAGTCTAAAGGAATATTACTACTCAGCACAAATAAGATATATCATATGTTGGTGCGACGAGGGATATGAGGCAAAATGGAAAGAAATGGAAAAGGAAATTGAGGGACTCCCAGTACAAAGCATAATAGGAGATAAAGATGCATATAAGCAAATCAAACAAATAGACCCAATCACTAAATTTACTTTAGAACTGTGGTATAAAATAGTACAAAAATATAATATAAGGGAAGACATAAAACTATTGAAATGGGTAGCATTTGACAGTCAGTTTGAACCGGCAAAACAAGATAGGGGATACAAAAATCTGGTGAACAAGGGAATCACAGCATGGGGCAATATCGGAAAAAAAGATCTCGGGAGCTTTGTAAATATCAGGAGAAAATTTAAATTAGAAAGATCGGAATTTTTCAGATATCTGCAGATGAGAGATTACTATATGAAGAAGATTAGGCATAACCTCCAAACAGATGTGAACGAGATTATACAACTTATTTTAAGCTCATATGCAGGAAATAAAATAAGAATTATTTCAAAACTATATCAGAAACTTATGACAAACAATCATACAAGTAACTATATAAAGGAGAAATGGGAGAAAGAGCTCAATTTAAACATAACAGAAGAAAGCTGGCAGGAAATATGGAAAACACAACACACAACAAATTCAAGGACATGGAGGGAATTTGGATGGAAAAACCTGATTCGCTTTTTCATTACACCACAGATTCAAGGAAAATATACAAATACCCAATCTTTATGCTGGAGGGGATGTGGGGCTCAAAATGCAGACCACTCACATATGTTTTGGAAATGCTACAAAATATCATCATTTTGGAAATCTATACATGTGACAATACAGAGGATATTAGGATATAATATACCAATGAACTGTAACCTGATGTACTTATGTGATCTTAAAAAAGACAATGTTATACAGGCTGAGGACAGATATCTAGTTAAAATCTTGTTGATTGCATGTAAAAAAACTATCACAAAAAAATGGCGATCAGAAGTTCTTCCTGACCAAGAACAATGGACTGACATTGTTGAGGACATACAGTACGTATGATGGAAAAACTAACATATCGACGAAGAATGCAAGAAGGAATATGGGAGGAAAAATGGCGGAAATGGACACACTACAAAGTGCAACAACGAGGCAGAAATTGAAAGAATAACCAAAGACACTGAAAAAACCAGAAGAATTAAGAGATGGAAACTAAAAACTTGATGCTCCAACATTTGTCCTCCCCCCCCTTTTATTTTTTATTTTTTTTTATTATTTTATTTTTTTTATTTTTCCCTACCCTAACCCCTTTGTTTTTTAAATGTAGAATGTGATCTGAATGCATTATATATGATGAAAAATGAATAAAAATCTAAGTTACAAAAAAAAAGGGCTCATATTGTGCAAAATTGTGTTTTTTGGGGAGTTTGCCCTCATAAAATGTGTCCATAGGTCATGTGTATACCTTTAAAATATTAAAACACTCACTTTACAAAGAAATAGACACTGCCTTTATTTAGTATACAGCGGAGAAAATAAGTATTAAACACGTCAACATTTTTCTCATTAAACATATTTCTGATGGAGCCACTGGCCTGAGATTTTCACCAGATATCAGTAACAACCCAAGTAATCCGTACATACAAAGAAATCAAGGCAGCAGTGTTCACAAAACAAGTTATATTTAATAAAGTGGAATGATACAGGGAATAAGTATTGAACACATGAACAAAACAAGGTGCAAAAAGGCACAGAAAGCTAAGAAATCAGCTGAAATCCATCAGAATTTGGGAAGCCATCCGATCCTCCATCAGTGCAAATTAATTTCAGCTGGTTTAATCCTGACTGATAGCCTTTGAAAAGGTCTGTGAATATCAGATTGTCACACCACAAAGAACTCATGATGGGTAGAAGCAATGAGCTCTCTAGACCTTTGCAACTTTATTGTTGCAAAATATAATGATGGCACTGGTTACAGGTGCATTTCTAAACTGCTGAAGGTTTCAGTGAGCACTGTTGGAGCCATCATTCGGAAGTGGAAAGAACATCATTTTACCATAAACCGGCCATGACCAGGAGCTCCTCGCAAGATTTCTAACAGAGGAGTCAAAAGAATTATCAGAAGAATTATACAAGAGCCAAAGACCCCTCATGGAGGGCTCCAGGAAGACCTGGAGTTAGCAGGTACTGCTGTTTCAAAGAAAACAATAAGTAATGCACTCAACCGACACGGGCTCGATGCCTGCTCACCTTGCAAGACTCCATTGCTGAACAAAAAGCACGCTGAATCACGTTTAAAGTTTGTTGCACAACAATTGGGCAAGCCAGTAAAATACAGGGAAACTATACAGTGGTGTGAAAAAGTGTTTGCCCCCTTCCTGATTTCTCATTTGTTTTGTATGTTTGTCACACTTAAGACAAAGATAACACAAGTAAACGCAAAATGCAGTTTTTAAATGAAGGTGTTTATTATTAAGGGAAAAAAAAAATCCAAACCTACATGGCCCTGTGTGAAAAAGTGACCCCCCCCCCCCCCAAAAAAAACAACAAAAAAACCAAAACCTAATAACTGCTTGGGCCACCCTTAGCAGCAACAACTGCAATCAAGCATTTGCGATAACTGGAAGTGAGTCTTTTACAGCGCTGTGGAGGAATTTTGGCCCACTCACCTTTGCAGAATTTTTGTAATTCAGCCACATTGGAGGGTTTTCGAGCATGAACCGCTTTTATAAGGTCATGCCACAGCATCTCAATCGGATTCAGGTCAGGACTTTGATTAGGCCACTCCAAAGTCTTCATTTTGTTTTTTAAGCCATCAGAGTGTGGACTTGCTGGTGTGTTTTGGATCATTGTCCTGCTGCCGACCCAAGTGCACTTCAGCTTGAGGTCACAAACAGATGGCCGGACATTCTCCTTCAGGATTTTTTTAGTAGACAGCAGAATTCATGGCTCCATTTACCACAGCAAGTCTTCCAGGTTCTGAAGCAGCAAAACACCCCCAGACCATCACACTACCACCACCATACAGTGGTACCTCTACTTACGAATGTCTCTACATACGAAATTTTCAGGTTACGAGACGCCTCAACGGGAAAATATTGCTTCTACTTACGAACAAAATTTCAGGATACGAAAGGCAAAAAAAGTACGCGCTCCTCGCAGCTCCCGTAGTTTACCGAACGTAAACATACCTGTAGCTGCTCTGCCATTGGCTATTGCCTAGCATCTTCCTGGTATCCCATTGGCCACGAAGTGTTCGGGCAGTTTTACGTGTGTTAACAGTACAGAACTACCATTTATTCGCTATGGCCCCCAAGAAGGTGACGGACGTAAGTGGGAACAGGAGGAAAAGAAGAAGAGACTTTTTTTGTCCATACAGACAAAAAAGGAGATAATTGAAAGGTATGAAAAGGGTGTGCGTTTGGTTGATCTCGCCAAAGAATATGGCCGTAATACATCAACGATCAGCACAGTTTTAAAACAAAAGGAAGCCCTTAAAGCTGTGACTCCTTCCAAAGGCCTCTCTGTCATTTCGAAGAGGAGGTCAGCTGTGAACGATGAGATGGAGAGGTTGTACTCGTGTGGATAAAGGAGAAAGAGATAGCTGGTGACACAGTGACCGAGGCCATAATTTGTGAAAAGGCGACCGCCATTCTTTAATGACCTCGTGAAGGAAGATGCAGGCGAGGGAACTTCGGCCCAAGAAATACACCAGGAGTTTAAGGCATCGCATGGGTGGTTCGAGAAGTTCAAAAAGAGGTCTGGAATTCACTCTGTTGTTCGGCATGGCGAGGCATGTAGCGCCGACCGCAGAGCGGCCGACGAATTTGTGCAAAAATTCCAACAATTGGTGATTGATGAAGGCTACGTTGCACAGGCAAGTTTTTAATTGTGATGAGACGGGCCATTTTTGGAAAAAGATGCCTCGCCGTACCTTCATCACAGTAGAAGAGAAAGAAAATGCCAGGCCACAAGCCCATGAAGGACCGCCTTACGCTGGCCCTTTGTGCCAATGCCAGTGGGGATTGCAAAATTAAGCCCCTGCTGGTGTACCACTCCGAAAATCCCCAGGGCATTCAAGGCTCACAAAATATTAAAAGACAAACTTCAGGTGCTATGGAGGGCCAATGCAAGGCCTGGGTCACACGACAATTTTTTGTTGAGTGGGTCAATTTGGTTTTTGCCCCTGCTGTTAAGAGTTACCTAGAGGAGAACAATCTCCCCTTCAAGTGCCTCCTCATTCTCGATAACGCCCCAGCCCACCCGCCCGGCCTCGAAGATGATATCCCTGGAGGAGTTCTCCTTTATTAAGGTGCTGTACCTCCCACCTAACACCACCTCTATCCTCCAGCCCATGGACCAACAAGTCATTTCGAACTTCAAGAAACTCTACACAAAACACATGTTCAAGAGGTGTTTTGACATCACTGAAAACACCCAGCTTACCCTTCGTGAGTTTTGGAAGCAGCACTTCGATATTGTTGTTTGCCTCAAGATAATCGACATGGCTTGGCAGGAGGTGATCAGACGTAACCTTAATGCAGCTTGGAGAAAGCTGTGGCCCGATGCTGCTGCCCCACAAGATGTTGATGTTGAGGGGGTTGAGGTGGAGGGTGAAGTTGAATCTGAGGTTGAAGAAATAATTTCGCTGGGAAAGGGCATGGGTCTTGAGGTGAATGACGAGGACATCAACGAGTTGATTCAGGAGCACAACGAGGAGCTTTCCACGCAGGAGCTGAAGGAGTTGGAGGCAATGCAGCACACAGCAGTGCAGGAGGAGTTCAGAGAGGAGGAGGAGGAGGGGGAGGTGGAGGAGGAGGCATCCATTATTCCAACAGCCCGAATTAAAGAAATTTTAGGAAAATTCCATGAAGTTTCGGAATTTGTTGAAAAGCATCACCCGGAAAAAGTGTTCACTAGTCGGGCTATCGCTCACTATGATGATGTTTGCCTTGCACATTTTCGGAGGATCGTTACAAGCAGACAAAAGCAAACGTCCTTGGATCGTTTCTTCAAAAAACATCAGGCAAAAACCACTGATGAGACAGAACATGAACCAAAGAAGGCAAAAGGTGACGCCGACGCCGACGATCGCAGTTAAAAGGTAAATGAACATAATTTTTATTATTATTATTCTTTCTCTCATTTTAAACTCTCATTTTATGTTTATTGTGCAGTAATCTAATTGTAACATGTATTTGTTACATGTTTTGATGCGTTTTTACGATTTATAAAAAATTTATGCCCGATTTTTGGGGGCTTGGAACGGATTACGTCATTTACATGTAAAACGCGGCTCTACTTACGAATTTTTCACGTTACGAGAATTCTTCCGGAACGAATTAAATTCGTAAGTAGAGGTACCACTGTATTTTACTGCTGGTATGATGTTCCTTTTCTGAAATGCTGTGTTACTTTACGCCGGATATAATGGGACACACACCTTCCAGAAAGTTAAACTTTTGTCTATCAGTCCCAGAGTATTTTCCCAAAAGTCTTGGGGATCATCAAAATGTTTTCTGGCAAAACTGAGATGAGCCTTTATGTTCTTTTTGCTCAGCAGTGGTTTTCGTTCTTGGAACTCTGCCATGCAGGCCATTGTTGCCCCAGTATCTTTCTTATGGTGGAGTCATGAACACTGACCTTAACTGAGGCAAATGAGGCCTTGCAGTTCTTTAGATGCTGTTGTGGGGTCTTTTGTGACCTCTTGGATGAGTCATTGCTGCACTCTTGGGGTAATTTTGGTTGGCCGGCCACTCCTGGGAAGGTTCACCACTGTTCCATGTTTCGCCATTTGTGGATAATGGCTGTCACTGTGGTTCTCTGGAGTTCTAAAGCTTGAGAAATGGCTTTATAACATTTTCCAGACTGATAGATCTCAATTACTTTGTTTCTCATTTGTTCCTGAATTTCTTTGGATTGCAGCATGATGTCTAGATTTTGAGGATCTCATGGTCTACTTCACTTTCTCAGGCAGGTCCTATTTAAGTAATTTCTTGATTGAGAACAGGTGTGGCAGTAATCAGACCTGGATGTGGCTAGAGAAACTGAACTCAGCTTTCCAAAGATGAGTATAAACCACAGTTAATTTATGTTTTAACGGGGGGGGGGGGGGGGGGTCACTTTTTCTCACAGGGCCATGTAGGTTTGGATTTTTTTACCCTTAATAATAAACAGCTTCACTTAAAAACTGCATTTTGTGTTTACTTGTGTCATCTTTGTCTGATATTTAAATTTGTTTGATGGATCTGTAACATTTAAGTGTGACAAACATACAAAAAAAAATTGAGAAATCAGGAAGGGGGCAAAAACTTTTTCACACCACTGTAGTCTGGTCAGATGTGACTAAAATCAAACTTTGGATGCCACAACACAGCATGTTTGGAGGAGAAATGGCACTGCACATCCCATCATGGTATGGGGGTGTTTTTCAGAACATGGTACAGGCAGATTTCATATAACTGGAGGAAAGATGAATAGACAAATGTACAGACATCCTTGATAAGAACCTGTTGCCATCTGCCAAGATGCTGAAGATGAAACGAGAGTGGAGATTTTAGCAAGACAATGATCCCAAACACACACCCAAGGAAACTCTCAACTGGTTCCAGAGAAGGAAAATAAAGTTGCTCAAATGGCCCAGTCAGTCACCCAGTGTTTCCACTGGCTTAAAGACCTTGGCACGGTGGCAACATATTTTTCCGGGGTGGGGGTGGGGGCAGAAAACACATATGTATGACTATGATAATTTTATACTATTTATTTCTTTTTTAATTTTGCACAGTAACTTTGCATATAATAATAATGCATCGGATTTATATAGCGCTTTATCATAGACGCTTTTTACAGATACATTATTCATTCACTCCAGACAGACAATGGTAGTGGCAAGCTACTACTGTAGCCACAGCTGCCCTGGGGCAGGCTGACGGAAACGTGGCTGCCAATCCAGGCCAACGGCCTCTCCTGCCACCACTGAACATTTTTACACATTCATACCCAGTGTTATGGACACTGGAGGCAAGGTGGGTAAAGTGTCTTGCCCAGGGACACAACGGCAGGATATCTGGGGAGAGCGGGATTCGAATTGCCAACCATCCGGTTATTGGATGACCTGCACTACCTCCTGAGCCACTGCCGTGCATATGGAACTTACAATTTGAAGTATTGTACAACCAAGGCTTGCTTGTTGGAATATTGGGCCATTTGGGGTCCCACCCAGACATCCTGTATTTGGACTTTTTACTGGTGTCATCCTTCTCTCCTTCCTCTGCTCTCACCTCTCCTGGACCCTCTGCCTGAACACTTTCCTCTCCTTGGCTCCTCTCTTCTGTCTCATCTTGCCCTCTCTGAGCTTTGTCTAATTCAGCTTCTCTCTCTGTCTATGGTGGTATACAAACAGGTTAGAAAATATCAAGTGCCATGTAAATTAAAGGAGACAACCAAAAATTTCTAGTTAAGGGTACAAAGAGCACCCACTTAAAACTTGAGTAATGACTTCAGTCTTGAAGGTTTGAGGTTTTTCTCCAAAATTTATAACAATTTTCTTATAGTTTTCTACTTTTCTCTGTAAATTTATCTAAATTTGAAACCATTTTCCACAAATTTGTAATTTCCTCTTGTAAAATTGACTTTTCTTGTACATTTGAAACTTTATTATAGATTTGTGAATTATTTTATGGCTTATTTTTGTCTTTTTTTTAATAAAATTACTGTTTTTTAAATAAATTTGAAACAGACTGTGGTATTTTTTTTTTTACTTTTTCCTGATAATTTATATTTTTGACCATAACTTTGCAGTCAGAACAGCACAATAATGTATCTCTCATGACAAAGAAAAAAATATTTAAAAATTGAATTTAATGATTTAAATTGACTTAAATGACCAAGGATGCCATTATTTCTGTTATAATATTTCTATATATTTATAGTTTTGTTTTGTTTTTTTTTTTAGAAATCTCCTCACCACCAAGAAAAACTTCCCTTATTTTGAAATCCAAATGTTGGCACGTTTAGTTTGTCTGAAGGCTGCTGATGGATTAAAGTCACTGACTTCGTGAATTTCGGTCATATTAACTTGCCAGGTACATAATAGGGAACATAACTTAATATTGTAGTGGCAGGTGAAATATATCCTCAGCAATTCAGTAGTCCCCCTTACCTTTCCCTTCATATGAAGCCGGCTGCATTTGAATTCTAACCACATCTCTTAGCTCAGTGACTCTTCTGTTATTGCTCCCATTTCCAGCAGGTTAAAACCATGATAAATGCCTCCAGTGCTTACATACCTCTTCTGATTTTTTTCCCCCACATTTAAAGCAGAGATGCCAACCCTCAGACTTGAGAAAGTGGAGTAATGCCTGGCTGAGCACCGTAGGTGCGAGGTGGGGGTAAGCACGAGAAGGGGTATCCCCCTCTTGCTGGTGGGGGTCTGGGGGGTATCCCCCCCCAAAAAAATTTTTTAAATTGCCATTAAAATAAGCCATTTCCTGCACTTTCTGGGCACATCTAACAAGATAAGATACAACACAAAATTAACATTTTTGTTGGAATATTTACTATAATTTGGTTTAACATTCTAATTCATTAAGTCTTTGGTCACAACATTTATAAGAGACATGCACAAATAGTAATTAGGTTCATCTTAGCAATATAAAACAAAATATAAACTAAGAACCCAAAATAAAGAGAGCATCTACAGCTCTCAATAATCACAACTACATCAGTCAGTCAATGTCACTAGCATAGATATTTCTGCTTGAAGTAAGTGTGTTCATGTGAAGAATGTAAAGAATGATCACAAGAAGTTCCATGACATCCACAAGCCATCCGTTCTACACACTTGACAAAAAGCATAAGTTTCACCGATTTTTGATGCAGTAAACAAGGATGTGATTTGGGGTTGGTGAAATTATCTGAAAATTTTGCAAGGGGTCTGGGGGACGTAGTCCTTCAGTGGGGTTCGGGGGGCTTTGCCCCCCGAAGCTCCTGGGTTTTTATGATTTTTAAGTACCAGAACTGTGCTTAAATAAAACAAACAGCTGAATGCCACTTATTACTGTATAATATTGACATGTTCCAAGAAGATAGCATTCCTAAAATATTCCAACAAGCATTATCCATCACATGCTTTAACACTTGATCAAATCAAAATCAGTTAATTTTATCTATTCCATAATAGAAATAAAATTCCAACATACCATTACTTTTTAAAATTTCAGCATTCATTTCAGATCACCAGTTTCAATCTCCATTGAGTCTTGAGCAGTTCATTTTGAACAATCACTGATGTAGCTAAGTCTTAGAAATATTCAAAAGTTATGAGTCAATGTCCACTGTGCACTGCGTTAAAAATATTTTTTAAATAAAGTCCAAAACATCTTCAGCAGGCAAGATGAAGAAAATATTAACTAGATGACATGTATACAAAAATATATCTTCACATACCTCAAAATTCACTACTCTATCCGCAACTGGCACTGGTTGTTGTGGTGGATCATTCCTTTAGATTTCCGTGTCCGATCGTGTCGTTAACAAAGGGTGGAGGCCGTATGGTTTCGATGTTTTTTTCTGAACACCGAAAGTTCCAGCAATTGAATAATTAGTGGACCTCGATTTGACCCCTTATACAGTGGGGCAAAAAAGTATTTAGTCAGCCACCAATTGTGCAAGTTCTCCCACTTAAAAGATGAGAGAGGTCTCCAATTTTCATCATATGTATACCTCAACTATGAGAGACAAAATGAGAAAAAAAAATCCAGAAAATCACATTGAAGGATTTTTAATGAATTAATTGGTAAATTCCTTGGTAAAATAAGTATTTGGTCGCCTACAAACAAGCAAGATTTCTGGCTCTCACAGACATGTAACTTCTTCTTTAAGAGGCTCCTCTGTCCTCCACTCGTTACCTGTATTAACGGCACCTCCTGTTTGAACTCATTATCAGTATAAAAGACACCTGTCCACAACCTCAAACAGTCAGACTCCAAACTCCACTATGGCCAAGACCAAAGAGCTGTCAAAGGACACCAGAAACAAAATTGTAGACCTGTACCAGGCTGGGAAGACTGAATCTGCAATAGGTAAGCAGCTTGGTGTGAAGAAATCAACTGTGGGAGCAATTATTAGAAAATGGAAGACATACAAGACCACTGATAATCTCCCTCGATCTGGGGCTCGCAAGATCTCACCACAAGATCCGCAACGCAAGATCTCACCCCATGAGGTCAAAATGATCATGAGAACGGTGAGCAAAAATCCCAGAACCACACGGGGGGACCTACTGAATGACCTGCAGAGAGCTGGGACCAAAGTAACAAAGGCTACATCAGTAACACACTACGCCGCCAGGGACTCAAATCCTACAGTGCCAGACGTGTCCCCCTGCTTAAGCCAGTACATGTCCAGGCCCGTCTGAAGTTTGCTAGAGAGCATTTGGATGATCCAGAAGAGGATTGGGAGAATGTCATATGGTCAGATGAAACCAAAATAGAACTTTTTGGTAAAAACTCAACTTGTCGTGTTTGGAGGAGAAAGAACACCATACCTACTGTGAAACATGGGGGTGAAAACATCATACTTTGGGGCTGTTTTTCTGCAAAGGGACTAGGACGACTGATCCGTGTAAAGGAAAGAATGAATGGGGCCATGTATTGTGAGATTTTGAGTGAAAACCTCCTTCCATCAGCAAGGGCACTGAAGATGAAACGTGGCTGGGTCTTTCAGCATGACAATGATCTCAAACACACTGCCCGGGCAACGAAGGAGTGGCTTCATAAGAAGCATTTCAAGGTCCTGGAGTGGCCTAGCCAGTCTCCAGATCTCAACTCCATAGAAAATCTTTGGAGGGAGTTGAAAGTCCGTGTTGCCCAGCGACAGCCCCAAAACATCACTGCTCTAGAGGAGATCTGCATGGATGAATGGGCCAAAATACCAGCAACAGTGTGTGAAAACCTTGTGAAGACTTACAGAAAACGTTTGACCTCTGTCATTGCCAACAAAGGGTATATAACAAAGTATTGAGATAAACTTTTGTTATTGACCAAATACTTATTTTACCGAGGAATTTACTAATTAATTCATTAAAAATCCTTCAATGTGATTTTCTGGATTTTTTTTTTCTCATTTTGTCTCTCATAGTTGAGGTATACCTATGATGAAAACTGGAGACCTCTCTCATCTTTTAAGTGGGAGAAGTTGCACAATTGGTGGCTGACTAAATACTTTTTTCCCCCCACTGTACATGTTTTTTGTTCCTTCTTGTACATGTTTTCCGCGCCTTCCCGGCACGGTCGAGTTTCCATATAAAATCGCTAAACAAATTTGTCACAGTTTTCTTCCCAACATCCGTTGCAATCTCCTTTTCTAGCCAATCCCAACGAAATTTGTTTTTCATGATCTTGTCAATTTCTTTAATTCTCGGGGCATCTTTACGTTCAATCACCGACATCACTGCAACAGCCGCATTCATTGGTCACTGCAAGGACGATCAGCCAATCAGGCGCGTCGTTTCATTACGGTTAGGGAATTACTAAAAGTCGGAATCCGGTATATACTCATAATTTTTTTATTTTATTTTGGAAGATAAAAAAGCGTTATTCCGCGAATTAGAAAAAAAAAAAAAATCACATCCCTGAGTAAAACACGGATATGTCTTCCGATATTCCTCTTTGAACCTTTGGTTGTGTGCATTTACTCTTTGTTTCTTCTTCGGCGACATGGTAGCCTCTGCCATTTCGCTTCGTTTACATACGGGTTCTCTCATGCATTCGGAAAACATCGATAAACCTCGGCACACTGATGCACAGTTTATACCCTCGAGGCCCTAAGATCATACGCGGACATTCAAAATGCTCTTAGCACGTCGATGTCGGCTTATTTTATCCACCGTCAAAATTTATTTATTTTTGACAAAATAAAAGCGTTTTTCCACAGGTAAAGCGGAGGGCGGATTTTATGTCTGGAAATCAGAGTAACTCCGCCAAAATCGGAGTGATTGGCATCTCTGTTAAAGTACTTTAATAAACTCATGTTTCTGTAGGACAGTCAAGCCTAATTTGTGCTGTATTTCCCCTTTAGTCTGCCTTGGTCTGCGTACGCTTTAGACGAGCCGGCACGCACGCGGCGCTGTACATGCTCACTTTTTTCATCTAACCGGGCCAAGTGGTTGACGCATGCACACAACCATCATTTGTAGTTTCACTCCCGCCCGATAGGTAGCGCCAAGGCGCTGACGTGCCAGGATTTTCACCAACGAAGAAACGGCGGACTTCTTCACAAAGTTTCTCATCAAATAGAGTCCATTTCTGCTGTTTCCTGGGTTTCACTCCTTTTCCTGTGTTTCACTCTTTTTCCACAAAGATGCTGCTGCCGCTAGCAAGACACTGCCTGCTGACTGACTTGAAAGCTCGCGTGGGCAGAGTGCTTCTAAACTCTGCGTGGATTACAGCCACGCGCGTTGTTCGTGTGCGCGCTTGCGGAAAGTCATTGCTGCATGTATTTTTCTTAAATTCATATCTCCTTATTGGCGTGGCGGTAAATTTTCTGGCGAGGTGGGCCACCACCCAGAAATGTTACCAGAGGAAACCCTGGTCACCTGACCTGAATCCAATTGAAAATCTATGGAACGAACTGAAGATCAGAGTTCATAGAAGACACCCACAGAACCTTCAACATTTGAAGAGTTTGTGTGGAAGAATGGGCTAAAATCACTCCTGAGCAATGCCTGCACCTAGTTTCTCCATACAGGAGGTGTTTGGAAGCTGTTATTACCAACAAAGATTTTTCTATTAAATATCAAATTAATTTCACCAAGCGTGTTCAATACTTATTCCCTGTGTCATCCCACTTTAATATAACTTTTGTGAACACAGTTGCCTTGATTTCTTTGTGTGTATATATATACACACACACACACACATATATATATATACATATACAGTATATGTGTGTGTGTGCATATGCATTACTTGGATTGTTACTGATATCTAGTGAAAATCTCAGGTCAATGGCTCCATCAGAAACATATTTAATGAGAAAAATGTTAACTATTCAATACTTATTTCCCCCGCTGTATACTAAATAAAGGCAGTGTCTATTTCTTTGTAAAGTGAGTGTTTTGATATTTTAAAGGTATACACATGACCTATGGACACATTTTATTTATTTTCCCCGCTGTAACTTACTGAAATGAGAGGATTGCACTTCCAGGGTTTTATCACATGCCAACAATCCTGCATTAATTTCTCCAATTTCACACAATTTAAGGCACGCTTACTACTTAGTTACAGTCATGTGAAAAAATTAGGACACCCCAATAAATATTCAGTTCTTTATTAAGAGATGTTCACATACTGATGTCTAATCTTGTTTTAATTTATCTCTAGAAAAGAAGGTGATTTAATTGCAGGTAAATAAGAATTAATTTTGTTTTACTCATTAAACAAAAATGCGTATTCTAACTGAGGAAAAGTTAAGACACCCTACCGCCTAATAGCTAGTGTTAGCCCCTCTGGCTGAAATAACTTCAATGAGACACTTCTTGTTGCCTCCTATCAGTTTCTGAGTAAAGTTTGCCCCACTCCTCAATGCAGAATTCTTTCAGCTGTGAGATGTTTGAGGGGTTTCTTGCATGTACATCTCACCCCACAGCATCTCAATGGGATTAAGATCTGGGCTTTGACTCGGCCATTCCAAGACTATCCATTTCTTAGTTTTTAGCCAGTACTTGTATGTTTTGGGTTATTGTCATGTTGCAGGGTCCAGTTCTTCTTCAGCTTTAATTTTTTTTTTTTTTTTTTTTTTTTTTTTTTGTTACTTATTTGTACCCGTAGGTAGACATGGTTTGCAGTCTGGTGACAAGCCACTGGCTGCTGGTCGCTGCGTGCGCGAGCGCCCTAAACCTACATGTTTTTGGTATGCGGGAGGAAACCGGAGAAATCCCGGAGTAAACCCGCGCAACACGGGGAGAACATGCAAACTCCACACAGCTCACAGCTTGGTCGGGGGCTGGGATCAAACCCACGATCTGATGATCCCCGCGATCCCCCGGCCGAGGGTAAAACTGTGCTGTTACAGTGCTAAACCACTGCACCACCGTGCAGCCCAGTTTTGTTGTTGTTGTTGTTTTTTTTTTACAGATGGTCTCACATGGTCCTCAAGCACCCTCTGACAAATGGTAGAATTCATGGTGGATTCTATGATGGTGAGCTGGTCAGGTCCTGCTGCAGCAAAGCATCCCCAAACCATGACACTTCCACCTCCATGCTTCAGAGCTGGTACGAGGTTCTTTTCCGGGAATGCTGCATTTGGTCTACACCAAACACGTCCTCTGTTCTGATGTCCAAATAATTCAATTTTATACTCATCTGTCCGAAGAACATTATTCCAGAAATCCTGGTCTTTGTCTACATTCTCTCTGGCAAACCAGTCTGGCCTTCATGTTTCTCTTACAAAGGTTTCCTCCTTGCACATCTCCCATGCAAGTTTAACTTGTGCAGTCTCTTTCTTTTTTTTTTCCACAATATCTTTATTGAACCTTTTCTTTTTTTTTTTTTTTTTAACAAACATGATACAAACAATCAAACACTAACACTAAAGTACTACAAAAAAAAATGCACTAAAAACACCAACAACCACCAACAAAATCAAGTCTTCAACAATGCTCCTCTGTTTAGTCTAGACAATCCAATACATAAGTATACATATTATGTTCACCAGTTTGGAATTTACAAGGTCCACACACATCATTCACCTTCTTCTTCAAGAGTTATGTTTAAATTTTTTACATAATCAATAAAAGGTCTCCATATATTCTCAAACACAATTTCCTTTGATTTTAGTATATATGTTATTCTTTCTAATGGAAGGTTTGTTAACATCTGTCTTAACCACTGAGTCACATCTGGTCTATGAGTCTTTTTCCATAATAGTGCAATACATTTTTTGGCATTAAGCAAACTGAGGTCTATGAATGTTCTTTCACTTTTATTAAAATTATGCTTTTCTGGGTACAGACCCAACAAAAACAGTTTAGGATTCAATATGATTTGTTTTGAGATTATTTTTTCAATTGTTACCCTCACCTCTTCCCAAAACATTCTTATTAATCTACATTCCCATAAACAATGAAATAGGGTTCCTTTACTTTCCATGCATTTTGTGCATGTATCTGGTATATTTTTGTTATATCTATTTAACTCCTCCGGTGTAACATACATCCGCATTAACCATTTGAAATGTATCAATTTAAGGCGTGCATTTATTGATTTGGTTTGAGCTTCTGTACAAGCCAATTCCCATTGTTCCTCTGAAATTTCAATTTGCAGATCTTCTTTCCAGTAGTTTAATCTTTTCAGTGAATTTTCACTTGAAGATAGTGTCAATGAGTTATAAAACTCTGAAATAATACCCTTTCTTTTACTATCTTTCATCATCATTTTTTCCAAGGATGAATAAATAGGTCGAGTGAGAGCTTTATTTTGATTTGATCGAATAAAGTTTCTAAGTTGAAGATATTTAAAAAAATGTGTTCTATTGAGATTAAATTTGATCCTCTTCTCTTACAAAGGTTTCCTCCTTGCACATCTCCCATGCAAGTTTAACTTGTGCAGTCTCTTTCTTTTTTTTTTCCACAATATCTTTATTGAACCTTTTCTTTTTTTTTTTTTTTTTAACAAACATGATACAAACAATCAAACAAAAACACTAAAGTACTACAAAAAAAAATGCACTAAAAACACCAACAACCACCAACAAAATCAAGTCTTCAACAATGCTCCTCTGTTTAGTCTAGACAATCCAATACATAAGTATACATTATGTTCACCAGTTTGGAATTTACAAGGTCCACACACATCATTCACCTTCTTCTTCAAGAGTTATGTTTAAATTTTTTACATAATCAATAAAAGGTCTCCATATATTCTCAAACACAATTTCCTTTGATTTTAGTATATATGTTATTCTTTCTAATGGAAGGTTTGTTAACATCTGTCTTAACCACTGAGTCACATCTGGTCTATGAGTCTTTTTCCATAATAGTGCAATACATTTTTTGGCATTAAGCAAACTGAGGTCTATGAATGTTCTTTCACTTTTATTAAAATTATGCTTTTCTGGGTACAGACCCAACAAAAACAGTTTAGGATTCAATATGATTTGTTTTGAGATTATTTTTTCAATTGTTACCCTCACCTCTTCCCAAAACATTCTTATTAATCTACATTCCCATAAACAATGAAATAGGGTTCCTTTACTTTCCATGCATTTTGTGCATGTATCTGGTATATTTTTGTTATATCTATTTAACTCCTCCGGTGTAACATACATCCGCATTAACCATTTGAAATGTATCAATTTAAGGCGTGCATTTATTGATTTGGTTTGAGCTTCTGTACAAGCCAATTCCCATTGTTCCTCTGAAATTTCAATTTGCAGATCTTCTTTCCAGTAGTTTAATCTTTTCAGTGAATTTTCACTTGAAGATAGTGTCAATGAGTTATAAAACTCTGAAATAATACCCTTTCTTTTACTATCTTTCATCATCATTTTTTCCAAGGATGAATAAATAGGTCGAGTGAGAGCTTTATTTTGATTTGATCGAATAAAGTTTCTAAGTTGAAGATATTTAAAAAAATGTGTTCTATTGAGATTAAATTTGATCCTCAGCTCTTCAAAAGACATTATGTTGTCTGCACCTGGCAAATATATGCAGTCTCTTTCTGATTGTAGAGGCATGCACTTTCACATCAACAGTAGCAGGAGCTTGCTGTAGGTCCCCAGATGACATTTTAGGGTTTTTGGAGACTTCTTTTATCATCTTGCGGTCTGCTCTCGGGATGAATTTGCTTGGATGGCCAGACCTGGGTATCTTGGCAGTTGCTTTGAATGTCCTCCACTTTTAGACTATTTTCCGGACGGTGGAATGGCTGAGTTCAAATTCTTTTGAGATCTTTTTAAATCCCTTACCAGACTCATAAGCTACTACAATCTTCTTTCTGAAGGCCTCAAGACAGCTCTTTCGATCTCACCAAGGTGTTCACTCACTCCAACAGTCAGGAGCACACCAAACTAAATGTCTGAGGTTTAAATAGGACAAGCTTCCTTCAAAATGCTAAGTAACGATGTTCTAATCATGTGCACCTGATGTGATACACTTGTGTGTGATTTTAGCCATTTTAAGTGGGAATAAATGTGGGAGTGTCCTAATTTATTCCTCACCAGAAATTGCATGTTTTTAGAATTACATTTTACAGAAAATTTTCAAAAGTCTTTTCTTCAGTTTTAATTGTTTAATTATATTACTTGAATCTCCCATTATCGTTAAAATTGATATTAAATATTTATATGTCCAAATATGTAAAAAAAACAAAAAAAAAACAGGCTTTCATAGGGTGTCCTAATTTTTTCACATGACTGTAATTGAGATTGGTCTATTCGATAAAAATGACCAAATCAGATTAGGGGCTATATATGTCTTTGAGGATATCACAACTTTATTTATTCTTGGAAAAAGTGCAACATGGCACCTTTAACCTATGAAAAAGAAAAAACGTAAGTCAAAATTATTAATGTTTTCCAGTCTGCACAACGCCAGTCTATACACCTATAGACAATACACAGACAGAATCACGCCTTCACCTGTTGAGGATTCCCGCTGTAAAGGCAGTGTGGGCCCAGTGTGCTAGCACTCCCATAGATCCAGACAGAAGATCACCCTGTCCACCACATCTTCTCCCGCTGCCCTCTACACTGCATGAGTAAACTGGAAACAGCAGCACACAACACAATGTCACAGTTCACCCCAGGACTAAAATAAATAGTGATTCACACCAGTGGAAAAGGTGAATGTAAGAGCTTGTACCAACCTTTACTGCCGTCTGAAATGAGATCCTGCTCTCCCTTTAGCACCAGGGTGAGGTTGCCCATAGCGACGCTGAGCTGCTGGACACTGCCTTGATAATCACTTCTGTCCATGGGCTCATGGTGCTGTCACAACACACATATTATATACACATTAACACAGACACTAAACGTCATCGGCTGATGACTGTGCCAAGACACCTACCAGTGCCTCGTACAGTCGGGTGAACTCCATGAAGTTAGGCGTGAGGATGCCCTTCTGGTACCCTTGAATAACAGATGGCTGCTGTGTGACCAGCCATAATCCATCCTGTTGAAAAGCCACATGCACAAGCACCAATTTAGCAATGAAATTTAATCTGATCAGCAGCTGGTGCTCAATTTTATCGCGACTTACTGCATCAATAACTATGGGGATGCCTCTCGCTTTGGACTTCTCAATCACCTCCTAAAACACAGAGAGCCCAGGGAAGTGTCAGTTACAGAAAATAAACACATCTGTATTATACCACATGTCTCAAACACTGCTAAACATTCAATCATCAGTGTGGGCTCTTTCTCTTATTTACCCATTAGCACAGGTCTGCAGGGTTACGAATAATGTGTGCTCTTTACTGAAGCAGGACTAGCACTAAACACAGGAAGCCAAGAAACACAGGGAACAGAGCTTTAAAACGTGGCCAGTATGGAGAGTGATTATATTCCACTTGCCTCGGCTGTTTTCAGTAATAAGTCCTCTCTCCCTAAACCTGGTCCCACCACAAGGCCATGCAGTCTCGGGAGCCATTTTTCTATCTCCTCAACTGCATTAGGACTGTCCCTTTATGCAGAGAAACAAATACAAACACATATGTGTGAAAGACATGTTTTAAAGCAACATTTAGGACAAACAGTATCCTAACCCTAAACTGCTTTAGTCCAGCTATTAATGTGCGTTATAAGAGATTTGGAACGACATTACATTTGTTTTTCCTGCTATGATACAATAAAGGCTGGTCACCAGTACTTGCTGCAGTCTGTTAAGTCTGTTTTTGAATCTCTATTTTTCTAACCACCGCAAACTGTTGAAGCATGTTGAAGCATGTTATGAGTCATATATAACAGATATTGATCAAGCTGAATATTGAGATATAACAGAATTTTTAAAATAGATTTCAGCCATTTCTGAATGACTTGAAAGGCAAAAATTCTCATTCATATTTTCAGAATTCTTTTTCGTCAATATAAGGTTTTGTTGAAATCTTGTCTACTTTAAAAAAATGCCATTACAGTGATCCCTCACTTATCGCGGTTAATGGGTTCCAGAACCGACCGCGAAAAGTGAAAAACCGCGAAGTAGCGTCACCCCAATGACGTCATCCATAAACAATACGTACGTTCATTCTCTCACTCTCATATGATACGTGTGTGTGTGTGTGTGTGTACGTGTACATACATACATACGTAGATGTAAACAAAGTGTACATAAATATGTTTTTAGAACTCTTTTATTCTTATAACAAGATACGTAACTCAAGATGAAAATGATTTACTGCACAGGTTAATGAGAGCTTTACTGCTCCTCAGGTGACGCCTCATCGTGAGGTGCTGGAGGCGCAGGATCATCGAGGGCAGCTTCCGATAGAGCTGAAGCTGCAGGAGGCGGCGTAGTGCCTCGACGGGAAGACTATTTCGCACAAAATGGCACAAGAGAACAGCAAAAAGTTCCACGCGGCGAGACTAAGTAACATGAGCGATAAAAAGCAATGAATGCGGTCTTTCTTCCCTTCATGGGTGCTCGGCAGGAAGAGGAGGTGGGTGAGACGTCTCGGCCAATCAGCTTGCGAGATTTCCGAGCCCAGCCAACACGACAACAGCGAACAGAGAGTTGTGCTGCTCTCCGTGTTGACACGTGATGGTCTAATGTAGTCTCCCTGCCTTCTGCTAGCGCCCGCCCATTATTTCTCAATTTTGAATTTTTGATGAATATTTTTGAAAAATCCGCGATGCACTGAGGGCGCGAAAGGTGAAGCGCGAAGTAGCGAGGGATCACTGTATATATACATTACGTATTTGTTTTTCCAGCCTTATTCCTTTTTTTTATATTGCGCACACCACTGAAGAGAAGGAAACACCATTTCAACTCTCCTGTACATATAATAGTATTGACAAATAAAATTTTGTTTTTTTAATTAGATGCTTCAAATGTTAGTTCAAATAGGTCATGTTTTATTGTATGAATAAATGGAGGACAGCTGTAAGCAAGTGAATGAAAGGTGTCCAAATATGAAGCTAATCATCACTATGATTCAATATGTACTTACAGCACTGGATGAACGATGAGTTCAGGGCTGTAAGACTTTATTACAGTTGCAGCATCTTTGGTGCAGAACACATGGGACAAGTCGGCCCCCTGGAGATGACATAAAATTCATCACTTTATGAACTTCAACAATAAATTTTCTTTTATCAGAGATAAAATTAGTCAACTTCTTCCCATCATTAATTTTTTTAAATACAGTAACAACTACAACTTCTGCTGGAGGTTTCCTCCTGCTAAAAGGGAGTTCTTCCTCTCCACTGTCACTAAGTGCTTGCTCACAGACTGATTGTTGGGGTCTTTCTGCAACTGTGGGGTATTTGCCCTACAGTTTGAAAGTGCTATGAGGCGACTATTGTTGTGAAATGGCGCTATATAAATAAAGCTGAACTCAATCGAATCCCACGACTAAAGTAGCAAGATCAGTTCTGGATGGGTAAAACTGTTTATTAGAACTCCAACTTACGACTTTCAGTGCAGATATGGCGGCAAAGTACGGTGCTCCTGTGTAGCTTGAGGGATTGGAGATTGAAATAAATTAGGAAAAACACTCCAAACACCAACAAACTCAACTTCCGTTTACTATTTAGCAGTTGGTCATACTCTTGGCATCCTCCAATGATCCCAATGCGCCCATCTTGTCCCTTGTGCTTTTTGGATGTCAGTGGTGGGACTATGCTCTTTACTAGTGAGACAATGTCATCATCCATGCCTCTGTATGACCCCAAACCGTAGTAGCGTTCGAACACTGAGGAAATAAAGACATGGGTTTAGAGTGTGGAGTTCTACTTCAGCTTAAGTTAGTATTTGACAGCAAAACACTAACAGGACCAGATAACAGGGTAACAGCAGCTGAGAGAACTCCGCATAACAGCCGACGCAATCTGCAATTGTGTGAATACATTTCACCGGCAGACATCACGCAGGACACCGTAACTAGTACCTGGTGAATGAGGATCTGTATTGGACACACAGTCTGTTTGGGGTGAAGGGTGTCTGGGATGACTGGACTGGCCACGTGTGTGTGACGGGAAGGTAGTGGAGATGACGGGGGCGCGGGTGGGAGCGGGGGGAGCAGACTTGGAGGGAGGTGCCGCCGAGCTGGGTCTGGCAGAGGAAATGCTGGCAAACATCTGACCAAGCATCTGAAGCATCTGCAGCTCACGGGCATGCTCAGCTTCACGGCGACGGTCTTCTGCCTGCAAGCGCTGCTCCTCCATGCGGTAGAAGTTGTCTTCAGCCTGGGTACTCTGCTCCAGGAACTGCTGCATTAGTTTCTCCATGGGGAACTCGGCGCGCCGCTTTCTGGGCCGTTTAGGTGTTTTGGTTGATAAATTGCTGGCCGACAGGTTGCTGTTAAGTGGTCTCCCACAAGTGCCTGAAGAGAAGAAGCAGGAGAAATAATGTGATACGCTCTATATATGTGTCACATACAGACATAGTTTATCCAAAGGAAATCAGTAACACAAGTGATTAAATCTAGACCAGGGGTGTCCAACCATGTGCCATGGAGAGCCAAGACCCTGCAGGTTTTCTCTTCTACCCAGTCTCTTCAGCAGGTGTTTTCACTTATCAGCAATCAGTGGGAAGAAGTTCACTGAAATCTGCTGTTGAAGACACTGGTTGGAGGTAAAACCTGCAGGGTCTTGGCTCTCCATGGCACATGGTTGGACACCCCTGATCTAGACTTTTGAAAATAAATGTGGCACAGATGGACACCTTACATATAGAGTAAAAGAAATGATAGAACGGATTCCTATAAACATCTGGACTTGGATTAACCTGAGAGCAGGCAGATAAATGAGAAAAATGCTCAAAAATGTTTACCTTAAACATGACGCAAAGACAACTCCATAGTTAATATGCATTTGTGTTTGTGGGGTTAAGGGGGAATTCTCAAGACCAGGATTAAAATATATATCTTAATTTAAGAGTATATATAAAGAAAAATAAGGCAGTACAAACAATCAGTTCATAAATTTGCAGATTTATTTATTTATTTAGTTTATGAGAAATTTCTTACGGTAAGGGGAGATTTTGGTTTATGGGGAGATTGACGAGTGAGGCTGAATGTGAGCGAGATTTGAACCGTGTTTCCATCCAACTAGATGAATGCGAATTAAGCATACGAGTACAAGCAATCATGGCTGGAAGCGTATAATAATCAATTAAACTCCCAAATATGGATTAAAAATTGCACTGGGGTAGAGGGGCGTTAACTTCTGAATCGGTTCAGACTGCACTGGAAAAAAAAAAGAGGCAATCCTGTAAATCAGGATTGATTGTCTTAGATTTTTTTTGTCTCTTAACATCTTCTGTTGGAAATAATGGTTTACAATTTAACATGGCTTTAGGTGATACTTTAAGTTCCATTAAGAAAAAAATCTATCAGCTTATGTGGATAGGTTGAATTTCCTTTTCCTCAAGTGACCACAGTTGCACTTCAAAAAATTATTCAACCACCCATTGCAAATCATGTTTATTTTAAAAACTTACAACCTTTTAGCCATTTGCAAAAAACAACAACAACAACAACAAAACTTTAAGATGAACTAGTCATTTTTTTTAATAGCTAAAATGTTGTACTTATTGAAAATAAACTATTTGGAAAAGTAGCTGAAGTGATTTTTGGTTCCTGCTAGGGATCCACCAATTATGAATTTACAAGCTGATACTTATGTTTAAGATAAGAAGATGATCTTTAGCAGATACTGGCTGTTTTTCTTTTTATCTAGCCCAACTTTAAAGTCAGGGAGACGAAGAAATATGCATTACAAAAAAAATATAACTGAAATACACCCCAGACAGAACTACTCAATTTGAGAACAATGTGCTGCTGCAACTATGGGCCCAAATTACTGCAATTTGTGACCTGATTTCAATTACTTACCGTTTAATGTTTGTTTTTTAACTAATGGTTTCATGAGTCCATTTGCTTTGTTATCAAGGGACATGCAGAGTAAATGTATTATTTTTGAAATACTTATTTCCCAACTCAAATATCAAGTTGCATGAAAGATATAAAACCACGTTTGTACAGTACTGTTTACCAATCACATTAAGTAGACTGAAATGGTCGCATTTTGTGTGACTGGATAGTTGCAGAGGCTGACACTGTAACTGTGATTCTAATAACTGGTATATTGGAGCACCACTAGTTCCCGCTCTTATCTTGAGTAACTAATAAGAAGGTAAAGCTACTTTTACTTGAGTACATTTCTGGCTACTCCACACCCCTCTGGGTAGGGGATTCTGTTTGGCAAATGTGGTTTTGACAGTGTGATGCTGGGTCTGAAAGACAGACTGAATGTTGGGAAGTGAAGAACAGTAACTAACCGTTGTTGCCCACTGTGACTTTCACTGGAACGGGGCTGGGAACAGCTGGATATTCCACCTTGACTTCAGCCACGGCGGGATAGGGACACTCCTCCGCGTTCTCCGAGAATGCCTCCTTCACGTCCTCTCCATCCTCCTCCTCCCCTCCCGCCCCGCCGTCCATCAGCTCCCGGGGGTCAAGAGCCGGACGGTTGCTCAAAATCCTCTCCATGATGTCGTAAAACTTGCAGATCTTGTGGTACTGGCCGTTGTTCCGCAGGTTGCCCTCCTTCGCCAGCAGGTACTGTCTCTTGAGGCTTTTGACCCGAACCCTGCACTGCTCCGGGGTCCTGTCAAAGCCCATGGCCCCCAGCCTGCGGGACACGTCCCGGTAAACGAAGCTGTTTCGGAAGCTTCCATCCAGCGCCGCCTGGATGTCCTGCTCTCCCCAGATGTTCAGCAGCGTCCTCGTCTCCACGTCGGACCACAGGGAGCCCCGGGTCGCGGTTGACTGCCCAAACATCGAATAACCTCAACGCCAAACAAGAATGATGAAGACGCTGACAATGTGGATTACGGTGGACGTTTGGCGCCGTCAAAGGAAAAGCACACCGGCACCCATTATGGTAGCTTAAACGGGCTAAATATTAAAGAGCGGAACCCGGGGGTCATTGCCACATTGTATCCTAGCCAAAACCTAGCTGTTTATGCCCACTCGTCGTTAATAAAATACGTAGCTTTAATGTAAACTAGGGTCAGTGTCCTGAGCCGTTTTCAATACATTCTCCCGCTAGAGGAGAGTTTCAAACTGACCCAGGATCGGTCTTCCAAGGGTAACTTCACCTTCCCTCCGCCCGGTACGTAGACAGCTAGTATCCGTCCGCGGGGTCCTAGAGACCCAATAGAGCCTGTGCGACGGTCCAACATGGAGGAGCAGCTAAAGCTAAGCTATCACGTCAGCTAAACGCAGTGTTTCGGTGCGTGGAAATGTCACAACACTTCCTCCAGTTTACCTTTCTCATTCACACACACCAGCGTGGCGATGACCGACAGCGCTACGGTGAAAAGGCAAAAGCCGAGCGTCTGAATCTGCTGCTGAGGCATGTTTTCATGGTTCGTCTGACTGCAGGCTGGGCTGCACAATCTGAATCTTCTTACCTAAATTGGAGCCGCGTTTTACCGCCGATAAAAGCGCCCCAGTGATCCTGATCATGAGGCGCCCTGTAACCCAGAGCAGCACAGGAAGGCTAGAATGGCTTTAACTCAGCGAGACACTCCCACGTCCAGGTTGAACATCCGTCAGCAGACTCTGCCGGAAGTACACTGTCATGTTTGTTACAAGCTGACAGAGTTTTCATGGAGTTTTGGTATAGACTGTTCATTTTGTTTAGGCTTTTAATAGACATTTTTAAGTGTTCTACCATTATTACACTCTCAAATCAACTTATTCAAAATCATAGGTGGGCAGGCACCAGTATTTCAAAATTTTTTAGTCCATATCAGAATCCTTTAATCCCTAGAACTAAATCTCAGAATTGAGTATTTCAAAACTGAATGTGTGCCCTTATTAAAGAATTAATGTAAATACGATCATCAGTCCAAACACGCAAAACTCAAAGCTTCCAGAAAATGACTATGGACTGTTTATTTTCTTTAAACTCCTAAATAGTCTGTATAGTATGTGTGCATGTTCTTTTATGTCAACGTAAAAAAACTCACAAAAAGAAAAATCCTGGAAAAATGTAAAGTTCTTACCTCAGTGACAGGAAGTTCTCGCTGTGCTTAGGTCAGTCTACCGCTTCACCAGCGAGGCTCTTCTGCGAGGTGCCACAAAGTTCCATCTTGGGTCCCACTCTTTTCTCCCTCCATATTCTCCCACTCAGCCACATCTCTCACAAACACAATATCTGTTATTATTATGCCAGTGACAGCCAGCTGTATCTCCCACTCAAAACCCATGACAACTCTAACTAACCTGCACTTATATAGCGCTTTTCTAGTCACAAAGACCACTCAAAGCGCTTTCATTAATACTTACCCTCTATTCTAAGGGCCTATAGGAAACAGATATCTAGGGACAATTTAGAACAGCCAATTAACCTAACATGCATGTTTTTGGCATGTGGGAGGAAACCGGAGAAATCCCGGAGTAAACCCACGCAACACGGGGAGAACATGCAAACTCCACACAGATCACTGTTGGTCGGGGGCTGGGATCGAACCCACGATCCCACGATCCCCACAATCCCCCGGCCAAGGGTAAACTGTGCTGCCACAGTGCTAACCACTGCGCCACCGTGCAGCCCCCACTGCGCCACCGTGCAGCCCATCCTGATCAGATTGCGGAACTGCCTCACTGACATCAAATGTTGGATGGCTAAAAATTTGCTCCAACTAAATGAAAATAAGTCAGAGATTGTGGTGTTTGGTCCATCTGACTCCACCATGGCCATCACAAGCAGTCTTAGAGACATGGATCCCTGGTTAAACCTGCAGTCAGAGACCCTGGAGTGATCCTGGACTCCTCATTTAAACTAGATAAACAGATAAGTGATAAATGGCATTCATTTATAGCTCTTCTTCTCATCTCTGGACGCACTTTACAGATAAATTCTGTTGTCAAAGCAAATTTCTTCCAGCTCCAGACCATTACAAAAATGAAAATCTTTCTTGGTTTTAAGGACCTGGAAAAAGTCATCCACACCTTCATATCTTCCCGTTCTGACTATTGTAACTCACTATACTCGTGCATCAGTCAGTCATTCCTCTCCTGCTTACAGCTTGACCAGAACACCATCGCCAGACTCCTGACTTCTACAAAATAGAGAGACCACATCACCCCCATCCTAGCCTCTCTCCACTGGCTCTCAGTCAATTTTAGAATGAATTTTGAAATTCTTTTGTTTCCAAAGCTCTGAACGCCATCCTCCTCTCTATCCGAGCCGCTCCATCAGTGGAGTCTTTTAAGTCCAGACTAAAAACCCACTGTACTCTCCAGTATTTGAGATCACCTAATATGTTCTTGTCTGAATGTGTATTTGTGTTTGAATAATGTTGACATATGAGGAAAGGGGGGGCTGAAAAGTTCATAAGCTGACTAAGAAGGAGTTATGCTACAGCAACGAAACTAGTCATGCGTTAAATGCAACCTTTTCTGACACTAGCTGCAGTTTCTTTTCAGATACGCTGACATTGCAGACTATGTTGAAAAATAAACCACATTTGGTCAAATTTGACCACTATATCATGGTTAGCCTATGAACTTTTCAGCCCCCCTCGTACTTTTGTAAAGCACTTTGGTCAACATCTATTGTTTTTAAATTTGCCATATGAATAACTTGAGTATGATGGATGGGCCCAGGAAGATTGGCCCTGACCTACCATTAGCACCACTGAAATGGGACAGCCAGCTTTTGTGAATCATTATTTCTTACAGTCCTGTGATCTATCTTATCAATACAAAACATATGCTGATGGAAAAGTGTTATGTTTGTCTTTTTTAATCCAGCGGGACATTTGATTTACAAATTACTTTTTGTTGTGCATCAAAACTACAGCAAAGCAGATTCCTTGGATGTGTCTCTGATCTTGATTGTGGTATGTGGATCACCATTATGCTGTCTTGGAAATCTCTGAAAAACTATGACAAAAATCTACTGGATGAATTATGGGGTAGCAAAATTAAGGATAACAAAATCTGGATAATTCTGATCTGGATTAAAAGTTTTAAAATACTGGACCCAGGGGCATCGGGTTAATAAATATTCAATAGAAGGTGGGGGCATTAAAAGCTTTAGATGTTGAATTCAACGTTTCAAATGTTAGAGGGGCCTACCATTTGGTGCTACACCCTATACTGTGAGCCATAATTTAATTAAAAAATACAAGCCCACATCAAAATTAAAACAGAAAAGGCCTGAAATGTTTAACTTTGTGTAATGAATGTGGAATGTGTGAAAGCTTGTTTAAATCAGGTTTAAACTGCAAGAAAAAGAGAACTTTTCACAGTGTTCTATTTTTAGAAGGACTTGTAATTTGAATAAATTGAAGGTAACATGTTTTGCATTCTTTCCCTGCCATTGTAGTGGAGCTGAAATAACGAGGCGGTTTTGTATTAAAAACAGGGTTTTTAATGAATAGCTCCTCTATCAAATCTCATCAGGTGTAGAGCTTGGCAGAAGGCAAGAGACAGAACTCTGCTTCGCTCGCTGGTTAAATACAAGCACGCATAGCACCACTCATTGAAACAGCTGACATCAGAGCCACTCATTGAAAAAGGTAACACCTCCCCATTATCTTAATCCCCATTGTCCTGCCATCCCCTCTCCCTGTCTTGGGAGGTGATGGGAACTCCCCCTCTAGCTTTAGGGGGGTAAAGGTGAGTCTGTTGCCATGGCGTCCTGTGACATCATGAGTCTTCACACGGAGGTGAGATTCCTTTGTTCTTTCAGAGGTGTGAAGTTCCTTTGTATATTCTGTCCCAAACATTTCCACATGCTCTAACAAATGTAGGTATGGAATATATGAGTGATATACTGTATACCACACCATAAAGTGCTTTTTGTTTTTACTGTTACAAACCTGTGCAATATTGATGTATTATACTGAATGCATGGCAACTATAAATGTGAAGTCCTTAATATTTTAAGTTTTTCTTTGAATAAATTAAATTGGCTCAGGGAGAGTGGTAGCCTAAATCTGGTGTCTGGCTGTGGGACCTAAAGATATTCCTTTCCTCTGGAGCCACAATTTCTGAGGGTTCCCTTGCAGGCAGTACAATATAGCACAAGAGCCTGCCACACCAAACTTTAGGAGGAACGTCCACTGAAGGTCAGTGACTTCCCTTTATTTTTCTAGTTCTTATTTCCACTTATTTCCATCCATCCATCTTCTTCTGCTTAATCCTTTTTGGGTTGTGGGGGGCTGGAGCCTATCCCAGCATCTTTGGGTGAGAGGCAGGGTACACCCTGGACAGATTGCCAGTCCATCGCAGGGCCAACACAGAGAGACAGATTCACTCGCACAGTCATGCCTAAGAACAATTTAGAATCCCCAGTTTGATGCCAATTAACCCAACTTGCATGTTTTTGGCATGTGGGAGGAAACCGGAGAAATCCCGGAGTAAACCCACGCAGACACAGGGAGAACATGCAAACTCCACACAGATCACTGCTGGTTGGGGGCTGGCATCGGACCTAGGATTCCCCGGCCAAGGGTGAGTTGCTGTGTTGCCACAGCGCTAACCACTTCACCACAGTGCTGCGCTTATTTCCCCGACTTTTTTTTTTTAAGCCGGTGCCTTTTAAATGAGGCTGGGCAGAGGTTTATTTGGACATCTTTAAAAAAGTTTGTAAGACTGAAAAAAACACATCTAATTCCTCAAACTTTTCCACCTGCCAGTCACTGAGATTTTTTGTATACATAGTACAGATTCTGTAATATTATTTCTGTGTATTTGCAGTGTTTATGGCATGCATGCTGACTTTCTTTTGCATGTTGATAAATGCTGTTTAATTGTTGCCTTAATATTAATAATATATATTTTTTGAGCTTGCTGTAAACTCATTAAATTTGCAGTTTTAGGGGTTTCTGACACGAGTTCCCTTCCTCTCAGTTAGTGGCCATTCAGCAAATGTGATCAGGGTCAGAAAATTTTAACTTGAAGAAAAACATTACCTGAAACTCAAAAAAGGATCTGAAAGTTTTGGGGTTTTTTTTAAGTAGGAAACATAATAAATTGAAACTGTAAAAAATAACTGCTCAAAACCAGAGGTTGAGCTATATTTAAGATACTCTACATATACTCGAGTAACTTTACAAAATTGTACTTTTTAGTTTTATTGCGGGATACATTTTATTACTTGATTACATTTATGAAAAAACTACTTTTCCTCAAGTACAAGTCATACATTTTTGTTTTATTCTCTTACCTACTGAAAACAACTCACTCATATTCCAAGTAGAGCATTTATTTACAGAAAATGACAACTGGCCAAAGCAGCAAAAAAGCTGATGCTTGTAGATATGATTTTAGATCAATTTAATGCAAAGAAAATGAGTTAATGTTTATTCTTTAAATACTACAATACTTAAATTTTAACTTAGGAAGAACTCAATTCTGTATTTGTGTAATAACTCTGATTTTTATTCTCAGCTTTCATGCATCTTATCATGCTTAGATGATCACCTAATCAGTACCTCCTTTAAGTTGATTAATGTGTCATTGAGCTGGAATTAAACAGATACTCAAGCTGAATGGTTGCAGTACATGTAGAAATGCTAACTTTGGGAAGTTTTTGTAGTGGTATTATGGAGGCATAGTGTTGGACTTGTTAGAAAAATACCTGATTCTTTGATTGAAAGGTCCAAGAACAAACCGGAGATTTCTTCAATTTAAAGGATGGTACATTTATTTAGAAGTCACATGTAAAGCAAGCAGCGCTGGGTGCAGCGTGACGCAGCTCCCTCTGGAGCTGGTCAGACTGAACCCCGACTTCCGGGTGCAGGTTACAATTATCCCCTCGGGTTGGGCGAGCCAGTACAATGGGATGGGCTTGTACGCGACTATCTGATTGGCTAATCTACCTATGGCGGGAACAGGCCATCCACTGAACACGCCTCTTCATTCTAGAATGTGCTATCAACAGTGTGCGTGGGTGTTGGGTTTGGGTGTGTATCTAATGTTAAAGACCTGACTTAAAAGAGAGAGAGAAAAGACAGAGAGGGCTCTATACCTTTGTCTCATTCCTGTTATCAATATACCATAACATACTTGTTCATAAGCATGCAAACAGAATTTGTATGGAATGTGTAGAGCATAATGGGAGATCACCTACAGAATTATTATTCTGGCACTAACTATACATTAACCCTTTCAATCCCCCCTTTGACATGATTTTATCATGTCAACCATGTATGGTGTGAGAGACTCTGGCAATTAACAGATGGTGTATAAGGCAGGTCCCTGCATTGTGTGTCAACCCAAGAGGCTTGCACCATTGGTTCTGCTACCCGTGCCTCCCCCCTGTGGACACCTTAGCATGGTGCAGTGATGTCTAAGAGGTAAACTGTCACCAGGTCCTGTACCCCCCTCGAGGTCTCCTCATGATCATTGTTCTTTGTCCAGTGGAGTGGACCATGTAGGGGTCATAGGGTCGAATAGAATCAGTCCACAAAACCTTTGTCCACTGGTTGACCCTTGCCAGGGCTCACATCATTCAGCTGCACTCATCACACGGTTGCGACAGAGGTTCGACCTTCCTCTGTGTCTGCTTCCCATATCTGCAGCTGTGGAGCACAGTTCCATCTTGGTGACACAGGAACGAAACAACTGTGTCCCCGCTCTCAGAGGCACACCTCATCCCATGAGGTCTACAGGACAGTCTGGTGGGTGCAGCAGAGGGTATGTAACATCCAGTCCAGCCAGTGAACAGCTCAGTGATGCTGTCCCAGGGATGCCACCCCCCTGTCGCTGGAAAGAGGTGAACATGCTGGTGTTGGTAAGTCTCGAGCTCCTGGCTCCACCCTGGATGCTGGAGGTGCGGTGGATGCGCTCGGGTACCAGTCCATTCTTCTTCTGGGGACTGAAGTCATACAGTCACTCGCCCTACGACCTTTTCTATGTCGCAGGCACACGTCATGATGGTCTGGTGCTCTCCGGCATTCATCTTCCCTGTACCCTACACCTTTAATCAAGTGCCGATACAAAGGGCTCAGCTGGGGCAGGACCAATAATGGTCTGAGGGGTTGCCATCACAATGCATGGAGCCTGTACAGTTTTATCCTTATTCACTACAACTGTAGTTATCTATGTGTTGTTGTAAGTTATCTCCCAGTAGCCTTGAGTGTGTGATTGTTGACTATATGAAATCTGCATGTGGTGTTTGTGTTGTGGTGTGTGTGTTGGGTGATGGGGCCTATATGTTCAGTGGGTAAGTAGTAAACAATATTGTTCAACATTAGGAGACATCCATATCCATGCATTGTTGTATTCAGGCATTCAGAGCTTCTAACCTTCTCCCTTATTCAGATTACCTAACCGTAATTAGCATGATGGAGATAAATAACGCAAGAAGCCTATAAGTCTCACACCCCTACATCCGTGTGGTGAGCTATGTATGATTTATGTATTATCATTAGCACACTGTGTTTACAAATAATCTATGATGGCAGAACGGTCTTCCTCGTCATCATCTTTCGTCTTGGGGTCCTCAGCTCTTCCTCTCGACCCAGCAGTTGGTCTAAGACTTGCTGATGACTCCCACTGTGGAAAATTGCATTTGTTAACGCCCTTCTGGGCTTCTGAATATATGGCCTATAGTGTCGTACTCTGCTCCTTTTATTAGATCTACATCTGGTTATCCCTTTACCAAAACCAATTTGGAATTTGATTCAAATTTTCCTCATCCCCTCATGTTAATGTTAAGATTGGTCATATAGGAGATTTCTGGGCATCTTTGTGCCGCCTTTTGTGCTGATGCTTATGGTTTTATTTTGGGAGAATATTCTATGTTAAGGTCAGGTATTGGTTTTCCATGGATGGCTCTATTCTGCACTAGAGATGACAATATGTCCAACATTTTCCAATCCATGTGTTTGGGTCTAACCAGCGGGATGTGTGGAACCCCCCATTGGTTGAAATGCCTCTTATCCTCTTCAATTAGGACAATGGATGCTTCCACACATTTCTTTGTTTATCAGTCTAATTTTATGACCAATCTAGAGGATGGATTTACAAATGATGGTAGTTCACAATTTGGATCAGATCCATTCAATTGCCTATAGTACATTGGGTACAATGCTACTTTTACAGATGTTGATAGGTGTTCTACTGGTAGCTTGTCATTTGCAGAATTTGATCGTTATTTTTCTGACTCAGAGTCCTGTATGTCATTACCCAGAATTCTTACTTTACATGCAATAATTTAATTTTTGCTAATTTTCTGCATACGTGTAGAAGTGAGTCCACTTATCTGTTCTAGTCTTTAAGTATGCAGTCCAGTTTTCAGTGGCGGAGGTGGACGCCTCTCCTGCCAGCAGCGGCCATTGTGGGGCGTGCTCTCTCTCCTCCTCCTCCTTGCTGTCCTCTTGGCCTCCTTTTATAAGAGAAACAGATTCATGGGGAGCCTCAGGCTCCCCTTGTGTCAGCCATTCCATAAATAAGTTCAGTTTTTCTCCAAATTTTCTTTTCCCTTCTTATCTAGATTTCCAACATTGAGTCAAGAAAGGAACTGCTTCAAAGTCTTCATTTAGTTTTCCTAATTAATACAAGATGGGATAATAAGATTAACTCTTCACCATGCCAACAGATACTATCTGCACTACTGTAATTGAACCTTGCGGACCTTTGTCTTCCAAGAGTTCTGTTCAATAAGGTTTCAATAGTCACAGCTTAACTAGTTTACAAATTTCATTTAAGAAAAACAAAATAACCCCCTGTGCATTTTGATATGCTTCAGCATTGATAAATAAGATCAGTTTGTCCAGTTGAATTTAAATAAATGATTAAAAGTTGTGTCACACTTTCAGTCAAGCGAAAGGTGGACGTTTTGCCTAATTAGAATTTGATTTAAATTTTCTTGAATGCCTCATTTTATATATTCCTTGGTAAAGTGTGGAGTGAATGTAGTTTACCCTGACCCAGCTTGGCCACCGCCGAATCAGGAAAAAATCACATTCCTCATTACTGTCATATTCCTGAAATATGATGTATCATATATCACATATCACACCATTATGTGGTGAGTAACATCAAATGCATACCCTCTGTTGGGGAGGAACATAACTAATGTTAATATTCACAATTAAGGAAATGCACTGAAAGAATGGACACCTAATGTCTCATTGCTGCTTTAAGTACTTGGAAACATCTAAGATGGTTGCCTGCATTTGTGCCTTCTTCCTGACACTCTTAGCCAAAAATTTAATTTATTTATTGTTGGTTTTCTGTTTGGTTGGTTTTTAAAGCTACAGCTGCAAATCTTACGTGGATCTTTATTTTCTTTGGTTAGACATGCTCTGCTTTAATTTCTTTTTCCATTTCCATCTCAACATCAGAAATATTTTCTACACTTGCTAAATCCACCGTTCTTCTTCTCTTCCCCCAAGTACTTTTTCCCATCAGAAACACTCACTCAATTCTTTTCCAACCACTATCCATCTGTGTACAAGACTTCACCTTTCCCTGGACTAGCTGATGAAACATCTCACATCTATAATCTCTTTCAGTATTGGAACTTCCTTCTGTTCACTGTTCCGTCGTTCATACTACTGACTACTGTCCACAGCTAATGCTCCATGCAAGATCCTGCACATAAAAGTGATCGGTTTCATTCTGAAAAGTCAGCTTTATAAATAAACCAACATGGCTCCATTCGACTTCCGGTTATGGCTGCCACGTAGGACGGACGTGTCTCGCTCTGCTCTGCTCCTGGAGAAAAAAAATCGGCAAATAACTCTCTCATTTGGGACAGAACGTATCCCAGCATTTGGGCGAGGTTATGTCGGCGAAGCCTAAGGCTGGAAAACCAGGAAAAGGAAAAAGCGAGCCGCCGAAACAGTCCAAATTAACGGACTTTCAGGTCTGTGACGCAGCAAACAAAACTCCATATATGGCGGAGGAGGCTGGCGGCGGTGCGATGTCTGCGGGGAATGGCGCAGATGCGCTGATGGCTGCCATGAGTTCAATGAGAGCGGACTTTTCCTCTAGATTTGATGGGATTATGACAGCGTTGGAAGGAATAAGAAAGGAATTGGGTGACTGTGTAGAACGAACGGCGCAGATGGAGCTCCGTCTCGCTAGTGCTGAAGATGACGTCACCCGTCTTCAATTAAAGGTGCGCACTTTGGAAAAAAAAAATAAATCTCTGGAAGATAATATTTTGGATTTGGAATCTCGGTCGAGACAGAATAATTTGAGGCTGGTGGGTCTTCCAGAGGAATCAGAAGGTCGGGACGTATGTTCCTTTCTGGAAAAGTGGATTCCGGAGGTGCTGGGCAGCGAGGAGTTGCAATCAGCAGTGGTTCTGGAAAAAGCACATCGTATTGGCCCACGGAGAGATAAGGGACCGCCGAGGACCTTAATTATGAAGTTTCTTAGCAACAGAGACAGGATGAAGATCTTCAACGCTGCACGTGCTAAAGGAGAGATTAAACACCAGGACCAGCAGGTGCGGTTCTACCCAGATTTGGCCACAGGAATCCAGCAATTGAGGAAGCAGTTTGATCCCATACGTAAGGAGCTGCGCAACCTTGGGATTCGTCATGGTGTAATCTATCCTGCGAGACTGCTGACCACGTATGAGGGCAGAACCCACATCTTCAAGACCCCAGAGGAGGCGCAGGAGTTCATCAAGAAGATCAAAGAAGAAGAAGAGACTGGTGGGAGCTAAGCATGAACAAAATATAAGGTAGAATAATTAAGCATTTGCACAGGCATCTGACTGACTTGAAGTAAATAGTAAGTTTACAAAATATAGATTGTATTATATATTAAAAAAACAAAACAAAAACAAAACAAACAAAAAAAAAACTATGATGTACAAAGTTGTTAAAAATTTTGGAGTTAAGTTGGAAAACTACAGAGGAGAGTTAATGTTACGTCATTAAAAGCAGTAGAGTTAGGGTGATTGGGAGGATGAAGAAGGAGTGGCTTAGGCTGTTCCCCGTGGGTGTGGAACGGTCGATGGCTATATCGGGAGACAGAATTTTTCTTTTGATTTTGGGGGGTTTGCCACAAGTGTGGGAAGGGGAAATTTGTTTGTGTGTAGTTTGTAGGATGAATGTTCAACCACTCATGTTTTTGCTTCTCTGTATGAGCATGTTTACACTGCAAGGTAATCCTAAACTCTCTATTGATCATGGACCAAAGTGTTAATCTTAATTTAACTTCATGGAATTGCAGAGGTCTACAAAATTTAAAAAAACTTAAACAAGTTATGAATAAAATAAAGGACATGGGTTCAAGAATTGTGTTTTTACAAGAAACTCATCTGATAGAGGAGGATGTTAAAAGAATTAGGAGTAGATGGCAGGGAAGTGTATTCACCTCTTCATTTTCATCCCGAGCCAGGGGAGTTATGACTCTCATACATAAATCAGTTCCTTTTCAGGTGAAAAATGTAATTGGAGACAAATTTGGAAGATATGTAATCATTCAAGGTTCTTTGCTATTAGAAAATATAAATCTTGTGAACTTATATGGTCCCAATATAGATGATCAGAAGTTCTTTGCCAATTTATTTCTCATCTTATCATCACTTACAGGGCAACATATAATAGCAGGGGATTTTAATTGTACATTGAATCCAGGTGTGGATAGATCAACAGGACTGGATTGTACGCACATTGGATGTAGGATGACTATTAATCATTTTATGAAAGAACTGAGATTGTTAGATATATGGAGAGAAATGAAACCACAAGTTAAAGCCTATTCTTGTTATTCCAGTACCTACAAGACATTCTCACGTATTGATTATTTTTTGATTTCCACAGAATTAAGGTCCAAGATTCAAAACTGCTTTTATGATAACATCGTGATTTCTGATCATGCACCCTGTTGTCTAATATATGTAGATAAAAAAATTGACAAAGGAATCAGGTAGATGGCAATTTCAGCATAAATGGCTTCAGGATGAGGAATTTGTCAAGTATATAGAAAAACAGATAGACGAGTTCTTTGACATCAATACTACACAAACATCAGCATGTGTAAAGTGGGAGGCTTTCAAAGCTTTTATTAGGGGACATATTATTAGTTATACAGGATCAAAATCTAAGAAGACTCGAGAGGAGAGAGCTAAATTGGAACATAAAATAAAAAGTCTTCAGGAAAAAGTGTATGCAGGAAGTGACCCAAGGTCGGAGAATGAATTACTGATTTTGAGAGCTGAATACGACAAAAAATCAGCGAATAGAGCTGCCTCGAGTCTTCTAAGATTGAAACAATCTTTTTATGAACAAGGTGAAAAATCAGGAAAATTATTAGCATGGCAGATTAAACAATTGGAAATTAAAACACCAATTACCAGTATTATAAGTAAAGGACAGGTAGTTATAGATCCTTTAGAAATTAATAGAGCCTTTAGAGATTACTATGAAAAATTATATGATACCAAAAATGAACCTGATTTAACAAAACTAAATGGGTTTTTGAACGAACTATCTGTACTGTGTATTCCAAATGAAAACAGGGAGATATTGGAGTCTAAAATTAGTCAAGAAGAAGTTGGGCTAGCCATTGATAATATGAAATCAGGAAAAAGTGCAGGACCAGATGGTCTTCCAGTTGACCTTTATAAAAAATTTAAGAATAAATTAATAAAACCTTTTTTGGAAATGGTTTTAGAAGCATTTCAAAATAATAATTTACCATCATACATAAATAATGCCTTAATTATACTGCTGCCAAAACCAGGTAAGCCCTCTAATAAATGTGAAAATATGAGACCAATAAGCCTATTAAACGCCGACCTTAAGATAATCTGTAAAATTTTAGCAAGACGAATACAAGAAATTTTACCAAATATTATTAATCGAGATCAGAATGGCTTTATAAAGGGTAGACAAGGCTTCCATAATGTAAGAAGACTATTTAATATTATTTATTTTAATAAAGAAGCACCGGATACAGCTCTCCTATCATTGGACGCCGAAAAGGCCTTTGATAGAGTTGAATGGCCCTTTCTTTTTGAAGTCCTACAAAGGTTTGGACTTGGAAATAATTTCATAAAATGGGTTCAAATAATATACAATAATGCTACAGCAGAAATCCTAACAAATAACAATATTTCAAAACCAATAAAAATCAATAGAGGATGTCGACAAGGCTGTCCACTTTCACCTTTACTGTTTACTATGGCAATTGAACCTTTAGCGATAGCGATACGTTTACATTCACAAATATATGGAATTAAAGTTGGACCAACAGAACATAAAATCTCCCTGTACGCCGATGATATAATTTTGTTTATGTCGAATCTAAAAAAATCAATTCCAACCTTGTTGAATTTAATAAAGAATTTTGGGGAAATATCAGGATATAAAATAAATAAAACTAAATCTTCAATATTAATGCTAAATGAGACCCAGAGAAATTACCCAGCCCCTGAGGTAAATCAATTCAATGTTGTAAATCAGTTTAAATATTTAGGAATCCAAATTATGCCTAAGCTAGAATCAGTCGCCAGTGTCAACTATGAAGCCTTAATGTCAGATATCAATGAGTTAACTCAGAGATGGATGTCACTACCAATGTCGATGATCGGGAGAATCAATATACTTAAAAGTAATATTTTACCTAAAATACTTTATTTATTTCAATACATTCCCTTATCACCACCTTTAGATCTATTCTCAAGAATAAAAAAAAAGTTAGTGGAATTTATATGGAACAACAGGAGGGCTAGATTACGTTTGTCTTTATTATATTTACCATTTGATCGTGGAGGTCTGAAATGTCCAAATTTTATGTTGTATTATTGGTCGGCACAACTGAGGTCTATGACATATTATTTTTCATCAAATGATCTCCCTCACTGGACTGAAATGGAATCATACAATTTACCTTTACCTCTTCCCATATTCATATACTCAGATTCGGCAAAAAAATTACAAAAACAAGTTAAAAATCCATTTGTAAAGCATATGATCAAAATATGGTGTGAAGCTAAAAACTATTTAAAAGAACCACAGTTATTGTCACAATTTAGTCCAATATGGGGAAATCAATATTTTAAACCAGGGAGAGCGGACGCTGTATTTAAAGTATGGAATTTAAAAGGGATACAAAAGATTCAGGATTTATATTTGCCATGTGCAGACAACATAATGTCTTTTGAAGAGCTGAGGATCAAATTTAATCTCAATAGAACACATTTTTTTAAATATCTTCAACTTAGAAACTTTATTCGATCAAATCAAAATAAAGCTCTCACTCGACCTATTTATTCATCCTTGGAAAAAATGATGATGAAAGAAGTAGTAAAAGAAAGGGTATTATTTCAGAGTTTTATAACTCATTGACACTATCTTCAAGTGAAAATTCACTGAAAAGATTAAACTACTGGAAAGAAGATCTGCAAATTGAAATTTCAGAGGAACAATGGGAATTGGCTTGTACAGAAGCTCAAACCAAATCAATAAATGTACGCCTTAAATTGATACATTTCAAATGGTTAATGCGGATGTATGTTACACCGGAGGAGTTAAATAGATATAACAAAAATATACCAGATACATGCACAAAATGCATGGAAAGTAAAGGAACCCTATTTCATTGTTTATGGGAATGTAGATTAATAAGAATGTTTTGGGAGGAGGTGAGGGTAACAATTGAAAAAATAATCTCAAAACAAATCATATTGAATCCTAAACTGTTTTTGTTGGGTCTGTACCCAGAAAAGCATAATTTCAATAAAAGTGAAAGAACATTCATAGACCTCAGTTTGCTTAATGCCAAAAAATGTATTGCACTATTATGGAAAAAGACTCATAGACCAGATGTGACTCAGTGGTTAAGACAGATGTTAACAAACCTTCCATTAGAAAGAATAACATATATACTGAAATCAAAGGAAATTGTGTTTGAGAATATATGGAGACCTTTTATTGATTATGTAAAAAATTTAAACATAACTCTTGAAGAAGAAGGTGAAGGTTTGTCAAGTTGATCAAGTTTGCGGACGACACCACCCTCATTGGGCTCATCTCCAACGGCGACGAGTCCGCCTACAGGAGAGAGGTGGCCCAGCTGGCGTCCTGGTGCAGCAATAACAACCTGCAGCTGAACGCTCTGAAGACAGTGGAGATGATTGTAGACTTCAGGAAAGTCACTACTCCTCTGCCCCCCCTCACCCTCTCAGGCTCTCCCATCACCACTGCTGATTCCTTCCGCTTCCTAGGCACTACCATCACCAGGGACCTCAAATGGGAGCTGACCATCAGCTCACTCATCAAAAAAGCCCAGCAGAGGATGTTCTTCCTGCGGCAGCTGAGGAAGCTCAAGCTACCCACCAAGATGTTAGTGCAGTTCTACACAGCCATCATCGAGTCCATCCTCACCACCTCCATAACCGTGTGGTACGCAGGAGCCACTGCCAGGGACAGACTAAGGCTGCAGCGCGTCGTGCGCACTGCTGAGAAGGTGATCGGCTGCAAGCTCCCATCTCTCCAGGATCTGTACATCTCCAGGACCCGGAGGCGTGCTGGCCGGATCATAGCCGATCCCTCACACCCTGGTCACGTACTGTTTGCCCCCCTCCCCTCTGGTAGAAGACTTCGGTCCATCCAGACTAAAACCTCCCGTCACATGAACAGCTTCTTCCCCTCTGCCATTAGACTGCTGAACACTAAGTGACTCTCGTGCACCATGTACAGCAGCTCAACCAGACTCATGTCAATCATCACTGTTTTCTTCCTGCATTACCGACTGCACTATATAGTTCTCCACAGTATCTGCTGCTGGCTAATATATATTTTAACTGTTGACCAGTATCACTTAATCTTATCCTACACTTTATTACATGTATAGTTTATTTCTCTTATCTTATCATGTTTAATGTTGCAGCACTGTACCGAGACAAATTCCTAGTTTGTGTACTACATGAACAATGGCAATAAACCTGATTCTGATTCTGAATGATGTGTGTGGACCTTGTAAATTCCAAACTGGTGAACATAATATGTATACTAATGTATTGGATTGTCTAGACTAAACAGAGGAGCATTGTTGAAGACTTGATTTTGTTGGTGGTTGTTGGTGTTTTTAGGGCATTTTTTTTTTTTGTAGTACTTTAGTGTTAGTGTTTGTTTGTATCATGTTTGTTAAAAAAAAAAAGGTTCAATAAAGATATTGTGGAAAAAAACATGGCTCCATTCAAAATTCTGTTTTGTGACAACACTCATCTCTTGATTTATACCCTGGCCTTGGATGCCTTTTAATTACTGACCTTTTGAATTTGTTTTGGAATTAAATAATGCCGCTGGGTCTGAACATCTGCCTTTCAAGGAATGTATTACACTAAGACGTCTGCTGATTATTATGAAAACTTAAGTTTAACAGAGTCATCTGTATCTTGGTGTGGTGGAGTCTGTCTTTTTTCTTCTGAACAGATAACCTCCAGATGAACTAACACTATGCCTACAAAACTATAACAATTTTAGATACAAAAATATAGAGCTTTCATTAGCCTCCAAAAACAATTCTAAATAACATTTAAATCAGGACTTAACCATGTGACACACAAACCATGCGGGTGTGAACCGCTGGTTTGTTTGTCAAGCTACACTCGTTGTCTTGTGTGTGCCAGAGCTGCAGATCTATGTGCACAGGGCATTAAAGCCTTGTTCATGCTCCACCTCCGCTCTGTGCGTGCTCTATGATGATCCCTTGGATAGGGCTGGTGTGCACACAGCTATATGTATGTATATGCTTCATTCTTGAGTCTATTCGGCCGAGTGTTTGCTGTTTTTTACTCCAAATTATCTTCTTGTTTCTGTAGTCTACTCTGGTTGTGTTTGTTTTAATTCATCGTCTTCCATAATGCTTTTTACTCATCTCTGGATGATCCAAAACCATAACCCTTGTTACGCTGCCATCCCCCATCTCCATACAAAGTGTAAGGAAATCTGTAATGCTCCGCACCGTGTATTTATATTTATGTGTACATATGTATATTCACTGCTCTTATTTTCTTATCTTTTAAATTATTGCTCTAAGTGTTGTTATCCCTGTGCCATTGCAATCCTAGAATCTCCCCCATTGTGGGACCAATAAAGGCTCATCTTATTTTAATGTGGCTTTCATGTAAGCTTACAGCTTTTCTCAAATTTAAACACTTCCCTTCTAACTTTGCAACCTTTTCTCTTAATAGTTATTTTCTCCTAACAAATTTTAGATCTTTTCCTTGTAAATTTGCAAGTTCCTTTTCAGGAATTTGTGACATTTTGTAATATTTGGCAAATTTCCTCAATTGTGCAATTTCCTCCAAACCTTGCAGCTTTACCCTTATACCTTTTTGCATAAATTTTCAACCCTCGTCTTAACTTGTGATTGTAAATCAGCATTTTTATCATATTTTGCACCTCCATGCTCAAATCTTATGTTAAGTTAAAATGTCTATTGCAAGTCTTTAACAATGTTATTAGATTTCACCAGATTTGTAGAGATGTGCAAAAAATACAGTTAGGAGGGTCTGGGAACCTCCAAATATGTACTGGCCCTTAAATATTAAGGAGCCCTAAACCTGCCTCATTTCTCTTGGTCACTAGGTGGCTAGTTTTCTTGTAGCAAAAGTTCCCACTGCCTGATATTCTGTGGAATAATGACCTTTCAAGCGTCAAGAAATTTTCAGATTTTGGTCTTAGTTGCTAGCCTTTGTTTTATTAGATGTTTCTTAGATGGAGAATGGGTGGGCAATATAAGCTGCAGCTTCAGCCATCACGCTTTTTGGACAACTTATGTTGAATTGTGCAATCAGAGGAGCCATTGTTTAATTTGACCCCGTTGGATTCCTCTTCCATGACAACCCAACAACATCCAGGGCCTTGAGGTACTCGGGGCGAATCTCGTCCACCCCCGGGGCCCGGCCACCAAGGAGATTTTTAACCACCTTGGCGACCTCAGCCCCTGTGATAGGCGAGTCATCCCCCTTGTCCCCAAACCCTGCTTCCTCTGTGGAAGGCGTATCAGTGGGATTGAGGAGATCCTCGAAGTATTCCTTCCACCGCCCGACGATATCCCCAGTTGAAGTCAACAGTGTCCCATCCGCACCATACACAGTGTGGACGGGGAGCTGCTTTCCCCTCCTGAGCCGCCGAACAGTTTGCCAGAATCTCTTTGAAGCCGACCGAAAGTCTTGTTCCATGGCCTCACCGAACTCCTCCCATACCCGGGTTTTTGCTTCAGCAACCACCCGAGCTGCACTCCGCTTGGCCTGCCGGTACACCTCAGCTGCTTCGGGAGTCCCACAAGCCAACCAAGCTTGATAGGACTCCTTCTTCAGCTTAATGGCCCCTCTCACCACTGGTGTCCACCACTTGGTTCGGGGGTTGCCACCACGAGATGCACCGACCACCTTGCGGCCGCAGCTCTGGGCCGCTGCTTCAACAACAGAGGTGGAGAACATGGCCCATTCAGACTCCATGTCTCCAGACTCCCTCGGAATGTGGTTGAAGTTCTTCCGGAGGTGGGAGTTGAAGACCTCCCGGACAGGGGCCTCAGCCAGACGCTCCCAGCACACCCTCACTATACGTTTGGGTCTACCAGGTCTGAATGGCTTCCTCCCCTGCCATCGGATCCAACTCACCACCAGGTGGTGATCAGTTGACAGCTCTGCACCTCTCTTTACTCGGGTGTCCAAGACATACGGTCGCAGGTCTGATGATACGATAACAAAATCGATCATCGACCTGCGGCCTAGGGTGTCCTGGTGCCAGGTGCACATATGGACACCCTTATGCTTGAACATGGTGTTCGTTATGGACAGACTGTGGTTAGCACAGAAGTCCAATAACTGAACACCACTCGGGTTCAGATCGGGCAGGCCGTTCCTCCCAATCACCCCCCTCCAGGTTTCACTGTCGTTGCCCACGTGCGCATTGAAGTCCCCCAGTAGGACAATGGAGTCTCCAGGAGGAGCACCCTCCAGCACCCCAGTCACAGACTCCAAAAAGGGTGGGTACTCTGAAACATCATTTGGTGCATAGGCACAAATGATGGTCAGGACCCGTTTCCCAACCCGAAGGCGCAGGGAAGCAACCCTTTCATCCACCGGGGAAAACTCCAATATAGAGGCAGCAAGGTGGGGCGATACAAGAATACCTACCCCTGCTCGTCGCCTCTCGCCCGGGGCAACTCCAGAAAAGGCCAAGCTCCAGCCCCTCTCCAGGAGACTGGTTCCGGAACCGGAGCTGTGTGTTGAGGTGAGGCCGACTATATCTAGCCGGTATCGCTCAATCTCGTACACCAGCTCAGGCTCCTTCCCCACCAGAGAGGTGACATTCCACGTACCAAAAGCCAGTTTAGAAAGCTTGGGATCAGTCCGCCAAGGTCTCCGCCTTTGACTGCCACCTAATCCACATAGCACCGGACTTCCATGATCCCTCCTGCAGGTGGTGAACCTACTGGAGGGCGGACCCATGTAACTCCTTCGGGCTGAGCCCGGCCGGGTCCCATGGGTGGAAACCTGGCCACCAGACGCTAGCCTTCGAGCCCCTCCCCCAGGCCTGGCTCCAGGGTGGGGCCCCGGTAACCCCATACCGGGCGGGGTACACTGAATCCTTGATATACAATTTATCATGAGAGTCTGTTGGATCGTTCTTAGTCTGGCCCTTCACCCAGGACCAGTTTGTCTTGGGAGACCCTATCAGAGGCAAATTGCCCCGGACAACATAGCTCCTGGGATCACTGGGGCACGCAAACCCCCCCACCACGATAAGGTGACGATCCATGAGGGGGACTCTGCAACATTGCGTGGAGGTCGGGGGCAGTGCCTTTGGCATGGCAAACCGGGGTGGTGGTTCCTCTCTTCAAAAAAGGGGACCGGAGGGTGTGCTCCAACTTTAGAGGGATCACACTCCTCAGCCTCCCTGGGAAGGTCTATGCCAAGGTACTGGAGAGGAGAGTCTGGCCGTTGGTCGAACCTCGGATTCAGGAGGAGCAATGTGGTTTTCGTCCTGGCCGTGGCACATCGGACCAGCTCTTTACCCTCTCGAGAATTCTTGAGGGTTCGTGGGAGTTTGCCCAACCAGTTCACATGTGTTTTGTGGACTTGGAGAAGGCATTTGACCGCGTCCCTCGTGGATTTTTGTGGGGGGTGCTTCGGGAGTATGGGGTATCGGGCTTGTTGTTACGAGCTATTCGGTCTCTGTACGACCGTTGTGAGAGTTTAGTTCGTATTGCCAACACTCGGTCGGAGTCATTCCCAGTGAGAGTTGGACTCCGCCAGGGCTGCCCTTTGTCACCGGTCCTGTTCATAATTTTTATGGACAGGATTTCTAGGCGCAGCCAGGGAATGGAGGGTGTCATGCTTGGTGACCACAGGATCTCATCTCTGTTGTTTGCAGATGATGTTGTCCTGTTGGCTTCATCCAGCAATGACCTACAGCTCTTGCTGGGACGGTTTGCCGCTGAGTGTGAAGCGGCTGGGATGAGAATCAGCACCTCCAAGTCCGAGTCCATGGTCCTCAGCCGGAAAAAGGTGGATTGTCCTCTCCGGGTTGGGGACAGGCTCCTGCCCCAAGTGGAGGAGTTTAAGTATCTTGGGGTCTTGTTCACGAGTGAGGGGAAAATGGAGCGAGAGATCGACAGACGGATTGGAGCAGCATCTGCAGTGATGCGGACGTTGTACCGGTCTGTTGTGGTGAAGAGGGAGCTTAGTTCTAAGGCAAAGCTGTCGATTTACCAGTCAATCTACGTTCCTACTCTCACCTATGGTCACGAGCTTTGGGTAATGACCGAAAGAACGAGATCGCGGATACAAGCGGCTGAAATGAGCTTTCTCCGTAGGATTGCTGGACTCACCCTCAGAGATAGGGTGAGGAGCTCAGTCATCCGGGAGAGGCTCAGAGTAGAACCGCTGCTCCTCCACATTGAAAGGAGTCAGTTGAGGTGGTATGGGCATCTGATTAGGATGCCTCCTGGACGTCTCCCACTTGAGGTGTTTCAGGCACGTCCCACTGGGAGGAGACCCCGGGGCAGACCCAGGACTCGGTGGAGAGACTATGTCTCCCAGCTAGTCTGGGAACGCCTTGGTATCCCCTCTGAAGAGCTGGAGCAGGTGGCTGGGGAGAGGGAAGTCTGGGCTTCTCTGCTTGAACTGCTGCCTCCGCGACCCGGACCTCCGGAAAAGCGGTAGAAGATGGATGGATGGATGGATGGATTCCTCTTCCTTGATACATTGTTCTATTCCTTTAATGGAGCCTTCAAACCTTAGTGGACTAGTAACTTTTCTATCTGTTCCTGTCTTGACCTCTCATCTTGACCTCTCCCCCCTTGAAACAGAACGGCTTAATATCAAAGCCGGTTCTTTTTCAACATCCTGTAGGGAAGGATACCTGTTGTGTTGCTAATTTTGGGGGACCCCTTGGGGGCCCTTGTGGGTGTTTGAGCTCAGTGGCCAAATTGCTTAACATAGGAAGTATTAGTCCCACGGGGGCCTCTGACTATTCTGACCTCCTGTGGTCATGCAGCCAATACTGACAGGTCAACTTAGATGGGGCATGGGTATGGCTTTTTTGAAGATTGGTCATGTATTGTGTCTGCTCAGTATGTGGTCTTGGCACATCTCTGATATGGAAGGCAACAATACTGTATAGCTAGGTCTCCCTGGTGGGGGGGCTGTTTTCACATCCTGCGAACATTCCTCTGTCCTGCATTTGTTTGACCCATCTGGCAAATTTCTCCCTTCCTTTCTTTTGATCTGTGATTGGGACCTTTGTCAACCATCTAGCCCTTGTCTAGGATAGCACCGAACCCAGGGAGCCGGGCTTACAGGCTAGAGACATTTCATATAGGTGTTAATCAGTGTCAACTGGTTACACAGGAATACTATACAATATCAGATGTGTGAGGACTCACTCTGCTGGTGTGCTCAATTGTTCCTCTTTTGACCCATTGTGTTGCTTTCTTTGATTGCTGGAGTGGGACAGCGAAGTGGAGGGAGGAGGGGGTCACTGATGGCGTGAAGGAGGAGGCAGCTGCTGGGGGAGGGGTCGTCCACAGCCAACACTGTCTTAAATTTAATGGAGAGAAACAAGCTATTAAACAGCGTGTTTTTGTCCTTTTCTGTTATATCATGTTTATTGATTATTTTGCATTTGTTCTCACCGTTGCAGCATAAGTCTCTTATTCTTACGTTTTTTCTTCCTCCAATCGTTTCTCCATAATTTTTTGTCTTGCGTCCTGCACAAAACTTTAACATTTCATCAGTTTTCAATTTTCTTCAAAAACAAATTTCCTTTTCCATATTCTGCCCACTCTCATCTCCACAACAATAACTCCTATTTACTTCATTCATTCATTTTAGTTTATTGTATTTATTCAATTATTTTGTATTTATAATTTAATTCATTTATATTTTTACTTATCTGCACCAACCTGCAATTTTTCATTTAAATTCTCTCACCTTTATAGTGTCCACCTAGGATTTCCTAGTTTTGTTGAGAAATAAATCTCCTTATTCTCCAGTTTTATTGTAAACCTCCTTCTGCCTAATTTAAAATTGAACCTTTCATCTCTCCAAGCCGAACGGGTATGCTTTGCCTCATTATGGGCAAACCTGCATTTTAGCAGGTCCCTGAGGTCTTTTGTTTTTTCACCATGCATGGAATTTTTAAAGCCTTCCTTTCAACCAGAGAGATAAAGTTCCAGATTTATTCTTAAGGTTTTAAGTTTTGTTGGCAGTAATTTTGTGAAATAGTGCACTTCCTATATTTGGCCACACGATGGAGGCACTGTGCCACAGCTTGAAGGTGATTCAAAATGGCGCCCTCGCATGCGCAGTAAATGGGACACGTGCAAAATGGCCCCTGAGCCTATTGTTCACAAACCATGTGCTTTTTTTTTTTTTTTTTTTTAAGTTTAAGAAAAATGGAGCACTGCCTCCTTAATCCCAGCTATACACACACTACCACAGCTTTACAACTTTAATTTAGCGCTTCATTTTAATGCCGTTACCTCAAATAATCCTCAGTAACCTGTTTTACCAATTTCACCTCCACTCGGTGGTGGGTCCATTCCTTTGTTCTGACCATGCGGTCCGGAGCCCGCCATTAGTTAAATCATTGTGGGAAAAATTTTTACTAAATATTCTCAGCTCCCGGTATTTCCCAACCCACACGTTTATCCCCTAAGGACACAAAATTTTACAGAAATCAGTTCTATTCTTATGAATGCATTCACTATTGTTGGAATAAAAGAATCTTATGTAATTCTGTAAGCTATTATTTTATACTTATGAGCAGACCCTCACTAAAAGTGGAAAAAAGATTCTTGTGGCTGCTTGTTACGTTACTCACTCATACTGTAGTCTGAGATTCTTATAACGTATTAAGAGTACCTTTATACATGCTCACTACTGTAACCAAAATCAGGCTAACCCTGGATGGTTAATTTGGGAGACGTCTAAGTCTCTTATTCCAGCACAGACTGTAACTGAAATTTGCCTTTAATTTGGGAGACAAACGCGGCTGATCCCGCAGTTCTCTAAGTCTCTTATTTATTTCGCAACAGACTGCTCCGAAATACTTCACCAACGTGGCATCGTTTTTTAACGGCATCGGGTCGATTCTTTAACCCCCCCGGCATCAGGCTTAACCCTGGAGATCAATTTGGGAGACGAATGCAGGTGATCCCGCTATTCCCTAAGTCTCGTATTTATTTCGCAACAGACTGCTCCGAAATACTTCACCTACGTGGCATCGTTCCTTTTAACGGCATCAGGCTTAACCCTGGAGATCAATTTGGAAGACAGGCACGGCCGTTGCCTCCTATTGTCTTATTAATTCTGGGTACAGACTGCAACCCAGAACCTCACCGATCCATTTAATCTTTTGTTAAACAGAGGCTACTTTCACAAAGGCTTCGGCAAGTCCCCTTGTACAAGCGGTAGCGTGATTAACTCTAATCACAGCGGACACTTTCTCTTGTGGCCTCTTTTCGACTACAAGAACAAGCGGTGTCTTGTGTTTAGCAAATTAAATAATCGCGGCTTCACTCCCAGAGTGGCATCGGGTCGAACGCTTCAATGGCTCCCCCCGGCATCAGGTTGCTAAAACCTGGCTCTTTTCATTTGGGAGACGAACCTGGGTGATTATTAGTCACCCTGGCATCCTAAGTCTCGTCATTTTGGCTCAGACTGAATCCAAAACGTTTTAAAATTTGGCGGACCATGCACCCGTCATACATGTCCAGGGCCGCGGCCGTTCTATCTCAGACTGAACATAGAACACGTGCACTCTCTTTAACTTTTCAAACTATTGTTTAAACTTTACATGTGACTCCCAACCAAATGATAAATTTCGAGATCGGATATACCCCTTAATCAGACGACTGTAAATTTAGAATGGCCAAACTGCAGAAATTTGCGTAAAAAGGCTTTCTGCTTACCTTTTTGTTTCATTCAGGCGTCGCCACAGTCGACTAAAAAGGGTCCTTCCGATGTAGTTTTTTCAGGCTCGTCTCGGAATACGTGATTCAATCCGGGTCACGGCACCAATTGTTAGAAAAATACCCGATTCTTTGATTGAAAGGTCCAAGAACAAACCGGAGATTTCTTCAATTTAAAGGATGGTACATTTATTTAGAAGTCACATGTAAAGCAAGCAGCGCTGGGTGCAGCGTGACGCAGCTCCCTCTGGAGCTGGTCAGACTGAACCCCGACTTCCGGGTGCAGGTTACAATTATCCCCTCGGGTTGGGCGAGCCAGTACAATGGGATGGGCTTGTACGCGACTATCTGATTGGCTAATCTACCTATGGCGGGAACAGGCCATCCACTGAACACGCCTCTTCATTCTAGAATGTGCTATCAACAGTGTGCGTGGGTGTTGGGTTTGGGTGTGTATCTAATGTTAAAGACCTGACTTAAAAGAGAGAGAGAAAAGACAGAGAGAGCTCTATACCTTTGTCTCATTCCTGTTATCAATATACCATAACATACTTGTTCATAAGCATGCAAACAGAATTTGTATGGAATGTGTAGAGCATAATGGGAGATCACCTACAGAATTATTATTCTGGCACTAACTATACATTAACCCTTTCAGACTTCTCCACCCAGGGAACAAGGGATCGAAATAGGAGGTGTCACCGGGGGGTATCAGACGGGACAGTAAGGACTATGCGCCCTCTGGAGAGAGGAGTAAATGCTGGAGCTGCGGGGAGAAGAAGGGTGTGATAGCGGCACCGGCGTTATGTCATGTTAATGTGCCACACAGTGCTTTGTGCAATTAATGTGTTATGGTCGGAATTTTCAGGTCTCGATGCATCGGAATAAAGAGATAAAAGAGGAATGCACAGAGACCCAGGATTCTTGTTTGCTGTAAATTATGTTGGAGAAGGAATAAAATTTCTGTGTCATCCAGCTCGTTGCCTCGCCTTCCTCCTTCCTCCACATTGGTGACCCCAAGACGTGCCATGGAAAGCGAGCCGAGCACCACCCCGGAGACTGCCTGGAGAGAGAGCACCAGTGCCACGTGCGTGGTCTCAGTCGGGCTCCCAGACTTGTGGCTTCACAACCCGACCGCGTGGTTCTTGCACATAGAAGCCCAGTTCGCACTCCACGGGATAACAACGGACGATACCAGATACTACTATGTTGTTGCTGCGCTGGATGCGCGTGCCACGCAACAGGTGAGGAGCCTGCCCCAGGAGCTGCTGGCCCAAGGAAAATGTGAAGCGCTCAAGAGGATGCTTCTCCAGCGCTATACCCTTTCTGACAGTGAGAGGGCAGAGAGGCTCCTAACGCGTTCGGAGTTAGGGGACAAGTCAGCAGTGGAGCTTATGGAGAGCATGTTGGCGCTGAGGGGGAAGGACGATGAATTTTTCCCGTTCGCCCACTTGTTCCTCAGGAACCTACCAGCTACAGCGAGGGCAATTCTGGCAAACTCGCCGCAGCTGGTTGCTAAAGACTACCACGCCCTGGCGCAGGATGCGGACCGCATCATCTTGGCATCCAGAGCTCCCAGCGTGCAGACAGTGGCACCGGCATTCATGAGGGACTCCAGCAAGGTTGAGGAGCCATTCGGGTAGCTGGGACGGACACCAGGAGACGAAGGAACGGGGCAATCTGTTTTTACCGTCGCCATTTTGGCTCAAATGCCCAACGCTGCTTGTCGCCATGCCAATTCAAAAAGCTGGGAAGACGGCACATTTGGAATTCGGTGGCAGCTGCAACCGATGGTGACAGGAACAGACTGCTTTATGTCACAGAGACACGTTTCGGGAGATGGTTTTTGGTGGACTCCAGCTCCCAGAAGAGCCTCATCCTGCCGGTCAATGCAGACAGGGTGGCAGAATGCAGCGGTCTCTAGCTCACGGCCACCAACGGATCCACCATCAGGACATTTGGCGAGCAGACACTGACGATGTGCTTACACGGATGCAACTTTCAGTGGGACTTTGTGATCGCTGCATGTTCCGGCCCCATTTTAGGTGCAGATTTTTTATGTGCTTATGGGTTGTTAGTCGATGTTGCTAATAGGAGATTAGTGGACACTGTTTCTTTTACCTCACTGCCCTGCACAGCTCAGGGAGCTGGGTTGGCAACACTGGCTAACGTTATAGCTCCAGGGGGTAAGTACCAACATTTGCTTGCACAGTTCCCAGCACTCACGGTCCCGACTTTTACGGCTTGGGTTGCACGTTTCGGATCTCCATCGGACATCACGTCCGACAGGGGTCCACAATTCATTTCAGAACTCTGGTCCGTGATGGTCCAGAGCCTGGGGGTCAAAATTCACCGCACTACTGCGTACAACCCCCAGGCTAACAGGCTATGCAAGCGTTTTCATAGATCGCAGCGCTCAGAGCTTTGCTCACAGACACAAATTGTGTCGACCGCCTGCCCTGGGTTCTTTTAGGGTTGCGCTCCATACCTAAGGAGGATTTGGCAGCCTCCCTGGCAGAACTCATTTTTTCTCAGCTGCTGCGGATCCCTGGAGAGTTTTTACCGGAAAACCCCGTGCCCGAGGCTGATCCGCCTGCACAATTTTTACATAGTACGGAGGCTGTGAGCATACCGGGCCCGGCCCACCATTGTTTTCCCTGCACATTCGTCCCAAAAAGCTTGCAGAATGCCAGTTTTGTTTTTGTCAGGCACGATGCGCACTAGACCCTGCTGCGCCCACTGTACGATGGACCGTTCAGGGTGTTGGAACCTGGGGAGAAGCATTTTGTATTAGATTTGGGGGGCGTAGGGAGACCGTCTGCATTGACAGGTTGCAGCCAGCTTTTGTGTTGGCAGACGAGCAGGTGGTGTTGGCCCAAGCTCCCTGGTGCGGATGCCCACTGTTGGTGGCTCCGCAAAGTGGTGATCCCTTGGCAGGGACCTGCACTTGCAAAGCTGATGTGTTTTCTCCCCCTCCCTTTTTCCCTTCACAGACTGACATGCCCTTCTGTACACCCCGCCAGCAGGACGGTTCGACTGGATCGGCGACCCCCCTGCTACAGCCGCTATGGGTGCCAGCTCAAGCCCAAAGGATGGGGAGGGGGGGTATTGCCCTTTCTGGGTGTTTTGGGGGGGGGCTGTGTGGGGGCATGGTGTTGGACTTCTCCACCCAAGGAACAAGGGACCGAAAGAGGAGATGTCACCGGGGGGTATCAGACAGGACAGTAAGGATTATGCGCCCCCCGGAGAGAGGAGTAAATGCTGGAGCAGCGGGGAGAAGAAGAGTGTGATAGCGGCACCAGCGTTATGTCATGTTAATGTGCCACACAGAGCTTTGTGCAAATAACAATGTGTTATGGTCGGAATTTCGGGGTCTCGATGCATGGCAATAAAGAGATAAAAGAGGAATGCACAGCATTCATAAGTTAGTCATTCATTCATTCATTCAGATCCGGGATTCTTGTTTGCTGTAAATTATGTTGGAGAAGGAATAAAGTTTCTGTGTCGTCTAGCTCGTTGCCTCGCCTGCCTCCTTTCTCCACAGTATCTTAATTTTCTTCCAGAGCTGAAAGTGAATATGAAATCAGATGAAATTATATCTAATCTGAAAAATACTTTGGATTCATATTTTTCAGATTAAATGACCAAAATGTGAACTTTGATTGTTAAAATTTAAGTTGTTGATTCAATCGTTTTAATTAACAGCCTTCATGGCCCTATTAAAACTGCATTCATATCTTTTTGATGGGTCTTGCTGGACTCAGTTTCACGTGTAGTGCCGCTTGTTCTCGCGAGAACTGGCAACACTGCGGATTACTTTGGAAGTTGGGACCAAGCGGTGATCACAGAATGAGCCAATACTGGAAAGTAGTGAACTTTAGTTCATAAAATGGCGTTCGCCAAAGGAGTTCGTGACCATCCCGTGATGACTTTTACCAGCTAGTGCGCGTCTTTCTTGATACACCGAGAGAGTTAAAAACCTGAACGCCATGCCCGACGTGTCCAAGATGAAGAAGCCGGACGTGAAGATCGTCCTGCTGGGGGACATGAACGTGGGGAAGACGTCTCTGCTCCACAGGTACATGGAGAGGAGGTTCAAAGAGACCGTCAGCACCGTCGGAGGGGCCTTTTTCCTCAAACAGTGGGGACCTTACAATATCTCTATATGGGACACCGCTGGTAATGACTCACATTTTGTGTTTTCGCCTTGTGTGTGTTGTAAACTGCTGCTTCTCGCGGTTTATTCCCGGTGTTCACCTGTTAACGGCCGATCCTCCGCCTGACGGGGCAGCCCGGTCTTCGCTACACAACGCTTTATTTTTTTTTAACCGCAAACTTATATTTGCCAGCTATTTCTGTATTTAGATGCTTAGGAAAAATAGTATTTATACAGGTGACCAATAGCAGGCAATATAGGCATTATTTTTTTAAAAAAAAGACAACAATGCAAGTGTTTTTCTTCCATCAGCTGATACTATATCAGCAATAATATGTTGGTGTAAAAGCACTTAGGAGTTGGATTTTGTTTGCAATTTTTATTATTTTAACTTCTCATAACGGCACTCCATCTATAGATATCTTAATTAGAAAATAACTCATAATATGAAAGATAATTCATAGATTCTAATAGAACTATCTAAGGAAACTGAAAGAATCCCTCAGTTAAAATGTTTGTACCGGCGGTACTTCCGGTGCTGCACTTGTAATGCTTGATATGAGCCGAGAATTTTAAGCAAAACCATCAAAATAAGGACTTCTGTTGGCTACCAGCAAACGTGGGGAATACCCTTACGACCCAGTGCTGACCTGGTGAAGGTTCTGGTAGATCTGGCTCCGTTTCGCCCCGTTTCAGTTGTGAAAATGAAAACTGGGTAATATCGCCACAAGCAGTTAATTTTAGCAACATTATGAGTGAATAATATAGCTTATATATTTGCTCTAAAAACTGCTTTTCCTTGCAGTTCTCTTGATTATCTAGGAGTTCCCTCTGTTTGATTTATGTAAAGTAGAATTTAAAATGCCTGATTTTGTAGTCATTTGAGCATTCATCTGCTGTGACTGAAGTTTGATGTTATCATGTGGACTAAAGCTTTAACACAATCTTATCTGTGTGTGTGTGTGTGTGTGTGTGTGTGTGTGTGTGTGTGTGTGTGTGTGATTGCCTCTCTGACAGTAAAGACCAGATAGTAAACACTTCCTGGCTATGTGGTGGCTTTCTTCCTATTTTATTTGTTAAAATAGTCATTGTTCTTCCATCAGTTAGCGGTCCCTTTCTATGACGCTCGCCTTCTCAACATGTTGTGCCCTTCCCCGTGTGCTGTGTGATTTGCCTTGTGCTCGCTGTATTGCATAACGTGCACTAATGTGACCCAATCGACACCATTGTCATCTGTGTGCCTGGTCAGAAATGGGTGTCCCATTTGTTTGTTTTCATAGCACCCTGAGAGCCTCCAGTGTGAAGAACTCACTTTGTTTGACCTTTATGCTATTGCCAGGATCCAAACTGAAATGTGGATGTGATCTCAAATGGAGGAGCTTTCTACAGTTAGCTTAACTGTTACTGAGTGTATCAAGACATGATCATTCTGACTATTATCAGAACTGCCAGATGTGGATAAGTCTGTCTGCATAAAGTACTATACAGACGATAGCCCTTATTAAAGAAAAAAAAACAACAACCCTAAAAATGTGGTTTGCAATCAGATTTAATTTCCATTTACATAACCGTCATCTTCCCCAATATGTTTTATTATATGTTAGCACTAATGATGTAGTATAAAAAGCTTATGAGGCACAGAAATGTTTTAACTTTTACTGTAATAACAGAAACATTTCCTGTAAAGTGAATATTCATCCAACAATAACCGCTGGTGAATAAGTTCAGAACTGCGCTCCATTCAAGTATTGTGTAAACCACTGAGTTACAGTAAACCCTCTTAGGCAAATAGGCACGTCACAAAAATAGAGCTGGTGAACCACAGAGATAAGGAAAAGTCCACCCATGTCACCAGTAAGCCATTTCCTGTCAATGTTCTCTAACTCCATGACCTCTGTGTCAAGTTAGTATAAATTAGAAGTACTACATCGACCCTGCTGAGTCATTTCTGGGCTAATGTTTCACATATTTTAGTGGATACCACAAAACTAACACATGGCAGTAATGATGGTTGTCCCAGGAGTTCTCAGGATGAAAAAAGTATATTTGCTGCCATATTTGCCTTCAGCCTCCCAGGTACCATCATATTTCATATAGTTTACGCGCTTCCTCATTTTTTAATCACATGACAGGGTTAAGAGAGGAAGATTTGACTTCGTTTGCTTCATTCTGTCCTTTCCACTTTTGCATGCAGCAGTATGTCAGGTTTTGGTTCTCTTTTCGGGTCAGTATAAGCTGACAGAATGCAACAATAAGTCTATTAGTATTTTACATTTTGGAACATGGGGATTTGATCAATATCGTTAGGTTTAGACAGATGGTCAGGTAAAGTAAATCTCAAAACGAAATGTAGCTGCATACACTCTTGGCAGTTTGTGCTTTAGATACAGTCAGTAAAAAGTGCTTTAATGCAAACAGTCCAAGGACGGATAATTTTTTTTACACATAAGGAGTTGTTCAGAACTCCTTATACATACATATAGAGTGATGATAATTAAGTCAGTGGCGGTAATGCACCTGTAAGCTGGTTGCCAACTGCCAATCAAATCTAAAAGAAGAAGAAGAAAAGCTCACCTTTATTAGGGTTATAATGTTGAGTTTTTGCTGCCTTACAGTGGAAACATTTAAAGGCATCTTGTTAGATGGGGTAAACTGTGTTGAATTATGTTCTTGCCATGCCTCCTTTTATTTTTTCTCACCTTTTCCTTTAGTAGTGACCTCTTTAGTTTGATTGGATATCTCAAACTGATGAGAATGTATGGAAAAAGGAGCTTCTGCGCTTCCTCCCCAATCATCTGAAACTGTAGCAGGTGCCTCTCAGCTCAAGGACATCATACTCATTGAGAAAAGAGAGTCTGGAGCACACTGTCCAATTTACAGCCTTTAACAGTGCACAGACTGACGTTTCGACTCTATCTGTGTCTTCATATGACGTCAGTCTGTGCACCATTAAAGGCAGTAAATTGGACAGTGTGCTCCAGACGCTCTTTTCTTAACGAGGGGAATGTGTCTTTGTCTGCCCTGAGATGAACTGGACATCTGAATTCTGAGTGATGACAATAAGACAAGCCTTTATTAGTCCCACAATTGGGAAATTCCACATAATAATACTCTTGGTTACCCAGCCACAGGGGCAAGCACAAGCAAGTGTACTGCCTGTCTTGGTCTCAAGCCAAATGGGTGGGTTGCATCAGGAAGGGCATATTGATATGCTCCCCTTAGATAATAGTATCAGAAAACACTCCATATATTTTAACTGTTATGCTTAATGATAACAGTTATACTTATCAATGAAGCCAGAAGACACAAAGCAATTGACAGAACTACAGGCATGTCTTAAAGACATAAGAACCTGGATGTGCTACAACTTTTGACTACTTAACTCTGACAAAACTGAAGTTATTTTAACTGGCCCCAGAAACCTCAAACTCTGTCTTTGATCAGATATGTAGTTTAGATGGTTTTACCCTCGCTTTGTACACTACTGTCAGGAATTTCTAAGTCAGTTTTGATCAGGATTTCTTTTAATTCATACTTCAAACAAATTTCTAAAACAATTTACGTCCACCTATGTGTAGGGCTGTGCAATATGACAAAAAATTCATATCATGATATAAGTCATCTTATATCACGATAACGATGTATATCACAATATGCATTTTCTGTAAATTCTACAGTTTAGATAACCACATAAAAAGGACCTTTTTTTTTTGCTTTTTTACATGTACCACTTTCCCTTATAATTTTGCAGTGTTGTTATAAAATAGTTTTTTAATGTACACTTGAGACTTGATTCTCATAAATTTCAGGTTTTCTTCTAAATCATATATGAATAAAAAGTAAACAATAAGTTAAATATTTCCTGAGCCAGAGGAGAAAAGCAAAAAAAAAAAAAAAACAAACATAAAAAAAAATGTCTGAAAAAGAGAAAATTACCCATGGCTGTCAGCTACAGATGTAAATTAGCTGATAGTTTAAGTCAGTGAAAATTTAAGTGTAGACCTGCAGCCTAAAGATTGCCATTCTGGACTGATTTAACCTGTTTGCTTCTTGGTAAAAATATTTCAGGTTGGTCATGATCTGAAAATCAAAGACACAAAAGGTAATGTAATAAAATACATGTGATGACTTTAATTCGTTATCACTACTTGACTAAATAAAATGATTAGAAATCAAATAAATTACATTAAGAGCCAACTTGCTCCTCTGACCCATTTTAAAGTATTTATTATTTATTTTTGCGTGCATGTGCCACCATCATAACTTTTGCAGCTTTAATAAATTTTTTCAGACAAAACTAAGAAACTCAACAGTAATTTAAACCAAAAAAACAAAACAATGGTCTGCTGTGGTTTCCAGTTAGCAGAACTTAGTATCGTTATTTAGCATTTCATAATTAGACATGGTGTTAATGTTACTTACCTCCTATTAAAACGAGGTTAGCAAACTATTGTCTCTGACACAGCGTGATGGGGAAAAAAAGTCCCACATCCCTGGCAAATGGGAGTAGTGGCTATCTGAACCAGTAGTTTGGAGTTAGCATTAGCATCCACCGGACTGAAGCCTAGCTACCTACAACACATCTGTTCCGCTGTGCGCACTGCAGAGGAGAGACGGGGTGCTGACAAGTAGTGGTGAGGAGCTTTACTGAATAAACAGGAGTATGTGCATTTTAAATAACGATAGAAACGATAGAGTATTCTATGAAACGATAGATGTTTTTATATCGTCACTTCACACAGCCCTACCTATGTGATATTGCCAAAAGTAGGACCATCTTGTCCCAAACTGATGCAGAGAAACTAATCCATGCCTTTGCCACTTCTAGACTAATTGTCCTACAAACCTTCGAGTTAATCCAGAATGCTACAGCAAGGGTATGAACAGGCAGTAAAAAGAGAGATCATATTTCTCCTCTGTTAACCTCGATCCACTGGCTCCCTTGTAAATCCAGAATCAAATTTAACATCCTCCTTCTGACGTGTACAACCTTACATAATCTGCCCCATATTATTTTCACGACTTGACTATACCTTATTATCCTAACGGAACATTACGTGCTCAGAATGCAGGACTTCTAGTAATCCCATGGTGTCTAAAAGTACTATGGGCAGTAGGGCATTCAATTATCAGGCTCCCCTCTTATGGAACTAATTACCAGCCTGGGTTTGTGAGGCAGACACTCTCTGCCTTTAAGAAAAATCTGAGAACTTTCCTATTTGACAAAGCTTTTGATTAGACTTTCCACATGTAGTTATATAAATGTTTCCTATTGTTACACTGGTCAACACCAAATTTGTTGTCTAAGTTTTTTTTTTTTTTTTTAGCTAATTTTGGACAATTTTGATGTGCTGAATCCAAAAATCACATTGGTTTTGCTCTATCAGGTCATCTTTTTGAACTATGACCACATGTTTTTTACGTTTTTGTTTACATGTACGGGTATTTTTGCTTTATATGATGCGAAATTCTTTTTTATTTCTTGAAATTCTCTGAATTTTGAACAATGATGACATAAATTCAATTTACTTGTACTTACCTTTATCAATATCTACTATTCAATTTACAGTACAACAGTACAACTGCTGTACAACTGCTTACAACTTAGCATAAAAACCTGACCTGATTGAGAGAAACTGATGTCATTTTCGGATTCAGCGGTGCAAAATTGTCTTAAATCAGTTGACAAAACACAGACAACTTACAAAAAAATTATTTTTGTTACATTGTGTTTTCTACTGTGTTTACTGTTATACTACTAGAATAGTCATATACTGTATACACTGTAAAAAAAAAAGAAGTCTCAAAAAAGTTAGTGTCCAGGCTGCCTTAAAATTTTAAGTTGACCGAACTTGAGAAGATAAGTGGTAAAATTTAAAACAAATACAGTCAAGTTCAGTCAACTTAAAATTTTAAGGCAGTCCAGACACTAATTTTTTTAAGTAGAAATACCCAAGTTATTTTTTTTTTTTTTTTACAGTGTATGTAGTGTGAAGGGACTCCATAAACATGGCCCGGCTATGCATGTGCTTAATTGTGTGTATGAGCTATGTGACATGCTGGCTAGCTAGAAGGTGATAGTATGTTTTAACTGAATGCTGCTCACAAGTTTTGATTGAATTTTGCACAGTTATGAATCTTACTACTACTAACTACTGTCTACTGCTACTGTGCTGGTTCATGTGCGTAGTGGTTGGGCAGTACAGGTACACCTTAAAAAATTAGAATATGAAAAAGTTCAATATTTTTGGTCACTCAGTTCAGAAAGTGAAACCGATATATAGATTCATTACACAGAGTGATGCATTTCAAGTGTTTATTTATTTTAATTTTGATGATTATGGCTTACAGCCCATGAAAACCCCAAATTCTGTTTCTCAAAAAATTAGAATATTACATAAAATTAACTTTAAAAAATAGTTTTTTAATAGAAATGTTGGCTGATTGAAAAGTACGTCCATGTACACACTCAATACTTGGTCGGGGCTCCTTTTGGATTAATTACTGTATCAATGTGGCGTGGCATGGAGGTGATCAGCCTGTGGCACTGCTGAGGTGTTATGAAGGCCCAGGTTGCTTTGATAGTGACCTTCAGCTCATCTGCATTGTTGGGTCTGGTGTGTCTCATCTTCCTCTTGACAATACTCCATAGATTCTCTATGGGGTTTAGGTCAGGAGAGTTTGCTGGCCAATCAAACACAGTGATACCATGGTCATTAAACCAAGCTTTGATATTTTTGGCAGTGTTGGGGGGGGGGGGTGCCAAGTCCTACTGGAAAATTAAATCAGCTTCTTCATAAAGCTTGTCAGCAGAGGGAAGCATGAAGTGCTGTAAAATTTCCTGGTAGACAACTGCGCTGACTTTGGTCTTGATAAAACACAGTGGACAAACACCAGCAGATGACATGGTTCCTCAAATCATCACTGACTGTGGAAACTTCACGCTAAACCTCAAGCAATGTAGATTCTGTGCCTCTCCACTCTTTCTCCAGACTCTGGGACTTTGATTTCCAAATGGAAATGCAAAATTTACTTTTATCTGAAAAGAGGTCAGTCCGCCAAGGTCTCCGCCTTTGACTGCCACCTAATCCACATAGCACCGGACTTCCATGATCCCTCCTGCAGGTGGTGAACCTACTGGAGGGCGGACCCATGTAACTCCTTCGGGCTGAGCCCGGCCGGGTCCCATGGGTGGAAACCCGGCCACCAGACGCTAGCCTTCGAGCCCCTCCCCCAGGCCTGGCTCCAGGGTGGGGCCCCGGTAACCCCATACCGGGCGGGGTACACTGAATCCTTGATATACAATTTATCATGAGAGTCTGTTGGATCGTTCTTCGTCTGGCCCTTCACCCAGGACCAGTTTGTCTTGGGAGACCCTATCAGAGGCAAATTGCCCTGGACAACATAGCTCCTGGGATCACTGGGGCACGCAAACCCCCCCACCACGATAAGGTGACGATCCATGAGGGGCTTGTTGTTACGAGCTATTCGGTCTCTGTACGACCGTTGTGAGAGTTTAGTTCGCATTGCCAACACTCGGTCGGAGTCATTCCCAGTGAGAGTTGGACTCCGCCAGGGCTGCCCTTTGTCACCGGTCCTGTTCATAATTTTTATGGACAGGATTTCTAGGCGCAGCCAGGGAATGGAGGGTGTCATGCTTGGTGACCACAGGATCTCATCTCTGTTGTTTGCAGATGATGTTGTCCTGTTGGCTTCATCCAGCAATGACCTACAGCTCTTGCTGGGACGGTTTGCCGCTGAGTGTGAAGCGGCTGGGATGAGAATCAGCACCTCCAAGTCCGAGTCCATGGTCCTCAGCCGGAAAAAGGTGGATTGTCCTCTCCGGGTTGGGGACAGGCTCCTGCCCCAAGTGGAGGAGTTTAAGTATCTTGGGGTCTTGTTCACGAGTGAGGGGAAAATGGAGCGAGAGATCGACAGACGGATTGGAGCAGCATCTGCAGTGATGCGGACGTTGTACCGGTCTGTTGTGGTGAAGAGGGAGCTTAGTTCTAAGGCAAAGCTGTCGATTTACCAGTCAATCTACGTTCCTACTCTCACCTATGGTCACGAGCTTTGGGTAATGACCGAAAGAACGAGATCGCGGATACAAGCGGCTGAAATGAGCTTTCTCCGTAGGATTGCTGGACTCACCCTCAGAGATAGGGTGAGGAGCTCAGTCATCCGGGAGAGGCTCAGAGTAGAACCGCTGCTCCTCCACATTGAAAGGAGTCAGTTGAGGTGGTATGGGCATCTGATTAGGATGCCTCCTGGACGCCTCCCACTTGAGGTGTTTCAGGCACGTCCCACTGGGAGGAGACCCCGGGGCAGACCCAGGACTCGGTGGAGAGACTATGTCTCCCAGCTAGTCTGGGAACGCCTTGGTATCCCCTCTGAAGAGCTGGAGCAGGTGGCTGGGGAGAGGGAAGCCTGGGCTTCTCTGCTTGAACTGCTGCCTCCGCGACCCGGACCTCCGGAAAAGCGGTAGAAGATGGATGGATGGATGGATGGATGGATGAAAAGAGGTCATCTGCTGGTGTTTGTCCACTGTGTTTTATCAAGACCAAAGTCAGCACAGTCGTCTACCAGGAAGTTTTAGAGCACTTAACGCTGCTGACAAACTTTATGGAGAAGCTGATTTCATTTTCCAGCAGGACTTGGACCCCCCCCCACTGCCAAAAGTATCAAAACCTGGTTTAATGACCATGGCATCACTGTGTTTGATTGGCCAGCAAACTCTCCTGACCTAAATAGAGAATCTATGGAGTATTGTCAAGAGGAAGATGAGACACACCAGACCCAACAATGCAGATGAACTGAAGGCCGCTATCAAAGCAACCTGAGCCTTCATAACACCTCAGCAGTTCCACAGGCTGATCACCTCCATGCCACGCCCCATTGATACAGTAAATAATCCAAAAGGAGCCCCAATCAAGTATTGAGTGTGTACATGGACATACTTTTCAGTCGGCCAACATTTCTATTGAAAAAATATTTTCTAAAATTAATTTTATGTAATATTCTAATTTTTTGAGAAACTGAATTTGGGGTTTTTATGGGCTGTAAGCCATAATCATCAACATTAAAATAAATAAACACTTGAAATATATCACTCTCTGTGTAATGAATCTATATAATATATGGGTTTCACTTTCTGAAATGAGTGACAAAAAATATTGAACTCTTTCATGATATTCTAATTTTGTGAGCTGTACCTGTATACCACAAGGACCCAGCTATGCATGTGTCTGCTCGTAGTGTTAGCTGTGAGACTTGGTAGCTAGCTTGAAAAGCCCATAAAAAAAGCTGTATGAAAAGCACTGTAGGAAATGGTCATTAGTCAACTTGATTATTATATTAATGAGCCCAAAATCTAATTGGGTCAAGTGGTTTTTTTTTTTTTTTTTTTGAGTAGATCTATCCTAAATAAGGAGACAGTTGGGATGTGTTTCTTTTGCTAACTTAGAGAATTGATTTAATTGAATTGAGAAATGATAGGATTACTGTATTTGGTTTGTGACTGCAAACAAAAAAACAGCAAAAAAAAAAGCAGCATGTGTAATCTACTTATTTAAGAGATTAACTGAATAAAGGTGATGTGTATTTCTTTGTGACATAAGCTTTTTAATATTTCAACAGTATACATGTGACCCATGATCATATTTTTTAAGGTTAAAACTTACAAAAACAATATTGTGCACAGTATATGAGCTTAAACTCCATTTGTTTAGATAGTAATTTTCTGACAATATGACCAACTCATGCCTGTGGTGTGTTGTATGCCTGCACAATGTGCCCTTTCATCAATTTTGCATATTTCAACTACAAAGGCTGCTTCTGTTTCTCCAATCTGCTGACCGTCTTGCACTCTGCTGTCGTCTGCATTTGTTACCTCGGCCAAGGAGGTTATGTTATTGCCGGCGTTTGTTTGTCTGTTTGTTTGACTGCTAGCAGGATTACGCAAAAACTACTGGACGGATTTGGATGAAATTTTCATTAAAGATTACCCCTTGGCCTAAGGATGAACCCATTAGATATTGGTGATGATCTGAGCATTTCTACCTCCAGCAAGGCCTTTGTTTATATTTGCGCAGCAGGATTGTACAAAAACTACTGGATGGACTTTGATGAAATTTTAATCAGAGGTGGTCTTTGGACTACAGGGGAACCCATTAATTCATTTCAATTCAAAACACTTTATTTATCCCTGAGGGGTAATTAAAAGGCACAGAGAGCACCAAACATAGACAAGACATAAAAACATCATAAACAAACAACACTATAGATACTGTCTGCAGAGATCAATTACAGCTAAGTGCTTAGTAGTGTTTCCTCTGGCTTAAAGACCATGGTGCGGTGGCAACATATTCTTCCGGGGGGGGGGGGGGGCAGAAGAAGAAGCTAACTTTGTCATTCAGTCAGTCAGCCAATCATGTACAGTAGGAGAAACGTAATTTTGTTCTATCTACAATGTTAATCACATCTAGAATCAGAGGGGTCGCTGCCATGCAAGGCGCCGCCACAAACAACGTCTCCTTCCCCCATTCTATTACACTGAGCACTAAGCTAGAAGGCAGGAAGTACCATTTTTATATGGTCTTTGGTATGACCCGGCCGGGACTTGAACCCTCAACCTCCCGGTTGTGGGGCGGATGCTCTATCAACTGGCCACCACTCTGGTTTTTATATTTTATACTCTTTATTTCTTTTTTTTATTATTTTTTTTTTATTTAAGTTTTTGTAAAGGGTATACATGTCATTACAGCATTGCATTGTTTACATTTTCATCACATGTTCCCTATTTTTTTGTTTTTTGACAACATTGGAAGAATAATTATTACAACACCCTTTTTTAAGTGAAAGAAAAAGAGAAATTAAAGAAAGAACAAAAAAAAACAAACAAAAAACAAAACAAGAAAAAACAAAAAAAAACAAAACAAAAGAGCAAAAAAAAAAATAAAAATAAAAGAGCATCTGAGTAGCATTGGAACAAAGAGAGGTGCCATTATTGAAATGGTATTTGTCAAAGATTAGATCTAATGGAAGACACATATGCGATCCAGGGTTGCCAAAAGTTCAAGAACCCATCCATGTCCTGTCTCAGTGCGAATGTCAACTTTTCCATCGAGTAAATGTCTTGAATCACGTTAATCCAATCTTCAGGTGTAGGACAATCCTTCAACATCCATTTTTTAGTTAGAGCTTTTTTTACTTGCCAATATTAAAACAGTGAATAAGTATTTTTCTCCTCGTCTTTCCAGTGAGTCCGGTAGTAGTAGTAGTAGATTAGTTTATTTGACAGGGACAGTGCAATAAACATAGACAATTAATCAAAGACAATCAATCTGATGTGTTGCACAGAGTGTATAGCTATTAGCTAATTTGCAACTCTTGTCCCTGGATGGGCTTTAGAAAAAAGAATCAAGATAAAAAATATACACAATAACCACATACATCAATGCAGAAAAATTATAAATACACAATTATAAATATTATAAATATTATAAATACACAAATATAACAGCCTGACTCACATTTAACATAAATATTATAAATATTATAAATACACAAATATAACAGCCTGACTCACATTTAACACATATAACATAACTCACATTTGCCTATTTCAGGCCTTCCTCCCTTCGTCACTCACTATAAACAAACACATTTATTCCTTCCCTTCATTCACTCTCACTTTGCAGACAATTAATTCATACATGAGTACATTCTTGTTTATTTTTCAGCCAGTTTTTAACATTTTTAGTGAATGTTTTAAAGTCCGTTATTATTTTAATTTCATTTGGCATTGTGTTCCAGATGTGACTGCCCTTTATAGAGAAAGCTGTTTGTCCAAATGTGGTTCTGCGGTGGAATATTTTACAGTTATTGTTAACAGAACTCCTGGTGGCTCTGCTGCTGTCCTGTCTTTGGACAAAACCAGCAAGTGGCTCGGGTGCTGATTTATGAAAACATTTGAACGTTAATTTCAGAAGACAGAGGTCAATGAAGCTCTCAAAACTCAATAGGTTGTATTTTTTTAAAACATTACAGTGATGCCACCTAATGGGCTTTTTGTCCAAGATTTTTAGGGTTTGATTATATAATGAACCTATATGTCTTATTGTGGAAGGGGCTGCTTGAGCCCAGACTGTCAAACAGTATGATATATGAGAAAAAACCATAGAATGCATATACAGTGCAGCTGCTTCGTAAGGTATGTAATATCTAATTAATTTAAAGCAGTTCAGATTTTTTTTTACTGTTTTTGAAATTTTCTTTATATGAAGATTAAATTTGAGTTGAGGATCTAGTACAATGCCAAGGTATTTGAATTCTGTAACTAAACTGATGTCATGATCATGTATATTAACTTTAAAATGTTGCAGGTTACATTTTTTGATTGAAAAGCACATTGAGACTGTTTTCTGAAGGTTCAGCAATAGATGGTTCTTGAGGAGCCACTCTTGGACATCAACCATACTTGTAGACAGTACATCTGCAGCCTGTGCTGGAGTCTTGGCAGCTGTGTAAATAACTGCATCATCTGCATAAAGTTGGCATGTTGCAGCTGAGCAGTGTAACGGCAAGTCATTAATAAAAATGCTGAAAAGTAAAGGACCAAGAATGGACCCTTGTGGGATACCCATGCGGTTGTTTAAAAATGAGGATTTATCCTGGTGAACTTTTACACACTGTTCTCTATTCTGGAGATAAGATGCAAACCATTCTAATGTATTTGGGGAGAAGTTAAAAGATACCATTTTGGATAAAAGCAAACTGTGGTTTACAGTATCGAAAGCCTTTTTGAGATCTAGAAAAACAGTTCCTACCACATTACCCCTGTCCAAGGACTGTTTGACGTTTTCAATAAGGCAACAATTTGCTGTTTCTGTTGAGTATCCTGGTCTAAAACCAAATTGATGTGGATGAAGAAGTTGATTGTCTTGTAAGTAGTCTATCAGCTGTGTAGCTACAACTTTTTCAAGAACCTTAGATAGGACTGGTAAGATAGAGATTGGGCGGTAATTGCATATATCGTCTTTACTGCCTGATTTATGAACTGGTATGACGACAGCTTTTTTCCAGCCAGATGGAAATGTACTAGACCTAATGGAGAGATTAATGAGATGAGTCAGTGGTTTGATTAATATTTTGCTGTGCATTTTGAGAAAGGAGGTGCTCATATTGTAGATATCATTAGTTTTTGAGTTTGACAGTGTTTTAACAATACCAGCAATTAACTTCTCATTTACCTCATCGATGTGAAAAGTATCTGTTGGAAGTATGGAATTTGTGTTGTTGAGCACATTTGGCAGCACAAAAATTTTTGTTAAGTCTTCCACAGAGCCCACAAAGTGTGAATTAAATTCATTTGCCAAAGTAGCCTTGTCACTGACGGTCTTGCCATTGATTCTAAGTTCCTTTACCCCCTTCTGATCGTTTTTTTTATTAGTTAAGTTATTTAAATGCCTCCATAGGGAACTGTTGTTACCCTTTGCATGATCTATCAGTTTATTGTAATAAGATATTTTTGATTTTCGCAGCTCATGTACCACTTTATTTCTTAAACTTTTGTACACAAGGTGATCATTTTGTAGTTTGGAGGTTAGTGATGTTTTCAGTGCATAGTCTCGCCTCTTCATAAGTTTTCTTATTTCATTATTTAACCATGGTAGGCTAATCTTCTGTTGTCTACTTTTAATTTGCTTTGAAAATTTTTCTATAGACTTTGTGATTGTTGCAGTTATAAAATTACAACAATCATCTACTTCACATGTTGACATGAGCTGCTCCCAATTTTGATTCTCTAAGTAATGTTCAAACTCCTCATTTTTTGATTTGGGGATAATAAAATTTGATTTGTCAATATCGACTCCCCCAAAATACTGTAGTCGCTTTTTAGTAAGTTTCCTGACAGCAAGAACCATGTTATGATCTGAGAGACCAGTTACAAGATTATAGGTTCTGGTTATTCGTTCTGGTTTATTAGTAAATACCATGTCAATAAGTGTTCTGGATTGTTTGGTTATCCTGGTGGGTCCTTTGATGATTTGCTGGTAATTAAATTTAGTCATGAGGCTTTTCAGTTTTTGTTTGTCTTTTTTATCAGACCAGTTGATATTAAAGTCACCATGAATTATTGTTTCTCTGTTCTTCTCAAGTTGTTTAACCAGATCACTTAATTCATTATAAAAGGAAGAGTTGTGTGATGGTGGGTTGTACACTACTGCAATGTTGAAATTCATTACCGGAGAGAGACATACATTAACAGCTAAACATTCAAGTGAAGTATTCAAATCAACCAGTTGACATTTATATTTGTCTTTGATGTAAATTAAAACACCTCCTCCCCTCCCTACCTGCCTGTCTTTTCTAAAACACTGGTAGCCCACAATATCGATCATATTAGTGTCTATGTTCCTGTGTAGCCAGCTTTCTGAGAGACAAAGGTAGTCCAGATTTGAGTCCAACAGCAACACCGAAATCTCATCTCTTTTGGGGATTATGCTCCGTATGTTTAAATGACCGCCGAGGATCCCCTTTGGTTTAGCCTTGGTGTCCCAAAGAACTCGTGCATGATTAACAGTTTGGAAAAATAAATGTTGTTTTTGCTTTTGTACAGCTCGGTTTTGTGCTAACCCAGTGGTCTGCTGTTTAATAGTGGCAGGTCCAGGGTTAAGGTGAATATCTCCTGCCAGAAGTAGCAGAACTAACAGAACTTTAACTGTATATCCTCTGCCATATTGTGATTTTTGCTTAACAGCCATGTTTGCCTTAATTTGGAAGTTTTTGCTCAGGCCTTTTAAAGACCACATAGAGTGTAGGGTGAGATGTCCAAGCCCAAATCCATACAGATAAAACTTTTTAACTTCACCTTTGGTTGAGTTTGTCGGAAAATCCTTCTTGTTGCAGGTCCAGACACACAAAGACAAAACGAAGAGGAAGTAGAGAAGTAGAGAAGGCTTATTAGTGGTGCCCATCAGCCCACTTTTTAATCCGGTGGCCGCCATCTTCAGTCTTTCTTGGAAAGAAGGAAAAAGAAAATCTGTGGATAGTAAAATAAATTCTGCTTATATCGCCAGAATCTGATCCGATCGTCCTCGAATCCAGCTGGGCCTCAGCTAGCCAACTAGCCCCTTCCGTTGCTGGTCTCGTTGCTCATAGTCGCCGTAACTGGTCTCCCGTCCCGCTCCTCCAACCGAGTCTCGTCACACACCGCCGCTGCCACCGAGCTCCGCTGAGGTCACGGTAAGTCCTCCGCTAGGCACCGCCACCTACCGTTGTCTGCCTGGGTGAAATCTCTGCTGAGCCCCGTCAACAAATAGCCGCTTGCCTGGTAGTATCTCCGCTGGGCCTCGCAGCTGGGCTTCGATTCAGGCTGGTGTAAGGTGGAATGACTGGCGCCAGCATTAAGCTAACTAGCGTTAGCTTAGCAATCGCTTCGGGTAGTCTCGTCGCACACCGCCGCTGCAGTCACGGTAAGTCCTCCGCTGGGCACCGCCGCCTACCGCCGTCTGCCTGGGTGAAATCTCTGCTGAGCCCCGTCAAACAAATAGCCGCCTGCCTGGTAGTATCTCCGCTGGGCCTCGCAGCTGGGCTTTGATTCAGGCTGGTGTTAGGTGGAATGGCTGGCGCCAGCATTAAGCTAACTAGCGTTAGCTTAGCAATCGCTTCAGGTAGGGCACATCAGTGAATCACAAGGAAGCGCTGGAATCGCTGGTCAGTTTACTCACAGTGGCCGGATAAAAGCGATCAAAGGGGTAATCCACCGGAGGTATATCCGATCGCTGTAGGTTAGATTTTTAGAGACTGGCGCCAGCATTAAGCTAACTAGCGTTAGCTTAGCAATCGCTTCAGATAGCATTAAGCTAACTAGTGTTAGCTTAGCAATCGCTTCAGGAAGGCGCAGGAAGTCGCTGGAGAAAGGCGATTAAAGGGCAATCCAACGGAGGTGGCAATTCAGCCCGTGCGTGTTCGCCACGAGCGCCGATCGCTGCAGGCCAGCCACTTTTAATGGCAAAATCAGTGACTTTGTCTCAGCACTGAAAAAGTGTGACCATCCCGGTCGCCATCTTGAGGCTCCAGTAAACTTAGTAGTAGACCCAAATACAAAGTTACAAAAGAAAAGGGGACTGTTATTTTGAATATTTTCCCCAATATTGTCTGTACATTGGTCCAATATTGGAGGATAACTGGGCATGACCAAAACACATGAAAATGATTTGCAGTCTCTTCACCACACAAGCGCCAACAATTCAACCCCTTACGAGTAAATTTGTTTTGTGCAGGTGTTCTGAAAAATCTTACCAAATTTTTCCATCCAAATTCTCTCCACTGCAGGGATGAGGTACTTTTCCATTATTGTTTATTTAGCTTTTCCCATATTTCCAGTTGTAAAGTGAAATTCCCCTCTTTTTCCCCATCTCTCTTTTATATATGATGTGTTGTCTCCTTTTAAGTCTTGAAGACCATGGTATATTTTAGAAATGTATCTGATCCCTGGGATCCCTTTATATGCCATTAAGAAGACCTTCAGAACACCTGACTGGGCCCTTTCCAAATCCTCCTTTTTTAAGTATTTTGTTTATGTGGTGTCTAAGCTGAAAGAACCTGTAAAGGTCTTGATTTATTAGACCTTGTTTTTTCAAATCTTCAAAACTTCTTAAAATTTGCCCTGTAAAAAAATTGTAATATTTTATCAGTCCGTTCTCTTTCCACTTTTTAAATCTAGTGTCTGTTTTATTAGGAGTAAAGTCTTGATCATAGGCAATCCATTGCAGTAATCGATAGGGTTCTTTAGTTTGATTCTCTCTGACTATCTTATACCAAATTTTTAGCGGGGTCTCTATCCACGGGTTAGTGTTATTCAAAAGTTTAGGTAAGACATTGTTCCCTATTATCACCTGTAGGGGGATGTCACTTGTTATTTGGCATTCCATCTTCTTCCATTGTGCAGTGTAGACTGGGTTACATATCTCTACTAAAGTTTTAATTTGTGCGGCTTTAAAATAGTCCCTGATATTTGGCAGCGCAAGCCCACCTTTGTCTTTGTTTAGCTGTAGGGTTCTATATCTGATTCTAGGTCTCTTGCCCTGCCATATGAATCTTGAGATCCTTCTGTCCAGTTCTTGCCATGTTTTTTTTGGGAGGTTCTACCGGTATTGTTTGGAAGAGGTATAGAAGACGTGGAAGTATATTCATTTTGACTGCAGTACCCAAGAATGATATCATATTCCATCTTGCTAGATCAGATTTTATTTTTGCTATCAGTGGATCATAGTTTAGTGTTATAATTTTGTTGAGTTGTTTCGGGATATTGACCCCCAGATATTTCATAGATTCCATCTCCCAGTTAGTTTTGAGTTTGCTTAGTAAATATTGATTTGGGTCATAGTTGAATGTTAAAACTTGGGTTTTATGCATGTTTAATTCGTACCCCGATAAATCTCCATACTCTGAAAAAACTGAGATTAGTTCTGGAAAAGAGGTGTCCGGCTGCCCCAGGTATATTAAAATGTCATCAGCAAAGAGTGCTATTTTATGTTCCTTCTGACCAAGTGTAATACCTTGAATTTTTTGATTCTGTCTTATCCATTGGCTCAGAGGTTCTATGAAGATTGCGAAGAGCAGTGGAGACAAGGGGCAGCCCTGACGACATCCTCTTTCCATTTCAAAAGATGATGATAATTTACTGTTAATCCTTATTTTAGCTGTTGGTTTTTTATATAATGCCTGGATAGTTCTAATGAAGTTGTTATGAAAATTGAAACTGGATAAGATTCTATATAGGAAAGACCAGTCAACCGAATCAAATGCTTTTTCAGCATCTAATCCCAATATGGCTGCATTTAAGTTATATTTTTTAATATGATGAATTATGTGTAAAGTGCGTCTAATGTTGTCTTGTGTCTGTCTTTGTCTTATAAAACTTGTTTGGTCTAAATTAATTAAGTCTGTCAGTATATTTTCTAACCTTTTGGCAAGGATAATGGTAAAAAGCTTATAGTCCTGATTTAACACACTGATTGGTCTGTAGTTGGAGCAGTCTAGTTTATCCTTTTCAGGTTTAGGTATGACTGCAATGACCCCTTCTCTCCGTGGGGGGGGGGGATTTCCCCTGTGTGGAGGACATAGTTAAATGTTTTCAGGAGGAGAGGAGATAGTTGCTGTTTAAAGGTTTTGTACCACTCTGCTGTATAGCCATCTGCTCCTGGGGATTTGTTAGCTTTAAGTTTCATAGTTGCTGTTTCTAATTCTTTAGGTTGTATTTCTGACAGTAGTGTTTTATTTTGTGACTCAGTAAGTTGGGGAAGGTTTAATGTGTTTAGGAATGCTTCGGATGCGTTTTTATGTTTTTTGAGGGAGTACAAGTTCTTGTAGTAGTTCTCGAAGCTTTTAAGAATATCCTGAATTCTAAATTTTATTTCCTTTGATACTGGGTCTCTGATTTTGTAGATTGCTCTCTCCGTTTGTTGTTTCCTCAATTTATAGGCTAGTAATTTTGCCGATTTGCTGCCTGCTTCATAGTATTTTTGTTTCAGAAATGTAAGTTTCTTCTGGATTTCTATTGTGTAGATCTCATTTATTTGTTTCTTAATTTCCTTAATTTTGAGCGAGTCATTAGAATGAGTGTTGTCTTTGTGCTCTTTTTCTAGGTTCTTAAGTTCTGACTCTAATGTGATTAGTTTTTCTTGTCTCAGTTTCTTTTGGATTGCCAGTTTTGCAATAATCTTTCCCCTTATTACAGCTTTGCATGCGTCCCACAGTATTAAAGGGGATACTTCTCCATTATCATTTTCTTCCAAATATCTGAGAATATCTGATTCCAATTCATCTTTCAGTGGTCCTTTCAGGACATTTGAATTTAACCTCCAAGAAAATGTATTATTTGTGTATTTTTGGATACTTAAGTCCATATAGATCAGACTGTGGTCAGAGAGATCCATCAGTCCTATTTTACATGTTTTTACTCTTCCAATGTCTCTATTAAACATAAAAAAATAGTCAGTCCTTGAGTATGATGAATGTGGTGCTGAGTAAAATGTATAATCTTTTACACTGGGGTTGAATTACCTCCACACGTCACAGATTCCCATTTCTTTTAGTAGCATCCGAGTTTTTCTACTTTGAGTGTTATTTTGATGTGGAGAATTACCTGATGCATCCCAGTATGGATTCAGTCTTAGATTGAAGTCTCCACCACATATCACTAAACCTTGGGCTTTAGTTATCATTAGGTCAAATACATTTTTATAAAATTTCCAGTTAGCCCCTGGAGGTGCATATACATTCAGCAGGATGATATCTTCTCCCTCTAGCCGCCCAAGTACCATACTGTATCTCCCTTCTTTATCTTTGTGTTCTGATTTTTTTTTCAAATATAATTTTGGTTGAGATCAATGTCGCTACTCCCCTCCTCCTCCCTGACTTATATGAAGATGAAGAGATCATTTTAAACCCTTGTCTATTGAGTTTAGTGTGCTCCACGTCTGTTAGGTGGGTTTCCTGTAAAAATATTATTCCTGCTTTGTCTTTTTTCATTTTGCCTAGAATCTTGGATCTTTTAACTGGATTCAGGATCCCCTTTACATTATATGAGATTATTTTGGTTACACCCTGTTTCTCCATTGTGTTGTCTTTTTTAATATAACAGTGTGGTAGCCCTCTTTTATGCTACTCAGAAATTGAAAGAACAATAAGAACATAAAAAACATTAAGAACATAGTATATAAAACTTTAAAACAAAAAACTGACAAAAGATCTTCCTGAGCTGAGGTCTTTTTAGTGACCTTAGAAGAGCCTTGATGGTGTGTTGGCTCTGAGGGAAATTCCTCAGATTCCGTTACATGCTGAGGGCCCTCTCTTACCCTTTAGCCTGTTTTCCACTAGCCCAGCACACCTTGGTACGGCTCGATTCACTTCAGTACAGCTCGGAACACTTCTGTCTCCATTAGCACAGTGTTGTGGGGCAGCAGCAGATTCTCAGCGAGGCGGGGCCACACTCCCCTGATGTTATGCACCGGACTGAGTCCTTATTTACACCAGACAAAAAATGGAGGATCCAAGGATTATTGCCTTGCACGCTCTGTGGTTTTATCTCACAATTAATTTTATCTCATAATTAAGCTGCAACAACACAAGTCACTTTTGTTTTGAATTAACTGCCAAATGACCTAGAAATAATGAGCTGAAACTTGTTTTTATTCGTATTAAATAATGAGACGGTGGCACACTGGACTACACCACATCCTAGGGCATTTTGGATGTACTGAATTAAAAAAATTCATGTTTTTCACCTTCAGGTCAACGTTTGGAACAACAGTATTATTATTTTCCGTTTAGATGATGCTACACTCCTTCTAAAGTATTGTAAATCTCTGAATTTGGAATGCCGATAGAACATTCAATTTACATATACTTGTACCTTTGACTTGGTGCTAATTTTTTATGATATTTCAATAAAAAGAACAGAAAGCGTACAAAAAGATTTCTTTTTTGGTCTAGTTAAAAATTACATTACCTTTACAATGGTTGACCCTCAGTATCATTTTGATCAGACTAGGCAATGGAATTTCTATGTAATTATACTGTTTTATAATTCAGTGTTATAACAGACAAACCACACTTTCCAAAACAATTCCATTTTATTATATACAAAATATTAAAATAAAAAAAAACTTTGCAACACAACATGAAGGTTAATCGACATTTTATACACGCCGACCACTGAGTGCTGAGCAGCTCGGTAGAATGAAGGCGTCTCTGCCAGCTGTGGGTCAGGAAGGCTCGGTTGAATAATCCGGACGGGCTGTCGCGGCGGACGCGTGGGATGATTCTACAAGGAAAATGCACACAATAAAGTACAGCACGAAATATATACAGAAAAGACAATAGTTTTTAACAAGAATACATAAGCTTATTTCAGCGTATTGTTCACATGAATAATTACAATAAAAGCTTTAGTCCGCATTGTGCTGCAATAAAGCAGCGATCATCATCCACAAATGAACAGCTTTTTTATTGCATAAATAAACTGAGCGTCTTACCGAATATATTTGCGAAAAAACGCACAATAAAAAAAAATTAAAACTCACCGTTAAAGGACTCCGATGTCGAGACCTCCCGGTATATTTTTTCATTCCGGGCGGCTCCGTCTAACTCGCGCTGAATACGTTCGTCTGACAATGCAGTGAGCAGACACTGCAGCTCCTTACTGCTCCATGGAACACCCTTATTACGCGAAGCCATTTTTGATAGAGAGTAAATGAAAAATAGCACAGCAATACACTGAAAAGGAACCGCCAACAGTGGTTGCGTGCTGAGTAGGTCGTGAAGATTCTTTTTTTTTTTTTTTTTTTTTCAAAAACTTTATTGAGAAGGTCGTGAAGATTTGGTAGAAGAGGAGGAGGAGAGGGGCGGTTACAACCTGACCAATCAGCGCCGGTTACGACCTGACCAGTCAGCGGCGACCAGTCTGTTAACGTCACAACACGGCACAGCTCAGCACTGCTGTACCCTGCCCTTCAGCGGGGCTGAGAATCACGGCTGTTAAACCGTGTTGGGGCTTGTGGAAAAGCGTACAAAGCGTGCTGAGCCGTCCCGTGTCGCGCTAAAGCGTGCTAGTGGAAAAGGCCCTTTTGTTACCTTGTAGGAGGGGGGGTTGGATGCGCAGATTGACTAAAAATATCGTTATTCTCTCCTGTAAACGGCCAGTTTTTCCTTATAGCTCTGGCGCTGGGTTTCCCGCTGCTGGCCCGTGGATTTTGAGGGTCTCTGTGTGGACCACGTTTGAGCCTTGATTCTTTCGATCGGGTCTGCTGCGGGTTTATACACCGTTACCGGGAGTCCCCTTCTCGCCATATCCGTGGTTGCTTCTTCCGCAGAGTTGTAGAGACACGTCTCATCTCCGTAAAAAACCCGCAGCTTTGCCGGAAATGGAGTCTGAAAGCGCAGTTTCTTCTCTCGTAATACCTTTTTAGCGTCTTTGTATTCCCGACGCTTTTTAAGGACCTCCGGGGCGTAATCGTGATCCACGAAAACTTCTCTCTCTTGGTGCATAAATCCTTTTTTCTGCCAAGCCAGTCTTACAACCTCTTCTTTTATTTTGGAGTTGGAGAACTTCACCACCACCGATCTTGGTGGGGCTTCCGCCGCCGGCCTAGGGGCTAATGTACGGTGCGCCCTTTCTATCTTCAAGTCGGTGGTTTGGGGAATATCCAACTTCTCTTTCAGTAAGGATTCCACGCATGCCGCCATTGTGGTGAAACCATCCTCGACTCCTTCTTTCAGACCATGAATTCTTATGTTGTCTCTTCTTAGTCTTCCTTCTTGGTCGGTTAGCTTAGCCTCCAGTCTTGACTGTCGCTTGTGTAGTTCCAGCACGGTATCTTCCAGCCCTTTTATTCTTTCCTCTGCTTCCATGATTCGGTCCTTGGCCTGGTCCACTCTGCTGTTTGTCCTTTTTATTTCGTATTTGATTTCACGAAATTCGGCCCAACACTCTCGGCGAAATTGTCTTAATTCTTTAAGTACCATTTTTAAGCTAACCTTGTTGCTAGCTTCATTCAGCTCCTCGTCTTCTGAATGGATATCATCCGGATCAGATTCTCCGGCCGATGCGGGTCCTGGCCTGGTAAATGTCGATTTCTTCTGTTTTCCTTTAGGTATGATGACTTTGTCTTTTGATTTTCACTCTTCCAAAAATCCGTTAAATCTGATTTTCAAGGTATTTTCCTGGATCGGGTCTGGGAGCTTCAGCGTTAAGCTGCTATCACCATGGTGTCCAGACCAGAAGTCCTAGTCTTCTTTTTTTAATTTTGCACAGTAACTTTGCATATGGAACTTACCATTTGAAGTATTGTACAACCAAGGCTTGAATCTTGGAATATTGGGCCAGTTGGGATCCTACCCAGATGTCCTGTGTTTGGACTTTTTTCTGATGCCATCCCTCTCTCCTCCCTCACCTCTGCCTGAACACTTTCCTCTCCTTAGCTCCTCTCTTCTGTCTCATCTTGCCCTCTCTGAGCCCTGTCTAATTCAGGTTCTCTCTTTGTCTATGGTGGTATACAAACAGGTTAGAAAATATCAAGTGTCATGTTTTGTCCTGCAGAATTTTTTTTTTTGTCATGGTTTACATAAATGACAAAAATATGTGTTTTTTCTATTTTTATTCTAGTGTTTCTTTTTTCCATTGAGAGAGTAGGGAAGGGAAGAAAAACATTCATAGTAGTAATTTACTCATGCATACTTAAATTATATGATCAGAGGTGGGTATAGTAACCAGAAATTCTACTTGTGTAAAAGCAGTGCTTTGAAATTAATAATTTAAAGTAGACAACCAAAAATTTCTAGTTGAGTTAAGGGTACAAAGAGCACCCACTTAAAAACTTGAGTAATGACTTCAGTCTTGAAGGTTTGAGGGTTTCCTCCAAAATTTATAACAATTTTCTTATAGTTTTCTACTTTTCTCTGTAAATTTATCTAAATTTGAAACCATGTTCCTCAAATTTGCAGTTTCCTCTTGTAAAATTGGCTTTTCTTGTACACGTGACACTTTATTATAAATTTGTGGTGTAGAGGATGCCTTCACAAACGAGACTGAGTTTATTTCTCAGGAAAGGTTTATTTGCAGTCTCATCCTCTAACAGCAAGTATCTCAACAAAAGAGACAGGACAATCTTTCCTCACAGCTCTTATACCCCCAGAGACACAAAACCCCCCACATCAAATTTCACACCTTCAACCCACAGTCCTTCAGTAAACACATATAACCTCCGAGGCTCTTTGGCGTCTCTATTGTCTCTTCCGCCTCGGGGGCTCCTGCTGGGACATTCTCTCTGACTTCCCGTCTCTCCAGAAACCACTTCACACCTGCCGAGGTCTCTGCCGGGTCAGGTCCTTTTGGACGTTTGAAGTCTGTAGAGTATGCACCGTCATGCCTACTAAATACATGCGAGAGAAAATGCGTACCATACAAGCATGCCATATATGCGCCCTAAATGTGCGCCATAGTGGATTATTTTATGGGTAGTTTTTGTCTGTTTTTTTAATAAATTTGAAACAGACTGTGGTAAATTTTTTTTTTTAATTTTTCCAAATAACAATTTACATTTTTGACCATAATTTTGCAGAGCCAGAACAAAACAATAATTTAACTCTGATTTCAAAGAAATAAAATTGTATTTAATGAAATAATTAACTTAAATGACCAAAGATGCAGTTATTTCTGTTATAATATTTCTACATATTTATAGTTGTTTTTTTTTTAGAAATCTCCTCACCACCCAGACAGCAGGAAAAACCTCCCTTATTTTGAAATCCAAATGTTGGCACGTTTAGTTTGTCTGAAGGCTTCTGATGGCTTAAAGTCATTGACTTTATGAATTTCGGTCATCTTAACTTGCCAGGTACATACTGTATTAATGAACATAAATTGGTTAATTAATGTTAACTAAGGTAAAGGTAAAAAAAAAAAAAAATCTCCTTTTTATTCTTGTCTGAAATAAGAAAAACAAAAAGCTAATAATTAAAAAGAAGACAAAATGAATCAACTCAACCTCCTAACCACATTTGTTAACTAAGCGATTCTTCCATTATTGCTCTCTTTACCAGTGGGTTAAAACCATGAAAAATGCCTTCACTGCTTGCATACTTATTCTGCTTTTTTTTTCTGCGTTTAAAGTACTTTAATAAGCTCATGTTTCTCTCGGACAGTGATGCTAGTGAGACACTCATCTGCCGACTGGAGCGGTCACGCAGGCGGGGCGTTTCTGAACTCCGCGCGGATGACGGTCACACACGTTGTTCGTGTGCGTGCTTGTAGACCGTCATTCCTTCACATTTTTGTTCTTAAATTTATATTTCCTCATAGAGTGGTGGCATAATTTCAAGCGTGGCGGGCCACCACCTGGAAATGTTACCAGAGGAAACCCTGGCTTAGGGTGAGATAAAGTGCCACGTGCAGTTCAGTCATAGAGAAACTGTCTGTGGGGGAAGGGGCAAAGAGAGGTTGCAACGCTGGAGCAGAGAAGGGCCGGAGTTTAAATGCCGAACTGCTGTAAGAACAAAAGCGGCTGTCCTCCTCCATATCCTACATCCTGGACAGCGCAGTCTGTGTCCTGATGGAAGCCACTTAAACAGGATGTAAAATGTGTGAGGGGTCTTAGAGGATCCTATAGGCAGTTTTAGTTGTCTGTAGTTCACAGAGGGCAGTTGAAGCTTCACAGAGGACAGTCAGAGCCCTAGAATTTGGTTATGATCCGAGAGTGCTGCACGGTGGCGCAGTGGTTAGCACTGCGGCAGCACAGTTTACCCTCGGCCGGGGGATCGCAGGGGTCATGAGATCGTGGGTTTGATCCCTGCCCCTGACCAACAGTGATCTGTGTGGAGTTTGCATGTTCTCCCCGTGTTTGCGTGGGTTTACTCTGGGATTTCTCCGGTTTCCTCCCACATGCCAAAAACATGCAGGTTAGGGAGTTAAGGGGCGTTTGCGCACGCAGCGACCGGCAGCTGGTGGCTTGTCACCAGACTGCAGAACAAATCTACCTACGGGTACAAAATAAGTCCAAAAAAAAAAAAAAAGTGCATACGTTTGCCAAGGCTCCATCTTCTCACAATGTGTTGGCAAGATTACTCAAAAACTACTGGACAGAGTTTGATAAAATTTTGACCAGAGGTGGCCCTTGGGCTACACACAAACCCATTACCTTTTGGGGGTGATCCATGAGTTCATCCCTCCACCAAGGTTCAGTCTTGTAGCAGTGGTTTAGCAGGATTACGCAAAAACTACTGGATGGATTTTGATAAAAAAATTTTACCAGTGGTGGTCCTTGGCCTACAGATGAACCCATTAGATTTTGGAGGTGATCCATGAGTGCGTGCCTCCACCATGGCCCTGTCTTGCAATGTATAGAGGGATGGAAATGGGGAGGTACGGACAGATGGATGGAAAGAGGGAGGGAGAGGAAGAGCCTTGGCGGAGGCATGTGCTCTGAGTGCTTTTCTAGTTGATAATTTTCTGTCCTGAAGTTCACTTGTGTTATTGCGACAGTGTGAGTTGAGCTTCTCACTTCTGACCTCTTCTGTGTCCCCTCAGGCCGGGAACAGTTCCACGGGCTGGGCTCCATGTACTGTCGAGGTGCCTCTGCCATCATCCTGACTTATGATGTCACCAACTGGCAGAGCCTAGCAGAGCTGGAGGAGCGCTTCCTGTCCCTGACTGACACCGCTAACCACGACTGCATCTACGCCATAGCAGGCAACAAGGCGGATCTCACGGACCCTAAAGCCCAGCTGTCCCAGGTCTTAGATGGACTCTCCGAGGGCCGGACTGACTGCGACGAAGAGTCCGAGGTATTGTCCGCCTGCCCCACACCTCCGGCCTCTCCCACGTCTCTTTCTGCCGTGCTGCTTCGCAAGCAGGTAACCAGTGAGGATGCGGTGGCCCTTTATGGGAGGATACTACGCTACAAAGGACTGGACGAAAAGAGCAGCCTGCCCGCCGCCACGATGTGTTTTGAGACGAGTGCCAAGACCGGCTATAACGTGGATGCTCTGTTTGAGACGCTGTTTGACCTGGTGCTGCCTTCCATCCTGAGGAAGAGGCAGGAGAACCACAAGTCTCCCACTGTGGACCTGGAGGAATGCAGGGAGGCTGGCAGCAAGCAGACTAGATTTGCCTGCTGCTAGGATCTAAACATGCAACAAAGCAGCCACGATCAGACTCCTATCTTTAACCAGTGACAATCAGCAGGTTGGTCTGAGCACCAAATTTATACTGTGATGGTACTTTTCCTCTTTTTGCCTCCGCTGAGACCAAATGGCATTAACGGTTTCTGACTAACATGTACATTTTTGATGCTGTGAAGATGGTCCAATAATGTAGTGAGAATTCATAGCATTCAGAGAAGTTTTCGTTGTTTATCAGGAAGAGAAATGAATGCTAGCTGCAACACCACACAATACGCTGCTTGTAAGCACAGTCCACTCTACTGACTAAAAGTGCACTTGTATCCCAAAGATGTGTCTGAGGGCCAATAACACAGAAGCCAATCACTGATATGTTGTTCTGTAATGTAACAGCACTAATTCATGTTTTAGGTGACACGTTTGCACTGTTTTTTTATAATTTAATTTTTTTGTTTTATTGCTGTCCCTCAATGTCCTGTCACAAGAGTTGAGACTAATCTTTGTATTTTATGGCACTTTTTGAAATTTTTTCGACAAGTCTGAAACATCCCTGTTAAATTTTTAAGCATTTTGTCGTAATAAAGATTTTTTATTTTGCAGTTTGCCTGTTTTCGTCCTATTAAAGGGGTCATTGAGTGCACTTTGTCCACATTTTGACAGCTCCCACTCATCTTGATGAAATGTTTATGACATACTGTACTTTGAATAAATTGCCTTTAATTATTGCAACATAATTGAGAATCATCTTTAGCAGTCTTCCTCAGAATGGTTCATTTTGGTGCATGTCTTTTTAAATGCCCAAGTACTGCAGTTAACACTGCCCTCCCTCTGTTGTCACTATTGCTAATCATAGCTGGCTAGCACCTAGCCATTAATTAAAGGTAGGGCTGTGCGATATGACAATATAGTTATATAGTTACAGATGTGGACAAAATTGTTGGTACCCCTCTGTTAATGAAAGAAAAACCCACAATGGTCACAGAAATGACTTGAATTTGACAAAAGTGGTAATAAATAAAAATTCTATGAAAATTAACCAATGAAAATCAGACAATGCTTTTGAATTGTGGTTCAACAGAATTATTTTAAAAAACAAACTCATTAAACAGGCCTGGACAAAAATGATGGTACCCTTAACTTAATATTTTGTTGCACAACCTTTTGAGGCAATCACTGCAATCAAACAATTTCTGTAACTGTCAATAAGACTTCTGCACCTCTCAGCAGGTATTTTGGCCCACTCCTCATGAGCAAACTGCTCCAGTTGTCTCAGCTTTGAAGGGTGCCTTCTCCAGATGGCATGTTTCAGCTCCTTCCACAGATGTTCAATAGGATTTAGATCAGGGCTCATAGAAGGCCACTTTAGAATAGTCCAATGTTTGGCTCTTAGCCATTCTTGGGTGTTTTTAGCTGTGTGTTTTGGGTCATTATCCTGTGCAAGACCCATGACCTATGACTGAGACCAAGCTGTCTGACACTGGGCAGCACATTTCTCTCTAGAATACCTTGATAGTCTTGAGATTTCATTGTACCCTGCACAGATTCAAGACACCCTGTGCCAGATGCAGCAAAGCAGCCCCAGAACATAACAGAACCTCCTCCATGTTTCACAGTAGGGATAGTGTTCTTTTCTTGGTATGCTTCATTTTTGCATCTGTGAACATAGCGCTGATGTGCCTTGCCAAAAAGTTCCAGTTTTGTCTCGTCTGTCCATAGGACATTCTCCCAGAAGCTTTGTGGCTTGTCAACATGCAGTTTGGCAAATTCCAGTCTGGCCTTTTTATGATTTGTTTTCAACAGTGGTGTCCTCCTTGGTCGTAGCCCATGAAGTCCACTTTGGCTCAAACAACGACAGATGGTGCGATCTGACACTGATGTACCTTGACCGTGGAGTTCACCATGAATGTGTTTAGAGGTTGTTCTGGGCTCTTTTGTTACCATTCGTATTATCCGTCTCCTCCTGCGGCCACATCCAGGGAGGTTGGCTACAGTCCCGTGGATCTTAAATTTCTGAATAATATGTGCAACTGTAGTCACAGGAACATCAAGGTGCTTGGAGATGGTCTTATAGCCTTTACCTTTAACATGCTTGTCTATAATTTTCTTTCTAATCTCCTGAGACAACTCTCTCCTTTGCTTCCTCTGGTCTATGTTTAGTGTGGCACACACCATGTCAACAAACAGCACAGTGACTACTTGTCACCCTTTAAATAGGCCGACTGACTGATTACAAGTTTGTAGACACCTGTGATGTTAATTAGAGGACACATCTTGGTTGAACATGTCCCTATGGTCACATTATTTCCAATCTTTTCTAGGGGTACCATCATTTTTGTCCAGGCCTGTTTCATGAGTTTGTTTTTTAAAATAATTCTTTTGAACCACAATTCAAAAGCATTGTCTGATTTTCATTGGTTAATTTTCATAGATTTTTTATTTATTACCACTTTTGTTAGATTCTAGTTATTTCTGTGACCATTGTGGGTTTTTCTTTCATTAACAGAGGGGTACCAACAATTTTGTCCACGTCTGTACCTCCGCCAAGGGAGGACGGAGGTAATGTTTTCGGTAGCGTTAGTTGGTTTGTCTTGGTTGGTTGGTTTGTCTGTTACCAACATAACTCAAAAAGTTATGAATGGATTTTGATGAAATTTCCAGGGCAGGTGTGTAATGGCACGAGAGCAGGAATTTTTGAATATTATTTTATATATTAATCTGGCATATTTCATGTACTGCCCCTGTCCACTCAGTTACGTGCGTGGTCACGCCAGAGGGCCACGCGCCTTGGCAACCCAGAAGCCAAACACTGCAGAAAAAGTATTAGGTGGTGTGCCCACCAAAGTCATTTTTCCTGCTGTGGGTGACTATTTTCTATTCATTCTCTGTAGTTAAGCATTTACAGCGCTGAGTGCCCTCGGTGCTGAAATGGTTTGAACGGTGGCTGCTTTGTTGCGGTGCTCAGGGCTAAAAAAAGTTCAACTTGTCAGACTACTGTACAGCTGCGCTCGTCAATATCAGACCTTTCTAAGTAGTCAATCAGAATTAAGGAAGGGCAAGACATAGGACGATGGTACAGGAAGACGAGAACAGGAGGTGACAGTGGAGGCTGAACTTTGCTGCATCAAACAATGTGAATTTGTAGTTGATAACTGCAAAAAAAAAAAAGGTATGATACTACACTGTTGTGTAATATAGCTGAATAATTATGAACCTTGACAGTAAACTGTAATGGAGAAGAGAGGACGAAAAAAAAACGACCTGAAAGATTCAATAAACCATGATGTTGTTGAAGGTGGTCAGCCCCAATGTATGGTCAATACAATTATGACCGTATTGTTATTATTAGTATTATGTAATCATATTGTTTTTGCTGTCATTTCTCCGTCTGTTAATAATAATAATGGATTGCATTTACTGTAAATAGCGCCCTTCATATTTTCAGGAAAGGTGTGTAATGGCACACTGGACACATTAGATTTTGGTGATAATCTCAAAATGCATACCTCCGCCAAGGCTCTTATCTTCTCACAGAGTGTTAGCAACAATAGTCCAAAACTGCTGGATGGATTTGGATGAAATTTTCACCAGAGGTGGCCCTTAGGCTAAAGATGAACTCATTAGATGTTGGAGGTGATCTGTGAGTGCATTCCTCCGCCAAGGCCCTATCTGGCAATGTACAGATGGATGGCAATATGGACGGACAAAGGGAGGGAGGGACGGAGCCTTGGCGGAGGTACAGTATGTGCTGTCTGAGTGCCCTCTAATTTAATGAAATAAAATTCTAGTATATCAAGATTTAGTCAGTGTGTACTGAAGTTACTTGACTAGGAACTTGCCTGTTCGTCAGGTCCCTTTCATGTGCTGGTGCCTGGAGGTACCTGCAGATTATGCAGTCAATGATGGCCATTTCCAAGGACGGTTTGTGCAGTATATGTTCGTGCAGATTTTACGCCATTTTCAACTCGGATCTCGACCCACTGAGCATCTGCTGAACACATTAATTCGTCTGCAGTAAGCTGGAATCAATGACTGTACGTCACTTCCGACCGGCAATGGTTGCTCCCCATCAGTTCTATCCTAGCGGGTAATTCATGGGAAAAAACTATTCAGTATACTGCCTTTATGGTGTTATTTTTACTGAATAAGCACAACTTGTTGGTAAGTAATACCTAAAGCACAATTAATTATAATGACCAGTACAAGTACCCTTTAAGATGAGACTTTTTTTCTCATCAGTTTTCTTTTTCTTTTTTCTAGTGAAAACAGGATCCTTAATTTAAAATCCTTTTAAATTAAATCCATCAGCAATTACTAATGGCGTTGTGCAGCCCTGAAAGGGTGTCCCAATTCATAGGGGTCATTTTCAAACCCCACCCCTTGGCTTTTGATTTCAAGGGCCAAGGGGTGGGGGTAGGCAAAGGGAAAGAGGACAAATGAGAATTTGGACGGACCCCAAATCTACCCGTACTTCACTCTCATGTTGCAAATATTTTCTTGACTGCTTTACAGTACATACACCTGTTAACAATTAGTGTTTCTCTTGCTATTTTTATGTACATGTACAGTGGTGTGAAAAAGTGTTGCCCCCTTCCTGAGTTCTCATTTTTTTGTATGTACGTATGTCACACTTAAATGCTTCAGATCATCAAACAAATTTAAATATTAGACAAAGATAACAAAAACACAAAATGCAGTTTTTAAATGAAGGTGTTTATTATTAGGTGTAAAAAATCCAAACCTACATGGTCCTGTGAGAAAAAGTGACACCCCCCCCCCCCCCCGTTAAAACATAAATTAACTGTGGTTTATCACATCTTTGGAAAGCTGAGTTCAATTCCTTTAGCCACACCCAGGCCTGATTACTGCCACACCTGTTCTCAATCAATAAATCGCTTTAATAGGACCTGCCTGACAAAGTGAAATAGACCAAAAGATCCTCAAAAGCTAGACATCATGCTGCAATCCAAAGAAATTCAGTAACAAATGAGAAATAAAGTAATTAAGATCAGTCTGGAAAAGGTTATAAAGCCAAATCTAAAGCTTTGGGCCTCCAGCGAACCACACTGACAGCCATTATCCACAAATGACGAAAACATGGAACAGTGGTGAAGCTTCCCAGGAGTGGCTGACCGACCAAAATTACCCCAAGAGCGCAGTGATGACTCATCCAAGAGGTCACAAAAGACCCTACAACAACATTCAAAGAACTGCAGGCCTCACTTACCTCAGTTAAGGTCAGTGTTCATGACTCCACCATAAGAAAGAGACTGGGCAAAAATGGCCTGCATGGCAGAGTTCCAAGACAAAAACCACTGCTGAGCAAAAAGAACATGAAAGGCTCATCTCAATTTTGCCAGAAAACATCTTGATGATCCCAAAGACTTTTGGGAAAATACTCAGAGCACTGACGAGACAAAAGTTGAACTTTTTCGAAGGTGTGTCCCATTACATCCAACGTAAAAGTAACAGTGTTGTGTCCATAATTAATGAAATGAGGAGCAGGGCAGAAGACAGTTAACCACTTGCACTCCGTTGTTCCGCGGGCGGGCAAGTCTCTGCGTCCTAGGACGCATGAGGGCACACAAGAGCGCGCTCGGACGCATAACGCATGATATACTGATGATGGTGCAGATGGAGATGGTGCTGGCCTCCAAGCGCCACTGGGAAAAAAATGCTGCAGACACAGAACAGATTAGTTCATCTGATTGACCTCTCATTCGACTAATAAGAGCTTTGAATTGGGTTTCTGAAACCTTGAAGAGCCAATGAAAGAAAACCTAGGAAGGAGGACCCGTCTCCCAACGCTTTGAATGCAGTGAGCCAATTGAAGCAGAGAAGTTCGTGAGCTGTTTTTTTTTCCACAAATGCAACCTGTGTGACAGGGAGTGCCATTCGTGGATCGGCATGTTCGGCCACAGGCGGTGCTTATTTTGTATTGGTTCCAGCAGAGTAGACGCTATGATTTTCTTCCATGGTCATCAGACCGACGGAGGCTGACGACGAAGGCTGAGTGACACACACGCCTTCGCCAGTCTTTTTTTAATTAGTACTGTTATTTGTTTTGAAAAATCGTTCGCCAAAAACCGCAATCATGGAAGCACAAAACCGCAATAATGGAATTATGTTTTGATCGAGTCGCGAGACCAGAACCAGAGCAGACCAGCGTCGCGTTCGTCTGACAATGAGGAAGAGAAGTTCGCTAAGACTCTGCTGTGAAGAGGTAAGGTGTTATAAGCTAAATTATTATTTATCCCTGAAAATTGTACTCAAAAATGACTTTTGACCGATCGGTAAATTACAGCTGTGCGGTTCACGAAGTCTGAAGTTCGTGCGCTGCGGTACAAGGGGTTGCTCGCAGTGTACAGGCTGTGAACGCCCCCCCACCCCCGCTATTCTTCTGCAGCGAGGGGGGGGAGCCGCAATGATTGCACTGTTGTCCCACATCACCACATGAGGCTAATCCATTGTGTAGCGATGGGCGAAGTCCATCCTCTGTAGCGAGCGAGGGGGGGGCAAACCCCCCCCCCCCACACACACAGTAGCGAGGGGGGGGAAGCCGCTGTGACAGCGTTGCTGTGGAAACATGCAACGAGTGTAATCCGTCATGTAGCGAGGGCAGAACTCCGTCCTTGGTAGCAGGGGGGGGGGACGACCCCCCCCCCCCACACACACAGACACAGCCCTGAGTGTGACCTTTCCTTTGAGCCTAAAATGAAGATTCTACATTGAATTATTCAAAAGTTACAGACGTTTTTCCAAACTGTGCCATTTGGCACAGTTCCAAAACGCCTGGGAACAGCCTGAGAACAAAGCTGTGTAAAATATTCATTTTTTGTGGTATTGTTACCAAATTTGGATCTCAGCTGGATAACACTTGGTTCTACATTTCTGTTGCATTTTCCAGCCGAATCGGACAGCTGTGTGTTATTTGCAAGCATTTGTATCCAAAAAAACACCGTGTCCAAATTTTTTTTCTTCAAGTTCAGTATGTTTAGATGACTGTAACTCAGTGGCCGGAGCACGTAGAGAGATTATGTTTTTTTTGCCAAAAAATTCAAAGTGTTTTCTTTTAAATGAGACCAATCCCATGAAGATGCTGCAAAGGGTTGAAGAACAGCTTTCAATTTAGTTTGGGCACGTTATTTTTTGGCATTTTTAGGAAAATTGCCCGGAGTGCAAGTGGTTAACAGTGTTTATTATCGAACTCACAAACTGTACAGCAGGGGGCTACAGCACTCCTTGTCCTGGCGTCAATGGTGAAAGAGGACGTGCCCCTTCCAGCCGTGGCCTTTATACCTGACGTCACCACCAGAAAGGTGGGCCGTCAACCCCCTCTATTCCCCGGTAACTCCCAGGCCACCATCTTACCGCTGTTTTCCATATGTAACATTCATCCCCCCCTTAAAAATTCAGGCATACAGATTGAGCCACCCAAATTTATCACCTGACTCACACTCTAACAGGGAAAAACAGTATGTACAAAACAAACAAATAACCTATCCAGTCACACAACCAAGGCTGGGGGGCTGGGTGGACTACCGGCACACCCTACACGGCCAGGTGGATTATTCTGCCGCCTCTTCCTATCCGTCCAAAACATAAATAAGCCGTGTTTCTAAAAGAAATTAATCCCAGAACAGCTGATATAAACACATATACAGAAATTATCAAACAATAAACAGTCCTAATACACCACATAAACATCCCCTACTGGCGGCCCCCACCCCACACCTGGGCAGACATTTTAAAATACACAGTGTTGGGCACCTTAATCGATAACCACTAATTTTCCACATTAACATACAACAGGTCTTGCCTCAGAGCACCTACTGGCCCTTCTCAGTCACCAAAGTAGGTTTTACCTCAATGCATGTCAATCACTATAGACTGTTAACTTCCAATAATCCAGTTTATATATATATATATTTTTTTTAGCATAATTCAAACAATTTCACCAAATTTCCTTTCAGATATGCCCAATTACCACATTTGAATAAATTTCTTAAAGGACACACTCGGGGCACAAACCCAGTAAAGACAAAACTATATACACAATGACATGTGGCAGGAAAACTTAACACATACCAATTAAACAAGCCCACAGTCATTTTACACACTCCGTGGAAGCCCCCCTCCCCTTCCCCAGGATTGCCATCCCATGGTTCCCAGCCAGAACGTCTCCGTCTCTTGGTTTCTGGTGACGGGCTGCGTCATCTCCTTTTCACCACCACCCGACGCAGCTCACTGGGGTGCCTCCACGTCTTGTCTGACAGGAACCAGATAGCTGTCACTCCGGGTCGCTTTCACCTGTAGCCGCCCCTGGTCATCATACTGCCCACGACGCTTGTGGATCCCCCTGGACCGAGCTTCAATCCTAGGGCGAACCATGTCACCGACGCCCAGAGAAGCTCTAATAAGTCTCCTCGGATCCTCATGTTGTGGGGGGGGCTTCCCATTTGGAGCTGGTCTGTTTACCAACTTGGCCTAAAGTCCTTTTCGAAGGCCGTCTTCTGGTGCATTTTAAATGTGCACCCATTGGTTTAGCCCCGGTGCTGTTCAGCGCTGATGTCCCGGTCCCATCTACCGACCCGGGGGCCCCACCATGCCACCCAGCTCCCACACCAAGGGCAGCTTGGGCTCTGGCATCGGGTCCATCCTGGAGAGGCGCTCCGAGATGTTCCTCCTTGCTGTCTTCTCCCATCCTGGACCAATCGGCGTCCCACACCGTATCATCATCCACACCCGGCAGGGGTCGGTCCCACAAACCACCACCTGACCACTCCTCTGCGGTGTCACTGGCGATGGAGAAGATCAAGCCATAAAACATGTTGCATCCCATAATGTTGGCTCCTGTAGCTGTCACCACCACCTGGACATTCGCCATGCTCTGCACCTTGTACTCTGCCATTAACACAATGTACCCCAATACAGCGATCCTGCTCCTTCCGTAGCCGTAAAATGGGGCCGATGTTTTCTGGATGCGGTACTGGGGAAACAAACTCTTCGCTGTCTGTAGATTCAGCACCGAAACCACCGCTTCCGTATCCACCAGCATCGATACCTCGACTCCGTCCAGAGATACCGAGCAGTAGATACGGCCACCCATCTCTGGTGCAACCTTATGAATAACAGTGGAAATTTTCGTGGAGGAGCCCCCTCCCTGTTCACGTTCCCCTCGCTCAAAATTTTTACAGGACCGCGTGGGGATGCAACTCAGGGACAAGAGTTGCAAATTAGCTAATAGCTATACACTTTTTGTGCAACACATTAGATTGATTGTCATTTGATTAATTGTCTATGTTTATTGCACTATCCCTGTCAAATAAACAAATGAAATAAATAAATGGTGCAGCAGGCCACATTTCTCACGGCGCTTTCCTTTCACTGGACACTCTCTGGACTTGTATCTATGTCTAGTGGACTCGCAGCCGTAACAGCTCACCATTCCCGGGGTAGACTTTATCCTGACAATAGAGGTGTATTCCTCTTCCTCAACGTCGTCTTCATCTTTAGGGCCTGCTGTCAGTGCCTTTAACCGAGGCGCTGACAGCGGGCCTCGGTTTAGTGTTGAGGGGGACTCTCTGCCGAGGTCCCTCGCTATAACTTCAGCCGCCTCAAACTGCTGAACAATCTCAATAGCGGTGGCCAGCGTCAATTCGCCCGAGCAGGTCAGGAGCCGTGACTGGGCAGCAGGACAGCAAACATGCTCCACTAACTGATCCCGGATCATCTCATCCTGCAGAGCTCCAAATTTGCACTCCGCCGCCAGCTGATGTAGGTCTGCCACAAACCTCTTTACCGACTCTCCCGTCCACTGGTGGCACTGTCAAAACTGTATGCACCAGACGATGACATTTTTCGGCGTGTGAAAATATCACGCCATTAGCTCAACCACCTCCTCAAAACTATTGGCTCCCCTTAATGTCTCAAGGACCTTCTGCCCTTCCATACCCAAATTATGGACCAATGTTGCTCTTGCCCGCAATTTTTTCAACTCACCAAGGTTGAGGGCCACTAGGTAGTTGCTAAATGCAGCGAACCACTTAGGCCAAGGCACGGAGGCTTGCCATGAAACAGCCAAAAACTGGCAGCAGCACGCTCCGTAACCGTGTTCTCCTCATCGCCAAATGTTGTGTCCATAATTAATGAAATGAGGAGCAGGGTGGAAGGCAGTTAACAGTGTTTATTATCAAACTCACAAACGGTACAACAGTGGGGTACAGCGCTCCTTGTCCAGGCATCAACAGTGAAAGAGGACATTCCCCTTCCAGCCATGGCCTTTAAACCCCGACTGATGTCACCACCGGAAAGGTGGGCCGTCAACCCCCTCTATTCCCTGGTAACTCCCAGGCCACCATCTTACCGCTGTTTTCCATATGTAACACGCAGCATCTCAGGAAAGGAACATCATACCAACAGTAAAATATGGTGGTGGTAATGTGATGAGCTGGGGCTGTTTTGCTGCTTCAGCACCTGGAAGACTTGCTGTGGTAAACGGAACCATGAATTCTGCTGTCTATCAAAAAATCCTGAAGGAGAATGTCCGGCCATCTGTTCATGACCTCAAGTTGAAACGCACTTGGGTTCTGCAGCAGGACAATGATCCAAAACACAACAGCAAGTCCACCTCTGAATGGCTTAAGAAAAACAAAATGAAGACTTTGGAGAGGCCTAGTCAAAGTCCTGACCTGAATCCGATTAAGATGCTGTGGCATGACCTTAAAAAGACCGTTCATGCTCGAAAACCCTCTAATGTGGCTGAATTACAACAATTCTGCAAAGATGAGTGGGCCAAAATTCCTCCACAGCGCTGTAAAAGATTCATTGTCAGTTATCACAAATGCTTGATTGCAGTTGTTGCTGCTAAGGGTAGCCCAACCAGTTATTAGGATTAGGGGGCAATCACTTTTTCACACAGGGAAATGTGCGTTTGGATTTTTCCCCCCTTAATAATAAACATCTTCATTTAAAAACTGCATTTTGTGTTATCTTTGTCTAATATTTAAATATGTTTGATGATCTGAAACATTTAAGTGTGACAAACATACAAAAAAATGAGAACTCAGGAAGGGGGCAAACACTTCACTGTATGTATAATGGTCATATACATTTAAAAAGGTTGTAAATTTAGTTTGTGTAAAATTTAGCATGCGATAATCAAATATGATCATATTAAACATAATTTTCCAACCACAAAATTGTGGCTAGTGGCTAGTAATTTTGGAAAATCAATAGCCACAGTGAGCAAAAAAGTTAATGTCAAGCCCTGACTACAATGTGTCATTTTATAACATTTTGGGTGGTGCTCCTCTTGGAGACTCCATTGTCCTTCTGGGGGACTTCAATGCACATGTGGGCAATGACAGTGAAACCTGGAGGGGGGTGACTGGGAGGAACAGCCTGCCCAGTGTGAACCTGAATGGTGTTTAGTTATTGGACTTCTGTGCTAACCACAGTTTGTCCATAACAAACACCATGTTCAAGCATAAGGGTGTCCATGTGCACCTGGCACCAGGACACCCGAGGTCGCAGGTCGATGATCGATTTTGTTATTGTGTCATCAGACCTGCAATTGTATGTCTTGGACACTGGGGTAAAGAGAGGTACAGAGCTGTCAACTGATCACCACCTGGTGGTGAGTTGTATCCGATGGCAGGGGAGGATGCCATTCAGACCTGGTAGACCCAAACATATAGTGAGGGTGTGCTGGGAACGTCTGGCTGAGGCCCCTGTCCGGGAGGTCTTCAACTCCCACCTCCGGAAGAACTTCAACCACATTCCGAGGGAGTCTGGAGACATGGAGTCTGAATGGGCCATGTTCTCCATCTCCATTGTTGAAGCAGCGGCCCAGAGCTGCAGCCGCAAGGTCGTCAGGGCATCCCGTGGTGGCAACCCCTGAACCAAGTTGTGGACGCTGGAGGTGAGGGGGGCCATTAAGCTGAAGGAGTCCTATCGAGCTTGGTTGGCTTGTGGGACTTCTGAAGCAGCTAAGGTGTACCGGCAGGCCAAGCGGAGTCCAGCTTGGGTGGTTGCTGAAGCAAAAACGGGTATGGGAGGAGTTCAGTGAGGCCATGGAACAAGACTTTTGGTTGGCCTCGAAGAGATTCTGGCAAACTGTCCAGTGGCTCAGGAGGGGGAAGCAACTCCCTGTCCACACTGTGTATGGTGTGGATGGGGTGCTGCTGACTTTGACTGGGGATATCGTTGGGTGGTGGAAGGAATACTTCGAGGACCTCCTCAATCCCAGTGATGCGCCTTCCACAGAGGAAGCAGGGCTTGAGGACGAGGGGGACGACTTACCTATCACAGGAGCTGAGGTTGCCAAGGTGGTTAAAAATCTCTTTGGTGGCCAGGCCCTGGGGGTGGACAAGATTTGCCCTGAGTACCTCAAGGCTCTAGATGTTGTAGGGCTGTCATGGTTGACACGTCTCTGGAACATTGCATGGAGGTCGGGGGCAGTGCCTTTAGCATGGCAAACCAGGGTGGTGGTTCCTCTCTTCATAAAAGGGGACTGGAGGGTGTGCCCCAACTTTAGAGGGATCACACTCCTCAGCCTCCCTGGGAAGGTCTATGCCAAGGTACTGGAGAGGAGAGTCTGGCCGTTGGTTGAACCTCAGATTCAGGAGGAGCAATATGGTTTTCATCCTGGCCGTGGCACATCAGACCAGCTCTTTACCCTCTCGAGAATTCTCGAGGGTTCGTGGGAGTCTGCCCAACCATTTTACATGTGTTTTGTGGACTTGGAGAAGGCATTCGACCACATCCCTCGTGGTTTTTTGTGGGGGGTGCTTCGGGAGTATGGGGTATCAGGCTTGTTGTTACGAGCTATTCGGTCTCTGTACGACCGTTGTGAGAGTTTGGTTCGTATTGCCAACACTCGGTCGGACTCATTACCAGTGAGAGTTGGACTCCGCCAGGGCTGCCCTTTGTCAACGATCCAGTTCATAATTTTTATGGACAGGATTTCTAGGTGCAGCTAGGGAATGGAGGGTGTCATGCTTGGTGACCACAGGAGCTCATCTCTGTTGTTTGCAGATGATGTTGTCCTGCTGGCTTCATCCAGCAATGACCTACAGGTCTTACTGGGATGGTTTGCCGCTGAGTGTGAAGCGGCTGGGATGAGAATCAGTACCTCCAAGTCAGAGTCCATGGTCCTCAGCCGGAAAAAGGTGGATTGCCCTTTCTGGGTTGGGGACACGCTCCTACCCCAAGGGGAGGAGTTTAAGTATCTTTTTTTTTTTTTTTTGTTACTTATTTGTACCCATAAGTAGATTTGGTTTGCAGTCTGGTGACAATCCACCGGCTGCTGGTCGCTGCGTGCGCGAGCGCCCTAAACCTACATGTTTTTGGTATGCGGGAGGAAACCGGAGAAATCCCGGAGTAAACCCACGCAACACGGGGAGAACATGCAAACTCCACACAGCTCACTGTTGGTCGGGGGCTGGGATCGAACCCACGATCTCATGATCCCCGTGATCCCCCGGCCGAGGGTAAAACTGTGCTGCCACAGTGCTAAACCACTGCGCCACCATGCAGCCCAATCTTGGGTTGCATGGTGGCGCAGATACCATGATACCATGACCCCAAGATCCCATGGTGGCCCATGGTATCTTAGGGTCTTATTCACGAGTGAGGGGAGAATGGAGCGAGAGATTGACAGACGGATTGGAGCAACATCTGCAGTGATGCGGACGTTTTACCGGTCTGTTGTAGTGAAGAGGGAGCTGAGCGCTAAGGCAAAGCTGTCGATTTACCAGTCAATCTACGTTCCTACCCTCACCTATGGTCATGAGCTTTGGGTATTGACCGAAAGAACGAGATCGTGGATACAAGCGGCTGAAATGAGGTTTCTTTGTAGGATTGGTGGAGTCACCCTCAGAGATAGTGTGAGGAGCTCAGTCATCCGGGAGAAGTTCAGAGTAGAACCCCTGCTCCTCCACATTGAAAGGAGCCAGTTGAGGTGGTATGGGCATCTGATAAGGATGCCTCCTGGACGCCTCCCACTTGAGGTGTTTTGGGCACGTCCCTCTGGGAGGAGACCCCAGGGCAGACCCAGGACTCGCTAGAGAGACTATGTCTGGTCTGGGAACGCCTTGGTATCCTCTCTGACGTAGCTGGAGCAGGTGGCTGGGGAGAGGGAAGTCTGGACTTCTCTGCTTGAACTGCTGCCTCTGTGACCCGGACCTCCGGAGAAGCGGTAGAAGATGGATGGATAGATGGATGGGGTGCCGTGGGATATTTTTCAATGTAAGAAGGGTACCATGGCTCAAAAAAGGTTGAAAAACACTGTGTTAGTGTGACTGAAATCTAAAGAAAAAAAAAAAACCAGCAACATAAACTGTGCCTGGTAAGCTAAGCTTACTCACAAGTAGCACTGTTAGCTCAAGTGCACAGTATCTCATTAGGCTGACTAATAAGCAGTGTGCGGGTTATCGAAGCTGGGCTTACCATATTTGACGTTAAGTAGCAAACCTGGAAGAGTTAAAACGGCTCCTCAGAGGCAAACTACAGTATATACAGATGCATTCCAGAAGGTTAAAACCTACAAAAACACAATTTTTCAGTCAATGGGACCTTAATGTCTCAGTGTGTGAATGTGTGTGTGAATGGGTGGATAGCAGGATCTGTAAAGCGCTTTGGTCATCAAGAGATGAGAATAAAAGCGCTATATAAGTGAATGCCATTTACCATTTAATGCACAAGAATAAAATGACACTGTAGTATTACAAACAATATTTAATCTTTACAATCAAATGGGTAAAAATCCTGTAATGAAACGCCACAAAATTATATTACAGTTAATATTGTATGACTGTCGTTTATTCTTCTGGTCTGATCAATTTGTGTATTTCTCAAACAAGCATGTGTAAGTGACGCAGAACATTCAGCTTTCTGAATTTCGTAACAAGCCCTAGTGTAACTGGAGGTGAGTGACCTGAGTCAGACCTCACATCCACACTCCTCACATTCTCTACTGCAGATTGAGGGCAACTGAATAAAAGGTATGAAAAAAGAATGTGACATGGCTAGTATGAGATAAGATAATATATATTTAAGGCTCAAGTTCATTCAGGTGGTAAAAAAACAGAATCAGTGCATTATATGAACATGGAAAGTAGTTATGTATGCATCAAACAAATTAAATTTATAGATATACAAAACAGGCCTCTGCAACTTCTGCTATGGAAGGAGACAAAATAAATCTGCATAAATCCACAAAACATATTTGAAGGTATAACAGTGGGGATGTTCTTAAACTTGATAATTTTCCCGTACATTTGTAAACTTTTTTGTGCAAATTAGTTTTAATTTTCTTTTATACATGTAGCTTGGTAAATTTGAATATTTGTTAATTAAATATAAGATTTTTCATGCGAATTTGATTTCTTTCACAAAAAACAAAATGCTTTTCTTGTGAATTTATGACTTTCATAATTTTCATGCACTTTTTCCACAGAACTTTTTCATGTTCGCTTGAGTCTTGAAATTAATCAGATTTTTTCCTCATAATCAAACTTCTTCACATATATGACTAGTTCCACAAGACTTTTTAAAAGTGGATTTTAGTATTTTCATGTAAATTTGAACCGTTGTTCACTTTAATTTTATCCCTTTTTCCTGTAAATTTCAGACTCTTCACATGAGACATATTTAGTTCAAATACATTTAAAGGGGTCATTGACTGCACGACTCCAAATGTTGACAGCCCCCATAGGTCTTAATGAAATGTTTGTGACATATTTTGGTCAAATCTTCTTTAATTATTTAATTATTGCAGCATAAATTGTGAATCATCTTTTGTAGCCTTTCTGAGAACGGCTGGCTTCAGTGCATGTCTCTTTAAATCTCTAAGGCCACATTTAACTCCGCCCTCCTTCTTACGTCACTATTGCTAATCTTAGCTGGCTAGATCCTAGCTCAGAGCCAACTAACGTAAATTTGTCTTAAAGAATTAATGAAATAATGCATCACTGGTGGGCAGGGGTGTGTGGTTTCAGTGGTTGATAGGATATAACTGGTCCCTGGTGTACAATAAGCACAGAAACATACGTGAATGAGTCGTTAAACTGCTAGCTTCAGCTACCTTCCTTTGGTCCCGGTTAGAGATAACACAAGAAATTGAGCCAAAATAACATCTAAGAAAGCCATATATGGTCAAGTGTTCATCGATGAACAAGGATTCCTGTAGAAAATAGTCATCTCCAGCTGTTAAATGGGTACCAGACAGCCTGTCTGTTACCTCCTCTGTGCCAAGATGAGCTCCTAATACAGTTACTGACTGATGACACCAACAGCTCGATGTAGAATCACGGCAAAAATATAACAAAAACAGTCAGAATAAAATGAGCTACATTATCGACTGTGGATTAGTGAACGAGGTGGAAACAGGGATGTCTGTTAGGCTGACTGAAATCTAAAGAAAATAACAAATGCGAGCTTCCTAGTACCACTGTTAGCTTTTAAGCTAACGCCCTTGGCTCCCCACCCCTCGACATGACAGACAACTAAGCTGGCCAATAATAGAGCAGCAGGCAGGTATCAAGGCTACTGATGTCCTCCCATTTCTTGATATACAGGAAAATACCTGGAAGAGTTCAAAGGGCTTGTTGGAGAGAAAAACGAGATAAAGGCCACATGGTGTTTTTTTTTTTTTTTTTTTTGAGAATTGATTGTTTTGATATCACATGACCAATAGATGCATTTCAGAAGGCTAAAATCTACAAAAACAATTTTTCAGTCAATGACCCCTTTTTAGAGTTTTTTCCCCTCTCAAATGCATTTTATTTTAGATCCTTAAAATCAGAGTCACAGGGAGCTGATTTCATATGGGGAATCCACAGGTTGCAGACCTCTGATAATAGGATTTGTAGGAGCATCAGAATCAAGGCAAGATAACAGCAATGCAATTAACCAATGTGCTAATGACCTAGTGTGAAGCAGTGTTAATGGCTTTATGGCTGTACACCATGATAATACATACTGTATCGTGTTAAACTGAAGCAGTGCATACATGTGTCTGTCTTTGGTTCAGCTGTAGTTTACGGTCTCTGATGATTAATGTGTCATAACAGCTGAGGTAATAAGTTAAAGTTAGCACCAAACTACAATTGATAGAAAAATCATTTTCCCATAAAGTTTCTGCTTTATTATGGAGCCTCTCTGTTTTATGTACAGTGTAACTCAGAAGTTCATGGCATTGCTGAGTCATTATGAGCTCTGTGGCTCAGGCAGAAATCCTCCACAGTCGGTATTGTGTTGCAATGGGTTGCCACTGCGAAAATTTCTGTGGAGTCTTTCACAAGTTTTTCATGCAGACCTGGCAGCGGCTGATCCGTGACAGGAGCTGGCCTGCTTTAAGCGTCTCTGATGCTGGGTCAGTGTGGAACGACTGATCTGTGGAGGTCAGCCAGAAACTGTACTTGTTAGAAAAGTAGTGGCATGTGCCTTTGGCCCCGTTACACTCGATGAATGGGGTTGTGCGGAAGTCCTCCAGGCAGGAGCCAGGTGAAGACAAGGACTGGCCTCCGCCTTCATTTCCTGCAGCTGTGTGCTGTGGGAGCAAAGGTGAGAGGAGAGTCAGCTGGGGAGGTGCAAAGTCAAACTCACAATTACTTATTTGCTCTCATGGGAACATTTCTTTGGAAACAGGCTGGTAATATCATGCATTGCAGTTCAGCAAAACAATGAGAATATTAAGCATAGATAAATAAAATATACTAACTAACCAACTTTGGCTCAACACAAATAACATCTGTGGAGCAAAAGAATAATAAAGCAATTTTTTTTGTTGTTGCAAAACAAGAGTCAGCACCCTCTACAATTAAAAGCACCATTTTTATCACAAAAAAATAAAGAAAATGAAAGAAAATCTGCAGAAGTAAAACATTTTTTAGCCTTAAAATTAAGTCTAAACTGGTTTGGGCACATGAGTTATAGATGAAGACTTTTTTCCTCTTAAATTTTTATCTCGTAAATCTGTGACTTTTGTCAATTTTAAACTTTTGTCAGCAATTTTTTATTTTTTTCCTCATACAGGACTTGCTGCTTCAACATTGGAGTTCTCCCCAGGGGCGAAAGGGTAGTTTCCCTGTGCCTTCGGGTTGGGAAATGGGTCCTGACCATCATTTGTGCCTATGCACCAAATGACAGTTCAGAATACCCACCCTTTTTAGAGTCTCTGACTGGGGTGCTGGAGAGTGCTTCTCTTAGAGACTCCATTGTCCTACTGGGGGACTTCAATGCGCATGTGGGCAACGACAGTAAAACCTGGAGGGGAGTGATTGGGAGGAATGGCCTGCCCGATCTGAACCTGTGTGGTGTTCAGTTATTGGACTTCTGTGTTAACCACAGTTTGTCCATAACAAACATCATGTTCAAACATAAGGGTGTCCATATGTGCACCTGGCACCAGGACACCCGAGGTCGCAGGTCAATGATCGATTTTGTTATCGTGTCATCAGATCTGCGACCGTATGTCTTGGACACTCAGGTAAAGAGAGGTGCAGAGCTGTCCACTGATCACCACCTGGTGGTGAGTTGAATTCAGTGGTAGGGGAGGATGCCATTCAGACCTGGTAGACCCAAACGTATAGTGAGGGTGTGCTGGGAACATCTGGCTGAGGCCCCTGTCCGAGAGGTCTTCAACTCCCACCTCCGGAAGAACTTCGACCACATGAAGGGAGTCTGCTTGACATGGAGTCTGAATGGGCTATGTTCTCCACCTCCATTGTTGAAGCAGTTGCCCAGGGCTGTGGCCGCAAGGTTGTTGATGCATCTCGTGGTGGCAACCCCCAAACCAAGTGGTGGACACCAGTGGTGAGGGGGGCCATCAAGCTGAAGAAGGAGTCCTATCGAGCTTGGTTGGCTTGTGGGAGCTGAGGTGTACCGACAGGTCAAGCGGAGTGCAGCTTGGGTGGTTGCTGTAGCAAAAACTCAGGTGTGGGAGGAGTTTGGTGAGGCCATGGAACAAGACTTTTGGTCGGCCTCAAAGATATTCTGGCAAACTGTCCTGCGGCTCAGAAGGGGGAAGCAACTCCCTGTCCACACTGTGCATGGTGCAGATGGGGCACTGCTGACTTTGACTGGGACATCATCGGGCGGTGGACGGAATACTTTAAGGATCTCCTCAATCTCACTGACACACCTTCCACAGAGGAAACAGGGCTTGAGGATGAGGGGTACAACTCACCTATCACAGGGGCTGAGGTCGCAGAAGTGGTTAAAACCTCTTTGGTGGCTGTGCCCCAGTTGTGGACGAGATTCACCCTGAGTACCTCAAGGTCCTAGATGTTGTAGGGCTGTCATGGTTGACACGCCTCTGCAACATTGCATGGAGGTCGGGAACAGTGCGTTTGGCATGGCAAACTGGGGTGGTGGTTCTTTTCTTCAAGAAGGGGGACCGGAGGGTGTGTTACAACTGTAGGGGGATCACACTCCTCAGCCTCCCTGGGAAGGTCTATGCCAGGGTACTGGAGAGGAGAATCCAACCTCTGGTTGAACCTCAGATCCAGGAGGAGCAATGTGGTTTTCGTCCTGGCCGTGGCACATCGGACTAACTCTTTACCCTCTCGAGAATCCTCAAGGGTTCGGGGGAGTTTGCCCAACCAGTCCACATGTGCTTTGTGGACTTGGAAAAGGCATTCAACCGCGCCCCTCGTGGTCTCTTGTGGGGGGTGCTGCAGGAGTATGGGGTATCAAGCTTGTTGTTGTGAGCTATCCGGTCCCCATACAACCGTTGCAAGAGTTTGGTTTGTATTGCCAACACTCAGTCAAACTCGTTTCCAGTGACAGTTGGACTCTGCCAGGGCTGCCCTTTGTCACCAATCTTGTTTATAATTTTCATGGACAGGATTTCTAGGCATAGCCAAGGAACGGAGGGGGTCATGTTCAGTGACCACAGGATCTCATTTCTGCTGTTTGCAGATGATGTTGTTCTGTTAGCTTCATCAAGCAATGACGTGTAGGTCTTGTTGGGACGGTTTGCTACTGAGTGTGAAGCAGCTGGGATGGGAATCAGTACCTCCAAGTCTGAGTCCATGGTCCTCAGCTGGAAAAGAGTGAATTGCCCTCTTGGGGTTGGGGACCAGCTCATGCCCCAAGTTGAGGAGTTTAAATATCTCGGGGTGTCATTCACAAGTTGAGGGGAGAATGGAGCGAGAGACTGACAGATGGATCGGAGCAGCATCTGCAGTGATGCGGACGCTGTACCGGTCTGTTGTGGTGAAGAGGGAACTGAGCGCTAAGGCAAAGCTGTCAATGTACCGGTCAATCTATGTTCCTACCCTCAACTATGGTCATTAGCTTTGGGTAATGACTGAAAGAATGAGATCACGGGTACAAGCAGCTGAAATGAGCTTTCTCCGTAGGATTGCTGGACTCACCCTTAGAGATAGGGTGAGGAGCTCAGTCATCCGGGAGAGGCTCAGAGTAGAACCGCTGCTCCTCCACATTGAAAGGAGCCAGTTGAGGTGGTTTGGGCATCTAATCAGAATGCCTCCTGGATGCCTCCCACTTGAGGTGTTTCGGGCATGTTCCACTGGGAGGAGGCCCTGAGACAGACTCAGGACACGCTGGAGAGACTACATCTCCCAGCTGGCCTGGGAATGTCTTGGTATCCTCTCTGAAGAGCTGGAGCAGGTGGCCGGGGAGAGGGAAGTCTGGGCTTCTCCGCTTAAGCTGCTGCCTCTGTGACCTGGACCTCCGGAAAAGCAGTAGAAAATGGATGGATGGATGGATGGATATGCAACCTTTTCCTTAGTGAGGTCATGCCAAAGACCGTATAGAAGTGGAACTTCATGCTGTCCAACTTCGTGCTTAGCAAAAATGGAACGGAGGAGGGAAATGTGGGTGTCAGTAGCTCAGGAGGTAGAGCAGGTCATCCAATAACCAGAGGGTTGGCAGTTCAAATCCCGCTCTCCCCAGCCATCCTGCCATTGTGTCCCTAGGCAAGACGCTTTACTCACTTTGCCTCCAGTGTCCATGACACTGGGTATGAATGTGTATAAATGTTCGGTAGTGATCGGAGAGGCCATTGGCACGGATTGGCAGCCACGTTTCCGTCAGTCTGCCCCAGGGCAGCTGTGGCTACAGTAGTAGCTTACCACTACCATTGTATGTCTGTGGAGTGAATGAATAATGGAATCATTGTAAAGCGCTTCGGGTATCTTGAAAGATGCTATATAAATGCAATCCATTGCTTTTTGCCTCGGTGAAACTGAGAGGCATACAGTAATCAGTTAGTGCGTCTGTTTGTGGCTGTGTGTATCTGTCCGTCCGTCCATCTGTCTGTCCGCCTCTCTGTTTCAGCTTGCCTGGTCAAAATTAAGTTGAACTAAAGGCGTATATTATTGTATCGCCATATTTTCTCGACTTTTAATTTGCCAGAATTGCGAGATAAGGCTTTGTTTTCAAAATAAACACAAATTTAACTCACCATTTCTGTCAATGCAGCCACGAAAAAAGATATTGTAATAACTATGCAGGGCCACTAGAGACGGCAGTGCGACTTTTTTTTTACAGCACATGATGGACCACTTCTGTGACATCACCAGGTTAGTTACTACGGCGTTGGGTTTGTGCTCAGAGGTCTGCATTAGCTACTGTGGAGAGTTTTTACAAACACCAGGTTAATGGATGATTATAAGACCAAAATTAAAAATAGATGTAAGGGCGGTCATTATGCCTCAGTGAAATGGAGGCATACAGTAATCGGTTAGTGCGTCTGTTTGTGGCTGTGTGTATCTGTTCGTCTGTCGGGCTCTCTGTTTCAGCTCGTCCAGTCAAAATTAAGCGGAACTAAAGGCTTGTATCATTGTATCACCATATTTTCTTGACTTTTAATTTGCCAGAATTTCAAAATAACACTTTGTTTTTGAAATAAACACAGATTTAACTCACCATTTCTGTCAATGCAGTGGTGAAAAAAGGTATTGTAATAACTATACGGGGCCAGTAGAGGTCGGAATGCCACTTTTTTACAGCTGCCCATGCTACGCCACTGGCACCGAGGCACAGCACCTTGGTGCTTTCATTATTATTAGTGAGTTTAAACATTTTTCCTTTGCAAATGTAGAACTTTTTCCACATGAATTTGCAACTTTATTGTCGCAAATTTGTGTTATTTTCTCATCAATTTTTGACTTCTTTTCTTAAAAAAGTTACAGCTCTTCTCACAAATTTGCAACTTTTTCTTGATAAATGTATTTGCTGACAAATCTGAGTTCTTAATTGACATTTTCTTGTAAAATGTATCACTTTCTACCTATAAAAAATTGAAAAGTTTTTATGTTGCATATTTTTCATCAGAATTTGAAATTTGTAGATTTTAAGTTTTTTCATGCAATTTTTTTTTACATATATTCATCACCCTTTTCTCATACCTTTACAACTTTTTTCACAAGTTTGTGATTATGAGCAAAAAAAAAAAACGCAGACTGCAGAGCCCCTACCATAGACAGTTAAAATTAGAAAAATAAAATAAAATAAAATACAGTTAAATGCTTCTTTTTCTCAAATAACATGGGCTAATAAAACACTTCTACTGTTTTTGTTGACAACCTGTTCCAAGGTTGTCATAGCCAGGAGCGGCACTGGGGTTAAGCTCCCAGTGCTTATAAAATGCTCCTTATGGCGTGCATCTCAAAAAGCCTCTGACAATTAAGTCCAACTCCTAGCCTGCCCGTGTGGTTTAGTTTCTAAGCCCGGCGGAACTGCTTTTACTAATAGGAGAAGGGGCGAGGGCGGATTTCTGGCGCCTTAAAACCAGATGGTTCGGGTAGATGGTGGCCCGTTAACCTGGGAAGGTAGCCCATCTAGGGGAAGGTAAACCCTGATTTCAAACCTCCGCTGCCTTGCGGCATACCCGGTCACGGGAAAGGCTTCGGGAGTCAACCCTGAGGAAAAATCCGGAGTCGGAGTCCCTAAGGCAGTTCTATGTTGTGCTCAACATTGTTCTGGCAGCTCCTGCGACAGCGCTGGTGCCAAACTGTAGCAGCCCTGCTGCTCCTTTGGGTTCATCAGTGACGTGGAGAGGAGGGACATGCTGTATGGGCAACATCTTGTCTTCCATATCTTCCTGCCCAGGCCTGAATCCTACCAACGCCCAACGCTGGAAGGTAGAACACCGGATCACTGGACAGGACACTCCAGCTTCGCCTTCGGCGTAGACAAAACATGGGGAACGACAGTTACCGGTTATAAGCCACCGCTCAACTGGTGTAGAGCGTGGCGCCAGGGGTTGTTCCTGACGGTGGGAGGGATCATCTGATCTCACTGGACAGTTACCGCCCGCCTCAAGCTGGGCAGCCCCCAGCCAATAAGGTGCTGTCCCGCCACAGCCTGCTTTCCTCATTGGGTGCATGGGGATGAGGTGAAGTCCAAACGGCAGGCTGAGAACCTTCGCACCAGGCAAAACAACAAAACAAAAGAGACCAACTCTAAAACTGGGAACTTGGAACGTTCGCACTATGATGACAGGACTCGCTGCTAACCTCAAGGACATCAGCGGCACCAGGAAGACTGCCGTCATCAATAATGAGCTGAAGAGACTGGAAGTGGATATCGCCACTCTCCAGGAAACACGGTTGGCTGATGCAGGCACACTGAGAGAGAAGGACTACACGTTCTACTGGCAGGGAAAGGGCAGTGACGAACACAGGGAACATGGAGTGGGCTTCGCTGTGGAGAACACCTTGCTGGAGATGGTGGAACCGGGCAGCAATGGCTCTGCACAACTCCTCATCCTCTGCCTTAACACCACTCAAGGCCCAGTCACCCTCGTCAGTGTGTATGCCCCAACACTGACAGCCACACCAGAGGCAAAAGACGAGTTCTACGAGAATCTCACAACAACTGTCAGGATCATCCCCAACTCTGAACAACTCATTCTCCTTGGAGACTTCAATGCCAGAGTGGGTGCTGACCACGATTCCTGGCCCTCCTGTCTTGGACCTTTTGGCGTGGGCAGAATGAACGACAACGGACAGCGGCTGCTCGAGTTCTGCACACATCATGATCTGTGCATCACAAACTCGTTCTTCAAGACCAAGCCCCAACACAAGGTTTCCTGGCGACATCCGCGCTCAAAGCACTGGCACCAGCTGGACTTAATCCTGACCAGGCGCACCTCACTGAAGAACGTGCTAATCACCCGCTCATTCCAGAGTGCAGATTGCGACACAGACCATTCATTGGTGTGTTGCAAGGTCAAGCTGTAGCTGAAAAAATTCCACCATGCCAGACAGTCTGGAAAGGCACGGATTGACACCAGCAAGATGGCCCAACCGGAACTTGTTGAGCAGTTTGCCTCCACCTTTGTGAAGGAACTTGGTGAACCACAGGAAGGAGAGTCTGCAAAGCAGAAGTGGGAAGAGCTGCGAAACATCATCCACCGCACAGCCTTGGCTACCTTTGGGAGGAAGACCTCGAAGTCACAGGACTGGTTTGATGCCAAGTCGACCGTGATGACCCCCGTCATTGAAGCCAAGCGTTCGGCACTTGCTGAGTACAAGAAGTACCCAAGCCAGAAGAATCTCCAGATTCTCAGGGCTGCGAGAAGCAAAGTTCAGCAGACTGCTTGGCGCTGCGCCAACGAGTACTGGACTCAACTCGGCCAAGACATTCAAACCACTGCCATAACAGGGAACATCCGTGGTATGTACGACGGCATCAAGAAAGCACTTGGTCCGGCTCAGAGCAAGACGGCCCCCCTCAAATCCTCCACTGGGGAGATGATCACAGAAAAGAACAAGCAGATGGAGAGATGGGTGGAGCACTACTCCGACCTCTACTCCAGACAGAACACCGTGACACCGTCAGCCCTTGATGCCATCGATTGCCTGACATCCATGATGAACTTGACGCCGAGCCAACCATCAATGAACTCAGCAAGGCTATTGACAGCTTGGCCGCTGGCAAGGCACCCGGCAACGACGGCATACCCCACGACCTGATCAAGCACTGCAAGACCGCCCTACTGCTGCCACTGCATGACGTCCTCTGCCAGTGCTGGAAGGAAGGTGCCGTACCACAGGACATGAGGGACGCCAAGATCATCACCCTCTACAAAAATAAAGGGGAGAGAAGCAACTGCAACAACTACAGGGGCATCTTCCTCCTCAGCATTGTTGGCAAAGTCTACGCACGAGTTGTCCTCGTTCGTCTACAGAAGCTTGCCGAACGTGTCTACCCCGAGTCTCAGTGTGGCTTCCGCGCTGGGCGATCAACGGTGGACATGATAATCTCCATCCGTCAACTCCAGGAGAAGTGCAGAGAACAGAACATGCCCCTGTACGTCGCCTTCATCGACCTCACCAAAGCGTTCGATCTGGTCAGCAGAGAGGGGCTTTTCAAGATCCTGCCAAAGATACGATGCCCACCAAAGTTGCAAAGCCTCATCGAATCGTTTCACACCAACATGCAGGGGATGGCGCAGTATGACGGCAACGTCTCAGAGCCATTCAATATACACAGTGGAGTGAAACAGGGCTGTGTACTTGCGCCAACCCTCTTTGGGATTTTCTTTGCTATGCTCCTGAGGCATGCCTTCAGCACAGCAACAGAGGGAATCTACCTGCATACAAGATCTGACGGCAGGCTTTTCAACCTCGCCCGCCTGAAAGCCAGAACCAAAGTACATGAGGCTCTAATCAGAGATATGCTGTTCGCAGACGATGCTGCAGTCGCGACCCACACACAGCAGGAGCTTCAGACCCTGATGGACCGCTTCTCCCAGGCATGCATGGACTTCGGGCTTACCATCAGCCTGAAGAAGACTAACGTCTTGGCACAAGGCACGGAAGCACCACCAACCATCACCATCGACGACTACGAGCTGGAGGTCGTGAATCAGTTCACGTACCTGGGGTCCACAATCAGCAGCAACCTCTCTCTTGATACAGAGATCGACAAGAGGATTGGAAAATCAAGCCTCCACACTCGCTCGCCTCACCACACGAGTGTGGGAGAACCCCAAACTCTCTGTCAAGACGAAGATGGCAGTGTACAATGCCTGTGTCATCAGCACACTGCTCTATGGGAGTGAGACGTGGACAACATACGGCCAGCAGGAAAGGAGACTGAATTCCTTCCACTTGCGCTGCATTCGCCGCATCCTGGACATATCCTGGCAGGACAAAGTGCCCAACACAGAAGTCCTGTCCCGCGCCGGCCTTCCCTCCATGTTCACTCTACTCAGGCAGCGCAGGCTCTGCTGGCTAGGCCATGTTCACCGTATGGAGGATGGCAGAATCCTCAAAGACGTCCTCTACGGAGAACTGGCGACTGGCAGGAGAGACGCTGGCTGCCCACAGCTGCACTTCAGAGACGTCTGCAAGAGAGATATGAAGGCCCTGGAGATCAACACAGAGCACTGGGAGGACCTCGCAATGGACGGCTCCAAATGGAGAGGCACCCTGACCAGACAGCTCAAGGCGGGTGAAGAGAAACTGACTGCTGCAGCAGATGAAAAAAGGACCCACAGGAAGAACCGCCACAGACCCAGCAGCACTGAGACCATCCACAAATGCGACCTGTGTGACAGGGACTGCCATTCGTGCATCGGCCTGTTCAGCCACAGGTGGTGCTGTTCCAGCAGAGTAGACATCTAGGATTCTCTTCCATGGCCATCATAGACCGACGGAAGCCGATGGACTGTTTTTGTTGTCTGAGATTGTTTTGACCCTGTCTAAAATAATTTCTCAACTGTGGAGACCACTGGAAGATCATTCAGTGGTCTGGCCATTTTTTCATCTTACAATGATCTCTCAACAATCTCCACCCGTGTAAAGGCGGTATAATCAAATACATATTCCACTCCTGCCTAAAGGCTTATTTAGGGAAATCAGTTATTATTTGTGACATTAAAGAAGCCCACTTATGCTTTGTCTTATTTTCTGTCATTAAAATCACTGGAAGAGCTAAACTGAGCTCAGCATTTAAATCCATGAATCATACGTAAATAAGGCCTCAGTGCACAAATTTTCCCCCACACTGATATTTATAGGAGGGAATATCCTTAATGTGGCTGGAAAAGATACAACCAGTTCCATAAGTTGAGAAATCACGTCGGGGTCACCAATGTGGGGAGCCTTGAATAACGAAACTGGGTTGCATTTAATCCAAGTTTATTTCAAGCAACATTCCCACAGTCTGCTCTCATCCCTGAGCAGAGAAAACAAGAGACTGGAACACAGCAAAGTGCTCACCTTTAAACATTCTCACATCAAACAAACTCCCTCGCAGGGGAAGTCACACATCTCCACCATAAACCTTTTGTTCACATTAATCAACCTTTTATTTACATTACTCCCCCCTCTCTCCTCTCGAGCCTCAGATGTCAGGAAGTCTTCTGTTCACACCTATAGGCTCCTTCATCGTCCTCTCGAGCCTCTGAGATCAGGGAGTCTTCTGTTCACACCTATAGGCTCCTTCATCGTGAGGTTAAATCACATATGCAGTGGAGCGCGCACACGTCTGCGTCCGCCCCCTGGTCCGCTGCCATGGCTGCATAATCTATACCCACGTGCACCGGGGCTGCGCGCGCCACCGTGCCGCTCTCCTGCGGCGCGGTCACGGTGGCCCTTTCTGCCTCTGCGCGTGGTGGAGTCGTGAACGCGCGCGAGAGACAGTCTGCTACAACATTGAATTTGCCCGCAACGTGCCTAATGTCAGTTTTTTGTTTTTTTTTTGTTACTTATTTGTACCCGTAGGTAGATTTGGTTTGCAGTCTGGTGACAAGCCACCAGCTGCTGGTCGCTGCGTGCGCGAGCGCCCTAAACCTACATGTTTTTGGTATGCGGGAGGAAACCGGAGAAATCCCGGAGTAAACCCACGCAACACGGGGAGAACATGCAAACTCCACACAGCTCACTGTTGGTCGGGGGCTGGGATCGAACCCACGACCTCATGATCCCCGTGATCCCCCGGCCGAGGGTAAAACTGTGCTGCCGCAGTGCTAAACCACTGCGCCACCGTGCAGCCCCCCAAAAAATGGTAAATGGCATTCACTTATATAGCGCTTTTATTCTCATCTCTTGATGACCAAAGTGCTTTACAGATCCTGCTATCCACCCATTCACACAATGATGGTGGCATGCTGCCTAACATGGCGCTTCCAGACCCACCAGGAGCAATTGGGGTGAAGTGTCTTGCCCAGGGACACAACGGCAGGATATCTGGGGAGAGCGGGATTCGAACCGCCAACCATGTGGTTATTAGACGACCTGCTCTACCTCCTGAGCCACTGCCGTCCCAAAGTCCCAGTAGCTGCTATGGCAATACTGTACATAAATATCAGCTCACCATGAGGAAGGAGTAGCCGATCCACAGGCTGCGCCACCCTGCAGGACACTGAGGAATGGTGATGTCCTGGCTGTGAACTGCTATGGCAACTGACGGAGCTTCACACACTGAGCAGCGGCTGATGTAGGGTTTGATCTCTCCCTCCTCCACGGGCATCATCGGCAGAGAAGCAGTTGTTGAAAGCCAATAGGATTTATCATTTCTGCTGGCATAGTAGCAAATGTCACCGGGGTTGCAGTAAAGGAAGGGCAAGGTGCTGAACCGTGGGAGACAGGAACCTGCCAAACCTAGAGCGCAAGAAAGAAAAAATACTAACAACATTCTGAAAGGAAAGAAAATAATTACTCACATTAAGGTGCAGGATGCAATCCTGGGAAATTTCTGTTTGTGTTCACACTATTGGTTGGCTGTTCCTTGAAAACCTCGATGCCATCACTGTGACTCTATGCCAATGAGCTGTGTCCAGTGCAATGTTCTGGCTATAGAGGACTTTTGCTAAATGTTTATACCAGCAGTTGCTGATGCCAAAGGAAAACAGATTCAGCAACTAAACAACTTATTTTTTGTCTCAAGCAGTTTTCAGTGATTTGTTTTCAAAACGTTAAAGATAATTTACTGATGAGCTGCCATGTTGGAAATCCAGGAATAGCCTATCAGTGAGTACATATGTTCTAATCAGGAGCAGCTCCAGGACTGTAGACGAGCTATGGGAGCTGTCAATCATTAATCATTGCTTTCTTTCTTTACTGTACTTTGCATAAACAGATATATGTATCACTGTTAAAGCATCCTTATTGTGAAAATATGTACTGTGCTGCATGGCTACTTTATTGAATCACTCATTAACATGTATTAAACAATCTGACTGTTTGCAGTGACTTACCCAGATCCTGGTTGTGGGCCTTCTCCTGTCCCTCAAAGTACAGCAGACTGTAACCACCCCACAGTTTGGCCATACCCACAGGACACATGGGCGTCTGCTCTGACTGACTGTGTTTCACCAGCAGGTAGCCCACGTTGACGCTACGCCCAGGCATACCAGGTATCCCAGGGATACCAGGGTTGCCACGGCGACCTATTAAAGAATGAGGAGTCCATTTAGTTATTTAGTGATTTAATTATTCATCTTATAATATAATATACATTGGAGTATTTCATGTATGTGTCAAACGTATTAAAACTCTAGTAAACTACACTTCGGTGATAAAACAGACCTTTCCACTTTGTGTCTGTAAATAATTTACACTTGAGTGCTTTGTGATTAATTCACTAAATCAGCTTTCCCACAGAATAGCAAACAAAACCTTTGTAAATTGTTTCTGACAAAAATCTCCATGTACTCTAAATCTTTTAATGGGGGTTGATTATCCTGATACCAAACTGCCCCACAGTGTCATACACACCTTCCATGCCCTGTAGACCAGGGTGGCCCAGTTGTCCGAGTTCTCCATGGAATCCAGGCATCCCTGGTCTGCCACTAATCCCAGGCATTCCTTTCTGCCCTGCAGGTCCGATTAAGCCTGTACAGACACAGATGCATGCCTAATGAGCCATACAGCTTGTGAAACCATGTTAAACAGCAAATGTTTTGCTAGAGGTTTAACCTGAATCCCCGGGGGGACCGCTGGGTCCTGGGTCCCCTCTGCCTCCCCTTGGTCCTTGGATACCATGTGGCCCAGGATGACCCCTCTCTCCGGGGATTTTGGCAGGAATGGGAGGAGGACCTTGCCTGCCTGGTGGACCAGAAAAACCTGCAGTGCAAAGGTAATGTTTTACAGGAGAGACAAAGCAAGAACATCTTAAAGTACATAAAAATTAACTGAAAAGCAAAACTAACCAGGGAATCCAGTGTCTCCTTTTGGGCCGACAGGTCCTCTTTCTCCTTTGAAACCACTCTTACCAGGAAATCCCATCAGCCCTTGCTCTCCTTTCACCCCTGTATGACAAAAACATTGAAAATGTGAGCATGAGCACACATACTGTATGACAGAAACTAACCATTTACAATAAAGCCCAAAGCCAAAAATATGTTTTTTTTTAATTAAACTTTAAAATGGATATTGTACATTGCGCCTTAATCTTTTGAAAGAGAAACTGTGTTGGTCATTGGACAGCACTGGAAGTTAAACTCACCTTAACATGTTATTCTGGTACCTTGGTAATCTGACCTGATTTACAGATTTCATGCATACCTCTCTTCCCAGGAATACCATTAGGCCCCCAGTATCCAGCTGGACCTTGATCTCCTTTGATTCCTTGTCTACCAGGGAATCCAGGAAAGCCACCATCTCCTGGTACACCCTTCTCTCCAGGAGGAGCATCGATTCCTGGAAATCCTTGGTCTCCATGAAAACCTGACAAATGATATTTAAGTTAAAAAAAGACAATTAAATTGGGGAAAAAAAAACTCTTGATGTAACAAAAACTTTATTGCTTCCAATAAAAGTGATATGTTTTTGTTAACTGAATCATTTCACCTTGATGTCCTGCAGGTCCAGGAAAGCCAGGGTCCCCACTGGGTCCTGGGCTGCCTGGGCTCCCGTCTGGTCCTACAGGGCCCCGGAATCCAGGAGGACCAGGTATACCCTGGTCACCTGCACAAATAAAACAGCATTGTTTCAAGCAATAAAAAGCTAAAGCATGAAGTGTCCTGTTTTACTAAGACACCCATATGTAGCTGGCCTATTGTCTAATCAAAGAAAGTGACATTTTCTTGAGAAAAAACACAACTTCCAAATGCCGAAAAAACCCACCTTTCCAAGAAAAAAGTAATAAATTTACAACAATACACATTTACAAGAAAAAAAAAATTGCCAATTTTCTACAACATTTCTGTACTTTTTTTTTTTTCAACTTTTTTGTCAAACGTTACCCGTTAAGGCTTTCATGCGTGTGAGGGGTTACTTACCAGAGGGTCCTTGGAAGCCTTTCAAACCCGCTGTCCCTTTAACACCTGGCTGGCTGTTGGGGTCACCACTGTCTCCCTTTTGTCCCTTCATTCCTGGTTCCCCAGCCGGTCCAATGATGTTCAGACCTGATACAAACATGGTCAGAAAACATTTGTCCTGCTGCGATCTTTACACCACACAAAAACCCAGACAGTCTTCAGTTCATTTTGCCTGAACTTAGTAAGTGCTTGATGACAAACCTTGAGTATTTTTCTATATGATGAAATATTCAAAATTATATAAACAATAGGAGTAAAAACAGCCTGTCACAATTTTATGAGTTTAACTCCCAATATCCAAAATAAATTAATAAAAAAAAAATCCAAAATAAATATCAAAATTTTAATTTGAACAGATAACTGATCACCTTTAAGCACTGAAATGAAGCATAACTTTAAAAATAAATGCTTACTTTGGATAATATGCAAAACAAAAAGTAAATACACCTTATTAAGACCTTTGAACTGTGTTTATTAGGCATATTCTAGCATCTGAGAAATCTGGCACCTGGAGTTCCAGTGATCCCCTTTATTCCCTTCAGTCCATCTAATCCTTGAAGACCTGTCAGGCCAGGGTAACCTGCAAACATTTGCATTACTCACACTGAGCAGCACATACTAAACAGATATGTACAGTATGTTCAGGAAAAAAGAACACAGGACACTGGTCTGATATAAATACCTTTAATTCCTGGGAAACCAGGAAAGCCTGGAAGTCCTTCTTTTCCAGGAAGTCCATGAAAACCCTTTTGACCTTGATTACCAGGAGTTCCTTTCTGTCCATCTGAGCCTACGATTATTAAAAATAAATGCAATTAACTCTGCCATTTGAAATTACATCCTTTAACTGGACAGTGTGGAACAGGAAAGTGAATAGGAGTACTTACCTGTGTATCCTGGTACTCCTGGTTCTCCATGTTTTCCTTTCATCCCTTCAATACTATCAAACCCAGGTAGACCCCTGTCACCAGGTGTTCCAGTTAATCCTCTCTCACCTGTAAAAACAATATCAAACCTTTCATATTAGCCAAATAATGGTCGGGTGATACTGGTCAAAAACCAGTGAAGCGATAACAATAACAGTAAGAGCTAAAGTTTGTACCTAGCTCTCCTTGAGATCCAGTTTCTCCTCTTGGTCCAGGAGATCCTGGCAGTTCTACACGCTGTCCTTTCACACCTGTGATATTTTACAATACATACATGAATCCATTCAGAATTAGTGTCCAGGGGCCTCATGTATAAATGGCGCGCACTCACAAAAACACGGCATTGTCACGGCTGGCCCTCACAAGCCAGCATAAGACGCCACAATTCAGTAAGTTGCAATTCAGTTCTTTTATTTATATCGCACAGGACAACACAACTTGCCACGCGGGCTACGTTACACAGCACAATATAAAAACACAACAGAGGTTAGCGGCTAGGACGAGGGGCACTCGTACGCCGCAAAGGCAAGGAATATAGAACGTGGAACAGGGAGAGAGTTATGGCAGAGACGAGGAGCTCTCGTCCGCCGCAATAAGGAAGGAACGTCAGCAAGGGAGAAGAACAATTCCAAATAGCAGACAACTTACATGCAGCGGGATACGTCGGGGAACCCAGGAAGCATGTGATAAGGAGACAGGGGAAAGTCATAAGACTCTTGACGAGACAGCCGCAGAGTCCAATTCACTCGCACTGACATTTAAAGCCAGCTGCTCATGATTGGAAATGCGGCGCAGCTGCTCAGGTTCTGACAGCGGCGAGCCCCCGAGCGTCTGGCCAATCAGAGCCCGGGAAACCCGTGTGACGACACCTGCTGTCAAAAACCTGACAGGGATGAGGAATAACCCGAGCGCGGACAAAGGCACTCGGGATATGACAGAACCCCTCCCCCTACGCGAACTCCTGGTTGTGAGTAACATCCAGACCCCCCCACCCCACCCCAGGGAGGGTGGAGGGGGAAGCAGGCGGAGGGGGAGCAGGGTCAACTCACAACAACAAGGGGACAAAAACATCGGGGAAGGGAGGGAGAGAAAAAAAGGCAAAACCGTACATAAACGGGGACAATAAGACGAATAAAAAAGAAAAACCAACGCTAAATGGGCATCTCTCACATATAACAAAAGACACGAACTACCAACCCATGTAACTTCACACACACATATCGCCACAAAAAAAGAAAACCAAGATGAGGACACATAAAACGTCAGTCAATACCACAAGGCAGGGTCAAAGAAATAAAAGGACAAATAATACCTTCATCTCCAGGCTAATGTGTACAGAAAATCTTCAAACCCAAAAGACAACACAGGTGCCAAAAAGGAACTAGACCCGAGTAAGGGAGTAACATCGAAAATATACAATCATACCCTATAAGAAACATACAATACTCATGATAACATTCTGTCAAAAGGAAAAGGAAATTCTGCTCTAAAGAGTCTCCAACCAGGAGTGCAAGGAACAAACCCAAACAGTCATCCCAGAAAATAACATGAATAGCTACGGCAAGAGAACATATGTCCATTAACGGAAAACAGTCACTTAATACACGAAGATCAATCCCCAGAGGGGTATTTCAGTCTGAGAGGGGAGGAGAGAAAAAGAAAAACCAGTCACAAGCCAGTGGTGGGGCAAGAGAAGGAAAGGGAAAAAAACCCATTGGGGAATAGAGTTAAATAATTCCGCTCAGGAGGTCTCCCAGCACCCAGCATCCAGGCCGCCAGCAAAAGCAGTGGAACGTGCCCAAACGGCCCATCCAAACCCCGGGCCGAGGGAAACCATGTCTCCGGCGGGCGGACCAGGGCGCCGAAAGAATCATCCTGCTTGTCAGGAATCCGGGCCCGGACGCCAAAAGGACAGAGCCGGTCACCGGGTGGTCGGGCAGTATCGGCCTGCCAACAGAACGGCTGGGGGAAGGTCGGCGAACCGGGCCAGCTGGAATTAACTCCCGCAGTCTCAAAAGTGGGGAAGAAGGGGCCATGGCGAGGACGGGGCATGGCCTGGAAAGCGCTCAGCGGTGGGTCAGCTGCACAATCTCCGGGACCCACCTGGGTCAGAACGACCAAGGCGCCGAGCTCCGACTGAGCGAGAGCAGCACCCGCGTTGGACCCCGATTGGGCCGGAACTTCCATGACGTCAAGCTCCGATCGAGCGAGAGCAGCACCCGCGTCGGACCCCGATTGGGCCGGAACCTCCCTGACGTCGAGCTCCGATCGAGCGAGAGCAGCACCCGCGTCGGACCCCGATTGGGCCGGAACCTCCCTGACGTCGAGCTCCGATCGAGCGAGAGCAGCACCCGCATCGGACCCCAATTGGGCCGGAACCTCCATGACGTCGAGCTCCAATCGAGCGAGGGCAGCACCCGCGTCGGACCCCGATTGGGCCAGAACCTCCACGACGTCGAGCTCTGATCGAGCGAAGGCAGCGCCCGCGTCGGACCCAGATTGGGCTGGAACCTCCATGACGTCGAGCTCCGCTTGAACCGGCGGAGCACTCCCGGTGGACCCCATGCTGAGAGCCGGAACCTCCAAGGTGGCACCTAGAGCAGGTTCGCCTCCAGTGACCCTGGGGAGAGGCTCAGAGAGACAAAAGGAACCGGGATCAGGATCACCGGCAGCGGCAGGGCCCGGCGAGACAGGCTCGAGCGCAGCAGACGGCTGCACCCGGCTCGCCCCCCCGAGAGACAGGCAATAATGCTCCAGAAAGAAGATGAGGGATAGAAAATAGAGCACTCGCCTGATCTCGGGTTCTGCCGCCATCCAGGACTTCGATGCTCCGGGTTCAAACGGGAGAAGGTCGTCGTCCGGTTCCCACTCCGTCGTGATGTCATCCACCCCTGGAAGAGGGGCTCCTGCAGCTCGAGGACCCCCCGACGTCATCGTCCACGCTGGCGGTTCATGTGGCGTGGAGGTGGGGGGCTCTTGGCCCACTGGACCGGACTGTTCATCTGTGGAGTCCCGGGGACGCTCCGTCGTCGGCACAGGCTCCAACCAGTCATCCGATCTCCTCTGCCCAGAAAAAGGCTGCGGGGCTGGGGTCTTCTGCCCGAGGGCCGCAGGCTCACTCCTCGTCTGGTGACGCTCCTCAGAAGTCGAAGCGTGCTCAGCAGGGGGAGACACAGAGGCAGCGGGTTTTATCAGCAGGGAGTAGAGGCTCGGGGGGCTGCAAACCCCGAGCCTCACCCCCAGGAGTCAGACAGAACAAATCACTATTAGATGGAAAAAAGTGAACTTGTACTTGCCTGCCTCCCGGAGGGGCGGTGGAACCTGCTGTAGGGAACGTCATTCCATCCTCCTCCCATGGGGTGGTGGCCGGAGACTCTCTTGAAGGAGGAGAGGGGGCCACTCGGGATGGTGCAGCCGCGCTGTCCACTGGAGCACAACTTCTCAAACTCCCAGCCGCTGGAGAAGGCGTCGAGGCGGAGGGGGCAACAGCCAAGTCGGGCCGGGCATGACGCGCTGACAGCTCAGCGGGGGAAGCAGGCCCGGGGGGAAAGGCTGCAGGGATCTCCTCCTGGTGAGACGCTGGAGAGACAGCAGTGGGATGAATGGGGTCGGTCCAGTGAACCGGAGCGGGTTCCGGAAGGGAGTCGCGCTGAGAACGTCTCTGGCCACGGCGCCGATGTCTACGACGGGCCCCGGGTGGTGCGAACTCCAGGACTGGATCGAGGAAAGGATCCGGATTCCAGAGCGGGCAGCGGGAGCTCCGATTACTCCGCCATTGGCCTCGTTCCTCCTCGATCTCCTGGAGCGTCTCGCGGTGGGCAGCGATCTCTTGTCTCTTCGCTTGGACGTCCAAGTGGTCGGTGTAGCGGGGAGACAATCGGTCGAGCGTTCTCTCAGCGCAGTCCAGGTAATAGCGCACTTCGGATGAGTCGTCAAGGCAGGCGGAAGCGCTGATGAAGTCATCCACCTCTTCCAGCGCCTCAGGCAGCTGGAGCCAGAGATCACCCCACCTTGCGGCTTCCTCCTCTTCGTACATCTGAATAATCTGGCGTTGGGCAGCGATGTCGAGTCTCCTCGCGTCGACCTCGGGGTGACCGTTGTAGCGGGAAGGCAGACGGTCAAGCACCTCCTCAGCCCGGTCTAAATACCACTGTTCATCGGGCTGATAACCGAGGAGAGGAGGGGTGAGGGAGGTGTCTGGATGCCCATCGAGGTCGGAGGCGATGATGAGGATTTCATCTACCTCCTCCAGCGCCTTGGTCAGCAGGCCGTGGGAACCCCGAGAACGACTCCGCTGAGATGGCATGTTTCCAACGCCATGTACCTGGACAGGAAGGGGCAAAGTTCCCAGAACGCAACTTACTGAGAACGGCGTCTCCTTCTGGCGGCTGTCTACTGTCACGGCTGGCCCTCACGAGCCAGCATAAGACGCCACAGTTCAGTAAGTTGCAATTCAGTTCTTTTATTTATATCGCACAGGGCTTGGGTGTACAACACAACTTGCCACGCGGGCTACGTTACACAGCACAATATAAAAACACAACAGAGGTTAGCTGCTAGGACGAGGGGCACTCGTACGCCGCAAAGGCAAGGAATATAGAACGTGGAACAGGGAGAGAGTTATGGCAGAGACGAGGAGCTCTCGTCCGCCGCAATAAGAAAGGAACGTCAGCAAGGGAGAAGAACAATTCCAAATAGCAGACAACTTACATGCAGCGGGATACGTCGGGGAACCCAGGAAGCATGTGATAAGGAGACAGGGGAAAGTCATAAGACTCTTGACGAGACAGCTGCAGAGTCCAATTCACTCGCACTGACATTTAAAGCCAGCTGCTCATGATTGGAAACGCGGCGCAGCTGCTCAGGTTCTGACAGCGGCGAGCCCCCAAGCGTCTGGCCAATCAGAGCCCGGGAAACCCGTGTGACGACACCTGCTGTCAAAAACCTGACAGGGATGAGGAATAACCCGAGCGCGGACAAAGGCGCTCGGGATATGACAGGCATACACTGATTTTCACGCATACAGCGGGATGTATAAAAACAAAGGTGACGTGAGAATCTGCGGGCCGAGCTGCAAAGTTTCCACCTGTTGTGAGAAGTTGCGGGCTGTCTGCAAAATTCTGTGTGGCTCGATCAGGTTGGTCTGCCCAACTACAAAACAATTAAAACTCACAAAATGTGATAAAATAACATTTTCATTTCAGTTAAAATGCTTTGTCTATGAATTAGTCTGGGAAAAACATGATTATTATTATAAGATAAGATAAGATAAGCCTTTATTAGTCCCACAATGGGGAAATTCCAGGATTGCAACAGCACAGGGATAGCAACACTCAGAGCAACAATCAAGAAGACAAGAAAAAACAAGAGCAGCGAATATACATATGTACATATAAATATATAAATATATAAACAGTGCAGAGCATTGTAGCTAGATGGAATAAATATTTAAATATATAAACACAGTGCGGAGCATTGTAGCTAGATGGAATGAACAGCATAACCGTCTACTTAGTTATCCTACATGGTATGATTATGTACCCATATATATTGTCACCCTCCGTAGTGACTGGTATTGTCCTAGTTGTATACCGGAGGGGACCATTGTGTAAGTCTATTGCATCTTTTGCATTCAATACTATTAGGTTGTCATGTTTTTTTGCTATCTCTGCGAGCAGCCCTGCTTAGGTTATACAGTCTGACAGCCGTAGGTAGGAAGGACCTGCGAAACCTCTCGCTTGCGCACCTAGGATGATGTAGTCTGCTGCTAAATGAGCTCCTCAGTGCGTTCAGTATGTCCTGCATAGGGTGGGACTCGGACTCCAGCAGAGATGACAGTTTAGCCACCACCCTTCTCTCTCCCATCTCCTCCACTGGGTCAAGGCGTTGCCCCAGGACAGAGCTAGCTTTCTTGATCAGTTTGTTCAGTCTCTATCGGCTGCTGTAACGCCACTGCCCCAGCAGACCACTCCAAAAGCGATGGCTGATGCCACCACCGTGTCGTAGAATGTCTTCAGCAGCGCTCCTTGTACACCAAAAGACCTGAGTCTCCTCAGTAGGAACAGCCTGCGCTGTCCCTTCTTGTAGAGTGCGTCAGTATTGTGTGACCAGTCTAGTTTATTGTTCAGATGAACACCCAGGTACTTGTAGGATGTCACCATCTCGATGTCTGTTCCTTGTATGTTTACTGGTGCTGTGAGGGGTTGTCCTTGCCTGCGGCAGTCCACCACCAGCTCCTTAGTTTTCCTCGCGTTGATCTGGAGGCAGTTCCGATGGCACCAGTCCACAAAGTCCTGGATAAGTCCTCTGCACTCAGCTTCATCTCCATTGGAGATGAGGCCAACGATCGCAGAGTTGTCAGAGAACTTCTGTAGATGGCAGTGTGTTGTGTTGTGTGAGAAGTCTGCAGTATAAAGGGTGAACAGGAAGAGAGCCAAAACCGTTCCCTGGGGGGCCCCCATGCTACCGATGATTGTGTCGGACACACAGTCCCGGGTTCTCACAAACTGTGGCCGGTTAGTGAGGTAGTCCAGGATCCATGATGACAGGTGCTGGTCCACCCCTGCGCACAGCAGCTTGTCCTTCAGGATCATCGGTTGGATGGTGTTGAAAGCACTGGAGAAGTCAAAGAACATGATCCTCACCGCAATCCCGGGCTTCTCCAGGTGGGACAGAGAACGGTGAAGGAGGAAGATCACCGCATCCTCCACCCCAATGCCATGCTGGTAGGCGAACTGGAGTGGATCCATCGCTGATCCCACCAGGGGGCGGAGGTGAGCAAGGAGCAGTCTCTCCAAGGTCTTCATCATGTGGGACGTCAGGGCCACTGGTCTGTAGCTGTTCAGATCTTTGGGGTGGGAAGTCTTTGGTACAGGTACCACACAAGATGTTTTCCACAACTGTGGTACCCTCCCCAGCTTCAGGCTCAGGTGCACAATCCCACACAGCTGGTCTGCACAGGACTTGAGGAGCTTTGCGCTGATGCCGTCCGGTCCCGACACCTTCCTCGCCTTGATCTTCCTCAGCTCCGTCCTCACCTGGGTCTTAGTGAGGGTCATGTTGGGGGGCTGTGTGTTGGGAGTGGAGGGGTGTTGGTGGAGTGGGGTGTGGGCAGCAGGACTCGATGTCTTCAGAGGCAGCAGTGGTTGCTGTGCAGTCGGAGGGGAGGGCGGTTGGTCAAACCTATTAAAAAACAGGTTCAGATTGTTCGCCCACTCCCTGCCCCCCGTGGCCTGGGGGGAGGTATTCTGGAGCCCAGAGATGGTTTTAAGGTTTCTCCAGACCCCACCGATGTCGCTCTGTTGCAGCTTGTCCTCCATCTTCATCCTGAAGCAGTCCTTGCCTTCTCTGATCTTCCTCCTCAGCTCCCTCTGTACGGACTTCAGCATCTCCCTGTTCCCTGACCTGAAGATCCTCTTCTTCTCTCTCAGAAGTGTTTTTATCTCAGGGTTGATCTAGGGTTTGTTGTTCGAGCAACACCGTATGGTCTTGGTCGGTACGGTGTTGTCCACACAGAAGCTGATGTAGTCCGTGATGGTGTGAGTGAGGCCATCGATGTCCTCACCATGTGGATCGCAGAGCTGCTCCCAGGCAGTGATTTCAAAACAGTCCTTTATAGCGTCCGTTGCCTCCTCAGACCATAACTTCACTGTGCGCGTGACCGGAGGTTGTCTGTGCACTAGGGGTTTGCACACCAGCCGGAGATGAACCAAGTTGTGATCCGATCTCCCAAGTGGGGGGAGTGGTGATGAGGTGTACGCCTCCTTAGTGTTTGCGTAGAATAAGTCCAGTGTTTTATTGTCTCTAGTGTGGCATGTGACATACTGGGTGAATGTGGGTAGAATGGGAGACAGTGAAACATGGTTGAAGTCGCCTCAGATGAGGAGAAGAGCATCTGGGTGTTCTGTCTGCAGCCTGCCAGTTACTGAGTGGATGATGTCACGCGCTGTCCCAGCGTTCGCTGTCGGATTTGCATAAATAACAATGCAGATCACGTGTGAGTATTCCCTTGGGAGATATGTAGGTCGCATGCTAACAGCTAGCAACTCAATGTCTTTGTTGCAGTGTTGTTGTTTAACCGTGATATGTCCCGGTCTGCACCAGTTGTTATTAACATACATTATCACTCCTCCGCCCCTTGTCTTCCCACTGTCTGGTGTTCGGTCTGCCCGTATTGCGTGGAAACCCTCCAGCTCAATGTTAGCATCTGTTGCTAGTTCTGTTAGCCACATCTCCGTGAATAGCATAAGGCAGCATTCCCGGTATATGCTCTCGTAGCGGGAGATAGCCGCTAGCTCATCTGTTTTTCCTAGTATTGATCGTACATTCCCCATAACAACGGATGGAAGGGTGGGTCTGTACCTTATATTCCTCGCCCGCCGTCTTGCCCCAGCTCGACAACCACGCCGTTTCCGTCTTATCTCTCCCGGTATGTCGAGTTTTTGCGTTAGCATCGTGGGTCGGTTAAGTGCTAACAGCTGGTCTCTATTGTACTGCCTCCTGCACGAAACAGTGGCTCTGTCCGCTGGCTCAGGAGACATTTGGGCGAGCTACGTGTTTGGATGGAATAAAGGTGTCGCTGGATCAGAAAGATTGGCAAGAGAGCCAGATAGGAAATAGAAATAAGCAGAAATTGATCCGCTGCTGCAAAAGGCAGCCTACTCGTGTGGTGCCGGAAGTAATTATGTGATTTATCTGAATAAGTCGGCTTATTGAGTGCAGTGAAAACCTGATGAATAATAACTAATTTCCCTCAGATAACCTACGTCACTCACTGGACCAAAATCAGCACCACTGTAAACTGGAATCCTGTTTCTGTAAATGTGAGATTGAGATACTAAAATTTGCCAGAGACACACAATACAACGCACACAAATCCATCTCTCCTGGGAGGAATTTGTGTTAGCAAAATTCACTTTTACCACCCCAAATTTGGCAAAATGCGCTTTAAATAATTATTTGATCCTCTAGATGATATGTAATTAAGACAAAGTCATCGGTGGTATTTTGCACTAGAAGACACATTGCATTGTGCATGTATGTGCAACATACAGTATTTGTGGTGCACAAACCAAAGTTATTTCATAATTCAGTTTAAAAATATAAACTTTCGGGACTTCCGGGAAGATGGCGGAGAGACATAACGCTTAAACAGAGAGCTCTCCCTAGTCGGATTTAAAATCTTTGATAAATGGCCAACTCGACATAAATGGAACAATAAACCAAGGGATGAAAACATGAAGAAGCCGGGCACACGGACAAAAGCGGGGTAAAACTAAAGAATCCCTCTTCAACAACGCAGGAGAAATCGCTGAACACGAGGCCCAAAAAAACGAGGTGACTACAGCAAAGAAAATGGAGGACGCCAAACTCGATATTATGAACACTGGCTTCGCCAATATAAGTAAAGACATAAAAGACTTCAAGCGACAACTCCAACAGGATTTAACGGCTCTTAAGGAAGATCTGAAAAAAGAGATGAAGGAGGAAATTATGGGCCTCCGAAAAGAAATGGAACGCAAGCTAGCTGAAAACATGGAGGAACTGCGCACTCAACGGGCGTGTTTGGCAGAAGCACAGGCTCGAATATCAGAGTTGGAAGACTGGAGGACCGAGGCAAGCGAGCGGCTGCAGACCCTGACGGCACAAACACAGAGGATGCAGGAAAAAATAACCGACCTGGAGAGCAGGTCCAGACGGAGCAATATACGCATCTTCGGAATTCCGGAGAGCATTGAAGGCAACTCTATGATGAAATTCATGGATCAGTTCTTAAAAAAAGAGCTTGAGCTGCCCGATGAAACGGATCTGCAGATCCAACGAGCGCACAGAGCCTTGGCACAAGGCACAACCCGAATCCAAACTCTACACCCAGGTCAGTTGTGGTAAACTTTCTAAAATACGACGTAAAGGAAAGAATCCTGACACAAGCGTGGAAAAAAAAGATACAAGTCGGCGACAAACAGATATTCTTTGACCATGACTACCCGACAGAAATTGTGCAGCAGTGAAAGAAATATGCCAACATTAAAAAAACGCTGAAAGAGAAAAACATTAGATTCCAAACGCCGCTAACGAAGATGAGAATTCATTGGGAGGACGGCGTGAAAACCTACAACACGGCCAGAGAGGCAGCGCGGGACATGACGGAGCGAGGCTTTGTGGTGAGCGTACCGGAGGAAGCGGCTGGAGCAGCGGCGGCACGGAACGCATCGCGACAGCCGGAGTGGAGGCGAGTGAGCGGCAGAAGGCGGGAGACGAACGTGGCGCACCGGGCCCAAGAAAAACTGCAAGGCTTTCAACGGAAACCTAGATTATAACAAAGATTAAGAAGGACACAGAAGAAATGAAGGCCAAGAAGACAAGGTAAAAGAGAAACAAACAGCTAGGAGAGGTTTAAGTGATTTTTGTTGGACATTTCTAGACTAATGACTATTACTTGGATAGTAACTAGAGGTCTAGGGAGGGCCCCTCACTCGGTGAGGACATTCCCTCCACCCTCCAACAGGGACCAGTGGGAAGAAGAAAGGCCCAAAGTACGGAGGTCGAGATTCGTTAATGTGTTTTTGTACATATATGTGTTAGTTTTGTTGTTAAAGGGGTTAGGAGCACAAGTTAAAAAAATGGAAAAACATGAATATGGTTAAAAATCTTAAGATAATGACATTAAACGTGAATGGTCTGAACTCACCTGTCAAAAGGGAAAGAATAATAAGAAAATTCAAGAAGGAAAAAGCCGAAATTATATTTATACAAGAGACACATTTGAACAGGACAGAACATGAGAAACTAAAGAGATTTGGCTATAAGAACTCCTACTACAGTTCATTTAAGGGAGGAACTAAAAGGGGTGTTATGATACTAATTTCAAATAAAATACAATTTGAATGTGAACAAGAAATCCAGGATAAAGAAGGCAGATATGTAATAATAAAGGGAAGAATAGATGGTATGCAGATCACATTAGTGAACATCTACATACCTGCCAACTACTCCGGTTTTGCCGTAATAGTTACGGTTTTCAAGACCCCATTCCGGGTTACGGCTTTATTAATCAAAATTACGCTTTTTCACTAAAAATTCAGTCAAAAATTTTAAATCGTAAAACAAACACGAAAGCAATTCCAAACACGAGATCGCTAGGAATCGTATCTAAATTTAGAACATAGCAACACGGTATGGCGGCCGGGATGGTCACATTTTTTCAGTGCTGAGACAAAGTTGCTGCTTTTGCCACTAAAATAACTAACCAACAGCGAATATCAGATCAACATTTGTGACGCACACGCTCAGGCTGAATTTCCACCTTGGTTGAACCAGCTTTTGAAGTAGAAATACCCCTTTATTCGCCTTTCACCGTGCTCTGTGAGTAAACTGAGTAGCGTTTCTTTTCGTGGTTCGCTGCTATGCTTTACCTGAAGCATTTGCTAAGCTAACGTTATCGCTATTAAGGGTATTGAGGTTTCTATTCTCGAGCGAAATCCCGGAGAGGCGTGCGTACATGGCGAGATGTAAACACGATGTAAACTGCTGCAGACGTTCGCACGACTGCACTTCAAACCTGGCAAATGGATCATGGATTCGACATTTAAAGGGAGAATACATTTTATATAATGCCTAAGATTCTGAAGAACATGTTCTGTGTAATTGCAAGCCTTGTCATGCTTGGTGTATCATGTAAACACATAAAATATCAGAGCGATTTTGCCGTCTTTTATGCACGTGCCTGTTATACAGTGCTAGTATACCCTGCTGATATTTCTAGTCTTCTAGTTACCTCCGCCAAAGAGGTTATGTGATCATCAGCGTTGGTTTGTCTGTTTGTTTGTTAGCAAGATAACTCAAAAAGTTATGGACGGATTTTCATGAAATTTTCACAGATTGTCAGAAATGGGGTATCCTACAGATGATTAGATTTTGGTGGTGATCCGGATCACCGTCTGGATCCAGGAATTTTTTAAAGGATTCTTTTTTTTAAATTTTTATTTAACATTGCGAGATAGGGCCATTTTCAATATTTTATTTATGATGTTAAACACTGTATGGGGGGAACTGTGGCGCTTGGCGGAGGTCTGCGCTCTCCGAGTGCTTTTCTAGTATTCATAATACATCACATCTGGCCTATTTGAAGTTCTATGCAGTGTTAAGATAGTCTTTTGAATGCAAAGTTAATGAATGACTGAATCTTTATTTCAGATAGATTAAAAGTAAAGATTAAAAAGAAACAGAATAATATAACAAAGGCAAAAAAATCCAACAAGGTCAAATTAGACAATAACTCCTCTGATTATACAGTTCAACATAAGTTATCTGAAATGGGTGATGGCTGAAGCCGCAGCTTATATTGCCCACCCATATTCCATCCAAGAATTCAAAAGAAAAACAAAACAAGAGCGATTACAATTCAGAACAAAGCTAAGACAAAATGTGACAAAAAAAAATAACTAAGTAACAACACAACACAGACTGGATATGACAATCCTTATGTGATTTTACATGTCATCTTGTATATATGTTTGGAGTATTTCTTCCTTTAGTTTTTGTTTAAATTGTCCAAGCGTTGTACATGATTTTAATTCAGGTCCAAAATCATTCCATAATCTGACTCCTTGCACTGAGACACAGTGTTGCTTGGTGGTAGTTCTCACTGAAGGTTTTTGAAATATACATGTTCCTCTGAAATGATATTGTTTCTCCCTTATTTGGAACAGCTTTTGGATATTTGCGGGCAGTGATAGATTCTTTTTTCCACAATATCTTTATTGAACCTTTTTTTTTTTTTTAACAAACATGATACAAACAATCAAACACTAACACTAAAGTACTACAAAAAAAAAAAAATGCACTAAAAACACCAACAACCACCAACAAAATCAAGTCTTCAACAATGCTCCTCTGTTTAGTCTAGACAATCCAATACATAAGTATACATATTATGTTCACCAGTTTGGAATTTACAAGGTCCACACACATCATTCACCTTCTTCTTCAAGAGTTATGTTTAAATTTTTTACATAATCAATAAAAGGTCTCCATATATTCTCAAACACAATTTCCTTTGATTTTAGTATATATGTTATTCTTTCTAATGGAAGGTTTGTTAACATCTGTCTTAACCACTGAGTCACATCTGGTCTATGAGTCTTTTTCCATAATAGTGCAATACATTTTTTGGCATTAAGCAAACTGAGGTCTATGAATGTTCTTTCACTTTTATTAAAATTATGCTTTTCTGGGTACAGACCCAACAAAAACAGTTTAGGATTCAATATGATTTGTTTTGAGATTATTTTTTCAATTGTTACCCTCACCTCTTCCCAAAACATTCTTATTAATCTACATTCCCATAAACAATGAAATAGGGTTCCTTTACTTTCCATGCATTTTGTGCATGTATCTGGTATATTTTTGTTATATCTATTTAACTCCTCCGGTGTAACATACATCCGCATTAACCATTTGAAATGTATCAATTTAAGGCGTGCATTTATTGATTTGGTTTGAGCTTCTGTACAAGCCAATTCCCATTGTTCCTCTGAAATTTCAATTTGCAGATCTTCTTTCCAGTAGTTTAATCTTTTCAGTGAATTTTCACTTGAAGATAGTGTCAATGAGTTATAAAACTCTGAAATAATACCCTTTCTTTTACTATCTTTCATCATCATTTTTTCCAAGGATGAATAAATAGGTCGAGTGAGAGCTTTATTTTGATTTGATCGAATAAAGTTTCTAAGTTGAAGATATTTAAAAAAATGTGTTCTATTGAGATTAAATTTGATCCTCAACTCTTCAAAAGACATTATGTTGTCTGCACCTGGCAAATATAAATCCTGAATCTTTTGTATCCCTTTTAAATTCCATACTTTAAATACAGCGTCCGCTCTCCCTGGTTTAAAATATTGATTACCCCATATTGGACTAAATTGTGACAATAACTGTGGTTCTTTTAAATAGTTTTTAGCTTCACACCATATTTTGATCATATGCTTTACAAATGGATTTTTAACTTGTTTTTGTAATTTTTTTGCCGAATCTGAGTATATGAATATGGGAAGAGGTAAAGGTAAATTGTATGATTCCATTTCAGTCCAGTGAGGGAGATCATTTGATGAAAAATAATATGTCATAGACCTCAGTTGTGCCGACCAATAATACAACATAAAATTTGGACATTTCAGACCTCCACGATCAAATGGTAAATATAATAAAGACAAACGTAATCTAGCCCTCCTGTTGTTCCATATAAATTCCACTAACTTTTTTTTTATTCTTGAGAATAGATCTAAAGGTGGTGATAAGGGAATGTATTGAAATAAATAAAGTATTTTAGGTAAAATATTACTTTTAAGTATATTGATTCTCCCGATCATCGACATTGGTAGTGACATCCATCTCTGAGTTAACTCACTGATATCTGACATTAAGGCTTCATAGTTGACACTGGCGACTGATTCTAGCTTAGGCATAATTTGGATTCCTAAATATTTAAACTGATTTACAACATTGAATTGATTTACCTCAGGGGCTGGGTAATTTCTCTGGGTCTCATTTAGCATTAATATTGAAGATTTAGTTTTATTTATTTTATATCCTGATATTTCCCCAAAATTCTTTATTAAATTCAACAAGGTTGGAATTGATTTTTTTAGATTCGACATAAACAAAATTATATCATCGGCGTACAGGGAGATTTTATGTTCTGTTGGTCCAACTTTAATTCCATATATTTGTGAATGTAAACGTATCGCTATCGCTAAAGGTTCAATTGCCATAGTAAACAGTAAAGGTGAAAGTGGACAGCCTTGTCGACATCCTCTATTGATTTTTATTGGTTTTGAAATATTGTTATTTGTTAGGATTTCTGCTGTAGCATTATTGTATATTATTTGAACCCATTTTATGAAATTATTTCCAAGTCCAAACCTTTGTAGGACTTCAAAAAGAAAGGGCCATTCAACTCTATCAAAGGCCTTTTCGGCGTCCAATGATAGGAGAGCTGTATCCGGTGCTTCTTTATTAAAATAAATAATATTAAATAGTCTTCTTACATTATGGAAGCCTTGTCTACCCTTTATAAAGCCATTCTGATCTCGATTAATAATATTTGGTAAAATTTCTTGTATTCGTCTTGCTAAAATTTTACAGATTATCTTAAGGTCGGCGTTTAATAGGCTTATTGGTCTCATATTTTCACATTTATTAGAGGGCTTACCTGGTTTTGGCAGCAGTATAATTAAGGCATTATTTATGTATGATGGTAAATTATTATTTTGAAATGCTTCTAAAACCATTTCCAAAAAAGGTTTTATTAATTTATTCTTAAATTTTTTATAAAGGTCAACTGGAAGACCATCTGGTCCTGCACTTTTTCCTGATTTCATATTATCAATGGCTAGTCCAACTTCTTCTTGACTAATTTTAGACTCCAATATCTCCCTGTTTTCATTTGGAATACACGGTATAGATAGTTCGTTCAAAAACCCATTTAGTTTTGTTAAATCAGGTTCATTTTTGGTATCATATAATTTTTCATAGTAATCTCTAAAGGCTCTATTAATTTCTAAAGGATCTATAACTACCTGTCCATTACTTATAATACTGGTAATTGGTGTTTTAATTTCCAATTGTTTAATCTGCCATGCTAATAATTTTCCTGATTTTTCACCTTGTTCATAAAAAGATTGTTTCAATCTTAGAAGACTCGAGGCAGCTCTATTCGCTGATTTTTTGTCGTATTCAGCTCTCAAAATCAGTAATTCATTCTCCAACCTTGGGTCACTTCCTGCATACACTTTTTCCTGAAGATTTTTTATTTTATGTTCCAATTTAGCTCTCTCCTCTCGAGTCTTCTTAGATTTTGATCCTGTATAACTAATAATATGTCCCCTAATAAAAGCTTTGAAAGCCTCCCACTTTACACATGCTGATGTTTGTGTAGTATTGATGTCAAAGAACTCGTCTATCTGTTTTTCTATATACTTGACAAATTCCTCATCCTGAAGCCATTTATGCTGAAATTGCCATCTACCTGATTCCTTTGTCAATTTTTTATCTACATATATTAGACAACAGGGTGCATGATCAGAGATCACGATGTTATCATAAAAGCAGTTTTGAATCTTGGACCTTAATTCTGTGGAAATCAAAAAATAATCAATACGTGAGAATGTCTTGTAGGTACTGGAATAACAAGAATAGGCTTTAACTTGTGGTTTCATTTCTCTCCATATATCTAACAATCTCAATTCTTTCATAAAATGATTAATAGTCATCCTACATCCAATGTGCGTACAATCCAGTCCTGTTGATCTATCCACACCTGGATTCAATGTACAATTAAAATCCCCTGCTATTATATGTTGCCCTGTAAGTGATGATAAGATGAGAAATAAATTAGCAAAGAACTTCTGATCATCTATATTGGGACCATATAAGTTCACAAGATTTATATTTTCTAATAGCAAAGAACCTTGAATGATTACATATCTTCCAAATTTGTCTCCAATTACATTTTTCACTTGAAAAGGAACTGATTTATGTATGAGAGTCATAACTCCCCTGGCTCGGGATGAAAATGAAGAGGTGAATACACTTCCCTGCCATCTACTCCTAATTCTTTTAACATCCTCCTCTATCAGATGAGTTTCTTGTAAAAACACAATTCTTGAACCCATGTCCTTTATTTTATTCATAACTTGTTTAAGTTTTTTTAAATTTTGTAGACCTCTGCAATTCCATGAAGTTAAATTAAGATTAACACTTTGGTCCATGATCAATAGAGAGTTTAGGATTACCTTGCAGTGTAAACATGCTCATACAGAGAAGCAAAAACATGAGTGGTTGAACATTCATCCTACAAACTACACACAAACAAATTTCCCCTTCCCACACTTGTGGCAAACCCCCCAAAATCAAAAGAAAAATTCTGTCTCCCGATATAGCCATCGACCGTTCCACACCCACGGGGAACAGCCTAAGCCACTCCTTCTTCATCCTCCCAATCACCCTAACTCTACTACTTTTAATGACGTAACATTAACTCTCCTCTGTAGTTTTCCAACTTAACTCCAAGATTTTTAACAACTTTGTACATCATAGTTTTTTTTTTTTGTTTGTTTTGTTTTTGTTTTTTTTTTAATATATAATACAATCTATATTTTGTAAACTTACTATTTACTTCAAGTCAGTCAGATGCCTGTGCAAATGCTTAATTATTCTACCTTATATTTTGTTCATGCTTAGCTCCCACCAGTCTCTTCTTCTTCTTTGATCTTCTTGATGAACTCCTGCGCCTCCTCTGGGGTCTTGAAGATGTGGGTTCTGCCCTCATACGTGGTCAGCAGTCTCGCAGGATAGATTACACCATGACGAATCCCAAGGTTGCGCAGCTCCTTACGTATGGGATCAAACTGCTTCCTCAATTGCTGGATTCCTGTGGCCAAATCTGGGTAGAACCGCACCTGCTGGTCCTGGTGTTTAATCTCTCCTTTAGCACGTGCAGCGTTGAAGATCTTCATCCTGTCTCTGTTGCTAAGAAACTTCATAATTAAGGTCCTCGGCGGTCCCTTATCTCTCCGTGGGCCAATACGATGTGCTTTTTCCAGAACCACTGCTGATTGCAACTCCTCGCTGCCCAGCACCTCCGGAATCCACTTTTCCAGAAAGGAACATACGTCCCGACCTTCTGATTCCTCTGGAAGACCCACCAGCCTCAAATTATTCTGTCTCGACCGAGATTCCAAATCCAAAATATTATCTTCCAGAGATTTATTTTTTTTTTCCAAAGTGCGCACCTTTAATTGAAGACGGGTGACGTCATCTTCAGCACTAGCGAGACGGAGCTCCATCTGCGCCGTTCGTTCTACACAGTCACCCAATTCCTTTCTTATTCCTTCCAACGCTGTCATAATCCCATCAAATCTAGAGGAAAAGTCCGCTCTCATTGAACTCATGGCAGCCATCAGCGCATCTGCGCCATTCCCCGCAAATATCGCACCGTTGCCAGCCTCCTCCGCCATATATGGAGCCTTGTTTGCTGCGTCACAGACCTGAAAGTCCGTTAATTTGGACTGTTTCGGCGGCTCGCTTTTTCCTTTTCCTGGTTTTCCAGCCTTAGGCTTCGCCGACATATCCTCGCTCAAATGCTGGGATACGTTCTGTCCCAAATGAGAGAGTTATTTGCCGATTTTTTTCCCCAGGAGCAGAGCAGAGCGAGACACGTCCGTCCTACGTGGCAGCCATAACCGGAAGTCGCAGTGATAGATTCTTAGCTTTAAACATTATTACTGCAGTTTTAAAGTCAACCAGATCTTTCAACTTGAGAGCTTTTAATTTAAGAAAAAGTGGGTTTGTTGGTTCCCTGTAAGCAGCTTTGTTTATTATTCTAATAGCTCTCTTCTGAAGCATAAAGACTGGATATATGTTTGTTTTATATGTATTTCCCCATACTTCAGTACAATATGTCATGTATGGGAGTATTAATGAATGATACAAAGTATATAATGTGGGTTGATTCAGCAAATATTTTGCTCTGTGTAGTATTGCAATTGATTTAGATATTTTACCTTTAATATAATTAATATGTGACTTCTATGTCAAATGCTAATATTTGTTTGACACTGTGGCCCCTGGACCCCGGCTAGCTACTAGGCTTTTCAGGTTTGAAAGTTGAAGAAATATGAGGTTGTTAGCTACATTTAACTAGATTTAATGCTAATATTTGTTTGGCAAATATTAGCATTATTATTATTAGCATTAGCATTATTAGCATTAGCATCGGCCCCTGGACCCCGGCTAGCTACTAGACTTTTCAGGTTTGAAAAGTTGGCAGGTATGCATCTATGCTCCACCAGAAAGTGACAAGGGTTTTTTTCAACAACTGTTTGATCTCATAGCAACACACAGTGAAGGAGTCCTAATTTGTGGAGGAGACTTAAATGCCGTCATGGATCATGAAGTTGACACAAGTGTTAAGAAGACAAAAAAACATGTAACAAAATTCATAAGAACCTCACTGGCAGAAATGGGTATGGTAGACATATGGAAGGACCTGCACCCACTCGAAAAAGACTATACACATTATTCAGCAGTCCATAAAGTACACTCTAGAATAGATTACTTCCTTATGAATGAAGGTGACAGACACAGGGTGAGAAATTGTCGGATTGGAGGGGCAGAAATATCAGATCATAATTCTATATACATGGAAATATATTTAAACAATAGAAAACAACAAACAACATGGAAACTTAATGTAGGACTATTAAATGATGAGAAAATGAAAGAATAAAGGTAAACATAAATGAGTATATCAAGGAGAATGATAATGGAGAAGTGGACCCAACAATACTATGGGATGCACTAAAAGCCGTGTTAAGAGGTAAATTAATTGTTGAATCAGGAAAAGCAAAAAAGTCTAAACTGGAATCATATGAACAAAGATGTGAGAGACAGAGGGAATTAGAACGTAAACATCAAAGCACAAATGACCCAAAAATATATCAAGAAATTAAGGAAGAAAAAATAAAGATAAAAGAAATACAAATAGATGAAATCGAAAGGAAAAATAGATATTTAAAACAAAAATATTATGAAACGGGGCCAAAGGCCACAAAACTGCTGGCAAAACAGTTAAGAAAACAACAAACAGTGAATAATGTATATAAGATTAAGGACCCCATCACAAATAAAACCACAGTTACCCCAGAAAACATCAAAGAAATATTCCATAAATTCTATCAAGAACTACACTCGCAACCTGAAGAGACAAATGTTAAGGATATTAAAAAATTTCTATGCACATTGGACTTGCCATCAATAGGAAACCAACAAAATGAAAAGCTAACAGCAGAAATAACAACACAAGAGATTAAAGATGTGATTAAGTCACTTAAAAATGGTAAATCACCAGGTAGTGATGGATACCCATCTGAGTTTTATAAACTGTTTATAGAAGAACTCAAGCCACAGCTCCTAAAGTCATTTAATTGGGCATTAAACAACAACAAAATACCTCCATCAAGGAACAAAGCCATTATTTCAGTTATTTTAAAGCCAGGGAAAGATAGGGAACAATACGGAAACTATAGGCCAATCTCTTTATTAAATGTGGATTATAAAATATATACAACAATTATCTGTAAACGAATAAAGACATTCTTGACGGAACTGATAGAGGATGATCAAACTGGTTTCATAGAGGGACACCAAACACATGATAATATCAGGAGAACATTACACATAATTAATCAAATACATAAAGAAAAGAAAAGCGCAGTAATAATGAGTTTAGACACAGAAAAAGCATTTGATAGGGTTAATTGGATGTTCCTATATAATGTGCTGGAACGCTTTGGATTTAACGAAAAGTTAGTGCAATGCATAAAGACACTGTATCAAAAACCTGTGGCAAGAATCAAGATAAACGGTAGCTTAACAGACAAAGTAAATATACAAAGATCAACTAGGCAGGGATGCTGCCTATCGCCCACCTTGTTTGCTCTGTTCATAGAGCCACTGGCTCAAGCGATGCAACAAAATAAGAAATTAAAAGGTGTAACAATAAAGGGAGAGGAACACAAGATTGGGCTATTTGCAGACGATATTATAGTTTACCTTGAACAACCAGATGAATCAATAATGGAAATGATGGACTTGATAGAAAATTTTGGAAAATTATCAGGATACAAGATAAACATAACAAAAACACAAATACTGACATTCCACTATAACCCTTTAAACCAGATAACTGATAAGATCAAACTAAACTGGAAACAAAAAGAAATAAAATACCTTGGAGTGAACATACCTAAAGATTTAAGCAAAATCTGTAAAGCAAACTACGATAGGTTAGAACAAGAAATAAAAAAAGATATTGATAGATGGTTTATCTTAAATATGGATCTGAATTCAAAAATTAAGACAGTCAAAATCAGCATACAACCTAGATTACTTTACCTCTTCCAGGCTCTACCAACAGAGATTCCTGGTGCCCAGTTCTCAAAGTGGGACAGGATGATATCGAGATTTGTTTGGGGAGGTAAAAAGCCAAGAGTGAAATATAAAACTCTCCAATTACCAAAAGAGAAAGGAGGCATGGGTCTACCGAGTCTAAAGGAATATTACTACTCAGCACAAATAAGATATATCATATGTTGGTGCGACGGAGGATATGAGGCAAAATGGAAAGAAATGGAAAAGGAAATTGAGGGACTCCCAGTACAAAGCATAATAGGAGATAAGGATACATATAAGCAAATCAAACAAATAGACCCAATCACTAAATTTACTTTGGAACTGTGGTATAAAATAGTACAAAAGTATAATATAAAGGAGGACATAAAACTATTGAAATGGGTAGCATTTGACAGTCAGTTTGAACCGGCAAAGCAAGATAGGGGATACAAAAATCTGGTGAACAAGGGAATCACAGCATGGGGCAATATCGGAAAAAAAGATTTCGGGAGTTTTGTAAACATGAGAAGAAAATTTAAACTAGAAAAATCTGAATTCTTTAGATATCTACAGATGAGAGATTATTATATGAGGAAGATTAGGTATAACCTCCACACAGATGTGAGCGAGATTATACAATTCATTTTAAGCTCGTATGCAGGAAATAAAATAAGAATTATTTCAAAGCTATATCAGAAACTTATGGCAAACAAACATTCAAGTAACTATATAAAGGAGAAATGGGAGAAAGAGCTAAATTTAAACATAACAGAAGAAAACTGGCAAGAAATATGGAAAACACAACACACATCAACAAGTTCAAGGACATGGAGGGAATTTGGATGGAAAAACCTGATTCGCTATTTCATTACACCACAGATTCAAAGAAAATATACAAATACCCAATCTATATGCTGGAGGGGCTGTGGGGCTCAAAATGCAGACCACTCACATATGTTTTGGAAATGCTGCAAAATCTCATCATTCTGGAAATCTATACATGTGACAATACAGAGGATATTAGGATATAATATACCAATGAACTGTAACTTGATGTATTTATGTGATCTTAAAAGAGACAATGTAATACAGGCTGAGGACAGGTATCTAGTTAAAATATTGCTGATTGCATGTAAAAAAACAATCACAAGAAAATGGCGATCAGAAGTTCTTCCTGACCAAGAGCAATGGACTGACATTGTTGAGGATATAAGTTTAATGGAAAAACTAACATATCGACAAAGAATGCAAGAAGGACAATATGAAAAAAAATGGTGGAAATGGACACACTACAAAGTGCAACAACGAGACAGAAATTGAAAGAATAACCAAAGACAATGAAAAACCAGAAGAATTAAGAGATGGAAACTAAAAACCTGATGCTCCAACATTTGTCCCCCCCCCTTTTTTTCTTTTTTTTTCTTCCTCTAGCTCCTTTTTTTTAAATATAGAGACTGTGATCTGAATGTAATATGTATGATGAAAAATGAATAAAAATCAAAGTTACAAAAAATATAAACTTTCATGCAGTATAGCCTATTCTGTATTCATGCATACAGTAAAGCAAGCCATTTAAAACCTTTGTTTTATTTTGATGCTTATGACTTAGCTCTCTGAAAAAACTTGTGAATCATATTCTATTTTTTAGATGCACACCATACAGCACCACTTGGATGTGATACAGACTGGATTACAAAGAGGAAAAACTGAGATTTTTCAAATTTTTTAAGCACTTATTTTAGTGTTGTACTTCTGTCACCAAGAACATTAGGCCTATATATCATATGATGATTTCTTTCTGGAGCTCCAGTGCAGCCATCAGACTGACCACCGCCCCTCAGCAGTAGGACCAGCAGATCCCTGCTGCAGCGGAGCTGGCCCCAAACACATGGTCTTGTGGACTGCAGGGATGTACCCCTGATGCCACATATCTTAGATTTGAGATTAGAGTGTGGAAATAAAAGGTATTTATATTGTGTAACTCAGTGTGAGCTGCCTGGTTATCATGCATAATTTGGATTGTGACAGTAGACAGAGTTGGTTTAGTCTAAATTCAGCTGTAAGATTCGAGAAGTGTCTGGTGGTACTCACTCACTCACTCACTCACTCAGATGACATAATTGTGGTGGCAGATAAAAAGGTTTCTCCCATTGCTGTCGGGAGAAGCTTCTCGAGTTGCCCCATCTGGCAGTACTCTATGAGCAGTGATTGACTTAAACTTTAATGCCAGACCATTTTATTTTATTGGCTTATTTCAGTCTGAGTCGGCTGCATTAACTGCCATTGCAACATGGTCTACTCAGTAAACAGGGCTTGACATTAACTTTTTGCTCACTAGCCACTGTGGCTAGTGATGTTCCACAATTACGAGCCACTCAGCTTTTCCACCAGCCACAATGTCAAACATGAACTGCACACTCCAAACCAGCTTCACCCTGCCACATATTGTATACTGTATGTTTCTCCATGATTCGCCATGATCGAAAAGGCTCTGTCCCCTCTGAGCTTGCGCCTCGCCTTTGGTACCTCCAAAAGCAGCTGTTCAGCTGACCTAAGGGACTGGGTGGGAGCGTAGGGATGCAGACGCTCAGAGAGGTAAGGTGGAGCAAGACCATTCAAGGATTTAAAAACAAATAAAAGAATTTTAAAATGAACTCTAAAATACACGGGCAGCCAGTGGAGTGAAGCTAAGATGGGTGTGATGTGATCTCTTCCACGTGTACAGTACCTGTTAAAAGACGAGCAGCGGCGTTTTGAACCAGCTGCAGACGGGAGAGAGATGACTGGCTGACACCGGCGTAAAGTGCGTTGCAGTAATCCAGCCGAGATGAAATAAAAGCATGGATTACTGTTTCCAAGTGTGGTCTAGAGAGAATGGGTTTTACTTTTGCTAAATGCCTTAGATGAAAGAAGCTGGATTTTACCACAGAACGAATCTGCGTGTCTAATTTAAAATCATTGTCCATGATAAAACCAAGGTTCCTAGCTGTGGATTTAACATAAGGAGTAAGGGGGCCCAAGTATACAGGAGGGGACTCACAGGGGTGACTAGGTTCAAACACCATCACTTCGGTCTTCTTATCATTAAAATTTAGGAAGTTTAGGGCCATCCAAGACTTTATGTCTTCAATGCACGCCAGGAGTGAGTTTACTGATGAGGCAGCTTTTTGTTTTAGAGGGACATAAATCTGACAGTCATCAGCATACAGGTGGAAAGAGATACCATGCTTTTTAAAAATGGAACCCAGTGGAAGTATGTACAGAGAAAAAAGCATGGGCCCTAGAATTGACCCCTGTGGGACCCTGTAAGGCAGAGGAGCAGAAGAGGATTCAAACCCAGACATGCTAACTTTAAAAGTCCTGTCTGACAGATAGGATCTAAACCAGTTGAGAGCAGTTCCACAAATGCCCACTAGGTGCTGCAAATGGGAAATTAAAACATGATGGACCACTGTGTCAAAGGCAGCAGTTAAATCAAGCAGCACAAGAACAGCATATTCACCTGAATCACATGCCAAGAGAATATCGTTAAAAACTCTTAACACGGCTGTCTCTGTGCCATGAAGAGCTTTGAAACCAGAATGAAAAATCTCCAAAATACTGTGTTCATCCAGAAAACATTTCAGCTGCATATAGACAATTTTCTCTAAAATTTTTGAGAGAAATGGCAGCTTGGAAATAGGCCTAAAATTTGCCAACATGGTATGATCGAGACCAGGTTTCTTAATCAAGGGCTGTACTACTGCATGTTTAAAATTTGCAGGAACCACACCAGATGACAGGCTGCTGTTCAAGATGGTGAGAACTGACTGGCCTATACTCGGAAGCACCTCTTTAAAAAGTCTAGGAGGGACAGCATCACAGGGAGACCCTGAGGGCTTAATGTGGGTAACCACATCCTCTAAAAATGACAGAGTCACAGGTTCAAACTGATTAAAAACAGCAAAACAAGGGACAGAGACAGAGGGATCAGAGGCAGGAGGTGAGATGAGAGCCCTGGTGGTGGCCACCTTATCAATAAAAAAGTTCATAGTCATTGTATAACTCAGAGGAGGCCTCCAAACAGTCAGTCTGTGGGGCATTAAGAACAGAGTCAACAGTGTTAAATAAAACACGTAATTCAAATTTTATTGAACAAACCTCCCAATGATAACTATTTTTTTTTAAAAATAAAAAACTCAAAATGCACTGTTCCAAATTATTATGCACAACAGAGTTTCAAAACATTTTATTGGTTGTAAAGAATTGAAAATGGTCATTTATTGAATTTGCAGCATTAGTAGGTCATATTTACTGAAATCAAAAGCCATCTCAATCAAAAACATCTTAACAGGCCAAGTTACATGTTAACATAGGACCCCTTCTTTGATATAACCTTCACAATTCTTGCATCCGTTGAACTTTTGATTTTTTGACAGTTTCTGCTTGAATTTCTTTGCAAGATGTCAGAATAGCCTCCCACAGCTGCTGTTTTGATGTGAACTGCCTCCCACCCTCATAGATTTTTTTGCTTGAGGATGCTCCAAAGGTTCTCAATAGGGTTGAGGTCAGGGAAGGATGGGGGCCACACCATGAGTTTGTCTCCTTTTATGCCCATAGCAGCCAATGACACAGAGGCATTCTTTGCAGCATGAGATGGTGCATTGTCATGCATGAAGATAATTTTGCTATGGAAGTCATGGTTCTCTTTTTTGTACCACGGAAGAAAGTGGTCAGTCAGAAACTCTATATACTTTGCCGAGGTCATTTTCACACCTTCAGGGACCCTAAAGGGGTCTACCAGCTCTCTCCCCATGATTCCGGCCCAAAACATGACTCTGCCACCTCCTTGCTGATGTCACAGCCTTGTTGGGACAGGGTGCCCATCCACCAACCATCCACTATTCCATCCATCGAGACCATCCAGGGTTGCATGGCACTCATCAGTAAACAAGACTGTTTGAAAATCAGTTTTCATGTATTTCTGGGCTCACTGCAACCATTTCTGCTTGTGAGCATTGGTTAGGAGTGCCCGTATAGTAGGTTTATGCACAACTGCAAGCCTCTGGAGGATCCTACACCTTGAGGTTCATAGACTCCAGAGGCACCACCAGCTTCAAAAACCTGTTTGCTGCTTTGTAATGGCATTTTAGCAGCTGCTCTCTTAACCTGATGAATTTGGCAGAAACCTTCCTCATTATGCCTTTATCTGCACTAACCCATCTGTGCTCTGAATCAACCACAAATTTCTTCACAGTACGATGATCACACTTAAGTTTTCATGAAATATCTAATGTTTTCATACCTTGTCCAAGGCATTACACTATTTGATGCTTTTCGGCAGCAGAAGGATCCTTTTTCTTTCCCATATTGCTTGAAACCTGTGGCATGCTTAATAATGTGGAACATCCTTCTTAAGTAGTTTTCCTTTAATTGGGCTCACCTGGCAAACTAATTATGACTGAGATTGATATCAGTGATCCAAAGAGCTTTGAGACACAACACCATCCATGAGTTTAATTGAAAAACAAAAAAAATCATGTTTATGACACTAAAATCCTATTTGCATAATCATTTGGAACACGGTGTAAGAAGAAAAGCAAAAGAGTGCGATATTATTCACTTGATTTTCCTCTCAGCTCCAGACTCCGGACTTGCACAGGTAGAATGAAGTGAGCACACAGCGCAAAGGGGAATCACATGGGCTTGCAAATTTTTAAAGACAGGATATTAATATTAATAACAATTTCAGCTTGGATGCATAGAGCTGTTTCAGAGGGCCACTTAATGCATCCAAATACAGTTTATGATCATCTCTCCTCCTCCTCCACCGACTGTACAATCAGATTCTGCTGATAGTAGGTAGATAAATGTCCTTAGCCTCCATTATTTATTTCAGCCCTGCTGTCAAAACATGTGACAGTGATGGTCAGATGTATTCTGATTGGCTGAAAGTGTTTTTATCATTAATAAAATTGGGAGTTGCAGTTTTGTAGTCTCACACTGCAATATTTTAACGTGAGTTTATTATTTTAGATGCCGTTTGAGAAAACTACAACCTGCTAAAGTGGCTAGTGGGAGTGGCTGCCTTACTGGCCGCTGCTGAAATCTACCCACCTTTGGTGGGTTGGCAGATGTTAATGCTAAGCCCTGTCGGTAAACTTACATTTATTGCTGATTCCAGAAGCTCAGAACAAAATAAAATATTTTTGTCTAACCTCCCCCTTCATCATCAACATCTCAGTATCACACTCCATAAAGTTATTTTTTTTTAATGTTGCACTTTCCCGCAGGATTGGCAATCATTGTTTGACAGAAGAGTGACAGAAGGGGTGTTTTTAGTCATTTACATAGTTATTAATGGGGGGAACTGAGGCAGAGTAAAGAGATAGTGCACATGTGCCGGTTTTCAGCCCACACGCACTGAAATGAATTGGGATGTATAAAGAAAAGGAGCAGAGAATCTGGCGTATGAACAGTTTTATACATCTCAAAATTTTTGTGTGCACATACTTTTCAGATTTTGTGAGTATGCCATCTTTCAGTATGAAAGCTGTGCAATCCTTTATACATGAGGCACCAGATTATTGTCTGCGTAAAGCTAAAATTAGCTGTTTTTACCTTTGATCCCCTTTTTTCCTTTTTCACCCGTCGATCCATAGGCACCAGGACTTCCTTTACCGCCCTGAAATGTGGGTCAGAAAAAACATCAAACACTGCAATACATCGCTTTTTTAAATAAGTCTGTTAAGAAAAGTAAGCCAATAGGCAAGACAGTAAAATTCACAAAGTAAGTTTGTAAGAATGAGTCAACTTCTGTTTTTGAAGCCACCTTCTCACCTTTCCACCAAACATTCCATCAAAGCCAGTAATTCCTCTATTTCCAGTTATTCCTGGCATTCCTTTGATCCCCGGTAGTCCTTGTGCACCTGAATCTCCACGATAACCTTTCTCTTCACTGGGGTCTCCAGGAAGACCATGACTTCCCTCCTGCCCTGGCACACCTAGGAAACCTTTCGAACCTGCGGAACATAATATAGAACAAAGTGAGGGCTGAGAAGACAGAAGATGAGAGGGAGAAGAGCAACTTATATTCGGGTAAAGCTGCACACCTCTTGGTCCAGTGAAACCTTGACTTCCTGGAAGTCCGGGTTCTCCCTTGACCCCCTTCATCTCAGCTATTACTGTAGCTAGGATCTGAAGCTTGTCCCCAGGTGGCCCCCTTAGACCTTGATCACCTGACAGTTGTAGCAACAAGTAGCAGAGTTGATTATATAGTTTAGAGGCCATCCTCAACAGGTAAGCAGGGGACAGTTTTACCTTTTTCACCACTTTTGCCTGGCACTCCTTTTAGGCCGACTTGTCCAGCCACTCCAGACTCTCCTTTGGCCCCAATGATGCCCTTCATACCATGACTCCCTCTGACCCCCTCAAAGCCTGACATGCCAGGAGACCCTTTGACTCCTGAAAAAGACGAGATCCCATACCAGATCATTTCAATCAATGGAAACATTCAGGAAAAGGACACAGTAACTTCAGCGTTTCATTAAACAATTTTTAACATAAGCACGAGTAACAGATGCACAAACCCTTCATTCCAGAAGGTCCTGGCTTCCCCCCTACACCTATCCACCCCGGGTGACCAGGTGGGCCACCCTCTCCAAGGACACCATAGTCACCATCTGTCCCTGGAATGCCTTTTAATCCTCTAGGACCCGGTGGACCTGGGTCTCCTTCAGTTCCCCTCTCTCCTGTGAAACCTGATGAGCACAATGTCAAAAAAGAGCAGAGATGTCAGACATGGTGGAGAACATTTCTGAAAGGGAGTACATTTGTGTACTCTATATATAGTGAGTTTATTTCTCTGACCTGGCTGTCCAATTGTACCATGTGGACCAGGTAGACCTGAACCCCCAGGATCACCAGGGAAGCCATAAATACCCTCAGGTCCAGGCCTTCCTTCCTCGCCCTGCAGGCCTGCGGGGCCCATCGTACCCTTGAGGCCAATCATGCCAGGCATGCCAACCATACCTGGACAAGCAGACGAATAGCAACAATGCTTCACACAGTTACATCCTTGGTTTTAATATCTTCAACAGTTTCTGATAACATATTCAGAAGGCAATGTTGCATGATTCACTGTTGGAACTTATCTCAGTGTGCAATAAACATAAATTTATGCAGTTTAGCATTTATTCCCCCCCAAACCACATCACAAATGTGTCAGCCATTTGCACTGATAAGCTTGCTGAATTGTGCTGAAATATGCTGTTACACATAAAACAATCCCTAAAGTTTAAAAATACAACAAATAGCCTGAAATGCAATAAATACATTAAAAACACCAGGATTTTTTTAAGCTTTTAAACTGCACATTCAGTTTCTGATTTTCAGTTTCATAATGGGATGCTGAAGCGGCTGTTGATAACATTAAAGCAGCTCTACACCACTTTAACTGATCTTCTAACATTAGCAGGTGTGCTTTTAGCAGGATAAATTGAGGGAAAAGATAAACTAAACAACAGCTGCTGTTGCAGAGGCTGATCTTTGCACAGAGAGACTGTTTTTAAATACCAGCAAATGTTTGCTCCATTTTTTTATTTACACAATGCACTATTACTTTATATTGTATTTAATAAAGCTTTAAGTCACTTCTTTTTTAGTATCTACTAGGGATGGGTGAAAATAAATAGATAATAGTGTTTGCCCCCTTCCCGATTTCTCATTTTTTTGTATGTTTGTCACACTTAAATGTTTCAGCTCATCAAATAAATTGAAATATTAGACAAAGATAACACAAGTAAACACAAAATGCAGTTTTTAAATGAAGGTATTTATTATTAAGGGAAAAAAAATCCAAACCTACATGGCCCTGTGTGAAAAACTGACTGGCAGTGAGTCTTTTACAGCGCTGCGGAGGAATTTTGGACCACTCATCTTTGCAGAATTGTTGTAATTCAGCCACATTGGAGGGATTTCAAGCATGAACCACCTTTTTAAGGTCATGCCACAGCATCTCAATTGCATTCAGGTCAGAACTTTGACTAGGTCACTCCAAAGTCTTCATTTTGTTTTTCTTAAGCCATTCAGAGGTGGACTTGCTGTTGTGTTTTGGATCATTGTCCTGCTGCAGAACCCAAGTGCGCTTCAGCTTGAGGTCACGAACAGATGGTCGGACATTCTCCTTCAGGATTTTTTGGTAGACAGCAGAATTCATGCTTCCATTTACCACAGCAAGTCTTCCAGGTCCTGAAGAAGCAAAACAGCCCCAGACCATCACACTACCACCACCATATTTTACTGTTGGTATGATGTTCCTTTTCTGAAATGCTGTTTTACTTTTACACCAGATGGAATGGGACATGCACCTTCCAAAAAATTCAACTTTTGTCTCATCAGTCCACAGAGTATTTTCCCAAAAGTCTTTGGGATCATCAAGACATTTTCTGGCAAAACTGAGACAAGCCTTTATGTTCTTTTTGTTCAGCAGTGGTTTTCGTCTTGGAATTCTGCCACGCAGGCCATTTTTGCCCAGTCTCTTTCTTATGGTGGAGTCATGACCACTGACCTTAACTGAGGCAAGTGAGGCTTGCAGTTCTTTGGATGTTGTTGTGGGGTCTTTTGTGACCTCTTGGATGAGTTGTCGCTGCGGTCTTGGGGTAATTTTGGTCAGCCAGCCACTCCTGGGAAGGTTCATCACTGCTCCATGTTTTTGCCATTTGTGGATAATGCCGCTCTCACTGCGGTTCTCTGGAGTTCCAAAGCTTTAGAAATGGCTTCATAACCTTTCCAGATCTTAATTACTTTGTTTCACATTTGTTACTGAATTTCTTTGGATTGCAGCATGTTTAGCTTTTGAAGATCTTCTGGTCTACTTCACTTTGTCAGGCAGGTCCTATTAAAGTGATTTCTTGATTGAGAACAGGTGTGCTTTCTAAAGATGTGATAAACCACAGTTAATTTATGTTTTAATGGGGGGGGGGCAATCACTTTTTCACACAGGGCCATGTAGGTTTGGATTTTTTACCCTTAATAATAAACACCCTTATTTAAAAACTGCATTTTGTGTTTACTTGTGTTATCTTTGTCTAATATTTAAATTTGTTTGATGATCTGAAACATTTAAGTGTGACAAACATACAAAAAAATGAGAAACCAGGAAGGGGGCAAACACTTTTTCACACCACTGTAAGTGACAGAAAACACAGAAAAGCATAACAGATGTATTTTAAGCGACACGGTTAAACAAAGTTCACCTGGATAGCCTTGCTCCCCTGGATCTCCAGCTTCACCTTTATCCCCCAGAAGTCCAGGCAGTCCTAGGCGACCAGATGGACCAGGTGAGGCATCCAAGATTTCTCCGTGATCACCTTTCTCACCCCATAGCCCATTCCGGCCAGGCACACCGGACAATCCAGGGAGTCCTACTGAACCTTTGGTGCCAGGAATCCCCAAGTCTCCCCGGGGCCCTGTGAAACCTGTATTGGAGGGCCAGAAAACAAAAACTGGACTAAATATAAAATTCAAATTACAAAGCCAAACATTGTATTTCCACACCTGATTATTGCAGTGAACATTTTTTCCTGCCACTGTTTACCTGGTGGACCAGGTGGGCCACCATTGCCTTGATCTCCTTGTTCTCCTTTCTCTCCATCTACTCCTGTTACACCTGGGAATCCTTTCAGACCAGGTGCACCTGTTAAATCAAAAACACAACAGGATATAAATGATACAATGTGGATGAGAAATCACATTAACTGAATATTTTGTTTTTGACAGATTTCATTTTTTTAAGCAGTGATGGAAAAATCTGAAGGTTGTCCATCCTTTATAACACATTACACTGAGGTTTATCTGTTATAACTTAACCGTAATTCCCACCTGTCTACTTAAAGGACAGGTGGAACTATTTTTTTTATTAAATAGTGATTATCTGATTATGCCAATTTTTTAGTGCATAATGTCTCTGTGACAGTTTTTTTTTTTTATCTGTGCAGAGCTGGATACAGTCTCTGCTAAATGCAAAAATGTTGCAACAGCTGGGTGTGAACAGCACGGATTGTCCTTCTCTTGTGTACCAGTCGGGATGAGCGCTGTTGTGAGAACTAATAACTGATCAATTCACACTTTGAATGCTCCTACACTTCTGTCTGAGCATCACTTTTTAATCAATCAGAGGAACTGATCTACCAAATTCCACTGCAGGCTGGACCCCATGGAACTGTGACTGGGGACCAGGGAACAGCTGTGGCACTGCTTGCCGTTGGGTCACTGTGGAGTTTTTCCTACCTGCACGCATACCATTAAAACACCGGAGTGCACAATGAAGAATTATGCATTCATCTAATTTTATGAATATTTCATTATTTCACATCTTACTCACCGTCATCCTTTTTACAGCTTAACTCAAAACCAAAGTGTAAGAGAAGCAGGCTTTATTTGACCTCGTGCACTGAACTCTTGACAGTGTTTTTTTTTTTGACACTTGAGTTTAAATATTTTGGCCTCAGCAGAAACGGCGTTCAGGAAAAATCACAAAAAAGATCTCAGCAGGAAGGCACAACAATGCTCGCTCCATCTCCCCAACCTGGAGGAGGTTGAAGGTGGCTACGATGGGTGGCCTGCAGTTTTCCTTCATATGAAGGGGGGCACTCCTCTTGGTGTATTCCCATATCTCCAGCGTCACATCTGCTTAGAGTTGAACAGGTGATCCGCAGTCTCTGTTCATCAGTTCAGTTAATAATAAAAGCATAATCTCTTTGCTCAACCTGTAAGTTCACAATTAAAACTAAAAATGTAAATTAAAGCTGCAAGCAGCTGTAAGTGGGCCTCGCCCCCTGCACAACTGTGGACCCCGGCGCCCATCGTACCTAGCTGGTTCAGAAAATTTCCTGTCGTTGTGGCAAGCGCTGTGTGAATAATAAAGTAAACAGTTTGGTGCAATAGTTCCTGTGAGCAGTAGGTGGCGCTATAACTTTTGTCAATCATTTTTATGTAGGAGCGTGTGGGGCCGTCGTAGAAAATTTGGTGAAATTCAGACAAAGTTTGTCCAAGTTACAACTTTCCGATGTTCCATGGTGAGGAGTCAGCCTTCGCCATGTCACCATGGAAACACTTCCCTGTCAGTTATGTGTTACCCACCCATATAAAACTACATATGACAGTCACCTCAACCTATGTTCCAGATTTCATGACTCCAGGTCGATCCCAACCATCCCAACAAGATCACGGATTGAATGGCGAGGAGGGTGTGTTCATGGTAACAGCAGTGATGCCGTGCTAAAGGTGATGTGCAGTTATGATCAACCAGGTGGTCTGATAAACCTCAGAAAATTGCACGTCACTCTGGCAAGCGATGCGTGAGTATGACATGTGAGTTATGGCAACTTCCTGTCCATTGGCGGTAGGGAGGCTGTCGCTATGTGTCATTCTTCATTATAGAAATTATCAGTATTGGCTACCTATTCACCACACAAAATTAGGCTGAAATCAGTCAATGTATGCCAGAGTAAAATCCATTGGAAGGGTGATGGAAGGTGATGGCGATACTGCAAACTTGGCCACGCCCCTTCCGCTAAACCGTCGGGCATTTGGAAAAGTTTTCAACAGCTTTTGATGGCACATGGGTATAGATGATTGTCACCACAAATGGTACCAATCAGACTATTTATTTCAGAGACACTGAACAAAACCTTCGCTGTAACCTTCATGTCTCCAAGAGAGGGCGCTATTGCTACTCATGAATATTCATAGCTGTAATTGTTCGGAAGCATACCCATATACATCATACCTACATTGGTGCCAATCCCACATTCCATTCCCGAGGTATTAAAAAAACAACATGATGCAAATTTTCTGATGCAAAACTTTCTGCCTCCTATAGGTGGCACTGTAGATTTCTATGAATATTGTTCTATAGAACTGTTTGGAATTGGACTGAAATCCATAATATTGAATTTGGTTGAAATCCGACGATGCATACCAGAGTTATTGCCATCAGAATGGTCATAGAATGATCATGGTGAGGCATCAAACCTTGCCACAGCCCTACGGCCAAACCGTCAAGCCTTTGGAAAAGTTTTCAATAACTTTTAATGGCACATGGGTATAGATGACTGTCACCATAAATGAGCTCAATTGGACAAAAACCCTAGGACGACTTTGATCAAATGCGCGTCAATTGCGCGAGGTGGAAATCAGGTCACTGCCACTTCCTGCCAAAATGACCGACTTCCTGTTGGGTGTAGACCATCCCTTCTGTGGAGTTTTTTTGCACGTCTTGACATGATCAACATCTCACCCGATTTTCATCTTTCTACGCAAAAGTAAGTGTGTGCCATTCCCCATTGACTTCACATGTTAGGTGGCGTTGTAGAACCATTTTTGTGGGGTTATTCATATTTCCTCCAAAATATTCAATTTTTTGCTAGTCTTGAGGTCCCTGCAAAAAATGGTGAGTTTTCATGTGCGTTCACTACCCCAAAAATGAGCTCTTAGATGGAGAAGAAAAAAAAATTCTAACAATTAAAAGCTGCAAGCAACTGTAAGCGGACCCTCGCCCCCTGTGCAACCGCGGACCCTGGTGCCCGTTGTGCCTAGTTGGCTCAGAAAATTTCCCGTTGTTGCAGCAAGCGCTTCGTGAATCATAAAGTAAACAGTTTGCCGCAGCACTTCCTTTGAGCAGTAGGCGGCGCTATAACTTTTGTCAATCATTTTTACACAGAAATACGTCACGTCGACGTGTGGCTGACGTACAGACATGCGCAATAAACATATTTTCGACCCAAACTTCGGAATAAGTGTTTATATGCGCACCAATCGGATTAACAATCGGCATAACCCACCCATCTCAATCGGAAGGAAATTTTGATCCGAATCAGTGTGATCGGGTCAGAATATTCAGATTGGCGTGTTTACACGAAGCATTTTTTTTTCCACAATATTTTTTATTGAACCTTTTTTTAACAAACATGACACAAACAATCAAACACTAACACTAAAGTAATTTAAAAATAAAAGAAAAAAAATGTACTAAAAACACCAACAACCATTAACAAAAGCAAGTCAAACAATGCTCCTCTGTTTAGTCTAGGTAATCCATTACATAAGTATACATATTATACATTCACCAATTTGGAATTTACAAGGTCCACACACATCATTCACCTTCTTCTTCAGAAGTTATGTTTAATTTCTTTACATAATCAATGAAAGGTCTCCATATATTCTCAAATACATTTTCCTTTGATTTCAGTATGTATGTTATTCTTTCTAGTGGAAGGTTTGTTAACATCTGTCTTAACCACTGAGTCACATCTGGTCTATGAGTCTTTTTCCACAGTAGTGCAATACATTTTTTGGCATTAAGCAAACTGAGGTCTGTGAATGTTCTTTCACTCTTATTAAAATTATGCTTTTCTGGATACAGACCCAACAAAAACAGTTTGGAGTTCAATATGAATTGTTTTGAAATTATTTTTTCAATTGTTACCCTCACCTCTTCCCAAAACATTCTAATTTTTCTACATTCCCATAAACAATGAAATAGGGTTCCTTTACTTTCCATACATTTTGTGCACGGATCTGATATGTTTTTGTTATATCTATTTAACTCCGCCGGTGTAACATACATCCGCATTAACCATTTAAAATGTATCAATTTAAGACGTACATTTATTGATTTGGTGTGAGCTTCTGTGCAAGCCAATTCCCATTGTTCCTCTGAAATTTCAATTTGCAGGTCTTCTTTCCAATAATTCATTCTTTTCTGTGAGTTTTTGTCACCATGGGTTGAGATGCCGTCTCGGCACTCAGCCCATGTTTTCCCTCATCCCTGCTTCCCATTGAGCAGCGTCTCAGCTGGCCCCCAGCTGGCAGCATTATGGACGGCTGGGGCCAATTAGTCTTCATCAGCTGGGGCGCTGCCAATGAGGATAAATAGGAGCAGCCTCGATGACTCGGGGCTGCGACATAAACACATTGCTAAGCTGAAGCCCCTTCGTCTGGTGTCAGCTTATACTCCTCTTGCAGCATTCTTGTGTTTGTATCCCGTTGTGAGTATGTACGTCTTGTTACCCCCACGTCCGGTACGAGCTGCTTACCTCTGCGCTGTGCAACCTGTGAGTGTACGTCTGCATGAGTATCTGTGCTCTCCTCATCCCTTCCCCTTTACCCTGAATAAAATATCACGACTCACTGGCTTGCCCCTGGCTCTGATTGCCCGGCTCCCTAGAGCCGGATATGACAGTATGTCGCAGCCAGAAGAGCTACCGGCGGCCGTGAGTCGCCGTGGAAATGTACCTTTCTGTCCGGGTGTCAGCGCTGCTAGCATGCCGTTTCCCAGGAGTCACTTCCGGCGCCAGGGCGACGAGCTGAGGTCCATCTCGGAGGCTGTCGACGGGACGTTCTTCACCCTGCACGACGCCTCCAACGCGAGACGCTGGCATCCGGGCCGTGCTGAGGAACTCCTAGACTGTCACCCTCACTCTCTGTACCATCTGGAGGACAGTGCCAGGATAGACGCTGCAGGTACACAGCGAGAGAAGCTCCACGGGGTGGATGGAAATCCCGGCAGGGAGTCGAAGTGGGCGACGTCTTTCCCCGCTTCGGAGTCCCGTTCCTGCCGTCATTCCAGTCCGGGAGTTCGCGCCAACCAGAGGACTTCCCCCGACCTGCGCCACGTCACTCGGGATTCCCTTCAAGGAGCCGCAGCTGACAGCAGTTATGTCCGGGGTCGAGTGGCTGTCGCGAGCTCTACTGTGTTTCCTGTCACCACCTTCAGGCATGTGGCGGCGGCAGTGAGATTGATGGTGAGGACTTCAGGGCTACGAAGCTTTCCCGTGCTCGACGCCTTCCTCGTCTCGATCTCCGATCTGGAGCGGCGAATCCTGGGTTTCCCCCTCGCTTCGTCCCCTGGGAGTAGTCGTCATCACATCGCCGAGTCACCTCTGCACGAACCTCGTCCGGATCCAGTTCTGGGTCATCGTCAGGACCGTTCCTCCCACGCAGCTGTCATCCCTTCGCCTCGTCAGTGTGGAGATTCTACAGCCTCGTCCCCTGAGCCTCGTTCCCCCGCTGTCATTCCTGGACATTCGGGCTGGCTCACCCCGGCTGTTTCCCCCTCCTCCTCGACGCGCTTCCTGACCGCTGTGTGTGCCTGGAATCCCGGCCTGGTGAGCTCTCTGCTGGAGACAACGCGAGCGACCCTCAGACGAATTCCCGGGGGGTCCTCCGTTATCGCCGGGCGGGGAGAGGAAGAAGCAGATTCCACTACAGCAGGTGATACTCAACCTCCAGGGGGCAGGCAAGTCATTGTTTTTTCACACCTGCTTAATGATTTGCTCTGTCACATCCCTGGAGGAGAAGTTCAGGGTTCGCAGCTCCCTGAACTCTCCCCACCTGCTGTAACCTGTATTCCTAATCCCGCATCCTCTGTGTCTCTCTCCGCCGAGCGGTCCCCGGCTCCGGGTCAACGTGGTGGGATATGGAGAGGGCCTGTGGTTCCGCAGCTACATTGCGGACGGAGGAGGGGGACTGACTGCTGCGTGGAGTCTACGCCGACGACTGAGCGTCCCCGGGTCTCCACGGAGGAGCGGTTCGGTCCGGCGGGACGAGATTCTTCTGGCTTCACGCCGAGTGGATCGTCGGCGGGGTTACCTGAGCTGGAGGGATCTCAAGCTGCGCTGACCATCGTGCTGGCTGCGGGGCCCGACGCGGCTAGATGGGAGCCTGACAACGACCTCCTGACGACGGATCTTGGATCTTTGCAGTCCTGGACGGCGTCAGAACCCGAGATCAGGCGAGTGCTCTCCTTTCTTTTCTCTCTTTTTATCCCCGAGCACTTCAGCCTATCTCCAGGGGAGACGAGCCGGGTGCAGCCGTCCGCTGCGTCTGAGCTCGTCTCGCCGGGTTCTGGCGCTGCCGGTGATCCTGATCCCGGTTCTGTTTTCTCTTCTGAGCCTTCTTCCAGGGTCACCGGCAAGGAGTTGCTGTTCCTCGTGGTGCTGGAGGGTCCGGGTTCAACGTTGGAGGTCGGTTCTGGTGCAGTATTCAACGTGGGTTCGCCCGAGACCCAGTCGGGGTCCAACGTGGGTTCGCCTGAGGCCCGATCGGGGTCCGACGTGGGTGCTGCCCCAGTATTGTCCAGGTCCGGTGAGGAGGTGGCCGTTTTCCTGCGGCCTGACGCCCGCCGCCCTCGTCATCGGCTCTCCCCTGAGCCTCTTCCACCGGGATCCGCTCTGATCCTTCGCCCGTCTCAACGGTCCTGGTGGTTGAGTGATGCGGGTCGACGACCCGACCCACAGAACTTTCGGTTCGGTGATCTGGTTCCCCCCACTGGTCTGTGTTTCCCTCTGGGCAGCCTGGTTCGGCTGCCGGTGGACTGGATTCCTGGGATCTGGGTCCAGAGTTCGCCGTCCGAACACTTCTCTTCCCCTGATTCGCCAGCTGGACGATGGGCGGGGAGATCTCCGGAGCCATCTCGGCCATTTTTGGACTCTGCCTGCCATTCACCTCGGGTGTCACTTTTTCTTTTGTTATTAAGGTCACTCGGGTGTAATGTTTTGTCCTGTTGGTGGATTCGTTTTTATAGTGCTGTGTTTTCCATCGCTCATGCTCAGCATTTTACTTTTTGTGCCATGTTTTTAGCCTCGTTTTTTGTATTGTAGAGTTATGTTTTGTTTTCCGTAACACCATGCTCTGCAGTTATCCATTTATTCCAGTCACTTTCATTTCTTTAGGTGACTGGGTATTTATATATTCGTGTGTGTGGGTTTTTCTTTGCCTGCACTCAGTATTTCTTTTTTGTCCTGTTGGTTCATTATAGTCATGTGCCTTGTTTTCCGTAACACCATGCTCTATAATTGTCATTTGTTCCAGTCACCCTCACTTTTCTTGGTGACTGTGTGTATGTACTTAAATTAGCGCTGTGTATAGGTTCCCCTTTATTTAACCGTACTCAGCATTTTTTGCCCTGTACCTTTTTGGTGGTTCTTTTTTCCTTGCTCTGGGTCACGCATGGTTGGTACTCTCTGGGTAGTATGTAACCGGCGTGCTGACCCAGTTCTTCTCCCCATCTGTACCTGGGTTAATTATTCTGTTTTGTCAGTATTGTATTTGGGTTTTTCTTTCCCGCTACCCTACATTGCCCCATTGGTGTTGTCCTTCCCTTGGCTTCTTCCCCTCCGGTCCGCCTCCCTTCCTCCCACCCTAGGTGGTGGTGGTGGTGGGGGGGGGGGGCTGGGATGTTCCTGGTCGTTCAGGAGCCCGACCTTGAGGGAGGGGCTCTGTCACCATGGGTTGAGATGCCGTCTCGGCACTCAGCCCATGTTTTCCCTCATCCCTGCTTCCCATTGAGCAGCGTCTCAGCTGGCCCCCAGCTGGCAGCATTATGGACGGCTGGGGCCAATTAGTCTTCATCAGCTGGGGCGCTGCCAATGAGGATAAATAGGAGCAGCCTCGATGACTCGGGGCTGCGACATAAACACATTGCTAAGCTGAAGCCCCTTCGTCTGGTGTCAGCTTATACTCCTCTTGCAGCATTCCTGTGTTTGTATCCCGCTGTGAGTATGTACGTCTTGTTACCCCCACGTCCGGTACGAGCTGCTTACCTCTGCGCTGTGCAACCTGTGAGTGTACGTCTGCATGAGTATCTGTGCTCTCCTCATCCCTTCCCCTTTACCCTGAATAAAATATCACGACTCACTGGCTTGCCCCTGGCTCTGATTGCCCGGCTCCCTAGAGCCGGATATGACAGTTTTCACTTGAGGATAGTGTCAATGAGTTATAAAACTCTGAAATAATACCCTTTCTCTTACTATCTTTCGTCAAAATTTTTTCCAAGGATGAATAAGTAGGTCAGGTGAGAACATTATTTTTATTTGATAACCACTTTTTCAATAATATTCATAACCATTGTGAATATTACACTGAAAAGCAATTCAAAAGTCAAGTGCAACTAGATGGTAAACTATCAATAATACACTTCAACAACAGAAGTCTTAACAAAAACTTTCCACAGATTCAGGACTATTTAAAACAGCTAGACAGAAAATTTACAGCTATTGCAGTCTCTGAAACCTGGCTTAATGAAGAGCAGGCTCCCCTAATGGCAATAGAGGGATATCAGATGTTTCATATTAACAGATCTCAAAAAAAGGGTGGTGGTGTTGCACTGTATATTGATGACCTGTATAGGTGTAAGCTTGTAAATGGAATGTCCTTTGCACTACCAGGGATCATGGAATGTGTTACTGTCGAGACTGACCAAGATAAAACAAAAAATCTAATTATAAGTTGTATATATAGAATGCCGGGAACTTGCATTGAGACATCCATCCATCCATCCATCTTCTACCGCTTTTCCGGAGGTCCGGGTCGCGGAGGCAGCAGTTCAAGCAGAGAAGCCCAGACTTCCCTCTCCCCAGCCACCTGCTCCAGCTCTTCAGAGGGGATACCAAGGCGTTCCCAGACTAGCTGGGAGACACAGTCTCTCCACCGAGTCCTGGGTCTGCCCCGGGGTCTCCTCCCAGTGGGACGTGCCTGAAACACCTCAAGTGGGAGGCGTCCAGGAGGCATCCTAATCAGATGCCCATACCACCTCAACTGACTCCTTTCAATGTGGAGGAGCAGCGGTTCTACTCTGAGCCTCTCCCGGATGACTGAGCTCCTCACCCTATCTCTGAGGGTGAGTCCAGCAATCCTACGGAGAAAGCTCATTTCAGCCGCTTGTATCCGCGATCTCGTTCTTTCGGTCATTACCCAAAGCTCGTGACCATAGGTGAGAGTAGGAACGTAGATTGACTGGTAAATCGACAGCTTTGCCTTAGAACTAAGCTCCCTCTTCACCACAACAGACCGGTACAACGTCCGCATCACTGCAGATGCTGCTCCAATCCGTCTGTCGATCTCTCGCTCCATTTTCCCCTCACTCGTGAACAAGACCCCAAGATACTTAAACTCCTCCACTTGGGGCAGGAGCCTGTCCCCAACCCGGAGAGGACAATCCACCTTTTTCCGGCTGAGGACCATGGACTCGGACTTGGAGGTGCTGATTCTCATCCCAGCCGCTTCACACTCAGCGGCAAACCGTCCCAGCAAGAGCTGTAGGTCATTGCTGGATGAAGCCAACAGGACAACATCATCTGCAAACAACAGAGATGAGATCCTGTGGTCACCAAGCATGACACCCTCCATTCCCTGGCTGCGCCTAGAAATCCTGTCCATAAAAATTATGAACAGGACCGGTGACAAAGGGCAGCCCTGGCGGAGTCCAACTCTCACTGGGAATGACTCCGACCGAGTGTTGGCAATGCGAACTAAACTCTCACAACGGTCGTACAGAGACCGAATAGCTCGTAACAACAAGCCCGATACCCCATACTCCCGAAGCACCCCCCACAAAAATCCACGAGGGACGCGGTCAAATGCCTTCTCCAAGTCCACAAAACACATGTAAACTGGTTGGGCAAACTCCCACGAACCCTCAAGAATTCTCGAGAGGGTAAAGAGCTGGTCCGATGTGCCACGGCCAGGACGAAAACCACATTGCTCCTCCTGAATCCGAGGTTCGACCAACGGCCGGACTCTCCTCTCCAGTACCTTGGCATAGACCTTCCCAGGGAGGCTGAGGAGTGTGATCCCTCTAAAGTTGGAGCACACCCTCCGGTCCCCTTTTTTGAAGAGAGGAACCACCACCCCGGTTTGCCATGCCAAAGGCACTGCCCCCGACCTCCACGCAATGTTGCAGAGGCGTGTCAACCATGACAACCCAACAACATCCAGGGCCTTGAGGTACTCGGGGCGAATCTCGTCCACCCCCGGGGCCCGGCCACCAAGGAGATTTTTAACCACCTTGGCGACCTCAGCCCCTGTGATAGGCGAGTCATCCCCCTCGTCCCCAAACCCTGCTTCCTCTGTGGAAGGCGTATCAGTGGGATTGAGGAGATCCTCGAAGTATTCCTTCCACCGCCCGACGATATCCCCAGTTGAAGTCAACAGTGTCCCATCCGCACCATACACAGTGTGGACGGGGAGCTGCTTTCCCCTCCTGAGCCGCCGAACAGTTTGCCAGAATCTCTTTGAAGCCGACCGAAAGTCTTGTTCCATGGCCTCACCGAACTCCTCCCATACCTGGGTTTTTGCTTCAGCAACCACCCGAGCTGCACTCCGCTTGGCCTGCCGGTACACCTCAGCTGCTTCGGGAGTCCCACAAGCCAACCAAGCTTGATAGGACTCCTTCTTCAGCTTAATGGCCCCCCTCACCACTGGTGTCCACCACTTGGTTCGGGGGTTGCCACCACGAGATGCACCGACCACCTTGCGGCCGCAGCTCTGGGCTGCCGCTTCAACAACAGAGGTGGAGAACATGGCCCATTCAGACTCCATGTCTCCAGACTCCCTCGGAATGTGGTTGAAGTTCTTCCGGAGGTGGGAGTTGAAGACCTCCCGGACAGGGGCCTCAGCCAGACGCTCCCAGCACACCCTCACTATACGTTTGGGTCTACCAGGTCTGAATGGCTTCCTCCCCTGCCATCGGATCCAACTCACCACCAGGTGGTGATCAGTTGACAGCTCTGCACCTCTCTTTACTCGGGTGTCCAAGACATACGGTCGCAGGTCTGATGACACGATAACAAAATCGATCATCGACCTGCGGCCTAGGGTGTCCTGGTGCCAGGTGCACATATGGACACCCTTATGCTTGAACATGGTGTTCGTTATAGACAGACTGTGGTTAGCACAGAAGTCCAATAACTGAACACCACTCGGGTTCAGATCGGGCAGGCCGTTCCTCCCAATCACCCCCCTCCAGGTTTCACTGTCGTTGCCCACGTGCGCATTGAAGTCCCCCAGTAGGACAATGGAGTCTCCAGGAGGAGCACCCTCCAGCACCCCAGTCACAGACTCCAAAAAGGGTGGGTACTCTGAAACATCATTTGGTGCATAGGCACAAATGATGGTCAGGACCCGTTTCCCAACCCGAAGGCGCAGGGAAGCAACCCTTTCGTCCACCGGGGAAAACTCCAATATAGAGGCAGCAAGGTGGGGCGATACAAGAATACCTACCCCTGCTCGTCGCCTCTCGCCCGGGGCAACTCCAGAAAAGGCCAAGCTCCAGCCCCTCTCCAGGAGACTGGTTCCGGAACCGGAGCTGTGTGTTGAGGTGAGGCCGACTATATCTAGCCGGTATCGCTCAATCTCGTACACCAGCTCAGGCTCCTTCCCCACCAGAGAGGTGACATTCCACGTACCAAAAGCCAGTTTAGAAAGCTTGGGATCAGTCCGCCAAGGTCTCCGCCTTTGACTGCCACCTAATCCACATAGCACCGGACTTCCATGATCCCTCCTGCAGGTGGTGAACCTACTGGAGGGCGGACCCATGTAACTCCTTCGGGCTGAGCCCGGCCGGGTCCCATGGGTGGAAACCCGGCCACCAGACGCTAGCCTTCGAGCCCCTCCCCCAGGCCTGGCTCCAGGGTGGGGCCCCGGTAACCCCATACCGGGCGGGGTACACTGAATCCTTGATATACAATTTATCATGAGAGTCTGTTGGATCGTTCTTCGTCTGGCCCTTCACCCAGGACCAGTTTGTCTTGGGAGACCCTATCAGAGGCAAATTGCCCCGGACAACATAGCTCCTGGGATCACTGGGGCACGCAAACCCCCCCACCACGATAAGGTGACGATCCATGAGGGGGATTGAGACATTCAGAGATAAATTAGTCGAGCTGTACAATAATATTACTAGTAAGAAAATGGTAGCAATTTGTGGAGATTTCAATATTGATTTACTAAATCCACATCAACAAAATGTAATTACAGAATTCATGAACTCTATGTACAGCATGAGTCTATATCCCACAATAACACATCCCAGTAGAATCACAGTTCACACTGCTACATTTATTGACAACCTGTTTGTTAATATTATTGATAAGAAAATAGAAAGTGGATTATTGATAAATGATATAAGTGACCACTTGCCAACCTTTGCACTTATTCATGGCCACACAGGGGCCAATACAATTTTTTTTTTTAAATCGTTCAGATACAAATCACCAAATGCAATCAGTTCTTTTAAAGAGGACTTGCTGAAGCAAGACTGGACAGAAGTCTATGTATCAGATGTAAATGAAGCCTATGACACATTTATAAACATTGTAACCACTCTTTATGAAAAAAACTGTCCATTAGTAAAAAAAAAGCTTCAACATAAATTTGCCGATAAGCCATGGTTAACCAAAGGATTACAAAAGGGGTGTAAAAAGAAAAATTTATTATATAAAGCTTTCCTAAAGAAAAGGACAAAAGAAGCAGAGCAGCAGTATAAAACATACAAAAATAAGTTAACATATATAATAAGATGTAGTAAGAGAGACTATTACAGTAAAGAACGGGAGAAAAACAGAGACAATATTAAAAATACATGGACAATACTTAACAGTATTCTTGGAAATAAAAGCAGAAATACAAGCTACTTTTTCAAAAAATAATAAAACGACTCAGAGTGTGAATGCAGCTTCACCTGCAGATGAACTTAATAACTTTTTTGTTAACATTGGTCCTAATTTGGCTCGAGAAATACCCACTACGGCACCTACAGGTGATACAATAAGCAATAACACTGCTATAAAAGACTCCATTTTCGTAAAGAACACAGACGAGAGAGAGGTCATTGAAATTGTTAAATCGTTTAAAAGTAAAACATCTACAGACTGTGATGGTATTGACATGCTCTTAGTCAAAACTATTATTGAAAACTTAGTGAAACCACTGACGTATATCTGTACCCTGTCTCTCCAAACAGGTATATTTCCCAGTGCAATGAAAATAGCTAAAGTAATTCCGATATACAAGACGGGTGACAGAGGGGAACTCTCAAACTACAGACCAATTTCACTATTGCCGCAATTTTCCAAGATACTTGAAAAAATATTCTATGAGAGAATTGACAACTTCATACTGAAGAATAATTTATTGTGTGAGCAGCAATATGGGTTCAGACACAAGAGGACAACTGCATTTGCTCTAATGGAATTTATAGAAAAAATATCAACTGCCATTGAAAATAAAGAGTATTCAGTTGGAGTATTCCTGGATCTTAAAAAAGCATTTGATACAGTGGATCATAATTTATTATTAAAGAAACTACAAAATTGTGGTATTAGAGGGGTAGCACAGTCCTGGTTAAGTAGTTACTTAAAGAATAGATATCAGTATGTATGTGTTGGTAATAAAAACTCACAGTTACTGAAGGTTACTTGTGGAGTCCCACAGGGTTCAGTTTTGGGGCCATTATTATTCAATATGTATATAAATGATATATGTAAAGTTTCAGAAAAAATGGACTTAATATTGTTTGCCGATGACACTAATCTATTATGCAGTGGAAACAATTTGGAACAACTTCTGGATACACTCGGAAAGGAATAAGGAAAGCTTAAACTGTGGTTTGATTCAAACAAATTAATGCTCAATTTAATAAGACAAAATTTATAGTCTTTAACAACCATCACAACAACTCAGTATCTAAACTCAGTGTAAATGGTGTAGAGATTGAAAGGGTATCTGAAACTAAATTTCTTGGAGTAATAATTGATAATAAACTGTGTTGGAAGTCACACATTAATTATATTAAAGGTAAAATATCCAAATCAATTGCAATATTACACAGAGTGAAATATTTGCTGAATCAACCCACACTATATACCTTGTATCATTCATTAATACTCCCATACATGACATATTGTAATGAAGTATGGGGAAATACATATAAAACAAACATATATCCACTCTTTATGCTTCAGAAGAGAGCTATTAGAATAATAAACAAAGCAGCTTACAGGGAACCAACAAACCCACTTTTTCTTAAACTAAAAGCTCTCATGTTGAAAGATCTGGTTGACTTTAAAACTGCAATAATAATGTTTAAAGTGAAGAATCTATCACTGCCCGCAAATATCCAAAAGTTGTTCCAAATAAGGGAGAAACAATATCATTTTAGAGGAACATGTATATTTCAAAAACCTTCAGTGAGAACTACCACCAAGCAACACTGTGTTTCAGTGCAAGCCAAGGAGTCAGATTATGGAACGATTTTGGACCTGAATTAAAATCATGTACAACGCTTGGACAATTTAAACAAAAACTAAAGGAAGAAATACTCCAAACATATATACAAGATGACATGTAAAATCACATAAGGATTGTCATATCCAGCCTGTGTTGTGTTGTAGCTTAGTTTTTTTCTTTCACACTTAGTCTTAGCTTCATTTTTTTTGAATTGTAATCGCTCTTGTCTTGTTTTTTTTTTCTTTTGAATTCTTGGATGGAATATGGGTGGGCAATATAAGCTGCGGCTTCAGCCATCACCCATTTCGGATAACTTATGTTGAATTGTATAATCAGAGGAGTTATTGTCTAATTTGACCTTGTTGGATTTTCTTTCCCCCTTTGTTATATTATTCAGTTCCTTTTAACCTGTACTATCCAAAATAAAGATTCATTCATTCATTCATTTGATCGAATAAAATTCCTAAGCTGAAGATGTCTTGAATCTTTTGAATCCCTTTTAAATTCCATAATTTAAATACAGCATCCGCTCTCCCTGGTGTAAAATATTGATTACCCCATATTGGGCTAAATTGTGACAATAAGTGTGGTTCTTTTAAATATTTTTTGATTTCACACCATATTTTGATCATATGCTTTACAATAGGATTTTTAACTTGTTTCTGTAATTTTTTAGCCGAGTCTGAGTATATGAATAAGGGAAGAGGTAAAGGTAAATTGTATGATTCCATTTCAGTCCAGTGAGGGAGATCATTTGATGAAAAATAATATGTCATAGACCACATGAAGCATTTTTAATCTGATCAGGCTTTTAATGCGGTTACTTGTGTCCATGTAAACATGGCTACTAGCTTGGGCCCTAAAAATTCTAACAATTACAATAGGGCTCTCGCCCACTGACATTGTCAGTGGCTCGGGCCCTAATGAAAACAAAAGCTAATCACTGCCCTATCATATGAAAATTAAAATGAGGGATAATATATTATGATGGAATTTTTACAACTCTGTCTGTCAAAATGCTGTACAAAGAGAGACACTAGTGCAACATCTGCTGTAGATGAGATTTAGCTCCAATTTAATGTTATTTTACCTTGAAGACCTGATAAGCCACTGGGTCCTGGAGGTCCAGGCAACCCAGATGGTCCTTGAAAAGTGTCGCAGGGGCCTGAGAAAGAAACAGAAACACAACCTTCACACAAAAATCGTGGTTGTCTTTTACAGTCAGTCTTTACAATGAACCATTTTGGTTCCGATGATTTTAACTGCTGTCCAGCGTGGATGGATTTTCAAAATGTTTCATTATTATTACATTAGCTTTGATATAACAGTGAATCTCAAACTATAAACTATTAAAATGTCATCATACAAACCAGTAAAATAATCCAGAGGCAAAACACAACAGACTTGTTACAAAAGGAGCAATACTGGGAAACCATTATACCAGCTACCTGTTACGTCCACTTGTCCTTCATCTCCTGTTGGACTGCAGCCACCTTTCATTTGCAAATGAGAGAGAATGAAGGAGAGAGGCATTCGAACAAGAGTTATTCAAAAGCACAAAATGAAATACTTAGTAGTGTGAAAACAGGTCAAACTCCTGTACGAAGATGACAAATATGCAGCAAAGAAATTGTGCCTGAAAAATAGAGAAGTAGGCAGTCAATCATCACTTACCTGGACTGCCAGGTGGTCCTGGCATTCCATCATAGCCAGCAAAGCCATCATCACCGGGAAAACCATGCTGGCCTTTGATGCCTTCAAAATCTTGACCATCTGGCCCCCTCAGTCCACGTGCACCGGGTCGACCAGGATAACCTGGAAAACCTTTGTTTCCACGTTCTCCTACTGGCCCTTCTCCCTGTGTGTGAGAGCCAGTGCTATTATTATACTGAGGGATTGTTAACAGAGGAGGAGAGGACAGGAAGAAAGTAGACACGGGCACATAATGTGAAACTGTGATTGTGCAGAAAGGTGACGGACTCACTTGAGGACCTCGACTGCCTGGGAAGCCAGGCATACCATTTTCACCTGGAGCACCTGGTAGTCCTGGCTCACCATCTTTGCCTGCATCTCCTGGGTCACCGGGATATCCTATAGGATCACAAACATGCATACAGTTACAGGCATCTCTTATGAGAGCAGCTCATTAAAGATTTCCCCTGACCCACTTCTGGTTATTGTAGGAAGCTGAAATTACACAGGTGTACATTTCTCTATAAGTCACGTGGTAATTTGCAGCTGTAAACTCTAAACAATTTCTCTTTTATAGGTGCTAAGATGGAGTAAGGTGTGATAATGGAGACAGTTGAATGCAGAGCAATCAACAGGTTCCTGTGGAGGATCGCTGCATAACTATTTGTCTATCTTTTGTTCTTATAAAAGACAAAAATAAAATAGAAAGGAGATGTCTTTACCTTCTTAACATGTTTCGACTGTACACTGCAGCCTTCATCAGAAGAGTCAGCTGATTGCTGCCAGGTGACATTTATCAGCTGATTTTCGTAGGCGGGGCTAGCTCAGCAGATCTGTCAGATCCACCGAGCCGGCCCCGCCTCCCGCCGTCAGATGGACTCTGGAGAATGTGATCCCAGGTATGGGAAAGCATAAAGGCCCCCTCATCAAGACTTCCCACCCCAAAGATCTGAACAGCTACAGACCAGTGGCCCTGACGTCCCACATGATGAAGACCCTGGAGAGACTGCTCCTTGCTCATCTCCACCCCCTGGTGGGACCAGCGATGGATCCACTCCAGTTCGCCTACCAGCATGGCATTGGGGTGGAGGATGCGGTGATCTTCCTCCTTCACCGTTCTCTGTCCCACCTGGAGAAGCCCGGGAATGCGGTGAGGATCATGTTCTTTGACTTCTCCAGCGCTTTCAACACCATCCAAACGATGATCCTGAAGGACAAGCTGCTGTGCGCAGGGGTGGACCAGCACCTGTCATCATGGATCCTGGACTACCTCACTAACCGGCCACAGTTTGTGAGAACCCGGGACTGTGTGTCCGACACGATCATCGGTAGTAGGGGGCCCCCCAGGGAACGGTTTTGACTCCCTTCCTGTTCACCCTTTATACTGCGGACTTCTCACACAACACAACACAGTGCCATCTACAGAAGTTCTCTGTTGACTCTGCGATCGTTGGCCTCATCTCCAACGGAGATGAAGCTGAGTACAGAGGACTTATCCAGGACTTTGTGGACTGGTGCCATCGGAACTGCCTCCAGATCAACGTGAGGAAAACTAAGGAGCTGGTGGTGGACTGCCGCAGGCAAGGACAACCCCTCACAGCACCAGTAAATATACAGGGAACAGACATTGAGATGGTGACATCCTACAAGTACCTGGGTGTTCATCTGAACAATAAACTAGACTGGTCACACAATACTGACACACTCTACAAGAAGGGACAGCGCAGGCTGTTCCTACTGAGGAGACTCAGGTCTTTTGGTGTACAAGGGGCGCTGCTGAAGACATTCTATGACACGGTGGTGGCATCAGCCATCACTTTTGGAGTGGTCTGCTGGGGCAGTGGCATTACAGCAGCCGATAGGAAGAGACTGAACAAACTGATCAAGAAAGCTAGCTCTGTCCTGGGGCAACGCCTTGACCCAGTGGAGGAGATGGGAGAGAGAAGGATGGTGGCTAAACTGTCATCTCTGCTGAAGTCCAAGTTCCACCCTATGCAGGACACACTGAACGCACTGAGGAGCTCATTTAGCAGCAGACTACATCATCCTAGGTGCACAACCGAGAGGTTTCGCAGGTCCTTCCTACCTACGGCTGTCAGACTGTACAACCTAAGCAGGGCTGCTCGCAGAGATAGCAAAAAGACGTGACAACCTAATAGTATTGAATGCAAAAGACGCCATAGACTTACACAATGGTCCCCTCCGGTATACAACTAGGAAAAGACCGGTAGCTATGGAGGGTGACAATATGTATGGGTATATAATCATACCATGTAGGATAACTAAGTAGACAGTTATGCTGTTGTTTCATTCCATCTAGCTACAATGCTCCGCACTGTGTATGTTTATATATTTATATATTTATTTCATCTAACGACAATGCTCCACACTGTGTGTTTATATATTTACATATTTATTCCATCTAGCTACAATGCTCCGCACTGTGTGTGTTTATATATTTACATATTTATTCCATCTAGCTACAATGCTCCGCACTGTGTGTGTTTATATATTCATATATTATTCCATCTAGCTACAATGCTCCGCACTGTGTGTCTATATATTTATGTTTATATGTACATATGTATACTCGCTGCTCTTGTTTTTTTCTTGCCTTCTGATTGTTGCTCTGAGTGTTGCTATCACTGTGCTGTTGCAATCCTGGAATTTCCCCATTGTGGGACTAATAAAGGCTTATCTTATCTTATCTTATCTTATCTCGGTTCATGGTGTCTTTTCCCTGCTTCCTGATCTCTATAGCCTCCTTGATCCAGCGTTTGTGTCTGTTGCTCTCCGATCCAATAATCTGCGTTGTCCCAGTCCATGATGTGATTATTTCTTTTGTAGTGATCTGATATTGCTGATTTTAATGTTTCTTGTTCTGCCTTTTCTTTCTGTGATCTTGTAAGTCGTCCTTGTGTTTCCTTCTCACATTCCTTCCAGTGTTCTTTTTTTTCTTGTGGTGAATGGTCTTCCAGTTTCTCCAATGTAGGTTTGTTGCATGATCTGCATGATATTTCATATATTACATTGCATTTTTTGTCTTGTTCTATTCTGTCCTTGGGGTGTGCTAATAACTGTCTTAATTTTTTGTGTGGTTTGACTGCTGTGTTTATTTTGTATTTTTTCATGATCCTTTGAATTGGTTCCGTGATCCCTTGTATGTATGGTATAGTTATGGTGTCCTTGTTTTTGATTTCGGCTTTTGTTCTGTGTCTTATTTCCTGTTTATTTTCTTTGCTTTTGACTTGCTGTTTCCCTTTGTTTATAGCCCATACTGGATATTGGCAGCATATAATTTTGTCTTCTTTTAATTACCTACACAATGCAAACCCACCCTTTGGAAGAGATATGTGGATGACATTCTGGAAAAAGTAAGGAAAGGACACACACAAGAACTCACTGACCATCTGAACAGCACGGACAGTACTGGGAACATAAAATTCACACACGAAGAGGAGGAAAATGGCACCATAGCCTTTCTGGACATGAAAATCCACCACAACGATGACGGCAGCATAAAAATCACAGTCTACAGGAAACCAACCCACACAGATCAATACCTACTATGGACATCGGAACACCCCACAGCACACAAGCTATCAGTTGTCAGGACGTTATACGAACGAGCCACCATCATCACAGACCAAGAAGATAGACAGGAGGAGGAACACCACATAAAACATGCACTTATACGTATGCTGCCAATATCCTGTATGGGCTATAAACAAAGGGAAACAGCAAGTCAAAAACAAAGAAAATAAACAGGAAATAAGACACAGAACAAAAGCCGAACTCAAAAACAAGGACACCATAACCATACCATACATACGAGGGATCACGGAACCAATTCAAAGGATCATGAAAAAATACAAAATAAACACAGCAGTCAAACCACACAAAAAATTAAGACAGTTATTAGTACACCCCAAGGACAGAATAGAACAAGACAAAAAAATGCAATGTAATATATGAAATATCATGTCAGATCATGCAACAAAACCTACATTGGAGAAACTGGAAGACCATTCACCACAAGAAAAAAAGAACACCGGAAGGAATGTGAGAAGGAAACACAACGATGACTCACAAGATCACAGAAAGAAAAGGCAGAACAAGAAACATTAAAATCAGCAATATCAGATCACTGCAAAAGAAATAATCACATCATGAACTGGGACAACGCAAAGATTATTGGATCGGAGAGCAACAGACACAAACGCTGGATCAAGGAGGCTATAGAGATCAGGAAGCAGGGAAAAGACACCATGAACCGAGATGAGGGGGCCTTTATGCTTTCCCATACCTGGGATCACATTCTCCAGAGACCATCTGACGGCGGGAGTCGGGGCCGGCTCGGTGGATCTGACAGATCTGCTGAGCTGGCCCCGCCTACAAAAATCAGCTGATAAATGTCACCTGGCAGCAATCAGCTGACTCTTCTGATGAAGGCTGCAGTGTACAGTCGAAACATGTTAAGAAGGTAAAGACATTTCCTTTCTATTTTATTTTTGTCTTTTATAAGAACAAAAGATAAATAATTAAAAGAAGACAAAATGAACCTATTTGACCTATAACCATTTGTCAACTAGCCCAAGATGTCACAATCAGTGTGGGGTCTGTGGAAAAAGTCATCCATGTGGAAGTGGTATGCACAATGGATTCCCTGGTTGCTCACACCTTTCCAGAAGCTGGAACGAGGCACATGCAACCAGGCTCTTTTAACCATGTGCAAAGGAAGCCAGATATACTACTTTGACAAACTAATCACGCAGGACGAAACATGGGTCCATCACTATGATCCAGAGACTAAAGCTCAGTTGAAGCAATGGAAGCATTATGAATCAACACCTCCAAAGAAGGCACATATCCAACCCTCAGTGGGCAAGGTCTTACTCATGGTCTTTTGGGACCAGCATGGAGTATTGATGATGGATTTCCTGGCAAAAGGGTACTGCAATTACTGGGACTTACTATGCTTCACTGCTGCAGAAATTGCGGATGGCCATCAAAATCGAGAGGTTAACAACTTGCATGTTGCCCAGACAGTCCTGTGGCTACAAAATCCTTCCTTACCCACTTTTCTGACCATGAAACATCTGATTTCCACCTTTTTCCTCCATGAAGTCATTTTTGAAGGGCAAGCATCTCTAAGATGACGAAATGGTTATCTCCGAGGTCAAGACGTGGCTTCGATCACGATATTCAGACTTCTGAGGTCCACAGTTGCATAAAATGATGGGAGAAGTGTATGACCCTTGGTGGTACCAACGTAGAGAAAGATTAATAACTGTGCCATGTTTGGGTCCTCTCAGTCATGGGAAATCATTAATGAGTGGCCCTCATATAAAGATTAGTAAAAAGGAGCAAGTGAAAATGCACCTTTTGGTGAATGAGCTTCATCTCACAACACAAGACATGTGTCTATAGCCTGATGTGTGTCTATGCACCAGGCTCAAAAAGATTTAAGTGCTTCCCTTTTTCTTTGAACTGAAACTGGCCATGATTCAGGTGCTAATCCTGAAGTGTTGAGAATATCTCTAGACATTTATGGTCAATCCATAAAGGTTATTCTTCTGAACAATTTTCAGACATAATTTCACACAACGGCAGCTCAGTGGAGCAGTGGTGAGCACTGTGGCAGCACAGCAAGAAGGTGGTGGGTTCAATCCCACCCCCTGACCATCGGTGACCCTTCTGTGTGGAGTTTGCATGTTCTCCCCGTGTCTGTGTAGGTTTTCTCCGGGTACTCCAGTTTCCTCCCACAGGCCAAACACATGCAGGTTAGGTTAATTGACGTCAACTGGGGATTCTAAATTGTGCTTAGGTATGAATGTGAGAGTGAATGGTTGTCTGTCTTTTTGTGCTGGCCCTGCGATGGACTGGCGGCCTGTCCAAGGTGTACCCTGCCTCTCGCCCAAAGGTGCTGGGATAGACTCCAGCCCCCCTGCGACCCGAAAAGGATTAAGTGGTTGAAGATGAATGAATGAATTTCACATATAACTGACCTGTCCTCAGAAGTGTCCACAAAGGTATTGTCATGATCAGGCAAGTGTGCCTCCCCTCTCCCTTCCTGTCTCTGTTTTTCCGGCTCCAGAGCTCATCAAGCGCACCTGTGTGACTACACACCTGCTGCCTCCTGATTCACCAGTGTATTTTAAGGGCCAGTGTGTGAACAGCTCTCCACTGGATCGTTGGGTTTGTGTTGCCTCTCAACAGCAGTTCTTGTTGTTTGGCAAAATTGTTTTTTCCTTCAGTTGTCTTACCTTTTTTGTCCTCCTCTTCTCCCAGGATTGCTGCCACCTCTAGTGGTGCGTCTCCGGAGCTGTGTTTGCTCACTCGCCTGAATCATCTACCTCCAGGACAACGGCTTCTCCACCCAGGTCCTCCAGTCACTCCTCCTCCTTCCCTGCTGTCATTAACTCCCCGTCTCTTCTCCCACGCTGTAGTCACTGCTGGGCTCTCTGCCAGTACCGTAAGATCCAAATCCTCTGTAGTTATTTTCCAGTACGCCATATCCATTATTAATCCCTCCTCTCCTCTCTTTCCCTCCTAAGCCGCATGAGACTCTAGCATGCAACTATTTTCTTGTATATAGTTTGGCTTCTTGGTTTGCAGGTTTCATTAATTGTGGTGTGTGTATATATTCATTAAGTTAGTGTGCTTTGTGCAGGGTTTGGGTTTTCATAAAAGTGATGCAACTTTTCATCTGCATCTGTGTGTTCTTCTGAAGTGGTTGCCTTGCATTTAAGCCTCCTCAAAATCCCAAATCATGACAGGACGATCCAGCCAGGATCGAGGCTTAGCGGACGCTACCTCAGGAGAACAGTCACCACTCTCGTGTTTGGAAGCCATGGAGCACCAGGTCATGTTTTTGTCTGAGCAGCTCCAAACGATTACCCAACAATTGACCACTGTAACGGAGCATTTGTCTCGGCTTCCTGGTGTGGCCGCTCCCTCTCCCACACCTGCTGTCCTGGCAGTCCCTGTTTTCCGCAGGACCATCTCCGTCCCTGTGCCCAACCCCTATGGGAGGGGAGGTGGGGGGATGTAAGGGGTTCCTGTTACACTGCTGGATGTATTTTCACCAGGTGGAGGGGGAATATAGAGATGATTTCGGCCAAAATACAGTTCCTGACCCTGTTACTCCATGACCGGGCACTAAAGTGGGCCCAGTCCGTCTTGAGTGGTTGGGAGGGGGCCCAATATATTTTTGAACGTTTCATTTAGGAATTCACCCAGGCATTTGATCACACAGAGAGCGAGGGTAACATCGTTAGCCAGTTGCTGGGGCTTTGGCAGGGGAGTCGGTCAGTTGCTGACTACTCTGTCGAGTTCCGGGTCACCGCGGCAGATTCCGAGTGGAATGACGCTATGCTAAGTAGCATCTTCCTCTGAAGTTTGAATACCAACCTCCGCGACGAACTGGCGATTCGGGTGAACCCCTCCTCTTTGGATGAATTGATCACCCAGGCAGTGGCCCCAGACAACCAGTTCCGGGAGCGCACTAGGTAGTAGATGACTGCTGCTTCCTTGCCTGCCCCACGGCCGGTCCCCCCGCCCCCTCGCGCTGTATCCACAGTGCCACCTCCGGAGCCGATGGTCCTGGCTAGGGCTCATCTGAGTCCGGAGAAGAGAAGGCGGGGGGGTGTATGTACTGCGGGGCTACTGATCATGCCATCTTTAAATGCTCAATTTGGCCAAAACAACCATCTCGTCAGTAACCGTAGGGGGTCTGGCGGGAGGTTCTTCTCAAAATCCCCCCAGCTGTTTTACACTTCTGGCTCTTATCCAGTAAAACATCCGCTCTGGTAGATTCCAGAGCAGAGCAAAACTTCATTCATCAGGAATTGATTCAGAAATTTCAGATTCCCACCAGGAACCTCCCGACACCTGTTAATGTCTCCGCCTTATCTGGTAGTAGTCTCGCAGCGGTGACCCAACAAACTGAGCCCATTTCGGTCATTTTGTCCAGCAACCACCGCGAGACAATCCAGTTTTTTGTGCTGCCACAATCATCTGCTTCCATGATTTTGGGGTATCCGTGGCTTCATAAACATAATTCCATCATCAACTGGGCCCAGGGTTCAATTTCTTCCTGGAGCTCATTCTGTTTGTCGTCGTGTTGCCGATCTGCTGCTTGTTCACCCTCTCTCCCTCTCTCCTCCCCTTTGGCTGAGCCGATGGCTCTCAGCTGCGTGGCCGAGGTCTACCATGACTTATGGGAGGTCTTTAGCAAGTCAAGGGCCCTATCTTTGCCACCTCATCGGTCCTATGACTGCGCTATCGACCTCCTTCCGGGTGCGTGGCTGCCATCCAGCTGGCTCTACAGTTTATCTGGGCCGGAGCACGAAGCGATGGAGAGCTATATTAAAGATTCCCTTAGCGCCGGCCTTATCCATCCGTCATCCGCTCCTCTCAGTGCGGGGCTCTTTTTTGTAGGTATAAAGGATGGCACTTTGCGGCCATGCATTGATTATTGCGAGCTCAATTCCATCACCGTTAAGGATAAATACCCGTTGCCGCTCATTAATTTGGCCTTTGAACTCCTTCAACAGGCACGGGTATACGCCAAGCTCGATCTCTGGAACGCATATCATTTGGTACGTATCCGCAAGGGGGATGAATGGAAGACAGTGTCTAAAACTCATTTGGGTCATTTTGAATATTTGGTCATGCACTTTGGCCTGACCAGTGCCCCCACCGTCTTCCAGCATTTAATCAATGATGTCCTCTGGAACATGGTGAACAATTTTGTTTTTGTTTAATTAGACAACATATTAATTTTTTCTTGCATGCTGGAGGAACATGTGGTCCACGTCCGGACTGTCCTGCAGCGGCTGCTTGAGAACCAGCTTTTTGTGAAAGCTGAGAAGTGTGAGTTCTCGACCAGCTCCACTTCTTTCCTGGGGTTTATCGTGGGTGGGGGCATGTTAAAGGCCAACCCGGAGAAGATCCAGGTGGTAGTAGACTGGCCTACCCCCCAAACCAGGAAGGAGCTCCAACACTTCCTGGGTTTTGCTAATTTCTACTGCTGGTTCATCCGTGACTATGGCAAAACTGCTCTGCCCCTGACCCAGCTTACCTCTATCAAGAGCCCATTCAAATGGTCCGAAGCTGCTGAGCAGGTTTTGCTTCACTTAAAGAGAAATTTACCACCGCGCCTATCTTGGTGCAGGTAAACCCCCAAGCTCAGTTCGTGGTCGAGGTGGATGCGTCTGATTCGAGGGTGGGCGCTGTGCTTTCACAGCATTCTGGCACCAATCAGAAGCTCCACCTGTGTGCATTTTTCTCTCGGCGGATGTCCACAGCTGAGAGAAATTACAACATAGGAGACCGCAAACTGCTGGTCATTACATTGGTGCTGGAGGAGTGGAGACACTGGTTGGAGAGAGCCAATCAGCCGGTGATGGCCTGGACTGATCACAAAAATTTAGAATATCTCAGATCAGCTAGACACTTGAATGCCTGGCAGGCTCTGTGGGCCCTGTTTTTTTCTTAGCTTCAACCTCTCCATCACACACCGCCCAGGGTCTCGTAACATCAAACCTGATGCTCTCTCCCACCAGTTTTCCTCCAACTCCTCTCCTACTCCCTCTCCTGCAGCCGCCGCCTCTCTCCCGGACACTATCCTGCCCTCCTCCTGTATTTTAGGGGCCCTTACTTGGGATATTGAGCAGAGGGTCTGGCAAGCCCAATCAGCGGAACCTGTACCCCAGGGAGGCCCGTCCAACAGGCTGTGCCCTCCTTCCTTCACAGTGATGTCATCCAGTGGGGACACACAAGGTTTTTTGCCTGTCATCCCAGCATCACCCGCACTGTGGAACTGATTCAGCTTGTGTTTTGGTGGCCTTCCCTCAGAATGGACGTAAAAGACTACAGTATGTGAAGGCCTTCCACACATTATTAATCCCTACATTATTAATCATCAATAAATCAGACTCTTCTTCCCCTGCCGGTCTCCTCCATCCACTCCCTACCCCTTTCTGTCCCTGGTTTCATATCGCCATTGACTTTGTCTCGGGTCTCCCTCCATCTCAAGGTAACACCGTCACCTTCACCATCACCGATTGTTTTTCCAAGGCCGTTCACTTGGTTCCCCTTCCTGGTCTCCCTTCTGCTGCCAAGATGGCCAATCTCCTGTCCTTTCATGTCATCCGGATTCACGGCATCCCCATTGACATTGTCTCTGATCGAGGACCGCAGTTTATGTCACGAGTGTGAAGAGCGTTCTGTCGATCCTTTAGTACCTCTGTCAGCCTCATGTCTGGATATCATCCCCTGAGCAATGGTCAGGCTGAGTGTGCAAACCAGTCCTTGGAGGCCACCCTGAGGTGTGTAGCATCCTGTACCCCATCTACCTGGAGCTCCCACCTGACCTGGGTGCAATATGCACTTAATTCTGCCGTCTCATCCGCTACGGGGCTAACTCCTTTCGAGGCCACCATGGGATACACACCACCACTTCTACCCATGATGGAGAGGGAGATCGTGGTACTTTCTGTGGAGGCCCATGCATGTCGCTGTCGCCGCCTATGGAGGCCCACTCGGGTGGCTCTTCAACGATCGTCCAAGTGGAACCGCCTGTATGCCAACCGTAGGCCTGTGGGCCAGGAGGTCTGGTTATCTGCGGAGAAGGTACCACTGAAGACGGACTCTCGTAAGCTGTCCCCACGCTTTCTGGGCCCATTCCCGATCTCCCGCATCATCAATGACGTCACCGTCCGGTTGAGGTTGCCTCCATCTCTCCGCGTCCATCCCACCTTTCCACGTCTCTCAAATCAAGCCTCTCTCCGTCAGCCCCGTCTCCTCCTCTAAAACGCACTCCACCTCCCCGGATAATCCCAAGGATTCTGGACGTACGCCGTCGAGGCTGGGGTCTGCAGTATTTGGTGCACAGGAAGGGGTATGGTCCGGAGGAGAGATCTTGGATTCCACAATGATACTTCCATGACAAGGGTATGGTTTGGGCGTTCCACCTTGCCCATCCACAGAAGCCCGGGGGGCTGCCAGGAAGCGTCCCTTGAGGGGGGCACTGTCATGATCAGGCGAGCGTGCCTCCCCCCCTCCCTTCCTGTCTCTGTTTTCCCAGCTCCGGAGCTCATCAAACACACCTGCGTGATTACATACCTGCTGCCTCCTGATTCACCAGCATATTTAAGGGCCAGTGTGTGACGAGCTCTCTGCTGGATCGTTGGGTTTGTGTCGCCTCTCAACAGCAGTTCTTGTTGTTTGGCAAAATTGTTTTTCCCTTCAGTTGTCTTACCTTTTTGTCCTCCTCTTCTCCCAGGATTGCTGCCACCTCCAGCGGTTCGTCTCCGGAGCTGTGTTTGCTTGCTTGCCTGAATTATCTACCTCCAGGACAACGGCTTCTCCACCCAGGTCCTCCAGTCACTCTTCCTCCTTCTCTGCTGTCATTAACTCCCCGTCTCTTCTCCCACGCTGTAGTCACTGCCGGGCTCTCTGCCAGTACCGTAAGATCCAAATCCTCTGTAGTTATTTTTCAGTACGCCATATCCATTATTAATCCCTCCTCTCCTCTCTTTCTCTCCTAGGCCGCATGAGACTCCAGCGTGCAACTATTGTATATAGTTTGGCTTCTTGGTTGCGGGTTCCATTAATTGTGGTGTGTGTATATATTCATCAAGTTAGCGTGTTTTGCACAGGGTTTGGGTTTTCATTAAAGTGGTGTAACTTTTCATCTGCGTCTGTGTGTTCTTCTGAAGTGGTTGCCTTGCACTTAAGCCTCCTCAAAATCCCAAATCATGACAGGTATTTTAATCCACTAGAATCTGCTGTCCAAGCACTTCCGAAATCAGAGAAGCAATCCACGAATGTGTACATGTTCCTCAAGTAAGCTCCATCAAGAATTATATGTTTACAGCAATATCAGATAATACTGTATCTTATCCATGCTGCTTTTCATACTTATCTACATGCAATTATTTTATCAACCATATCGTACTGTCTTCCTATTTATAAAGAACTTAGCAATTAATGTTTATTTTTAGTTACACAATAATGTTTCTCAATCAGTTGCTATTGTATTTCCAAAGCACCTCTCTAGACAGAACTGCATCACTAGGTCAGTTTCTCAAATACTTGAGTTCCAGCCTATAATAATACTTATGGACAGAGATCTTTCTTTTATACAAACACAAAAGCAATATTTTAGATATTTTAAAGTGGCATATAAACAATATTTACAGAAACTACAGTCATGTGAAAAAATTAGGACACCCCATTAAATATTCAGTTCTTTATTAATAAATGTTCACATATCTATGTCTAAACTTGTTTTTGGTTTTATTTGCATTTTATAACATTTATTTTAGCCATTTTATGTGGGAATGAATGTGGGGGTGTCCTAAAAACGATGGGGGGGGGGGTGTCCTAATTTATTCCTCACTATTTGTTTAGAATTACATTTTACTGAAAATTTGAAAAACGTCTAATTCATTTTTAATTGTTTAGTTGTATTACATGAATCTCCCAGTATTTTAAACATTGATATTAAATATCCATATGTCCAAATATTTAAAAAAAAAAAAACCACACAGGCTGATGCAGGGTGTCCTAATTTTTTCACGACTGTAAATAATTGCATCAATATTTTTTATTTTGAACTTTTGCATCTTGTAAACTATTTGTAAACTGTTTGAATGGTTTTGGATGTTTCTACTTCTTCGTCTGGCAATTGTGCTTTTTTTTTTAATGCGCTGCAGAACAGGAACCTGCTGCAAATAGTTTTTAACTGAGTCAGGCCAGCTAATTGTAGCTTCTTTTTACTTTTAATCTTTTTCTTTGTAAATTATAATGAATCAAAATAGAGTACATTCTTAAAAGTCCCTGTCCTGATCCCGTCTGTCATGGCGTTAATCATGAAAATAACATGTAAAATTCTTCACATCCCTGCATTTCGTCCCATGTTAAAAAACAAAGGAAAGAAAGGGAAACAGAGCAACTGCTCTGACTTTGCCTGCTCCATTTTATAATGATGTAGAACACACAGTAGGACATCTGTGACCTTTTCCTTCTTCCAAATTCACACAGGGTCATTGGTCCTCTCTGTGCACGCTCCTCTTTAGTGTAGTCTACCATTTTCCATAGGATCTAAGGCTTTTAGAGGATAAAAGCTCCACAACATCACAGATCCTTCACCAAATTTAACAACTTGTGTAAATGTAATTGTCTTTATAGCAATTATCCTTTTTAGACAAAACCCACCTTGAGGGTTCTTTGCCAGAAAGCTACATTTGTGTTCCTCTGAGTCAGCTCTTATTTGCATCCCAGCTTATTTGGAAGACATGGATTACAAAATAAACATGCCTACACACTGCCATTAACTGTAAAATGTAGAATTTAAAATGTGACCCATACTTTAGTTACACGTGTACAATACATTTCAAGGGTTCCAATATTTTATCACTTGTGCTTTTGTAGAAAATACGTATTTCTTGATGAACAGTTTTTTTTTCTGAATACATTTATTTCAGGTTTGGATTCTTCTGATGTTTGCAGAAGTTACATTTTAACCTCTTTTCTAATGTTTAGGAGTGTTAATAACCAACAGTGCACAAACATGTAACCTCAGCCATGTGTGTTCATACTGTGAAATGCACACAGAACCCTTTTATACCTCTGGGGCACTTTGAAATGACACAAAACGAGGTAAAGAGGCACCTTTCTGTCTGGCAACACTTGCGACCCCTTTTCGACCTTTCGGGCCTGGCACACCAGAAAGTCCAGGAGCTCCCTGCAACACAACACAAAAACTGAACAAAAGGGCTTTCTGCATGTGTGGTGGCGGTCTTGGATTGGTTCAAGTGTAGAAGCTACAGAGTACTACCCAGAGTACAATATACTGCAGTATTAACAATATCCTTACTATGAGAACGATGTAAGCCTAGTGATTTAGCAATTCTTGGCACAGTGGAAAGCTTCAACAATTTTTTTCTTTAACTTATTCATTTATTGATTTTTTTTCCTTTTTTTGGGGGGGGGGGTGATGACCAATAAATAACTTCACTTATCAGTAAATTAATGACGTTATTTATACATGATTTAGAAATTTGATTATGCCAGTTTTACTTCCTGATTTTCCTCCATCTGAGAGAAATATTTAAAGTTCTTATTGAAAACCTCCCTTTTATTTTGAAAGCTTTGCAAACTTCTCGGGCAGCTCGGTGGAACAGTGGTTAGCACTGTGGCAGCACAGCAGGAAGGCCGTGGCCACTGGTGACGCCCCTGCGTGCAGTTTGCATGTTCTTCTCGTGTCTGCGTGGCGTGGGCTTTCACCGGCTACTCCGGTTTCCTCCCACAGGCCAAAAGCATGCGTGAATAAATTGTTCTCAAGTATGAACGTGAGAGTGAGAGAGTCTCTCTGCGTTGGACTGGCGATCTGTCCAGGGTCTACCCGGCCTCTCCAGTAACCCCCACGACCCGAAAAGGATTACGCGGTTGAACATGAATGACTGAATGAAAACTTCTCCTTTGGGCTACAGTAAAGCAAGTTTAATGTCATTTTTAAACGGTGACATTCAGCTCATGACTTTTAAATTTACAATTAGAAGATGAAGCAGCTATCGCTGACACTAAAGCAGCTCTATATCACTTCAACCAATCTTCTGCTAGTCAAGCATTAGCGTTTTTTTTAAGGAGAATAAACTGGAGGGAGTGAGAGGTGAGCTCAAAGAGTTAATGCAGCAGCTGCTACCTTTCTTTGCATGAAGAGACTGATTTAATACAGTAAATTATCTGATTATTGTTCTGTAATTTGTTTGTGACAATGTATTGTTATTTCAAACTGAGTTTATTCAAGTATTTATTTAGCATCCACATATATAAGGGGACAGTGCAAGAACAAAAACACACGGGAGGGAAAAGAAAAAACCTACATGGGTCGAATTACGTTGGTTTGAGGGTTGAATGCTATGTTGGTTTCATTTAATTTTCAGTTAATTACCCAGCCTGATATTCACTCCAATTTAGCATCATGTATCATTTCTGATTATGTGGCTGCATATATTAAAAAGCAAACAAACAAACATGCTTTCACACCAGTGCATCAATACTATGATACATTCTCATATACTGCATCTGTATCCCAAGTGTATACACTATATACACCATATGGGAGTGTGTGCTTACAGATATATATTTTTCTTACTGGGAACCCGATGTCTCCATCGGGGCCTGGGTGTCCTGGATCACCCTCCTGACCATACTCTCCGCTCATCCCAGCATCACCAGGCTCACCGGCGGGGCCAGGTAAACCACGTGGGGAATGTATGATGGAACACTTGCATTCTCCGTGATCACCTAAATATGCACATCATGGAACCCGCAGCACATCAACTTGGCCCATTAACACATTATTTTAGAAACAGAGACTGACAGATGCAGCACCTTTCATTCCTTTGCGGCCTGCATTTCCGGGCCTTCCTCTCCCTCCTGGCGGTCCCTTGAAGTACTCTTCCCCTATGGAAAAAAAGAAACATGGTTTAAAAACAATACTCAGCAAGGAGAGATAACGTTAAAGCTGCTAAATTCTGCTCACATGTTCCTTTCGGTCCAGGAGGTCCCCTCTCTCCTGGACGCCCAGGAAATCCTTTGGATCCTGCGATGACAGCAGGCCGTCCTGGTTCTCCTTGTTCTCCCTTCTCTCCCTGTTCTCCCTTGAAACCAAATGGCCCGAAATTCCATACTGACAGACAGAAAGGACATTCACCAAAGTTTTCACAGTTAGTGAGAAGTGGTGGTTTTGATCACACTGACTGAAGATGCACTGATGTTATATATTAAATAAAAAGCTTTGACGATGAAGGGAAAATAGCAGTGGCTGAGTAGTCGAACCTAAGTTGTGCAGTTTTCAAATTTTATCAAACGTATAACGTATAGAGAAATACTTGATAAGATTTACATAAATTTGACACATGACCAATCAAATTCTGCACAGAAAACATCAGCGTATTTATGTACATAATTCTAATTACTAATTTTACAAAAGAGGGTAGAGAGCAGCTGGAAGAGAACCCGAAGAAGATGGAGGTATGCACTGGGGAGTAGAGGAATGAATGCTAATAGAAGAAAGACAAAATACACGTGTGTGTGAATGAGAGGGAAGCAGCTGTAATGTGAAGATGCAAGGAGTAGTGGCAGTGAAGATAGAGGAGTTTAAACACCTGGGTTCAACCACCACAGTGCACAAGAAAGGTGAAGAAGACAGAGTGCGGGCAGGGTGGAGTGGGTGGAGATGAGTGAAAGGGAATATTTACAAGACAGTAGTGAGACCTGCTATGATGTATGGTTTGGAGATGGTGGCACTGACAAAAAGACAAGAAGCGGAGATGGAGGTGGCAGAATTGAAGATGCTAAGACTCTCACTGGGAGTGACTAGGAATGACAGAATAATGTGCAGAGAAGAGATAGTGGATATACTGGATAGAGGATGTTGAAGATGGAGCTGCCAGGCAGGAGGAAAAGAGGAAGACCACAGAGAAGATTTGTGGATGTAGTGAAGGTGTCATGAACCTGGGTTTGATTGTTCCAAACCCAGTTCCGACTTATGGTTAGTTTGCTCTATTTTCCTTTAGGCGCGTCAGGGAGCTATTGGGCCTTCGCTTCCTGACAGCTCGGGCACGCCCCCTCCTCCTGTCAAGTGCCATCAGCTGTGCTTTGTTATTGGGTGTTACACACACACACACACACACACACACACACACACACACACACACACACACACACACACACACACACACACTCCATTTATTCTCATTCACACGCTCAGACACTCACTCATGCACACCTGGGTTTCATTATGTCCAGCCCACGCATTCTCACACCGGCGATCTCTTCCCTCGTTAGGATTATTATTACTTAAACGAGGGGTTAGTAGGAAGAGATCGTCGGGGCATTCACCTTCATACGTGGCATCGTGCTCCGCCACGTATGTTTATCCACTATCTACGTATTGTTCAGCCTGACATTTGAAGAAGGTTAACCCCTTGACGCCTATTGTCGTGAATTAAGATAAGATAAGATAAGATAAGCCTTTATTAGTCCCACAACTAATAAAGTTGTATGTAATAAAGTTGTAATAAAGTTGTATTGAATTGGCATCAATCCAAAAAAAACCCAACAAAAAACAAAAAAAACAACGATTTTTCAATTATGAAAAAAATTAAAAAATAATAATAATAAAAATTTTTTGTTAACAATTGGAAATAAATTCAGGTGTCAAGGGGTTTTAATCCCTCGGTGTTAGCAGCTGTCCCTGTCTCACTTTCTCTTCCACCAGACTACACGGACAGCCCCGGATCATTCCAGCCGTAAGTAATGTTTGCCTTTCTCCCTGTGCCCACCGTACGGCGGTACTAGGCATTCCCTCGCCTTGGCTGCGGAACATCCGGGTGGCATCCCTGTATGTCTGGTGGCCTTAACCCATCTTTCCAACCTGCTGTATTTGTGTGGTCGTAACTGGACTTGTTATTTATGGTTTAAGTTAATAAATGGCACGTTCTACTCTCGCATTTGGGTTTTTCATTCCCTCTCTCGTGTGCCGCGTAATGGCGCATGGGGAATCATGACAGAAGGAGGAGATGGAGAAGGTTGGTGTGAGAGAAGAGGATGTAAGGGACAGGGTGAGATGGAAGAGGGTGATCTGCTGTGGCGACCCCTAAAAGGAGCAGCCGAAAGGAGAACAAGAAGAAGAAATCACTAGACATCTATTTTTAGGGCAGAATAAATCAATGTGTCATAGATGAAAGACGCTTCCGTGTTTGCTCCTGTGTTTAGTTGGCCCTCCATTCATGTATTTGCAATCTTAACTGTTGTTATATGGTTAGCATCCAATTTGACCAATAATATACTGTATTATTTAAACCACCAAAAACTCACTGTATTTTCCTGAGTTATTTTTGTGGACTTTTCCCCCTTCTGTTCCTGAGTCAAAGACTCTAGTGACAGATTATACCACATGCTGCACTAATTTATGCAATTTTGACATATAAACTTATCACTGGGAGTTTTACATTTTTAGATTCAGACACCTTTTTTGTTGATTAAGGTTCACAGAAGACAAAGTAATCAGAAATGCCAATGCTGACTGTCACCAGTGAAAAACTTCATTGTGTGGGTAAATCTGTGTATAGACTCAGTTTACCTATTTGCTGAGAATCAGAGGCAGGCCGTCCTGGCAGTCCGGGGAAGCCTTGGTCTCCAACTGAACCCCTTTCACCTTGTGGACCCTGCTCACCAGGGAGGCCGGGGGCGCCGGCTTATCAAGTCAAAGCAAAAACAAGAAGCGCGAGTGCATTTCAGCGAGTCAGAATGTTGTGAAAAGTTCATTTTTTTGCAATATAATTCAAAAAGATAACCTTTCATATATTCAATATTCATGAGATACACAGTGAAATATTTCAAACATTTTGATTTAATTTTGATGATTATGGTTATGGTTTTTAAAATCAAATCACAAAACATGATATTCTAAGTAAATTTAATAATCTGTGACATCAAGCGGTTCTGCTGACATCTATTTCTACTGTTCCTCAAATTCAGATCAGTGTTATGGAGTTTTACCAACTTCCATCAGGTCCATGTTTCTTCATTCTTGTGCAGTAAATTTAACCTCAATGATCACTGTCCTACAGTTCACTTCCTGTCAGCAGTAATTATCCACTTACCCTCCGAAGGATAAGAAGGGTGTTGGGGAATCAGCTCTCCTGGGTCACCTCGGACCCCCTACAGCACATAAACAATGTCAGCCTTTAATTTGCAGCGTACCACAACATCATTCCCACATGACTGACTGAATGTGAAAATCACAAGCATCTTGTCTGTTCTTTTAAAAATTATTCTTCTCTCATCAGTATGTCTCCACTGAACTTCAGTCACACTGACTGAAGAAGCAACAACCTGACAATGAACACTAGAAAAACTAAAGAACTAATAATGGACTTCAGCAAGAGAAGAACAGACCATCCATGTCACTCTTTAAAAAAAAAAAAAAAAAAAATGAGCAGAAGCTACGTAGAAAAGGTGACATCATTCAAGTTCATGAGTACTTTAATTTCTGCTGACCTGTCACGTACTACAAACACCTGGACTGTGACGAAGACGGCACAGCAGCGGCTACACTTTCTGACAGCACTCAGAAAGAACAACCAAGACAGGAAGCCGCTGCTGGCCTTCTGTCGTTTCTCGGTGGAGGGTGTACTCTTCTACTGTGTGCGCTGGCTGCACAGCTGAGAATGAAAAAGCACTCCAGAGAGTAACCAGTACTGAAGAGAACATCATAGGTTGGCCTCTGCCCTCACTAGAGACCATATTTAGGTCCTGATGCCTCAGTAGAACCAACTTCATCGTCTCTGACCCCTCCCCTTGGGATGACCCAACTGGGGCTTGAACCCAGCCAGAAACCCTAATCATCCATCGTCTGCGACCCAATGAGGCTTGTCTATTTTGTTCTGGTTTATGTCCAAGTCTCTTAAGAACCTCAGCTGTCACAGGAGAGAAACTCCTGTACAACTTCCATGAAACTAAGAAAGCCAAAGTAGCGTCTGTGAAATTTTCTGACATTTTACCAAGATTTCTCTTTTCATTAACTTTGCGTTATCCTCAGTTGTCCTCTGGTGTTTTACTAACTCTTCAGTCAGCCAAATAGTCACATTCCAACCTTATTTCAAACTTAAGGTCTTGCAAATATTTTGATTCCCTCATATACAGTGGTGTGAAAAAGTGTTTGTCCCCTTCCCGATTTCTCATTTTTTTGTATGTTTGTCACACTTAAATGTTTCAGATCATCAAACAAATTGAAATATTAGACAAAGATAACACAAGTAAACACAAAATGCAGTTTTTAAATGAAGGTGTTTATCATTAAGGGAAAAAAAAAATCAAAACCCAAGTGGCCCTGTGTGGAAAAAGTGACCCCTCCCCCTCCTGTTAAAACATAAATTAACTGTGCTTTATCACATCATTGGAAAGCTGAGTTCAATTTCTCTAGCCACACTCAGTCCTGATTACTGCCACACCTGTTCTCAATCAAGAAATCACTTAAAAGGAACTCCGATTATACTGGAATGTTAGCTCTATATATTTTATTTTAATGTTAGTAACTTAACTAAAATATAATTTTTTAAAAAATAATTCCCAGTTTTATATATTTTTAAAAACTTTACTACGATGTAAATCGCCATTTTTGTTTACGTCGCAATGCATTCTGGGTAGTGACGTAGATTGGTTGCGCCCGATAGCAGCAGCGGTCTGTAAACAGTCTTTTCAGTTCGAACCAGTGCGAAGCCAAAGCAATAAAGACAATGACGAAGACACACAAAGTGAAAATGGACTTGAGAATGAAGACAGCAGCCGCGAGGGAGCTAGAGCTGGTCCTGTTGGATGGTGTTTTTGTGGCAAATGTTCGCCAATGCCGACGGAGAAGTAGAGCATCTGTTGGAAAGAGCTCCACTTCATTTCTGCTGCTGTCCGTGGTACCTGATGCTATAAATGTATCTTGTTCAGTCACTTGTTAAAGCGGCGTAACAGGATGCATGCCTGCTTTACAGATCTGTCCTGTATCACAGCACATCAAAGCTTTGATGCCGTTTGCATTAAGCCGTCATTTGTAGCCAGACACACCTGTGAGCTCTTTCATGAGCTGGGGGCGACGAAAATCCTCAAAATCCTCAGGGCCAAAGTGATGAGAGCACAGCCGCGGGTCTTTGGGAAGTTGGACTCTTCCAACCGCATCCTCCCACTTTTAATAATAATGCATCAGATTTATATAGCGCTGTAACGTTGGTGCTGTATTGGGGGGGGGGGAGCAGGGATTTCCCCAACATGCTTTGCAACAGAGGACGTTATTTTGTGTGTATGCTTAAATGTTGTACTGAGTTATTATACTGCTGTGTCATTATAATGACCCAGCAGTGTTATAGGCAGGATTAGGTCAAGATTCATTATGTGTTGTATAACCATGATTGAAACGGAGGTCTGGGAGAATGACCTCCCCTCCTGTCTGTTCTCAGAGGTGTTTTTGAATGAAGCCTGTTGTCGAAACCATCTGCTCCTCTTCTTTGTGTGAACCTCGCCTACGTCACAGCGCTTTATCATAGACACTCAAAGACGCTTTACAAGTAGATACATTATTCATTCACTCCAGACAGACAATGGTAGCGGCAAGCTACTACTGTAGCTACAGCTGCCCTGGGGAAGGCTGACGGAAACGTGGATGCCAATCCACGCCACGTTCCAATCCAGCGTGGACGAACGAATAAGGGTCACCAGTGTGGTGGATAAAATAAGTGCAGGCGGACACGGCGACCTGAAGTTTAAAAGGGTGCTTTATTCATCCTCCATCACGAGGCTCACCCAGCGCTGTGGCAGCGCGCTGGAGTGAGCCCTGCGTCTCAAGGTGTCAGAATGCGAGTCGTCAAAGAGAGAGAGAGCAAGAGAGCACAAGAGGGAGAGAGGCATATGCAGTCAGCTTATATACTCAGCTACAGACAATGCATGCATGGCATATTAGCATTACAGTATACAGCAGGAATGCATGGACATTTGCATCAGAGTCACACATATCAGCCGCAGGATTACTGGCACCGGAATTCCTCTCTGCTCCGGAGCTGCAGAACATTTAAACATTTTTACACATTCATACCCAGTGTTATGGGCACTGGAGGCAATGCGGGTGAAGTGTCTTGCCCAGGGACACAACGGCAGGATATCTGGGGAGAGCGGGATTCGAACCGCCAACCATCGGGTTATTAGACAAGCTGCTGTACCTCCTGAGCCGCTGCCGCCCCACTTTCTCCTCAACTTTCCCTCTTTAGGAAAGCTATGGAGGCTCACCCCGCTCTCTTTATTTCCCTTTGATTGGAAATTACATCCAAAAGCCGCGCAATGTGGCATTTTCACTGACAAATGGCAGTAGTTAGTAGCTTCGCTTCTTGGCTTGTATAAGACAGAAAAAACGGCTGCAACCATTCTACGTCATCGTCCCCAGAATGCATTGCGCACCTGAAAACATGGCGGCCGCCATGTATTGATTTACATTGTAAACAAAAACGATTTTTATAACTACAATAAATGTTTATATAGTTCTAACAATGTATTTTAATAGTGGAGGCCAGTGTTTGTATTTTTAAATCTATAAGTCATTATAATCGGAGTTCCTTTTAAATAGTACCTGCCTGACAAAGTGAAGTAGACCAAAAGATCCTCAAAATCCAAAAGATCCAAAGAAATTCAGGAACAAATGAGAAACAAAATAATTGAGATCTATCAGTCTGGAAAAGGTTATAAAGCCATTTGCAAAGCTTTGGGACTCCAGCAAACCACAGTGAGAGCCATTATTCACAAATGGCGAAAACATGGAACAGTGGTGAACCTTCCCAGGAGTGGCTGGCCGACCAAAATTACCCCAAGAGTGCACCGATGACTTATCCAAGAGGTCACAAAAGACCCACAACAACATCCAAAGAACTGCAGGTCTCACTTGTCTCAGTTAAGGTCAGTGGTCATGACTCCACCATAAGAAAGAGACTGGGCAAAAATGGCCTGCATGGCAGAGTTCCAAGACAAAAACCACTGCTGAGCAAAAAGAACATAAAGGCTCGTCTCAGTTTTGACAGAAAACATCTTGATGATCCCAAAGACTTTTGGGAAAATACTCTGTGGACTGATGAGACAAAAGTTGGAACTTTTTGGAAGGTGTGTGTCCCATTACATCCGGCATAAATGTAACACAGCATTTCAGAAAAGGAACATCATACCTACAGTAAAATATGGTGGTGGTAGTGTGATGGTCTGGGGCTGTTTTGCTGCTTCAGCACCTGGAAGACTTGCTGTGGTAAATGGAGCCATGAATTCTGCTGTCTACCAAAAAATCCTGAAGGAGAATGTTCGGCCATCTGTTCGTGACCTCAAGCTGAAGCGCACTTGGGTTCTGCAGTAAGACAATGATCCAAAACACACCAGCAAGTCCACCTCTGAATGGCTTATGAAAAACAAAATGAAGACTCTGGAGTGGCCTAGTCAAAGTCCTGACCTGAATCCCATTGAAATGCTGTGGCATGACCTTAAAAAGGTGGTTCATGCTTGAAAACCCTCCAATGTGGCTGAATTACAACAATTCTGCAAAGATGAGTGGGGAAAAATTCCTCCACAGCGCTGCAAAAGACTCATTGCCAGTTACCGCAAACGCTTGATTGCAGTTGTTGCTGCTATGGGTGGCCCAACCAGTTATTAGGTTTAGAGGGCAATCACTTTTTCACACAGGGCCATGTAGGTGTGGATTTTTTTCCCCCTAAATAATAAACACCTTCATTTAAAAACTGCATTTTGTGTTTACTTGTGTTATCTTTGTCTGATATTTAAATTTGTTTGATCTGAAACATTTAAGTGTGACAAACATACAAAAAAACGTGCAATCAGGAAGGGGGCAAACACTTTTTCACACCACTGTATGTAAATATTGTTTGCTATTACCGGAGTGGTGACCTAGTGGTAAAGCATCTGCCGCACAACCGGGAGGTTATGGGTTCAAGTCCTGGCCGGGTCATACCAAAGACCACATAAAATCGTACTTCCTGCCTTCTAGCTTGGTGCTCAGCAAAAACAGAATGGAGGAAGGAAAGCTGGCTACCCAGCCACAGGGAAGCACAAGCCAGTGCACTTCCTGTGCTGGTTCCAAGCCCACATAAATGGGCAGGGCTATATTAGGAAGGGCATCCGGCATAAAAATCCTTGGTAAATCAACATGTGGATTATCGCAATATAAGTTTATACGCTGTGGCGACCTTGAAAGGGAGCAGCCAAAAAAATAAATAAATAAATAAATAAATAAATAAATATATATATATATATATATATATATATATATATATATATATATATATATAAAGGTAAATATTGTTATTTTTTTCATATATGCAAAATTAACTGACATGATATTTGGTCATTCCTTTATTCTACCGAACCCATGGATGTCCGCATCATCACTTTGGTCTTTTTATTAAATTGTTAAACGGAGTTAAACGTGTGGTCTATGTGTAGAAGGTTTCAGAATCACTCAGTGTCAAGAACTTATGCACAGATTAAGAAAGAGATTAAATTATCGAGTTGTGATTATTAATCATTGGTAATTCTTAAATTCAGTTGTCTTTCGTTCACATGGAAGTGGTTCCCCCTAGTGTTGAAACAAGGTAATTTAATAAACAGATGAATAATTCATAAATAGAATCATATAATTATAGCATTATCGCTACACTATTCTATTCTTTTCTATTCTTTACAGTTAAATAATCTAAAATAATTTACAGTTTACTACCTTTACAGCTATTAAGCTGCTATCTTAATTCTTTTTAATCTGAAGCTATGTAATGTTTATACAGTATCAACTCATTTTGTCTTTGTCTTTCACACAATTTCAAGTTCATTCTAGTCAATCTAGTACCTTTATAACAAACATTTAATTCTCAAAATTTCAAACAGGGCTAAATAAAATCATGCTTTGACTCTCTTAGCGGTTTGACATAAGTCAAACTGGTGATTTTTATTTTAAATTACAGATCAAAATGGATATCAATGAGGTTAGTGTTAAAAAAGGAACTAATTATTATTCAGAGTTATTTTATCTTTACATAAAATGAATCTAGTTTATTTTCAACAGGGACAAATATGATTTTTAATGATGAGGAATTATTGATGTATAAAGTTACATTTTAGTTTGCAGCTGTATAAATAGTATAAAATAGTATAAGCTAGAACACATTTGTAATTTTCACTTTAGTACCGCTGAGTAAGTAAAATGCACATATCTGAACCAGTCATTCAAATATTTCAAACACAGGACCCCAAATACTGAATAAGTGCATCCTCTCACCTTTGGTCCATCTATGCCTCTTGTCCCTATTTCACCAGGTTCTCCCTGAAACGCAGTTTTCATATTTAGGCAATAGCATTACATTTTATTTCTATCACAAGATTTAACTACGGCACTGCATCTTGTACATAAACTTACCCTGGGTCCAGGTCTCCCATCTAGACCAGATTCTCCCTGCAACGCAACCCCAAACATCACACAATATAAATGTAGGAAACGCCAAGATAACAGAGTTACAAATATGTAGAGTTGTGCGTCTGCTAACCCGTGGTCCAGACGGTCCCTTCATGCCTTTTTCTCCTTTGTTGTCTGCCTACAACAAACCAGTTAGAGGAAAAGTTAGCAGAGGAAGTGACATCATCACATCTAGTCTCCGGTGTGAGGGCAACAAGATGATAGACTAGATAGACAGATAGATGGTAGAGATTAAAAAATATATATAGTACTGCTGAGGGCAAAAAATGATGCCACTTGATGACCTAGACGGTGGAAGAGTTTTTGGGTACACCAGTGTTGGAGTTTTTTTTCTTCTTTGGATAAACACAGTTGGGAGAGAGAGGATATTGGCAGGGGAGAGACATACAGACAGGTTCACTCTGGTTGGGAACCAAACCAGGAATCACTGAGGCTGAGAAACAAGCGTTTTTTTCTAAGCATCCTAAACTATTAAATTACAGAACTGATGTCCTAAACCTGCATTCTGAGTTAAGTCCACTGGATGGCAGCAAAAGACAGCCTGTCCGCCCCTAAAACCAGGGTCAGTAACCGCTACCATGAAAAGTGCCTTTTTATTAAGCAATTTTGTCACAAAAAATCTCCATGGAGTAACGAAACTTATTTGAACCTTAAACAAAAAGAGATAAAAGAGCCAAATAAAACAGCAACATTGTTTTCTCATAAACAGCATTTTCCATTTATTTTTCTGTAAATAAATTTTCACCCTTTTTATTAAATTAGAACTTTTTAAAGATAAAGCTGATATTTTTCACATAAATTTGCAACATTAGCTCATAAATTTGAGCCTTTTTTTCCTCTGAACTTCTGATTTTTTTTTCACTAAATTAAATAATTTTGCAACCAATTTTCTGAAAACTGACAATTTTTTGGGTGTAATTTGGAATGTTTTTCTTTTAAATATACAACCTTTTCTTCTAAATTTGTGCCTTTTTGTCCCTTGTAAATTTGCAACTGATTTCTTAAAAAATACAACTTATTTCACAAAAATTTGCAAAGTTTTTCTCATTATTTTAAAACAATTTTTTTTCTTGTAAATGTGCATAATGTTTCATTTGCAGCTTTCCCCCCCACATACATTTGTAACTTTTTCTTTTTATTTGCAAATTTATTCATAAATCTGGGACTTTTTTTCTTGGAAATGTGCAGCTTCTTTTCACTTTTTTTTTTAAAAAATTACAACTGTTCATGTAAATTTGAATTTTTTTTCTCTTTAATTTGTAAATTCACATTTTTTTCTTCGAAAAAGCAACATAGTCTCATAAATTTGGGCCAGTTTTCTCTTATATGTCAGAATTTTTCTTTTTGAATTTCTGTAAATTTGTGAGTTTTTCAAAACCACAGGGAGCGACTGAATATGGGCAAAAAAGCCACGTGTGGCTCCAGAGCCACAGGTTACAGACTGCTGCCTGAAGCCATAATGGTTTTTGAGGTCTTCCTCACCTAAATAGACATTCCCAAAACAAATCTATTATAATTCCAAATGTCTACAGTCTAGATGCATAATACTGGTCTCTGTGGATAGGCAAAACCTCACAGAATTTTCCACTAGCAAAATTAACAATTTATATTTTACTATGGCTGAGTAAACTGTGATAAACCAAAGCAGAAATTAGCACAAAAAAATTCTTTACCCTTGCCTATTTTTTTTTAAATTTTAATGTTTATACACCATTACAACAGTGACTCTATGTGCAGAGACACCATTGAATCAATTGGGCAACTTCTTGATTGCAACTGGACCAAATTATATTGTATTATCACTTACCACAAATATTGTACACAGTTTTTAGTGATAAAATGACCAGGTGGACTATATATTTTATAACTATGTAAAATAAATTTAAAGAATCAAATCTAAATATGAATAAAAATGTAAACAGGGTAAACTGTGCATGTCATACATCTTTGGAAAGCTCACAAGATGTAGAACTATGTCATCATGACAGTTTAATTTGCAGTACCACTGTTAGCCCACCAGATGGCAGCAAACGACAGTATGTGAATTTACACTCTTTTGGACCCGGTACAGGGTCCTTAAGACGAGGCAGGACCTAATTATGAGAGCTTTCAACAACTATCATAATTTTTAATGAGTTTATGATCTCAAATTGCAAGTTTTATATCATATTTAATTAATTTAAAAAAAATAGACAATAAACCAGAGTATTTATTATTGGCTTCTACCCTTTTAGCCAGTTAGCGTGCAGATTCTAACTTCCCTTACTGGTCACATTCATTTCCATAAGATGGCTACAATAGACGTGCACCGCTCAAGGCTTCATATCTAATTAAATGTAGTCTATGGGTAATACAGGGTAGAGCTGTATAATGTGTTGCCTGTGTTCTGCTATTCACGCCATCATCATCGACAGCCCATCAGTTTTGGAAGGTGACTGTGACCCAAGTGTAGATTTGTTCTACTTTAGCTACTTTCTGCCACAGATTCAATCCAGTGCTTGTTCCTGTACAAGTTGGTCATGCCACATATGCATGATCAGCAAAGATTGGCATTGTGTAACTGATATTATCAGAATAAAGCACTCAAAGTCGAAATTTTCCATTCTGAGTGTATGTTGTGTTTTTTTTTTCCTGTTACAACAGTGATTATGTGTAGATGTACATATACTTGTATTTAAAATGTCAATACTTACCAAATCTCCTTTTTCTCCTTTCTGACCCTTTTCTCCAACAGGTCCCTAAAAACAGTGAAAGTAAATTGTTTCTTATTTTCAAGTTTGTCTTGAATTTGCGCTTTGTAACCTGTGGTCAGTAAGTGAACTGCAGCCAAATATCTCACAGAGTTCTCACAGAGTTGCCAACTTCTCAGAAAAGCTTAGAGTGATCCCAGCCCCCGACCAACAGTGATCTGTGTGGAGTTTGCATGTTCTCCCCGTGTCTGCGTGGGTTTACTCCGGGATTTCTCCGGTTTCCTCCCACATGCCAAAAAACATGCATGTTAGGCTAATTGGCATCAAACTGGGGATTCTAAATTGTCCTTAGGTATGACTGTGAGAGTGAATGGTTGTCTATCTGTCTGTGTTGGCTCTGCGATGGACTGGCGATCTGTCCAGGGTGTACCCTGCCTCTCGCCCAAAGATGCTGGGATAGGCTCCAGCCCCCCCCCCCCCCCCCCCGCGACCTGAAAAGGATTAAGCGGAACAAAATGGATGGATGGATGGGCTTGGAGTGAGGTTTAGAAAGAATTGTGCATGAGGGAGACTGGGGGACAGGGATGGAGTGGGTGTGCAGGTGCACAATACACATAAACTGCTAATTTTTTTTTCAAGACATACACTTCTTTAGCTCAGAATAAGTTTTAGGACATGTTCAGTCTGCTTTATGCTGCCTTTAAAACCAACAGTTCTTTGGGGAAAATGGTGGAGTGAAAACTGCAGTTCATTTTTTGGCCACAGGTGTCACTAGAAGGGTTTTCCAGATATGGATTTGGATAAAAAATACTTACATTTAGTTCTGAAGGCTGAGTAAGTGGACGGGTGGCATTTCCTGGATCTCCCGGTGGTCCAATTTCCCCCTGTGGTCAAAGCAGAAAGTGTAAAAAAAAAAAAAAGATACCAAAAGGTTTTGGCAGGAAGACACAGATATACATGTTTTGGGGACCTAATCTTTGATCATCTAGCCGCTTTAAAAAGTTAAAAACACATATGGAACTTTTTTGGAAAATTACCTTTGAGTGAAACCTCTATAGAAATCAAAAGTTCCCTTACATACACCAACTCAGAAGTTTAGAAGATAAGATAAGATAAGATAAGCCTTTATTAGTCCCACAACGGGGAAATTCCAGGATTGCAACAGCACAGGGATAGCAACACTCAGAGCAACAATCAGAAGGCAAGAAAAAAAAACAAGCAAGCAAGAGCAGCTAATAAACATATGTACGTATTACTATAAAATATATATATATATACACACACACACAGACACACAGTGCAGAGCATTGTAGCTGGATGGAATAAATATATGAATATATGAACACACAGTGCAGAGCATTGTAGCTAGATGGAATAAATATGTAAATATATAAACACCCACAGTACGGAGCATTGCAGCTAGGTGGAATAAATATGCAAGTATATAAACACACACAGTGCGGAGCAATGTAGCTAGATGGAATAATATGTAGATATATAAATATATAAACACCCACAGTACGGAGCATTGTAGCTAGATGGAATAAATATGCAAATATATAAACACACACAGTGCAGAGCATTGTTGCTAGATGGAATGAAACAGCATAACCGTCTACTTAGTTATCCTACATGGTATGATTATGTGCCCATACATATTCTCACCCTCCATAGCGACCGGTATGTTCCTAGTTGTATGCCGGAGAGGACCATTGTGTAAGTCTATTGCATCTTTTGCATTCAAAAAACTATTAGTTTGTTACGTCTTTTTGCTATCTCTGCGAGCAGCCCTGCTTAGGTTGTACAGTCTGACAGCCGTTGGTAGGAAGGACCTACGAAACCTCTCGGTTGTGCACCTGGGATGATGTAGTCTGCTGCTAAATGAGCTCCTCAGTGCATTCAGTATGTCCTGCATAGGGTGGAACTCGGACTCCAGCAGAGATGACAGTTTAGCCACCGTCCTTCTCTCTCCTATCTCCTCCATCGGATCAAGGCGCTGCCCCAGGACAGAGCTAGCTTTCTTAATCAGTTTGTTCAGTCTCTTCCTATCGGCTGCAGTAATGCCACTGCCCCAGCAGACCACTCCAAAAGTGATGGCTGATGCCACCACCGTGTCATAGAATGACTTCAGCAGCGCCCCTTGTACACCAAAAGACCTGAGTCTCCTCAGCAGGAACAGCCTGCGCTGTCCCTTCTTGTAGAGTGCATCAGTATTGTGTGACCAGTCTAGTTTATTGTTCAGATGAATACCCAGGTACTTATAGGATGTCACCATCTCGATGTCTGTTCCCTGTATATTTACTGGTACTGTGAGGGGCTGCCCATGCCTGCGGCAGTCCACCACCAGCTCCTTAGTTTTCCTCGCGTTGATCTGGAGGCAGTTCCGATGGCACCAGTCCACGAAGTCCTGGATAAGCCCTCTGTACTCAGCTTCATCTCCATTGGAGATGAGGCCAACGATCGCAGAGTCATCAGAGAACTTCTGTAGATGGCAGTGTGTTGTGTTGTGTGAGAAGTCCGCAGTATAAAGAGTGAACAGGAAGGGAGCCAGCACCGTTCCCTGGGGGGCCCCCGTGCTACTGATGATCGTGTCGGACACACAGTCCCGGGTTCTCACAAACTGAGGCCGGTTCGTGAGGTAGTCCAGGATCCATGATGACAGGTGCTGGTCCACCCCTGCGCGCAGCAGCTTGTCCTTCAGGATCATCGGTTGGATGGTGTTGAAAGCACTGGAGAAGTCAAAGAACATGATCCTCACCATATTCCCGGGCTTCTCCAGGTGGGACAGAGAACGGTGAAGGAGGAAGATCACCGCATCCTCCACCCCAATGCCATGCTGGTAGGCGAACTGGAGTGGATCCATCGCTGGTTCCACCAGGGGGCGGAGGTGAGCAAGGAGCAGTCTCTCCAGGGTCTTCATCAAGTGGGACGTCAAGGCCACCGGTCTGTAGCTGTTCAGGTCTTTGGGGTGGGAAGTTTTTGGTACAGGTACCACACAAGATGTTTTCCACAGCTGTGGTACCCTCCCCAGTTTCAGGCTCATGTTGAAGATATACGTCACAATCCCACACAGCTGGTCTGCACAGGACTTGAGGAGCTTTGCGCTGATGCCGTCCGGTCCCGGCGCCTTCCTCGCCGGGACCGGCGAGGAAGGCGATGAACCGATGAAGGCGCCGGGACCGAGAAGAGTAATATTCATAAAATGTAAGTGTATGGCGCATATTTAGAGCGCATATATGGCATTCATATTCACCCACATATACCTAGTAGGCATGATGGTGCATATTCTGGAAGCTTCACGTCTCAATGGCCAAAGAAGACCTGACCCTGCAGAGACCTACAGGAGGTGTGAAGTTGGTTGCTTAGGAGACGAGAAGTGGGAGAGAATGTCCCAGCAGGAGCCCCGGAGGCTAGAAGGATGAGAGAGACAATGGAGACGCCAAGGAGCCTCGGGGGCTGTATGTTTGCTCAAGGACTGTGGGTTGGGGGTGTGTTATTTGATGTTGGGGGTTTTGTGCCTTTGGAGGGTATAAGAACTGTGAAGGATGATTGTTTCCCCTCTTTTGTTGAGATACTTGCTTGATAGAGGATGTAGACTCTCAATAAACCTTTCCTGAGAAATAAACTCAGTCTCGTTTGTGAAGGCATCCTCTACACTGGTGACCTACAACAAACCATGGCCGGTGACGGTGAGCTTTCCGCACCGGACTCTTCAGGAGCCAATCGGGTTAACGCAGCTACCGCACTACAGCTGCCCAATTTCTGGCAACATAACCCGCGCTCCTGGTTTACCACTGTGGAGGCGCAGTTCCATCTTTGGGGAATCTCAGCGGACGCAACGAGGTTCTACCATGTCGTCGCGAAGCTGGACAGCCTCACAGTGCAGCGGGTGGAGAGCCTGACCAACCACCCGCCCCAAGACGACAAGTATGGCACACTGAAAGCCGCCCTCGTTCGAGCCTTCACTCCCTCGCTGGGAGAGCGAGCAGAGAAGCTCCTGGCGCTGACAGAAGGGGAAGCAGACAGGCCGGCAGATCTGATGGCGATGATGATGAGCCTGAGAGGCGAGGATGACGACAGCTTTATCTTCGCCCACCTCTTTCTCAGAACGCTACCGCCAGCGGTGAGAGTCACCCTGGCCAGCTCACAGCCACTCAACAACCGTGACTACCACGAGCTGGACCAGGAGGCGCAGCGGCTCGTCGATGCCCATAGATGGCACGCAGCCACGACGGCAGCAGCAGAGCTGAATGCACCCCCGCGAGACAAGGGGAGACCAGAGGCTGCAGCACCGGACCCACTGACGTCAGCAGCGGCAGAGGCCAGGAGAAGCGGGGCTGACAACACCCTCTGTTTCTACCATCGACGCTTCGCCGAGAGAGCGCGCAGATGCACCCCACCGTGCCGGTACCAGCGCCAGGGAAAACGCCAGGACCGAGAGCCGGTAGCAGCTGCGACTCTCGGCATGACGAACAAGCTGCTTTTCGTGACAGACGCAAATTCGGGGAAAGAATTCCTGGTGGACACAGGCTCCCAGCTGAGTTTTGTCAAACCTGCCTACACGGACATGCTGACGCCTGCCAGCGGACCCCTGGTGTTAGTGGCGAACGGCTCCACGATCAAAACCTATGGTGAGAAGACGCTCCTCCTATCTCTCCACGGCCGCACCTTCAAGTGGACCTTCGTCGTGGCCGCAGTTAGCAACAACATGCTAGGTGCTGACTTTTTATGCTCAAACAGTTTATTGGTTGATCTTGCTAATAGACGTATTGTAAATGCACTGTCTTTTTACTCTATCTCCTGCACAGCTCGGGTGGCCCTGCCTTCTGCACATCCCAATGTCACAGCTGCGGGTAGTAAGTTTCATGCACTACTCAATCAGTTCCCAACACTCACGGTCCCAACATTTTCAGCGTCAGTTGCCAAACACGGGGTCGAGCATTTCATAACTACCTCTGGCCCCCCTGTTTTTGCAAAAGCTCGGCGCTTGGACCCAGCTAAACTGGCCATTGCGCGCGAGGAATTTGCCAACTTGGAAAAATTGGGCATTGTTAGACGCTCTAACAGCCCTTGGTCGTCACCCCTGCACATGGTGCCCAAGGCTGACGGCTCGTGGCGCCCTTGCGGTGATTTCCGCAGATTAAATAATGCTTCAGCACACGACCGCTACCCGATTCCGCACATCCAGGACTTTTCGGCACACTTGGCGGGGGCGCGCATCTTTTCCAAAATAGATTTGGTGCGCGGTTATCACCAAGTCCTAGTCCGTGCGCAAGACATACCCAAAACGGCAGTTATAACCCCTTTCGGGCTCTTCGAGTTTTTGCGCATGCCTTTCGGCCTCAAAGGCGCCGCACAGACGTTCCAACGCATGATGGATGCAGTGCTGCGCGGCCTCCCTTTCGTGTTCGCTTATTTGGATGATATTTTGGTAGCCAGTACATCTGAAGCCGAACACGAATGCCACCTCGCAGCCGTTTTTCAGAGGCTGACAGAACACGGGCTGATAATTAACCCAGCGAAATGCCAGTTCGGGGTAGCGCAAATCGATTTTTTGGGGCACCGCGTGTCTCCAGAGGGCGCGGTCCCGCTGCCTGATAAAGTGCGCGCAATAACGGATTTCCCACAACCGCAGACAGTTAAGGCACTGCAAGAATTTTTGGGGATGGTCAATTTTTATAACCGCTTCCTCCCCAATGCAGCACGGCTCATGCACCCATTGTACGCGGCACTAAAGAAGCAAAAACCTGCATCTAGGATCGAGTGGTACCCGGACCGGGAGCACGCTTTCTCACAAGTCAAATCGGCCCTCGCGAACGCTGCATTATTGGCACACCCGGTGCCAGCAGCTCGCATGGCGCTAACCACGGACGCTTCCGACGTGGCAGTGGGGGCGGTTGTCGAGCAACTGGTAGCAGGGAGCTGGCAACCACTTGCGTTTTTCAGCAAAACATTGCGCGATAACGAGCGTAAATACAGCGCGTTTGATAGGGAGCTTTTAGCCCTGCATTTGGCCATCCGCCACTTCCAGTTCTGGTTGGAGGGGCGCCGTTTCACCGCCTTTGTAGACCACAAACCTTTAACATTTGCAATGGCCAAAATTTCAGAGCCTTGGTCGGGCCGACAACAGAGGCAGCTGGCTGCGATTTCGGAGTTTACCACCGACATTCAACACGTGGCGGGCAAACACAATGTCGTGGCAGATTGCCTCTCGCGCGCAGTTCCACTGCCAGGCCCCCAGGGGGCAGACTCGGCGGCTGTAGACTTGGGCCAGGCTTGCGGCGCGGTAGCGCTCACAGCCCCGGTCTGCGTTGGGTTAGATTATGCAGCCATGGCCGCCGAACAGGTTAACGATGCGGATGTGCGCGCGCTCCAGTCTGGGCCAACAGGTCTAAGGCTGGAGCACAGGGTGCATCAGACAGGTATGCCTCCTCTAATCTGCGATATCTCCACGGGGCGCCCCCGCCCCGTGGTCCCAGCTGCATGGCACCACCGCGTTTTTGATTTAATCCATTCGCTGGCACATCCAGGAGTTCGCGCATCGATCAAAATGGTGGGAGAAAAATTTGTTTGGCCGGGGCTGCGTAAACAGGTCAAAGGGTGGGCCGCAGCCTGCGCAGCGTGTCAAAGAGCAAAGATACACAAGCACACGCGGGCCCCCTTAGAACCTTTTCACATCCCGGCCAAACGCTTCGACCACGTGCATATCGACTTGGTGGGACCCCTCCCGCTGTCGCAGGGTTTCACACACCTTCTAACCATGGTGGACCGCACAACGAGCTGGCCAGAAGCGGTCCCCCTGGCGTCAACTACAGCAGCAGATGTGGCGCGCGCGTTTTTAACGGCTTGGGTTGCGCGTTTTGGAGTCCCGTCAGACATAATGTCTGACAGGGGTCCCCAATTCGTTTCCGAGCTCTGGTCATCCATGGCCCTCAGTCTGGGGGCCATGGATGACCAAAGCTCGGAAACGAATTGAGGGGTCTGGGGGTGAAAATTCACCGCACTACAGCTTATAACCCTCAGGCCAACGGTTTATGCGAACGCTTTCACCGGTCATTGAAAGCAGCCCTCAGAGCGGCTCTCACGGACACAAATTGGGTTGATAAACTTCCATGGGTTTTATTAGGGTTGCGTTCAGCACCTAAGGAAGATTTACAAGCCTCTCCGGCTGAGCTAGTTTTTGCCCAACCCCTCCGGTTACCGGGCGAATTCCTTCCAGAGAACCCCGCACCAAATCGCCCACCCGCTCAGCTGCTGCAGAGCGACACAGGATCAAACACCCTCCCCGGCCCAGTTCATCACAGTTTCCCACGCGTTTTTGTGCCTAAAGCCTTAAAGAACGCAGAATTTGTCTTTGTCAGACATGACGCTCAGAGGCCAGGTTTAAGACTGCCTTATGATGGACCGTTCAGAGTGTTAGAAACTGGGGAAAAACATTTTTTGCTCGATTTGGGTGACAGGAGAGAATTAGTCTGCATTAACAGACTCAAACCCGCTTTTGTGTTGGCTGATGAACAAGTGCAATTAGCCAGGGCCCCCTGCCGCGGCAGGCCACCGGGGAGACACTCTTCTAAGCTTTCACAAGAATGTGCTAATGACTCTGATCCACAGATGCAAGAAACAGCTACAGGCAGATCGATGCCTGCTTACAGCAGTTATGGCAGGAGGTTGAAGCCCAAGCAGTTGGAAGTGTGATATGTTGTGCCATTTTGCTGTTCTGTGTGATATGATATGTTTCTATGCATTTTGGGGTGTACTTTGTCCTTATTTAGACGTTTGGGGGGGTTATATGGCGCATATTTAGAGCGCATATATGGCATTCATATTCACCCACATATACCTAGTAGGCATGATGGTGCATATTCTGGAAGCTTCACGTCTCAATGGCCAAAGAAGACCTGACCCTGCAGAGACCTACAGGAGGTGTGAAGTTGGTTGCTTAGGAGACGAGAAGTGGGAGAGAATGTCCCAGCAGGAGCCCCGGAGGCTAGAAGGATGAGAGAGACAATGGAGACGCCAAGGAGCCTCGGGGGCTGTATGTTTGCTTAAGGACTGTGGGTTGGGGGTGTGTTATTTGATGTTGGGGGTTTTGTGCCTTTGGAGGGTATAAGAACTGTGAAGGATGATTGTTCCCCCTCTTTTGTTGAGATACTTGCTTGATAGAGGATGTAGACTCTCAATAAACCTTTCCTGAGAAATAAACTCAGTCTCGTTTGTGAAGGCATCCTCTACAAGTGTAGATTAGACCTCAAGCAATATGATTATGATGGGAACTTCCACTTAACAACAGTGCCAATTTTGTTTTCACACGTTTGCACAACTTTTAGCATCTCAATAATGAACTGGACTAATATGGTCACTCACTTGATCTCCTCTGACTCCCTTGAGCACTTTGGTCATGGTGCCCTGCAGCGACATAAACATTTTAAACTACATTCATTGTTTCATGTTTACATTTGTGGTTGATCACATGCTTGACAAAAAGTAAGGAATGATTGAAGGTTTACTCAGGAACATAAAATGTTTCTGATTAAATTGCTTATCTGCTGGTATTACCTTTGATCCAGGGGGACCAGGTGGCCCTGGGGGACCCTGGCAAAGCAAACAAAAAAGCTTTTAAGCACTTTTGTATATTGCAAGATTACGCCTGAAAAACTCATAAAGTCAAATAAAGGCGCTCACCTTTGGTCCAATGGGGCCTCTGTTCCCTGGCCATCCTGGGTTTCCTGGAGGCCCCTAAAAAGGAATCAGTTGACAAACACTGGAAAATACTGCATAAGAGTGATTTGCAGATAAATAACTGGACTGGTTAACATGTCTTACAAATGGTCCGTCAAGTCCCGGACTGCCTGGATCACCCTGAGGATACATGATTCATGAAGTTACTAAGACCGACACTACAAAATGTGTCTTTAAATAACTTAAAGTCATGAATATACAGACGTGGACAAAACTGTTGGTACCCCTCTGTTAATGAAAGAAAAACCCACAATGGTCACAGAAATAACTTGAATCTGACAAAAGTGGTAATAAATAAAAATTCTATGAAAATTAACCAATGAAAATCAGACGATGCTTTTGAATTGTGGTTCAACAGAATTATTTTAAAAAACAAACTCATGAAACAGGCCTGGACAAAAATGATGGCACCCTTAACTTAATATTTTGTTGCACAACCTTTTGAGGCAATCACTGCAATCAAACAATTTCTGTAACTGTCAATGAGACTTCTGCACCTCTCAGCAGGTACAGTGGGGCAAAAAAGTATTTAGTCAGCCACCACTTGTGCAGGTTCTCCCACTTAAAAGATGAGAGAGGTCTCCAATTTTCATCATAGGTATACCTCAACTATGAGAGACAAAATGAGAAAAAAAAATCCAGAAAATCACATTGTCTGATTTTTAAAGAATTTATTTTCAAATTATGGGGGAAAATAAGTATTTGGTCACCAACAAACAAACAAGATTTCTGGCTCTCACAGACCTGTAACTTCTTCTTTAAGAGGCTCCTCTGTCCTCCACTCGTTACCTGTATTAATGGCACCTGTTTGAACTCGTTATCAGTATAAAAGACACCTGTCCACAACCTCAAACAGTCAGACTCCAAACTCCACTATGGCCAAGACCAAAGAGCTGTCAAAGGACACCAGAAACAAAATTGTAGACCTGCACCAGGCTGGGAAGACTGAATCTGCAATAGGTAAGCAGCTTGGTGTGAAGAAATCAACTGTGGGAGCAATTATTAGAAAATGGAAGACATACAAGACCACTGATAATCTCCCTCAATCTGGGGCTCCACGTAAGATCTCACCCCGTGGGGTCAAAATGATCACGAGAACGGTGAGCAAAAATCCCAGAACCACACGGGGGGACCTAGTGAATGACCTGCAGAGAGCTGGGACCAAAGTAACAAAGGCTACCATCAGTAACACACTACGCCACCAGGGACTCAAATCCTGCAGTGCCAGACGTGTCCCCCTGCTTAAGCCAGTACATGTCCAGGCCCGTCTGAAGTTTGCTAGAGAGCATTTGGATGATCCAGAAGAGGACTGGGAGAATGTCATATGGTCAGATGAAACCAAAATAGAACTTTTTGGTAAAAACTCAACTTGTCGTGTTTGGAGGAGAGAGAATGCTGAGTTGCATCCAAAGAACACCATACCTACTGTGAAGCATGGGGGTGGAAACATCATGCTTTGGGGCTGTTTTTCTGCAAAGGGACCAGGACGACTGATCCGTGTAAAGGAAAGAATGAATGGGGCCATGTATCGTGAGATTTTGAGTGAAAACCTCCTTCCATCAGCAAGGGCATTGAAGATGAAACGTGGATGGATCTTTCAGCATGACAATGATGCCAAACACACCGCCCGGGCAACAAAGGAGTGGCTTCGTAAGAAGCATTTCAAGGTCCTGGAGTGGCCTAGCCTGTCTCCAGATCTCAACCCCATAGAAAATCTTTGGAGGGAGTTGAAAGTACGTGTTGCCCAGCGACAGCCCCAAAACATCACTGCTCTAGAGGAGATCTGGATGGAGGAATGGGCCAAAATACCAGCAACAGTGTGTGAAAACCTTGTGAAGACTTACAGAAAACGTTTGACCTCTGTCATTGCCAACAAAGGGTATATAACAAAGTATTGAGATGAACTTTTGTTATTGACCAAATACTTATTTTCCACCACAATTTGCAAATAAATTCTTTAAAAATCAGACAATGTGATTTTCTGGATTTTTTTTTCTCATTTTGTCTCTCATAGTTGAGGTATACCTATGATGAAAATTGGAGACCTCTCTCATCTTTTAAGTGGGAGAACTTGCACAATTGGTGGCTGACTAAATACTTTTTTGCCCCACTGTATTTTGGCCCACTCCTTATGAGCAAACTGCTCCAGTTGTCTCAGGTTTGAAGGGTGCCTTCTCCAGATGGCATGTTTCAGCTCCTTCCACAGATGTTCAATAGGATTTAGATCAGGGCTCATAGACGGTCACTTTAGAATAGTCCAATGTTTCGCTCTTAGCCATTCTTGGGTGTTTTTAGCTGTGTGTTTTGGGTCATTAGCCTGTTGCAAGACCCATGAACTGTGACTGAGATCAAGCTGTCTGACACTGGGCAGCACATTTCTCTCTGGAATACCTTGATAGTCTTGAGATTTCATTGTACCCTGCACAGATTCAAGACACTCTGTGCCAGATGCAGCAAAGCAGCCTCAGAACATAACAGAACCTCCTCCATGTTTCACAGTAGGGACAGTGTTCTTTTCTTGGTATGCTTCATTTTTGCGTCTGTGAACATGGAGCTGATGTGCCTTGCCAGAAAGTTCCAGTTTTGTCTCACCTGTCCATAGGACATTCTCCCAGAAGCTTTGTGGCTTGTCAACATGCAGTTTGGCAAATTCCAGTCTGGCTTTTTTATGATTTGTTTTCAACAGTGGTGTCCTCCTTGGTCGTCTCCCATGAAGTCCACTTTGGCTCAAACAATGATGGATGGTGTGATCTGACACTGATGTACCTTGACAGTTTATTAAATGCCCCACCAGAGGATTAAACACACTGGATCACTGTTACACCACAGTGAAAGACGCATATCGCGCTGTCCCTCGAGCTGCGCTGGGATTATCTGATCACGTGATGGTTCACCTCATTCCCACATACAGACAGAGATTGAAGCTCACTAAACCTGTTGTGAGCACTACGAAGATACGGACCAGTGATGCTGAGGAGAAGCTGGAAACGTGCATGGAAATATCTGACTGGGGCATGCTTAAAGGAGCCACGCATGATCTGGATGAGTACACGGACACTGTGAACTCATATATCCACTTTTGTGAAGAGAACATTCTTCCATCACGCACCAGGGTGAGTTACTCTAATGACAAACCCTGGTTCACAGCTAAGCTCAGACAGATCAGGAAGGAGAAGGAAGCAGCGCTGAAAAGTGGAGACAGGGACTGCTACAGGGAGGTTAAATACCGGTTTAACAGAGAGCTGAAGAGGGCTAAATCTCTATACTCAGAGAGACTCCAGCAGCAGTTCACTGCTAATGATTCGGCTTCCGTGTGGAGAGGACTGAGGCAAATCACCAACTATCGACCAAAGGCTCCTAAAGGTCAGGATGACAAAGCCCTTTGTCAGAGACTGTCCCAACACTATGCCCGTTTTGACACCTCGTCATCTGTGTCCAACTCCCCCCCTCCCTCCAGCTCCACAGCCTCCACATTCCCTACTTCATTTAAGGCACCACCCCCCCTCCTCCCCCCCTCCCCTTATCATCAGTGAGCAGGATGTGCTCAAACAGTTCTCCAGACTGAACCCACGCAAGGCCCCCGGCCCAGACGGCGTGTCTCCCTCCACCCTGAGACTCTGTGCGAAACAGCTGGCTCCTGTTTTCACAGACATTTTTAACACCTCCCTTAAGTTATGCCACGTGCCGTCCTGCCTCAAATCCTCCACCATCATCCCTGTCCCCAAGAAGCCACGGATCACTGGACTTAATGACTACAGACCTGTAGCGCTCACCTCTGTAGTCATGAAGTCCTTTGAGCGCCTGGTCCTGTCCCACCTCAAGTCCATCACCACCCCTCTCCTGGACCCGCTGCAGTTTGCCTACCGAGCCAACAGGTCTGTAGACGATGCAGTCAACCTGGCCCTCCACTCCATCCTGCAGCACCTGGACTCCCCGGGAACCTACGCCAGGATCCTGTTTGTGGACTTCAGCTCCGCATTCAACACCATCCGCCCCGCTCTGCTCCGGGACAAGCTGTCCCTGCTCAACGTGCCTGACTCCCTCTGCAGGTGGATCATCGACTTCCTGATGGACCGGAGGCAGCATGTGCGGCTGGGAAAGACTGTCTCAGACTATACTAGCATCAGCACCGGATCACCCCAGGGCTGTGTACTTTCCCCCCTACTCTTCTCCCTTTACACCAACTCCTGCACCTCCAGCCACCAGTCTGTCAAGTTGATCAAGTTTGCGGACGACACCACCCTCATCGGGCTCATCTCCAACGGCGACGAGTCCGCCTACAGGAGAGAGGTGGCCCAGCTGGCGTCCTGGTGCAGCAATAACAACCTGCAGCTGAACGCTCTGAAGACAGTGGAGATGATTGTAGACTTCAGGAAAGTCACTACTCCTCTGCCCCCCCTCACCCTCTCAGGCTCTCCCATCACCACTGCTGATTCCTTCCGCTTCCTAGGCACTACCATCACCAGGGACCTCAAATGGGAGCTGACCATCAGCTCACTCATCAAAAAAGCCCAGCAGAGGATGTTCTTCCTGCGGCAGCTGAGGAAGCTCAAGCTACCCACCAAGATGTTAGTGCAGTTCTACACAGCCATCATCGAGTCCATCCTCACCACCTCCATAACCGTGTGGTACGCAGGAGCCACTGCCAGGGACAGACTAAGGCTGCAGCGCATCGTGTGCACTGCTGAGAAGGTGATCGGCTGCAAGCTCCCATCTCTCCAGGATCTGTACATCTCCAGGACCCGGAGGCATGCTGGCCGGATCATAGCCGATCCCTCACACCCTGGTCACGTACTGTTTGCCCCCCTCCCCTCTGGTAGAAGACTTTGGTCCATCCAGACTAAAACCTCCCGTCACATGAACAGCTTCTTCCCCTCTGCCATTAGACTGCTGAACACTAAGTGACTTATTGACTCTCGTGCACCATGTACAGCAGCTCAACCAGACTCATGTCAATCATCACTGTTTTCTTCCTGCATTACCGACTGCACTATATAGTTTTCCACAGTATCTGCTGCTGGCTAATATATATTTTAACTGTTGACCAGTATCACTTAATCTTATCCTACACTTTATTACATGTATAGTTTATTTCTCTTATCTTATCATGTTTAATGTTGCAGCATTGTACCGAGACAAATTCCTAGTTTGTGTACTACATGAACAATGGCAATAAACCTGATTCTGATTCTGATTCTGATTCTGACCTTGGAGTTCACCATGAATGTGTTTAGAGGTTGTTCTGGGCTCTTTTGTTACCATTCATATTATCCGTCTCTTCCATTTTTCATCAAGTTTCCTCCTGTGGCCACATCCAGGGAGGTTGGCTACAGTCCCGTGGATCTTAAATTTCTGAATAATATGTGCAACTGTAGTCACAGGAACATCAAGCTGCTTGGAGATGGTCTTATAGCCTTTACCTTTAACATGCTTGTCTATAATTTTCTTTCTAATCTCCTGAGACAACTCTTTCCTTTGCTTCCTCTGGTCCATGTTCAGTGTGGTACACACCATGTCACCAAACAGCACAGTGACTACTTGTCATCCTTTAAATAGGCCGACTGACTGATTACAAGTTTGTAGACACCTGTGATGTTAATTAGAGGACACATCTTGGTTGAACATGTCCCTATGGTCACATTATTTTCAATCTTTTCTAGGGGTACCATCATTTTTGTCCAGGCCTGTTTCATGAGTTTGTTTTTTAAAATAATTCTGTTGAACTACAATTCAAAAGCATTGTCTGATTTTCATTGGTTAATTTTCATAGAATTTTTATTTACTACCACTTTTGTCAGATTCAAGTTATTTCTGTGACCACTGTGGGTTTTTCTTTCATTAACAGAGGGGTACCAACAATTTTGTCCACGTGTGTAATTATATGAAACCAGATGTTCTTTAAAACATATTCTGTGCTTAAAGGTGCGCTCCTCTTTCTCACCCTAAAGCGTCGCATGTACACGCTCATCTCCAGACTGTCTCCCTTCTCTCCCTTCCTGCCTGGTTGTCCCTGAGACAAAAACATAGACAGAACTGGTCACTAGAACCAATCAAAAATGTCAGTGATGTTTTTAAATCAGTTAATCTTAGGAGGTTTGGTTCTACACACAGGGAAACCTTGGGGGCCAATATATCCAGGAACCCCAGATGATCCTGGATCGCCATGAGTCCCATTGCACCCATCTGCACCCGGCTTCCCTCTGGACCCAGCTTGTCCCGGGTGACCCTACAAAGAAGAAGATACAGGCAGAATCAGCTCATTGACAGTATATAGTGACCTCTTACTGCAGTCATTGGGAGGATCGGATGGACTTACAGGAATGCCGTTGCTTCCAGTGAAACCAGGTACGCCAGTCATTCCCTGAAACAAGAATCTAACATCAAACAAAACAGATGCCACTGTGATACAGTTAAGAACTGTTTAAAATCAGAGAGGGGATGAGTAACCCTGCTTCCTTTGGGACCGATGATGCCACCGGGGCCTTGATCACCCTTCTGCCCCTTTGGCCCTTGGATGCCTGGATCACCCGGTCTACCTGTGGGTCCATCGTTGCCCTTCGGACCAAGAGGCCCGGGTTGACCCTGTGATTGGGAAATAATATATAGAGTTGATGTTATTCAGGTCACAGATGAAATACATTTTTAAAAAATGCATTTCTTAAGAGAATTTCATAAAATACAATTACTGACTAATTTTGGTTGTTGGGTTTGATGATATCTGGAAAAACTTAATGTGTTACACTGGAGAAAATGTTTACCTTTAGCAACTTTTATCAATACAGGCATTAGAAAGGAATAATTAAGATGGAGAGTTTTAATTTTACTGATTTCAAAACTGCTTAGAAAATGTGTTTGTTTATACTGTAATAACTTGTGTTTAGGACTGCATCTTTAGTCATTATGGTAAATAAATGTATATTTTCCATTAAAATCAGAGTACAAATCATTACTCTTCTGGCTCAAGAATTATTCAATTTATTACAGTTTACAAATAAATAGTTTACATTTTATTCCTTCAGATTAAATACATTTAAAAATAAAAAAGCTGAAAATTTACAAGAAAAAAGCTGCCAATATGTGATTAAAAAGTTGCAAATAAATGTGAAAAAGTAACAAAAGTCCCAAATTAATTAGTGATACAGTTACAAGAAAACTAACTCAAATTTCTGACAATATGAAAACTGCAAGAAAAAAATCCCCTCAAAATTATGATTAAAAAATGCAACTATACCTGAAGAAAGTTGAACTTTTATGTAAATAAGTTTCAAATTTACAAAATAGGTCATAAATTTGAGAGAAAAGCTTCAGAAATTGGTTGGAGTACTCTCTTACTCAAATAACATTTTTGGAAAGTACTCCTGCTTATACTTGAGTAATTCATATCATAAGGTAAAGTTACTTTTAATTGAGTACTACTCTAACCACCTCTGAATCTAAAAAAAAAAAAAAAATCCTCTTTCTTTCTTAAATTTTGATCATTTTCATTTTTTTCAACCACTAGGGGGAGACAAACACTTTCCTTTCCCCCTCGTTTTGCGCCTTACTCTTTCTCCCCCCACCCTGTGGCTAAAATCTGACACTACAAACGTCTGTTGCCAGTGCCTCTAATCTCCTTTTAATGAACAAATTAAGAGACATAAAGATAAGCATCTGTCTGGAAAAACTTAAAAGCCTGCTTATCTGCTCTCTTCTGTAACAAAACCTTTTATATACAGCACATTAAGACCCCAAAAGCATCTGACTCCACCTTCACATACACATACTGTCATTCTAATAATAAGCATAAGTACTATTAGATTTAATAATTAATTTAATAAAGCCAGAGTCTGCTGTCAAATGGTTCCCTTATGAAAAGCAAAAGGGAAGTTCAAATGTCTGTTCAACCCCATGAGAGACCACAGGCAGCTTCCTAATCTGGAAGGTAAATATCCCAATTTGATTGTAATACTCAAGGTGGTGAAAGAAAGAAAGCAAATGCGTAGATAGCAAGAAGGAAAGAAAGGTAAAAGTGACTGTTCCTGCAAGACTGACGCGTCATAAAGAATATAGTATGTATAACATTGGAGGAAAGAAAAAACATGCACTGCATAATGAAGTGTGAGAGGAAAATCAACAGCTCATGTGTAAAAACAGTTTTACTGTGTAAATGACCAGGGGACAGGCCAGATAAGAAAACTGTAAAAAGGACAATTAATGCACGTGAGAGTGGAGATAACATGGGAATCTGGCATTTTTCAGTGGTCTGGGAGCAGGTTAGTAGAGTAAATAAGAGGTTGAACTGTATCCCTGTGAGACAGCCAACAAACACAGTAAGACTGTCCTCGACAGACAGACGGAAAAACTCTGAGCAGTGTTATATGAAGCCAAATCCAATGGCCTTAAAGGATCTAATAAAACAACAGGGAGCCTAAACAATGTCAAACAGGCTCAATGATTAATCAGATGGAGATGGAAGTGAAAGATAAACCTCCAGCTGAACTCAGGAATAAGATTTGCATACTTGTACATAAAGAGCCGTGTTTTGCCTATGTTCGCTGTGGAGAGGTTATTGTCTCCACAGAGCATTCAACCAGCAACAGCACTGCCAAAACAGCTCAAACTCCACTGGAATAAATGCTGAAGCATAAAACAGCCTGTGGTGCATCAGCCTGTTTAAACTGCAGGGCAAAAATATAAAAGACACAACTTTCTACTTTAAAAGCATTTTCTCTCAAGAAGTTCCAGATTGCAGCTTGATAAAAAGATTCACAACAGTGATTTTGGAGCCCCTTGCAACAACAAGCAATTCACTTATTTTTGATTTAAAAAAAAAAGTCAAACTAATTCTCTTGTCAGATGAAAGACATTTAAATTTCTTGTCATGATACAGTGATATACTGGTAGAGAAGTATGTGAGGGTGGTGCAGAGCATGTATGAGGACAGAGACAGTGGTGAGGTGTGCTGTAGGAGAGACAGATGGATTCAAAGTGGGGGTGGGGCTACATCAGGGTTCGGCTTTGAGCCCCGATTTGTTTGCTATGGTTATGGACGGATTGACAGTTGAGGTCAGGCAAGAGTCTCTGTGGACCATGATGTTTGCGGACAACATTGCGATCTGTAGTGAGAGCAGTGAGCAGGTGGAAGGTATCTGGAGAGGGGGAGGTATGCACTGGAGAGAATTTTTTTTTTTTTTTTTTTTTTTTTACCCTTATTGTCATTCAAATGGAATGAAAGTCAGTAGAAGCAAGACAGAACGTGTGGAAATGAGAGGGAGGCAGGTGTAACGGTGAAGATGCAAAGAGTAGAGGTAGTGAAGGTGGATGAATTTAAATACTTGAGGTCAACCATCCAATGCAATGGAAAATGGACAAGAGAGGTGAAGAAGAGAGTGCAGGCAGGTTGGAGTGGGTGGAGACGAGTTTCGGGGTAATTTGTGATGAAGGATAGCAGCTAGTGAAAGGGAAGATTTACAAGACAGTAACAAGACCTGCAATGATGTAGAGTATGGTAAATTGCCCTTAGGTATGACTGTGAGAGTGAATGGTTGTCTGTGTGGCATAACCCGCACAACAGACTGGGACAGTCACAGCGCTCGGCTAGAGCAAATAACAGAACAGTGAAATGTGTGTATTAATGTCTACAGGCAGCCCTGCTTCTTCTGGCTCACTACTCTGATGTTAATGTGCCATTCATGCATTGTGTTCATGCGTCCTGTCCTTACTGTGACCTAGGGACTGATATCAATATGTAGATGTGCCTTGTAACCTCTTTGTCCTGCAGCTGGAGCAGAGGCCAGCAATCTCCTTATTGTTATGTATGTCTCTCATATGCAAATGCCCATACCAACTGCTGTGAATGCTCTTTCATGTATTGTTAGTAACTGGGTATATAAGCTGACTGAAATCCATGCTCATCCTCTCATTCCTTCAACTGCTGCTGACACACACATCTTGTGTCTCTTTGCTGGAGAGCCTCTCCGGGCTCGCTCATGGAGCGAGCCCCGTGAAGGCGGTATGATAATAAACCTATTTAAAACCTCTCATCGCTGCCTTTATTTTATCTGCCGCCTCACTGGTGACCCCGAAGACACACACGCTTTGTGCGACGCAACCTTCTGGCTTGGACAGCCACGCTGCCGGCGAACGCAGCACCCGGCGGTGATGCTCCGACGACAAGTGAACGCAGCAGCTCCCTTCTGCTTCAGGGAACTCTCCGGACATCACCCACGACCGGGAAAGCCGCAGCAAACTTCATGGTGAGATCTGCACGCCTGAGATCTGCACATCCACGCTGGACCGGCCGCGCTCACAGCTCCTCCACACGAGAGCGCATGCACCTCGTCCCCTCTCCACGACGGCGACCTCCATGGCCGACGGAGAATGCAGCGCGTGGACCTGAACGCACCATGGCCGAGCGAGTGACAAAGATCGTCTCCTCCCTCTCACCACTCCAACGCATCTGCACGAGCCCGAGGGACAAAGATCGTCTATTTCCTTTCACCGCTCCAACACATTGAACAGGGATGATTAAGCTCCTTGACCCTGTCTCCTCTCCAGCTGGCCCACCCACGCTGCCCAGGGACAGCCCCTCGACATCGCGGACCCACAAGCAATTTTTGCGTGGCTCAGATGATTTCACCGTCTCCTGCCGGCATTTACTTGGTGGTACCATCTATGTATCCCCTGGGGGATCGCTACCTTATTGTGGTCCGGGGGTTTGTGCGTCTCAGTGACCCTTAGAGCTATGCTGGCAGGAACAAAAGTTCCTGGCAGGGTCACCCAAACCAGACAGGTCAAAGGGTAGAGGCCAGACGAAATGCGATCAACTGGTCCTCCAGGTTGGGGGTTGAGCACAGGGCTAACAACCCTGTCTTGTAAAAAAGTGTTTGTTACGGAAACGGCAATGAAAGAAATCTACACAACTGGGCACGATGGGCTTCCTGAGTCATCGGAAGGTGCTCGTATGAATGGCAGTGATGAAAACCGAAAGGAAGCTACTGATAGGAAGATGGAAGTTCTGAACGTCAAAAATAAGACCATAATAGGATTCTGGAACGTGCGTACAGTGTATGAGACAGGAAAGCTCACACAAATGACAGAAGAGATGAGGCATTGTAACCTGCATACCCTGGGAGTCAGTGAGAGTAGGTGGATAGGATCGGGCAGGTACAAGACCAGCACTGGAGAAACTGTTCTCTACTCAGGCAGAGAAGATGATCAGCATCATGAGGGAGTAGCCATTATTCTGAAAAAGGGTGTCAAGAAGTGTCTGATGGAGTGGAAGCCGATCAACAGCAGGCTCATGAAGATCAGAATCAGAATCAGAATCAGAATCAGAATCAGGTTTATTGCCATTGTTCATGTAGTACACAAACTAGGAATTTGTCTCGGTACAATGCTGCAACATTAAACATGATAAGATAAGAGAAATAAACTATACATGTAATAAAGTGTAGGATAAGATTAAGTGATACTGGTCAACAGTTAAAATATATATTAGCCAGCAGCAGATACTGTGGAGAACTACTGTATATAGTGCAGTCGGTAATGCAGGAAGAAAACAGTGATGATTGACATGAGTCTGGTTGAGCTGCTGTACATGGTGCACGAGAGTCACTTAGTGTTCAGCAGTCTAATGGCAGAGGGGAAGAAGCTGTTCATGTGACGGGAGGTTTTAGTCTGGATGGACCGAAGTCTTCTACCAGAGGGGAGGGGGGCAAACAGTACGTGACCAGGGTGTGAGGGATCGGCTATGATCCGGCCAGCACGCCTCCGGGTCCTGGAGATGTACAGATCCTGGAGAGATGGGAGCTTGCAGCCGATCACCTTCTCAGCAGTGCGCACGACGCGCTGCAGCCTTAGTCTGTCCCTGGCAGTGGCTCCTGCGTACCACACGGTTATGGAGGTGGTGAGGATGGACTCGATGATGGCTGTGTAGAACTGCACTAACATCTTGGTGGGTAGCTTGAGCTTCCTCAGCTGCCGCAGGAAGAACATCCTCTGCTGGGCTTTTTTGATGAGTGAGCTGATGGTCAGCTCCCATTTGAGGTCCCTGGTGATGGTAGTGCCTAGGAAGCGGAAGGAATCAGCAGTGGTGATGGGAGAGCCTGAGAGGGTGAGGGGGGGCAGAGGAGTAGTGACTTTCCTGAAGTCTACAATCATCTCCACTGTCTTCAGAGCGTTCAGCTGCAGGTTGTTATTGCTGCACCAGGACGCCAGCTGGGCCACCTCTCTCCTGTAGGCGGACTCGTCGCCGTTGGAGATGAGCCCGATGAGGGTGGTGTCGTCCGCAAACTTGATCAACTTGACAGACTGGTGGCTGGAGGTGCAGGAGTTGGTGTAAAGGGAGAAGAGTAGGGGGGAAAGTACACAGCCCTGGGGTGATCCGGTGCTGATGCTAGTATAGTCTGAGACAGTCTTTCCCAGCCGCACATGCTGCCTCCGGTCCGTCAGGAAGTCGATGATCCACCTGCAGAGGGAGTCAGGCACGTTGAGCAGGGACAGCTTGTCCCGGAGCAGAGCGGGGCGGATGGTGTTGAATGCGGAGCTGAAGTCCACAAACAGGATCCTGGCGTAGGTTCCCGGGGAGTCCAGGTGCTGCAGGATGGAGTGGAGGGCCAGGTTGACTGCATCGTCTACAGACCTGTTGGCTCGGTAGGCAAACTGCAGCGGGTCCAGGAGAGGGGTGGTGATGGACTTGAGGTGGGACAGGACCAGGCGCTCAAAGGACTTCATGACTACAGAGGTGAGCGCTACAGGTCTGTAGTCATTAAGTCCAGTGATCCGTGGCTTCTTGGGGACAGGGATGATGGTGGAGGATTTGAGGCAGGATGGCACGTGGCATAACTTAAGGGAGGTGTTAAAAATGTCTGTGAATACAGGAGCCAGCTGTTTCGCACAGAGTCTCAGGGTGGAGGGAGACACGCCGTCTGGGCCGGGGGCCTTGCGCGGGTTCAGTCTGGAGAACTGTTTGAGCACATCCTGCTCACTGATGATAAGGGGAGGGGGGGAGGAGGGGGGGGTGCCTTAAATGAAGTAGGGAATGTGGAGGCTGTGGAGCTGGAGGGAGGGGGGGAGTTGGACACAGATGACGAGGTGTCAAAACGGGCATAGTGTTGGGACAGTCTCTGACAAAGGGCTTTGTCATCCTGACCTTTAGGAGCCTTAGGTCGATAGTTGGTGATTTGCCTCAGTCCTCTCCACACGGAAGCCGAATCATTAGCAGTGAACTGCTGCTGGAGTCTCTCTGAGTACACAGATTTAGCCCTCTTCAGCTCTCTGTTAAACCGGTATTTAACCTCCCTGTAGCAGTCCCTGTCTCCACTTTTCAGCGCTGCTTCCTTCTCCTTCCTGATCTGTCTGAGCTTAGCTGTGAACCAGGGTTTGTCATTAGAGTAACTCACCCTGGTGCGTGATGGAAGAATGTTCTCTTCACAAAAGTGGATATATGAGTTCACAGTGTCCGTGTACTCATCCAGATCATGCGTGGCTCCTTTAAGCATGCCCCAGTCAGATATTTCCATGCACATTTCCAGCTTCTCCTCAGCATCACTGGTCCGTATCTTCGTAGTGCTCACAACAGGTTTAGTGAGCTTCAATCTCTGTCTGTATGTGGGAATGAGGTGAACCATCACGTGATCAGATAATCCCAGCGCAGCTCGAGGGACAGCGCGATATGCGTCTTTCACTGTGGTGTAACAGTGATCCAGTGTGTTTAATCCTCTGGTGGGGCATTTAATAAACTGTTTGTAGCGGGGGAGATCGTGGCTCAGATTGCACTGATTAAAGTCGCCAGCCACAATAATCAGCGAGTCTGGAAAACTCCGCTCTGTGTGTTGAATGTGATCCGCGAGCACGCGCTGAGCTTCGCGCGTGTCTGCGTCGGGAGGGGCGTACACAGCGATCATTATGAAAGAAGCAAACTCCCGCGGGGAATAGAAGGGCTTGCAATTGATAACAAGAAATTCCAAGGCAGGAGAACAGTGTTTGGAAATTACCGTTACATCAGAGCACCAGATGCAGTTGATGTAGAAGCAGACTCCGCCTCCTGTGGTCTTGCCGGAAAGCTCTGTGTCACGATCAGCACGGAAGAGCTGGAAGCCGTCGAGGCGCAGCGCGCTGTCCGGTATATTTTCCCGGAGCCAGGTCTCAGTAAAGCAGAGGACAGCTGAGGAGGCGAGGTCCTTAAAACGCATCAGCAGTCTCAGTTCATCCACCTTGTTAGAGAGAGAGTTGGTATTGGACAGAAATATGCCAGGCAGCGCCGTTCGCGAGCCTCTCCTGCGAAGTCGTACGAGAGCGCCCGCTCGTCTTCCTCTCTTCCGCCGTCTCACTTTCCGAGCCAAACAATAAACCAGATCGGCGGCAGGGGCTAGAAAAACTGGGAGGAGGTCCGTGGGGGTGAAAGTCCTGATATTTAAAAGTTCTTCACGGGTATAAGTGCAAGCAGACACACAATTGACAAACAAAAACAAACAAAGAGCGCAGCGAAGCACCATGTCGACCGCTGTGGGCGCCATCTTGGATCGTGGATCGGACTGAAGGGGAGACACATCAACACCACTATCATCTAGTGCTACACCCCAACTAACGACAGTGATGAGGAAATCAAGGACACATTCTATGATCAACTTCAAACGGAACTAGAGAATACACCATGCCATAAGATGAAGATTGTGATGGGGGAGCTAAATGCCAAAGTTGGGAAAGACAATACAAACTTTGAACGAGCCATGGGAACAGAAGGTTGTGGCAACATGAATAATAACGGAAAGAGGCTACTAGAACTGTGCACCACCAATGACCTTGTTATCGGGGGGACCCTCTTCCCACATCGGGAGATTCACAAGCTGACCTGGTGTTTCCCCAATGGAAGAAACAAGAACCAGATTGACCATCTGATGATCAACAGGACCTGGAGAAGATCGCTGCTGGACGTCAGAGTGAAGAGAGGTGCCAATGTCGGCAGCGACCATCACCTGGTAACAGCAGCAATGAAACTGAAACTCAGAAGAGGAGTCAAGAAAACAACAGGAAGACTGCAACTTGATGTGGAAAAGCTTTGTGACTTCAGAACAAAGAGCACTTTCTCCCTTCAGCTAAAGAACCGATTTCAAGCACTACGGAACGCTGAAACCAACACACAGCCAGACAATGAAATCAACGCTATGTGGAAGCAAGTTTGAACTGCATATCTTAAGACCAGTGAAATATGCCTGGGAACCAAGCGGAAGAAGAAGAAGGATTGGATCAAAGATGAAACTTGGCAAGCAATTGAAAACAAATGAGTCATGAAGAAGAAAATTATGGAGACCAGGTCAGAAAGGTTGAAAGAGAGATTCAGAGAGCACTACAGAGAAACTAATAAGACAGTTAAGTGAATGACAAGAGCAGACAAGCGGGCCTTTTGGAAGACCTTGCCAGAGAGGCAGAAGAGGCAGCCAATAGAGGTGAGCAGGGAAAGGTGTATAAGATCACCAAGCTCATGGCTGGCAAGTACCGAGGAACATATGGGATTCCAATTATGGACAAACAAGGCCGACGACTCACATCAGAAGCAGAGCAAGAAGCACGATGGGCCGAGCACTTCAGTGAGGTCCTGAACAGACCAGAACCAGCATTAGAGGCAGATATTCAGGCAGCAGAGACTGACCTGGAAGTCAACACAGCACCACTGGAGAAGGAAGAAATCATAGCTGCTATCAGATCCTTGAAGAATGGAAAAACTGTACAGGACAATCTCAATGCAGAGCTGTTCAAAGCAGACCCAGCGCTTGCAACTGAGATACTTCAACCACTCTTGACTAAAATTTGGTAAGGAAAGAAACTGCCAGATGACTGGAAGGAAGGTAACATCCTCAAGATCCCCAAAAAAGGTGCCCTGAGTAACTGCAACAACTGGCGTGGCATCACCCTCCTGTCTATCCCTAGTAAGATCCTGTCCAAGATCGTCTTGCAGAGAATTTCTGAGGAAGTGGACAAACAACTCAGAAAAGAGCAGGCAGGCTTTAGGAAAGGAAGGGGATGCTTTGACCAGATCTTCACATTGCGGAACATCATTGAGCAGTGTACAGAATGGCAGAGACAACTTTACATCAACTTTGTGGACTTTGAGAAAGCCTTTGATAGCATCCACCATGACAGTCTTTGGCAAATACTACGCACTTATGGAATACCAGAACAGCTTGTTGGTGTCATCAGGAGCTTCTATGATAACTTCACCTACAGAGTGGGGCACAGTAGCACCAGCTTTGAAGTGAAGACCGGCGTGAGACAAGGATGTGTTATGTCGGCGCTACTCTTCAACATCACCATTGATTGGGTGTTGAGAAGAACAATGGAAGACCAGGCAAGGGGCATCAGATGGACACTCTTCTCAAACTTAGAAGATCTTGATTTTGCAGATGATCTAGCTTTGGTCTCACATACACATCATCATATGCAAGAGAAAACATCTCGACTGAGCAAGTTTGCACAGCAAGTGGGCTTGAAGATCAGCCAGAAGAAAACCAAAGTAATGACACTGACATGTCCAACCCTGAGCCAATCCAAGTCAATGGAGAGAACTTACCAACCACAGAAGAATTCACCTACCTTGGCAGCATTGTCAGACATGATGGAGGAGCAGGCAGTGATATCAAATCCCGTCTGGGAAAGGCTAGAAACACTTTCAGAATGCTGAACAGTGTGTGGAAGTCATCCCAGTACAGCACCAAGACCAAGCTAAGACTGTACCAGAGCTGTGTGTTGTCCACACTACTCTACAGCTCAGAATGCTGGAGGATGACAGAGTGTGATATCAACAAATTATCAACATTCCACACAAAGAACCTCAGACAAATTCTATACATTCAGTGGCCGAATACCATCTCCAACCAACATCTGCTTGAAAGGTGTAACCAGGAAAGCATGGACAACATCATAATGAGGAGGAGATGGAGATGGACTGGTCACGTCATGAGAAGAGAGCAGGAAAGCATTATCCGAATAGCCCTACACTGGACGCCTGAAGGGACACGCAAAAGGGGACAGCCCAAGAACACCTGGCGATGGACCGTGGAGAACGAGCTTATGACTCTGAACCTCACCTGGGGGACGGTGCAGTGGCTAGCCCAGAACAAGCAGGAGTGGAGATCTTTTGTTGCCGCCCTACATGCCAGGAGGCATAACAGGCATGAGTGAGTGAGTGATTGAGGTGGCGCCAGTGTTACTGAAACCTGCTTATCTGCTTTATACCTACGTGGGGCCAGGTGGGGTTAAATCGTGTAAACAGATTACCTGCTTAACTATGCCACAGGTAAAGTCCATTTGGCAACCATGGGTCCTTCTTCTTCTTTTAGATTTGATTGGCGGTTGGCAACCAGCTTACAGGTGCATTACTGCCACGTACTTCACTCTGTTATCATCACTGTATATCTTTGTATCAGGAGTTCTTATAAGGAGTTCTGAACAACTCCCTATGTGTGAAAAATTATCCATCCTTGGACTGTGTCCTCGGTGGCATCAACAGCCATGCCAGCCAGCCGGCCAGCTGGCTGTCCGACTTGTGTGTCAACCATGGGTCCTTCTTCTTCTTCTTTTAGATTTGATTGGCAGTTGGCAACCAGCTTACAGGTGCATAACTGCCACTGACTTGATTATCATGACTCTGTATCTTTGTATAAGTTCTTATAAGGAGTTCTGAACAACTCCTTATGTGTGAAAAAATTATCAGTCCTTGGACTGTGTCCGCGGCGGCGTCGCCCAGCTGTATTCCCTAACCATGGGTCCTTCTTCTTCTTCTTCTTCTCTCGGTTACTGGCGGATAGCAAACAACTGACAGGTGCATACCGCCACACACTTTATATATGTTTTCTTCTTCTTCTTTTAGATTTGATTGGTGGTTGGCAACCAGCTTACAGGTGCACCACCGCCACGCACCCCACTCCACATCATCACTCCATCTGGTCAGGAGCTGCAGTCCTTCCACCATCATTGCTGTATCCTTCTTCTTCTTTCAGATTTGATTGGTGGTTGGCAACCAGCTTACAGGTGCATTACCGCCACTGACTTGATTATCATCACTCTATATCTTTGTATAAGGAGTTCTTATAAGGAGTTCTGAACAACTCCTTCTTCTTCTTCTTTTAGATTTGATTGGCGGTTGGCAACCAGCTTACAGGTGCATTACCGCCACGTACTTCACTCTGTATCATCATTCGATTTGGTCAGGAGCTGTCTTCTTTTTCTTCTGTTAGATTGGATTCTTCTTCTTCTTCTTGTTTTAGATTTGATTGGCGGTTGGCAACCAACTTACAGGTGCATTACCGCCACTGACTTGATTATCATCACCCTATATCTTTGTATAAGGAGTTCTGAACAGCTCCTTATGTGTGAAAAAATTATCCATCCTTGGACTGTGTCCGAGGTGCGGGCTGTATTGGCGGTTGGTAACCAGCTAATGAACAACTCCATCTTCTTCTTCTTCTCTCGGTTACTGGTGGATAGCAAACAACTGAAAAGTGCATACCGCCACCTACTGTACAAGAGTGTGTAACATTATGTCATCTGAGCCCGACCCCTAAATTCTATGACTTAATCCTGTGTTATTTAAAAAAGAGAAAAGAGCCCTTCTCGTGATTCTTATTGCCTCTCCATCTCCATCTGCTCCCAGAATCCCAGTTAAATCCCATACCCTACCGGCTTCTCGAACTTCATTTTCCATTATCTGTCTTTCATTTCTGTGTTTGTGACAGTGTAATAAGATGTGCTTGTGGTGACCCAGCACAATGCAGACTGATACTATTCACGCTCAGCAGGGATTGCATACGGACAGAGAACCCCTGGGGAGACAACCAGAACAATGGACTATTGTTTATACATCCCCAGATTAAGGAGAGGACGGAGGACGTCCGGGCGCCAGTGGTCATGCTAATCATATGTATTGACTGATATGTATACCAATATGCTAATGTACCATGCATTCTCTCTGTCTGTATAAAAGAGCTTACAATATATGCCTCACAGCAGACACACATGGACCACTGTAGCGCACAGCGCTACAAGTGCGTCTCATGATGTTGGAGGAAAATAAAACTCGGCAAACTTCCAGCTCGTAGTACCTCGTCTGAATTTATTCCTCCACATGCTCAACATTTTCTTTTACTCCACATTCTCTACATTTGTCACTTTTGCTTTTCCCCATGGTAAATAATGTACCGTTTAAACGTGTGTGATCCAGTCTGGGTCTTGCCATAATCCCTTCCCTCCTATTGGTTGTTATGAAATTATTTACTGCAATAGATTTTTGTATTTTGTAATACGATCTACCTTTATGATCTTCATCCCATTTTTTTTGCCATAGTTCAGTTCCTTTTTTTTTGATTAATTCTTTCCCTTCACCTTTTCCAAGAGACAATGGTATAGTTATTTCTTTTCCAAGAGCACTTTTTGCTAATTTGTCTGCAGTCATTCCCTTTCAACTCTTCATGTGCAGGAGCCCCAAAAAACTGAACTTCTCCACCACCCCTGTGTACCCTAAACAAACTGTGATATAGCTCAATCACCAGGTCTTCCCTTGTAGATTTTAGTGTCTGTATGGTTTTTAGTGCTGCAAGTGAATCCGTGCACACCACCACCTGGTCTGGTCTGACCTCCTCCACCCACTGCAAAGCAATAATTATTGCCACCACCTCTGCTGTAAACACGGATGTATTGTTGGAGAGTCTTTTTGCGATGATCCCTTTAAATTTTGGAATGTATACTCCAACTCCAAAACAACTCCTTCTTCTTCTTCTTCTTTAAATTTGATTGGCGGTTGGCAGTCAGCTTACAGGTGCATTACCGCCACGTACTTCACTCTATATCTATATCTTTGTATCAGGAGTTCTTATAAGGAGTTCTGAACAACTCCCTATGTGTGAAAAAATTATCCGTCCTTGGACTGTGTCCTCGGTGGCGTCAATAGCTGTGCCTCCTTATAAGAACTCCTTATAAGAACTCCTGAACAACTCCTTTTATGGTCATGTGACCGGAATTCTATGACCTCATATCAGAACATAGTGTGTCTGTGTTGTCATAGTGCTTTGATCTCTCTATGACATCTATGACGGAACATAGTAACTCCCTGAGCTAACTCCATAGTGCCCCATGGACGGTCATTAAAGATTTCCCCTCCTAAACTTTCACATATCCAGGGAGGCTGAAATTTGGGGATGCACACCCTTGTAACCTCAGCAAAGCACTTATAAAATCTGAGGTCAATCTGACAAACGGTTTGAGAGACATGTGTGGAACACACACACAGACACACACAGAGACAGAGATTTCTTGCATTTATAGATAGATTGCACAGATTAATGCAGTTGGTCACAAACTATCTTGTAGTAGTGAATATCTGTTTTGATAGACAATTAAAGGAGCTCGAGTATTTGTAGTTTTCAAATAAATTCAACTATCAAACTAGGTGGCAGCACTGTGCCAAAACGGCCTGGGCAGATCACTGAGGACTGTGACACTTATGACTCCCCCTGCAGGTGAAACAGTGACATTACAGGATAACCAGACCAGTCCTAACTGTAAATTCAGTGCACATTTCTGTAATGCTGTACACATGCAGCTTTGGTATAACGGCATGACTACTGCTTGTAAACACAAATTTTAACAATAATTTTTTTTTAATGTTTAAAGTAGAAAAACTACAAATAGTTACTTTAACCTGTACCACATTCTGATGACAGCATCTCACAGCTAAGTCACTACTAAAACCACTTGCTTCACATTCATTGTTACTAGTTAAATTGTTTCCTTTAGGCACATGGTGAAGGCACACGTGTGCACACACACATCATCATAACACACAATCACAAGAAAATTTGTCAGACTAATTTTCTGAAGACAAATGATTCTGCCAAAGTAACAATTCACATGAAGACCGTAAAGGGAAATAAACTTATCAAAGGGGAGAAGCAGTGAGCTATATAGGAGTCACATCATTCAAAAACGGTAAGTTTTAATAAATCTTGTGTGCCTGTGTGAGAGATCTTTGTCTAGATTTTTATACCCTTGGTGCAGCCCTCTATCTTTCTGCATGGTTTAAACAGATGGATGATAAATACCAGCCTGCTTCTGTGACTGATAACAGAGACGATGCATTTTTTGTGTATATGTGTATTTTTCAAAACACAAAAACACTTAATCCTTGCATGATTTTCACAAATATTGTATATCATCAGAAGAACTTTGGATATAAGATGATACATCATTTCTGGTTTCTCCATAATAAAGCAAACCAAGTATCCAGACATCCAAATACTGTGATCTCACCCTTCTGCTTAAACCTAAATTCTGTGCTTTAGTAGAAAAGAAGTCTATTAATTTACTAAGTTGTTGCAGCACTAGTGTAGAGTTATGGAACAAGGAGAGATATAATTAATCTAATGTTACTTTTTTGTTCAACATTTTCCATTTTTTACATGTTGACAAATACTTAGAAATGACTCTCCTTTTCAGATTTGCAGGATTCATTTGAATTGAAAGAAACATTGATGGCATGAAGCCTTGTTAGTAATTGGAGGACTGCTGAGACACACTGCTGTTTACACCCGTGTGTCTAAGCTGCCCCACTGACCACGCATGTTCAGACGTCCTCATTGTTTATATCAATCTTGCAAGAAGCTTCAAAGAGTCGTGTTCATGTCTGCAGCATCGATCTGTCACCAGTCAAGCTGCAGGGTTGTTTTGCAAACAGAATGCTTCAAGAAGTAGTTTTTGTAGTTTTGTCAGGAATCTGACACCAGACATAATTGAAAACCACACAGTACACACATGTTGGGAGTTTTTGGAGAAGGATTTATGAGTGAAGGACTCATTTACTTAGAATACTGGATCCCTGGCTTTCATTAAAGAAAAACAAAACAAAAACCTGCAAATATAAGAGAAATGTAGCAAATATTTTGGGGAAAAAGTCACAAATTTACAAGAATAAAATGAAAATTAGGAAGAAAATGGTGAGCTCATTTTGACCTAATGAAATCACTTCAAGAGTACTCAGATCTCCTGACCGTTGACCTTGAGCTCAGCATAGATGGAGACCCACCTAAGGATCATCGTGCATAGGTTTGCCAAACACTGGGGCAACTGCACAGGAGGAGTAACGAGTTTTTGTGAAATCACAAATGTCGCGCAACACATGACAAAAGAGGCTTGTAGTTTAAAATCTTCAGATTGACAGTAGCCTATCCCACCACCTCCCCTATGTGCCTCATCTGCACCAGAATGCACACAGGCATCTTGTTCATTCATTCATCCCCCCCCCCCAAAAAAAATCATACATTAAAATGCCAAATCTGTTGACTCCAACGTTAAGTCTGCAATTAAAACGAGAATGTGGATCTAAAAAAATACTATTAATTTTTCATACTATAATTAAAATGACAGGTAATGAAATTATAACTGTTACTATACAATTCAAGAAATCTCTGTCTGTCATGATGTCACGATCATAGGACTCGCTGAAAGATCATAGGACTTGCTATGACATCATCAAAGATCCAAGGCAGACTTCACTCACGATCATAGGACTCACTATGACATCATCAAAAATCAAAGGCAGGCATCACAGATCAAAGGTGAATCAAAGGCAGGTTTCACCATGGTCTGCTGCCATGGTAATAGTAACTTTCTACGGACATGCAGAAATGTTTGCTTACACTTGCTTTCAATGGGCATGCACGGGGATGCATGGGGATGCACAGGTGTGCACCATTTAAAACAATAGAAAATCCCACCCTGTGCTGTTTCCTCATGAGCTCCTGAGCTCTGGAGAAGCATGATTTTAAAACATGCTGCTGAAATAGCATTAAACAATGCACTTCTGACCACAGACCTCCTTTTTCCTGACCAAAAGTGCATTGGCACGACAGGCACCATAATACTGATGCCCATGAGATTGTGCGCTGCCACGCCTCTTTGAAACGACTCTCCACCTCCCAGCACAAAGCGGGCGCACTGTCTATTGGTAATCAGATGGCATGATGCAAAGTGTAAAAAACTGACAACACACTGGCAGAAACTAACAAAAACACTGGCGAAAGGCAGAAAGTCTGATACAAAAGTCTTCTGATGACCGTCAAAATAGGGCCCATCATTTCATAAAACCTCTATAGTTCGCTTTCCACATCGTCCACTTATATTAGCATTCTTTAACCAACTCTTATATTAGCATTCTTTAACCAACTGTTTTATTGGGGATCTGGCTGTTCCTCGCACTTCAGATAACTCCCCTTTAGTCCTCCCCACTCATTAACAGAAGTCATCCACAGCACAACTTCCTTCATTCCTACACTCCCCATTCTTATCTGCTCTCACTACTTCCACTCTGCTCTTCATATTTTCAAGTGTGCTCTCATCCCCTTTTATGCACCTTTTTACCCTTCTTTGTCAACTGGATTTCCTGTCCTGTCTCCGCTGGGCAAACAGTGAACAATAAAGTAAGAGCAATTAGGAGAACAGAGGTGTGTAAAGGTAAACGGCAAACATCTTTTTCATCTGAATGTAGTCAAGTTCTGAATCTGTATAAATGCAGTACGTGAGATCAGAGTAAGGGCTCTTTAAACTGGCACACATTGATTTGACTGAGCAAACACTGCTCGCCTGCTCGGCTTTTACAGGCTGAATACCATAATATGAAATGAGTCTGAATATGAGGGTCTTAAGATATCTTCTGCCCTCAAGCGGCTCTTTATGCTGATGAAGTCCAGCAGGGTAACAGAGATCAGCTCTGCCTGTCTGTGTGCATGCAGGCCTGATCCCCGAACACATAAAGCTAAGGCAATTCAGTTGAATAATAAAAGGTTTACCCAAAGCTGATCAGTCGCGATCTCGACCGAAAGAACGAGATCGCGGATACAAGCGGCTGAAATGAGCTTTCTCCGTAGGATTGCTGGACTCACCCTGAGAGATAGGGTGAGGAGCTCAGTCATCCGGGACAGGCTCAGAGTAGAACCGCTGCTCCTCCACATTGAAAGGAGTCAGTTGAGGTGGTATGGGCATCTGATTAGGATGCCTCCTGGACGCCTCCCACTTGAGGTATTTCAGGCACGTCCCACTGGGAGGAGACCCCGGGGCAGACCCGGGACTCGGTGGAGAGACTATGTCTCCCAGCTGGTCTGGGAACGCCTTGGTATCCCCTCTGAAGAGCTGGAGCAGGTGGCTGGGGAGAGGGAAGTCTGGGCTTCTCTGCTTGAACTGCTGCCTCCGCGACCCGGACCTCCGGAAAAGCGGTAGAAGATGGATGGATGGATGGATGGAATAAAAGGTTTATTTGTTTTGTCTGTAATTGTCTGCTGTAGCCTTCCTTAATTTTTTCACTTTTTCAGTTCTGTGTATCGATACTCCTTTCTCACTGGGCTTTGTTGGCACTTTTTTTTTTAAACCAAAGAACTTATAAAAGAACAATAAAATAACAATTCTAAATCTACTGGTCTGCTACCTTGTTCCTGCTTTTTATTCCTTAACTCTCGTCTCATAAAATTCATGCCCACTAAAGAGCAAGACCGACTATGGATATTTGATAAAATATTTACTCTAAAAAAATCCAGTGTGAAGAAGCAGAAGAGGACTTTGTCTTCTACTGTGATCTATAGATGTGTATAGTGTGAAGGAAATATTAAACTTGCACATTTTTTTTCCACATTAACACAATTATTGTAATTCATCCAAATGTCACCCACATAACCAAGCACCAAGCATATTTCCCATGCACCTCCCAACTTGATCTTCCCATGAAGATATGTTGTCTTTACGCCAAATTTTAGCTATTTGAGTCATTTTAAGTGGTGGGGAAGAAAATGTGCTCCACTCACTGTGTTAAACATACTTTACTCAATGTTCCAGACCTAGTTTCTCACACAATTCCATCATTATTTTCGCTTCCTTTTGACCTAAAATCAATAGAAATTAATATACAAATAATTAAAAAAAAATTAAATGAACCACTTTCTACCATTTCCAATCTCTCTAACTCAGAAATTGCAAAGGAATGTTGCCTTTAGTTAAAAAAAACAATCTAACATATTAATATTCTTCCAGGTCAGCTTGTGATTGAATCTTTATTTTAATATCACACATACTGTACAATTCAGAGTTTTTGTAGATCTTTTTTTGTTTCTGTGTTTTTGCATTTCTAAACCAACATTTACGTGCAGATCTGCTTCACTGCCTTATTACTCTGAACTACAGAGTTAAGTGTCCCCATGATCTATGACCCATATCTAAAAACCTCTGAGAAAACCACCAATCTTCATATACTGTATAAAATTCAGGAACCAAAATCTCTCCCAACTCCCTCCTCCTCTGTATACGTGGGCGTGTTTACAGTTCTCATTCCTAAATCATAGATCTATTAAAAGTGGCCTTGTCTGACACCATAAATTTCATCTAGGTCCACAGTTGTCCCCCAGGGTGGACCGTTTTGGAAGGGCCTGCTATGGACAGGATGGGAACGCAGAGCCCAGTGTGCAAACCTCTGACCTCTGGGTGGAATTAAAAACAATAAACAACAGGCTGGAAACTCACTCTGTTATTCCATGTGTCTGCAAAACTGGATCTGCACTGGAAATGCTGTAACTTTTTACAAAGAAAAGAGCAGCATTTCTGTACAAAAATTAACATTTTTAATAAGAAACTATGGCCAAATCTATTAAGGTAGGAGCACTACAAAGGTAATGAGTGCTGTAAAGTTTGTTGTGACCTGTCAAGTGTGGTAGCACTGCCAGAAGAGTGTTTGTTTTGCTTTGCTTGCCTCTAGCTAGCCTACAGTCAAAGGAGCCTTATGCATAAGTCTTGGGCAGATACTCTCCAACAGCAAACCTACACGTGGCAACACTTGGTAAATAGGCACCCTACGCTCCCAGGCTAGTAATTCCGCAAAGGTCTCAGAGAAGATCAGAGCTCTAGACGTGTTGTGTGCAGGCCCACCACTGCTATGTGGACAAACCCTGATACCCATGAAACAGTGAATGGGTTAAAAAGCTGCCTCACTTTGCCAGAACAATATACTGACACCCCAACAACAAACAACAGACTCACTTTAGGTCTCTTTAGGGCTAATCAACAGTCCAGACTGGAATATAACCATATCTATAAATCTCTTGATTACTGCCGCCACTAGAAATTCCAGTGTACAGAAGTTCAGAGCATGGAAACAACTGGTGGTCAGTTGTACCGCAGCTCGATGATGATTCCCTTTCCACACCATACAATGTGTAGATGAAGTGACCCTAAGCTGCACAGCTACTGTGCATAGTGAAAGCTATAGTCCTCTGCACTGTGTTAACATTCCATTCTCCAAGACCACCACTCCAGTTACAATAGGTAACACCTCTTGCAAAACACGACCTTCATCGCATCAGCGTATTCCCTCCCTGTTTTCTGCTGTCTTTATCAATAAGAGCCATCAAAAACATTTAACATCCACTTATAACTTTCTTTATTCATAAATCTATTCCAATGCAATTTTTTTTTTATAGATTTCATCATTTACAGACGTGGACAAAATTGTTGGTATCCCTCTGTTAATGAAAGAAAAACCCACAAAGGTCACAGAAATAACTTGAATCTGACAAAAGTGGTAATAAATAAAAATTCTATGAAACTTAACCAATGAAAATCAGGCAATGCTTTTGAACTGTGGTTCAGCAGAATTATTTTAAAAAAAACAAACTCATGAAACAGGCCTGGACAAAAATGATGGTACCCCTAGAAAAGATTGAAAATAATGTGACCATAGGGACATGTTCAACCAAGATGTGTCCTCTAATTAACATCACAGGTGTCTACAAACTTGTAATCAGTCAGTTGGCCTATTAAAAGGGTGACAAGTAGTCACTGTGCTGTTTGGTGACATGGTGTGTACCACATTAAACATGGACCAGAGGAAGCAAAGGAGAGAGTTGTCTCAGGAGATTAGAAAAAAAAATTATAGACAAGCATGTTAGAGGTAAAGGCTATAAGACCATCTCCAAGCAGCTTGATGTTCCTGTGACTACAGTTGCACATATTATTCAGAAATTTAAGATCCACGGGACTGTAGCCAACCTCCCTGGACGTGGCCGCAGGAGGAGACAGATAATACGAATGGTAACAAAAGAGCCCAGAACAACCTCTAAACACATTCAAGGTGAACTCCAAGGTCAAGGTACATCAGTGTCAGATCGCACCATCCGTTGTTGTTTGAGCCAAAGTGGACTTTATGGGAGACGACCAAGGAGGACACCATTGTTGAAAACAAATCATAAAAAAGCCAGACTGGAATTTGCCACAAAGCTTCTGGGAGAATGTCCTATGGACAGACGAGACAAAACTGGAACTTTATGGCAAGGCACATCAGCTCTATGTTCACAGATGCAAAAATGAAGCATACCAAGAAAAGAACACTGTCCCTACTGTGAAACATGGAGGAGGTTGTGTTATGTTCTGGGGCTGCTTTGCTGCATCTGGCATAGGGTGTCTTGAATCTGTGCAGGGTACAATGAAATCTCAAGACTATCAAAGTATTCTAGAGAGAAATGTGCTGCCCAGTGTCAGACAGCTTGGTCTCAGTCGCAGGTCATGGGTCTTGCAACAGGATAATGACCCAAAACACACAGCTAAAAACACCCAAGAATGGCTAAGAGCCAAACATTGGACTATTCTAAAGTGGCCTTCTATGATCCCTGATCTAAATCCTATTGAACATCTGTGGAAGGAGCTGAAAAATGCCGTCTGGAGAAGGCACTCTTCAAACCTGAGACAACTGGAGCAGTTTGCTCATGAGGAGTGGGCCAAAATACCTGCTGAGAGGTGCAGAAGTCTCACTGACAGTTACAGAAATCGTTTGATTGCAGTGATTGCCTCAAAAGGTTGTGCAACAAAATATTAAGTTAAGGGTACCATCATTTTTGTCCAGGCCTGTTTCATGAGTTTGCTTTTTAAAATAATTCTGTTGAACCACAATTCAAAAGCACTGTGTGATTTTCATTGGTTAATTTTCATATAATTTTTATTTATTACCACTTTTGTCAGATTCAAGTTATTTCTGTGACCATTGTGGGTTTTTCTTTCATTAAAAGGGGGGCAGCACGGTGGCGGAGTGGTTAGCACTGCGGCAGCACAGCAACTCACCCTTGGCCGGGGGATCCTGGGTTCGATCCCAGCCCCCAACCAACAGTGATCTGTGTGGAGTTTGCATGTTCTCCCCGTGTCTGCGTGGGTTTACTCTGGGATTTCTCCGGTTTCCTCCCACATGCCAAAAACATGCAAGTTAGGTTAACTGGCATCAAAACTGGGGATTCTAAATTGTTCTTAGTTATGACTGCGAGAGTGAATGGTTGTCTGTCTCTCTGTGTTGGCCCTGCGATGGACTGGCGATCTGTCCAGGGTGTACCCTGCCTCTTGCCCTAAAGATGCTGGGATAGGCTCCAGCCCCCCCACGACCCAAAAAGAATTAAGCGGAAGAAGATGAATGAATGAATGAATGAATGAATAACAGAGGGGTACCAACAATTTTGTCCACGTCTGTATACTGCCACTAGTGATGTTAACACTCCATGTCTCACAGTTGGCTTACCCGCCAGGTGGTTGTATATAATGAATCTCATTAGAAATAACGCTGTAATCTAAACTGAGCATGAACTGTATCTGCTGATGTCATCAGTTTAGGATGAAGCACAGAGAGCCACAGACTTCTTTAGAAAACGTCTGCAGGCTGTTTTTACGTTCAGTCGACACTCTGTGATGTAAACTCTTCTTCGAGAGTACTGGGTTTATCTGTAAACTGGAGTGCCACAACACTAAAGTCTGCAACTGAGTAATTACAGAAGGTGTTGATGAAAATGGATACTTTAAAGGTTTGAACATGACTGAAATAAACTTTGATTGCCATCTAAACATGTCTAATGTAAGGTTTTTGTAGCTGTGGCTAACAGCATCAATTTTTTTCTGGTTAGTAAAGCAAAGTTTTTATTTAAATTTAAATTAAAATTTAATATACTCAGAAAATGATAATGCATGTTTAGCTTGTAAAATCTTATGCTGAAAACCAAAAACAACAATGATGCATTTCCTGAAATTTCCTAAAATTAGAGTCAATCATTTTTATCTGATTTCAAGTGAATACGTCCTTATATTAAACTGTTCAATTTGTAATCGAAATAAATATTTTTACAACCCTTAAAAAATAAATATTGATCTTTAGCCATTCCTTATCTTTAAGAAATTGTAATAGTGTAAACTGGTTTATAACTTTGAATTTTCAACCTTGAGTAACACTTAATATTTGCATTATTAGAGGTTTAGTCTCCACTGTAGCCAGTAATTAAAGGTCACAGTTTGACCACTAATGTGACAAACACAGATGACTCCTTCATTAATTCTATAGCCCATCTAAAAAGAAAATTATTTTATTTATGTTTTAGTAGGTATCCATCTGCGCAAAGGATGTGCCAAAATATCATAATTGAGGCCTTAAAAGTGATAGAGACAATAATGTGACCTCCTGGCCAGTAGGTGTAGCAGGCAAACAGGATTTCCACTGACTCTGGATGCAGTCTGTTGTGGATGCAGTGCGGACAGAGCCTTGCATCCGTTCCTACCAGCTCTGATTGTGTTTTGAAGCGACATGAATAAGAACAGAGTTTGAAATACAAGATCCCACAAGAATTATAAAAAACTAGGGGACACTCAGAGAGCGCATACCTCTGCCATGGCTCCGTCCCTCCCTCCCTTTGTCCTCCCCTCCGTCTCTTTGTCTGTCCATATCAACATCCATCTGTACATTGCGAGATAGGGCCTTGGAGGAGGTATGTACTCACGGATCACCTCCAACATCTAATGAGTTCATCTTTGGGCCAAGGGCCACCTCTGGTGAGAATTTCATCCAAATCCATCCAGTAGTTTTGGAGTATTGTTGCTAACAGTCTGTGAGAAGATAAGAGCCTTGGCGGAGGTATGCATTTTGAAATTATCACCAAAATCTAATCATCTGTTCATTGTGCTATTACACACCTTTCCTGAAAATTTGAATGAAAGGCGCTATATAAATGCAATCAATTTATTATTATTATTATTATTATTATTATTATTATTATTAACAAACAGAGAAATGACAGCAAAAACAATATGACTACATTATATGACTACATAATATTATTATTATTATTATTAATAATAATAATAATAATAATAATACCAAAAGCCAGTTTAGAAAGCTTGGGATCAGTCCGCCAAGGTCTCCGCCTTTGACTGCCACCTAATCCACATAGCACCGGACTTCCATGATCCCTCCTGCAGGTGGTGAACCTACTGGAGGGCGGACCCATGTAACTCCTTCGGGCTGAGCCCGGCCGGGTCCCATGGGTGGAAACCCGGCCACCAGACGCTAGCCTTCGAGCCCCTCCCCCAGGCCTGGCTCCAGGGTGGGGCCCCGGTAACCCCATACCGGGCGGGGTACACTGAATCCTTGATATACAATTTATCATGAGAGTCTGTTGGATCGTTCTTCGTCTGGCCCTTCACCCAGGACCAGTTTGTCTTGGGAGACCCTATCAGAGGCAAATTGCCCCGGACAACATAGCTCCTGGGATCACTGGGGCACGCAAACCCCCCCACCACGATAAGGTGACGATCCATGAGGGGTCCCACTGGGAGGAGACCCCGGGGCAGACCCAGGACTCGGTGGAGAGACTATGTCTCCCAGCTAGTCTGGGAACGCCTTGGTATCCCCTCTGAAGAGCTGGAGCAGGTGGCTGGGGAGAGGGAAGTCTGGGCTTCTCTGCTTGAACTGCTGCCTCCGCGACCCGGACCTCCGGAAAAGCGGTAGAAGATGGATGGATGGATGGATAATAATAATAATAACAAGACTGTCATAATTGTATCGTACATTGTATAGTACAATTGTACAAGTGTCCAGACCGGAGATTCACAGCTTTAAAGCTCATTGACAAGATGTAGTAATGATTTTATCTCTAAAGATGTATAAAATGTTCAAACACTGACTGTAGTGTTAGATTTGCTCATTTGTTTGTGGTTTTACAGTGTCTCTCCTTACACGCGCTCTCACAACGGGGTGGTTTTCAGGCAGGCAGACATTTTTCAACACAAACCCAGCACTTTGTACACACGGTCAGGACAGAGAAGTAGCGAGACATCCACCGGCAGGCTGGGGGAGATGGAGGAATGGGCGGTGTAGGAAAACTCATGGGTGAGTGGGTTTTTTTTTTTTGTAACTTAAGATTTTTATTAATTTTTCATTATATATATTGCATTCAGATCACAGTCTACATTTAAAAAAAACAAAGGGGCTAGAGTAAAAAAGAAAAAGGAGAAAGAAAAAAAAAAAAAAAAAGGGGGGGGGGACAAATGTTGGAGCATCAAGTTTTTAGTTTCCATCTCTTAATTCTTCTGGTTTTTCCAGCGTCTTTGGTTATTCTTTCAATATCTGTCTCGTTGTTGCACTTTGTAGTGTGTCCATTTCCGCCATTTTTTTCCCCATAGTCCTTCTTGCATTCTTTGTCGATATGTTAGTTTTTCCATCATACGTATGTCCTCAATAATGTCAGTCCATTGCTCTTGGTCAGGAAGAACTTCTGATCGCCATTTTTTTGTGATTGTTTTTTTACATGCAATCAACAAGATTTTAACTAGATATCTGTCCTCAGCCTGTATAACATTGTCTTTTTTAAGATCACATAGGTACATCAAGTTACAGTTCATTGGTATATTATATCCTAATATCCTCTGTATTGTCACATGTATAGATTTCCAGAATGATGAGATTTTGCAGCATTTCCAAAACATATGCGAGTGGTCTGCATTTTGAGCCCCACATCCCCTCCAGCATATAGATTGGGTATTTGTATACTTTCCTTGAATCTGTGGTGTAATGAAAAAGCGAATCAGGTTTTTCCATCCAAATTCCCTCCATGTTCTTGAATTTGTTGACGTGTGTTGTGTTTTCCATATTTCCTGCCAGCTTTCTTCTGTTATGTTTAAATTGAGCCCTTTCTCCCATTTCTCCTTTATATAGTTACTTGAATGATTGTTTGCCATAAGTTTCTGATATAGCTTTGAAATAATTCTTGTTTTATTTCCTGTATATGAGCTTAAAATGAATTGTATAATCTCGCTCACATCTGTTTGGAGGTTATGCCTAATCTTCTTCATATAATAGTCTCTCATCTGCAGATATCTGAAGAATTCCGATCTTTCTAGTTTAAATTTTCTCCTGATGTTTACAAAGCTCCCGAGATCTTTTTTTCCGATATTGCCCCATGCTGTGATTCCCTTGTTCACCAGATTTTTGTATCCCCTATCTTGTTTTGCCGGTTCAAACTGACTGTCAAATGCTACCCATTTCAATAGTTTTATGTCTTCCTTTATATTATACTTTTGTACTATTTTATACCACAGTTCTAAAGTAAATTTAGTGATTGGGTCTATTTGTTTGATTTGCTTATATGCATCTTTATCTCCTATTATGCTTTGTACTGGGAGTCCCTCAATTTCCTTTTCCATTTCTTTCCATTTTGCCTCATATCCCTCGTCGCACCAACATATGATATATCTTATTTGTGCTGAGTAGTAATATTCCTTTAGACTCGGTAGGCCCATGCCTCCTTTCTCTTTTGGTAACTGGAGAGTTTTATATTTCACTCTTGGTTTTTTACCTCCCCAAACAAATCTCGATATCATCCTGTCCCACTTTGAGAATTGGGCATCTGGAATCTCTGTTGGTATAGCCTGGAAGAGGTAAAGTAATCTAGGTTGTATGCTGATTTTGACTGTCTCAATTTTTGAATTCAGATCCATATTTAAGATTGACCATCTATCAATATCTTTTTTTATTTCTTGTTCCAACCTATCATAGTTTGCTTTATAGATTTTGCTTAGATCTTTAGGTATGTTCACTCCAAGGTATTTTATTTCTTTTTGTTTCCAGTTTAGTTTGATCTTATCAGTTATCTGGTTTAGAGGGTTATAGTGGAATGTCAGTATTTGTGTTTTTGTTATGTTTATCTTGTATCCTGATAATTTTCCAAAATTTTCTATCAAGTTCATCATTTCCATTATTGATTCATCTGGTTGTTCAAGGTAAACTATAATATCGTCTGCAAATAGCCCAATCTTGTGTTCCGCCCCCTTTATTGTTACACCTTTTAATTTCTTATTTTGTCATATCGCTTGAGCCAGTGGCTCTATGAACAGAGCAAACAAGGTGGGCGATAAGCAGCATCCCTGCCTAGTTGATCTTTGTATATTTACTTTGTCTGTTAAGCTACCGTTTATCTTGATTCTTGCCACAGGTTCTTGATACAGTGTCCTTATGCATTGTACTGATTTTTCGTTAAATCCAAAGCGTTCCAGCACACTATATAGGAATTTCCAGTTAACCCTGTCAAATGCTTTTTCTGCGTCTAAACTCATTATTACTGCGCTTTTCTTTTCTTTATGTATTTGATTAATTATATGTATTGTTCTCCTGATATTGTCATGTGTTTGGCGTCCCTCTATGAAACCAGTTTGATCATCTTCTATCAATTCCGTCAAGAATGTCTTTATTCGTTTACATATAATTGTTGTATATATTTTATAATCCACATTTAATAAAGAGATTGGCCTATAGTTTCCGCATTGTTCTCTATCTTTCCCTGGCTTTAAAATGACTGAAATGATGGCTTCGTTCCATGATGGAGGTATTTTGTTGTTGTTCAACGTCCAATTAAATGACTTTAGAAGCTGTGGCGTGAGTTCTTCTATAAACAGTTTATAAAACTCAGAAGGGTATCCATCACTACCTGGTGATTTACCGTTTTTAAGTGACTTAATCACATCTCTAATCTCTTGTGTTGTTATTTCTGCTGTTAGCTTTTCATTTTGTTGATTTCCTATTGATGGCAAGTCCAATGTGCATAGAAATTTTTTAATATCTTTAGTATTTGTTTCTTCAGGTTGCGAGTATAGTTCTTGGTAGAAATTATGGAATATTTCTTCGATGTTTTCTGGGTTAACTGTGGTTTTATTTGTGGTGGGGTCTTTAATCTTATATACATTATTCATTGTTTGTTGTTTTCTTAACCGTTTTGCCAGCAGTTTTGTGGCTTTTGGTCCCGTTTCATAATATTTTTGCTTTAGATATCTATTTTTCCTTTCAATTTCATCCATTTGTGTTTCTTTTATCTTTATTTTTTCTTCTTTAATTTCTTGATATATTTTTGGGTCATTTGTGCTTTGATGTTTATGTTCTAATTCCCTCAGTCTCTCACATCTTTGTTCATACGCTTCCAGTTTAGTCTTATTTGCTTTTCCTGTTTCAACAATTAATTTACCTCTTAACACGGCTTTTAGTGCATCCCATAGTATTGTTGGGTCCACTTCTTCATTGTCATTCTCTTGGATATATTCATTTATGTTTACTTTTATTCTTTCTTTCATTTTATCATCATTTAACAGTCCTACATTAAGTTTCCATGTTGTTTGTCGTTTTCTATTGTTTAAATTTATTTCCATGTATATAGGATTATGATCTGATATTTCTGCCCCTCCAATCCAACAATTTCTCACCCTGTGTCTGTCACCTTCATTCATAAGGAAGTAATCTATTCTAGAGTGTACTTTATGGACTGCTGAATAATGTGTATAGTCTTTTTCGAGTGGGTGCAGGTCCCTCCAAATGTCTACCATACCCATTTCTGCCAGTGAGGTTCTTATGAATTTTGTTACATGTTTTTTTGTCTTCTTAACACTTGTTGTATCAATTTCATGATCCATGACAGCATTTAAGTCTCCTCCACAAATTAGGACTCCTTCACTGTGTGTTGCTATGAGATCAAACAGATGTTGAAAAAAAACCCTTGTCACTTTCTGGTGGGGCATAGATGCTCACTAATGTGATCTGCATTCCATCTATGCTACCCTTTATTATTACATACCTGCCTTCTTTATCCTGGATTTCCTGTTCACATTCAAATTGTATTTTATTTGAGATTAGTATCATAACCCCCCTTTTAGTTCCTCCCTTAAATGAACTGTAGTAGGAGTTCTTATAGCCAAATCTCTTTAGTTTCACATGTTCTGTCTTGCTCAAATGTGTCTCTTGCATAAATATAATTTCGGCTTTTTCTTTCTTGAATTTTCTTATTATTCTTTCCCTTTTAACAGGTGAGTTCAGACCATTCACGTTTAGTGTTATTATCTTAAGATTTTTACCCATAATCATGTTTTTCCATTTTTTTAACTTGTGCTCCTAGCCCCTTTAACAACAAAAATAACACATATTTATATAAAAACACATTAAAAAATCTCGACCTCCGTACTTTGGGCCTTTCTTCTGCCCACTGGTCCCTGTTGGTGGGTGGAGGGATTGTCCTCACCGAGTGTAGGGCCCTCCCTAGACCTATATTTACTATCCAAGAAATAGTCATTAGTCTAGAAATGTCCAACAAATATCACTTAAACCTCTCCTAGCCGTCTGTTTCTCTTTTACCTTGTCTTCTTGGCCTTCATTTCTTCTGTGTCTTTCTTAATCTTTGTTATAATCTAGGCTTTCAGTTGAAAGCCTTGTAGTCTTTCCTGGGCCCGCTGCGCCACGTCTCCCCCCGTCTTTTGCCGTTCACTCGCCTCCACTCCGGCTGTCGTGATGCGTTCAGGGCCTCCGCTGCTCCTACCGTTTCCTCCGGCACGTACACCTCAAGGCCCCGCTCCATCATGTCCTGCGCTGCCTCTCTGGCCGTGTTGTAGGTTCTTACGCCGTTCTCCCAATGAATCCTCATCTTCGTTAGCGGCGTTTGGAATCTAATTTTTTTTTCTTTCAGCGTTTTTTTAATGTTGGCATATTTCTTCCGCTGCTGCACAATTTCCGCCGGGTAGTCATGATCAAAGAATATCTGCTTGTCGCCGATTCGTATCTTTTTTTTCCACGCTCATGTCAGGATTCTTTCCTTTACATCATATTTCAGAAAGTTTACCACAACTGACCTGGGTGTAGAGCGTGGGTTCGGGTTCTGTGCCGAGGCTCTGTGCGCTCGTTGAATCTGCAGATCCGCTTCGCTGGGCAGTTCCAGCTCTTTTTTTAAGAACTGATCCATGAATTTCGTCATCGAGTTGCCTTCAATGCCCTCCGGGATCCCGAAGATGCGTATATTGCCCCGTCTGGACCTGCTCTCCAAGTCGGTTACTTTCTCCTGCATCCTCTGCATTTGTGCCGTCAGGGTCTGCAGCTGTTCGCTTGCCTCGCTATTCCAATCTTCCAGCTCTGATATTCGGGCCTGCGCTTCTGTCATACACGCCCGCTGGGAGCGCAGCTCCTCCATGTTTTCTGCTAGCTTGCGCTCCATTTCTCTTCGGAGGCCCATAATTTCTTCCTTAATCTCTTTTTTCAGCTCCTCCTTAAGAGCCGCTAAATCCTGTTGTAGCTGCCGTTTGAAGTCTCTCAACTCTTTACCCAAACTGGCGATGCCAGTGTTCATGGTATCGAGTGTGTCTTCCATTTTCTCTGCTGCGGTCACCTCGTTTTTTTGGGCCCTGTGTTCAGCGGTTTCTCCTGCGTTGTTGAAGAGGAATTCTTTAATTTTACTCTGCTTTTGTCCTTGTGCCCGGCTCCTTCGTGTTTTCATCCCTTAGTTTATTGATCCGCTTATGTCGAGTTGGCCATTTACCGATGATTTTTAATCCGGCTAGGGAGAGCTCTCTGTTTAAGCGTTATGTCTCTCCGCCATCTTCCCGGAAGTCCCGTGAGTGGGTTTTTTTAAATCACACAGTCTGTTTTTTTGCTGATGTGTTCCATTAATACTCACTGTAAACACGGAAGTGAACGCAGTGCAGCGACGCATTTGATTGGTTAGACTGAGCATTTGAGCGCTACTCAGGGACAAATGTGATTGGCGAAATTGGTAGAAGTTGACAACGATTGGCCAAAATTGTGGGAAAGTTGTGGTGATTGGACAAAGTTGCAAGGTTGTGCAATAGATGTGCTGATTGGCTGATTTCGTGTGAATTGACACGATTGCAACATCGTGAAATCCTGGAGGGACTGGTTCTATGAAGTGTTCATATGTTCTGTCAAAGTTTTTTCTTCTCTGACACAGCAGTGGAGGAGTAGACCTCAGAAAATAACGGACAAGCCTTAAACAGTTTATAATGAACAAGCAGCTATTAAAAATAACAGATACCGGGGCTTTTCCTTGAGGACTGGATCCAGCATCTGTCAAAAATGGGCTTGTTGTGTATCATTAGCAATCCAAATCCGACAAGCTGGATTCATTCCCCAGTGGTCTGGACCAGGTGGGGATTAGAACATTCATTAAAATGGGAACTATCTGCTACGGAGACCGGTTTGCTGCTGTAACGGACTGGATCCGGAGACAGTGGAAATCCTGGGTAACACTTGCCCTACTATACAGTAATATTGTTCTGGTTGGATACACACTAACACGCAGCACAGATTATTCTACAGTTTCAAGTCTTTGGTGATTATGAGTCAGATACAGCATGTCAAGTGAGGACTCTTTTGTGGTATTAACTTAATATAAGGCAATGAAACGTGACATTAACCTAGTTATGCTATTGGCTATGACATCCTTACAGGCCACCACAGTCTCGTCATCCAGCTACTCAGATGTAAATTTTCTGATTGCTTTGGACCTGTAAAATTTGTTAAAGCAATTTTTAAGCATTATATATTTTGAAGAATATACAGACTATAAATCTGTACCGTTCTGAGCATTTTGTTGATGTATTTTTAAAAAAATATTTGTTCACCATCAGTGTGTGAATGTGTGTGTGAATGGGTGGATAGCAGGATCTGTAAAGCGCTTTGGTCATCTAGAGATGAGAAAAAGCGCTATATAAGTGAACGCCATTTACCATTTAAGAGTAATGTCATAATATTCCAACAAGTCCTGCTTTCATTTCCCTCCCGTTACAACCATATAGGCTGTGTGTCTATCGTCTACGCCCACAATCCTGCACCTTTTTACCTGAGCTGTGAGCCTGTCACCGCTTCTCCCCTGCACCATTATGCTCCACCTCTGCTCTGTACCTCTGCTCGAGGGCAAAGAATCAGAATCAGAATCAGAATCAGAATCAGCTTTATTGCCAAGTATATTTACAAGTAAACACACAAGGAATTTGACTTGACATTGGGCGCGCACGTTAGGCGCATCCAAAGCTTGTGGATGTAAATTTTGTCATCAGCTCCAATAGTGGGGCCCCTCCGCACATCCAGCCCAAATTTTGTGACCGTGTTGCCTGTGCGCTAGGACTAGCCATGAGCAAGATCCAACCTCCCGTTCATAAGGACGCTTAGCCTAGTAGACGCAAAAAAATGAAACATATATGAAGCCGCGTGCACGCTGGCCTTGTCCAAAGCACAGGTGCACCAGAGCAGAAAGGAGCATAATCCCACCTTAACAGTCCTCAGAGTGTCAACTCACAGCCGATGATCCATGCCGCCTGTTAGCATCAAAGCTAATGTTAGCACCAACGGATAGAATAAAGCAAAATTTGTGTTTCACTGGAAGCTATTTATTAGGAATAGTGCTGTCACCACATTGTTGAGGCATGCTTCAGACCCCCAACACTTCAGTAAATTATTTAAATATGCAAGGCTGACAATTGCTAGTTATGGGTGCTGAAGGTACTGCTAGCCTAGCACTGATCACATGCTACAGAAATAACATTTTCTGTCCACTTTTGAATAGTCAGTCACATCATGAAATGGAAATAAATGTCAACTCACTTTTTGTCAGAAAATCACAAAATATCTCTGTGGTAGACTGCAAGTCTAAAATAGAACATTACTGGCACATGCCTCTAGGGGGAACTACCTGTATTGTTCAGCACTACTATTAAGGGGACATATTAGAATAAGAGTGTGAAAAACCCCGCGCAGAATCCATGTTCAGTCTTATTATGTGTGTTGCAGAATAAATGGCAGAGTTAGCCAAAGAAATAACTCAAGTGTGATCATTGCTACACGGTAGGATATCACACAATTGGCGACGAGGATTAAAAGAAAAAAATCAGCGGCGAGAAACAGAGAACATTGCAAGTGTGGCGAACTCAAGTGACTCCAGTAGTTCGAGTGCAAGTTCAAGAGGAGGAAAAACGAGGTTTCCCCACCACGACGAGCAATGGCGGCTGTAATCGGAACGGTAACCCCTTTTGATAACTCGACTCAGTCATGGGAAGAATATAGTGAAATGTTGGACTTTTTCTTCCAAGCTAATGACATTGAGGAGCCAGACAAAAGGAAGGCTGTACTGTTGAGTGGAGTTGGTGCAACTACTTACAGCTTGTTGAGAAATTTAATAAGCCCTGCATTACCGAAAGATAAAACGTACGACCAGCTTACTGCTGAGCTTCAGAAGCACTTCAGCCCCAAACCGAGTGAAATCGTACAACGATTCAAATTTAATTCACGCATAAGGAGGAACACTGAGTCCATAGCAGAGTATGTGGCAGAATTGAGGAAATTAGCACTGCACTGTGATTACAAAGACTCATTGGAAGAAATGTTAAGAGACAGACTTGTGTGTGGAGTGAATGATGACCGAATGCAACGGCGACTTTTATCTGAAACAAAACTCACTTTTGTGAAGGCTTTGGAATTATGCCAAGCGATGGAAACAGCATCTAAAGATGTGAGAGAGATGCAAGGGAAACTAACAGAGGACACAGCAACGCATGTTCGTGTGCCTAAGACCCAAGTAGGTGTCCACAAAGTGTCAACTGATAAAAATCATCGCAAATTCCCCAGTTGTTATCGCTGCAAAGGCCAGCACAATGCCGCCGAGTGCAAATTTGCCACTGAGCTGTGTCATAATTGTGGCAAGCGAGGGCACATTAAGAAAGCATGTAGAATAAAGGTGGACAGCGCACAGGTGCTGAAAGCAACAGTTAATGGGCAAAAGTATGAAAACAAGGGCCCAGGAAAGGAACAGCGAGCGAATCAACTGAGAGGGGAGGGAGAAAGTGATACAGAAGACATGGGTTTTCACACAATTTACAACACGTCAGAGGAGCTGACCAAGGTAGCGCCCATCACGCGTACCATGAATGTTAATGGAATGAAAGTAACATTTGAAGTTGATACAGGCTGTGGAGTAACCATATTAAGTAAACAGCAATATACACAACTGTGGAAGAAAACAGACACAGCAGAATTAAACCCCTGTTCATTAAAATTAAAAACATACACAGGAGAGAAGCTAGACGTGCTAGGCATGGCACAAGTGAAGGTGCAACACGAAAACAAAGAAAAGGACTTACCTGTAGTAGTAGTTGGGAGCGAAGGACCAAATCTACTAGGGCGAAGTTGGCTACAAGAACTGGCCATGATTGATCAGTTGGTGAATAAAGTGGAATCTCAGCCCAAATTGCAGCTGGAGGAGATCCTCGAAAGACACGCTGAGGTGTTCAAAGAAGGCGTAGGACAGCTAAAAGGTGTCACTGCAAAGATTAATGTGGACAAGGAGGCCCAACCACGATTCTGCAAACCCCGACCGGTACCCTATGCAGTCAAGCCACTGGTTGAAAGCGAGCTACAGAGGCTGCTGGATGACAAGATCATTGAGCCAGTGCAGGTTGCAGAATGGGCGGCGCCCATAGTCCCAGTGAGAAAGCCGGATGGCTCCATTAGAATATGTGGAGATTACAAACTCACTGTCAATCGAGCATCACGGGTGGATCAGTATCCAATTCCTAAAGTGGAGGACCTCTTCGCACAGCTGAATGGCGGCCGACACTTCACGAAATTAGACATGAGTCACGCCTACCAACAAGTAGTCCTGGAAGAAGAATCAAGAAAGTATGTAACCATCAATACACACAAAGGCTTATATACCTACACACGCTTACCATTTGGAGTAGCTTCCAGTCCTGCTATATTCCAGAGAACTATGGAGGGCATCCTAGGTGGAATTCCGAATGTTGCCATTTATTTGGATGACATCCTTTGTACAGGACCAAATGAACAAGAACATCTGAAAACGCTGGAGGAAGTGCTTCAACGGTTGGAGAAAAGCGGTCTGAGGTTGAAAAGAAGCAAGTGTGAGTTCATGGGAAAAGAGGTGGTGTTCCTAGGCCACAAGATTAACGCCAGTGGTCTACACCCTCTAACAGACAAAGTGGAAGCCATTGCGGAGGCGCCTGAGCCACAAAATGTTACTGAGTTAAAAGCCTACCTGGGCTTGTTGAACTATTACCATAGGTTCCTCCCAAAGCTCTCCACGCTGCTGGCACCACTACATACCTTACTTAAGAAGGAAGAAAAATGGTCATGGGGGGTCAAGCAGCAGAAGGCGTTTGAAGAGTCCAAAGCGCTACTTCAGTCCTGTAGTGTGTTAGTGCACTATGATTCAAACAAACCACTCATCCTGGCGTGTGACGCATCACCCTACGGTGTGGGTGCTGTACTCTCTCATCGTATGGAGGATGGCTCAGAGAGACCCATAGGGTTCGTCTCAAGAACTCTTAGTGCAGCTGAGAAAAACTACTCCCAGCTAGACAAGGAGGGCCTTGCAGTAGTATTTGGTGTAAAAAAATTCCACAAATACCTGTACGGGAGACAGTTCGCTATAGTGACTGACCACAAGCCACTAATTTCACTGTTCAGTGAAATGAGAGCCATACCCCAGATGACATCTCAGAGAATTCAGAGATGGGCCGTTACATTAGCAGCGTATGAGTACACCATCGTTTACAAAGCCGGACGGGACCATACGAATGCTGACGCGATGAGTAGGCTACCCTTGGATGGAGGAAGAGACAGCACGCCTGAGGAGGAGGAGAGAGTGCTATTGTTTGAAGATATTGGCGTGCCCCTGGTGAACGCACAACAAATAAAGAAGTGGACAGACAAAGACCCTGTTCTAGCAAGAGTGCGAGAATACATCTTGCGAGGATGGCCGAAGATGAACAGTCCTGAGTTCATTCCCTATGCCAGACGACAGGATGAGCTCAGCACCCAGGAAGGTTGTATCCTGTGGGGAGGACGCGTGGTTGTTCCACCACCTGGTAGGAATGCCTTACTGCAACAACTACACCAAGCACACCCTGGCATCACTCGCATGAAAGCGTTGGCGAGGAGCTACATGTGGTGGCCCAACATGGATGCAGAGGTGGAGGCGCTTGTGAAGTCATGTGCGGCATGCCAGGAGAACAGGAACAGTCCTCCAGCAGCCCCACTACATCCCTGGGAAGTTCCAGATAAACCATGGAGAAGAATTCACATTGACTACGCAGGTCCATGGATGGGAAGAATGTTCCTGATCATAGTTGACGCATACTCAAAGTGGATCGATGCATATTCTGTGAGTAGCTCTACTTCTACTGTTACCATTGAATGTCTTAGAAAGAGTTTCAGCCAACATGGGCTACCTGAAATCATAGTATCAGATAACGGTACATGTTTTACGAGTGAACAGTTCCAAGAGTTTTCTGAAAAGAATGGCATACGTCACATCACGACTGCGCCATACCATCCTTCTTCTAACGGCTTAGCCGAGAGGGCCGTGCAGACGTTCAAGTCACTCATGAAAAAGATGACAGGAGACTCTATTGAAACCCGAATGTCGAGAGCTCTGTTCAGCTATCGAATAACACCCCAATCTACAACTGGCAAGTCACCAGCTGAGCTGTTGTGTGGAAGGAAGTTGAGGTCAACATTTGACTTAATACATCCAGACTTCAGAAACAAAGTGCATGATAAACAAGAGAAACAAAAAGGTTATCATGACATGCATGCTAGAGAGAGAATACTGAGAGAAGGAGACGTGGTCTACACCCGCAACTTTGGCTCAGGACCAGCCTGGGTACCAGGAGAAATAACAGAAAAGACAGGCCCTGTGTCATTCAAGGTGACATTAGGTCATGGACAAGTGGTGAGGCGACACATCGACCAAGTTCGTGGTAGGAGCTCCATTCCCCTGCCGATGGCACCAGAGGTGTTGTCTGACACCCATCCTGAGGAGAGCATCAACGAACCACCACTTCAGGTGAAACCTGAGGTAACCGTCTCTGCAGATTCTACGGGCAGCACTGCAGCAGCCGAAACAGTGGAGCAGTCTGAGTCTTCACCTGCAGTTGGCTCACCCGCCGTGAGAAGATCTCAGCGAGCTCGGAGAGCTCCAGACTACTTGAAGGACTATACTTAGTCAGTAGTGAGTTCCCCAGCCACAGGACAAGAATGCGTCCTGGAACCTCACTGGGATGCGGTAGTCAAACCAAATCCCCAGTTAGACTGTTATGTGTGTTATACATGTGAAAAAAAAAAAAAAAAAGAAAGAAATTATGTGTATGACACATGTGTTTAAGAAATTAAAAAGTAACTGTGATAGTTCAGGGTTAAATTGGAGTTCCAGGATGTCTAGTAATTGGCTAGTGTAATTAAGAGTAGTTTAATCTAGAGGGGAGGGATGTGGTAGACTGCAAGTCTAAAATAGAACATTACTGGCACATGCCTCTAGGGGGAACTACCTGTATTGTTCAGCACTACTATTAAGGGGACATATTAGAATAAGAGTGTGAAAAACCCCGCGCAGAATCCATGTTCAGTCTTATTATGTGTGTTGCAGAATAAATGGCAGAGTTAGCCAAAGAAATAACTCAAGTGTGATCATTGCTACACGGTAGGATATCACAATCTCAGTCACTACTCTCAGCATCAGTGTTGAAAAGCTGTGGTTTGGTCCACCTGAAAAGAACTTTGCTTAAAGGTGCACCAGACAGTATTTTCATGAAAACAAATTAAAAAAAAAATACATTCACAAAATGTTTTGAAATGTGCAGAAAAAGTGTTTATATTATTCAAAAACAAGCCGGTAAGGATGTCACCACCAGTCAGAGCCAATGGGCGCAGTCGGGCATCCGGGCATTTGGCCTACTTCCGGTTAGCAACCCACATGGCAACGCCGTACTCGGTGAAAACAATCCAGTGGTGACCTAGTCCCAGGCAGCTGCCGTGACCCAGTCAAGCTTGTCCAGCCCGTCGTAGTGCATGATATTCAGCTCATCACGTCCTATATCAGGTAATTGAGTGATATTGTGTTAGTTTAATTAGTTGCCACTTGATGGGTCACGTTTTGAAAATGCTAGCCGCCGACACAAGCCTCTCTGTATTGTAAACAGAGACGGACATTTCGTCTATGGAAATGCATGACTGATTCCCTTTTCACCCAACAATACAGACCTCTCTATGTGCAGTCAGCCTGACTAATTTAACTGTAGACTGTAGTAAATAGTGCAACAAAGGGGCTGGCCATTAATGAAAGAGGTGACAAAGGCATAGGTGTCAAGTGATACGGATTCGCCGTATTTTAATACGGGGAAAATGCAATTTTAGCAAATACGGGCGTATTGCCATTTCTGTACGCCAAAAAGAAAAATATACGGGAAAAGAGGAACACCTCGTGTGACCCCCACAGCGAGCTGGCAGAGCGCTCAGCGTGAGCAATTACTGATCGTTATAGATGCGCCTCGCACCTTCTGCGGCTCCGGAACAGAGAGGAATCCCGGCGCCAGTAATGCTGTGCCTGATATGTGTGACTAATGCAAATGTATATGCTTTCCTGCTGTCTACTGTGATGCTAATGTACCATGCATGCATTAGCCGGGTATATAAGTTGACTGTCTGCATGAAGCACCCTTTTAAACTTCACTCGTGTCCGCCTGCACTTATTTCGATCCTCCACAAGCGCACCTAAGCAGTGTTTAGCATCAGTGAACATTTTCTTGTTTAATTATTTCTTTTAAGAATTACTCCTGTGCTGCCCTGATATTTAATGGATTGGTCATGTTACCCATAGGGGCCTTTCCTTAAAAACATTCAAAACATGTAAGAGGGTTAATCATGTTGATATGGGTCGAAGCAAATATGCTTACCAGGGGTGTCGATCAAGTAGCTGTACACGTCCGGCCACTGCACATCTGGCCACCTGGTCGGGTCATTAACCCATTTTCCGGCTGGTAGCTTGTATGGGCAATCTGTCAGTCCACTTGCTGTCAGTTTCTCCTGATAACGTAGCCTGGCTGACTCATCAAGCTTTTCTATGTAGTCACAGGCCATCACAAAAAGTCAAAACACTGCACTAGACAAGGCTTGGTAACAGGTTTGTTTTCACCGAGTTAAGATGGCGACGATGTGTTACTAACCGGAAGTGACGTAGCCCCGACCGCACCCATAGCATAACATGTTTGATGTGTCTAGGGCAAGAGTAAGTGCGACACCTACTGGCCAGGAGGTCAGAATGTTGTCTCTATCACCTTTAAAGCATATACAGTGGGGAAAATAAGTATTAAACATGTCAACATTTTTCTCATTAAACATATTTCTGATGGAGCCATTGACCTGAGATTTTCACCAGATATTAGTAACAACCCAAGTAATCCATACATACAAAGAAATCAAGGCAACTGTGTTCACAAAACAAGTTATATTTAATAAAGTGGAATGACAGGGAATAAGTACTGAACACGCTTGGTAAAATTCATTTAATATTTAGTAGAGAAGCCTTTGTTCGTAACAACAGCTTCCAGACACCTCCTGTATGAAGAAACTAGGTGCAGGCATTGCTCAAGAGTGATTTTAACCCATTCTTCCACACAAACTGTCTCCAAATCTTGAAGGCTCCGTGGGTGTCTTCTATAAACTCTGATCTTCAGTTTGTTCTATAGATTTTCAATGGGATTCAGGTCAGGTGACTGATTGGGCCATTCTAGCAGCCTTATTTTCCTTGTCTGGAGCCAGTTGAGAGTTTCCTTGGCTGTGTGTTTGGGATCATTGTCTTGCTGAAATGTCCACCCTCGTTTCATCTTCATCATCTTGGCAGATGGCAACAGATTCTTATCAAGGATGTTTCTGTACATTTGTCCATTCATCTTTCCTTCATTTATATGAAGGCTGCCTGTACCATGTGCTGAAAAACATTCCCACACCATGATGGGATGTGCAGTGCAATTTCTCCTCCAAACAGTTGTGGTATCCAAAAAGTTCAATTTTGGTCTCATCTGACCAGACTATATTCTCCCAGTATTTTACTGGCTTGCCCAAATGTTGTTCAGCAAACTTTAAACGAGTTTCAACATGCTTTTTCTTCAGCAATGGAGTCTTGCGAGGTGAGCGGGCATAGAGCCCATGTTGATTGAGTGCATTACTTAATGTTTTCTTTGAAACAGCAGTACCTGCTAACTCCAGGTCATTCTCGAGCTCTCCATGAGTGGTCTTTGGCTCTTGGAAAACTTCTAATAATTCTTTTGACTCCTCTATCAGAAATCTTGCAAGGAGCTCCTGGTCATGGCCGGTTTATGGTAAAATGATGTTCTTTCCACTTCCGAATGAAGGCTCCAACAGTGCTCACTGGAACATTCAGCAGTTTAGAAATGCATCTGTAACCAATGCCATCATTATGTTTTGCAGTAATAAGGATGCAAAGGTCTAGAGAGAGCTCTTTGCTTCTACCCATCATGAGTTCTTTGTGCTGTGACAGTCTGTGTGATGATCAGGTAAGCGTGCACCCCCTCCCCTCCTGTTTCTGGCTCCAGAGCTCATCAGCGCACCTGCGTGATTGAACACACCTAGCGCTTCCTGGTCTACCAGCGTATAGAAGAGCCAGTGTGTGAATGCTTCCCTGCTGGACCGTTGGGTATTGCTGCCACTAACAACTCCAGTTAATGTTGTTTGGCAAAACCTTTATTCCCGCTGTCTTATCCTCTTGTGTCTTTTCCTTCTCAGGTTTGCTGCCACTTCAGCGGTGTGTCTCCGGGGCTGTGTGCGTTCACCTGAACTTTTCATCTTCAGACAACGGACTCTTCCACCCAGGCCAACCCATCCTCTCCTCATTCCCCATTGTATCCCATGCAGGAGTTCCCTGCCAGGCCCTCTGTTTGTACAGTAAGCCTTTTCTTCCCTCACCTCTTTCTTCTCCTTAGTTATCCTTGTTTATTAATTATTTCTGTCCTCCTTTTCTTTCAGGCTGCGTGTGGCTCCAGTGTGCTCCTGTCTTTGTGTAAATTTAAGTTTGCATGTAATTTGCATTGCTCCTTATGTGTATGTGTTTATTTAGTTTGTGTATTTCTGAATTTTGTGTTTTCATTAAAGTTCTGTTTATTTTACCCCCCTGAGTCTGAGTGTTCATCCGGTGTGGTTTACTCTGCGTTTGAGCCTATCTGGTATTGAATTATGACAAACTGATATTCACAGACCTTTTTCAAGACTATCAGTAAGGACTTAACTAGTTGAAATTAATTTGCACTGATGGGGGATGGGATGGCTTCCTAAATTCTGATGGATTTCAGCTGGTTTCTTCGCTTTCTATGCCTTTTTGCACCTCTCTTTCTTCATGTGTTCAATACTTATTCCCTGTGTCATTCCACATTATTAAATATAACTTGTTTTGTGAACACAGTTGCCTTGATTTCTTTGTATGTATGGATTACTTGGGTTGGTACTGATATGTGGTGAAAATCTCAGGTCAATGGCTCCATCAGAAATACGTTTAATGAGAAAAATGTTGATGTGTTCAATGTTTATTTCCCCTCTGTAGATAATGTATCATGTGGAAATGAGCATGTTTATCACTTATAAAGTGACCTCACTGTACAGAACACACAATAGAACACAGAGAAGGAAGAATAAAGTGAAGGGGTGAAGGAAATATGGCAGAAAAGAACAAAAACAGGAAGAAAGGGGTGTGAAAACAGGAAATATTTAAGACTGGTTTAAGAGACGAGGAAAAGACAAAAGTGAATGAAGGAGGAAAAAATGAATTCTTGTATGAAAAGAAAAAAAAACCCCACACAGAATAAACAATAAATGCTGAACATCTGCCCATAGTCTTTGACTTATTAAGCTTTGGTATACATGTCGTACTGCTCTGTCCTAGCTCAGATATTTTACTTGGACACATTTTTCCTGAACTCATTTCCTGAACTATTGCATCTCTAATACATGATCTCCCGATGGAAGAATTGGAGTGGTTACGGGGTTAGGGGTTTGGGGATAGGCTCAAGGGACAAAAAAGGAGCTCTCAACTGGATCCCCTGAGGAGGACTCACGCAGAGTAAATAAACATCTGTAGATGATGTTTAGATATCAATTAGAGCGTGTTTGGCTCTCCTGGCTGCAGTCAGGAAGGTCACATTTTTTTCCGGAACCCCATATAACACAAGGCGGTCATACTCCCTGCTGCTCCCTGTGACACTGTTGGATCTGATCATCCATACAAGGGAACATCTTAATGTTAAGAAGAAGCAGCACAGTTTTCTCCAACCTGACCCTGGCCAGGTTAAAATGTCTTATGATGAGGATAAGCTGATAGGTATACACAGTTGACCCAACACCACTTTCTCTAATCCATCTCAAAATCTATAAACTTGTTAACAGTCTGAAAAGCATAAATTTTCAGGCTTCTCGTGTTGCCAACTAACATCAAGGCCAAGATTCCTCCTTCCGTCAGACAATCATTGTCAACGAATCCAGACAAACTATAGAAAGATAATAATGAACATAATATTTACCAGATCATGTTTATTCAGTTCATTCTAGAAAATGGCATTCTTCACAAAGAATGATTATAAATGTTCAACAAAAACCTGCTCAAACATTGTTGATTAACAGTTCTACTGCTATTAGAAAGCTAGACAGAGCTGTCAATGACTACTCTATATATGGTTATAGAGTATAGTGGAATACTTTAAATGCTTAGTTAAATTCATCTGGTACAAGCTGATATTTAATATATTTAATGAGTCTTTGTGCAAAGTGCAGTAGCAACTCCTCTTTAAGTCATCTCTCTTTTCCTTTGGATTTATCCTGTTAAATGCAAAGATACTAATGTGAGACCTGCAGAACATCAGTTACACTGATTTAGAGCCGTGTAGTTAGCAATAGCTGCTTTATCTTATTATGAAATTTAAAAAAATCATGAACTGAATGTTGCAGTTTGAAAATGAAACTAAACTGCTGCTTTCACTTTTAAAGTAAATGTAGTGTCTTCACAATAAAAGCAACATGATTTTCAATCATAAATTTAAACCCCTTTTCTTTGATAGATGAAAAATAAAGTAAAATTGAAGTGATAATATTTAAATATTTATTGGACACACCTGTATGCCTCCCCAAATAAACAAAAATAAAAATATGTTTTTAAAAATCGTTACAAGTACTGAAACCAAAGCAAACTGTTCAAGTAATCTTGATGTTGATTTGAGATCACATCATCTACCCCTGCCTACAAGACACATTATTTAAGGGTTTTTAAGCCAATGAGAATATGAACAATTAGTGACCAATAGCAATTTTTGCTCTTTGGTGCCCATACAGGCTGTGTTTGGAAACACAGCACGAAATGAATGGGTTTCTGTGGGAAAGTTAAAGCCTTGCTGTGATGGAGACAAACATCCAGCATGAATCACGAGAACGTTTGAACTTGGAGCCTTCATGTTCTCAGCTGGTGCAACAACAACTTCTGAGTCTGACTCATCTTCTTGTGCGCAGACGATGAGACGAGGAAGAGAGATAAAAACAGATGACATTCAGACCAACATCAGTCTTGGTGTCATTTGCTTTGCTTCTCATGGACAGCCGCTGCTCTCTGCACAGAAGACCAGTTTACATTAGAATTAATGTGTTTAGAGTGTGAGCGAATTTCGGCATGCACATGTGCCGTTTTCACCGATCACGTGCGCACGATTGTGCCAGAGATCCGACAGCATCAAGGCTATACAGAGCCCTGCTAATGACCAGTGGTTAGACTGAAATCTGTGTGTGGGAGAGAGAGTCTGGATGTGTGCTGAAGCTCAAGACTCGAGGGGGAGATCCTGAGCTGAGAACAGAACAGTCCAGACCTCCACTTATCCCGTGGGGCTCTGGGGCCTGACACCTGTGTTATTGCCTCATGTCGGAGGAATGAGACGTCTCAAGTCTGTGGTCCAAGCATGTGTGGCTAGGAAGGACACAGCTGCAGTCCGTGTGTGTGTGTGTGTGTGTGTGGATCTCTGTGTGTGAAAGAGCAAAATGTGGCCCTGAGTCTCAAACGAGGTGTTGCCCTCACCTCGGAGATCAGCCACCTGTGTGTCTGCATCATGTGTCTGTGAGTAATGAGGTCCACGGTGGGTGTGTCGCCTCTGTGATCCCCTCCAGAACATTTATCAATCTGGTTATAATGCCATTAAAGCTTCCACACCGTGGATCGCCCAGTGAGCACGCTGTCACATCGTGTTTATGAAAGTCCAAGAAAACCTCACATTTACCCAGAAAAGCTGCTCTGACCTACCTACATCACACCCAAGGGCATACAGGCATGTGTACTGAGGTTTATTTGAAATTTGAAAGGGAACAGAAGCAAGTGTAATACAGAAAACTTGATTTAGACATTAAATTAAAATATTTGATTTAAACTGTATTTCTGTTAAAACACGTTAACAATGTGATGTGATCTTATGATGTTCACTCTTAGAAATGAAAGGCTACTTGATCAAAAATTTAAACAGCATAAATGAGTCTTTTTGTAGTTTACATAAGGGGACCTTGAATTTGTGTGACTTCTGTTCAAACAAATCAGATAAAATCCAACTCCTGTACACCATTTTTGGCTTTGAATAAATCTAAAAGGCATTTTTTGTTTCATATGACTCTTACCTATCCCAAAACATTATTCATTTTAAGGGGATATTAATAAGGGGGATCAGTCTGTGTGTTAACATTCCTTTTGCTATTCTATTATGCTGAGCACCAAGCTAGAAAGTAGAAAGTACTATTTTTATATGGTCTTTGGTATGACCCGGCTGGGGCGTAAACCCACTACCTCCCGGCGGTGGGGTGGGTGCTCTACTATGAAGATACCACAGTGGTGCTTAGTGGGTTACACCCAGTTATATACGGTGGCCCAGAGAGCTCACCAAAATGCAAAAGCCATAACACAAGTAGTGTTGCCTACATTGCCTACATGTACAACTCTTTGTGTCCCACTTTCAAAGACAGCCTACATTTGGGCATGTAAAGACTAATTGGCCTACCTGTTTTAGACAGGAGTACTTGCTTTTAACGAGCAATGCACTAGTTTACAATGAGGAAATGATCCGTTGCATATAACATTATACCAAAATTCTGCATTTATGAAAGACTGAGTGTGAAAAATAAGATTTATAGTCAAACACCCAGCTATGTATCTTTGCCCAAATTTATATGAAAGTCATGAATACCCATCTAATCCTCTGGGGATTCTTCTGCACCCTCTACCAATCTAGCTCGCCAAATCAACAACCTTGTTGGGCAATCTGAGTGTTTTTTCCCCCTCGCACATAGCGATGTAACACCCACCGATATTATACTGTAGCTGCAACAAAGTGGAAGTCTGCAAGGGTGCAAATCAAGACAAAGGTCCTCGCATATGGTTCCCGTACAAAAAAAAAATGTATGTGACTTACAGTATCAGATGATTACCAAGTAAATTACAGCAATATCAACCAATATTCTTGACTAGAGGAGTCCTCTTTGCACTCATCAAAGTGAGAAAAGCTTTAGCCCTTTATCATGGAATATTTACAAAACGTTCAAACATGTTGCACCACTGCTCTGAGGCAAATCTCCCAAATCCCAAGTCTACTGAAATCATGTCCTTCTCAGAAAACCCAGGACGAATTAATATCAGAGGACATATTGGATGAGTGACGGAACAGAACAGAACTGAGGTTTCACAACAAGCCCTGATGGAGAACACATGGTGTGATGGTGTGGTGACCCCAAACTCTGGTCACATTTTCCCCTCTAGTCCAGAGATATCTGCATGTCAACCATAGCAGCTCCTGACTCCCATTATGAGACTATGAACCAGACAGAGGTAACTGATGAGACGTTATACTCTATCACTGCAAAACCAGTGCCCCAATTTTTAAGACAGTGACTCAGTCTACACTGGTATTTCTTACCATTGAATCACCTCTCCTTCAAAGCTTATGAAATTTGATTTTGCAGTTTCGAGCTGTCTGTTCTTGTTCAGCACAGGTGCAGATCAGGTAGAGTTTCTCTTCATAATTCAAAGCTATTTCTAAAACAATGGCTCCTTGATTTCAGGTCAAGCACTACCCCCAACTGTACTCCATGTTGGGAAAGTAATAAACCCTCCGACTACAGGGTGAGGGAGTGGGTGAGCAGATCAGCAGTGACTGATCTTTTAAAAATAAAGAGTAAAGGCAGACAAATGAAAATGCAGTTTTAGAGGATTATTTATTTATTTTGCAATTGTTTCAAACAAAAGTACACTGTAAAAATTAAAACCAAATTTAAGATTATAAGATGCTTAACTTATTAAATAGTGGTTCAAAACTAACTGCAACATAAGTGCACACCCATAAAAGAATACACTGTATACCTTCATTCTTATGCAGGTAATCCCTAAAGTGACACAAATAATGACAATACTGTATATGAAACTGATTTCTTATTGCAACTGAAATTAACAAAAATTGATGCGAGGGTACCACTTTACAATATCATCATCATCATCATAGCAGTCTGTCGTGGGCGACAATGACTGTTTCATTTAGGTCTGATCAGATTCCTCCACACAGCTCTGTCCTTAGCCTTCTGCTGCCAGGAACTCCTGTCGAGTGCCCTAATAAAGGATTGAGTCTAAAGGTAGGTTATTAATTATGTTTTAAACAACAGTTAGTTCCGACTGAGCAATCTGGACAGTAGGATTCCAGGACTTCAGCTGTGTTTTAATTATCTTTAAACTGTAGTTAATATTAGTGGCTTCTTATAATTATGTGAGAATTGTAAACCTGTATTGGATATCTTAATTTCCACAGGGGGGGGTGCTATTTCAAAAGAGATGATCCTAAAAATGGGACTTCTGTGACCCAGAAGTCCCACCCTTGGACATTTCATGTCCAGTTACAACAAAATAGACGAGTTAGAGTTGGATTTATGCATGATTTACACATACTAATAGTAACATGTTCTTGCATGAGGCCCATTTTCTCAGTTAACCATCCATAATAACTTTGTGGTGTTGATGCTTTATTTCATCTGAAAAGGGCAACAAAAAGTGAGTGAAATCGCTAACAAGCTAAACAGCCACTAGCGCGAATCATGGTGACCACAAAACCTACTCAACAGGTGAAGCGGTACAGTATGTATTATAAACACTGAACTATGCACTGGACAATATTTAATTTGGTTATGTGTGTGAAGTGACAATAGGCCTATTCTGTAATATATCATGTGCATTAAAGTGCTTAGCAATGTCAGGAACTGAGCCGGCTTGGTTTCCCCTGGCTCGGTGCTGGCTGCTCTATGGGTACATGCCACATTGTATGTATGTTAGTATGTATTTCTGTGTGCTTTGCCGTGCCCATAGCCACTGTCTTCTGGCCGGCAGCAGGGAGGCAGCCTCTTGGGCTCACGCTGGAGTGAGTGCTGTCTAACTGTCTGCCGGTCAGACCATGCCCCCTCTCTATTACTGCCAGCTGTTCCCACTCCCGTATGCCATCTTCCCGCTCCTCGCCCAGGTGTACCCAATTTGTGGAACCAGCAGTGTGTGTTCTTAAGGAGCCTGCCTCCAGTCATGCATTGCTGGGTCACTGAGCTTCATCTGAGCATTTTCTTGCTAGTGAAGTCAAGGACGGTTTCCCTCGGGGCTTATTCGGACTACTGGACTGCTCCAGCTCCGTGAGTAAATTACTGCGTGTGTTTTTTCCCGGTGTTTCTCCCCTGCAGACTGTTGAGCGTCCAGAAGGACTCCTTTAGCTTCCGAGGAAACATTATCTGTAACTGCTTGTCTAAGTGTTGTATAAATAAATGTGTGTGGTGCTAACCTGCACGTAAATCCTCATTATTTCCCCCCTCGCCGTGCGCACTGGAAAAGCGCATGGGAGGGTTCATGACAAGCAACAGTTAACGGGGTACATTTAGAAGGGACTATTTTTCTAGGTGGAGCAAAATAACTGGTTAAAAAACAAAAATCATAATTTTTGTTTTGTATTGCTGTCATTTAAGAAACTGTACTTATAGAACTGTTGTATAAAAGCAATATCAGACTCGAGGTCATACGATATCATGAATATATAACTGCAGTGATGTCTTAGGCCTGACCACAATGACCAAATCACCACAGTCACATATTGAATTGAATTGAATTGAATTCATTGCTACTGTACTCCCTCTCATGTAATAATGCTTAAATAAACACTTTAAAAAGCATTATTAAGCTGTTACAAGATAAGATAAGCCTTTATTAGTCCCACAATGGGGAAATTCCAGGATTGCAACAGCACAGGAACAGCAACACTCAGAGCAATAATTTAGAAGATAAGAAAATAAGAGCAGTGAATATAAATATGTACACATAAATATATAAATATATATACACAGTGTGGAGCATTGTAGCTAGAAGCAATAAACAGCATAACCGTCTACTTAGTTGTCCTACATAGTATGAATATGTACCCATACATATTGTCACCCTCCGTAGCGACCAACACATGAAATAAACATGTAAAATAAACAACACATGAAATAAAAGTAAAATAGTGATCCGCTTGTTGCCAAATACTGAGTCTACATTTAGCCAATCTCTCAGATCTCAGTTTATTTCAATTCCTCTGTTTTCTCATCTAGATTTTTTACCACCATCATCATTTTAATTACCTGTCAATAAATGACTAGCATTTAAGCACTGTACACTTTTTAGCCAAAACATCTCTCGATCTTGCTAAATAATGACCCTGCATCAATGTATGAAATGTATTAAATAACTTATTAATTTCTTATTCATGATTTATAAAGTATTTATAGCTTAAAAAAACAACTTATAAATGGTACTATTATAAAGTGGTGCCTGTGATGGTATAAGTTCAGGGAAGTTGTTTGAAATGTGTTAATATTTTATTGATTGAAAAACTTTAGTGCTTGTATTCATATAAATACCAGTTGGTTCTTCTTTTTGGTGAGGTAAATTTATGCTAAAGACACACTCCGGTGGCTCTAAAAAAAACCTCAAAAAAATGTGTATTGCTCAAAATAGTATATCATGGCTTTTTATTCACAAAAAAACTTTAATTGCCTTAGAATTGCTTGGAAAGCGCTTTTACATCTTCCACCTACTTAAGTATCTTAAGTGATCTATAAATATTCTAATTAGCTCCACCCATACTCCCGCCCACCAGCAGCAGATGCTGCAAGGCCAGCCCTCCACTGTCCTCTGACCTGAGAACACCGAAGACTTGCTTCCATGGCTACTCAAAACATTGGAGTGATTCAGCCATACATGTTTGAACCCAAGAGCGATTCGCAAGAAGAACAGGAAGAAGAGGACATTGTCAAGCCTTCCTGTGTGGAGGCTGGAGGGCTCCCCGCCGGTCTCTGGTTGCCCACTCGCTGTGGGTCTCCCTGGCTTGCTGTCCGAGTCCCTCCCGCATGGGTGTGAAGGAGGTGAGCCGGAGGCCGCGGCACTCTGTCTGCCATGACACTCGCCAAAGTGAGCTTGCTCTTGGTGGTCCCACTGGGGGCTGATGGGTGCCCGCCGAGCAGCTCGCTGGGGGCCGGTGGCCCGATGCATCCGCCGCCGTGGAACCACAACGTCAGTGCGGCGCGCGTGGCCTCACCCTGGCCATTGTGCCATGTGCCCCCGGGTATCCAACTCACCTCCTTCCTCTGGAGGAAGCAGGGGCATTTATTGGTTAATGTTTGAATCAAACAGGCTAATCACGAATGCTTATGTAGCTAGAAACGCTCTGTCCAAAGTCACCCTTTTGGGGTTGGAGGGGGGCACTTAACTGGACATTCACAGCAGAAAAACACAGACTTGGGACTGATTTTGCTCTTGATATGTCTTGTAAGTTACAAAAAACATGTTACGGACATATTAACAGCAGAAAAAAATGATTTTTGGCAGAGTGTCACTTTAAGAAATCATCTTTTGTCCACACATCAACATTAAGTTTTTCCCTAAACACCATGCATCATAAAATGTGAAAGTGACACACATTTAAAGCTTTTAAACCTGGACCAGCTGGGTACAGGACTGCAGTCAAATTGGGTCTGACACAAAATGAAAAACAAGGAAGATATTATTTTCTTGGTAGGAGTAGATGAGGACATATTTGGAGCACTGTAGTGGGATCTTGTGATGTTCATTACATGAATTGTACTGAGCATGTATCTCTATTTGTTGTCTTTTAAGCTTTGAATTGCAGTGGCAAAGTCTTCCCCTTTCTCAGACAGAGAATTTCTACCAAGGAATAGCTGGCTATGGTTTGTGATGATATATAGTACAGGTAATATTATTGTGTGTTTTTCAACAAGAGGATTCCAATTTTAGAAAACAGGTTTACTGTGCAAAGAAGTGTTGTATCTACACACATAATGATGTTGTCCTAGTAAAAACTGAACTGAAAAGAGGGAGTAACTAAAAGCTTGGAGGTAAATACAGTGAGCTGATGTTGTAGCCAAGATCGGACTGAGACCAGAGTGTAGCGAAAGACCAAGACTTTAAGGGGTTAAGACCAAGTCAAGACTAAGACCACTGTGTATCTAGGTCTAAGTCTTGACTTCTTGGTCTTAGTCTTTTCTGGTCTTGTCTTGGTTTTGGGAGACTCTGGTCTTGACAAGGTCTTGACTGCAACACTATTGTGAGGTCCATCATCATGCATGCATGATGCATTATGCATCGTGCATATACCACTTTCGGCAAATCGTACAGTTTGGAAATGAACCGGGGCTATGGATGGAAAATAACATGTTAATGTTCATTAATCCTCCCAAACCGTGACATGCTCAGCTACAGATATCTTTGAAGATCCATCAGGTGTGTAAGGTGGTATAAAATGTTTTACTATTTGCCGCTGGCCCTGTTTTAGTGCAGTCCCTTTCTCACCTATAGGACTGCACCAGAGTTCGCCAGTTGATTCAAATCGTGATCACCTCTTTTAGGTGGTCACGGTATGGTTCCTTTGGTGCGCACCTGAGTGCGATTACCGTGTTCTCACCAGACAAAACAAACCGGACTAATGGAGAAAACAAACTCAAGTTCAACTGAAACAAACTAAAGCCTGTAGGTGTGAAAGCACCCTAAATTTGCCAGAATTTTGAGATAAGGTTTTGTTGCCAAGATAACCCCCGATTCTCCACTGACTCCAGAGGGATAAGAGACTTCCTTGCTGTCATTACATGATTGCAATTGGACCTCCTCAAACTGTCTCGGTCCCTCTTGAGCTCTCGTGTTATTTTATAGATTTCTCACATGATCTTGTTATGCAGACCTTTTTCTGATCCGTGTTGCTTCAAAACAAAAACACCGCTGGCAGGAAATGAAGCAAGTCTGGGACCGGAATGTACTCGCAATGGACTACAACCGTGGCTAGTGGAAATTAGGGGTAAGTCATGATTCGCTCACCTTATTGCCACAAGGTATCAGCACCTATGGTGCTTTCATGTTCCACAGCTTCAGGATGGAACTATATAAATGATTTGTGCAATCATAATGTTCAAAACAAAAACAAATATTATAGAGTGATTTTCTAAACAAAGGTGACAATTTTAGTATCGCTTTCATTACTTTCATTTCTTTCGTTTGACTGTCATGCTGTTTAGCCCTTTATGTTCAAGGTTCCATGAGACATTCCTCACCTAAACAGACATGCCCAAAATAGTTGAAAAGTTCATATAAAGTATGTATGAAGACAGATCTAGCCTCTTCTAAAATAGCCACATATACTGATAACATAGGAAAACGTGTGACAAGTCTTCAGCTTCTATGTTTGGTACACTGTCCTGTGCTAACAGCTGGTTAGTCTCTTTTTCTAAGCAATTTCCTTCAGCTTCACAGCTTTAATTTTCACACAGGATAGTGCCAGCCCATAAATCCCTGATGAATTACTCTTTCCAGCATATTAATAGGGGGAAAAGTCCTCCTGTCTATGAGTTTTACTGACAGCAGCAGGTTTGAGCTTCTCTCCTCTCCCATTCAGACATGAATTTTGTTTGAGTCATTACTCCTAATTTATTAGCTTGAGAGCAGCAGTCAGGGTTAGGGCAGACAGGAAGGGATGAGACTCCTGATTACTGATTTGAAAAACTGCCTTTGCAAATCATGTCTTTTGGTGACATTTCGAGAAAGCGGCTGGTACGAGTAAATCAGCTCATTGCTTCTATACTGTCAATCAAGCTATAATGTCAGTCATGTTTGATCAGTGTATCTGACTACTGCTGGACCGAGAGAGAGTTCAGTTTGATGTAAGTTCAAAGGTTTACTGATAAAGACTGATTACCTTCATTTTATGCAGGCAAAACAATTGGGAAAAACTGTCTTGTTTAACTTAATTCAATGTCAAAACATAAAAAAACAGGCAGTCAACAGCTTCCAACCTTTGACAAAACTATATTCAAAGGGGCTTTTGATCCTGTCTGAAACTCCAACATTCCTCTCAGTGCCTGTTTCTGAAAATACAGGAAAAAATTGATGGGCATGGGCATGGATTCAAAACATAGGTACTGACTTGTTTTCATGGAACAAGGAAATGTTTGCCATTTATAGCTGAAACCAAACACATAGGCGATCTTGTTCCCACAAAAACAGAGACTGTCTATAATTTAAAAAAAAAAAAAGATCAGAGGACTGTCATTGTGCTCGGCTTCCTCGACGTGTCATTTCCTGTCCTGCATCAGCTGTGGCAGCATTTCCCATGGTGCAAAGGACAGCATGTTTCCATCTGCAGAGACTCTATAATGGCTGCTCCGTCATTCCTGTTGTCTGTTTCCTTTTTTTGATGTCTTTCAGGGTTAGTTAAAAAATGAGACACATTGTGTTATGTATCTTTATCACCTCAAAGTTTTATATCCAGTATAAAATACAGCACTGCACCCTTCTTTCAAAACTAAGTTACTGATCCTTGGGTGATGATGCACAGTGCCCTTTATTCATTTTCTCATGATGTTTTGGTTTCAAAGCCTTAAAGCTCACAATTTTGTTTTGCCAAAACTGGGTGGGAATCCTTCATTATACTACTACTAAACTTGTTCATCCTGACTCCACCATGTGCTTACACTCGTGCCAAGCTGTTAGGTGTAGTTTTCCTAACTTTTTCTGATGCTTTGTGAGCATAAATCATTTTTCTATTTTCTCATATGGGGATAAAGTTTCCTTTTTTATTACCAGTTTTAAGACTGCCAATGAACTGTAACACTAATGATGAAGTAAAAAGGAGACATTTGATAGGATGCTATTGGGAGCTTGTTATTTTGCGTCAAGTCTCTGCTCTATTTCTAGAGCAGAAAACCCCCTGATATTACCATAGTCAGCACAACAACTAGTTTCACTTCTTCTTTCGCCTCCTATTTTCCCATTTTTTTGCACACTTTTAAGTCATATTAAACTGGTAAACACATACTTTGCTACATTATGTCTTTTATGACTTATTTTACAAACTAAAAAAAAAAGCAGAACTTGCAGAACTAATCTTACAAATTTCAAATCAAGAGACAGCTTACTTGAAAATTTTAGGAGACCCTAAGCAGCTTGTTTTAAAAACCATGTTATATCAAAAGGTCACAAATCCTGCTTTGTAATACTGGTCAACTATTTACAGTGGTGTGAAAAAGTGTCTGCCTCTTTCCTGATTTCTCATTTTTTTTTTGTATGTTTGTCACACTTAAATGTTTCAGATCATCAAACAAATTTAAATATTAAAAATAACACAAGTAAACACAAAATGCAGTTTTTAAATGAAGGTGTTCATTATTAAGGGGAAAAAAATCCAAACCTACATGACCCTGTGTGAAAAAGTGATTGTCCCCTAAATCTAATAACTGGTTGGGCCACCCTTAGCAGCAACAACTGCAATCAAGCGTTTGCGATAACTGGCAATGAGTCTTTTACAGCACTGTAGAGGAGTTTTGGCCCACTCATCTTTGCAGAATTGTTGTAATTCAGCCACATTGGAGGGTTTTCGAGCATGAACTGCCTTTTTAAGGTCATGCTACAGCATCTCAGTTGGATTCAGGTCAGAACTTTGACTAGGCCACTCCAAAGTCTTCATTTTGTTTTTCTTAAGCCATTCAGAGGTGGACTTGCTGGTGTGTTTTGGATCATTGTCCTGCTGCAGAATCCAAGTGCGCTTCAGCTTGATGTCATGAACAGATGGCTGGACATTCTCCTTCAGGATTTTTTGGTAGACAGCAGAATTCATGGTTCCATTTACCACAACAAGTCTTCCAGGTCCTGAAGCAGCAAAACAGCCCCAGACCATCACACTATCACCACCATATTTTACTGCTGGTATGATGTTCCTTTTCTGAAATGCTGTGCTACTTTTACGCCGGATGTAATGGGACACACACCTTTCAAAAAGTTCAACTTTTGTTTCATCAGTCCACAGAGTATTTTCCCAAAAGTCTTGGGGATCATCAAGACGTTTTCTGTCAAAACTGAGACAAGCCTTTATGTTCTTTTTGCTCAGCAGTGGTTTTGATCTTGGAACTCTGTCATGCAGGTCATTTTTGCCCAGTCTCTTTCTTATGGTGGAGTCATGAACCTGACCTTAACTGAGGCAAGTGAGGACTGCAGTTCTTTGGATGTTGTTGTAGGGTCTTTTGTGACCTCTTGGATAAGTCGTTGCTGCGCTCTTGGGGTAATTTTGGTCTGCCGGTCATACCTGGGGAGGTTCCTCATTGTTCCATGTTTTTGCCATTTGTGGATAATGGCTTTCACTGTGGTTCGCCAGAGTCCCAAAGCTTTAGAAATGACTTTATAACCTTTTCCAGACTGATAGATCTCAATTACTTTGTTTCTCATTTGTTCCTGAATTTTTTTGCATGATGTCTAGCTTTTGAGGATCTTTTGGTCTACTTCACTTTGTCAGGCAGGTCCTACGGTATTTAAGTGATTTCTTGATTGAGAACAGGTGTGGCAGTAATCAGGCCTGGGTGTGGCTAGAGAAAATGAACTCAGCTTTCCAAAGATGTGATAAACCACAGTTAACCCTTCTTGTGTCTGGGTTTCATGGACATACACATTGCCCTCACTGTCTATGTCGCAGTTCTGCGCCTGTCATGTGATGTGGCTGTAAACCATAAAAAAATCCCCAGTTGTACTCAGTATTCCACCTCACAAGGTGGCAGACATGTATAACTTACTGCTCTTGCCTTGGAGGACTGATGCCTCCCAAAGAACGACCCGAAAACCTCACTTCTGGGACAGCGAAGAAGAAGAGCTTGTAAACAAATGTTGATGTGCTCCATCACAACACGGAGGAGGCATTTACTCCCAAATTTGCAAACTATGATTCTAAAAAGAGATTATTTAGCTTATGAAGGTAAATATCTACATTTTGTTATAACAGAGGGTGGCCGAAGCTGGTTAATTTTCACCTGCCATCAACCCCAGCTCCATGTGACTCGACAGAACAATCGCGCCAGTTCCGTGTTGTCATATAAGATAAATTGCGGCATAATAAAAGTGACATTGAGGTGGAATAATAATAAGAGTTTCTGGATGTGGGAGAGAAAGCGAAAATGATTGACAGAAGACAAAATAACAACCAGGATAATGAAAATAGACGAAACGAGCTGCCTGGCCAGCAGTAAGTCTGACGAATTTCTTCGTTTGTTTACATTGTACTGATTTTCTGGTTCATATACTTTGAAGATAACAAAAAAAAAACAAAACAAAAAATGGTGATAAAAAACAAATCCATCCTTTGTGTAAATATGTCCAAAGTCCACTTTTGACTGAAAGTTATGTAATTCGATATGGCTGCTGTGGCATTATGCAAATTAGATGAGTAAATTTATCCCTATCTCAAACTTTGGATCATATTCTACATCTTTCTAATTGACAGTAAGCCATTATCTCTTATCACTTTCAAGTTATAGCCTTGGAAATCTCTGACATCTAAACTGAATATTTTCTTGAAAAAAATCTTGACCTCATCAATAACACAGTTTTCACAGGAAAACAGCTGAAAAGCTGAATAAAAAGTGATAGAAAAGACAGTGGATTTAACAGAGAGACAAAATGAAGGTAAACAGTTCTAAATGTCGCAGCCAGAACGAGTTGCCGGCGGCCGTAAATGGTTTGGACTTGTACCTTCCTGTCCGGGTGTTAGTGCCGTTAGCATGCCGTTTCCCAGGAGTCACCTCCGACGCCAGGGCAACGAGCTGAGGTCCATCCTGGGGGCTGTCGACAGGATGCTCTTCACCCTGCACGACGCCTCCAACGCGAGACGCTGGCATCCGGGCCGTGCTGAGGATCTCCTGGACAGTTACACTCGCTTCTTATTCCATCTCGAGGTCAGTGCCAGGATTGACGCCATGGTCACACAGCGAGAGAAGCTCCGCGGGTTGGATGGAAACCCCGGCAGGACGCCGAAGTGGATGACGCTGCCCCCCGCTTCGGGACCACGTTCCTGCTGCCATTCCTGCCCGGGAATGCACGGGTTGGATGGAAACCCCGGCAGGACGCCGAAGTGGATGACGTTGCCCCCCGCTTCGGGACCCCGTTCCTGCTGCCATTCCAGCCCGGGAGTTCGCGCCACCCAGAGGGCTTCCCCGGTTCTGCACCACGTCCCTCGGGATTCCCCCCATGGAGCCGCAGCTGACAGCAGTTACGTCTGGGACCGAGCGGCTGACGCGATCCCCGCTGTGCATCCATTCACCATCTGCAGGCACGTGGTGGCGGCAGTGAGATTGGTGGAGAGGACTCCAGGGCAGCGAAGCTTTCCCGAGCTCAACGCCTTCCTCGCCTCGGTCTCTGCTCAGGAGCGGCGATTCCTGGGTTCCCCCCTCGCTTCGTCCCCTGGGAATAGCCGTCATCACTTTGCCAAGTCACCTCAGCATGAACCCCATCCGGATCCAGTTCTGGGCTTCCACCAGGACCTCTCCTCCCACACAGCTGTCACCTTTTCGCCTCGTCAGTGTGGAGATTTTACAGCCTCGTTCCCTGAGCCTCATTCCCCCGCTGTCACTCCAGGGCATTCGGGCTGGCTCACCCCGGCTGTTACCCCCTCCTCCTCGACGCGCTCCCCGACTGCTGTGTGTGCCTGGAATCCCGGCCTGGTGAGCCCTCTCCTGGAGACAACGCAAGCGGTCCCCAGACGATTTCCCGGGGGGTCCTCCGTTATCGTCTGGCGGGGAGAGGAGGAAGCAATGTTCACCGCAGCAGGCTCCACCCAACCTCCAGGAGGCAGGCAAGTCTCAGTTTATTTACATCAGTCTAATGATTTGCTCTGTCACACTCCTGGAGATGGAGTTCGGGATTCGCAGCTCCCTGAACTCCCACCACCTGCTGTAACCTGTACCTTTAATCCTGCATCCTCTGTGTCTCTCTCCGCCGAGCGCTCCCCGGCTCCGGGTCAACGTGGTGGGACGAGGAGAGGGCCTGCGGTTCCGCAGCTACGTTGTGGGCGGAGGAGGAAGACCGACTGCTGTGTGGAGTCTGCGCCGATGACCAAGCGTCCCTGGGTCTCCACGGAGGTGCGGTTTGGTCCAGCAGGACGAGGTTCTCCCACCATCACGCCGCGTGGACTGTCGGTGTGGCTACCTGCGCTGCAGGAACCTCAAGCTGCGCTGACCATCGTCCTGGCTGCAGGGCCCGACGCAGCCGAATGGGAGCCTGACAACGACCTCCGGACAACGGATCCTGGATCTTCGCAGTCCTGGACGGCGTCGGAACCCGAGATCAGGCGAGTGCTCCTCTCTCTTTTCTCCCTCTATTTCTCTGAGCCCTTTAGCCTGTCTCTAGGGGGGATGAGCCGGGTCCAGCCGCCCGCTGCATCCGAGCTCGTTCCGCCGGGTTCTGGCGCTGCCGGTGATCCTGACCCCGGTTCTGTTTTCTCCTCTGAGCCTCCTTCCAGGGTCACCGGCGAGGAGTTGCCGTTCCTCGTGGTGCTGTGGGGTCCAGGTTCAATATTGGAGGTCGGTTCTGGTGCGGTGCTGACCCAGTCGGGGTCCATCGTGGGTGCTGCTCCAGCGGTGCTCGACGTGGATTCGCCCGAGATCCAATCGGGGTCCGACGCGGGTGCTGCTCCAGCGGCGTTCAGCGTGGGTTCGCCTAAGACCCAATCGGGGTCCGACGCGGGTGCCACCCCAGTGTTGTCCAGGTCCGGTGGGGAGGTGGCTGTTCTCCTGCAGCCAGACGCTCGTCTACCTCATCATCGGCTCTCCCCTAAGCCTCTTCCTCCGGGGTCCGCTCTGACCCTTCGCCCGTCTCAACGGTTCTGGTGGTTGAGTGACGCGGGTCGACGGCTCGACGGCTCGACCTGCAAGTCTTCTGGTTCGGCGAGCTGGTCCAACCTCCCGACGAACTGTATTGTTGCTGGGTGGCCTGGCACGGCTACCGGTGGCCTAGTTTCTTGGAACTTGGGTTTGGACTTGGCCGCCCGAACGTTGTCTCTTCCCCGGGTTGCCAACTGGACAATGGGCGGGGAGATTACCAGAATAATTCCGGCCGTTTTGGACTCTGCCTGCCGTCTCCTCGGGTGTCCTTTACTTCTTTTATTATTATTGAGGTCACTCGGGTGTAGTTTCTTTGTCCGTTAGGGGAATATATGTTTTTGTGCTGTGTGTTGTGTTTTTTTATTAACCATACTCAGCATTTTTATCTTATCATTATCCTGTGCTCCTGTCACCATTATCCCTCTAGGTGACCCTTGTATTTAGTGCTGTGTATCGTGTTTTTTCCCCTTATAACCGTACTCAGCAATTTACCTTATTGTTACCCTGTTTCACCTGTCACCATTATCCCTCTAGGTGACCCTCCTTGTATTTAGTGCTGTGTATCGTGTTTTTTCCCCTTATAACCGTACTCAGCAATTTACTTTATTGTTACCCTGTTTCACCTGTCACCATTATCCCTCTAGGTGACCCTCCTTGTATTTAGTGCTGTGTATTGTGTTTTCTCCCTTATTAACCGTACTCAGCATTTTACCTTATTGTTATCCTGTGATCCTGTCACCTTTATTCCTCTAGGTAATCCCCCGTTTATTTGGTGCTGTGTATTGCGTTCTCCCCCTTGTAAACCGTACTCAGCATTTTTTCCCTCATGTTCATCCTGTTTCTACCCTGTCACCGTTATTTCCCTGGGTGTCCCTCTTTGTATATGGCGCTGTGTATTATGTTTTCCCTGCCACCCGTACTCAGCGTCTTTCATCACCCTTTTTTATCTTTAGCTTTGTAGGAGTGCGTTATGGAGTTGTGTGTTTCGTTCCCCCTTAACCATACTCTGTAATTGCTTTATTTGTCCTGTTACCTCTTTGGGTTTTTTTTTGTTTTGTCCTTCCCTTTGCATCTTCCCCTCCGGTCCTGCCTCCCTTCCGCCCACCCTAGGTGGTGGTGGTGGTGGTGGGGGGCTGGGATGTTCCTGGTCGTTCGGGAGCCCGACCGTGAGGGGGAGGCTCTGTCACCATGGGGTGAGACGCCGGCTCGGCGCTCAGCCCATGCTCCTTTTATCCCTGCCTCTCATTGGGCAGCGCCTCAGCTGGCTCCCAGCTGTCAGTGTCACGGGACGGCTGGGGCCAATTAATCCTCATCAGCTGGGGCGCTGCTAATGAGTATAAAGAAGAGCAGCCACGATCATTCGGGGCTGCGACATAAGCACTGCTAGGCTGGAGTCCCTTTGTCCGGTTCCAGCCCCTGACTCATCTGCAGCATTACCTGTAAGTGTTACCCGGTAAGGAGCTGTTGTGCCTCTGTACCCCATGTCAGGTGCTAGCCCGCAGCTGCTTATTGTATCACTTGGGTGTATCACCTTGTATAAGTATCTGAGCACTGGAGCCCTATGCCAGTGCCAGCGCTCTGGCTGCTAACCTGTGAGTGTACCCGCTGTGAGTTCTCATGCTGTTACCCCTTCGCCCGGTGCCAATTGTTAACTCTGGTGCTGTACTGCTCGCGTATATTACTATGTATGAGCATTTGTGCTTTCCTCATCCCTTACTCCTGTCACTAATAAACATCACAACTGACTGGCTCGCCCTTGGCTCTCTTATTGCGTGACTCCCTAGAGCCACGTGTGACACTAAATAAGAACTGAATAAGGAGAAAATGACTTCATCAGTGATTACATTAGTGTGAAGCTACAGGTGCATATGTGTAGCGGTAGAACAGACTTTTATTGTGCATAAATTTACTCCTATCTCAAACTTTGGATCATATTCCACATCTTTCTAACTGACAGTAAGCCATTATCTCTTACCACTTTCAAGTTATAGTCTTGGAAATCTCTGACAACTAAACTGAATATTTTCTTGAAAACAATCTTGACCACCGGGGGGGGGGGGGGGGGCAGGTGCAAAAATGCACCACAGACAGTCAAGAGCAGGGGTGTCAAACTCATTCCATGGAGGGCCAAGACCCTCCAGGTTTTACCTCCACCCAGTGCCTTCAACAGGTGATTTCACTGAATGTCTTCCCACTGATTGCTGATCAGTGAAAACACCTGCTGAAGATACTGGGTGGAAGTAAAACATGCAGGGTCTTGGCCCTCCAGGGAATGAGTTTGACACCTCTGGTCAAGAGGTTTCAATTTATGCTTTAATGGGGGGGCGGGGGCAGCGCAATCACTTTTTCACACAGGGCCATGTAAGTTGGATTTTTTTTTTCACCCTTAATAATAAACACCTTCATTTAAAAACTGTGTTTTGCATTTACTTGTGTTATTTTTTGTCTATTATTTAAATCTGTTTGATGATCTGAAACATTTAAGTGTGACGAACATACAAAAAAAATGAGAAATCAAGAAGGGGCAAACACTTTTTCACACCACTGTACATGACTTTATTGAACTTATCTGAAACCAAATTAACTTTAACCAGTTTGACTCTGTTTCTTCTGATTGAGTAAGTTCAGCTGTTTTTCTGGACTGTTACAGTCCCCCCCCCCCCCCCCCCCCCCATGGATCGTCACCTTATCGTGGTGGGGGGTTTGCATGCCCCAGTGATCCCAGGAGCTACGTTGTCCGGGGCAATTTGCCTCTGATAGGGTCACCCAAGACAAACTGGTCCTGGGTGAAGGGCCAGACTAAGAACGATCCAACAGACTCTCATGATAAATACTAGAACAAGGATTTAGTGTACCCCGCCCGGTATGGGGTTACTGGGGCCCCACCCTGGAGCCAGGCCTGGGGGAGGGGCTCGATGGCTAGTGTCTGGTGGCTGGATTTCCACCCATGGGACCCGGCCGGGCTCAGCCCAAAGGAGTTACATGGGTCCGCCCTCTAGTGGGCTCACCACCTGCAGGAGGGATCATGGGGGTCCGGTGCTATGTGGATCAGGTGGCGGTCAAAGGCGGAGACCTTGGCGGACTGATCTCAAGCTTTCTAAACTGGCTTTTGGTACGTGGAATGTCACGTCTCTGGTGGGGAAGGAGCCTGAGCTGGTGCATGAGGTTGAGAGATACTGGCTAGATATAGTCGGCCTCACCTCAACACACAGCTCTGGTTCCGGAACCAGTCTCCTGGAGAGAAGCTGGAGCTTGGCCTTCTCTGGAGTTGCCCCGAGCGGAAGGCGACGAGCAGGGGTGAGTATTCTTGCATCCCTCCACCTTGCTGCATCTATATTGGAGTTTTCCCTGGTGGATGAAGGGTTGCTTCCCTGTGCCTTCAGGTTGGGAAACGGGTCCTGACCATCATTTGTGCCTATGCACCAAATGATGTTTCAGAGTACCCACCCTTTTTGGAGTCTCTGACTGGGGTGCTGGAGGGTGCCCCTCTTGGAGACTCCATTGTCCTACTGTGGGACTTCAATGCGCACGTGGGCAATGACAGTAAAACCTAGAAGAGGGTGATTGGGAGGAACGGCCTGCCCGATCTGAACCCGAGTGGTGTTCAGTTATTGGACTTCTGTGCTAACCACAGTTTGTCCATAACTAACACCATGTTAAAGCACAAGGGTGTCCATATGTGCACCTGGCACCAGTACACCCGAGGTCGCTGGTCGATGATCGATTTTGTTATCGTGTTATCAGACCTGCGACCGTATGTCTTGGACACTCGGGTAAAGAGAGGTGCAGAGCTGTCAACTGATCACCACCTGGTGGTGAGTTGGATCCGACGGCAAGGGAGGATGCCATTCAGACCTGGTAGACTCAAATGTATAGTGAGGGTGTGCTGGGAACGTCTGGCTGAGGCCCCTGTCCGGGAGATCTTCAACTCCCACCTCTGGAAGAACTTCAACCACATTCTGAGGGAATCTGGAGACATGGAGTCTGAATAGGCCATATTCTCCACCTCTACTGTTGAAGTAGCGGCTCAGCGCTGCGGCCACAAGGTCATCAGGGCATCTCGTGGTGGCAACCCCCAAACCAAGTGGTGGACACCAGTGGTGAGGGGGGCTGTTAAGCTGAAGAAGGAGTCCTATCAGGCTTGGTTGGCTTGTGGGACTTCCAAAGCAGCTGAGGTGTACCGGCAGGCCAAGCGGAGTGCAGCTCGGGTGGTTGCTGATGCAAAAACCCGGGTATGGGAGGAGTTTGGTGAGGCCTCGAAGAGACTCTGGCAAACTGTCTGGCGGCTCAGGAGGGGGAAGAAGCTCCCCGTCCACACTGTGTATGGTGCGGATGGGGCGCTGCTGACTTCGACTGGGGACATCGTCAGGCGGTGGAAGGAATACTTTGAGGATCTCCTCAATCCCACTGATACGCCTTCCACAGGGGAAGCAGAGCTTGTGGACAAGGGGGATGACTCGCCTATCACAGGGGCTGAGGTCGCCAAGGTGGTTAAAAATCTCTTTGGTGGCCGGGCCCCGGGGGTGGATGAGATTCGCCCTGAGTACCTCAAGGCCCTGGATGTTGTAGGGCTGTCGTGGTTGACACGCCTCTGCAACATTGTGTGGAGGTCGGGGGCAGTGCCTTTGGCATGGCAAACCGGGGTTGTGGTTCCTCTCTTCAAAAAAGGGGACCGGAGGGTGTGCTCCAACTTTAGAGGGATCACACTCCTCAGCCTCCCTGGGAAGGTCTATGCCAAGGTACTGAAGAGGAGAGTCTGGCCATTGGTCGAACCTCGGATTCAGGAGGAGCAATGTGGTTTTTTATCCTGGCCATGGCACATTGGACCAGCTCTTTACCCTCTCAAGAATTCTCGAGGGTTTGTGGGAGTTTGCCCAACCAGTTTATATGTGTTTTGTGGACTTGGAGAAGGCATTCGACCGCGTCTCTCGTGGTTTTTTGTGGAGGGTGCTTCGGGAGTATGGGGTATTGGGCTTGTTGTTACGAGCTATTCGGTCTCTGTACGACTGCTGTGAGAGTTTGGTTCGTATTGCCAACACTCGATTGGACTCATTCTCAGTGAGAGTTGGACTCTGCCAGGGCTGCCCTTTGTTACCGATTCTGTTCATAATTTTTATGGACAGGATTTCTAGGCGCAGCCAGGGAATGGAGGGTGTCATGCTTGGTGACCACAGGATCTCATCTCTGTTGTTTGCAGATGATGTTTTCCTGTTGGCTTCATCCAGCAATGACCTACAGTTCTTGCTGGGATGGTTTGCTGCTGAGTGTGAAGTGGCTGGGATGAGAATCAGCACCTCCAAGTCGAGTCCATGGTCCTCAGCCGGAAAAAGGTGGATTGTCCTCTACGGGTTGGGGACAGGCTCCTGCCTCAAGTGGAGGAGTTTAAGTATCCTGGGGTCTTATTCACGAGTGAGGGGAAAATGGAGCGAGAGATTGACAGACAGATTGGAGCAGCATCTGCAGTGATGCGGACATTGTACCGGTCTGTTGTGGTGAAGAGGGAGCTGAGTTCTAAGGCAAAGCTGCCGGTTTACCAGTCAATCTACGTTCCTACTCTCATCTATGGTCACGAGCTTTGGGTAATGACCGAAAGAACGAGATCGTGGATACAAGCAGCTGATACAAGCGGCGATCTTTCTCTGTAGGATCGCTGGATTCACCCTCAGAGATAGGGTGAGGAGCTCAGTCATTCGGGAGAGGCTCAGAGTAGAACCACTGCTCCTCCACATTGAAAGGAGCCAGTTGAGGTGGTATGGACATCTGATCAGGATGCCTCCTGGACGCCTCCCACTTGAGGTGTTTTGGGCACGTCCCACTGGGAGGAGACCCCGGGGTAGACCCAGGACTCGCTGGAGAGACTATGTCTCCCAGCTGGTCTGGGAACACCTTGGTATCCTCTCTGAAGAGCTGGAGCAGGTGGCTGGGGAGAGGGAAGTCTGGGTTTCTCTGCTTGAACTGCTGCCTCCATGACCCGGACCTCTGGAAAAGCGGTAGAAGATGGATGGATGGATGAATGGATGGATGGATGTTACAGTCCCATTACAGACCGTTACTTTGTGAATTTAAAGGACACATTCACTCAAACATGGTGTGTTTGTTGGCTAACCTTCAAAAATGCTTTCTTGGGTCATACAACTACAGTAAAAATATTAAAAAGCTTTCTTCACTTAGAAATAGTTATATTTTAACATTTTGGCAGAATGAGCAGAAACCAGTTTTGCTCTTTAGGATATTTTCCCCTACATCACTGACAGATGCTTAGGCCTTTTAGTTACAACCTACCACTGTGCTACTGGCTGTGATGATCCAGTCTCTACCCAGATGAGCAGGGAGCTCAAAGGCGTAATATTACCTTCAGAGCTAACAAAGCTACTAGGGAGTTAGTTTTACAAGTGCGGTTTATATTGTTATTTTCTTTAAATTTCAGTTACCCAAATAAACATCACTGATTCCACCTGGTTCACTAATCCACAGTTGATATGTCATTCTGTCTTATTTTGTTATATCTTTGCTGTGACACTACATTGAACCGAAAGCACTAGTTTGGCTAGGAGATCAGAGTGGGTCAGTCTAAAGGTGCGTTCAGATCAAATGTGAACGGTGGCGCAAATCCATACAAAGTGAATGGGAAGACGCAAGTCTGTGCAAATTTGCGCAGTTGCGCGTTCGCGTCCCAGGCTAGCTAGCTAACTAGCTGCTAGCTCTGAGATTCTGCCATCACTGGAGTAAAGGTATCACCATTGCAGAGTAAACTAGTTTGAAAATTTGACTCACTCACCTGAAGACTCAGGACCGGGAGCCCTTCAGCTGAATCGGGATGTTGTTGTTATTTACCCACGGTTTCCTGTCACGGACAAGCTAGCAAGCTAGCAATGTAAACACCCCTCATCTTGTGTACTTTTGGAGGCTTGAGTCAACGTTTTCAGGTGAGCCCCCGGTCGGATAATGTAAACATAAGCATGACGTTATTTTGGGAATTTCCACAGCAGGTTGAACACAGCTGCAGAAGTTTTAAAGGTGACTTCGCCTGTCTGCATCTCCCTCAGAAGGGGATTCATGTCTGTTCACATGTTTACATTGAGTTATAATATAATCGTGCCACGCGAAAAATTCGCCCGTTTGCATTTGGTGTGAATGCACCTTAACCACATTAGAACTCATCTCAGTGGAGACAGGTTGACAGACAGGCCGCCTGGCATTAGCTTAATGGTTGAGCTATTTTTGCTAGTTTTGATTGCTATTTTTTATAAATTCTACTCACACCAACGGGAATTCTTGTTCAGCACTTGACCATATGCATTGTTCTTAGTTGTTATTTTAGCTTAGCTTACTCTAGTTTATTTTCTCTAACCAAGACCCAAGGCGGCTAGCATCAGCTAGCAGCTAGCTAGCATCAGCTAGCTGTCTTGACCCACCATTCACTCATTTGCAAATGTTTCTGTGCTTATTGTACTCTAGGGACTAGTCATATCCTATCAACCACTGAGATCACACACCCTGTCCACCAGTGATGCTTTATTTCATTCATTCTTTAAGACAAATTTACGTTAGTTGCCTCAGGTTCACTACCCGAGCTAGGAGCTAGCCAGATAAGACTAGCAGTAATGACAAAAGAAGGAGGGTGAAGTTAATGGCAGCTTTTGAGCATTTAAATAGACATGTGTGGGGCACCCCCACAACAGACTGGGACAAGCAGAGCGCTCAGCTAGAGTAATTAACATAACAGTGAAATGTGTGTATTAATGTCAACAGGCAGCCTCGCTTCGTCTAGCCCTTTCCTGCTCAGTACTGTGATGTTAATGTGCCATTCATGCATTGTGTTCATGCTTCCTGCTCTTACTGTGATGCAAATGTCCCTTTCATGTATTGTCTGTAGTTGGGTATAAAAGCCGCATTGCTCTGTAACTCACTCTCTCTCTGACTACTGCTGCTGACACACGCATTCTGTGTCTCCTCACGAGAGCCTGAGGACCCGCTCCAGCCCGCCTGCACAGGGCTGGAGTGAGTTCTATGATGGCGGGATGAATAATAATAAACACCCTTTTAAACTCACTTCGCTGCTTATTATTTCATGCCGCCACACATGTACTGAAATGAACTGTTCTGAGGAAGGCAGCAAAAGATGATTTACAATGATGCTGCAATAATTGAATATTTAAAGGCAATTTGGCCAAATTATGTTACAAACGCTTCATTGAGACCTGTGGAAACTGTCAGCATGTGGAAAAGGTGCAGAAAATAAGACCTTTAAACCAGCAAGTAGGGAAACAATCAGTGACAATGAATTTAAAGAATAATTGCGTGAGAAAGACAAAATGATAAACTTAGAAAAAAAAATAATCTAAGCTATGACATAGCTATGGCATTGCTATTGTTTGATTTTAAAAGTAAAATATATAAAATGAGATGAAATTTCTCCACCATTTACCCTTTAATAACCAATACCTAATCGCGACAGCTGTGTCAGATTTCAGCCAATCCAAACAGCTGCTCTGGATCAGTACTGCTGTTTACCGTTAGGCCCACTGCAACAACTCTTCTCAGGGGGAAATTTAGGCAGAGGACAGACTCAAAGTGAAGGGAGGGGCACACATATGTGGGGACCCAGCAGTATTTTCTTTGTGACCATGAACACAAAGAAAACACTGAAAAATAGAACATTTGAAAGAAATCAAAAGAAGTAAGAATTCTGCAAGGTGAAAGGCCACCTATTTCCATAGGTAAATCATAACCAGTGATGGGGTAGCTCATTCCAGCCTGATGAAATCACTGCAAGAGCACTCAGATCTCCTGACCTTTGATCCTGAACTTGACCTTGACCCCAACCTGGATGCAGACCTACCTGAGGGTCACTGTGAGTGAGTTAGGTGAGAACTGAGGTAATTGTTTAGGAGGAGGAGTGATTTTTCTAAAATAATGTAACCAGTTGTCTAGGAAATGCAATTCTTCTGAAACCACATAAGTACCCACATCTCCTGACCTTTGACCTTTACCTTGACATTGATCTTGAGCAAAACCTGGATACAGATCCTCCTGGGGATCCTTGTGAGTGAGTCTGAAGACCATCTGGGGAATTTCCTAGGAGGACTAATGATTTTTCTGTAATCACATACTTTAAGTGCCCAGAGCTCCTGACCTTTCTCTTAACCATGACCTTGAGCACAACTTGGATACAGACCTTCCTGAGGATTATTGTGACTGAGTTTGGTGAGCACTGGGGCAAATGCCTAGGAGGAGTAGTGATTCCCATAAAATGCAGATGGACAGAAGGATGGATAGATGGATGGAAGAACAGACGGATGCCACATTGTCGCATTAGCTGTTTTTAGCTTCACCAGAATGAGCTAAAAATGATTCAGATGAGAATAAACTGTTGAAAGATATTTGTCAGATCATACTTACTTATTTATTTAGTGAATGCAAAGTCCTCAAGCCAAGCAGTTGCCTCCTGGTTTGCTGTATGGAGGGTGTGTAATCCTCCTTCCAGTCTTTGGAGCGGGCAAGCCTCTATGATGTGTTCCATTGTTTGCTCCTCTCCACATGTGCACAGTGGGCTAGGGCTACTGCCCCATCTGTGAAGGCTGGCCAAGCAGGGGCCATGTCCAGTCCTGAAGCGATTAAGTGTAGACCACTGTCTAGGGAGGTTGGTGCCCGGGACCTATTGGTTGGGGTTTGTCACCAGGTGTTTGTTTGGGACCTCCTTGGTCTCCCATTCCTCTTGCCAAGCTGTCTGGATGGTGAAATCAGCTGGGGGAGGGTTTTTCCAAATCGGCCGTCTGGATGGAAGTCGGGCAGTGGGTGGGGTGTAGATATCAGCATGGATTGGTAAGTGAGGAGAGTCTTTGGCTTTTTGAAGCATCCTTTGAGTTAGTGCTGCTCGCCGGATGTGTGGGGGGGGCTATGTTTGACAGTACAGGGAGCCAGGGGAGTGGTGTTGAGCGGATTGTCCCAGTTATGGTTCTCATGGTTGTGTTGAGCTGGGTGTCTATGTGGTGTGTGTAGGATGACCTGGACCAGACAGGGGCACAATATTCTGCTACAGAGTATGAAAGGGCCAGTGCTGAGGTGCGCAGGGTGGAGGCTGCCGCCCCCCATTTTGCACCAGCGAGCTTGCAGAGCAGGTTGTTTCGTGCCTTCACCTTAGCAGCTGTCCCCTTTAAATGTTCCTTGAAGGATAGGGTCCTGTCAAGGGTCACTCCAAGGTAGGTTGGATTCGAGGCATGCTTAAGCTTGAGTCCGCTCAGGTGGATGTTTAGCTCTCTGGCAGCTTTTACACTGTGGAGATGGAATACACTGGAGACGGTTTTTGCTGGGCTTGGTTTTAGGTGCCAGGTTTTGCAGAACTGGTCCAGTTTGGCAAGATCTTCCGTGAGCACCCGTTCCAGTGACTCAAAGTCTGGTGCTTGGAGTGCCAAACAGATGTCATCTGCATAGATGAATTTGCGGGATTTTGTAGTGGGCAGGTTGTTTATGTAGAGGTTGAACAGGGTTGGAGCTAGAACTGAGCCTTGTGGGAGTCCGTTTTTCTGCGTTCTCCATGCGCTTGTGTTCTGACCGAGGTGGACTCTGAACCTTCGGTTGGTCAGCAGGGTTTTTATAATTGCTGTTGCCCAGGCAGGGATCGCCTTTGTAAGTTTCAGGAGGAGGCCTTTGTGCCAGACCGTATCATAGGCGGCTGTAAGACCGAGAAACACAGCCCCTGTCTTCAGTCTGCTCTCGAAGCCATTTTCAATGAAGGTGGTTAGGGCCAGTACCTGTTCTCCTGTGCTGCGGTCCTTGCGGAAACCTGCTTGATCCACACTTAGAATTTCCTCTATTCCTGGGGAAATACATTGCCGTATTAGGCGCTCCATGATTTTATAAGGAACGCTGAGTAGGGAGATTGGGCAGCAGCTTGCTGGTAGTTTGTGGTCTTTACCAGGTTTTGGCATGGCAATGACCTTTGCTGTCCGCCATTTCTTTGGGATCGAGTTTGTTTGTATGATCCTTGTGTAGAGTTGTGTCAACCAGGTTAGGGCTCAGGGGCCAAGATTTTTCATGAATTCTGGGAAGATGCTGTCGTATCCTGCTGCCTTTCCACATTTCAGGCCCTGTAGGACTTTCTCCAGTTCAGCAGCCTCAAAGGGTTCAGGGTTCGTTTCCTCTACGGGCATTTTTTGGTGTTTTTTTAGCTCAGTTGTAACTGCTCTTCTGGTGTCTTTGTCTTGGGGTACTTTGGCGATGGTCAGTAGGTGGGATGCAACTTGGTTGGGTGTGACAGATGCTTGGCTTTGGCTAGGGGGCTTCTGTGCAGCTGCTAGGCGACGAATGAGGCTCCAACATTTCCTGCTAGAGTGGATAAAGCTCCGGTCAGCAACTGTCTCCTCCCATTTCTTTCGCCGGGCTGTACTTAGCGATTCAATGAGATGGTCTGCTATCTCTGGGTCCCCTGATGTTTGATAGGATTGTAGGAGGGCAGCGCTTTCTCTGTCCAGGCATGGGACATAGAGGGGTCGGTAGCCTCGTGGGATTGCAGTGTGAGCAGCCTTGAAGATTGCGCTGCAGAAGCGGTTGTATGCTTCATCTACAGTGATGGTGTGGAGTGGGATGGTAACAGCACTCCGATCCAGGGTTTGACTGAATTTCTTCCAGTTGGCTTTGCGGAAGTTCCAGCGCATCTTCTTTGGGCTGTTTATGACTGGAAGTTGTAGGCCAATGTGTACAAGCAGGGGCCGGTGTTGGCTGTGTGGAAAATCGTCAAGAATGAGGATCTGTGTAGGATATGGCGTCCCATTCAAAGAGCTGACCCAGCACAGGTCAGGAGAATAGTCCTTCTTCCACCTAGCAGAGTGGAAGGTTCCTCTTTGTTTGGGGTCGTGTATCAGAGTGAGATCATTTCTAGATCATAGATCATACTGGCCAATTAAAACACTTGGCTCAGACAAGATCAGCCAGTTTAGAATGACTAATTAACCTTAATGAGCATGTCTGGACTGTGGGGGGAAACCAAGCCTGGTAGAAAAACACACAGAGGAAGGACCCCTCCCAAACAGGGATTCAAACTGGGAACCTTTTAGTTGGGAACAAAGTCTCTTGGCATTTTTGTAGATTTACTTTATACCAAAAGTGAGTATTGCATTCTAATTCTGCTTTTCTTAATGATTATCAGTCACTTTCTTAACAACAAACTATAAAATTTGTTAAAGTACAGAGGAATAAATTAGTATAAATGTAGTATTTAAAAGGATAATAAAGATTAAAAGAACAATAGCATGAGTGCTGACAAATGAGAGCCAAACACTTGGTATCACATGCAAAATATGCAATGTCTTTTTTTCTGTAAAAGGGGAATGTTATCTCTAGGTGACATATCCATATCAACCCATTTGTGAAATGTTTGTACAGTTCATTTTTAGTAGACCAGGATGTAGAACCTGGGATTTTTTTTTTCTTGTTTTTCAAGACAAAGGACAAACCAAGGAAGGAAATCTCTTCACACTTTTGGCACCGTCTTAAACGCTGTATCACTGAATGATTGAAAATTTCCCTTCTATCACGACACAGAGAAACAGTGAGAGAGACGAAGCAAGGAAGATAAAGGTGGACTGCTGACCCCGTCATTACATTTTTGCATCTTTCAGATGTGGAATGTGGGATATCCTTGCTCTGTCTCTCTCTAACTTCTTACGGGATTTCCTGTATTTCCTGTATCCACTGCACAAACGGATGCCAAAGGTCAGATGAACAGTAAAGTTGGTCCGTTAACGTCTCAGTGCATGCAAAGCATGGTTCCTACACATTCCTATCATCACCTTGGTACTGCTGGAGAATGTCTCCCTCTAAAACTGTTGTCACTGGTATGTAGAAGCAGGTTTTATCAGCATACAGCTGAACTGAGACATTTACAGTTCATCTGAGATTTTCTTTACAAGAAAAGAAAAGACAGCCAGATTATGATCTGGAAAGTTTGTCTTTGAAAAGCTATAGAAAGGTGCTAGTAGAGCTAAACATTATTGCTACACTATTGGCCCTTTTCCACTAGTACCTGTTTGGCCCCATTCGGTTTGGTTCGATACGCTTTGTAGGCTTTTCCATGAGGAACTGTAATGGTTTTGGTCCCGATTTTTCGGACCTACTCCAGACTGGTTCCAAGTGTGCCGTACTGACCTGAAAATGAAACGTCAAAGAATGCAGGCCACTGATTGATCCAGCTGTAACGTCATGAGAGCGAAGTTTTAAGGCCGAATTACAGAATCTCGAGCCGCCATTTGCAAAGATTAGTCCGTGAGCCAGCAAGCAAACATCAGTATAAACAACAACGATAGAATGGCTTCACAGAAATCAGACCCACAGAAATCAACACCGCGGTCCAGCAGAGTTTTCTGTGCCTTTCGGCTGATGAGAGAATCCAGAGGGAGCTAGACGGAGCCACTCGAAATGAATTTACGGCCGCAGGAGCACCCAACTTCAGCAGTTAAAAGCCGTGATATTAGGATATAGAGAATGGTGAGTGTTGTGATATGATGTGATATTACGCATCTTTTACGTTATTTATCCCAGCAGTGGAAAGTTCACTTTGAACAGACAACAACGTTGTCCCTTGTGTGCAGACAATGAGCTTGCTAGTTAGCCGTCAATGCTAATTCCGTGCTCTCCTTGTATTTTGCGCTTGTGTTGACAACATCTGATGAAATAAGCTAGTTGTAATCCTGGTTAAAAAGGTGTTTTTTTACATGTTGCACTTTCATGCTGTGCATGTACTTAAGTTGTGTGTATTTTTGTTCTAGAGTCCGACCAGTATCTGCTGTGACACCGCAATGTAGCATGACACAGCAATGTGTTATGACTGGTAAGTTGCACACACCGTTGTTTTTTAGTAGTGGTGGACAAAGTACTAACTAACTAACTACTAACTAACCTGCACTTATATAGCGCTTTTCTAGTCACAAAGACCACTCAAAGCGCTTTAAAGTACTCAAATCCTTTGCTTTTTAAGTTAAAGTATAGGTAGAATGCCAAAATTAAAGTAGCACAATTTCTACTTAATATGAAAGGGACTGAACTGAGATTTATTTGTGTGAATATTTATTACAGAATAACTGAAAATGAATGGCACATCCAATATTAGCCACTGTAAAATAAACCGCCTTTTTTTGTCAGATCACACCACCTTTTTTTGTCAGATCACTTGTGATCCTTTGTGAGTTATATTCATAATAGTGTATCTTGCACTTTGGGGAATGGGAGTTGTTCAGTCACCATTATAATTTAGTTTACATGTGTAGTTTATAGCCTATCGTCAATAAAACTCATGCAGTACTATAATAACAGGACACATTACAAATATTTCAGGCCCATTGTAGTGCTTCCTTTTATATTTTAGCAATACAAGTACAAAACACCACCCACACTTGAAGCCAGGGCGACACAGCGGTGACAAAGCGGTGGCTAAACTTTTTTTGATAAAAATTACGTATTTTGACTGAGCGACTCCATACTCGGATGCACACCCTCAGTTAAATGTAGTAAATTCCATTCAACTGAAGGTATCAACTCATTCTGATTGCTGAAGCCACAGTAAAAACAAATGATTTTAAACATAACCCAGCCCTTGTAAAATCTACTTTACTGAAGCGCAGCTACATGAAAATTGTGGTTAAATACAACAGCAAAGTACTTTTTTGTCACATTCCACCACTGGCTATTAGCAACAAGTGTATTTCCCAAATATGTTTTGAACTTGCATTAATTAACGACCACTCTTTTCTCTCTTTTCGTCTAGGCAAGAGGAAAACGATCCACCCCAAACCAAACCTTGCGTTGTGGCGTAACATAAGGTAGCTCACATATTCCTTGGCAGAGACCCAAACATTAAAGAACTTTGAACTCGCGGTGTGTATTGACATCACGCCTCAAATGGACAATGAGTCTGGACCACCTGCAAACTGGGGAAGAAGTGAAAAGATCTGGAGAGTGAACCTGAAAGGACTGTCTGCCCTCCTGGGGTCAGACAGAGGAGCCGAGAGGACAATGGAGGGATTAAATGTGGATGTGATTCTGTGTTTGATGTGGAAGTATAAATGTATGTGGTTTACCGCAGCTCACGCTCTTATTCCCTGACTGAGAGAAGGAGCTGTGGGACGTGAGATGGAATTAAACCAATACTGAAAAATCATCCAGTGTCATCATTTCACGATTCCTACATTGTCCTCTCGGCTCCTCTGTAGAGCTGTGGGACGTGAGATGGAATTAAACCAATACTGAGAAATCATCCAGTGTCATCATTTCACGATTCCTACATTGGTGACCCACACGTGAGACATATGGAAAGGCTTGGAGATCGTCTCTCCGACCCGGATTCACCGGAGACCGCCCGCACGGGCGTAAACTCAATTAAACTCCCCGAGTTCTGGCAAGAGGACCCGCACTCATGGTTCCAGCACGTGGAATCGCGGTTCATGCTCAACGGGGTATCAGCAGATGACATCAAGTTCCATAATGTCATCGCAAGACTCGACAGCCGCACAGCCCGGTGTGTGTGGAGCCTGGTGCAGCAGCCGCCCGCTGCTGGCAAATACGACGCCCTGAAAGCCGCCCTCATCCAGAGTTTTGTGCCATCAGCCGAGGTGAGGGCCAGAACACTTCTGGACCTGCGCGACAGAGGAGGACGTAGGCCGACCGTCCTCATGGAGGACATGCTGCAGATGATCGGGGCAGACAACGATGCGTTTCTATTTAAACACATCTTCTTGAAGACCCTTCCAGCACACATGAGGGGTTCCCTGTCCAGCATGAGGTGTGCGAACCAGCAGGATTTCCGCGCGCTGGCCGTGGAAGCGGAGCGGCTCCTCGACGCCTGTGGCGAGCAGGAGACCTCAGTGGCAGCAGCAGACTTCGGCGCGGCAGCCGAGGGCGGAGGAGAACCAGTGGCAGCAGAAGCAACCCCAGCGACGACAGCAGCGGCGCAGTCCCGAAGCAGAGGAGGGGACGAGCTCTGTTTCTACCATCGACGCTTCGCGCACAAGGCACACAGATGCATCCCACCATGCGGCTTCAAGAAGCAGGGAAACGCACGAGCCGGGGGTCATTAGCAGCTTCAACCCTCGGCGAACAGAACAAGCTGCTGTACCTGACAGACGCGAGCTCCGGACGGCAATTCCTCGTTGACACCGGAGCACAGAGGAGTTTCATCACCGCAACCTACGCGGACCGGGTGGCCGGCCCCCGCGGAGATGGGGCAACGGCCGCAAACGGCTCCTCGATCAAGACTTTTGGCGAAAGGACTCTGCGCCTGTCCTTGCACGGCCGCATCTATGAATGGACCTTCATAGTAGCGGCGGTGAGTTTCAACATGTTAGGCGTTGACTTTTTGTGCTCACATGGCTTGTTGGTAGATCTGGTTAATAGACGCTTGGTTAATGCACTCTCTTTTTGTTCCATCCCTTGTGCAGCCCGAGTGTCCCCGCTGCCAGTACAGACCAACGTCGCCACAGCAGGAGGGAAGTTTCACACTCTCCTAAACCAGTTTCCAGCACTCACAGTTCCCATATTTTCAGCTAAGGTGGCGAAGCACGGGGTGGAGCACTTTATAACCACAAGTGGCCCACCAGTTTTTGCAAAGGCTCGGCGCTTGGATGCAGCTAAGCTCTCCATTGCGCATGAGGAGTTCGCCAACCTGGAAAGGTTGGGCATAATTTGCCGCTCAAAGAGCGCCTGGGCTTCCCCCCTGCATATGGTGCCTAAGGCTGACGGCTCGTGGAGACCTTGTGGTGATTATCGCAGGTTAAACAATGCCACAGCGCAGGACCGCTACCCAATTCCGAATATCCAAGATTTTTCGGTGCATCTGGCCAAGGCGCGCATTTTTTCTAAAATAGACCTGGTCCGCGGTTATCATCAGGTCCCGGTCCGACCAGAGGACATTCCCAAGACAGCAGTAATAACCCCGTTTGGGCTTTTTGAGTTTTTACGCATGCCTTTTGGCCTTAAAGGCGCCGCGCAAACCTTCCAACGCATGATGGATGCCGTGTTGCGCGACCTCCCTTTTGTTTTTGTCTACTTAGACGATATTTTGGTCGCCAGCGCCTCTGAGGAGGAACACGAAAGTCACCTCATGACAGTTTTTCAGAGGTTGGGAGCGCATAGGTTGATAATCAACCCGGCCAAGTGCCCTTTTGGCGCGGTGCAGATCGATTTTTTTAGGACACCGCATCTCCCCAGAGGGAGCAGTCCCGCTGCCGTCCAAAGTGCGCGCAGTGGCTGAGTTTCCCCAGCCACAAACAGTAAAAGCGTTGTAAGAATTTTTAGGTATGGTAAATTTTTACAACCGTTTCATACCCCACGCGGCGCAGCTCATGCAACCGTTGTACACCGCGCTAAAAAAACAGAAGCCCTCCAATGTGATTGAGTGGTCCCCAGAGCAGGAGCGCGCATTCACTGAGGTTAAAAAAGCACTGGCAGATGCAGCACTGCTGGCTCACCCAGACCCAGCAGCCCGAATAGCGCTAACCACAGACGCGTCAGAGGTGGCCATAGGAGCCGTTGTAGAACAGCAGGTCGCTGGGGTTTGGCAGCCACTCGCTTTTTTCAGCAGGTCCCTACGCGATGCGGAGCGGAAATATAGCGCGTTTGACAGGGAACTGCTAGCGCTCCACCTGGCCATTCGCCATTTTCAGTTCTGGTTGGAAGGGCAGCGTTTCACCGTGTTTGTCGACCACAAACCACTCACTTTTGCAATGTCCAAAATCTCAGAACCGTGGTCAGGCCGACAGCAGAGGCAGCTGGCCGCAATTTCAGAATTCACCACCGATATACAGCACGTAGCCGGTAAACTTAATGTAGTAGCAGACTGCCTCTCGCGAGCGGTAACAGCGCCTGTCCGCGCGGATGGGGACTGTAATGCCGCAGACGCGGAGCGAGGTAACAGCGCGGACGCGCACGCGGCTCCGGTGCACGTGGGGATAGATTACGCAGCCATGGCAGCGGAGCAGAGCGAAGACACAGACGTGCGCGCGCTCCTGTCTGGACCAACAGGGTTAAGGCTGGAGAGCATAAGTTTACAAACCGGTTCACCCCCGCTAATCTGCGATATATCCACCGGGCGACCGCGCCCAGTGGTACCGACCACGTGGCGCCGTCGCGTTTTTGACGCGGTGCCCTCCCTAGCGCACCCGGGAGTACGCGCTTCGGTGAAAATGGTAGCGGAGAAGCTTGTTTGGCCGAGCCTGCGCAAGCACGTGAAGGAGTGAGCGAAAGCCTGCATGGCTTGCCAGCGGGCCAAAGTTCACAGGCACACGAAGGCTCCTTTAGAACCTTTCCACATTCCGGCTAAGAGGTTCGATCATGTGCACGTAGACCTAGTGGACCCCCTGCCGCCGTCGCAAGGGTTCACACATCTCCTGACAATGGTGGATCGGACCACACGTTGGCCGGAAGTAGTCCCATTGCAATCGACCACAGCAGCAGAGGTGGCTCGCGCTTTTTTAACAGCCTGGGTAGCGCGGTTCGGAGTCCCGTCAGACATTATGTCCGATAGGAGTCTGCAATTCGTGTCGGAGCTGTGGTCAGCAATGGCCAGCGGCTTAGGAGCGACAGCCCATCGCACCACCGCTTATCACCCACAGGCCAACGGTTTATGCGAGCGTTTTCACAGGTTGTTGAAGGCAGCCCTCATAGCGTCGCTCACGGATGCAGATTGGGTAAACAAACTACCATGGGTTTTATTGGGGTTGCGTTCGGCACCCAAAGAGGATTTAGATGCCTCACCTGCTGAATTAGTTTTTACTCAACCTCTCAGGCTGCCAGGAGAATTCCTGCCAGCCCATGCAGCGCCAGAGCGCCCCCCGGTGCGGGGACCTCTAAGTGGCACGGGAGCAGAAATGCTCCCGGGCCCCGCTCATCACACTTTTCCGCGGGTTTTTGTTCCCAGGGCTTTGTAAAACGCAGAGTTTGTTTTTGTCAGGCACGACGCCCAGCGTCACAGCCTCCGCCCACCTTACGACGGTCCATTTCGAGTGCTGGAAACCGGGGAGAAATGTTTTGTGCTAGATTTGGGGGGCAGGAAAGAAACAATCAGTGTTGACAGATTAAAGCCTGCTTTTGTGTTACGTGACGAACGTGTACGACCGGCGGGGGCGCCTCGACGCGGCAGATCTCCCAGGGAACGGCCCCTGCTTTCCCCGCAGGGGACAAATAACCCTTCTCCCCCTCATTCCACAGGTGCGCCGCAGGACGGCACAACGCAGGCTGCGAAACCTGCGTACAGCAGATTCGGGAGGAGATTGAAGCCTAGGCAACGGGCAGAGTGATGTGTATTTTTGATCAACCCGTGTAGATTGTGCTGTAGGTCCTGCAAAGGGGGGGGTGACATAATGGTACAGCTCTTAGAGTGATGTTGGTGTGTGTGTCCATTCTTGACATGATGTGTATGACTGTCCATTCTTGACATAATGTGTATAACTGTTAGAGTAATGTTGGTGTGTGTCCATTCTTGGGCGTTTCGGGGGGAGTGATGTGGCGTAACATAAGGTAGCTCACATATTCCTTGGCAGAGACCCAAACATTAAAGAACTTTGAACTCGCGGTGTGTACTGACATCACGCCTCAAATGGACAATGAGTCTGGACCACCTGCGAACTGGGGAAGAAGTGAGAAGATCTGGAAAGTGAACCTGAAAGGACTGTCTGACCTCCTGGGGTCAGACAGAGGAGCCGAGAGGACAATGGAGGGATTAAATGTGGATGTGATTCTGTGTTTGATGTGGAAGTATAAATGTATGTGGTTTACCGCAGCTCACTCTCTTATTCCCTGACTGAGAGAAGGAGCTGTGGGACGTGAGATGGAATTAAACCAATACTGAGAAATCATCCAGTGTCATCATTTCACGATTCCTACAGCGTCACTATTTACAGAAATGCGGGCTGAAGATCTGCTGAACTGGGACCAGCTTGAGCGGCACATCCAGTTGCTTCTCAGTGAGGCAGCATGGCCGGCGTGTGTGATCCATTCTAATTTTTTTTTTTTACAGTCTGAATTTTGCACATTCTAAATAATCTGGAATTTGCTGCTGATTGTAATAAATAATTTAGTGACTTACTGTATGTGTTTGCATCATGATTTTCTCTTTTTTCTGTTAAGACACCGGTGGGAAGAGTTCACAGTACAAACCATTTATCAGTGATGTTGAAAATAATGGCTCATTTTTAAGAAAAAGTAACCAAAAACAATTATTTTATTTACTGAAGACTGCATTGTTGGATGTGCCAGTGCAGAAGACACTGCACACTTTAGTGACAGTACCAGCATATGGAGGAATTCTTGGCCACATTAGCATCTGTATTTTCTAATAATGGGTTAGGGCAGGGGTGTCCAATCATGTGCCATGGAGGGCCAAGACCCTGCGGTCTTTACCTCCAACCAGTGTCTTCAACAGCAGATTCCACTGAATTTGTTCTAATGACTGCTGATCAGTGAAAACACCTGCTGAAGAGACTGGGTAGAAGAGAAAACCTGCAGGGTCTCGGCCCTCCATGGCACATGATTGGACACCCCTGAATTATAGAGTTTAATGGGATTTAACATTTTAACACAAACTGCTTTATGGCTCATAATTCTGTTGGCAGACTTACACCAAACCAAAAGTGATTTCTCAAACTGCTGGATTGTTCTTAGACAGCTTTTCCAGTCTTTTAGTATTTAATTTGTGTCATTTGGTGGTAACCTTCACACATAAAACAAAACTGGAGACACATCTGCAAAAAGTACAAAGGTTTATTGTCAAAATTCCTAGTGCTATACTAAATGAATACATGTATAGTTCATTGTTGATGCAGAGAATATATATTTATACAGTACATGTATATATCCAGTCAAGCAATGTATTTCTCCATGTAATCTTGTGACTGCGTTATTTTATTTGCTTTTAATCCTAGATCCAGTTTGTTTTGGCTTAAACTGCATCATAATTGTTAAATATATCGTATTATACCTAACTCAATACTGTTTACCTGTTGAAATATATATTTTACGGCTAATATAACCCCATAACTACAATATGCACTGTTACATATGAATATTAGTAGTATTAGTAAGATGGTGGTGGGGTTGGCTGGGGAATAGATGGGGGTGGCGAACTGCTGTTTCCGGTAGTGATGCCACCCAGAGTATAAAGGGCAAGGGTGGAAGGGACTCATCCTCTTTTGCCATAGATGCCCTGGCCTGCTGGAGAGCGCCGTGAGTCCGTACGGTATTGTATATAGTTCTGTTAATAAAGCTTCGTTAACAGTACTCTCGCTCTGCTTATTATTATTATAATATTAAATTCAGATAAGACTGAAGTCATTCTTGTTGGTCCAAAAAACCTTAGAAATTCCTTTCCAAATCAAACTTTCAGTTTGGATGCAGTTACTCTTTCTCTTAATAGCTCTGTGAGGAACCTTGGAGTTATTTTTGATCAGGATTTGTCCTTCAATTCACATATTAAATTTGTTTCTAAGACTGCCTTCTATCATTTGCGTAATATTGCCAAGATTAGGAGCATCTTGTCTCAGAGTGATGCTGAGAAGCTGATCCACGCTTTTGTTAGCTCGAGATTAGATTATTGTAATTCTTTATTATCAGGCTGTCCTAAAACATCTTTAAAAAGTCTTCAGCTGATCCAAAATGCTGCAGCAAGAGTTTTAACAGGTACTAGAAAGAGAGATCATATCTCTCCGGTTCTGGCCTCCCTTCATTGGCTTCCCATAGAGTTTAGAATTAAGTTTAAAATCCTTCTTCTCACTTACAAAGCTCTAAACAATCAGGCTCCTTTTTATTTAAAAGATCTGATACTACCGTATTATCCTAACAGAGCACTACGCTCTCAAAATGCAGGATTACTTGTAATACCTAGAATCTCCAAAAGTACAATGGGAGGCAGAGCCTTCAGTTATCAAGCTCCTCTCCTGTGGAATCAGCTGCCAATCTGGATTCGGGAGTCAGACTCGATCTCTGTTTTTAAGAATAGGGCTAAAACCTACCTTTTTGATCTAGCCTACAATTAGGGAGGGATCATGTGTTTCTGAACCCTCCCTTAGTTATGCTGCTAATAGGTTTAGTCAGCCGGGGGACCTCCAGTAATGCACTGGGCCTCACTCCTTTCCTCACTCTCTATGAAATATTTTTTTTTTTGCTGGTCATTAACATTTGTTTGTTCTCTCCCATAGATTGAGTCCCCATCGTGCTGTTTGCTCTCTACATGTCTGTTCTTTTCTTCTTCTCTATCCCCTCACCCCCCAGCCAGTCGCAGCAGATGACTGCCCCTCCCTGAGCCTGGTTCTGCTGGAGGTTTCTTCCTGTTAAAAGGGAGTTTTTCCTCTCCACCGTCGCCAAGTGCTTGCTCACAGGGGATCGCCTGATTGCTGGGGTCTTTCTGCAACTGTGGGGGTTCCCCCTACAGTTGATAGTGCTATGAGATGACTGTTGTTGTGAAATGGCGCTATATAAATAAAGTTGAATTGAATTGAATTGAATTGAATTGAATTATTGACCCAATTATGGACACAACATTTGGCGACGAGGTAAAAGTGGTTATGGAGAGGTCAGTTGCCAATTTTCGGCCATTTCTCGAAGCACCAGGCGAGCTGCCCGTGCCTTGGCCTAGGTGGTTCACCGTATTTACCAACTATCTGGTGGCTGAACCTCGGCGAACTCAAGAAGCTTCACGCGAGGGCAATTTTGGTCCATAACTTGAGCATGGAGGGGCAGAGGATTTTGGAAAACTTGGGATGAGCCGATAGTTTCAACAAGGTTGTGGAGCTAATGGCGCGCTATTTTTCGCACTCCTGAAAATGTCACTGTTAGATGCATTCACTTTCGACAGCACCGCCAGCGGACGGGGGAGTCTGTGAGAAGATTCATAGCAGACCTCCGGGAGCTGGCGAGAGAATGTAGATTTGGGAACCTGGAGGATGAAATGATCCGGGACCAGTTGGCGGAACATGTTCGCTGTCCCGCTGCTCGGTCGAGGCTTTTAACCCACCCAGGTGAGCTGACGTTGGCCTGTGCTATCGAGCTAGCTCAACAATTTGAGGCAACTGAGACAATAGCGAGATGCTTCAGTGAGAGAGCCACTCTGACCCAGGACGAGCATCGCTTAAAGGCGATGACTTTGGACCCTGAGGATGAAGACAGCGAGGATGACGAATACGCCTCCGTGGTCAAGATTAAGTCCGCCCCAGGAACGCCTAAATGTTATGGCTTGGGGTCCCCTAAACACTGCTATAAGTCCAGGGAATGTCCGGCAAAGGGCGAGTGTTGTGGGAGGTGTGGCTTACAGAACCACTTTGCCAGGGCTTGTAAGAATTTTGAGCGGAGGCATCGGCAACGTGAGGTGGGTCCCTCACCGAAGACTCCGACGATAGTTCATGCTATTTCTCCGGAGACAGATGGACGTGTTTGGTGCACTGTGTCACTGGATGGCGTTGAGGTTCCGCTACTGGTGGACACTGGAGCTGTGACCTCCATGTTAAATTTGGCAACAGTGAGGAGTCTGTTTCCCCACTGCTGCAATCATAGAGAGACTGCACCTTGCTACAGCTATGGAATGAACAAGTTGGCCGTCGTGGGCTTCATGGAGTTGGAGGTGAAGTACAAGTCTACAACGATGCCGGATGTGTATTTTTTGGTCACCGCGGCCGGCAACAACATCATGGGATGCAGCACGCTCAATGGACTGGGTTTTTACATCACCAACAACACCGGAGAGGAGTGGTCAGGCTGCAGGTTGTGGAACTGACCTGCTCTGGGTGTGGAGGATGAGGAGGTGTGGGATCCTGATTGGTCCGGCGTTACTGGAGGACAACACGCCTGTCGCCATGTGATGCCATCCCAGGACGGACCCGATGCCAGGGTCCAAGTTGCCCTTGGTGTGGGAGCTGGAGGGCATGGCGGGACCCCAAGGGTAACTGGTAAGCTCGAGGCGCCCGCGCTGAAGAATGATGGGGCGAGACCACAGAGCGCAGTCTTAAAGCACTCCAAGAGATGGCCTTCTAAGAGGACTTCAAACCGGACCCACGAGATGACCGGTTCCGAGGGGGAGGCTCGCTTATGCCATGGTGGTCCGAAGAAGCATGACAGAGCTCCCCTGAGTACTGGCAATATAGTCTGCCCAAGGGTCGAAGCTTGGCTGAGAGGGACACACGGATCGCGCGAATGACGCAAGGACCAGGGGCGGCTGCCCGGACTGATGGGCTTCTGGGCGAGACGTGGAGGCACCCCAACGAACTGCGCCGTGTAGTGAAGAAGAGGAGACAACGCAGTTCAACCTCAGAGACCAGGAAGAGGAGGCGTTCTGGATGGGAACCACGAGATGGCAATCAAAGGGGAGGGCGCTCCACGGGATTTGTTAAATGACTGGGGACATGTTTGTTAGTGTGTTCCAGTTGTAATCTCCTGTGTCATTGTGTACATAGTTATAGCCTTATTGGTGTGTGCCCCGACTGTTTGCAGTAAGAGTAAAGAAACACTTTATTAATTGGCTGTTATTGATTGATAAATTTTAAAGAGATATTGATTATATTATGGAAATTGTGCGATTTAAAAAAAGAAGATAATTTTTTTATGGTCGCATTGGATGTGTAAAAGACAATCATTGGTTGGTTGATTTAGTATGTGAAGTGATGAAAATGTGGATGTTTGTGGACAGTAATTTAGTGGGATGCCTAATTTGAAAGTATTATTGCTCAAGTGGGAGCTGCCCAACACTGTGAATTTGATGATGTGCCGAAGTGTGGGATGAGTGTGTTGGGGTGGGGGGCCGCCAATAGGGGGTTGTTTAGGTTTTATATTTGTATTGTGTATTGTTTATTATATATTCGTTATGGCTGTTCTGGGATTAATTTCTTTAGAAACACGGTTTCTTTTATTTTCGACTGATAGGGACAAGGCCGCAGAATAATCCACCTGGCCGTGTAGGGGTCGCCCGGCCCTCCAGACTTGGTTGTGTGAATGGATAGGGTGTTTATTTATTTTTGTACATATGTTTTATTATTAGAGTGTGAGTCGGGTGATAAATTTGGGTGGGTCAACCCGTGTGCTTGCATTTTTTTGAAGGGGGGAGAAATGTTACATATGAATATTAGTAGTATTAGTAAGATGGCGGCAGGGTTGGCCGGGGAATGGATGTGGGTGGCGAACTGCCGTTTCTGGTAGCGACGCCACCCAGAGTATAAAGGGCAAGGGCGGAAGGGGCTTGTCCTCTTTTGCCATAGATGCCCTGGCCTACTGGAGAGCGCCGTGAGTCCATACGGTATTGTATATACAGTAGTTCTGTTAATAAAGCTCCATTAACAGTACTCTCACGTTGCTTATTATTGACCCAATTATGGACACAACAGGCACCTGGTGATCAAGTTTTGGCAGCTGATCACTTTTTGTCACGACACCACCTGCTGGAGCAGTACATCCCATGATGTCTCAACAGTCTTTCCATGATTTTCACACAGATCAGAGCAATTTGTTACACAGGAAGCTAAACATTTCTACAGACATTCTGAAGTTCTGTAACCACTGTGCGTTTGTGAAGCTGGGGTGGCATCTCATCACTGGGAGCCTGGGTTGAACGCCCAGACCCGATAATTTTGCCACAAAAGAGCCATCTGAAACTCACACACAGAGAATACATATTTTAGTACCTAATAGCAATAATTTGCCGACATTTCAATGTAGTACTTTGGACTTAAAGCAAAGCAGCATTCACAATCATTAGCTTACCTTCATATGTGATGTAGTTTGTATCCTAATGTCTTCCGCTTCATACTGCTCTATATGGCTTCCTAGACGCTCCAGTACTTTTTCAGAGTGTGTTGTCTCGCCGCCTATAGCCTTCTCTGGCTCGCCTTTTTTGCCTTTACTCTGGCAAAAAAGCCAGAGACTGCAGTCGCCTTGTATCCTGCCATCTTGTGTTTTGCCTGGGTCGCTTGTTTTACGTCACAAGAGGGTTGCGCCACCTCCCTGTAACAAATCCCACCCACATCAAGCAGTACTCCGGTGTAATGGAAACACAAGTGGACCGAACTGAACTGAACTGAACTGTGCTGTACCAGGCTAAACAGGTACTAGTGGAAAAGCGCCATATATGACCATTTATCCATTTTGCTAATGTGTGGTGACTGGCTACAATATCTTTTCCTGGAAGGACTGTTTGGTTCAAGAGGCTGTAAAAATGCACAATGTGCATTTGGTTCTTCTTTAGACACCTGTCTGTTAAACTTTTGGAGACAAAAAAAGAAGCTTGACTGCAAAAAGAAGTCTGATTTTAGAGAAATGTATTGATAGAAAAGTTTCATATTTGTGATTTGCTTTGTCTCAGAGTCTGTGTGAAAGTGGTAAAGATGCTGATGCAGCTGTACTTTGTTAACACTTTGTTTTAGTTCACTTGTACTGTTCCTGTGTGACTAGTGTGAGTGTGACGGTTCCTGAGAAAAAGATAGTCTGTACACCCAGTTTTGACCAGATGTACTGAACCAATCATCATGGACATTCTCTCCTCCACCTCTCGGATAACGAAGGGCTTAAAGGACTGAGTGATGTGTGTTTGAGTCAGAATGATGCGCGAATAGGCTCTGAGACTGTTTTTGTATTGTTCTCCACTGGCCAGTGTAATTAAATTTGCTGAAACTTTGATCCTGTCTGATTCTTGACTGAAGGTTAAGAAGAATTTTTCTGACATGTATAAAAAAGGCCCAACTCCTTATTTGCTCGACGACCACATTGCACACTTTTCTGTTAAGTTTGTTGTCTTTGAGTCTTGAGTTTCTCAGTCACCACCAGAGACAGCAAATAAAGTTGGATTGCTGTTTTTTTAAAATTGCTATTTTTAACACTAGAAGTCCCAGAAGTTGGCCCTCTTGTGGCCTCTTGTTGGTTCCCCTATGGGTTTTCTAGGTAAAAAGGCCAAATGGCCCCTCTCTGGGACTTCTAGTTTAAGGAGAGTGCAAGTTAATGAACATTGATATCAGTCAGTGTAAACTTGCCAGACTGTAGCCAGTGGCTAATTTTCATCTGTTGTCCGTGGGTTACAATTCTTCGAATGGATGGTATGATATCTCTCCAAAAGTGAAGTCTATGCATCTCTATTGCCCTTTGGTGGCCGACTGCAGTAAGCCTAAATCCCACTCATCCCATTATTGTGTGCAATATTTTTGGCAAATGGAAAACGTTATGTGAAATGAAAAACAAGATATAGAGCTTCTCTTTTCAACTATGGAAATAAGTAGTGGGCCATAAGCCATCATCCATCTTTATATAAATTCTAAGGGTAAGGACTTAAGGCTGTAGTTTATCAGTTGTTCATTTCAGTGATAATCAGCCTTGCATAGTTTCCTTCAGCTGGAGATCTATATATTGCGCTTATATTGCCAGAAAACTCTGGTAACAAGTGTCCTTTATCTAATTTTAAACAGAAACTGTCAACTTAACCTGGTCCTTTGTTATGAGTTCAGGTATGGTGGTCTCACCAGGTAAAAAGAGCCACTGTGGTACACACATATGTAGTCTCATAGACTCCATTTGTATATTAATGTTGCTTCACGTCTGAGAATGAACAATAGTTCTGAGTCTCCTGGGGATAACAGGAGGGTGCGAAATGTGTTCTGTGTTATGCAAAGAGATGGCCTTGAGGGATTTCCTGACCACCAGCGGTGTGAGGGTGAAGGGGACAAGACCTGGAAGAAGATGTATTGTGTCTTTGCATTAAAATGACAATGTAACTGGGTGCTTTGATGTCCTGGTATAAATAGGACAGATGTGGGGTGATGCTTCCTCTTTTCTGTTTGAGTGGATGTTGGAGATACGTGAATGGAATAAACCTGAATTGAGAAATAAACTCAGCCTCATCTTTTCACGCTCTCCACACTGGTGACCTTAAGACGTATCATGAACAGAAGAAATGCCCCCGAGCCGGACTCGCCAGGAACCAGCCAGGCGAACGCAGTCTCAGTCAAACTACCAGATTTCTGGCAGGACAACCCGGACTCCTGGTTCCTCTTGGCCGAAGCTCAGTTCGCTCTCGGGGGAATAACGGCAGATGACACGAAATTCTACCACGTTATCGCCAAGCTCGACAACCGCACGGCTCGTCATGTGCAGAGCCTGGTGCAGCGCCCACCGGCCGAAGACAAATACGGCGGGTTGAAGGCTGCGCTCATCCAGCGTTTCACTCCATCAGTCCAGGAAAGAGCAGAGAGACTCCTGGCCCTGAACGACTTGGGAGACAGCACACCCGTCGACCTGATGGAAGACATGCTGAGGCTGAGGGGCTCAGACGGCGACGACCTGCTCTTCACCCACATTTTCCTGAGAACCCTACCGTCAGAGACGAGAGCGACCCTGGCCAGTTCACCGTTGTTTTCCCAGCGGGACTTCCGCGCGCTGGCCCAGGAGGCACAGCGGATTCTCAACGCCAGCAGACAGCGCGCGGCCACCGCAGCAGCGACAGGACTCGACGCGAGGGCCAGTGATGGCAGGTGGCCAGAGGCGGCGGCAGCAGACCCACCGGCAACGGCGGCGGTGAAGGCCAAACATTGCGGAGGAGATGACCTCTGTTTCTACCATCATCACTTCGCAGAGAGGGCATGCAAGTGTATACTACCGTGTCAGTTCAAGAGCTTGGGAAACGCCAGAACCGAGGGTCGGTAGCAGCCGTGGCCCTCGGTGAACAGAACAAGCTGCTCTACTTGACAGATGCGCGTTCGGGGAGGCAATTCCTCGTGGACACAGGCTCTCAAGTGAGTTTCATCACGCCAACCTATGCTGACCGGCTGGCAGGTCCCGGGAGTCACGGAGCATCGGCAGCGAACGACTCGAGCATTAAGACCTTCGGTGAGAGGACTCTGCTTCTGTCCCTGCAAGGCCATACATTTGAGTGGACTTTTATTATAGCTGCAGTGAGCTTCAACATGTTAGGGGCTGATTTTCTGTGCTCACATGGGTTGTTGGTTGATCTTCCCAATAGACGCTTGGTTAATGCACTGCCTTTTTACTCTATTCCCTGTGCAGCTCGAGTGACCCCGCCCACAGCACAAGCCAACGTCGCTACGGCAAGCGGTAAGTTCCACACACTCCTCACTCAGTTTCCAGCACTCACGGTTCCCACATTTTCAGCAGCCGTCGCTAAACACGGAATGGAACATTTTATTACTACCGCCGGTCCCCCCGTTTTTGCAAAAGCTCGGCGCTTGGATGCAGCTAAACTGACCATAGCGAGCGAGGAGTTCGCCAACCTTGAAAAGTTGGGCATCATCCGGCGTTCGAAGAGCCCATGGGCTTCCCAGCTCCACATGGTCCCTAAGGCTGACAGCTCGTGGCGACCTTGCGGTGATTTCCGCAGGTTGAACAACGCTACAGCGCACGACTGCTACCCAATCCCCCATATCCAAGATTTTTCCGTTCATCTGGCGGGGGCGCGCATTTTTTCTAAAATAGACTTGGTCCGCGGGTACCATCAAGTCCCAGTACGCGCTGAGGACATACCCAAAACAGCGGTAATAACTCCGTTTGGCCTTTTTGAGCTTTTGCGCATGCCGTTCGGGCTTAAAGGCGCTGCGCAGACGTTCCAACGCATGATGGACGCGGTGTTGCGCGATCTCCCTTTTGTGTTCGTCTACCTGGACGACATTTTGGTAGCCAGCGCGTCCGAAGAGGAACACGAAAAACACCTCACGGCAGTTTTCCGGAGGTTGGGAGAGCACGGGTTAATAATCAACCCAGCGAAGTGTCAGTTCAGGGTGACGCAGATTGATTTTTTGGGGCACCGCGTCTCTCCAGAAGGAGCAGTTCCGCTGCCGGACAAAGTGCGCGCAGTAACAAATTTTCCCCAGCCACAAACGGTCAAAGCATTACAGGAGTTTTTGGGAATGGTGAATTTTTATAACCGTTTCCTCCCCCGCGCGGCGCAGCTCATGCAACCACTGTATGCCGCGCTAAAAAAGCAAAAACCCACAAATGCAATCGAATGGTCCCCGGAGCGGGAGCGCGCATTCTCGGAGGTTAAAGCAGCCCTGGCAAACGCTGCGTTGTTGGCACATCCAGACCCAACGGCCCGCATAGCGCTCACTACTGACGCGTCAGACGTGGCCATTGGGGCGGTAGTAGAGCAGCATGTTGCTGGGGCTTGGCAGCCGCTCGCTTTTTTCAGCAGGACTTTGCGCGATACCGAGTGAAAATACAGCGCGTTCGACAGGGAGTTGTTAGCGCTCCACTTGGCCATTCGCCACTTCCAGTTCTGGCTGGAAGGTCGTCGTTTCACCGCGTTCGTCGACTACAAGCCGCTGACTTTCACGATGGCCAAGGTTTCAGAGCCGTGGTCAGGCCGGCAGCAGAGGCAGCTGGCTGCAATCTCAGAGTTTACTACCGATATTCAACACGTAGCGGGTAAACTTAATGTAGTGGTAGACTGTCTCTCGCGCGCCGTAACTGCTCCAGTCCGCGTAGGGGTAGATTATACTGCCATGGTCGCGGAGCAGGCTAGCGGCGCGGAAGTACGCGCGGCCCCAGTCCGCATGGGGATAGATTATGCAGCCATGGCCGCGGATCAGGTTAGCGATGCGGATGTGTGCGCGCTCCAGTCTGGACCAACAGGGTTAAGGCTGGAGAGCAGGGTGCTGCAAGATGGTATGCCCCCCCCTAATCTGCAATGTCTCCACCGGACGACCACGTCCGGTGGTGCCAACCGCATGGCGCCGCCGCGTTTTTGACTCGATTCATTCTCTGGCGCACCCGGGAGTGCGCGCGTCGGTCAAAATGGTAGGAGAGAAGTTTGTGTGGCTGAGCCTGCGCAAGCACGTTAAGGAGTGGGCAAGAGCCTGCATGGCTTGCCAGCGAGCCAAAATACACAAACACACTAAAGCCCCCTTGGAGCCGTTTCACATCCCGGCTAAGAGGTTCGTGTGCACGTCGACCTCGTAGGCCCCCTCCCGCCGTCACAGGGGTGCACACATCTTTTGACAATGGTGGACCGCACCACGCGTTGGCCTGAAGTAGTCCCACTGGCATCAACCACAGCCGAGGAGGTGGCGCGCGTGTTTTTAACGGCTTGGGTAGTGCGTTTTGGAGTTCCGTCGGATATTACGTCCGACAGAGGTCCTCAATTTGTGTCCGAGCTTTGGTCAGCAATGGCCTGCAGCCTGGGGGTAACGATCCACCGCACTACCGCGTACCACCCCCAGCCTAATGGTTTATGCGAACGTTTCCATAGGTCATTGAAAGCAGCCCTCAGAGCGTCGCTTACGGATGCAAATTGGGTAAACAGGCTACCATGGGTTTTATTGGGGTTGCGTTCTGCACCTAAAGAGGACTTAAAAGCCTCCCCAGCTGAATTGGTGTTTGCACAGCCACTCCGGCTGCCAGGGGAGTTTCTCCCAGATAATCCTGCGCCAGAGTGCCCCCCTGCTCAGCGGTTACTGAGCGACACGGGAGCGAGCACGCTTCCTGGCCCCGTTCATCACAGTTTTCCGCGCGTTTTTGTACCTAAGGCTTTAAAAAATGCGGAGTTTGTTTTTGTCAGATACGACGCTCATCGCCCAACCCTGCGACTGCCTTATGATGGCCCATTTAGAGTGCTGGAAACAGGTGATAAGCACTTTTTGCTAGATTTAGGAGGCAGAAGGAAAACAATTGGCATAGACAGACTCAAACCCGCTTTTGTGATGGCTGACGAAGCTGTGCTGTTGCCGAGGGCTCCTCGACGCGGCAGACCTCCTAGGGAGCATTCCCCAGAGCTCCCACAAGGATTGACTAACAGTTCTCATCCTCAGATAGCAGATTCATTGCAGGATGGCGCTGCGGGAGTGGTAAAGCCCGCTTACAGCAAGTTCAGAAGACGATTGAAGCCCAAACAGCATGTGGACTGATGTTTGTGATTTTATCATGATATGCAGACTGTGTTGTATTGTTTCATCTTAGACGTTTGGGGGGGGGGGGTCATGTGGTACACACATATATAGTCTCATAGACTCCATTTGTATATTAATGTTGCTTCACGTCTGAGAATGAACAATAGGTCTGAGTCTCCTGGGGATAACAGGAGGGTGCGAAATGTGTTCTGTGTTATGCAAAGAGATGGCCTTGAGGGATTTCCTGACCACCAGCGGTGTGAGGGTGAAGGGGACAAGACCTGGAAGAAGATGTATTGTGTCTTTGCATTAAAATGACAATGTAACTGGGTGCTTTGATGTCCTGGTATAAATAGGACAGATGTGGGGTGATGCTTCCTCTTTTCTGTTTGAGAGGATGTTGGAGATACGTGAATGGAATAAACCTGAATTGAGAAATAAACTCAGCCTCATCTTTTCACGCTCTCCACACCACCTTCATGATACTAGAAGCTGAATTTCAACTAAACTTACTTTTCCAAGCAATTAATCTCACTTCATACTAGGTTACAGCTTTCAGATCTTTGAGAAGACAAACAACACACCTACCTACCAGTACAGTGGGGTCCTACTTTTAAAACATCTTTACTCAGTTTGAGTCTGTATGTTTTCAAAGTTTAGTCTAACCCCGGTGCTTGACAAGCTATTGTAATACTTTCTGTAGTACTTCAGATAAACTCAGTATGTAGCCGAGATTTTTTTAAAGATGTTTACATGACTCCTTTATAAATCAGAGTACCATAAGATTACCCGTAAACCATGCCTCTACATCCTCATCAAATCCCTGAGCTTTATTATGGAAAAGAAAGAATTTGTGGAACAGATGGAGCCACATTTCATGTAAGTTGCCAGTTGTTGGGTAAAGAAGGTGCTTGTTGTCTGGAAGTAGCAAAACCCCAAAGCGCAATGATGAAGATGCTGATCTGTGGAGTGTGTCTGAACCACAACACAGCTTTTAGTCATGCAGAAATCAGTCACACACTTTTAAGCTTGTTATCTCATTATGTTTAGTCTATGTCCATCGCTCTGATTTAAAACACCACCTCTCCTTTCTCTCCTTTACTCCTCCTCTCCAATGTACAGTATCTTCCACACTCCACTCACTCCTCACACTTTGAACCTCTCTTTTAAAGAGGTTAACAGGAGGAACTGGATTGCTTTTGCTGCAAGAAAGGTTCATGAATATTTTGATTTATTGTGCAAAACATGGCCATAGTGTCATGAATGGCCCCTCAGGGCAGAGAGACAGACCCACGCTCCAACTACAGTTTGTGGCACTTATTAACAAACACAAGATTCCAACGTGCATCAAAGTAAAAATCCAAAAAGAAGACAAGGTAAACTTACAGGTAGAGTATCAGAACGCACTCACCAGAACAGGGAAGAGATTCTGGTGGCGAGGAGAAAGTATCACTATTAAGACTGCAGTAAAATGAAACGAAAATGCTGTCCTTAAATAGGGTCAGAAAAAATAACACAAGTAGTGCCAGGTGTGGGGTCACATGAGGGGCAGAAGGGAGCAATGACTAATAACTTGGATCAGCTGGAAGTAATGAGAGAAGAGTGACTGGCTGACAGCTGACAGGGCTACGCCCACACGGCGCACCAACCAGGAAATGCCCTGACAGCTGTCAACCGCAATAATAAGGAATTTAGAAGAATAAAATATAAACAAGTACAAACTGAGAAATAGATACCAAATGATAGAGAATCAGAACATAGTAAAACTAAGACATAAACAGGAAAATAAAAAACATTGCAGGGAAAACAAAATCCAAAAGGCACAAAAATACAGCAAATATATAAACACAGAGAAAAAGCCACAAGACTAAGCATGACAGAAACCTCTAGTGCTCAGCTCGTGACAGAGCCCCCCTCTCAAGGGGTGGACCCCAGACACCACAGGGTAACACCAAAAGAAAAAGAGAGAACCTGTGCCCCCCCCAACAGGAGCACAACAATAACCCACCCAGGGTGGGTGGTGGGGGGAACAGGCTAGGAGGGAACAAAACAACCCTGCTCAAGACCCACACCAGGCGAAACCAGGTCCCCTAGGCCAAAGAACTAAACAGTTGAGGCAGCTGGCCAAAGTCTCAGGCCTGACAGACGGTGAGGTGGTACGAGTCGAGTGGCCTGTCAGAGAATATGGGTCACCCAACCCAACAGCTCAGTCCGTCAGGCGGTTGACCAGAGTTTTTCAGCCACCTAAACAGAAGGGGTGGCCCAGGAGGCGACTCCCCCACGGGGACGCCCAATAAAGGGAAGGGCAATAGAGGAGGGGGAACCACGATGGCATCTGGCAGAGGAGGGGGAACCATGACGGCGTCTAGCAAAGGAGAGGGGACCACAGCGGTGTCTGGCAAAGGAGGGGGGAACATGACACCCTTGGACTGGCCAGCAGCACCCTTGGTGGTCCCGTGCTGGGACACTGTAGCATCCTCGGTGGCTCCAGACTGGAGCGAGGTTGTACCTGCGGTGGTCCCGGACTAGGACATGGTTGCACCCACGAAGGCTCTGGACTGGAACAAGGCAGCACTCGCGGTGGACCCAGACTGAACCACAGCCATACCCACAGAGGACCCAAACTGGGCCAAAGCTGCACCCTCGGTGGGCCCGGACTAGGCCAAAGCTGCACCCACGGTGGACCCGGACTGGGCCAAAGCTGCACACACAGTGGCCCTTGGGCTGGAGCGTAATGCCCATGGTGGGCCCACACTGAAATGCAGCACCCAAGTTGGTTTTAGGCTGGAACGCAGCACCCACAGCGGTCCCCGACTGGGACACAACAACCACGAAGACCAGGACTGAGGAGGAGCTGCACCCACGGAGGTCCCGGGCTGGGATTTTTTTTTTTGATTTTGTATACTTTATTGATCCCCAGAGGGGAAATTGAGGGCATCCACCTGGATGGATGAAGCAGCCACGGTACGGTGCTATCCCTTAACCATTCACACACACATTCACACCTAGGGACACTTTAGAGTCTCCAATTAACCTAACCTGCATGTTTTTTGGCCTGTGGGAAGAAACCGGAGAAATCCTGGAGTAAACCCACGCAGATACGGGGAGGACATGCAAACTCCACACAGATCACTCTTGGTCAGGGGCTGGGATCGAACCAGGGATCCCATGGCCAAGGGTGAGTTGCTGTGCTGCCACAGTGCTAACCACTGCGCTACCGCACTGCCACTGGGATGGAGCACCTGTGATGACCTCATCCGGAGGGGGTGCAGCACCCTCGGAGGACCCGGGCTGGGACAGAGCAACCGCGAAGACCTCAAACGGAGGGGGAGCAGCACTCTCGAAGACCTCAGCAGGAGAAGCTGGACTCATGATGATCTTAGGTGATGAGCCTGGACCCATGGAGATATCTGGCAAAGCTGGAACATTGTTGTTGACCTTGAGGGAGAGCTCAGATAAGACAGGCAGAGAAACAGGGTCAGGATCACCGGCAGCAGTAGAGCCTGGTGAGGTGAGTTCAGGTGCAGTTGACGGCTGAACCCGGCTCCCCCCAGCAAGAGCCAGACAAGATCTCCCCAAAATAGACATGAGAAAAACAAAGGCAAGCACTTGCCTGAGCTCGAGCTCCACCGCTGTCCAGGACTCCGTCGATCCAGGCGATGGTTCCTCGGGCCCGGCCCTCTGGAGATCCAGCTCCGACTCTGCTATGGTGGCCCCTGCAGCAGGCATGGTGGTAGGTGCAGTCCTGAGATCCTTCAGCGCGGTGACCCACACAGGTGGCTCGGGGATGCTCTATCATCAGCACAGGCTTCAGGTCGGAGGCAGCACTCTCCCTCTGTCTGGGCCATGGCTGAGGGACTGGAACCCGGTCCTCCAGGTCCACAGGCTCCTCCATCACCCAGCGGCTCAAACCTGGGACAGGCGGACACTCAGGGGGTGAGGGAGGAGACATGGAGAGAGCAGGTAAAAGGTGTGTAGCTGCAGCAGGCAGTGAGGACTAAGAGGATTGCACAGTCTGAGTTTCATCACCGGGAATCAGACAAGATAATTCATGCGTTAATGATAGAGAATGAAAAAAAAAACACTTGCCTGTGTTCCTGGGGCGTGATGTTTTCTGCTGCAGCTAGCATGGAATCTGACCTCTCCGTGGCAGCAGCTGTTGTTGGCCCCTCAGAGGAACATAGAGGAGCTGTCCCTGCAGACATGGTGATGGGCAGAGCCGAGAAGGAGGCCACCAATCCTTCAGCAGTGGGAGGAATCGCCGAGGTAGAGGGAGATAAAGTAGCAGTGGCGAGGTTGGCTGGCGGGACAGCCGGAGAAGAAAATTCAGAGGGAGAGACTGTTGCGGGAGTTTTCTGCCTCGGCGAAGGAGGGGCTGCTGAGGAGGAGGTGGAGGCCTTCTTCCAGCGGTCTGGACAACGGCATTGTGGAGCTGGTCACGTGGATGCTGGAGCCAGAGCTGGCAAATTGGGAGGGGAAAAGGACGTCTGCTGCGGAGAGCGCCTCCACGATGGCTTTGGTCCTGCTGGAAGCTGTCCCATCATCAATCCAGGAAAGGACCGCCGAAGCGAGGAGACCGTGGACAGCAGTTCTGCGTATTAGGGATATTTCCACAAGCCGGGGTGTGCCTCCAAAATCACCATCGCTCCATTAACACTCTCCCAGGTCTTCTTTGGTCTGCGAGCGGTGAGAGCTTCATCCACAAAACTCTGCATGAAGTCAGCAGCCCACTCCTCCTCTAGACTCGGGGACCCCGCTGCCAATCTCCCTTTAATTGGCGGAGGCTGTCATGCCGGGGACATAATGAGCTCCACAGAGATAGGTGAGTGAAAACAAAAAAGGCGAAAATCCACAAACTGCAGCAGCTGGGTCTTTTTACTGGCTGCAGTCTTCTGTCATGAATGGCCCCTCGGGGCAGAGAGACAGACCCAAGCGCCGACTGCAGTTTGTGGCATTTATTAAAAACACAAAGTTCCAGCATGCATCAAAGCAAAAATCCAAACAGAAGAGGTAAACTTACAGGTAGAGAATCAGAACGCACTCACCAGAACGGGGAAGAGATTCTGGTGGCGAGGAGAAAGTATCACTATTAAGACCGCGATAAAATGAAATGAAAACGCTGTCCTTAAATAGGGTCAGAACAAATAACACAAGCAGTGCCAGGTGTGGGGTCACATCAGCGGGCAGAAGGGAGCAATGATTAATAATTTGGATCAGCTGGAACTAATGAGAGGAAAGCTACCGGCTGACAGCTGACAGGGCTATTCCCACATGGAGCACCAACCAGGAAATGCCCTGACAGCTGTCAACCGCAATAATAAGGAATTTAGAAGAATAAAATATAAACAAGCACAAACTGAGAAATAGATACCAACTGATAGAGAATCAGAGCATAGTAAAACTAAGACATAAACAGGAAAATAAAAAACATTGCAGGGAAAACAAAAACCAAAAGGCACAAAAATACAGCAAATATATAAATACAGAGAAAAAGCCATGAGACTGAGCATGGCGGAAACCTCTAGTGCTCAGCTCACGACACATTGGGCACGTTTATACCATTAAAAATATCACTTCAGACTTCCGGTCTGGACGCCATGGTGATAGCAACCTAACGGTGAAACTCCCAGACTCAATCCAAGGAAAACCTCCTCAAAATCAGACCTAACGGATTTTTGGAAGATTAAAATTCAAAAGACAACAACACCATGCCTAACCAAAAGCAGAGGAAACTGACATTCCCCAGATCAGGACGCACAGCGGCCGCGGAATCGGAACCAGAAGACCTCCATTCAGAAGACGAGTGCCTGGGCCTAGCTAACAAAAGGATTAGCTTGAAATCGCTATTTGACGAATTACGACGATTTCGGGCCGAATTTCTTGAATTCAGAGAGGATTTAAAAAAGGCGAACAGCAGAATGGACCAGGCCGAAAACCGAATCTTGGAAGCTGAAGACAGAATAAAAGTGCTTGAAGATTCTGTACTGGATTTACACAGAAAACAGTCAAGGCTGGAGGCTAAGCTAGCCGACCAAGAAGGAAGACAGAGACGAGATAACATCAGAATTCACGGTCTGAAAGAAGGAGCTGAAGATGGTTTCAACACAGTGGCAGAATGCGTGGAATCCTTATTGAGAGAGAAGTTGGATATTCCACAATCCACCGATTTGAAGATAGAAAAGGCACATCGCACATTAGCCGCAAAGCCAGCCCCGGAAGCGCCCCCACGTTCAGTGTTGGTAAGATTCTCCGACTTCAAAATAAAACAAGAAGTTGTAAGACGGGCTTGGCAGAAGAAAGGATTTATGCATCAAGAAAGAAAAGTCTTCGTGGAACACGATTACGCCCCTGAAGTTCTTAAAAAGCGACGGGAATATAACGACGCCAAAAAGGTTTTACGGGAAAAGAATCTACGCTTTCAGACGCCATTTCCGGCGAAGCTAAGGGTCTTTTACGGGGAAGAGTCATGTCTCTACAATTCAGCGGAAGAAGCAACAACTGACATGGCAAGGAGAGGGCTCCCGGTAACGGTGTTTAAACCCGCAGCGGATCTGAACGAGAAAATCAGAGCTCAAACGTGGTCCACTCAGAGACCTTCAAAATCCACGGGCCAGCAGCGGGAACACCCAGCCCCAGAGCTACAAAGATAAGCTTTCCAGTTCCAGGAAGGAATAGCAACCTTTTTGGGTTTTTTTTTTTTTTTTTCTTTCTCTCTACAGTCACTCTGCACTTCCATCCCCCCTCCTACAAGGTAACAAACATTAAAGAAGATGCAGAATCAGCATGTGGTAAAACCTTTCATGGAGCAGTTTTAGCATTAGAAACAAATGTCTTCTTAATTTAAAAGGGAAAAAAAAAATCATGTTAAAACAGAAATGTAACAATGACCCACATGTTCTCTCCACACTAACAAATACTGTATTAGAGTGAATGTTTGCTGTGATGGGGGTGGGAGGGTGCACACAAGCTCATAGGTTATAGGCATAAAAAAAAAAAAAAAAAAAAAAAAACATTACAAATTCGGATTGGGATCTGAAATTCACGTTAAAAACATGGGACAACTTACAGGGGTAAGAAAGGGCCCTCAACACGTAACAGAGTTTGAGGAATTTCCCTCAGAGCCCATACTCCATCAGGGCTCTTACAGGGTCTTTAAAGAGACCCCAGCTCAGGAAGTTTTTTTGACAGTTTTTTGTTTTAAAGTTTCGTTCACTATGTACTTAATGTTTTTTATGTTCTTAATGTTCTTTCAGTTTCTGAGTAGCAAAAAAGAGGGCCACCACACTGTTATACTAAATAAGAAAATACAATGGAGAAACAGGGTGTAACCAAAATAGCCTCATATAATGTAAAAGGGATCCTGAATCCAGTTAAAAGATCCAAGATTCTACGCAAAATGAAAAAAGACAAAGCAGAAATAGTATTTTTACAAGAAACCCACCTAACAGACGTGGAACACACTAAACTCAATAGACAAGGGTTTAAAATGATCTCTTCATCTTCATATAAATCAGGGAGGAGGAGGGGAGTAGCGACATTGATATCAACCAAAATTACATTTGAAAAAAAATCAGAACACAAAGATAAAGAAGTGAGGTACAGTTTGGTAACTGGGCGGCTAGAGGGAGAAGATATCACCCTGCTGAATGTATATGCACCACCAGGGGCTAAATGGAAATTTTAGAAAAATGTATTCGACCTAATGATAACTAAAGCCCAAGGTTTAGTGATATGTGGTGGAGACTTCAATCTAAGACTGAATCCATACTGGGATTCAACAGGTAATTCTTCACATCAAAATAACACCCAAAATAGGAATACACGGATGCTACTAAAAGAAATGGGAATCTGTGACGTATGGAGGGAATTCAACCCCAATGTAAAAGATTATACTTTTTATTCAACGCCACATTCATCTTACTCAAGGATTGATTACTTTTTTATGTTTAATAGAGACATTGGAAGAGTAAAAACATGTAAAATAGGACTGATGGATCTCTCCGACCACAGTCCGATCTATATGGATTTAAACATCCAAAAATACACAAATAATACATTTTCCTGGAGGTTGAATTCAAGTGTCCTGAAAGGGCCACTGAAAGATGAATTGGAATCAGATATTCTCAGATATTTGGAAGAAAACGATAATGGAGAAGTATCCCCTTTAATACTGTGGGATGCGGGCAAAGCTGTAATAAGGGGAAAAATTATTGCAAAACTGGCAGCCCAAAAGAAACTGAGACAAGAAAAACTAATCACACTAGAGTCAGAGCTCAAGAACCTAGAAAAAGAACACAAAGATAACACTCATTCTAATGGCTCGCTCAAGATCAAAGAAATTAAAAATCAAATAAATGAGATCTACACAATAGAAATCCAGAAGAAACTTACATTTCTGAAACAAAAACACTATGAAGCAGGCAGTAAATCGGCAAAATTACTAGCCTATAAATTGAGGAAACAACAAACGGAAAGAGCAATCTACAAAATCAGAGATCCAGTATCAAAGGAAATAAAATTCAGAATTCAGGATATTCTTAAAAGCTTCAAGAATTACTACAAGAACTTATACTCCCACAAAAAACATAAAAACGCATCCGAGACATTCCTAAACACATTAAACCTTCCCCAACTTACGGAATCACAAAATAAAACCCTACTGTCAGAAATACAACCTAAAGAATTGGAAAAAGCAATTATGAAACTTAAAGCTAACAAATCCCCAGGAGCAGATGGCTATACAGCAGAATGGTACAAAACCTTTAAACAGCAACTATCTCCTCTCCTCCTGAAAACATTTAACTACGTCCTCCACACAGGGGAAATCCCCCCCTCCTGGAGAGAAGGGGTCATTGCAGTCATACCTAAACCTGAAAAGGATAAACTAGAATGCTCCAACTACAGACCAATCAGTGTATTAAATCAGGACTATAAGCTTTTTACCACTATCCTTGCCAAAAGGTTAGAAAACATACTGACAGACTTAATTCACTTAGACCAAACAGGTTTTATAAGACAAAGACAGACACAAGACAACATTCGACGCACTTTACACATAATTCATCATATAAAAAAATATAACTTAAATGCAGTCATATTGGGATTAGATGCTGAAAAAGCATTCGATTCGGTTGACTGGTCTTTCCTCTATAAAATCTTATCCAGTTTCAATTTTCATAACAACTTCATTAGAACTATACAGGCATTATATAAAAAACCAACAGCTAAAATAAGGATTAACGGTAATTTATCATCATCTTTTGAGCTGGAAAGAGGATGTCGTCAAGGCTGCCCCCTGTCTCCACTGCTCTTTGCAATCTTCATAGAACCTCTGAGCCAATGGATAAGACAAAATCAAGAAATTCAAGGTATTACACTTGGTCAGAAAGAACATAAAATAGCACTCTTTGCTGATGACATTTTAATATACCTAGGGCAGCCAGACACTTCTCTACCAGAACTAATCTCAGTTTTTTCAGACTATGGAGATTTATCAGGGTACAAATTAAACATGCATAAAACCCAAGTTTTAACATTCAACTATGACCCAAATCATTTTTCACTAAATGAACTCAAAACTAACTGGGAGTTGGAATCTATGAAATATCTGGGGGTCAATATCCCGAAACAACTCGACAAAATTATAACACTAAACTATGATCCACTGGTGACAAAAGTAAAATCTGACCTAGCAAGATGGAATATGATACCATTCTTAGGTACCGCACAAAGAATTGAAGCAGTCAAAATGAATATACTTCCACGTCTTCTATACCTTTTCCAAACAATACCGGTAGAACCTCCCAAAAAAACATGGCAGGAACTGGACAGAAGGATCTCAAGATTCATATGGCAGGGTAAGAGACCTAGAATCAGATATAGAACCCTACAGCTAAACAAAGACAAAGGTGGGCTCGCACTGCCAAATATCAGGGACTATTTTATAGCTGCACAAATAAAAACTTTAGTAGAGATATGTAACCCAGTCTACACTGCACAATGGAAGGAGATGGAATGCCAAATAACAAGTGACATCCCCCTACAGGCGATAATAGGGAACAATGCCTTAACTAAACTCCTGAATAACACTAACCCATGGATAGAGACCCCGCTAAAAATTTGGTTTAAGATAGTCAGAGAGAATCAAGCTAAAGAGCCCTATCGACTTCTGCAATGGATTGCCTATGATCAAGACTTTACCCCCAATAAAACAGACACTAGATTTAAAGAGTGGAAAGAGAAAGGGCTGATAAAATATTACGATTTTTTTAAGGGGCAAACTTTAAGAAGTTTTGAAGATTTGAAAAAACAAGGTCTAATAAATCAAGATCTTTACAGGTTCTTTCAGCTTAGACACCACATAAACAATATACTTAAAAAGGAGGATTTGGAAAGGGCCCAGTCAGGTGTTCTGAAGGTCTTCTTAATGGCATATAAAGGGATCCCAGGGATCAGATACATTTCTAAAATATACCAAGGTCTTCAAGACTTAAAAGGAGACAACACATCGTATATAAAAGAGAGATGGGAAAAAGAGGGGAATTTCACTTTACAATTGGAAATATGGGAAAAGCTAAATAAACAGCAATGGAAAAGTACCTCATCCCTGCAGTGGAGAGAATTTGGATGGAAAAACTTGGTAAGATTTTTCAGAACACCTGCACAAAACAAATTTACCCATAAGGGGTTGAACTGTTGGCGCTTGTGTGGTGAAAAGACTGCAAATCATTTTCATGTGTTTTGGTCATGCCCAGTTATCCACCAATATTGGTCCAACGTACAGACAATATTGGGGAAAATATTCAAAATAACAGTTCCCTTTTCTTTTGTAACTTTGTATTTGGGTTTATTACCGGACTCACTGGAAAGACGAGGAGATAAATACTTATTCAATGTTTTAATATTGGCAAGTAAAAAAGCTCTAACTAAAAAAAGGATGCTGAAGGACTGTCCTACACCTGAAGATTGGATTAACGTGATTCAAGACATTTACTCGATGGAAAAGTTGACATTCGCACTGAGACAGGACATGGATGGGTTCATAATCTTTTGGCAACCCTGGATCGCATATGTGTCTTCCATTAGAACTAATCTTTGACAAATACCATTTCAATGATGGTCCCGCTCTTTGTTCCAACGCTACTCAGTTGCTCTTTTACTTTTAATTACTTAATTTTCTGTTTGTTTGTTTTTTGCTGTTCTGTTTGTTTGTTTATTTGTTTGTTTGTTTGTTTTTTATTTAATTCTCCTTAACTTCACTTTTTCTTTCACTTTAAAAAAAAAAAGGGGGGAGTTGTTGTAATAACTATCCTACCAATGTTGTCAAATAGCAAAAAATAAGGGAACATGTGATGAAAATGTAAACAATGCAATGCTGTAATGACCTGTATACCCTTTACAAAAACTTAAAAAAAAAAAAAAAATCACTTCAATCACTCCAAAGAAATACACACTGTCTTTATCTATCTATAAATGTACAACATCTCTGTCTGTGTGTCTGTCTGTGTGTCTATCTGTGTGTCTGTTCCATGCATATCTCTTGAACTGTTTGTCAGACTGGCCTCAGATTTTATAAGTGCTTTGCTGAGGTTACAAGGGTGTTCATCCCCAAGTATGGAGTCGCTCAGTCAAAACATGTAATTTTTATCGATAAATGTTTAGCCACCGCTCTGTCTCACGCCCAGGCTTCTAGAAGTGTGGGCGGGGTTTGGTTTCGGATCGACTCCATACTGACTGTATAATACGTGGCATTACAGCATGAGTAACCACAGCGTTCCGTATGCAAAATAAGGAAACAAAAAGCAACAAATTTGACTAGAAAAAGATAATACTTAAGATTTAATGCTTAAAAAATTATACCATAAAGTTGCCACAATTGCCTAGGTCTAATGGATAATTTGGCATGGAGAACACAAGGTGTGCAGATGCACTGGGGTTGAGGGGGGGCAGCATCAGTAACCACAGCGTGCTGTGTACAAACCTAGGAAGCGAAAAACAACAAATTTGACTAGAAAAAGGTAATAGTTAAGATTTCATACTTAAAAAATTATACCATAAAGTTGCTGTGATTGCGTAGGTCTAATGGATAATTCGACATGGAGAACACGAGGTGCGCGGGTGTGCTGGGGGAAGGGGGGTGGAGCAACAGCTGAACTACTGGCACCACGAGAAAAGCAACAGCCGAGACTCCCATTAACCGTGCAAGCTGGACTTGGCTCCCTGCGAAGGATGGTGATCCGCCGGTTCAGCTGCTGCTTCTCCAACACCGGTGTCCAACCGGGCTCTGCATGATCGTTCGCGGGGAGGCACGAACAGCCTGCCCAGTCAGTAGTAGATGGGAGTCCCTGCTTCTGCTTCACCTGTGTGGTACTACTGTACTATGCAGGACCGCAAGTCCCCCCTCCCGCGCGAGTATCTAAAAATTAAAAACTTAATACCACCATGATTGTGGAGCGGAATGTCCGGAATGACTTAACGACCAAACACAGGACACAAAAACACCCAAATAATGAAATAAATCATTTTTAGTTAAATATTTACTGACAAATGGGCAACACTGATGCAACGGTTGTCATCAAACTGGTCCTTCTGTGTGTATAATAATAGATAGATGTACTTTACTGATGTTGGGTGTTTTGTAGTTAATTCGGTTGATTACAGTTTTAAAAAACCTTTTAATAACAAAACATTGCTAAAATATAAACTAATACACTACAATGGGTCTCAAAAATTTGTAAACATGCCCTGTTATAGTACTACATGAGTTTATTGATGATACACAGAAGAAATTCACTATTACAGTTAATTCTATCACTCAACAGTGAAATAAACTAAAATAATTATAATGATGACTGAACAACTCCGATTTCCCAAAGTGCAAGATATACTATAATGAATATAAGTGATAAAAAGATCACACAAATAAGTGATCTGAGAAACAAATAAACAAGGGATCTGAAACAGTCACTAATATTGGATGTCCTATTCATTTTTAATAATTTGGGAAAAAGGTGGGGAAGAGTGCGAATTGGTTTGAAGCTGGAGCCGCTGAGATGGAACCTGCAATCGCCGCCAAACGTGCAGCCCTAATTGCCCACAAGAAGGAGCCCTCTGTGCAGACGCTTGCTACACTGCGCGCTGCGAGGAACAATGCACAAAGGACTGCAAGGCGATGTGCCAACGACTACTGGCTTAACCTCTGTCAGGACATACAGCTTTCTGCAGATGACGGAAACGTGCGCAAAATGTACGAAGGCATGAAGAAGGCTTTTGGTCCCAGTGTCATCAAGACCGCCCCACTTAAATCAGCTGCAGGAGATGTCATTAAGGATCGCGGTAAACAAATGGAGAGATGGGCTGAGCACTACCAAGAGCTCTACTCGAGAGTAACCACTGTCTCAAACACGGCCCTTGAGAACACCCCTCTACTGTCAGTCATGGATGAGCTTGACGCTCCACCCACCATCGAGGAGCTCAGCAAGGCGATAGACTCCATCTCAAACGGCAAGGCTCCAGGCAGTGACAACATCCCCCCTGAAATCATCAAAACCGCAAAGGAGAGCTCGCTCTTGAAACACCTCCATGAGCTCCTGCTGCAGTGCTGGGAGGAAGGGGCTGTGCCCCAAGATATGCGTGATGTCAAAATCATCACTCTCTACAAGAACAAGGGGGAGCAGAGCGATTGTAACAACTATCGTGGTATCTCACTCCTAAGCATAGTTGGCAAAGCCTTTGCCCGTGTCGTCCTCAACAGACTACAACTACTTGCCGAATGTGTGTATCCAGAGGCGCAGTGTGGATTCAGAGCAACCAGGTCAACCATAGATATGGTCTTCTCTATGAGGCAGCTGCAAGAAAAGTGCCGGGAGCAGAGACAACCCCTCTTTTTGGCCTTCATCGACCTGACCAAGGCTTTTGACTTGGTCAGCAGGGATGGACTGTTTGACCTCCTCCAACGAATTGGATGTCCCCCCAAGCTTTTGAGCATGATCAAGTCGTTCCACCAGGACATGAATGGCATTGTCCAGTTTGATAGATTATCCTCAGACCCTTTCCCAATCAAGAACAGTGTGAAGCAGGGTTGTGTTCTGGCTCCTACCCTATTTGGCATCTTTTTCTCCCTGCTCCTGTGCTATACCTTCTGGGACTCTGAAGACGGTGTCTTCCTCCACACCAGGAGCGACGGAGGCCTCTTCAACATGGCACGCCTCAGATCAAAGACCAAGGTGCGGAGCGTTCTAATCAGGGAGCTGTTCTTTGCTGATGATGCTGGTCTTGTTGCCCACACCGTGGAAGCGCTCCAGCGTCTCATCAACTGCTTTGCTTGTGCCTGCTCTGAGTTTGGCCTCACCATCAGCATTAAAAAGACCGAGGTCATGGGCCAGGATGTCAGCAGTGCTCCCAGTATCAACATCGGCGACCACACACTTGCGGTGGTGGACAAGTTCACCTACCTCGGGTCGATCATCTCCAGCAGTCTCTCCCTAGACGCCGAACTGAACGCCCGTATCGACAAGGCATCAACGGTGATGGCCCGTCTGGCAAAGCGAGTCTGGGACAACCCTATGCTAACCACCAACACCAAGATAAGAGTCTACATGGCCTGCGTACTGAGTACTCTCCTATACGGCAGTGAAGCATGGACCCTCTACTCCTGCCAGGAACGCCGGCTGAACGCCTTCCACCAACACTGCCTTCGCAGACTACTGCGCATCACTTGGCAGGACCGTGTCTCCAACATCGACGTCCTGGCCAGAGCAGATGTGCCCAGTATGTTTGCCATCCTGACAAAGAGACACTTGCGATGGCTTGGCCACGTCAACCGAATGGAGGATGGCCGCATCCCCAAAGACTTACTGTATGGGGAGCTGGCTACTGGAACCAGATCAAAGGGATGCCCAACTCTCAGATTCAAGGATGTTTGCAAGCGCGACCTCAAGGCTGGAGGCTTCAACCCCTCCGACCTGGAGTCAGCTGCCTCCGTCCGCTCCAACTGGCGGACCACCACCCAGGATGTCATCCGAACAGCAGAGGAGAGAAGAGGCACTCGCTGGGGGGAGAAGAGACTCCGCAGACAGAGGAGACTGTCGAGACCCCCACTACACTGTGAAGAATTTATCTGCAGCGGCTGCGGCAGGACCTGCAGATCCCGTATCGGCCTCTACAGCCACGCCCGACGGTGCAGCTCCCTGAATGATGACCCAAGGCACAAAATTCCCCCATGATCTTACGAGATCGATGGAGCCAATGAGCCAATGATTCATTTTTAATAATTAGGTATTCTGTAATTAATATTCACACAGTCAAATATATCTTAGTGCTATTTAGTCCCTTTTATATGCATTTGTCAAAGTCCAACATGTGTGATTGCCTACATAATAGCCTACACCCCTTTGTATTCCACTTTCAAACACAGCCTACATTTGGGCCTGTAAAGCCTGATTGGGATACCTGTTTTCACACAAGAATACTTGCGTTCTACGGGCAATGCACTAGTTTAGTTAAACTCATAAAGAAGCAAGTGGATTGCACTTCCCGGCCTTTTTGTCACAAACCAACAAGCCTCGCCTTCAGTTATATAAGTCAGCAAAGCAAACGCACCCTGACTGTTGTTCTGTGTCCCCCCTTTGGTCATCCGTGTAAGTCTTGTGTATGTGTGTTTCCCGTACTCCTTTTCCTGTCATTCTCAGTCCCTCATGTCTTCCATAGTCATAGCCACTTCTCCTCATGTGTTGCTGTTTAATCTCTGATTACTATCCTCACCTGTCCCGTGTTAACCCTGATCATCTGTCTCCCTATACTATATATCCTGCTCTGCATTCATTTTGTGTGGCGTCATACCATGGATCACCCTCTGACTTCAGTTCCGTGACTGTGCCTTCAAATGTCTGTGAGTTTTCAGCCTTTCACAGCTCGCTTTATGTTCAGCACCTGTGCTGGTTATTATTTTGTGTTATTTTGGAAAATAAACCCAGTCAAACTGTAATCTTGCCTTCATCAGAATCTATCATTTCTGCTGGTCAGAGGTTGTCCATGACAGTTAACTTAAACCACAAAGGGGCTTATACAGCAAGCTATAAATAGACATGACACTGACATTTTTGTACACCAATATAGCTCAGCTAGAGGTCATTGCACCCTCACTTCTTTGTCTCAAAATCTAAATTATCAAGCCAAATGCATGCTTCGTCAGTTATGTGCTCCCTTATTTTAACTCATATTTTTTTTTATTTTGGGACCCCACTCAAGTACCTTTGCAAAGACTCTCAGTCTAAATAGTGAAGGTTTGTATTAATCTGGCCCCTGAGTTTATTCTCTGTCTGAAACTTGATGTTTTAGCTACTGTTTCATTCAGTCCCTCCCAAAGAAAACACTATATTCTGACTGGCTATCAGTATAGAGTCATTGCTCAATTTGTGTCCAAAATGACCAAATAAGAAAATCCCTGCCGAGCTGATGTCAGCTTGGCACAAGTACTAGTTGGACACACACTGACGTCATTATTTGAATGTTTTGGCATGTTTAATAAAAAGCTTTAACCCTGTAAGAGTATTCATGACAGAAGATGGATCCTCTTTAAGACAGCACAGTGCTATCAAATGCAACAATCTTTACAGGATAAGGCCTTTTTAAAAATCTTCCACTTTTTGCCTGGAAGATCCCAACAAAAATATACTAGCTGGCTACACAACATGTTTATTTGCCCTAAGCTCCAGTTCCCCTTTTTAAAATATAAAAGTGTCGGAAAGGATGAGACAACATGAGCTCAGGTGGAGATTTACTTTATATGAGCCAGCATCAATTAAGTTTTTCAAAGCACAAAAAATAAATACCCCGTGTGATCATGGACTTATGTGGTATTCCTGACTGAAAAACAAGCGGTAGAGCTGGTGAACAGAGAGGTTTGAGAAAGAAAATGAAGGAACAGAGAGATGAGTGTTTACAGAGCTACAGCACAGCTAAAAGTAACAATAAAGGACTTACTCTGGCACCCTTCTCTGGGAAACATTTACACACACCGCTGCAGTCTCTGCCACCACAGGGGCCACTGTATTTCTTCCCACCCTGTCAAACACAAAACAGAAACATGACAGTTAAAGCAGGGGCAAAACAGACGCTGCTTACCGAATCCACTACAAAATGGCTTTCAATACATTTGCATGCACAATGCAGTTCGACTTTTTGTTTGCAGTTCATGACTGATGCATTACTGTTTCCATAGTTGTGTATACTAGGTTGTGTGCTGAAAGGCTGTTTCATAAGTATTTCGAATGAGTCACAGAATCGGCCATCTAGACATAATGGACATTCGTGCCCATAAAATGAGGCTGAGTCTGACGGGGACAATTTGTCTTTAGTTGTCTGCATACCAAGCAAACCACCCACACTCACGGGCTGATCTGTGCTTGACACAGGAACCACAGAACCAGCGGACCAAGCGTGGAGATGACTTGATCAAAACAAACTGGGTTTCCCATCCCACATGTCGGGGGTGTCCAAAAATTAAGTGATGTGAGAAAGCCAGAGAGACTAATCGACACCAGAAGTCTGTTTAAAATTAAAAATCACAAAGCACAATCAGTTGGGCCAGTAGTGAGTTCGGATTCTGAGCCAGGTGCACATTTTTCACTCAAATGTGGATGCACAGCCATGCAAATTGCTGACATAACTGTAAACAAATACATTACAATATGAGAGCCACACCTACTGTATCTCTCTATGCTGCAAAACAGATGGATTGGACCTCAAGATGTAAAATCAGTTTAACTGGAATTTAAAGCACCAATTAAAATGCTCTTTTATGAGAGGGTTCCATTTTAATATATGATGGAAAACAAAGCTGCATGGAGTCTCACTGAAGTTTTTCCCATGGTGCCTAAGAGTGATGAGAAAAGGCTCCTCAGAGGACAGTTTGTTAGAAAATAGACATTCATATAGAGTGTGACGTTTATGTCTTTCCCTCCTCTAACTACGTCCTCCACCTACACATTCATACCATAGCCTACTTAGACAGCACATGCTTCACTTGTCTCCACTTCTTGTTTAAAAAAAATGAACACTTTATGCCCACAGTTGCAACAAAGCAGCAGATAAAGAATCAGAAAAATTCTCCCTCCTCACTTAGACAACTGCTCCCAACAGTGCTGTCTACAAAGGCCACATTGAGACAAGTTTCCCGCACACAAAGACCTCCTTTTTACCATAGAAACGTTGTCGTTTAATGATCCCCTATCACCAACAAAAAGACCCTCTTCCTCTCCCTTATGGAATGCACAAGGCTGCATTTCTTTGTTAACTACCAGTGGATCTGAGGGGCTCCTTTCAAACTGCTGTTTGATGCTGTGATTGGTTTAATTTAGCCCATGGTGGCAGACTGAAGCTGTCCTCAACATTCTCTACTTAAATCCCACATTTAAAGGGGTCATTGACTAAAAGATGGTGTGAAATGCATCTATTGGTCATGTGATTATTGGAAAAAATATCAAAACACTCATTTCTCTTAAGAAAAAAACCATATAGCATTTATCTCATTATTTCACTCCAAGAAAGCCTTCTGACTCTTCTGTTTTGTTTTTTTTTTCTGTTTGTCAAGAAATGGGAAACATCACTAAAAGGTAATGTTATACCTGCCTGCTGCTCTATTGTTGGCCAGCCTAACTGTCAGTCATGGAGATGAGCAGGGAGCCAAAGGTGTTAGCTTAAGAGCTAACAGTGGTACTAGGAAGCTTGTGTTTATATTGTTATTTTATTTCGATTTCAGTCACCCTAACAGACACCCCTGTTTCCACCTGGTTGACTAATCCACCGCTGATAATACAGTGGATATAAAAAGTCTACATGTGCCTGTTCAAATGCCAGGTTTTTGTGATGTAAAAAAAAGAGACCAAGATAAATCATTACGCCTTCAGATTCGCTGCATCTGCATCGCAGTCGCCCTACGAAATAAGGGTGAATGAGGGTGGGTGAGTGTGAGGGGGAGAGCACGAATGGATGTGAGTAGGTCGGAGTATGAGTGAGAGTGCATGCATGGGTGAACATGAGTGGGTGTGGGTGACCCTGAGGGCGAGTGGGAGTGAGACTGAATGGGTACAGGAGTGAGAGAGAATAGGTGGGTCCGGGAGTGTGAGAGTGGGTGAGTGAGAGTGAGGGAGTGCATGTGGGTGCGTATGAGAGCACGAAGGTGTGAAGGTATGGGGATGGGTGTGTCTGCAAGTCGGGAGGTGCTGGATTGAGGGGGTAGTGCCTCTCAGCTATGTCTGCTCCACTGGGTGGGGGAGGACTTCTTTGGGCATGGGGGTCCCCAGGGTGTGCGGCGGTGGTGCTGGGGGGGGGGGGCAGACCCACTGTGGGGGTGCCTAGGGGGGCTCGCACCGGGGGGCACGGGCCGGCCTCCAGCCCGGGGGGTGGGGATGCTGGCCTCCTGGCGCCTGGGGCCCGGGGATTGGCGTTGGCCCCACTAGGGCGGTGGGGGGGTTGGCGGGCCAGGGAGCATGGGCATGGGCATGGGCCCACCATGCTGGCCTGGCCTCCCTCGATCGTCCCTCCGGGGGTGGATGCCTGGCTTTCCTGGGGCTTGCTGACCTCGGGCATTTGTCCCTGTGGGGGTTGGCGGCACTGCCTTGCCTGCTCAAGGTTTCTGGGCGGGGGGGTGGGGGTTGCTGCGACCGGACCCCCCTCTTCGTATGTTTCCTGACAAACCACTCACATGCACACACTTATTTTGAGTGCGCTTTCATATATATGCACACGGACACACACGCACAAATGTCTCTCCTTTGACAGGTGCAGATACCAGACTTGTGTTGAGGCATCTTCGGTGGAAGAAGCATTTTTTTTTTCTGGTTGTTTGTCTTTTTGTCTGTTCCCCCCCCCCCTTTTCTTTCCCCCTCCACACACTTCCTTTCCCTATTCCCCATCCTGTCGGGTCCTCTGTGGGTAAAATAATTTAAATAAAGTATTAAAAGTTATTACAGGAGGAGTTTACAACAATATACAGTATATAGTTTAGTACTGTATCAAGCTCCTTTTGGCAAAGTCTGTTTTGGCACAATAAGGGTAACATATCTCTGTTCTGCTTACCTAGCTGCCTGACAGGACAAGGGGCAAAAAAAAAAAAAAAAAGTTGTGCCACGCTTCTACCCAAAAAGATTGAGTGCTGTAATAAAAGCCAAAGGTGCTCCAACAAAGTATTAGTTTAAGGGTGTGCATATTTATGCAACCAGGTTATTGTTAAGTTTTTTTCCCCTTAAAAGATTTCAGTTAGTTTTTCAATTGAGTTGTACAGGTTATAGGTCACATTAACGGTGGAAAAAGTTTTAAAATGATTTAACTTAGTCTCATTTTTTTACATCACAAAAACCTGGCATTTGAACAGGGGTGTATAGACATTTTATATTGACTGTATATCTTGCATCATTCTGGCTTATTCTGTGATATTTTTGCGATGATGTTACATCCTTAGCACCGTTAGCTCCAGCAAGGCGGCCAGCTGAAGCTAGCAGTTTAACCACTAGTCTTGGCCCATTCATGAATGTTTCTGTGCTTATTGTACGCCAGCGACTATCGAACACTGAAACCAGACACCCCCACCCACCAGTGATACATTATTTCATTCATTCTTTGAGACAAATTTATGCTAGTTGGCTCCGAGTTAGGAAGCTAATGTTAGCAATAGTGAAGAGGGAGGGCGGAGTTGAACGCAGCTTGAGAGATTTAAAGAGAAATGTACTGGAACCAGCCATTCTCAGAAATGCTACAAAAATAAAAGACAGTTTTGCTGCAATAATTAAATAATTAAAGAAAATTTGAACAAAATAAGTCACAAACATTTTATTACGATGTATGAGCTGTTAAAATGCGGAAAAATGTACAATGAATGACCCCTTTGAAATGATAATCTGTGACACAAACATCAGGAACCCTCTATTGCAGGGGTGTCCAATCATGTGCCATGGAGGGCCAACACCCTACAGGTTTTCTCTTCTACCCAGTCTCTTCAGCAGGTGTTTTCACTGATCAGCAATCAGTGGGGAGAAGTTCAGTGAAATCTGCTGTTGAAGACATTGGTTGGAGGTAAAGCCTACAGGGTCTTGGCCCTCCATGGCACATGACTGGACACCCCTGCTCTATCGGAAGAACCCCGATCTTTTCCATTTTTTTAATATTTCCAGTTGAGCCAAAAAGTGAACAGTTTCTTTCCAGTACGGATGTGGCATTTCACTCTGGAAGGTGGAAGTCCAAAACAAAGACAACAGACTGCATCACCCCCAGACAGACACAAAAGAATTGCTCCCATGAAGGCAATTACACCAATGTACCGTCAACTCAACCTTACAGTTACAAGCTGAAAATAGCTGATTGGAGTTTCTGCTGAGGACAATAGGATTGTGCTACAGTATCCTGTTTTCTCCACCCACCGTCACAATAACCCACTGCTGGTCAAAATCACCTTTTCCAAAGCTGCGGTACACCTTGGAAACACATTTGTGGATAATATCTGGCTGCACCAGTTGGATCAGACCTCTAAATAGAGCAACAACGGTCCATCACACTATGATGGAAAATGTGATGGATAACAATCATAAGAGACAAATCTGTACTTGAGAATCTTGAGAATTCCATGCAGCTTATGCATTAAATTCACTTCAAGTTTAACAGTTTGAGACAATAAAGGGGATATATCACACATCACAGAGGTACAAGTGATTAGAGCCGCTTGCATAAGGTGACATGAAAAATCAGTAATGCCTGAAAAAATGGAGGGGTCCACATATAAATAATTTTAATAAACTATTTATAATTATGGTTATTACATTAAAAGGCAGTTTTATAATTTTTTGATGGACAGACCAAGAAACCTCAAAAGACTAGCCAAACCTAGAAGCGGATTGTAAAACTTATTGTATAATTGTAATTGTATAATTGTAAGTTAATCTGGTTTCTTAGACTATGTAATCACCCACTCAGAGGTTGTTGTACCATCAAAATAATTTTGGAACCTTTATTTTAGGGTGAAAAGCTTACATAGTATTGCTTTAAAGTATCTACCATATCAGATACTTAAATAGACTTACAAACTGCAGATGTAACAGAAACCACCAGAACATGAGGTCCTGCAGACTAATATTAAAAGTTTGACACTCGTGCAGCTGCAATGAAACAGAAATTGTAAATGAACACTTATCTAGACTAAATATTATTTAGATGAAAAGACAAGTAAATTTGTTCTCATAATTTGTTTTCTGTAGAAAGACTGAGTGTAATTGAAAACTTATTTCCATGCCTTTGTTGAGAGATCTGTCAGCACATGTATGACATAAATGCATAGACTCACGTTGTTTCCTAGGATCCAGTTTGCTTTGATTATTCATCTGTAGCCTATCGTTTACATTATGATTCTGCAGCCAAGATCATCTTTCATGCCCTGTGCTCTCCCCCAAGTGGGCTGCTCAGCCTCACTATTGTAGTCACGTGTATGGATGTAAATATTATTTCCCATGAAGAAAAATGGAGAAAAGGACACCCACTCTCCACGTAAAACTGAAGCAGTGCACATTTTGTACAACCAGCAAGTCAGCCAATATGACTCTACAAGATGTCTGATTTGACCCAGAGAGTGTAAATGATATCACACCATTTCTTCAAAAATACTCGATTAAGGATAGGGAAATGGTTGGTGTTAGTAGGAAAAGATGAAGGTCTACTCTAAACACTTTGGGCCCTATTTTAGTGATCTATTCAGAAATCTATTGTTTGAGGCACAGAGTGCATTTATGGGAGTGTCCAAGTCCATTTTATTATTACAGCAAGGTGCAAAGAGGCTGTCCTAATGCTCTTAATTAAGAAGTGTGTTTTGGGGATACTATGAAATAAACCAATCACTGTCTTTGCTTTTGCCCTTTAATAAACAGAGGTGCAAGATCAAAGGCTTAATATTAATATGACAGTGTTTAAATTCCAGGACAAATCCATTTTGTGGTGAGGACAATGTAAAGTGAAAATGTGTTTATCAAAGGCAAGGTGCTTAAAAAAAGTTTTTTGTTAATGGAAGCAGTTATTGAGATGCATCAATTTAATGTTGATGTGAAAGAAATAAATCAATCACTCAAATCAAAAAACTCCTTGTCCACAGCCCTCCTCACACTGGGAAGACATAATCAGCAAGGATGAGAGCTGCAGTCTTTCTCTATGTCTCTATGTATGAGGGAGAGAGAGCTTAGACTTTCTGCTGCACATTCACCAACCACAATGCTCTGCACTGTGTGTCTATATATATATATATATATATATATACGTATATACTGTATATATATATATATATATATATATATATATATATATATTAATATGTACTTATGTATACTAGCTGTTCTTGTTTTTTTCTTGCCTTCTTAATTATTGCTCTGAGTGTTGCTATCCCTGTGCTGTTGCAATCCTGGAATTTCCCCATTGTGGGACTAATAAAGGCTTATCTTATGTCCATGATTTTGACAGAGAGAGTTGTAAAAATTCTTTCAGTTATATTATCACGGGACATGCAAAGAGTCGGCACACCCACTTCACTGTTACCCAAACTTCTGTTTTAAACCAGGTAAGAGTGAGCCGTTCATCTTGGCCAGAGCTCCCTGCTCTCCACTGCTGAATGCAAAATTCTTGTATTTTAACTCAAAATATCTGTTGGGATACTTTTATTTTGAATCATTTTTGTAAAAGAATGACAGTGACTGAGGATAAAAAAATTTTAAAAACTGTCATAAATTAGATAATGATGCATATTGGCTTTGAGCCGACACCTCCAGCCACGGTGGCAGCTCTTTTCCCAGTGTAGGCAAACTGGTCCCGCTGCATGACAGCACGGAAGATGGATGGATATATGGATGAAAACAGTGATCCACATTTTGTTCACATTTAACACAAGTTTACAAGTCATACATTCATTTATCTTCTTTACAGTCTGTCTAAAGGCACTGCTGAAATAGTGATTGATAATGCGCTGGTGATTTCAAACCTGTTTTCTGATAATCAAAGGTGCATTGACAGAGAATGCACCTTAATACCAATGTGCTGAACTTTGCACCAAGCCTCACCCACCTTAAATGAGTCCACTCTTACAAGCACAAGGCGCATGCACAGTCATTTCAGAATTAAGTGCTGAGGAGGCACAGCAGAAATCAAACAATGCGCCGACAAAAATTAATTAAAGCACTTGCACAAGGCACAAAGCACAGGGCAAAAGCACATTTTAGATAGCCGCAATAAGGCCCATAATAACAGTGTCCCACAAAGATAATTGTAACCAACTATAACCCCGACAAAACCACAAGAGGATGCTTTATTTTATAACATAAATACAGGTTCTGATAGTAAAAACAATATATCATCATTTTCTGTTGGAGGACATACACTTGTGATGATGAGGAAGACGCATTTCACTTTGTTTATTCCAGTGAAGATATTTTTAAATTGACAAAGACTGTGGCCATCAAAGATTTTATCACAGTGCAGTATCTCAGTTGGATTGCTCATGTGTGTAGGGGTGAAAGCACCAGTCTAACAAAAAAGGCTTCATTTGCATTGCCATCGAAGAAATACTAGAGATCCCTGGCTGAAGATCAGCAACCTACTGGGTGTAACATCTGAACAGGCAAAAAAGGTTACCCAGTCCGAATCTCAGTTCTGCAGGATCATAAACATTCGTTTTGGCCTGCCCCCATAGTGACTAATGTCATCAAGTGGGGAATTAATTGTACTGTACTGAGAAAAAATAAAGGCTGGGTCAATCCATCTAAGAAACTTGGAGCCAATACCTATCTGACAATCAAAACACATACTACAACTCTGTATTTATTGCCACAAAATAACAAGTTGTTAATGTCACAAACAAGGGATATTTATTATTAATGAAACACCTGGCATTTGGGGGGAAAATACACGTTTAATGGTGTTGGACCATAGATCCACTAATGAATTTGACCAAATATTGAGGAATTTGGGGTGATTATTTTTTATATTTTTTCTCATTACTTTGTGAAATAATTGCACCAGATGTTTATATATCACGTAAGCAAACACCTTCATTACGTATCTACCCCGAATGTGAATACTGGTCTTTGCAAATAGTTTAGAACAAAGATTGGTGTTCACTGGTGTTCTGACAGTTTTCCACTCACAGAAGCAAAGATATAAAGGTGTGAAGCTTTTACCCAAAGAGCATGATGGCACACAAAACCACTGAATCGCTTGCCTTTATATTAATTTCCAAAAACTGGGTCACTCTGTAGAAACCTGTCTAGGTTTCTTTTGTATTTGCATATCATTTTAAGTGTAATACCAACACTTTCAAAGCTTTAAATCTTAAAAACAAGCTACTGTAAAGATAATCCAACATTTCAGTTTTTAGAAATTGGAACAGTCATGGCAGAGGATCAGAATATATACAGTGTATAATCATTTATTTCTCAGTACACGATGAAATATTCTTTATGATCTTTAAGATTGTGTTGGTGTCTCATACCAAATGTGTATTAACTCCTTCCATATACAGTATACTACAGTATATGTACATAGATAATGGAAAAACAAACAGATGGGTTAGCTTTCACAGAGACTTGGCCCAGAATGGAATAAGTTTGACATCCCTGAAATTAAAAGTCAAATGACTGAACGCTGGACACAAACTTGAGACTGTTGGTGGCTATCGGTTGAACGTACTGGTATATTCCCTCACACCGCCCGAATGAGTGTTGAGCCTTGTTGAAAGGGGTGTTATTTGGCTCATGCGCAGCGACAACGGTGCATTGTTTTCGCGCATGTGCAGTGAATGAAAGCTTTAGAAGTATCTGTGGTGTGTTTTATTTGTTGTTTGTAGCATCAGTGGCACACTGTTTAATGGGGAGGAAAGCATGCTATTTGTACTACTTTTGGTGAGATTGGATCAGCAATAAAATCAGATTTTCATTTTTTTTTAAACTACGCAGATGTGCTTTAACACTATCGTCATTTTAGTCTACACTTTGCCAAAGGATGATTGGAGCACTATCTTTTGCCTCCAGCAGTCAGCCAGGTCACTGCTTACTTTAGTTCCATGTCTGTCAAGTTTGTCTAAATCACTCTCTGGTAAAAGACAATCATGTTCATTAGTGTCAGATTTTGGCTTCTGGACAGACATTTTTGTAGGTTATTTGCACCCACTGTAGCTCTACTTCTTGTCATTGCTAATTTGTCTGTCCTGTCCATATTAGCACCACCTGTCTCAATCATTCCTCTGTGAAGAACCTGCCACCTGTTTCTAATCAGGTAAACACTCTTGTTCATACAGTATATACTGTAACCTTATTTAGCCTGTAAAAAAATCCAGGAGTGTATGTCTTTTTATGTCTAGTCTTGAGTTTCACTGTGTTCTCTGTGTCTTTGTGTATGATCTGAATTTGATGGCTCTTGGATCTTGGACTTCCCCCTTTCTCTGGTGTTTGTCTTTTTCCGCAGCTGGGAGATGTAGTGAAATTCCCTCCAGGTGTACTGGGATATTATGCGCACAAGAATGGGACGGATGTGAGCTCACACTGACCTTAGACCTCAATAATCAAATCACTTCTTTTGAATCCAAGTGACTATCACATTTTGAGACATTTTCTCAAGGCTTTGAGATTTCCTGCTGCTGGATCAGAAGAGTAAGAAGTAATTTCATTTTCTGTGGAAGCACGCAATCTGAATACAGTGCATCCTGAAAGTATTCACAGCGCTTCACTTCTTCCACATTTTATGTTACAGCCTAGGAGGGAAAATTCTACACATAATACCTTATAATGTCAATGTGATTTTTTTTTTAGATTTTTGCAAATTTATTAAAAATAAAAAAACTAAGAAATCACATGTGCATAAGTATTCACAGCCTTTGCCATGAAGCTCAAAATGGAGCTCAGGTGCATCCTGTTTCGATGGATCATCCTTGAGATGTTTCTACAGTTTAATTGGAGTCCACCTGTGGTAAATTCAGTTGATTGGACATGATTTGGAAAGGCACACACCTGTCTATATAAGGTCCCACAGTTGACAGTGCATGTCAGAGCACAAACCAAGCATGAAGTCAAAGGAATTGTCTGTAGACCTCCGAGACAGGATTGTCTCAAGACACAAATCTGGGGAAGGGTACAGAAAAATTTCTGCTGCTTTGAAGGTCCAAATGAGCACAGTGGCCTCCATCATCTGTAAATGGAAGAAGTTCGGAAGCACCAGGACTCTTCCTAGAGCTGGTCGGCTGTCTAAACTGAGCACTCGGGGCAGAAGGGTCTTAGTCAGGGAGGTGACCAAGAACCTGATGGTCACTCTGTCAGAGCTCCAGCATTCCTCTATGTAGAGAGGAGAACCTTCCAGAAGGAAAACCATCTCTGCAGCAATCCACCAATCAGGCCTGTACGGTAGAGTGGCCAGACGGAAGCCACTCCTTAGTAAAAGGCACATGGCAGTCCACCTGGAGTTTGCCAAAAGGCAGCTGAAGGACTCTCAGACCATAAGAAACAAAATTCTCTGGTCTGATGAGACAAAGATTGAACTCTTTGGTGTGAATGCCAGGCGTCATGCTTGGAGGAAACCAGGCACTGCTCATAACCATGCCAATGATGGTGGCAGCATCATGCTGTGGGGATGTTTTTCAGCGGCCGGAACTGGGAGACTAGTCAGGATAGAGGGAAAGATGAATGCAGCAATGTATACAGATATCCTGGATGAAAACCTGCTCTGGAACACTCTTGACCTCAGACTGGGGTGACTGTTCATCTTTCAGCAGGATAACGACCCTAAGCACACAGCCAAGATATCAAAGGAGTGGCTTCAGGACAACTCTGTGAATGTCCTTGAGTGGCCCAGCCAGAACCAGACTTGAATCCAATTGAACATCTCAGGAGAGATCTGAAAATGGCTGTGCACCAACACCTACCACCCAACCTGATGGAGCTTGAGAGGTGCTGCAAAGAGGAATGGGTGAAACTGCCCAAAGATAGGTGTGCCAAGCTTGTGGCATCATATTCAAAAAGACTTGAGGCTGTAGTTGCTGCCAAAGGTGCATCAACAAAGTATTGAGCAAAGGCTGTGAATACTTATGTACATGTGATTTTTTTCTAGCTTTTTATTTTTTATAAATTTGCAAATATCTCAAAAAAATTTTTTTTTTCACATTGTCATTATGGGGTGTTGTGTGTAGAGTTTTGAGGGAAAAAATGAATTTAATCCCTTTTGGAAAAAGGCTGTAACATAGAAAAATGTGGAAAAAGTGAAGCGCTGTGAATACTTTCCGGATGCACTGTATATTTGATTAATAAGTTTTTTCTGACTGTCTGAAAATTCAACTGGAATTTGGAAGAACCAAGACATGATTAACCATTAAACAACTGAACAGAAAACAAAAATCAGTAGCTGCAGATGCCTTAAATGTTTTTTTTCAACACTTGAAATCTTTTATTAAACTCAAATGCACTAATAAACTCAGGTATAACATGTGATTAGACCCTCATTCTGTACGCTATAATCACTGGTTTATGTGGGGTTTGTACAGTCAACCTGACTCACCATACCCTTGGTTTTTCCATGTACTGTATATGTTAGGTTTACCGCAGACAAAACCACTTCCCAAGACTTCCTGTCTATGACAAAACTGGCCAAGATCAATACAGAAACTGAGGCAGGAGGGCAGGAGGACAGGATGACGGTAAGACAATAACAAAGGAAAGATGCAGACGAAACAAACTGAAGAGGGCTATAAATAAATATGAGGATAAATAATGTCATGATTTAGAGGAGGAGCTGCAGCTCAGGAGGCTTCTACTTGGGGACACTCAAAGACTCCAAAAACATGAGAACAATGGGAGGATGCTCGGAGTAAACAATTTTAAAATGCCATAGAAAAAGAGAGAGAAAGTGGAATTTTAAATTATTAGTACATAAATCAATCCTTTATGGAATAAAAAAATGCATCGGGATGGCTAACCAGACATGAAAGAGATGAAGACAAATGTGAGTCCATCATTCAGACATACAACTACAGATTCCACACTGTATTAGTCACACAAACATAACAGGATCCTAAAAAATAACCTTGAAGGATAAGGCTGGATGAGGGGAGCGTGATACGAAGGGTCATAAATTTTCTGTTCAAAGTTTCCAATTAAAAACCACATTTTCTTAGTTGGTCCCATAGCTAAAACTGTTGCTGCATAAATACTATTAATTTAAACATCTAGCCATTAACAGATCAACTTCCAAGCAACAGAGAACTCTTGGGATTCTGTTTACACACATAAAATGACAGTAGAATATGTGCAGGGCATCCAGTGAACTGGGGTCACAGCTTATACGCTTCATAATCTTGCACACAATAAGGAGAGGACTCGAGGCGGCATGAATCAACAGAAAGTGCATACCACTCCAAGGATCATAGGTTCATTTGTGGGCTGTTCGACAGGAGCTGCGGCTTATCCTTAATGAGAGTCTGACCTGTGCCTTTTTCCACTTTGACCTTGGCCATGAATCTGATCCCACAATGTAGATGTGGTTTCCTTCAGCAAATACTAACTGTAGGCCCTTAGAAGGTAGCCTCAACTTGCACAGATATATATGAGATAATCACTAAGCCCCTGGGCCAATGAGGAGCTGGTTTAATTACAGCAGATTTAAATGATGATTGCAAGTGACTGATGTTTTAGCAAATAAGCTCACATTAAAATACACATTCTCTGTTAATCTGAACGTTCTGAAATACACTATTATCAAATACCATAAACACAGAATATCCAACAGGGAATAAAATGCCAATCACCTCAGAAATGTGCTACAAGGAATCAGTTACAGTATGTGTAGGATGTTCCCTAGCTTTAAGAAAACTGGTATGCTTTTTTTTTTCCATCCATCCATCCAGCCAGCCATCCACTACTGCTCTTCCGGAGATCTGAGTCACAGAAGAGGCGGTCCAAGTAATTGCATATATTTTGAATATTTAAAGCAACACAATGTAAGATTTTCACCTTAAAATAATGTTTCCAGAATGATTTCAATGGTACGTCAACCTTTGTTTAGGGTAAATGCCACGCCTCATTGGACCTGCACTGCTTGGAACAGCGCTATGTAAAAACCACTCAATATCTACTAAAACACAGAACGGTACATTACAGTATGGAACATGTTCCATACACGTTCCATACGTCCCTGTCTGCTGTCAGTCCTACGTGCCTTCGTCATTAGCCACAGTCCACACTTAGCATGTTCAGTACATATACCGTGCATGTCCCGTACATGACGGTTGTAAATAAATGCAATTGCAACTATTAATAATGGCATAAGGATCTAAGGAACATACCATAAGGATCATACCTGAACATTGTTGGTTGTCAGCCCAGGTGTGTTAAAAATGGTGGTTGACACCACGCATACGCTATACTATCTCTGAAATGTGTAAAATGCCAAGCAAAGTGTGACAATAAAACAAAAAAAACCATATTAGTTTTTCTCCGGATGGTCCAGTTTTTGAAAAAAATCCTTTATAAACAAACCACCTCTGAAATGTGTAAAACGCCAACGGTTTTCTAGCGCTCTGTACGGAACGTTCAGCATCTATGGAACATGTACGTGAGGCACTTGGGAATGACAGCAGGTTGGACTACTAGCATCCCATACGGAATGTTACATATCTAAAGAACATGTACGTAAGGCATTTAGGAATGTTCCATACAGAACATGTTCTGAGCAGGAGTGCACGTAACATGTACGGAACATTACATACCGTACCGTTCCATGTTGTAGTAATCTCCATGTAACTCTACTGTTTAGATAGGAACACTGAAAAGACAACAGCTGTTTTATGGCCTACAGGCCAATCACAGGACCTGACTTGGGCGACCAACTAACAGCACAATGTGATTGGGTTATTGGGACTCAGGTCATAAAACATGCCAGCTGTTGTCTTTTCAGTGTTCCTACTAGGAATAGGAAAGTTACATAGTGCTGCTTTAACACAAGCATATGCAGGATGCACAGGTCTTTTATGTTTACACGAACCAATGTTCTGTATGAAAATCATAAAAGTACTAGGACATGAAATATTCACTTGGTGTTTCACTTTATTTAATTTACAGCAAAAAAAAAGCAATACTAAATTGTGGACACAACATATTTTAACTGAAGAATTTTTTGGTGAGAGCTGGACCATGTGTGTGCGTGTACTCATCTTTTGTATGTCAGTCCGTTTTTAACTGTTATGATGTGTCAAGGTTACAGCTGCACTTCGTTAAACTAATGAAGCAGATGTCAAAGAAGAATCTAAAACACCTGTCCACAAGAAGCTCTGAGAGGTGTCACTGTGCAATGCACTTCTGTGATGGAAACACTGCATGTCTTGATGCATTCCTACATTACATCCCTGTGGTGTGTGATACTCCCTTACCAGCTGAGAAGCATCGCAGTGAAGTCTTAACTCTATTGCTGACCTCTGAACGCAGACTAACACATTTGGGAAAAGCTTGATTGATGGTGAATATTTCAGTGAATATTTGGGATTAATTTGGTCAGCCACAATAGTCCAGAGAAATATCACAAGAGCAATGTATTTGACGAGTAAATGACATTAACTCTGGCTATTCTCCTATTTCTATTAGCTAATGTGTGCATTGCTATAACATTTAATGGTTTCCAGCATTCAGTATTACATATCAGCACTGTAACTGTGAGAAAGTAAGAGTACGACTCTACAAAACTATAGGTTTTAATGAAAGAACCTTTGTGCATCGTTAAAGGCTGTAAATTGGACAGTGTGCTCCAGACTCTCTTTCCTTAATGAGTTCAATGCCCTTGAGCTGAGAGGCACCTGCTATAGCTTCAGATGATTGGGGAGGAAGCACAGAAGCTCCTTTTCCCACTGGATTCAGTATTAAATATCAGCACTGTCACTGTGAGAAAGCAAGGGTACGACCGTACAAAGCTATATGTTTTAATGAGCAAGTTTACATATACCCCACGCACCCCCATATCAGGGGCCCTTAATGAGAACTCTGATCAACATAAAATGAACTGGAAAAAAAATAATAACCACAACTGGAATCCCTCATTTGAATCAAAGCTTACAGTATGTATAACAGGAAGTCAGATCAGGACTGTTGAAGCTATAGTGGTGACAGCATGAAAAAAGGCCAAGCCCCCCTCCCCCCAAAATGGAACCCCTCATTAGATTTATGTCTAAATCAAACTCCTCTAAGGTATTGATGAGTTAAAGCTTCTGTATTAATCTGAAGTCAGTCTAAATAGAAGGTATATTGTGACAACAGAAAATGTCTAACGGCCAAACAAATGGACGGATGCATGTAAGGGTCAAAAACATTATACCCTTTCATTGCATGGGGTATAATTAAACTGTTCAAAAATAATGCAGCTTATCATGTTTGCTTCTTCAATGTTAATAATATATAGTTGGTAAGACCTTTTCCCACTGTTATATAGTTTTCATCAACAATTCAAATATTTAAGATAAGATAAGCCTTTATTAGTCCCACAATGGGGAAATTCCAGGATTGCAACAGCACAGGGATAGCAACACTCAGGGCAACAATCAGAAGACAAGAAAAAAACAAGAGGAGCGAGTATACATATGTACATATAAACATAAATATATAGACACACAGTGCGGAGCATTGTAGCTAGATGGAATAAATATATAAATATATTAACACCCAGTGCGAAGCATTGTAGCTAGATTTATGCAGCTTCCACATAATACAACTTATCTTCACTGTATCCCAAAATCTCTAACATATAGTTTACATCAGTGATTTTCAATCACTATGCCATGACACCCTGAGAGATCATTTGGTGTGCAGTGGGAAATTGTTTAATCTCACGTAATTGGCCCAAAAATATTATTTCTGCTTTATTTGCTTCTACTGTTCAACCAAGCGTTTGACGCATGCTCATAACCATCATCTGTAGTTTCACTCCAGCCTGATAGGTAGCGCAAATGCTACCTTGTTCACTGGCTATACAAAAGACAAGCAAGAGCCACAGGCGTTTTAGCAATGACAGTGACAACTGTACATAGGTGAGAAGAGGAGCTCCTGTGTTTACTTGTTTTAGTGGAAGAAGAAGATAAAAAAAGAGAGAGGAGAAAGCATAGTGTACCACGACTGAACAAGAATGTCATCTTCTTCTTATTCATCTTTGTATGCTGTGTCGGTGTCGGTGAACGGGAGATAGGACCTTTGCGCATGTGTATTCAGTGTGCACAGTCAATGTGGTCACAAATTTTCAACTGCACTTGCACAGCCATGGAGGGACGCATGAGTGAGTATAAACAAATTACAAGACTAAATTGTCATTACGCTGCAACAGGCAATGTGTCACTTTGTAACATTTTTGGTTGGTGGTGTGACAAGGGATTTTTTTTTAAATGTGCTGTGGCTCAAAAAAGTTTGAAAAACACTGGTTTACATTTTACATTTGACTGATCATTATTTAATTTCACTATACTGTAAACTATAATTGAATTCAACACAACTAAAAAGGGAATATTAGTGTAGCATAGTAGTACATTCACTTTATTAAAACAAGCATGTTCAAATTACCTCTATGTCTACATTAAGCTCGTTAAAGCATGAATATAAAATCAAGCCTCTTTGTGAGTGCACTACACAGATGAATAAAGTGACTGCTAGAATTAACGTGTAGTTGTTGTTGTTTCTGTCTTGTTTGATGGGCTGGGGAAAATAATTCACACACCAGTTGTAAAATTCTTACATCAAAATGCTTGGCTTGATCTGCATTAATTCAATATAGTATACAGCAGCACAGGTGTGGAAGGGATTAGCTTAATACAGCAGGGAAAATAAGTATTGAACACATCAACATTTTTCTCATTAAACATATTTCTGGTGGAGCCACTGACCTGAGATTTTCATCAGATATCAGTAACAACCCAAGTAATCCATACATACAAAGAAATCAAGGCAACTGTGTTCACAAAACAAGTTAAATTTAATAAAATGAAATGACACGGAATAAGTATTGAACATGCTTGGTGAAATTCATTTAATATTTAGTAGAAAAGCCTTTGTTGGTAATCACAGCTTCCAGACGCCTCCTGTATGGAGAAACTAGGCGCAGGCATTGCTCAGGAGTGATTTTAGCCCATTCTTCCACACAAACTGTCAAATTTTGAAGGTTCTGTGGGTGTCTTCTGATCTTCAATTCATTCCATAGATTTTCAATTGGATTCAGATCAGGTGACTGACTGGGCCAACGTTACTTTCCTTCTCTGGAGCCAATTGAGTTTCCTTGGCTGTGGGTTTGGGATCATTGTCTTGCTGAAATGTCCACCCTTGTTTCATCTTCAGCATCTTGGCAGATGGCAACAGATTCTTATCAAGGACGTCTCTGTACATTTGTCCATTCATCTTTCCTTTAATTACAGTGGTGTGAAAGAGTGTTTGCCCCCTTCCTGATTTCTCTTTTTTGTGTGTGTTTGTCACACTTAAATGTTTCAGATCATCAAATAAATTTAAATATTACACAAAGATAACATTCCACGTACCAAAAGCAAGGTTAGGAAGCTTGGGATCAGTCCGCCAAGGTCTCCGCCTTTGACCACCACCTGATCCACATAGCACCGGACCCCCATATTCCCTCCTGCAGGTGGTGAGCCCAATGGAGGGCGGACCCATGTAACTACTTTGGGCTGAGCCCGGCTGCGTCCCATGGGTGGAAACCCGGCCACCAATTCAATTCAATTCAACTTTATTTATATAGCGCCATTTCACAACAACAGTCATCTCATAGCACTATCAACTGTAGGGGGAACCCCCACAGTTGCAGAAAGACCCCAGCAATCAGGCGATCCCCTGTGAGCAAGCACTTGGCAACGGTGGAGAGGAAAAACTCCCTTTTAACAGGAAGAAACCTCCAGCAGAACCAGGCTCAGGGAGGGGCAGTCATCTGCTGCGACTGGCTGGGGGGTGAGGGGATAGAGAAGATGAAAAGAACAGACATGTAGAGAGCAAACAGCACGATGGGGACTCAATCTATGGGAGAGAACAAACAAATGTTAATGACCAGCAAAAAAAAAAATATTTCATTGAGAGTGAGGAAAGGAGTGAGGCCCAGTGCATTACTGGAGGTCCCCCGGCTGACTAAACCTATTAGCAGCATAACTAAGGGAGGGTTCAGAAACACATGATCCCTCCCTAATTGTAGGCTATATCAAAAAGGTAGGTTTTAGCCCTATTCTTAAAAACAGAGATCGAGTCTGACTCCTGAATCCAGATTGGCAGCTGGTTCCACAGGAGAGGAGCTTGATAACTGAAGGCTCTGCCTCCCATTGTACTTTTGGAGATTCTAGGTATTACAAGTAATCCTGCATTTTGGGAGCGTAGTGCTCTGTTAGGATAATACGGTAGTATCAGATCTTTTAAATAAAAAGGAGCCTGATTGTTTAGAGCTTTGTAAGTAAGAAGAAGGATTTTAAACTTAATTCTAAACTCTATGGGAAGCCAATGAAGGGAGGCCAGAACCGGAGAGATATGATCTCTCTTTCTAGTACCTGTTAAAACTCTTGCTGCAGCATTTTGGATCAGCTGAAGACTTTTTAAAGATGTTTTAGGACAGCCTGATAATAAAGAATTACAATAATCTAATCTCGAGCTAATAAAAGCGTGGATCAGTTTCTCAGCATCACTCTGAGACAAGATGCTCCTAATCTTGGCAATATTACGCAAATGATAGAAGGCAGTCTTAGAAACAAATTTAATATGTGAATTGAAGGACAGATCTTGATCAAAAATAATTCCAAGGTTCCTCACAGAGCTATTAAGAGAAAGAGTAACTGCATCCAAACTGAAAGTTTGATTTGGAAAGGAATTTCTAAGGTTTTTTGGACCAACAAGAATGACTTCAGTCTTATCTGAATTTAATAGCAGGAAATTACAAGTCATCCAAGCTTTGATTTCCTTAAGACAGGCTTCTAACTTGGCTAACTGATTACTATCATCTGGCTTCATTGACAGGTATAATTGTGTGTCATCTGCATAACAATGAAAATGTATACAGTGCTTTCTAATAATGTTGCCTAACGGAAGCATATATAAACTAAAAAGAGTAGGGCCTAGCACACATCCCTGTGGAACTCCATGACTAAGCTTTGAGTTGAAAGAAAACTCATTATTTACATGAACAAACTGGAACCTATCAGATAAATAAGATCTAAACCACTGCAACGAAGTTCCATTAAGTCCAACATAGTGTTCTAATCTATCAAGTAGAATATTATGATTGATAGTATCAAAAGCTGCACTAAGGTCTAAAAGGACAAGTACAGAAACCAGTCCATTATCAGATGCGATGAGGAGGTCGTTAGTGACCTTCGCTAAGGCTGTTTCAGTACTATGATGGATTCTAAACCCAGACTGAAACTCTTCAAGTAAACCATTTCCCTGCAGGTGGTCAAATAATTGCGTAGCAACAACTCTTTCTAAGATTTTTGAAATGAAAGGGAGATTAGAGATTGGTCTATAGTTAGCTAAAGCTCCTGGATCTAGCGTTGGCTTTTTGAGTAAGGGTTTAATTACAGCCGTTTTAAAAGCCTGCGGTACATGGCCTAAAGTTAATGAAGAATTGATTATATGAAGAATAAAGCTACCAATAAGTGGGAAGACTTCTTTAAATAACCTGGTAGGAATAGGGTCTAAAAGACAAGTTGAAGGTTTGGATGAGGAAACTATTTTGTCTAACTCACAAAGGTCGATTGGAGTAAACTCATCAAGACAGACATCAATAGAAGGAGTTGTAGTAGTTACAGTATTTAAGTTAACTGTGGGAAGAATCTGATTGATTTTATCTCTGATGGAAGAAATTTTATTATTGAAAAAGTTCATAAAGTCCTGACTAGTAAGCTCTAAGGGAATGCTAGGATTGACAGAGTCAATTGACAGAGTCACCAGACGCTAGCCATCCTCTGTAGGGTTGCTGGATTCACCCTTAGAGACAGGGTGAGGAGCTCAGTCATCTGGGAGAGGCTCAGAGTAGAACCACTGTTCCTCCATATTGAAAGGAGCCAGTTGAGGTGGTATGGGCATCTGATCAGGATGCCTCCTGGACGCCTCCCACTTGAGGTGTTTTGGGCACGTCCCACTGGGAGGAGACCCTGGGGCAGACCCAGGACTCGCTGGAGAGACTATGTCTCCCAGGTGGTCTGGGAACGCCTTGGTATCCTCCCTGAAGAGCTGAAGAAGGTGGCTGGGGAGAGGGAAGTCTGGACTTCTCTGCTTGAACTGCTGCCTCCGTGACCCGGACCTACGGAAAAGTGGTAGAAGATGGATGGATGGATGGATGGACACAAAGATAACACAAGTAAACACAAAATGCAGTTTTTAATCGAAGGTGTTTATTATTAAGGGTTGAAAAAAAAAATCCAAACCTACATGGCCCTGTGTGAACAAGTGACTGCCCCCCCTCCTGTTAAAACATAAATTAACTGTGGTTTATCACATTTTTGGAAAGCCGAGTTCAATTTCTCTAGCCACACCCAGGCTTGATTACTCCCATACCTGTTCTCAATCAAGAAATCACTTAAACAACCTGCCTGACAAAGTGAAATTGACCAAAAGATCCTCAAAAGCTAGATATTCAATAGAAATTCAGGAACAAAGGAGAAACAAAGTCATTGAGAATATGTCAGTGTGGAAAATGTTACAAAGCCATTTCTAAAGATTTGGGACTCCTGCAAACCACAGTGAGAGCCATTATCCACAAACGGCAAAAAACATGGAACAGTGGTGAACCTTCCCAGGAGTGGCTGACCAAAATTACCCCAAAAGCACAGCGACGACTCATCCAAGAGGTCACAAAAGACCCCACAACACCACCAAAGAACTGCAAGCCTGACTTGCCTCAGCTAAGGTCAGTGTTCATGACTCCACCATAAGAAAGAGATCGGGCAAAAACGACCTTCATGGCAGAGTTCCAAGACGAAAACCACTGCTGCGCAAAAAGAACGTAAAGGCTTGTCTCAGTTTCATCAGAAAACATCTTGATGATCCCCAACACTTTTGGGAAAATACTCTGTGGACTGACGAGACAAAAGTTGAACTTTATGGAAGGTGTATGTCTCATTACATCTGGTGTAAAAGTAACACAGCATTTCAGAAAAGGAACATCACACCAACAGTAAAATATGGTGGTGGTAGTGTGATGGTCTGGGGCTGTTTTGCTGCTTCAGGACCTGGAAGACTTGCTGTGGAAAGTGGAACCATGAATTCTGCTGTCTAACAAAAAATCCTGAAGGAGAATGTCCAGTCATCTGTTTGTGACCTCAAGCTGAAGCACACTTGGGTTCTGCAGAAGGACAATGATCCAAAAGACACCAGCAAGTCCACCTCTGAATGGCTTAAGAAAAACAAAATGAAGACTTTGGAGTGGCCTAGTCAAAGTCTTGACCTGAATCCGATTGAGATGCTGTGGCATGACCTTAAAAAGGTGGTTCATGCTTGAAAACTCTCCAATGTGGCAGAATTACAACAATTCTGCAAAGATGAGTGGGCCAAAATTCCTCCACAGCGCTGTAAAAGACTCATTGCCAGTTATCGCAAACACTTGATTGCAGTTGTTACTGCTAAGGGTGGCCCAACCACTTATTAGGTTTAGGGGTCAATCACTTTTTCACACAGGGCCGTGTAGGTTTGGATTTTTGTTTCCCTTACTAATAAACACCTTCATTTAAAAACTGCATTTTGTCTTTATTTGTGTTATCTTTGTCTAATATTTGTTTGATGATCTGAAACATTTAAGTGTGACAAACATACAAAAAAATGAGAAATCGGGAAGGGGGCAAACACTTTTTCACACCACTGTATATGAAGTCTGCCCGTACCATGTGCTGAAAAACACCCCCACACCATGATGGGATGTGCAGTGCCATTTCTGGTCCAAACATGGTGTGTGTTGGGGCATCCAAAAAGTTCAATTTTGGTCTCATCTGACCAGACTATATTCTCCCGGTATTTTACTGGCTTGCCCAAATGTTGCGCAGCAAACTTTAAACACTCTTCAACATGCTTTTTCTTCAGCAATGGAGTCTTGTGAGGTGAGCGGGCATACAGCCCATGTCGGTTTAGAGCATTACTTACTGTTTTCTTTGAAACAGCAGTACCAGCTAACTCCAGGTCTTTCTGGAGCTCTGCACGAGTGGTCTTTAGCTCTTGAATAACTCTCTAGTAATTTGTTTGACTCCTGTGTCAGAAGTCTCGCTAGGAGCTCCTGGTTGTAGCTGGTTTATGGTAAAATGATGTTCTTTCCACTTCCGAATGATGGCTCCAACAATGCTCACTGGAACATTAAGCAGTTTAGAAATGCACCTGTAACCAATGCCATAATTATGTTTTGCAACAATAAGGTTGCAAAGGTCTTTACTTCTACTCATCATAAGCTCTTTGTGGTGTGACAATCTGATATCCATAGACCTTTTTAAAGGCTATCAGTCAGGACTTAACCAGCTGAAATTAATTTGCACCGATGGGAACGGGATGGCTTCCTCAATTCTGATGGATTTCAGCTGGTTTCTTGGCTTTCTATGCCTTTTTGCACCTCTTTTTCTTCACGTGTTCAATACTTATTCCCTGTGACATTCCACTTTATTATATATAACTTGTTTCATGAGCACAGTTACCTTGATTTCATTGTATGTATGGATTACTTCATATTTTATCAGAAATATGTTTAATAAGAAAAATGTTGACGTGTTCAATGCTTATTTTCCCTGCTGTATCCTTTAATATTTTATACATTTCAGCAAGCCTTAAAGAGTGAGTTTTCTCTCTGGCTTTGTCCTTTGGCTGTGAAGAGAGAAAAAAAAAAAAAGCCTTGAACAAAATGCTTTCCAGTTGAAAAGCATGTTTAATGGTGAGCTTTTCAGCTTCCTCACAGCTTTGCCTTCCGGCAATAGTCCAACATTGAACCGATTCAAATAATCAGATTCTAACTTCAAAACAAACATCCACATATGCATACAGAAGCCGGAAAAGCAAAACATCAAACATAACCATGATTATGTTGGCGCTCATAAAAGTGAAGCATGTCTTGATAAAACACTAAATGTCCCAAAAGGACAATTACTCCCCAGCCATAATAAGCTTTCACAGTTTTTGCGTGATAAAATGCAGATTGTCTGCATCAACACTTCTTTTCCACTAAATGTGATCCCTGCCCAGTAAACAACTTCCTCTTGGAGAGATTAAGTACCCTGTGCACACTCACAAACCCCCAGGGGAAATGTACATTAAGACGAGTAGAAAGTCAAAAGAAGAGATGCAGGGGGTGACGAAGGTTTATGACCTCGTGCCTCTGCAGGACAGGGCCACTCTCGAAAGCAGGATGTGACTTTGAAGGAGAACTTGAACTCGAGCAGAGGGACCTGAAAGAAGTAGAGCAGAGGAGAAACTCCCACTGTGCTCCTGTGGCTGTGCTCCAGTGTAAACACGGCTCTGGTTTCTGCCCCAGGCCTGACAAAACTGGACCTTTCCTCTCCTTAACTGGCCTCAGGTCATACAGAGACTCAACTCCGTGTCCCAGTGGGCCACACGTGTAATCAGGGCTTCCTGCTACAAACTGGGCTAAATCAACTTGGGATTAAATGGGTTTCTGCTCTGTAGCTTTGTGCAAACAGGCCAACATTTTAGACCTTCACTATGTGGACAATCTTGCTGTTCGCCCCTCATCAAATCACATCAATGACATCCAGATGTAAAGATCTACTCAATAATGGAGACGCTTGAGAAGAATTTGGAACTTCAGTGATTGAATGGGTTCAACCTGAGCAAAATCCTACAAAATGAAGACTGATTTCAGAAAATGAAAAAGAATATATGATGTGGAAGAGAAGACAGAACTGGAAAAGGAGTTAGCACGTACTACTATACATCTTTTTTTAAAGGGGCCATTGACTGAAAAATTGTGTTTTTGTACATTTTAACCTTCTGAAATGCATCTATTGGTCATCTGATTATTGAAAAAAATATCAAAACTGCTAATTTCTCTTTAAAAAAACACACACACACACATACGCACACACAACCTTTACATCAATTCTGTGTCTGATTAATCATTTTGACTCTTCCGGATTTGCAACGGAACATCATTAATATAGTAAACCCAGCCCAGCACCATCTTTGATATCTGCCCGCTGTTCTATTATTAACCAGGAAAGCTGTCTGTCATGTAGCTTACAGTGTTACAAGAAATTAGTTTACTAAGCATGGTTTATATTGTTATTTTCTTTAGATTTCAGTCACCCTAATAAACATCCCTGTTTCCACCTGGTTCACTAATCCACAGTCGATAATACTGTATATCTCACTTCATTCTGACTTATTTTGTTATATTTTCTCTGTGACGCTACATTGAACCGTTAGCATTAGCATGCTAGGCAGTGGAGTTGATTATTGTAAACGGATACAGCTTTGATCGGCAGGGAGGAAATGATAGACAACACCTGGCATTAGCTTAACTGTTAGCTTAACTGGAATCCTTGTTCATCTACAACGCTTGACCATATACGTTGTTCTTAGACATTATTTTAGCTTATTCGCTTATTAATATTATCTATAACCATGACCAAATGTTGCTAGCTGAAGCTAGCAGTTTAGCCACTCATTCATGAATATTTCTGTGCTTACTATACTCCATGGACAGGTCATATCATATCGACAAATGAAACCACACACTCCTGTCATCATTGTTTCAGAATCAGAATCAGAATCAGAATAAAATTTATTGCCATTGTTCATGTAATACACAAACTAGGAATTTGTCTCGGTGCAATACTGCAACATTAAACATAAATTAAAAAATAAGAAAACAATGCATGCAATAAAAAATTAAATAAAAATAAAAATAAATAATGCTATTCTGTACATTTTTAAATGATAATTGTACATGAGTCTAATAAGTCATTTAGTGTTCAGCAGTCTGATAGCAGAAGGGAAAAAGCTGCTCATGTAGCGAGAAGTTTTAGTCCGAATGGACCGTAGTCTTCTGCCTGAGGGGAGGGGAGCAAACAGTGCGTATCCAGGGTGTGAAGGGTCGGCTGTGATCCGACCTGCACGCCTCCCGAGTCCTGGAGATGTACAGGTCCTGGAGGGATGGAAGCTTACAGTTGATCACTTTCTCAGCAGCGCGCACAACGCGCTGCAGTCTTAATCTGTCCCTGACAGTGGCACCAGCGTACCACACGGTGATAGAGGTAGTGAGGATGGACTCAATGATGGCCGTATAAAACTGCACCAACATCTTGGTGGGCAGCTTGAGCTTCCTCAGCTGCCGCAAAAAGAACATCCTCTGCTGGGCCTTTTTGATAAGGGAGCTGATGGTCGACTCCCACTTGAGATCCCGGGTGATGGTGGTACCCAGGAAACGGAAGGAATCCACAGTGGTGATAGGAGAATCTGTAAGGACAAGAGGAGGCAGAGGGGCTGTGACTTTCCTAAAGTCCACAATCATCTCCACTGTCTTCTGAGCATTCAGCTGCAGGTTATTGTGGCTGCACCAAGACGTCAGCCGGGCCACCTCTCTTCTGTAGACGGACTCATCGCCGTTGGAGATGAGCCCGATGAGGGTGGTGTCGTCTGCAAACTTGATCAGCTTGACAGACTGATGGCTAGAGGTGCAGCAGTTGGTATACAGGGAGAAGAGCAGGGGGGGAAGTATACAGCCCTGTGGTGATCCGGTGCTGATGCTTACAGAGTCAGAGACAGTCTTTCCCAGCCTCACATGCTGCCTCCGGTCCGTCAGGAAGTCAGTGATCCACCTGCAGAGGGAGTCAGGCACGTTGAGCTGGATCAGCTTGTCCTGGAGCAGAGCAGGGCGGATGGTATTAAATGCAGAGCTGAAGTCCACAAACAGGATCCTAACATAGGTTCCCGGGGAGTCCAGATGCTGCAGAATGGAATAAAGGGCCAAATTAACTGCATCGTCCACAGACCTGTTGGCTCTGTAGGCAAACTGCAGCGGATCCAAGAGAGGAGTAATGATGGTCTTGAGATGGGACAGGACCAGGCGCTCAAAGGACTTCATGACTACAGAGGTAAGCGCTACAGGTCTGTAGTCATCAAGTCCAGTGATCCGTGGCTTCTTGGGAACAGGGATGATGGTAGAGGTTTTGAGACAGGCCGGCAAATGGCATGACTCCAAAGAGATGTTAAAAATGTCTGTAAAGATAGGAGTCAGCAACTCCGCACAGTGCCTTAAGGTGGAGGGAGACACGCCGTCCTGACCGGGGGCCTTGCGGGGGTTCAGTCTGGAGAACTGTCTGTGCACGTCCTGCTCACTGATGGCAAGGGCAGAAGGGAAGGAGAGGGGAACCGCCTTTGATGAAATGGGGGCCATGTAGGCAGTGTCGCAGGGGGGAGGGGGAATATTGGGCACAGCTGACGAGGTGTCAAAACGGGCATAGTGTTGGGACAGTCTTTGACAAAGGACTTTGTCATCCTGTCCCTTAGAAGCCTGAGGCCAATAGTTGGTGATTTGCCTCAGTCCTTTCCACACAGAAGCAGAGTCGTTAGCAGTGACCTGCTGCTGGAGTCTCTCAGAATACACAGATTTAGCTCTCCTCAACTCTCTGCTAAACCGGTATTTGGCCCCCCTGTAGCAGTCCCTGTCTCCACCCTTCAGCGCCGCTTCCTTCTCCTTCCTGATCTGTCTGAGCTTAGCTGTGAACCAGGGCTTGTCATTAGAGTAACTCACCCTGGTGTGTGATGGAAGAATGCACACTTCACAAAAGTGGATATATGAGGTCACAGTGTCCGTATATTTGTCCAGATCATGCGTAGCTCCTTTAAACATGTCCCAGTCAGTTGTTTCCAAGCACGTGCGCAACTTCTCCACAGCTTCACTGGTCCATTTCCTCGTAGTGCTCACAACAGGTTTTGTGAGCTTCAATCTCTGTCTGTATGTGGGAATCAGATGAACCATCACGTGATCAGATAGTCCAATCGCAGCACGAGGAATAGCACGGTACGCTTCCTTAACTGTAGTGTAACAGTGATCCAGCGTGTTCTCCTTTCCGGTAGGACATTTAATAAACTGTTTGTACCAGGGAAGTTCATTCCCTGGTACAAACATGTTTCATTCATTCTTTGAGACAGATTTATGCTAGTTGGCCCAGGATAGATACTGTATGTGCAAGGAGCTAAGATCAGCAATAGTGATGTAAGTGGGAAGGCAGAGTTGAATGTAGTCTTCAAGATTTAAAGACACATAAACTGAAACCAGGCGTTCTAAGAAAGGTTGCAAAATATGATTCACAAATTATGCTGCAATAATTAATTCAAGAAATTTGACCAAAAATATGTCACAAACATTTCATTAAGACGTGTGAGCTGTTAAAATGTGGAAAAAGTGCAGTCAATCCCTATAATTAAGTTAAATGTTAATAAGGTCATACAGGTTATGTCTAGCATCTGTGTCAACATTTGAAATTGGAAAAGGCACAAATCACTGTGAAGGCAGAAATATTAACTTGGAAAACTATTCTCTGGGAACCATAGATATAAGACTCAAATTTTATGGTCTTTATCTTTAGAAAAAGAAGAAAAAATATACAGAGAGGGAGAAAAAAGGGAAATTGGTTATGGTCATGTTATCACAAAGTCTGCATTTAACTTTAATTTTCTTCCCATGACAAGAACTAATTCAGTCTAATCAATTAGACCACAGCTGGAATGGAAACTAATGGTCTTTGAGTCCCTTCCACGAGGCAAATGTGCAAAGCTCAACATTAAGATCAACAAATGGTTTTAGCACAGTTCTGACATCTTGCCACCTGCAAGATATGAAAAGATTTGGACTTCAGTGCTGTGCGTTAGCCAAAGTCAAATTTCAAACAAATGATCTCAGAATTTTAAGCTAGTGTCGGCACCTGTTGATCTAACTGGTACATGAGAAAGTCTTGAGAATGCCTTTTTCATAAACACAGAGGAAACAATCCTGCCAGCTGAGCTCAGAGAAGAGTCTCAACTCTGCTGAGAATAGGCTGACGACCAGACATGCACGTGTAGGGGGACGGAACGGGCCGGAGGAGGAGAAGTAGGGATGAGTGAGGAGGGGGATGAAATGCGATGAAGACAAGCCAAGAGAGGAAGAGGGAGGAGAGAAGTTTTGCGAGTGTCCCTTTCAGGAATAGATGGAGAGAGAGAGCCAGGGGACAGGAGGCTAGAGAGATAACAACCAGGGGCAGAAAGAGACTATAAAAGGAAGTGAGGGACAGAGCTGTGGAGGACTGAAGCCTGGGATGACGAAGATTTTAGGATTCCTGCAGCACAGCATGGTTATGACCCTTGTATCCCCTCCATTAATCACTGTGAGATGGACTAAAAGCAAAGGACAGGGGAAGATATGTACACAGTATAGTGGGATTTCCCAGTGACAAAGTTCACAATGAATTAACTTTCAAAAAAACTCAAATTAAGATAAGATAAGCCTTTATTAGTCCCACAATGGGGAAATTACAGGATTGCAGCAGCACAGGGATAGCAGCACTCAGAGCAATAGTAAATATGATAATAAGATAAGAATAGGTTAGCCAAAGCAGTAAATAAAATACATATGTACACAGTTACTGTATATACACAGTACAGGAGCACTGCAGCTAGATGCCAGTTGCAGCAGATGACTGCCCCTCCCTGAGCCTGGTTCTGCTGGAGGTTTCTTCATGTTAAAAGGGAGTTTTTCCTCTCCACCATCGCCGAGCGCTTGCTCACAGGGGATCACCTGATTGCTGGGGTCTTTCTGCAATCGTGGGGGTTTCCCCTACAGTTAAAAGTGCTATGAGATGACTGTTGTTGTGAAATGGTGCTATATAAATAAAGTTGAATTGAATTGAATAGATGGTATCAGCAGCATTACAGTTAGTTAAATTACCCGGCGAAATCTAAATATGGACCAACAGTATATTTCACACGTAAATGAACAGTGTTGTTGCCACCCTCGATAACACAGGGTTACAAAATTAATTTTTTTGTAAGTTGTCTGTGTTTTTTCAACTGATTTAAGACAATTTTGCACCACTGAATCTGAAAATGACATGAGTTTCTCTCGATCAGGTGCTAAGCCACCACTGGAGTGGTGGCTCAGATGGTAGAGCATCCGCCCCACACCCGAGAGGCAGGGGTTCAAATCCCGGCCGGGTCATGCCAAAGATCATATAAAAGTGGAACTTCCTGCCGTCCAGCTTGGTGCTCAGCAATAACGGAATGGAGGAGGGAAATCTGTGGTGGCGCCTTGCATGGCAGCGGCCCTCTGATTCTGCACTGGGGTGTGTATGATCTGACACTGTAGATAGGTAAAGCACAATCTCGTTCAACTGTACATGATTGGTTGTACGGTTGAATGACAATAAGGGTGATTTAATTTAATATTTAATTAAGTAAAAACCTGTACTTAGTACTGTGCATGTACTTACATGTAAATTGAATGTTACGTCATCATTGTTCAAAATTCAGACAATTTCAAGACATAAAAAAGAATTTTGCATCATATAAAGCGAAAATACCCGTACATGTAAACAAAAACGTATAAAACAACATGTGGCCATACTTCAAAAAGTTGACCTGATTGAGCAAAACCAATGTGATTTTTGGATTCAGCACATCAAAATTGTCCTAAATCAGCTAAAAAAAACCTTTGACAATAAATTTGGTGTTGACCAGTGTAATTATTGTAATTGTCTTACTTGCGTATTGGAGGGGACGATCTCTATCGTGCAAAGTTGTGACGTTAATACGGCTGCTATGAGCAGCACCAGTTAGATTATACAGTCTGACAGTTGCAGGTAGGAAGGACCTGCGGAACCTCTCCCTCAAGCACTTGGGATGGCACAGCCTACTGCTAAATGAGCTAAATTAGTCTTCTAGCTCCAGAATAAAAGTCAAACTCAAGGCATCCAGCCCGCGGCACAATCAAATCTAGCCTGCGAGATGATAAACCGTGTAATTTTCATAACTATCCTACTGGTACAAACCACAGATACCAAATCCAGAATGCTCAGCATCAATCCTGCCTGTAAGCTATAATAGTTTACCCATCTCTCTATTCTGATGACACATTTATTAGTTGATGTGTATCGACAGTACATACTGTTAATTAACTTTAAGCTATATATACATGTTTGTGTATGTATATATACAGTGGGGCAAAAAAAGTATTTAGTCAGCCACCAGTTGTGCAAGTTCTCCCACTTAAAAGATGAGAGAGGTCTCCAATTTTCATCATAGGTATACCTCAACTATGAGAGACAAAATGAGAAAAAAAAAAATCCAGAAAATCACATTGAAGGATTTTTAATGAATTAATTGGTAAATTCCTCGGTAAAATAAGTATTTGGTCAATAACAAAAGTTCATCTCAATACTTTGTTATATACCCTTTGTTGGCAATGACAGAGGTCAAACGTTTTCTGTAAGTCTTCACAAGGTTTTCACACACTGTTGCTGGTATTTTGGCCCATTCCCCCATGCAGATCTCCTCTAGAGCAGTGATGTTTTGGGGCTATCGCTGGGCAACACAGACTTTCAACTCCCTCCAAAGATTTTCTATGGGGTTGAGATCTGGAGACAGGCTAGGCCACTCCAGGACCGTGAAATGCTTCTTACGAAGCCACTCCTTCGTTGCCCGGGCGGTGTGTTTGGGATCATTGTCATGCTGAAAGACCCAGCCACGTTTCATCTTCAATGCCCTTGCTGATGGAAGGAGGTTTTCACTCAAATCTCACGATACATGGCCCCATTCATTCTTTCCTTTACATGGATCAGTCGTCCTGGTCCCTTTGCAGAAAAACAGCCCCAAAGCATGATGTTTCCACCCCCATGCTTCACAGTAGGTATGGTGTTCTTTCTCCTCCAAACACGACAAGTTGAGTTTTTACAATAAAGTTCTATTTTGGTTTCATCTGACCATATGACATTCTCCCAATCCTCTTCTGGATCATCTAAATGTTCTCTAGCAAACTTCAGACGGGCCTGGACATGTACTGGCTTAAACAGGGGGACACGTCTGGCACTGCAGGATTTGAGTCCCTAGCGGCGTAGTGTGTTACTGATGGTAGCCTTTGTTACTTTGGTCCCAGCTCTCTGCAGGTCATTCACTAGGTCCCCCCGTGTGGTTATGGGATTTTTGCTCACTGTTCTCGTGATCATTTTGACCCCACGGGGTGAGATCTTGCGTGGAACAATAGATTGAGGGAGATTATCAGTGATCTTGTATGTCTTCCATTTTCTAATAATTGCTCCCACAGTTGATTTCTTCACACCAAGCTGCTTACCTATTGCAGATTCAGTCTTCCCAGCCTGGTGCAGGTCTACAATTTTGTTTCTGGCGTCCTTTGACAGCTCTTTGCTCTTGGCCATAGTGGAGTTTGGAGTCTGACTGTTTGAGGTTGTGGACAGGTGTCTTTTACACTGATAAAGAGTTCAAACAGGTGCCATTAATACAGGTAACGAGTGGAGGACAGAGGAGCCTCTTAAAGAAGAAGTTACAGGTCTGTGAGAGCCAGAAATCTTGCTTGTTTGTAGGTGACCAAATACTTATTTGACCGAGGAATTTACCAATTAATTCTTTAAAAATCCTTCAATGTGATTTTCTGGATTTTTTTTTTTTCTCATTTTGTCTCTCATAGTTGAGGTATACCTATGATGAAAATTGGAGACCTCTCTCATCTTTTAAGTGGGAGAACTTGCACAATTGGTGGCTGACTAAATACTTTTTTTTCCCCACTGTATATTGTGCAGACGCTTAATGCACACATACAGTAATTCATGTAAATCTGCTGTTGTAAAACAGACATGGCATTTGTATGTAGGTATGAGAACGTGAACCCACCATCATACTGTTAGGTAGTGTATCTGGGTAGTGGCACGTCAGTGGTGTGTTTTGTCTGTCTGTGGGCTGTCACACATGACTGAGAATGAAAATGAAGCACGAACAGTGATTATCCCTCAAAATCAAAGCATCACTGCTCTTACATCCATCATGCCTTGTTTATTGAACTTTTTCTATCATTAAAACAGCAAGACATAATTATATAGTTGCTATGCCAACAAAAACACTGTTTGAAAAGTGGTCTCAATAAGATGATTGTGCACAACATTAAACTAAATTTATGTGTATACTTTTGGTCTTTAGGTTAGATTAGCAGATATCACTGTAATATGGTCCTTTTAATAACTGATATTTTCTCAGAAGCACAGTTCAGTGCTCTCTGGCTTTGGAAACACAGTAAATTAACACAACATACTGTAAATTGATGTTCATAAATGGGATCATGCAATAGAGACTGCACAAGTTTAATGTGATAGGCTGTGTATAAAAAGTGCAAAGAATAGCATATATGAAGCAAGATCTTTATATTTATCTAGGATCATCATCATCATAGCAGACTGTGGTGGGTGACAATGACTGTTTCATTTAGGTCTGATCAGATTCCTCCACACAGCCCTGTCCTTAGCCTTCCGCTGCCAGGAACTCCTGTCTATATCCAACTTCTTCAAGTTTCTTTTTACAGTGTCTTTAAATCTGAGCCTTGGTCTACCCTGATTGCGTTTGCCCTCGCATAACTGTGAGTAGAGTACCTGCCGAAGGAGATGCTGGTGGTCCATCCTCTCAACATGTCCAAGCCATCTCAGGTTCATCTGTATTAGCATGTCCTCCATTGATGGTAGACCAGCTTGTTTCAACACTTCTATGTTGGTTTTCTTGTCTTTCCATGAGATGTTCATTATTGCTCAAAGGTGTCTCATCATGTACGCGTGGAGTTTCTGCACCTGCACTCTGTAGACAGTCCAAGTTTTAGCACCGTACAATAGAGTAGCCAGTACTGTCGCTCTGTACACTTTGCATTTCACACGGATAGACACATGTCGATTGTTCCACAGTCTCTCCCTCAAGTTTCCAAACACAGCGCTTGCTCTTCCCATTCTGAGAGATAGTTCATCCTCCAGCCTAGCATTCTCTGAAACAGTACTCCCTAGATACTTGAAAGTCTTGTAGTTGACTAGCGGCTCTGTACCAATGCTGATCTCTTCTGGTAGTGATGTTGATAATTGGAACTTTGGTGGTTGATAAAGGCACTCTGTCTTTCCAGGGCCACAAGTGTGGTCTGTCTTTCTGGGCGCTGTGATGTTGTTCTGTCCCAACAGAGTGCTGTAGGGAGCTTGAAATAAGGAAGCGAAGTGATTTTATAAATCAAGTTTTATTGTCGGCTTCCAGTCCCTAACATGTCTCATCTCAATGCAGAAGCAGAAGAGACTGAGCGCAGTCAGACCTTCATACTTATACCTCATACAACAAAAGACATTGCATAACAAAGCCGACATCACACATCCGCGTTATCTCCTTCTATTGTCCTCTCTCTCCTCCACCTGACCCTGGGGGGTCAGGAAGTCTATTCAAGTCTCCACCGCTGCGTCTCCGTCTGCTCATTGCTCTTCGCCGGTGGTCGAGACCCATTGTCTTGCTCTGAGACGTGAGGTCATTCCACATATGCAATCTCTAAACATTCCTCTTATGTCTATACATATGTAGGTATGGACATATGAATAATATAAGCCACAGCCCCCCCCCCAAACGTCTAAGAAAAGGACAATAAAATTAAGTTTGCAGCTTAAGGTAACATCCATGACATATTATACCGTTATTCACATCAACAGGAAAAAGGAAAAATATCTTCAGCAGCCATGCCAACCTTCAAGCTATACAGCATGCTCATGTTAAAAATTCAGTGGTAATCAACAACAGTATAGTCTATGTCATATGTCAGCCCTAAAACTGCAACGGCACAATTCGACAGCATAGCTTACAACCCCTTGTCAATTTTACATCAGTCTATGTGTCGTCTGGGTTTCAGTCTTCTCCCAAATCTGCTGTAGGCCCGCTTTGGCGTCTTGGCGGGGTCGTCCTGTAAGGCATCTGCAGCTTGGGAAGGAGAGTGGTTATTTGGTCCCTGCGGGGGGGTTGAGGTGTGTCTCTTGGGGGGTCTACCCCGTCGAGGTGCTCTCGCCACCCGTGCAGGTTCGTCGCTCAACATGAAAGCAGGCTTAAGTCTGTCAATGCTGACTGTTTCTTTTCTGTCCCCTAAATCAAGCACAAAATGCTTATCACCAGGTTCCAGCACTCTAAATGGTCCATCATATGGTGGGCGGAGGGTTGGCTTTAAAGCTTCATGCCTAACAAAAACGAACTCAGCGTTTTTCAAAGCTTGGGGAACAAAAACCCGCGGAAAAGAGTGATGTACGGGTCTGGGGAGCGTGTCCGGTCCCGTGCTGCTTAGGTGCCTCAGAGCTGGGAGGCGCCCGGGCTCTGGATGTTCTGGTAAGAACTCACCTGGGAGCCTGAGAGGTTGTGCAAAAACTAATTCTGCCGGGGAGGCGTCTAGATCCTCCTTAGGCGCTGAACACAACCCTAATAAAACCCAGGGAAGTTTATTTACCCAATCTGTATCCGTCAGTGAGGCCCTGAGGGCGGCCTTTAAAGATCTATGAAAACGCTCGCATAACCCGTTAGCCTGAGGGTGATACGCGGTGGTGCGATGAATTGTCGCCCCTAAGCTGCTGGCCATGGCTGACCATAGCTCTGAGACAAATTGAGGCCCCCTATCGGACGTGATGTCCGATGGGACGCCGAAACGTGCCACCCAGGATGTTAAAAAAACGCGAGCGACTTCCGCGGCTGTGGTTGACGCCAGCGGGACCGCTTCTGGCCAGCGTGTAGTACGGTCTACCATTGTTAAAAGGTGTGTGAACCCCTGCGACGATGGCAGTGGGCCCACGAGGTCGACGTGTACATGGTCAAACCTCCTGGCCGGGATTCGGAAAGGTTCTAGAGGAGCTTTTGTGTGTTTGTGAATTTTGGCGCGTTGGCAAGACATGCAAGTCCTTGCCCACTCCTTTACATTTTTACGCAGGCCTGGCCAAACAAACTTCTCCGCGACCATTTTCACCGAGGCACGCACCCCTGGGTGCGCGAGGGAGTGAACTGAGTCAAAAATGCGGCGGCGCCACGCGGCTGGGACTACCGGGCGAGGTCGACTGGTTGACACGTCGCAGATTAGGGGGGGCGCACCGTCACGCAAACCCCTTTCCTCCAGCCTTAACCCTGTTGGTCCAGACTGGAGCGCGCGCACGTCCGCGTCACTGCTTTGTTCCGCTGCCATGGCCGCGTAATCTATCCCTAAGTGAATTGGGGCCGCGTACGCGTCCGCGTTGGCCATGAGCTCTGCGGCTGCGGTAGTATAATCTGCTTCCTCGTGCCCTGACGATGTCACGCCGTGGGAGAGGCAGTCTGCCACCACATTAAGTTTGCCTGCTACGTGTCGAATATCTGTGGTAAACTCTGAAATTGCGGCCAGCTGTCTTTGTTGCCTGCCCGACCACGGTTCTGAAATTTTAGCCATCGCAAAAGTGAGTGGTTTGTGGTCTACAAAAGCTGTGAAACGCCGCCCTTCCAGCCAGAACTGGAAATGGCGGATGGATAAATGAAGCGCTAGCAGCTCTCTGTCAAAAGTGCTGTATTTGCGCTCGGTTTGGTTTAAGGATTTGCTAAAAAATGCTAGCGGTTGCCAGGCTCCGCCAACATGTTGTTCCACGACCGCCCCTATGGCCAGGTCTGAAGCATCTGTGGTCAGCGCTATGCGGGCCGAGGGATCGGGGTGGACCAACAATGCGGCATCCGCTAGTGCTCTTTTTACTTCCGCGAAGGCGCGTTCTTGCTCCGGGGTCCATTCGACCGCGTTGGAGGGCTTTTGTTTTCTGAGCGCGGCATACAGGGGCTGCATGAGGTGAGCTGCGCGGGGGAGGAAACGGTTGTAAAAATTCACCATTCCTAAAAATTCCTGTAGCGATCTGACCGTTTGTGGTCGGGGGAAGTTTGCTACCGCGCACACTCTGTCCGGCAATGGAACTGCCCCCTCTGGTGAAACTCTGTGTCCCAAAAAATCAATTTGTGACACACCGAATCGGCATTTGGCTGGGTTAATTATTAACCCGTGCTCCTCTAGCCTCTGAAAAACCGTAGTGAGGTGTTGTTCGTGTTCTTCCTCCGACATGCTGGCTACCAGAATATCGTCGAGGTAGACAAACACGAAGGGGAGGTCGCGTAATACCGCGTCCATCATACGCTGAAAAGTTTGAGCAGCGCCTTTGAGGCCAAACGGCATTCACAAAAATTCAAAAAGACCAAAAGGGGTTATTACAGCCGTTTTAGGAACGTCTTCAGGTCAAACCGGAACTTGGTGGCGGACCAGGTCTATTTTAGAAAAAATGCGTGCACCCGCCAGATGTAGCGAAAAATCCTGAATGTGAGGGATTGGGTAGCGGTCATGCGCTGTCGCATTGTTTAGTCTGCGGTAATCACCGCAAGGTCTCCAAGAACCGTCGGTTTTCGGGACCATATGCAGTGGCGATGCCCAAGGGCTTTTCGAGCGCCGAATAATGCCCAGTTTTTCCAGGCTGGCAAACTCGTCGCGTGCTATGGCGAGCTTGGTCGCGTCTAAACGCCGAGCTTTAGCAAACACAGGTGGGCCTGTTGTGGGAATGAAGTGTTCCACCCCGTGTTTCGCTACTGTTGCCGAAAATTTGGGAACTGTGAGTGCTGGAAATTGGGTGAGGAGTTGGTCAAACTTACCTCCTGCTGTGGTGACGCTGGCCTGCACGGGTGGTGGGGACACTCGAGCTGAACAGGGGATAGAAGAAAATGACATTTTCTGCATTAACTAAGCGTCTGTTTGCAAGATCGACTAACAACCCATGTGCACATAAGAAATCAGCGCCCAACAAGTTAAAACTCACCGCCGCTATAATAAAAGTCCACCTATAGTTGCGGCCGTGAATGGACAGAGGCAGGTTTCTTTCACCAAAGGTGTCGATGATCGAGCCGTTAGCTGCCATCGCTCCGTTTCCACAGGGTCCTGTTGCCCGGTCTGCGTAGGACGGGGTGATGAAGCTCACTTGAGCTCCAGTGTCGATGAGGAACTGTCTCCCGGAGCGTCCATCAGTCACATAGAGCAGCTTGTTTGTCTCGCCGAGAGCCGTAGCTGCTAACGGTTCCCGGCTTTGAAGTTTCCCGAGCTCTTGAAATTGCAGGGGAGCACGCATTTGTATGCCCTCTCGGCGAAACGTCGATGGTAATAGCATAGGTCATCCCGTTTGCTGCGCCTCGGTCGCGTCGCTGCCATGGTGGGCGGGCTCTGCTCCGTCGTCTGTGATTCTGTGATTCTCCAATGCTCTGGGCTTCCACGCCGAGATCTGCCGATGCTGCTGTGGCCATCTGCTCGCCACAGGAGTTGATGAGCCGCTGCGCTTCTCGGGCAAGCGCGCGGAAGTCCTGCTGGGTCTTACACCGCATGTTGGCCAGGATCCCTCTCATGTGCGTCGGCAGAGTGCTGAGGAAGATGTGTTGAAAGAGGAAGTTGTCGTTGTCTAACTCCCTCAGCTGCAGCATGTCTTCCATGAGGGCCATCGGTCTGCGCCCCCCGTGGCCGTAAATCGCCAGTATCCTCCCGGCCCTTTCCTTGGCCGAGGGGACGAAACTCTCGATGAGGGTCGCCTTCAGTTCCTTGTATTTGTCGTTGGCGGGCGGCTGTTGAATCACGCTCCGCGCGCATCGTGCTGTGGCGGCATCGAGTCTGGTGACGATGTGGTAAAATTTGGTCTCGTCGGCCGTCACCCCCACAAGTGCAAACTGAGCCTCAGCCTGCTGGAACCACGAGTTCGGGTCATTTTGCCAAAACTCTGGGAGTTTGACGGCGACGGCGCTTGCTTGGGCCGCCTCTGACGAGTCTGCAGCGCGAGAACGCCTTTCCTCCGTTCTCACGACAGGGTTGGGGATGCCGCTTGGCTGGGCCGTCTCCGACGATTCTGCTGTGGGGGAACGTCTTCCATCCGTTCCCCTGTCTGCGTTGGCGACGGCGCTTGCTTGGGTCGCCTCTGACGAGCCTGTAGCGGGAGAACGTCTTGGGTCCATTCTCACATCTGGTCACCAATGTAGGGAGTTTGAAATAAGGAAGCGAAGTGATTTTATAAATCAAGTTTTATTGTCGGCTTCCAGTCCCTAACATGTCTCATCTCAATGCAGAAGCAGAAGAGACTGAGCGCAGTCAGACCTTCATACTTATACCTCACACAACAAAAGACATTGCATAACAAAGCCGACATCACACATCCGCGTTATCTCCTTCTATTGTCCTCTCTCTCCTCCACCTGACCCTGGGGGGTCAGGAAGTCCATTCAGGTCTCCACCGCTGCGTCTCCGTCTGCTCGTTGCTCTTCGCCGGTGGTCGAGACCCACTGTCCTGCTCTGAGACGTGAGGTCATTCCACATATGCAATCTCTAAACATTCCTCTTATGTCTATACATATGTAGGTATGGATATATGAATAATATAAGCCACAGTGCGTACATTCCATTTAGCTACACACGAGGCTGCTGTTTTCCTCTTCTTTTGTCATCCTGCTCCTAGCTTACTTTTTGCTGCCTGTCGGAGTGTGAACAGATCAGCGCGGACCTTGTAAGCCCGGGCGACGTCTGAGCCGGTATGAGTTTCTTTCTGATTGACCATTTCATGAAACTGTTTGCAAAGTATTTGAGTACTGCTAGCTTTTGCTGGACTAGCAGCACATTCTTGGCAGATAAAAGTATTATCAGTGGCAAGGACAAGCCAAGACAAACTGACTCCAGTATCTGTTGCAGTGACTGACCAGTTGATAGGTTTGTTTATCTCTGCTCTTTGTGTAGTGCATGTCACAATGCACCGACTGGCACAGTCCACCCCAGACCTTGCGACAGATGCGTTTATCTGCCAGGATGTCCAGTCTCACCCCGTGTAACTGGGAGTGGTCCACCACAGACCTGTGGCAGATATTGTTTTTAGTTCTGCCAGGATGCCCTGTTTCACCCTCCACGCTCTCGGAAGGGGGGGGATGCCGGTTGAGTGCCGACGGCCCAACCCATGAGACGGGTAGTACCAGTTTTCATGGTTACCCGGTAGCAAGCAAGCCAATGCCTGACATTTATGGAGGAACACGCGATCGTAAATTTAGCACATCAAATGCTCCGGCGATCTTTCTCAGCTCTCCCAGCACCCTCAGGAAATAGGTATGAAATGCAGCTACAAATTCATACCAAATGCAGCTACAAAGACACATAAAATGTGTAGGGTAGCACTAGGGTAGCACTTTATAATACACCCCACAATTACAGTGTAATTATGGTGTAAGTAACCTTTACATACTCTATGTTAGGTATTATTAATTGGCGCTCTTACTCATAGTGCTACGGTATCAGCCATATTATTGTTTCTGTTAGGGGTTTAACAGCATGTCAGCATGTGACATCACCATTACCAGCTGTAGTGTATAGCTGTCTGAGTAGCAGCATTGTAGCAACAGGAGCGATGTGTGTATATGTTACTGACATTATGGAGTAATGTTTTGTTGTAATGTTCAAATAATATGCCTAAAAGCTAAAGAGAGAGAACCAAGTCAAGCTTTGCTTATCCTCTTCATGCCAGAAGAAGACAGCATAACTCAGCTTTAGACTCTATAATTATTTTGTAATAAAACGTAATTTTGATTGAAGTCAGTAAAGGCTAAAACCGGCAGGGATGTAATTATTTATTATCTGCCTACACTGTATTCACAAAGTAATTTTGTATTAGCGATCTGCTTACCATGAATTTGCAGCATGTTTACATTACTCTATGTACAATTGCTCTACTTACAAAATATTTGCTCTCTACTTCAAGGTAAACTGACAACATACTTATCACCTTACTTATATTGTAATTACATTGCAATTTAATAGCTGTGCCATAAAGTGCTTTTTAATCCCTATAAAAATACAAAATTCATTATATTTGATATAGTATCTGCAACTGATAATCTTCACAACTGGGTCAGGGTACATTAGGGGTTGGAATTACCAGAAGCACCATGATAAGACACTATCACAATAATTAGTCTGCAATGTAATATTATCACGATCTTGTGATATGCTGAGTATTGCAATACCATATATTGCAATTTTCCATCTCGATCTTTGTCTTGTTCAACTCCTGACTTGATGAGTCATGCATTTGCTATACTGACCTAACCAGACAGTGAACATTTAGCATCATTTAATGACCTGAAAAGTCAATATTTCTTATTACTTTGGTACCTAAAAAACTGAATATGTATTTGCAATTATTATTAATTCTTTTATTTAAGTATTGCAATACTGGTTTCTCTGATTCAATACAGTATCATGAAAAAAAACCGTTGTGATACTACACTCTTATCGATTTTTTGCCCCACCCCGTAGGGTACATGCTCCAACTTACTGCCAGAATATACTAAACGTTAAAATTTTCTAAACTGCCACCATCAGTCCAACAAACAACTGCCAAGATACACTACTCACAAAAAGTTAGGGATATTTGGCTTTTGGGTGAAATTTCAGGATACACCTAAAATGCACTATAACCTTTACAGGTGAATGTAATTTGACCTTCTCTAACATTCTGAATGCACATTTCCAACTGTTCAATGTTTCAATACTTTTTGCATAACTTGCTGTTCTCTCACAAGGTGCTTAAGGGCAAAATTCCCAACAGGTGTTTGAGCCATGAATCAACCAATATATTTTCTAGTTCAATTAGAATTGATATTTAAACAGTCCTCTTCATCATGCTGTTCACATTTTGACACCATGAGACCAAGACGATACCTAATAATTGATCAATAGTACCTCACCATTGCGAGGCTTCAAACAGGATGTTTTCAAAGGGAAGTGAACACTGAGCTTAGAGTGTCACTGAGTGTCATCAGCAGGTTGCAACAGAGATAAAGACAGACTGGAAGAGTCACAGAAAGGCATAGAAGTGGACGTCCTTTGGCCACATCCCACGCTGATGACCGCTTCATTGTGAACAGTGCCCTGCGGAACCGGATGATGAATGCTACTCAACTCCAGGCACATTTAAGGGAGGTGAGAAGCGCCCAAGTGTCACATCAGACCATTTGAAATAATTTACATCAACGTGGTCTGCATGCTAGACGACCTACAAGGGTACCTGATAACACCAGGCACAGGCGTCATCATCTTGCATGGGGTATTTACACTGGACAAGGGACCAGTGGGCCTCAGTGCTGCTCTCTGATGACAGTTGATTCACGCTGAGCAGAAATGATGGGCGCCAACGATGTTGGAGACGTCAAGGAGAGTGCGATGTATCAGCCACTGTTGTGGTGGCATTACACTCTGGGCAGGTGTATCGAGTCAATACAGAACTGCCCTACACCTTGTGAATGGTACAGTGGCAAGCCGATACTACCTGAATAACATCATTAATCCAGTCATTGTGCCCCTGCATGAGAAAACACAGGCCTAACCTCATCTTCATGGATGACAATGCTCCAGCTCATTGAGGCCACATCATTAGGGAATGTCTGCTGAAGGCTGGGGTCCCTCAAATGTAGTGGCCTGCACTTTCTCCAGACCTGAATCCCATAGAAAACCTATGGGATCAGCAAAGTCGCCGTGTAGAGGCTCGTAACCCTGCACCCCACAATCTCAATGACCTGAGGGCCACCCTTAAAGAAAAGTGAAATGCCAAGCCTCAGCAGACAATAAATCGACTTGTGAACAGCATGAGACGTCGTTGCCAAGCTGTAATTGATGCTCAAGGGCACATGGCAAGTTATTGAGACGCTGACATTTTTGTTGTGGTATACCCACCACTGTTGTTGGCTTTTGTTTCAATAAATTGTTTAGATGAAGAAATCACCATTGCATGCTTTTACTTAAATGCCCTACTTTCATGATATAATATCACTGTAGCGTGAACTTTTTACATTTTCCATAAATTCCACCCGAAAGCCAAATATTTCTAACTTTTTGTGAGTAGTGTATTTATGAAAATGTATGCATAAGCCTATGTATGCCTCACTGTTACAGGCCCGGTACCGTGGCTCTGAGAGAGATCCGTCGCTACCAGAAATCCATGGAGCTGCTTATCCATAAGCTGCCCTTCCAGTGCCTGGTGAGGGAGATCGCTCAGGACTTCAAGACCGACCTGCGCTTCCAGAGCTCCGCCGTCATGGCTCTGCAGGATGCCAGTGAGGCCCACCTGGTGGGTCTCTTCGAGGACACCAACCTGTGCGCCATCCACGCCAAGAGGGTCACCATCATGCCCAAAGACATCCAGCTGGCCCGGCGCATCCGCGGAGAGAGAGCTTAGACTTTCTGCTGCACATCCACCAACCACAATGCTCCGCACTGTGTCTATATATATATATATATATTAATATGTACATATGTATACTAGCTGCTCTTGTTTTTTCTTGCCTTCTGATTGTTGTTCTGAGTGTTGCTATCCCTGTGCTGTTGCAATCCTGGAATTTCCCCATTGTGGGACTAATAAAGGCTTATCTTATCTTATCTTATCTTATAAACTGGTAACAGTCAGATCTGAGGCTGCATTGCAACTTTCATTGAATCTTATTCACAATTTTGGGGTTTATGATTTAGTAAAAAACACATAGCTGTGTTCGGAATCCTTCCATAAGAAATCACTCAACGATGCTGTTTTCTGTCACACTAGGGATCACCTCCACTATTAGTTCATCAAGTTCCCCGGTAAATAGGCAATTCTAGTCACAGCCCTATAGGACTGTAAGGGGAATAGGTCACACATGTGAAAGGCTTACATAAGCAATTGCTTTCAATTTCCAAGGTTTTCCAAGCACAAGTCAAGGCAGTTATCACTCATGTCAAACAAGTAGTAAATCAGACCATCCCGTGTCACAGACTAATGCTGCTCTCTTTTTGTTGCCCTCATCTCCGTATCTATTTTTTGAGAGTTCTCTATAAAAAAAATTCCCTTGCCTACTTTACATGCCTTGAAGTACAGTAATCCAAGAAAAAAAGATGTTATTTGGAAATATGAAAATCTTTAAGAAAAAAAGGTCCTGTGTCTCAAATCATAAATATCAAGTTAAAGTCAGTCTCAAATCCTCAACAAACCAAAGTCATCTACAGTACATGGCAAGTGGCTTTGCAGAATATATGAACAGAATAGTTTACACTGTGAATATACATCTTAGTAAACTCATGGGGAGTCAAACTATGAGGGGTCTATAAAGAAGCCCTGACACATTTAACTCCACCCCATTTCCTTTTTCCTGTTTAGAGAGCGTCTCTGGATAATCTATTTTCTCTTAACACAATTCTGCACTCAGGATGTTTCCCATAAAAAAATCAAACTTCACCAAGCCCACATACAAACACAGCCCACACTCAGCGCACGTGCATGAAGGAAAATTAGGGTCACACATCCTGCCAATGAGGGAGGTCAAATTGTCAGACTAATTCAAGACATCTTTCACCACCCCACATGAAACTACATATTTATTCCCTTTTCAGTCCTCTACAACAATACCAGACTTTCAATAGGGCTCATGCTTGTAAAAGACGGAAATTTGTACACCAGCGGGACAAGTGACCAAATGCGCCAGAACCTTTCTCGCATTCCCACTGCAAAACTGCAGAGAACGATAAAATGCTGTGGAAACAATACTAGAGAAAACAAAGGCGCACACACACACACACACACTGAATGCTCATTCGCATGTGAGCTCACACACACGTGCCCATCTGTCTACGCAAATGCAAGGCAATGAAAACGTAGAAAGGTCAGGGGGTTTGTCTCTGAGGTGAGGCCAACACCTTCTTGGAAACTGTTTGCCATCACTGCTTTAATCTCCCTCAGCATAAGCAACACACACACACACACACATGCACACATAGGCATGCACACACACAACCGTGACAGGGAAGCCCCACATATGGGCTTCTCATCCAAGGCAGTGGCTTCCTGCATACCAGCACAATGGGCTCTTCCCCTGATTGTTACAGCCAGGCATTCTCTATGTCATAGCCACTATTTTGGTAGTGGATATGCTGGCCCCGTTCCCATACCTATCAGTGGCAGACATCTTCTTCTCGCCCTAGATGTCCACCTTCCCCTCTATAAAATACCCACACCTTCATAGATTTATCTGTGGAGGTATTACAGTGTGTGCAGTATATCCAACATTTGCATAATTTCCCAATTCTCTTACAGACATTTAAAAAGCAAACCTCATTTGGGTTTAGCACAAGCATGTGGTTGCACTGGATACCGAGCCAAAACAGCACATGCAGAAACACCCTTCATCACAATCATCCACTTAGTTGAAGGAAGGGGTGATTGTTAAAGCAGACGTAGCTGCAGGGTTTCCAGGTACTGTAGCAACCCGTGGCCCAAAAATGCCTCCTCCATGGTCACAGATCGAATTCCCGTGAGTATCACTCCCTAATACCATCATGCTTGAACACATCTTGAAATATATTCTCAAACACACCAGAATCAAAACTTCTCTCAGGACCCTATATGAAGCATCCTGTTAACATTACAGCCTCAAGAGCCTTCCTTCCTCCGCCAACAGACACTGATAAACGGTATTTGGGTGTGGGTGTGTGTGTGTGTGAAGCGTGGGTTGCAGTGGTTTTTGCTCTCGTGAGTCTGGAGGTTCCATTTTCCCACCAAAGTATGCAAGCTCCATGAATGACACAGAGCAGGAAGAAAAAACAGACAGAATGTCACAATGCAATGATTTTTAAAAATATATTAGTTCAAAGTGTTGTCTGTTAACTGCGTAATGTGCTTCTTCAGATGTGTTCAGTTCTGACAGTACACACAGGAATAATGAAACAGTTGAAATTATTAGGGCCCTATTTTGATGGTCATCAGCAGACTTTTCCACCAGACTTTCTGCCATATGCCAGTGTTTTTGTTAGTTTCTGTCAGTGCATTGTCTGGTTTTTATGCTTTGCATCACGCCATCTAATTACCAGAAGACAGTGCGCCTACGTTGCACTAAGAGGTGGAGGCTTATTTCCAAGAGATGTGGCGGTGCGCAATCTCAGGCGCATCACTATTATGGTGCATGTTACGCGAATGTGCTTTTGATCAGGAAAAAGGTGGCCTGTCGTCAGAAGTGCATTCTTTAATGCTATTTCAGTGGCATGTTTTGAAATCGTGCAGCTCCGGAGCTTATGAGGAAACAGCATGCACTGGGTTTTTCTGTTATTTTAATGTAGAGAGTTGTAACAGTCATAATATAATCACCCGTCATTTTAATTATAATATGATCACACACTAAATAGTTTTTTTATTCCATTTTTTAAAATTCTTTTAACGTCCATTTTTCCACTACCAAGTGGGTTGGATGAGTCACTACAGCAAGCATCGATGTATCTGCCATAGTCTTAGTTTTTGAAGCAGAATTTTTACACTGGATGCCCCTCCTGACGCAACCCTGCCCATTTCTATCTGGACTTGGGACCGGCACAGGGGGTACACTGGTTTGTGCACTCTCTGTGGCTGGGTAACCAACATCTCCCTCCTCCGTTCCATTACTGCTGAACACAAAACTGGACGGCAGGAAGTTTCACTTTGATATGGTTTTCGGCTTAACCCGGCCGGGACTTGAACCCCGGTCGTGGGGCGAACGCTCTACCCCTAGGCTACCAATCCGGTTCACATTCTCAATTTAACTGCAGACTTAACTTTGGAGTCTATATATTAGGCATTAATGTATGAATTTTTTAGGGGAATTAATGAATGAACAGGAAGTGTGTGTACGTTCCAGTGTGGGTGCACAGCGGGGGGAAGGGGACAGGCTACTGTCTGTCATGGGCAGCAAGAGCGTGCCCCTTCCCTCCTGCTGCACGTTCACCAATTCATCACTGCACCTGAGGCAGAGGACACACCTGCGCCCGCTCATCAGCCAGAGTACTTAAGGAGGCCTCCTCCGTGCAGTCGACACTGCCTCGTCTGGGTATACTACCCTAAATTCAGGCAAGCAGGTCGTTTTTGCTAAGCTTTAGACACGTTGTCTAAACTGTGCTCTCTTTTATTGTTTCAGGTTGCTGCCATCGTGCGGGTGTGCCTCAGGACTGCGTGCGCTCTCCTGCCACCTCATCACTTCCCCAGCAACAGATCTTCACCCGGGTCAGGCACTTCAAGCTCATTCCCCCTTCCCTACTGGTTCATCTATTCCCCGCTGGAGTTCTGTCAGTCCTTCCTCGGAGTCCCGAGTAAGTGGCAATTTGGCTCGCCCATATTCCCCTTCTCTGCTTCTCTGCTGACAGCTCTCGCTTTTTTCTCCACAGGTGGATTGAATCTTCTGGTGAGTGGCTGTTTCTCTAACGTAGCACTGTTTTCTACATTTAATAAACTATTGAACGTTTCCCCCTTGTGTGGTTCCGTCTTGTGCTAGCATCGTGCATGTGAGCTGTCAGCTAATCATGACAGAACGAGCCAGCCAGGACGACAGCTCAGCCGGTGCTTCGTCACAGGAGCTGTCAGCTCTGGTTCGCTTGTCAGCGACCGAGCACCAGCTCGCTGTGCTGACGCAACAGGTTGTGAACCTAATCCAGCTTTGGTCTCAATTGTCTCCCCCAGCACCGCCTCCCCAGCCTGCTCCCTGCGCTACGGTGTGGCGTACCACTTCCATTCCCACGCCTTCCCTGTACGCGGGGGAGGTGGGGAAATGCAAGAGTTTCTTAATCCAGGTACATATGTATTTGGAGCAGGTCGGGGAGGAGTACCTGGGAAATACGGCTAAGATACAGTTTTTTACACTGTTACTTAGGGACTGAGCCCTTGATTGGGCACGCTCCATGCTAGACAACCCCGTGGGGCGGCGCTATACATTCAGCCAATTAGTTGACGCCTTCATTTGCGCGTCCAATCAGTCCGAGAGTGAGGGCAATGTGTTGAGCCGCCTATTGACGCTCTTCCAGAGCACCCAGTCAGCGGCAGAGTACTCGGTGGAGTTCCGAGTTGTTGTTGCAGACTTGGGGTGGAATGAAACTGCATTGCGCAGTGCATTCCTCCTCGGGATGAATGAACAGCTGCAAGACAAATTGGTGGTTCACCCTGTCCCTAAGACCCTCGACGATCTTATTGCTCAAGCTGTCGGTTTGGATAACCGGCACCGTGAGCGTGAGAGAGAGCGTGAGTCCTCTTCTTGTCTGCGCGCTGCGCAGGAACCTACCATGCTTACTGACACTGGTGGCGCCGTCCTCTCGCTCAAGTGGGTGAAGCTCTCTTGGCATTTGACCGGCGATGAGCGCCGGTGAAGGCGAGAGGCTGACACATGCGTGTACTGCGGTTCGCCGAACCACAGTTGGGACGAATGCCACCAGCGGCCTAAAAGACGCAGCGCGTCAGTAACCATGGGAGGTCTGGCGGGCGGGACTAAAGACACTCCCCCCGGTAATTTGTCTATTTCGGCCCTTATACAGCTGCTAGGGGTCGAGAGGAGGGTTAAGGCGCTAGTTGATTCGGGGTTGGAGGATAATTTTGTATCTACTGAATTCGTGAAGCAGGTGGGTATTCCCACACGTAAATTGCCCCATGATCAGAGAATCACAACCATATCTGGCCGGGAGGTCGCAGTGGTCACACTTAACACGGTGCCGATTTCCATCCTCCTTTCCGGGAACCACCGGGACTAACTTTCTTAGTTCTCCCTGTTTCCTCTTCCCTGGTAGTCCTCGGGTATCCATGGCTCCAGAGGCACAACCCTAGTAGGGTGCTCCCAGAATCGCCTCTACATCCCCATCACCCTCCGCAGTGACGTTCTCCAGTGGGCCCATACCAGCAGCTTCGCCTGCCGTCCTGGCATGACCCACACTGTGGACTTCGTCCGGTGGGTATTCTGGTGGCCCACGGTGTGGCGGGATGCACGGGACTATGCCAGGGCCTGCCAGACCTGCGTCAGGGGGAAATCGGACTCCTCTCCCCCCTCGGAACTCGTCCACCCCCTCCCCACTCCGGGTCGTCCTTGGTCTCACATTGCCGTGGACTTTGTGACCGGACTCTCCCCCCCTCCCATTGGAGGACTGTAATCCTGACTATCGTGGATTGCTTCTCCAAGGCGGTGCATTTGGTGGCCCTCCCGAAGCTCCCCTCAGCCTTGGAGACGGCGGCCCTATTAACAGACCACGTGATCAAGGTCCACGGCATCCCCATTGACATTGTGTCTGACCGGGGCCCACAATTTACGTCACAGGTCAGGAGGGCCTTTTGTCGGACACTGGGCACCACAGTGAGTCTCTCTTCCGGGAATCATCCTCAGAGCAACGGGCAGGCAGAGCGCACCAATCAGTCCCTGGAGGCCACCCTGCGGTGAGTAGCAGCCGAGAACCCGGCTTCATGGAGCTCGCACCTGACCTGGGTGGAGTATTCTCTCAACTTGGCCATTTCAGCTGCCACAGGACTCACTCCATTCGAGGCATCCCTGGGGTACACCCCGCCTCTCTTCCCATGACCGAGAGGGAGGTGGCGGTTCTGTCCATTGAAGCCCATGCTCGTCGCTGCCGACGTGTCTGGAGGTCTACCCGGGCTGCCCTGACGTGCTCCACGGAATGCACCCGGGCCATTACGAACAAGAAACGGGTCCCGGATCCCAAATACACCGCGGGACAGCAAGTCTGGTTGGCAGCAAGTCAGGTCCTGCTGAAGGAGAAATCTGAGAAGCTGTCTCCCTGCTTTCTGGGCCAATTTCCCATCGCCCGGATTATTAATGACACGTCGGTCCAGCTGAAGCTCCCTCCTACGCTATGGGTGAACCCCACTTTCCATGTGTCCCACATTAAGCCCCTCTCAGTCAGTCCTCTCTGCCCCCCCCCAAGCCGCCTCCTCCTCCCTGAATCATCGACAGCCACCCCGCCTACACGGTCCGCCGGATTCTGGATGTTCACCGTTGGGGCCGGGGACTGCAGTACCTGGTGGACTGGGAGGGCTACGGCCCGGAGGAACAATCCTGGACCCCATCATCACGGGTTCTGGACAAGGAGATGCTCCGGGTCTTTCACCGGACCCACCCAGAGAAGCCCTCTGGACTGCCAGGAGGCACTCCTAGAAGGGGGGGAACTGTCATCAGTAGCGAGAGCACGCCCCTCCCCTCCTGCCGCACGTTCACCAATTCATCACTGCATCTGAGGCAGAGGACACACCTGCGCCCGCTCATCAGCCAGCGTACTTAAGGAGGCCTCCTCTGTGCAGTCGACACTGCCTCGTCTGGGTATACTGCCCTAAATTCAGGCAAGCAGGTCGTTTTTGCTAAGCTTTAGACATGTCGTCTAAACTGTGCTCTCTTCTATTGTTTCAGGTTGCTGCCATCGTGCGGGTGTGCCTCGGGACTGCATGCGCTCTCCTGCCACCTCATCACTTCCCCAGCAACAGATCTTCACCCGGGTCAGGCACTTCAAGCTCATTCCCCCTTCCCTACTGGTTCGTCTATTCCCCACTGGAGTCCTGCCGGTCCTCCCTCGGAATTTCGAGTAAGTGGCAATCTGGCTCACCCATATTCCCCTTCTCTGCTTCTCCGCTGGCAGCTCTTGCTTTTTTCTCCACAGATGGATTGAATCTTCTGGTGAGTGCCTGTTTCTCTAATGTAGCGCTGTTTTCTACATTTAATAAACTATTGAATGTTCCCCCCCTTGTGTGGTTCCGTCTTGTGCTAGCACCGTGCACGTGAGCTGTCAGCTAATCACGACACTGTCAGTCTTAAGAGTTTAAGCTACAGACCTCTTTGAAAATGTTTTGTCCACTAAACTGTTGTGTGTTGAGCCATCATATCACATCATCATATCGTGTCCATTTGTGCTTGTGTGTCCTGATTAATGAAAAAGCAGTCAGCCGGTGTTTTCTGTTAAATGATGACAGTTAAATATCAATCAATCAATCAAACTTTATTTCTAAAGCACTTTAAAAACAACTACAGCTGATACAAAGTGCTGTACATCAGGAATAGATAAAATGAAAAAGACATAAAAGACAATAAAATGCAACTAAAAAGGAATGAAACAAAACAAATAAAAATGACAATCATATAATAAAACAATAAAAAAGTACAATCATGTCTCAAGCTGGGTTGAAAGCCAAGGGGTAAAAATGAATTTTAAGCTAAGATTTAAAAGTGGACAGTGAAGGCGCCTGTCTAATAGGCAAAGGAAGACTATTCCAAAGTTTAGGAGCAGCATCAGAAAAAGCTCTGTCCCCTCTGAGCTTCCTCTTGGATTTTGGTATCTCCAGGAGCAACTGATCAGCTGACCTGAGAGACCAAGCAGGAGTGTAAAAATGAAGAAGCTCAGAGAAGTAAGGCAGGGCGAGGCCATTCAATGATTTAAAAACAAATACAGTAAAAGAATTTTAAAATGAACCCTAAAGTGCACAGGCAGCCAGTGGAGGGAAGCTAAAATAGGTGTAATGTGGTCCCTCTTACGTGTTCCAGTTAAAAGATGTGCAGCAGCATTCTGAACCAACTGGAGACGTGCGAGAGAAGACTGGCTGACTCCAAAATAAAGTGCATTACAGTAATCCAGCTGAGATGTGATGAAGGCATGGATTACTGTCTCAAAGTGCTGTTTAGAGAGAATGGATTTAGCCTTTGCCAGTTGCCTTAAATGAAAAAAGCTGCACTTCACTACTGCAGAAATTTGACGATCCAGTCTAAAATCACTGTCCAGCTTAAAACCCAGATTAGTGACAGTAGGTTGGACAAACCCTGTCAAGGGACCCAAGTCAACAAGAGGGGACTCACAGGAGCCACTGGGTCCAAACACAATCACTTCTGTCTTCTTTTCATTAAAACTTTGGAAGTTCACTGCCATCCAATCTTTAATGTCATTAAGGCACTCAAGAAGTGATTTAATTGAGAAGTTCTCCTTCTGCCTTATTGGAACATAAACCTGACAGTCATCAGCATAGCAGTGGAATGAGAAGCCATGCTTTCTAAGAATTGAACCCAGTGGAAGCAGATAAAGTGAAAAAAGCAGAAGCCCTAAAATTGAGCCCTGTGGGACCCCACGCGGTGGCGGAGTGGTTAGCACTGCGGCAGCACAGCAACTCACCATTGGCCGGGGGATCCTGGGTTCGATCCCAGCCTCTGACCAACAGTGATCTGTGTGGAGTCTGCATGTTCTCCCCATGTCTGCGTGGGTTTACTCCGGGATTTCTCCGGTTTCCTCCCACATGCCAAAAAAACATGCAAGTTAGGTTAATTGGCCTCAAACTGGGGATTCTAAATTGTCCTTAGGTATGAATGTGAGAGTGAATGGTTGTCTGTCTCTCTGTGTTGGCCCTACGATGGACTGGCGATCTGTCCTGGGTGTACCCTGCCTCTCGCCCAAAGATGCTGGGATAGGCTCCAGCCCCCCGCGACCCGAAAAGGATTAAGCGGAAGAAGATGAATGGATGGATGGGACCCCACATGACAGGGAAGCAGAGGAAGATTCAGAACCAGCAAGGCTTACACACATGGTTCTATCAGTTAGATAGGATCTGAACCATTCCAATGCAGTACCACAAATACCCACAAGATACTGCAGGTGAGAAATTAAGATTTCATGGTCCACTGTATCAAAAGCAGTGGTTAGGTCTAGCAAAACAAGAACCACATGATCACCAGAATCAGACATCAAAAGTATGTCATTAAAAACTCTTAATAGTGCTGACTCTGTACTATGTAGGGTTTTAAAACCAGATTGGAACACCTCCAGAATATCATGTTCATCCAAAAAATCCTTCAACTGGAAATAAACTATTTTCTCCAATATTTTTGAAATAAAAGGCAGCTTGGAGATTGGCCGAAAATTAGCCAACACAGTGTGATCAAGACCAGATTTCTTAATTAGGGGTTTAACTACTGCATGCTTAAAATTTGCAGGAACCACACCAGAAGTTAAACTGTTGTTTAAAACGGTTAAAACTGATTGACCTATGCTAGGAAAAACTTCTTTAAAAAATCGAGGAGGGAGGGCATCACAAGGAGAACCTGAGGGCTTAATATGATCAACCACATCCTGTAATTGTTGCAAGGTCACAGGCTCAAACTGATTAAAAACAGCAGAGCAAGGGACAGGCACAGAGGGGTCAGAGGCAGGAGCTGGGATAAGAGCCCTAATGGTGGTGACCTTATCAATAAAAAAAGTAAAAAGTCATTGCATGTTACAGAAGACACTTCCATACTGACAGATTGTGAGGCATTAAGAACAAAATCAATAGTTTTAAACAACACACGTGTCTTCAAATATTAACTATTTGAAGACACAACAGGGTTTTTCACTACACAGAGGGAAAAAAATGTTATGTGGGTTTATGATTCAGTTCTTTACCGGACCGCAGCTGGACCAGTCTGTCCTACTGGGAAAACAGCTGTCATCACAACCCAGGAGAAGAGCTGGTGTAGGCACACAAACCCGATATTCATTATCTACTGTTGAGTTTTTACAATTTTAACTTCATTCACTGTCATTCTTTTAAAAAGAATGATTCAAACTGAAAATATCCTGACAGTTGTTTTGAATTAAATCTACAATTTTGCATTCACCAGAGCAGATCAATAGAGCTCAGGCCGCGATGAGCGGCTCTTCTATCTTGGTTTAAAAGAGAAGCTCTGATGACCTATAATACGTTTATTTTTTAGTGAGATCGGGTTGACGATAATATAACTGAAGGAAACTCTTGTCAACCTCATGGACAAAGAGAAAGACTGGCATGATCCCTGAACTGTAGCCAACAGCTCTCATCCATGGGCAAGCAAGGCTGTGGGGTTAAAAAGCCCCTTGCTTTTAAATGCACTTTTGTTTTGTGAATGCACCCGCATTGTTCCCAGCACAAAACAGGATCATTCTCCCATTTAAACCGCTTTCGTGTTACCATCACATCTTTGATCTTATGCCCCTGTTTATCAAAGGAAATGAGAGCAAAGGCAGCAATTGGTTTATTTCTCATTATGCCCCAAACACACCTCTGATAATTAAGAGTGTTAGGACAACCCTTTTCAACTTTGCATCCGGCAGAAAATAAATTTCTGCGCTGTTGTGATAAGGAAACTTGGAAGCACCCATAAATGCATTCTGCGTCAGTGACAACTGACTGACTGACCGTGTCCTTGTAATACAGCCCTAAGATTGAGTCACTCATTGAAAACATCCTGAAGTCACCATGAGCCTTTGATTCTTCTCTGTATATTTATATATGTGTATGATACAAACTCCTATCTTGTGACCTTTGGCTTTGACCTTGTTTTTAAGCAGAACTTGGATGCAGACCCACCTGAGGATCATTGTGTGAGTTTGGTGAGCATCCAGACAGCTGAATAGGAAAAGTATTGATTCTCGTAAATTGTGGATGGACGGATGAGAGACACAGCTCTATGACATTAGCTCATTTTGCCTTTGCTGAAATGAGCTTAAAAAATTGTTGTTACAATTTTCAATCAAAAAAGATCTGCAACTTTCATCTTCTTCCTTGTGATAGCTTGATGGTTTCAATTTCATCTGTAGTGAACAAAATATGCTAGGGATCTGCACTGTTATGCACAGACAAAACTAAACATTATAATTAGTGATATGTACAGTATATCCGCTTAACATCAAGATCAATGATATTCCCCTTTTTGACTGATACAGGCTGCTGGGAAAGGATACTGGCAGTGGAAGAAATTTTTCCAGCATGTCATAGCCAGTCATATGGCATAGAGAGCCTAAGTAATGGCCCCTCTACTTTCGCATATGGGACCTTATTTAAAAAAAAAAAAAAAAAAAAAAAACTCCATTGAAGTGAATCGCAAGAGAAAAATTTCTTTTCGAAACTTTTGCCACAAGTTACACATATGATGTTTGCCAATTTAAAAGATATATATTTTCCACATAATTAAAGTTGTCAGTTGTTGTATAATAAAAGAGTAACATTTAGTTTTTGTGAAACCGCTTAATGGACTACATCTCCTGGTCTCGGACTATACATGTCACCAAACAGGATTATGGTGGTTCCCCTCTCAAAGCTCACCTCTGGTTTTCCTGACCGATGAAAAAAGGATCCAAAGATGAGAAAAAGAACACAAATGTATTATATTGTGTTCTGTTTTGAGAGCTGCAGCTGATTCCCTGGTTATTTCCGCCTGGGCGCTCTTTGAAAACGATGACGTAACTTATGTAAGTCTCACTTTGTAGTCTTTCAATATACATGTTTTCACAACCTTATACTTTAACAGTTTGGCAGCAAGCTTAGGCTCTATTGATTTTGCTCTGAAACAGATAACAGCAGAATTACAGCTGCAAACTTAGAAAACATTTGGGACTAAACTCTTTTTTTTTTTTTGCCGACTACCGATGTGATATTGATAAATGCACATATTTTTCCCACCTATTTACATCTCCTTTGTCTTACAGTGATGATTAACTGGCATATAAAACGTCTTAAAACACATTTTTACTCCCTGGCCTTCGACCCAGTATGAGACATTGATTTTATTGAATGAAATGAATTTTTATTTATTTTACTTTTTTTTCTTGTGTTAGTGCCCTGCTTTTATGTTCTCTTGTTGTACAGAACTTTGTGTAGCGAGTGTTGCTTTTAAAGTGCTTTATAAATAAAGTTGATTGATTGATTGATATAAAGACACATTCCCCAGCCACAGAGTTTGTACACCAGCCCTTATTCACATACAGTACTGTGGAAAAAGTATTTGCACTCTTCCAGATTTCTTATAATTTTTTCATATTGTCACACTTAAATGTTTCAAATCACCAAAAAAATGTTAATAATTGACAAAGATAACCCGGGTAAATACAAAAAGTGTTTTAAATGATGAAGGGAAAAAAGCTATCCAAACCTACCTGGCCCTATGTGAAAAAGTAATTGCCTCCACCCTTATTACATCATGAATTAACTTTAATTAACCACATTTTCTTTGCAAAGCTGAGTTCAATTTCACTAGCCACACCCAGGCCTCTTTACTGCAAGACTTGTTAAACCAAGAAATCACTTAAATAGAACCTGTATGACAAAGTGAAGTAGGCTAAAATATCTCAAAAAGCAACACATCACGCTGTGATCTAAAGAAATTCAAAAACAGATAAGCGATAAAGTCACTGACATCCATCAGTCTGGAAAGGGTTACAAAGCCATTTCTAAGGCTTTAAGACTCCAGCAAACCATGGTGAGTGTCATGGGCGGCGAGAGCGCGACCCCTCCTTCCCGTTCATCTCTCCTCAGCTCATCATCACACCTGAGGGAGAAGACACACCTGCGCCCTCTCATCAGCCAGCGTACTTAAGGAAGCATCCTTCAGTGATTCAACGCTGGCTCGTCTGGGTATACTGCCACTAAAGACAGCAAGTCATGTTACACTGGTAAAAGAAATTATTAACCTGTGTGCTTTATTTCCTGTGCAGGTTGCTGCCATCGTGCGGGTGTGTCACTGAGGGCTGCGCGCGCTCTCCTGCCACTTCATCCTCCACAACGGTAACCTCCACCCGGTCAGGCTCCACCAGCTACTGTATCTCCTACCCTGCTGGTTCATCTATTCCAAGCTGGAGACCTGCCAGCCCTCCCTCGGAGCCCACGTAAGTGGTAATTTGGCTCGCCCATTTCCCCTTACTCCATTCCTCTGCTCACAACTCCCATTCTCTCTCCACAGGCCCTTTCCTCTGGCGAGCAACTGTTCTGTAGCAGTGCGGATTTTGCTATTTAATAAAAATATTCAAACGTGTGTACTGTTTGAATGTCTCTTTGTTGCTGCACCGTGCACATGGGCTGAATTATCTAATCAGTCATGACAGAACTAGCCAGCCTTAACCTCGGCTCAGCAGGTGCAACAGGGGGACAATCTGCTTTGGATCGCCTAGAGGCGACCGAGCAACAGGTCTCCGTGATGAACCAGCAGCTGCAAACTATGATGCTGCAATTGGACACCATCACAGGTCATTTGGCTGGGACGGCTCCTCCGGCTCCTCCTCCTCAGCCTGCTCCTATACGGTTTGCCATACCACCTCCGTTTCCACACCTGCCCCGCTCACGGGGGAGGTGGGGAAATGTAAGGAGTTTTTTTCACCAGGTATGGATGTATTTGGAGCAGGTTGGGGGGGAGTACCCGACAGATGTCGCTAAGATTCAATTTTTCACCTTACTGTTGCAGGACCAAGCCCTCAGTTGGGCTCGGGCCACATCAGACAGCCCGGAGGGCCGTAGTTACATGTCTGATCAATTTGTAGCTGCTTTTTGTTGTGCGTTCGACCACACCGAGAGTCAGGGGAACATAATGAGTCGCCTTATGACTCTCCGCCAGGGGGCTCGGTCTGTGTCCGAGTTCTCTGTGGAGTTTCGGGTCGAAGCAGCAGACTCGGGGTGGAACAAAGTTGCGTTACGCAGCGCGTTCCTCCACAGGTTAAACGCCCATCTCTGCGACAACCTGGCGGTTTATGCCGTTCCCGATACACTTGATGGTCTCATTGATCAGGCTGTGGGGTTGGACAACCACTATCGTGAGCGCGCAAAGGAGTGGCAGGCCTCCTCTCGCTCGTCTGCTGAGCGGGTGCCCGCTGCGGGGACTGACACTGGGGGGGCCGGTCCTCCTCTTGAGCCGATGGACCTCAGTCGGTTTCAATTAACCGATGATGAGCGTCGGCGAAGGAGGAAGACTGGCGCGTACATGTACTGTGGTTCACCGAAGCACAGTTGGGACGATTGCCCCCAGAGGCCAAAAGACGTGGCCCGTCAGTAACCGTGGGGGGTCTGGTGGGCGGGACCAAACTTACTCCCCCCGGCAATTTCTCTATTCCGGCCCTCGTGCAATTGCCAGGGGTTGATAGGAGGGTCTTGGCATTAGGTGATTCAGGGGCAGAGGGCAATTTCGTGCCCCATCATCAATGTGTCACCACCATATCCGGCCGTGAGGTTGCGGTTATCGCCAAATGAACAAGGCCGGTCACCATCCTCTTGTCCGAAAATCATCGGGAAGAATTCACGTTCCTAGTTCTCCCAGATTCATCATCTCCGGAGGCACAGTCCCATAATCAACTGGGGGCGTAATTCCATCTCCTCCTAGAGTCCGTTCTGTTTGGCCAATTGTTTAAGTTCAGCCGAATGTGCTCCATCTCTTCCGGTCGAGCCGCCGGACCTCAGCCTCGTTCCCTGGGTTTATCATGATTTGGCAGAGGTCTTCAGCAAGTTGAGAGCACTGTTGCTTCCGCCTCATCGCTCTTATGACTGTGCTGTGGACCTCATCCCGGGGGCGAGGCTGCCGTCCAGCTGGCTCTACAGTATTTCTGGGCCCGAGAGGGTGGCTAAGGAGAAGTATGTTAAAGAGTCGCTGAACACTGGCCTTACTTGGCCATCTTCAGTCCCTCTCGGGGCCAGGTTCTTCTTTGTCGGCAAGAAGGATGGCTCGCTGCGCCCATGTATCGATTACTGTGAGCTCAACGCTATAACCATTAAGGACAAATATCCTCTGCCCTTGATGAATTCTGCGTTCGAGCTCCTTCAGCACTCATGGGTGTTTACCAAATTAGACCTATGCAACGTGTACCATCTTTTTCGAATTTCGCATTCGTGAGGGGGACGAGTGGAAGACCTGGAGCAGTTTGAGTATTTGGTGATGCCATTTGGGCTCACCAATGCCCCCGCTGTCTTCCAACGGTTGATTAATGACATCCTCCGCGACATGCTCTACCAATTTATGTTCGTCTATTTGGATGACATCTTAATTTTCTCCGCTTGCCAGAGTAACATGAGGTCTATGTGAGGACCGTTTTACAACGGCTCTTGGAGAACAAGCTATACATTAAGGCCGAGAAGTGCGAGTTCTCCACAACATCTACTTCCTTCTTGGGCTTCATAGTGGCTGAAGGGAGACTGATTGCCGACCCGGCCAAGGTGAGGGCAGTGCTTGATTGGCCGACACCCCACTCCCACAGGGAGCTTCAACGCTTCTTCGGGTTCGCAAATTTTTATCGCCGGTTCATCGGGAACTATAGTGGGGTAGCACTGCCCTTAATGCAGCTGACCTCGGTTAAGGTCCCCTTTCGGTGGACCGAGGCAGCAGAACAGGCCTTTTCCAAATTAAAAGGCCTGTACACTGAAACACCTATCTTGGCTCAGGTCGACACTCAGCTCCAGTTTGTCCTTGAGGTGGATGCGTCTGATTCGGGGGTGGGCGCTGTCCTCTCACAGCACGCATCCTCCGATCAGAAGCTCCACCCGTGCGTGTATTTCTCTTGTCGGCTTACGCTGGCCGAGAAGAATTACGATGTAGGGGACAGAGAGCTGCTCGCATGGCACTAAAGGAATGGAGACATTGGTTAGAGGGGCCTAGTCACCCAACTGTCTTGTGGACCGACCACAAGAACCTTGAGAACTTGCGGTCAGCCCGCTGACTTAAGGCCAGGCAGGCTCGCTGGGCTTTGTTTTTCCAGCGATTTAATTTCACCGTCACCTACCTGCCTTGGTCTCAGAATACTAAACCGGACACACTATCACGCCAGTTTGATTCAAAGGAGGTAGTGCCCCCTTCCCACCACCAATCCATTCTTCCCCCTTTATGTGTCCTCGGTGCCCTTACGTGGGACATCGAGCGGAGGGTTGGCAGGCCCAGTCTCATGAGCCTGTGCCAGCAGGGTACCCTTGGGACCACCTGTATGTCCCTGCTGCCTTCCACAGTGACGTCATCCAGTGGGGTCACACCGGCCGCTTTGCTGTCATTCTGGTATCACCCGCACTACAAATTTGATTCTGCGGGTGTTCTGGTGGCGTTCTGTGGGTGTTCTGCTGCAGCGGGACGTGTGGGAGTACGTGCAGGCCTGCCAGACCTGCGTCCAGGGCAAGTCTGACTCCTCCCCCCTGGCTGGCCTTCTCCATCCCCTCCCTGTCCCCGGTCGGCCCTGGTCTCATATCGCCGTGGACTTTGCCACTGGACTTCCCCACTCCCATGGTAAATCAGTGATTCTGACCATCGTGGACTGCTTCTCCAAGGCTGTCCACCTGGTGGCGCTCCCTAAACTCCCCTCGGCCTTGGAAATGGCCATCCTTCTGACTGACCATGTGATACGACTCCATGGAATCCCTGTGGACATTGTGTCTGACTGGGGCCCGCAGTTTACATCACAAGTCTGGAGGGCCTTCTGCCGCACCCTGGGGATGACGGTGAGCCTCTCCTCTGGGAACCACCCCCAGAGCAATGGGCAGGCAGAGCGCGCCAATCAGTCCTTGGAGGCCACCCTGTGATGTGTGGCAGCCGAGCACTCTTCCTCGTGGAGCTCACACCTGACCTGGGTGGAATACTCTATGAACTCAGCTATTTCCACGGCAACAGGGCATACTCCTTTTGAAGCTTCATTAGGTTACACGCCTCCGCTTCTACCCATGACCGAGAGGGAGGTCGCGGTTCCCTCCGTAGGGGCTCATGCTCGCCGCTGTAGGCACATCTGGAGATCCACGTGTACCGCCCTCACCCGCTCTGTTGAGCGCAACTGGGCCGCGGCAGATAAGCGATGGGTGTCTGCTCCCAAGTACACTGTGGGGCAGCAGGTCTGGTTGGCAGCCAGTCAGGTTCTGCTGAAGACTACTTCTAAGAAGCTGTCTCCCCGCTTCATCGGGCCTTTTCTGATCTCCAGGACTGTCAACGATGCCTCAGTTCGGCTTAGACTCCCATCAGCCCTGCAGGTGAACCTGACCTTTCACGTCTCTCACATTGAGCCCCTCTCGGTCAGTCCTCTCTGCTACCCCCCCCCCCCCCATTGAAGCCGCTTCCTCCTCCCCGAATCATCAATGGCCACCCCGCCTACATGGTCCACCGGATCCTGGATGTTCGCCATCGAGGTTAGGGTCTACAGTATTTGGTTGATTGGGAGGGCTACAGCCCAGAGGAATGGTCCTGGGTTCCCTCATCCTGAATCCTGGACAAAGAGATGCTCCGGTCCTACCATCAAGCCCATCCCAACAAGCCTTGTGGACCGCCAGGAGGCGCTCCTAGAAGGGGGGGGCCTGTCATGGGCAGCGAGAGCGTGCCCCCTCCTTCCCGTTCATCTCTCCTCAGCTCATCATCACACCTGAGGGAGAAGACACACCTGCGCCCTCTCATCAGCCAGTGTACTTAAGGAAGCATCCTTCAGTGATTTAACGCTGGCTCGTCTGGGTATACTGCCACTAAAGACAGCAAGTCACATTACACTGGTAAAAGAAATGTGTGCTTTATTCCCTGTGCAGGTTGCTGCCATCGTGCGGGTGTGTCACTGAGGGCTGCGCATGCTCTCCTGCCACGTCATCCTCCACAACGGTAACCTCCACCCGGTCAGGCTCCACCAGCTACTGTATCTCCTACCCTGCTGGTTCATCTATTCCAAACTGGAGTCCTGCCGGCACTCCCTCGGAGCCCACGTAAGTGGTAATTTGGCTCGCCCATTTCCCCTTACTCCATTCCTCTGCTTACAGCTCTCATTCTCTCTCCACAGGCCCTTTCCTCTGGCGAGTGATTGTTCTGTAGCAGTGCGGATTTTGCTATTTAATAAAAATATTCAAACGTGTGTACTGTTTGATTGTCTCTTTGTTGCTGCACCTTGCACGTGGGCTGAATTATCTAATCAGTCATGACAGGTTAGAGCTGTTATCCACAAATGGAGAAAACTTGGAACAATGGTAAACCTTCCCATGAGTGGATGGCCATCTAAAATTACTGTAAAGGTGCGAGCAGACCAAACAGGAAGCAAATTTTTTGTGTGGTGCAATTACATACAAAGTCATTGGAAAGAGGCGAGCACACGCAAATCTCCCGCATTTGCGCGTTCACGTCCGAAGGATAGTGCTAGCTAGTAATGACTTTGAGATTTTGCCATCACCGGAGTAAAAGTATCAACACTGGAGAGTAAACTAGTTTGAAAATGAGACTGGCACTCACCTGGAGACAGATGGATTGGGTCCATCTGGCTCTGGCTCTGCAGCTGAAACGAAGTGTCAGAGTTTTTTACCCACAGACTCCTGCCATGGACATGCTAACAAGGCTAGCGGGCTAGCAATGTAAACAACCCGTCATCCAGGTGAAATTTTGGAGGCAGGGACAATTTTTTCAGGTGAGACCCCCGTCGGATAATGTAAACTTTAGCATGATGGTGTTTTGGGGATTTCCACAGCAGGTTGAACACAGCTGCAGAAGTTATAATGGGAACTCCACCCATCTGCAACTCACTCAGATGGTGAATTCATGCCTGTTCATGTGTTTACATTGAGTTAAAATGTAATCATGCCGTGCCAAAAATTTGCCTGTTCACGTTTGGTCTGAACACACCTTAAGACTGCATTGACAACTCATCTAAGAGGTCACAAAAGAACCCAGAACCACATCTAAAGGACTGCAGGCCTTGTCTCAGTTGCATGGGCACTGGTCCATGATTCAACAATAACAAAGAGACTGGCCAAAAATGGCATCCATGGAAGAGTTCCAAGGTGAAAACCACTGCTGACCAAAAAGAACACAAAGGCTCATCTCACCTTTGCCAAAATGCAGCTTGATGATCCCCAAGACTTTTGGGAAAATATTCTGTGGACTTACAAGACAAAAGTTGAACTTTATGGAGGGCATGCGTCCCATTACATCTGGCATAAAATTAACACAGCATTTCATAAAAAGACCATCATACCAAGAGTCAAACATGGTGGTGGTAGTGTGATGGCCTGGGGCTGCTTTGATGCTTCAGGACTTTGATGACTTGCCGTAATTGATGGAACCATGAATTCTGCTCTCGACCAGAAAATTCTGAAGGAGAATGTCCGGCAATCAGGTCATGAGCTAACATCTTCTTTGCTGTTGTGAGCTTCAGCTAACATCATCTCTGCTGCTGTGAGCTTCAGCTAACATCTCCACTGCTGCTGTGAGCATCAGCTAACATTTTCTCTGCTGCTGTGAGCTTCAGCTAACATCTCCACTGCTGCTGTGAGCTTCAGCTAGCATCTCCACTGCTGCTGTGAGCTTCAGCTAACATCTTCTCTGCTGCTGTGAGCTTCAGCTAGCATCTCCACTGCTGCTGTGAGCTTCAGCTAACATCTCCATTGCTGCTGTGAGCTTCAGCTAGCATCTCCACTGCTGCTGTGAGCATCACCTAACATCTCCACTGCTGCTGTGAGCTTCACCTAACATCTTCTCTGCTGCTGTGAGCTTCAGCGAACATCTTCACTGCTGCTGTGAGCTTCAGCTATCATCTCCACTGCTGCTGTGAGCATCAGGGCTGTTCACCAGGTTAGGCTAACCTGTTTTAGCTAGCTAGCTAGCCACTTCTCGCCTGGAAAGCCATGGCTCCATCCCTGACGTGTGTCAGCTGTGTGTCCCTCTATAAGAAGGTTTCTGAGTTGGAATTGAGACTCTCCAACCTCAATAAGATTCGGGAGGCTGAAGACCACCTAGATACTACAATTTTTGGGCGGACATCGGCCCCGGCAACCAACTCGCAGCTAGCAGAGATGGCTACTTACCTGGGTGAAATTAGCACATCACCATCCACTTCCACCCCTGCTCCGGTCACCTCAGCTGTCCAGGACCCCAGCAATAAACACTGGCTTCAGCTCAGAGCTAAACCCAAAGCCCCGGGTGGTTCTTCACAGCCTCAATGCACGCCCTGGACCTTGGTTGGGCCAACTAGCAAACCCTTCCTCCTTCAGCAGCGGCCCAAACCCGCAAGCCCCAGATTAAAACTACTTTAGGTGTGCCAAACTATACACCAGCTCCAAAAAGAAGAGAGCGCATCACCCCGCCATCATTGCAACAACTATGGCAAAATTATCCACCATTTCAGAAGCCACCGACAAAGCCCCCCCTGACGACACTGGTAATTGGTGATTCGATAATGAGGAACATCAGAAGCAGGTATTGTGTCACTAAATTTTTTTCCTGGGGCTAAAGTGTCAGACATTGAGGCTCTTACCCCTGACCTATTAAATGATTACCCCACGCTAAAACTGTCATTGTGCATGTTGGATGCAACAACATCCCAGATGAAGCATCAGAGATCTTAAAGAGTGACTTCAGGAGCCTTCTGTCCACTCTTATGAACTGTGGCAGACGTGTGTTTAATTCTGGGCCATTGGCACCTTTTAGAAGAGGTTGCAGTTATTTTAGCAGAACTCTCAGCCTTAATACCTGATTGTGTTCTACATGTCCTACTTTTAACATTGGTTTTGTTGACAATTTCAACCTGTTTTGGAACCGCCCATCATTTATGAGGCTAGATGGCATTCATCCAAATAGACTTGGTGCACGTGTTTTAAGGGACAATCTCTTCTATTCCATTCAGCGTGTTTTAGTACGGTGACTGAAATCTGGTGCGTTAACTCACCCCGAAATTCCTGGGTCTGACAACCAGCCCTTCTTTGCTTCCACTTCTCATATTAATCCTATTAATCCAAATAATTATCACTGTTTAGATCAGTTTTCAATTCATAACTCCATAGAGATTGTGTCTGTCTCCCGTTACCCAAAACATTTTAACTCAAGACAAATACAACATAACTTGATAAATACATGCCTCTTTGCAGCTCCTTCTCATCCGCCACCCCTCAACTTAGCCCTTGTCTTCCCCATCAGAGAACCTTTATCTACTCCCCCCAAAGTTAATAAAAATATAATGTATAAGCATCCCAAAGTGATTAAACAAAAAGTTGGTAAAACTCAAATTAAACATCAAGTCTCTAAATTTAATGATTTGGCCTCTCTTCCTCATAATTTAAAAATTAAATGCGGTTTGTTAAATATTAGGTCTCTAACTCCCAAGTCTCTACTAGTCCATGATCTGTTAATTGATCATCAGATTGATTTAATATCCATTACAGAGACTTGGTTAGGGCAAGATGATTAATGGCAATTTACCATTCTAAATTACTAGTTAATGTAAAGCTAAAAACATGTTTTAATTCCTTTGAGGGCCTGGTCCTCAGTATTGGGCATGTTAGCAATCTCAAGCTTAAACCCAATTTTCTTTGCTATAGTTTACCGTCCTCCCTCAGCCTACTCAGAGTTTTTATACGAATTTGCCGAATTCTTAGCTGATTTAGTGCTGAAATCAGATAGAATAATTATAGTAGGGGATTTTAATATACATGTTGATGTAGATAGTGACTGTCTTAATAAAGCATTTAATTCAATGTTAGACTTGATGGGGTTTTCCCAGAAAGTAGAAAATTCTACCCATTATCTCCACTACACATTGGACCTTGTTCTGACATATGGCATAGAAATAGAAAATCTGGTAGTGTCTCCTCATAATCCTGTACTGTAAGACCATTGTCTGTTAACCTTTGATTTCACTATTCCTGACTATTTGATTCCTAAAGAAAATATTACTACAGCAGATGACTTTCAGATGACGTTGTTACCAAATTTATGCAGATTGTCTCCTCTATGCCATGCGTCAACACAATGGAAATAAGCAATGGAGAGCTTGCTCCTTCCATAATTGATAGCATGGTAGATAGTGTTACACCTTCTCTGCATCAGACTCTAGACTTGGTGGCCCCTTTAAAAAAGAAAAAGTCCAATCAGAGATTTCTAACCCCTTGGTTTAACACAGAAACTCGTAGCTTAAAACAGAAGACTCATCAGTTAGAAAGAAAATGGTGTTCCACTAATTTAGATGAAATATATTACCTTGGAGAAATCATCTTTTAATTTATAAAAAAAATCTCTTAGAAAAGCTGGAACAAGTTATTACTCTGCATTAATAGAAGAGAACAAGAATAATCCCAGGTTTCTTTTCAGCACTGTAGCCAGGCTGACAAAGAGTCAGGACTCTGTCAATCCTTGCATCCCCCTAGAGCTTACTAGTCAGGACTTTATGAACTTTTTCAATCATAAAATTTCATCTATTAGAGATAAAATCAGTCAGATTCTTCCCAACATAAACTTAAGTACAGTAACTACTGCAATTCCTTCAACTGATATCTGTTTGGATAAGTTTACTCCAACTGACCTCATAGAGTTAGATAAAATAATTTCCTCATCCAAGCCTTCAACTTGTCTTTTAGACCCTATTCCTACCAGGTTATTTAAAAAAGTCTTCCCATTTTTTGATAACCGTATTCTTCAAATAATTAATTCTTCTTTAACATTAGGCCATGTACCGCAGGCTTTTAAAACTGCTGTAATTAAACCCTTACTCAAAAAGCCAATGCCTGATCCAGGAGTTTTAGCTAACTATAGACCAATCTCTAATCTGCCTTTCAGTTCAAAAATCTTAGAAAGAGTTGTTGCTACGCAATTATTTGACCACTTGCAGGGAAATGGTTTATTTGAAGAGTTTCAATCTGGGTTCAGAATCCATCATAGCACTGAGACAGCCTTAGTGAAGGTCACTAATGACCACCTTATCGCATCTGATAATGGGCTTGTTTCTGTACTTGTCCTTTTAGATCTTAGTGCAGCCTTTGATACTACTGACCATGATATTCTACTTGATAGATTAGAACACTATGTTGGACTTAATGGAACTTCGCTGCAGTGGTTTAGATCTTATTTGTCTGATAGGCTTCAGTTTGTTCATGTCAATAATGAGTTTTCTTCCAACTCTAAGCTCAGTCATGGAGTTCCACAGGGATCTGTGCTAGGCCCTACTCTTTTTAGTTTATATATGCTTCCGTTAGGCAACATCTGTATATATTTTCATTGTTATTCAGATGACACACAATTATACCTGTCAATGAAGTCAGATGATAGTAATCAATTAGCCAAGTTAGACTTGGCTAATTGATTACTTACTTCCTTAAGACAGGAAATCAAAGCTTGGATGACTTGTAACAAGCGATTAATGATATTTTCAGGTCATTTTATTCCAAATTATATACCTCAGAATATACAACAAACTTAAAGGATTTGGAAATTTTTTTTGATTCTATTGATATTCCTTTGATTTCTTCAGAATCTCGGCAAATTTTAGAAGCTCCCATCATAAAAGAAGAAATTAGCTGGCAATATCATCCATGCAATCAGGAAAATCTCCAGGACCTGATGGGTTTTCCGCTGATTTTTTCAAAAAATTCTCTGATGACCTCGCCCCTTTCCTTTGTCAAGTTTTTACAGAGTCGCTTGACTCTGGTACACTTCCTCCTTCATGCTATCAGGCCTGTATCACTGTGTTGCTTAAAAAGGATAAGGATCCTGTTGATTGTGCTTCTTACAGGCCTATTTCCTTGTTAAATACCGATGTTAAAATTTTGTCAAAGTTGTTAGCTTCAAGGTTGGAAAAGATTCTTCCTTTTATAATTTCACAGGACCAAACCGGTTTCATTAAAAATCGCCATTCTTTTTTTAACTTGCGGCGGTTGTTTAATATTATTTATACTCCTCACCACAACATACCTGAATGTCTTATTAGTTTGGACGCTGAAAAGGCATTCGATAGGGTTGAGTGGGAGTATTTGTTTTTTACTTTGGAGAGGTTCGGTTTTGGTCCTTCCTTCTGTTCCTGGATTAAACTTCTCTATGCTAGTCCTTTAGCTTCAGTGTTAACTAATTGTCGCTATTCTGACTATTTTAGACTTTACCGTGGTACGAGGCAAGGCTGTCCTTTGAGCCCGTTGCTCTTTGCCTTGGCAGTTGAGCCGTTAGCTATTGCAATCCGTGGGAGCCGGGACTTTCTAGGCATTCGTAGGGGTGGCATTGAGCATAGGGTTTCACTCTATGCTGATGATCTTTTATTATTTCTCTCCAACCCACTTACTTCATTACCCGCTATACTCAACATTTTGGATAGTTTTAGTAGGTTTTTTGGTTATAAAATTAATCTTAATAAGAGTGAACTGTTTCTGATTAATGAAAAGATTCAAGTTCAGGATTTTGAAAATTTTCCTTTCAAGGTTGTTATTGATCATTTTAATTATCTTGGGATATGTGTCACTAAACAATTTAATTACTTGTTTAAAAATAATTTTCTCCCCTTACTTGACCAGTGCAAGTTAATACTTTCCAAATGGTCCCCATTATCCTTGTCTTTAATTGGCAGAATCAATTCTGTAAAAATGATGTTACTTCCAAAGTTTTTATATTTGTTTCAATGTCTCCCCATTTTTATTCCTAAATCCTTTTTTAAGTCTTTGGACTCTCTGATTACCTCATTTATTTGGAATGGTAAACATCCGAGATTGAGGAAAGTTTTTCTTCAAAGACCCAAATCAGTAGGTGGCATGGCTCTGCCTAACTTTCAATATTACTACTGGGCAGCAAATATCAGGTGCATGTTATATTGGAAACATTTTTATCTGGAACCCAAATCACCTATTTGGATCCTTATGGAGTCACATGTGGACAATCAAACTTCCCTACCGGCAATTTTAGGTTCACCACTTCCTCTTGCTTTGTCTACACTGGGTAATAATAAAGTAGTTCGTCAGTCTCTTAGAATTTGGTCTCAATTCAGGAAAAATTTCGGTCTTCAGTTTTTTTCCATTAGAAGTCCAATTGCCGCAAATCATTTATTTACCCCATCAACTATTGATAGTGCATTTCATATATGGCACAGAAAAGGTTTAAAATCTTTTGCGGATTTATATTTTGATGGTCAATTTGCAAGTTTTTCTCAACTTTCCACCAAATTCGACATCACTTTTACACACTTTTTCCGCTTCCTCCAGGTCAGACATTATGTGCAAACCATGACAAAACAATTCCCTCAAAAACCTTCTGATAATCCTCTAGATGATTTTTTATTAGTTAAACCAACTTCTAAGGGGGTAATGTCAGTTTTATATAATTTAATTTCAAATTTACAATCTTCTTCTCTGGCCGCTATCAAATTGAACTGGGAACAAGATCTTAATTTTACTTTTACTGATGAACTGTGGGACTCTATTCTTGGCCAGGTTCACACTGTATCAATGTGTGCTCGTCACGCTCTTATTCAATTTAAGATTGTACACCGGATGCACCTGTCCAAGGTTAAGTTAGCACGTATTTACTCGGATATAGACCCAACTTGTGAAAAGTGTGGTAGCGCTCCTGGCACTTTGCTTCACATGTATTGGTCCTGCCCGGCATTGATGAATTTTTGGCATTCTGTTTTTATCACTATGTCTGAAGTCCTGCAATATCAAATTAAACCTGATCCATTATGCGCCATTTTTGGTGTGGCTCCAGAACTTGTCTTGCCAAGTTCCAAATTAAAAGTATTCAAATTTTCATTATTATTGGCCAGACGTGCTGTATTACTGAAGTGGAAAGACTCTTCGCCCCCTTCACATTTACAGTGGATAAAAGATATAATGTCCTGTTTGGATTTAGAAAAAATCAGATATACAGTCTGTGGCTCTGAAAACAAATTCTATAAATTATGGCGCCCGTTTCTTGATTTCTTTGAAAGACCCACGATTATAGTTTCTGAGTAGCTCATATCCCCTTTACCCCAACCCCACTTCACATACATAATTTTTCTTTGTATTTTTTTTTTTTTTTTTTTTTTTTTTTTGTTTATTTAAAGGTTTCTGTGCTTTGAAGCATTTACATTTGTTGGTTTTAAGTTCTAGTTTTTTACTGTTTGGTTGAAACAAAAATGAAAATTTCTAATACTTTGTATTGTATTGATACTTCAATTAATAATAATAAAAAGACCTTTGAAAGAAAGAACACTATGTTGGACTTAATGGAACTTCGCTGCAGTGGTTTAGATCTTATTTGTCTGATAGGCTTCAGTTTGTTCATGTCAATAATGAGTTTTCTTCCAACTCTAAGCTCAGTCATGGAGTTCCACAGGGATCTGTGCTAGGCCCTACTCTTTTTAGTTTATATATGCTTCCGTTAGGCAACATCTGTATATATTTTCATTGTTATTCAGATGACACACAATTATACCTGTCAATGAAGTCAGATGATAGTAATCAATTAGCCAAGTTAGACTTGGCTAATTGATTACTTACTTCCTTAAGACAGGAAATCAAAGCTTGGATGACTTGTAATTTTCTGCTATTAAACTCAGATAAGACTGAAGTCATTCTTGTTGGTCCAAAAAAACCTTAGAAATACCTTTCCAAATCAAACTCTTAGTATGGATGCGGTTACTCTTTCTCTGAATAGTTCTGTGAAAACCTTGGAGTTATTTTTGCTCAAGATCTGTTTTTCAATTCACATATTAAATTTGTTTTTAAGACTGCCTTCTATCATTTGCGTAATATTGCCAAGATTAGGAGCGTAATGACAATAAAGTTGAATCTCATCTCATCTCATCTCATCTCATCTCATCTTGTCTCAGAGTGATGCTGAGAAACTGATCCACGCTTTTGTCAGCTCTAGATTAGATTATTGTAACTCTTTATTATCAGGTTGTCCTAAAATATCTTTAAAAAGTCTTCAGTTGATCCAAAATGCTGCTGCAAGAGTTTTAATAGGTACTAGAAAGAGAGATCATTTCTCCAGTTCTGGCTTCCCTTCATTGGCTTCCCATAGAGTTTAGAATTAAGTTTAAAATCCTTCTTGTAACCCTTGCCTTATGTTAATTAGGTAAGGGAAATAATTAAGTGTAGACCAGTTGCTAGGTTCGTAAGGGTTACAATAGGGAATTAAAGCGAGTGTGGAATGAAATAGCTGGAGGCAAGAAATGAGCAATAATGGTTGTTATTCATAGGGATAAAGTGAGCAATATATACAGACAATTTACAACTGTACAAATATAACAACGGCCGGTATGAAATAAAACCCCAAAGATGTCCTACTGAGCTCAGTGTTTGTTTGTCCTTTCGGTTTAGTCGGTTGACCAGTCAAGATATCTTGTATCTCCAGACTCAGGTTTCTTTTCCTCTTTTAAAGCGGCGACTTGGGTTGTTACCACTTTGAATCCTGGGCACTGGTGAGAGGAAGGATGCTCTTCAATCGAGATCTTGGTTAGATCTCAGTTCAATCTCGGTTCAGTCTCGGGTCAGGCTCGCCATCTCCATTCGGAGAAAATCCAGGATCCGGAAGGTTCTTGATTGGCAACCAAAAAAACCTAGCCAAGATGAGGTATCAGTGTGAACACAGCAAAGGACACAGCCACAATGCCCCTCATGCTTGTGATCCCGTCAACAAGAAGAGGTATCAGTGTGAACCAGATCGCTCACAACCTCTCTCGTCCGCTCTCATATCGTGAAAGACCGAAACCCGAGTGCGCGCTTGCTGCCTCTACTCGGAAGGCGGGGCTAATATCGCTCTTAACGAATGGGAAGACCCAGATCACCCAACGTGACCATTAAACTGGAATTTAAAAGTTGGATAACGAGGATCACACTTCCTCTTCCCCAAGATAATTGGTTTTCAAAATAAAATCACACAATTGTATTAATACAATTGACATCTGAGAAAAAAAAGGGTCATTTTCTCAGCTGGGTTACATTCTTCTCACTTACAAAGCTCTTAACAATCAGGCCCCTTTTTATTTAAAAGATCTGATATTACCCTATCATCCTAACAGAGCACTACGCTCCCAAAATGCTGGATTACTTGTAATACCTAGAATCTCCAAAAGTACAATGGGAGGCAGAGCCTTCAGTTATCAAGTTCCTTTCCTGTGGAACCAGTTACCAATCTGGATTTGGGAGTCAGACTCGATCTCTGTTTTTAAGAACAGGGTAAAATCCTTCCTATTCAATATAGCCTACGATTAGGGAGGGATCTTGTGTCTCTTAACCCCCCTTTTGTTTTGCTGTTAATAGATTCAGACTGCCAGGTGACCTCCAATAATGTACTCTCCTTCTCACCGTTCATTTTCTTTATGTCTGTTCTCTTCATCCTCTCTATCCCCTCACCCCCAGCCAGTCGCAGCAGATGACTGCCCCTCCCTGAGCCTGGTTCTGCTAGAGGTTTCTTCCTGTTAAATGGGAGGTTTTTCCTCTCCACTGTCGCTATGTGCTTGCTCACAGGGGATTGTCTGATTGCTGGGTCTTTCTGCAATTGTGGGGTTTTCCCTGCATTTGGTAGTGCTATGAGATGACTTTTGTTGTGATATGGCGCTATATAAATAAAGCTGAATTGAATTGAATTGTTGCTGGGTAATGAGGAAAGCCGAAATGTGCTACAGCAAGTATCATTTGGAATGCTCAGGGCGAAGGTTCAGAGAAAATTCACTGTGTTTCCTTTAGATCAGAATTCTTTTCAATTTTATGTGATAATGAATGAATGAATGAATGAATGAATGAATGAATTTATTTATTTCGGATAGTACATTACAGGTTAAAAGAAACTGTATAATATAACAACAAGGTCAAATTAGACAAAGACTCCTTCTACTATACAATTCCACGTGAGTTATCCGAAATGGGTGATGGCTGAAGCCGCAGCTTATATTGCCCACCCATATTCTATCCAAGAATTCAAAGGAGAAAAAAGAGAAAACAAGACAAGAGCGATTACAATTTAAAACAAGGCTAAGACAAAATATGACTGAGAGAAAAAGAAAACTGAGCTAGTCTAAGTTAAGCGGTTACTATTCAAAAACAAATCTAAGACATAGTGTCACAGAGAAAAAAGAAAAACTAAGCTATAACACAACACAGGCTGGAAATGTCAATCCTTATGTGAGTTTACATGTCGTCTTGTAAATATGTTTGGAGTATTTCTTCCTTTAGTTTTTGTTTAAATTGTCCAAGCTTTGTACATGATTTTAATTCAGGTCCAAAATCGTTCCATAATCTGACACCTTGCACTGAAATACAGTGTTGCTTGGTAGTTGTTCTCACTGTAGGCTTTTGAAATATACATGTTCCTCTGAAGTGATATCGTTTCTCCCTTGTTTGGAACAACTTTTGGATATTTGCGGGCAGTGATAGATTCTTCACTTTGAACATTATTATTGCGGTTTTAAAGTCGATCAGATCTTTCAACTTGAGAGTTTTTTGTTTAAGAAAAAGTGGGTTTGTTGGTTCCCTGTAAGCTGCTTTGTTGATTATTCTAATAGCTCTCTTTTGAAGCATAAAGAGTGGATATATGTTTGTTTTATATGTATTTCCCCATACTTCATTACAATATGTCATGTATGGGAGTATTAATGAATGATACAAGGTGTATAGTGTGGGTTGATTCAGCAAATTTTTCACTCTGTGTAATATTGCAATTGATTTGGATACTTTACCTTTTATATAATTAATATGTGGCTTCCAACACAGTTTGTTATCAATTATTACTCCAAGGAATTTAGTTTCGGATACCCTTTCAATCTCTACACCATTTACACTGAGTTTGGGTACTGGGTAGTTGTGATGGTTGTTAAAGACTATAAATTTTGTCTTGCTTAAATTGAGCGTTAATTTGTTTGAATCAAACCACAGTTTCAGCTTTCCTAATTCCTTTCCGAGTGTATCCAGAAGTTGTTCCAAGTTGTTTCCACTGCATAGCAGGTTAGTGTCATCAGCAAACAATATTAAGTCCATTTTTTCTGAAACTTTACATATATCATTTATATACATATTGAATAATAATGGTCCCAATAATCTACAGAACATAATACTTTCACCCTGTGAAAATTATTTTCTTGAGAGTCTGTGAGAAAATTTGTGCTTTAACCCTCATATTTAACTGATTTCATGCCAGATTGACTGATGATAACCACCTTTTCACCCAGCTTTTAAATACATTTGCCTGCTGTATTTTTCAAGCATAAACCAGCTTTAAGTCATTACAACACTGGATCAACTAACTGTACACACATGAGTCATATTGCACCTAAGGGAAACATTGCCATTTGTATGCAGAAGAAAACAAAAATTCTGGGAATTGCAACTTGAACCTCACGTGTAAAATCATGAGAATGGCCATTTAAACGGGCAGGGGAGTTCCGAATGTAAAACATAACATAGACAATGGATGGTGGGAAACCGTTGCACACTTCTCTGGTCTAAAAAAGAGAGAGAAACAGTCCCATGGGCCAGATTTAAATATGATATTAAACAGAAACACATTTGTCAAGGCGCAGTTGGAATTGAATCTTTCTGTATCAGATGGAAAACATCAGTTACATCGACACAGTAACTGTTTCTCGCAAAACCTTTTTTACATGTAAAATATAGCAGCCACTTTATTACCTATAGCTCACAGCTACTGCAGTTTGCTTTCAACACTTTATAATTGATTTGATTTTGATTTTGATTTTGTATACTTTATTGATCCCCAGAGGGGAAATTAAGGGCATCTACCTGGGTGGATGAAGCAGCCACGGTACGGCACTATCCCTTTACCATTCACACACACATTCACACCTAGGGCCACTTTAGAGTCTTCCATTAACCTAACTTGCATGTTTTTGGCCTGTGGGAGGAAACCGGAGAACTCCCGGACTAAACCCACGCAGACACGGGGAGAACATGCAAACTCCACACAGATCACTGTTGGTCAGGGGCTGGGATCGAACCAGGGATCCCATGGCCAAGGGTGAGTTGCTGTGCTGCCACAGTGCTAACCACTGTTCCACCGCACCATCCAATTGTTTCAAATGTAAGTACAGTATGTCACCAGGAAAAAAAAAGGCAAAAGTCACACTCAGAAATTGAAGATGTTCTGTTTTTCTCAAGTCATTTGTATAATCAATGAGGGTTGTTTCTCTATTTGTCACTTTGCTTGCCATGCATCTTGCCAAACTAAAATTAGCCAGCTGTTTCTCTGTATTGCTGCCTTGGAGACAAGCTGCACAACACACAGAAGACCCGAGATGGATCACATGCTTTTAATCAAGCTCTGAACAAATCTGATAAAAGTGAGAGACAACAGGGCCCTTTCATCGCACTTGACTAACTTATAATCTGAGAGGCTTGAGTATGATATAAAATAGCCGAAAGAAACACCAAACATCTGAAATGCTGACTGCTGAAATGAACAGAATAGAAAAACATGTTCACGTGCTGCATGCTCACAGAAACACAGTGGACACATGGATTTACCATCACAGAGGTTTGCTGTTAAAAACGACATTTGAGAAAACAGCTTTTTTTAAATGAAACATTCAAACCCAAAGTCAAATAAAGTAAAGAAGTTCAGTCAAACTAGTATTGTATGTCCATCCATCCATCTTCTCCCACTTATCCGGGTCACAGGGGCATCAGTCCAGGCAGAGCAGCCCAGACTTCTACCTGGTTCACATAGCACCATGGTCCCCCTGATCCCTCCTGCAGGTGGTGAGCCCAATGGAGGGCGGACCCATGTGCCTCCTTTGGGTACACTGCGTCCTTGATGTGATGTTTTTCATGGAGATCCACTGGATCGCTCTTAGTCTGACCCTTCACTCAGGACCAGTTTGCCTTGCGAGACCCTACCAGTGACAAGTTGCCCCCAACAGTATAGCTCCTGGGATTACTCAGGCACTCAAACCCCTCCACCACGATAAGGTGGTGATCCAGGGAGGGGGTACTGTATGTCACGTTTGTCAAATTTAAGGTTATTATTCTGGTGTACATGTGCTTAAACTAAAACCAGATCATTAATGATGGAGTAGCTCATTCCAGCCTGATGAAATCACCTCAAGAATGCTCAGATCTCCTGACCGTTGACCTTGACCACAGCTTATATGCAGACCCACTTGAGGATCATTGTGTTTGCTGAACAGTGAGACAATTACCTTGGAAGAGTAATGATTTTTATGAAATCATAATCATGCCCAGATCTCCTGATCTTTGACAGTGACCTTGACCTTGATTTTAACCTGGATGCAGACAAACCTGAGGATCACTGCACATGAGTTTGTTGAGAATTAGGGCAAACGCCTAGGAGCATTGATTTTTTTCCTGAAATTACATGAATGTCCAGATCTCTTGACCTTTGACCTTGACCTTGAGCACAACTTGGAAGCAGATCCACCAGAGGTGAACTGAATGTGAGTTTGGTGAACATCAGGGTGATTGCCTAGGAGGAGTAGCAATTCTCATGAAATGTGGATGGACTGACAGACAGACTCTCCCAGTCCTTGCACACTTTCCAGTAGCTGATTAGAGGATTAGATATAGTGACTCCATACTGGGAGTTGGAGATGACTGAAGATAGAGCTGCCAGGCAGGAGGAAAAGAGGAAGACCACAGAGAAGATTCATGGATGTAGAGAAGGAGGATATGGAGAGGGTTGGTGTTACAGAGGGATAGGGAAGGGATAGGGTGAGATGGAGGAAGATGATCCACTGTGGCAACCCCTAAAGGGAGCAGCCGAAAGAAAAAAGAAGAGGAGGCTCCATACTGGGATTTAAATCCACAGTAGGTTGTCAAGAAATCAACTGCAAAACATGCTCTCTGCTTTCATATCACATGACTGACCCATCTACTGACAAACCATGAAGTCTACATTAAAGTCCATCCATCCATCCATCCATCCATCCATCTTCTATCGCTTTTCCGGAGGTCCGGGTCGCAGAGGCAGCAGTTCAAGCAGAGAAGCCCAGACTTTCCTCTCCCCAGCCACCTGCTCCAGCTCTTCAGAGAGGATACCAAGGCGTTCCCAGACCAGCTGGGAGACATAGTCTCTCCACCGAGTCCTGGGTCTGCCCCAGGGTCTCCTCCCAGTGGGACATGCCCGAAACACCTCAAGTGGGAGGCGTCCAGGAGGCATCCTGATCAGATGCCCATACCACGTCAACTGACTCCATTCAATGTGGAGGAGCAGCGGTTCTACTCTAAGCCTCTCCCGGATGACTGAGCTCCTCACCCTATCTCTGAGGGTGAGTCCAGCAATCCTACGGAGAAAGCTCATTTCAGCCGCTTGTATCTGCAATCTTGTTCTTTCGGTCATTACCCAAAGCTCGTGACCATAGGTGAGAGTAGGAACGTAGATTGACTGATAAATCGACAGCTTTGCCTTAGAACTAAGCGCCCTCTTCACCACAACAGACCAGTACAACGTCCGCATCACTCCACATGCTGCTCCAATCCGTCTGTCAATCTCTCGCTCCATTTTCCCCTCACTCGTGAATAAGACCCCAAGATACTTAAACTCCTCCACTTGGGGCAGGAGCCTGTCCCCAACCCAGAGAGGACAATCCACCTTTTTCTGGCTGAGTACCATGGACTCGGACTTGGAGGTGCTGATTCTCATCCCAGCCGCTTCACACTCAGCGGCAAACCGTCCCAGCAAGAGCTGTAGGTCATTGCTGGATGAAGCCAACAGGACAACATCATCTGCAAACAACAGAGATAAGATTCTGTGGTCACCAAGCATGACACCCTCCATTCCCTGGCTGCGCCTAGAAATCCTGTCCATAAAAATTATGAACAAGATCGGTGACAAAGGGCAGCCCTGGCAGAGTCCAATTCTCACTGGGAATGACCGAGTGTTCGGAGTCTACATTAAAGTAATACAATTCAAATCAACTTTATTTATATAGCACCATTTCACAACAACAGTCATCTCATAGCACTTTCAACTATGAGAGAAACTACAAAGAACTACTACTAGTACTACTACTAGAGAAACTACAAAAGAGGAAGTGCAGTATCATCTCACAAAAGTGAGTACACCCCTCACATTTTTGTAAATATTTTATTATATCTTTTCATGGGACAACACTGAAGATATGACACTTTGGTACAATGTAAAGTAGTCAGTGTACAGCTTGTATAACAATGTAAATTTGCTGTCCCCTCAAACTAACTCAACACACAGCCATTAATGTCTAAACTGCTGGCAACAAAAGTGAGCACACCCCAAAGTGAAAATGTCCAAATTGTGCCCAATTAGCTATTTTCCCTCCCCGGTGTCATGTGACTCATTAGCGTTACAAGGTCTCAGGTGTGAATGGGGAGCAGGTGTGTTAAATTTGGTGTTATCGCTCTCACACTCTCTCATACTGGTCACTGGCAGTTCAGCACCTCATGGCAAAGAATTCTCTGAGGATCTGGAAAAAAGAATTGTTGCTCTACATAAAGATGGCCTAAGCTACAAGAAGACTGCCACTACCCTGAAACTGAGCTGCAACACGGTGGCCAAGACCATACAGTGTTTTAACAGGACAGGTTCCACTCAGAACAGGCCTCACCATGGTCGACCAAAGAAGTTGAGTGCACGTGCTCAGCATCATATCCAGAGGTTGTCTTTTGAAAACAGACATATGAGTGCTGCCAGCATTGCTGCAGAGCTTGAAGGGGTGGGGTGGGGGTCAGCCTCTCAGTGCTCAGACCATACACCACACACTGCATCAAATTGGTCTGCATGGCTGTCATCCCGGAAGGAAGCCCTTTTGATGATGATGCACAAGAAAGTCCACAAATAGTTTGCTGAAGACAAGTAGACTAAGGACATGGATTACTGGAACCATGCCCTGTGGTCTGATGAGACCAACATAAACTTATTTACTTCAGACGGTGTCAAGCGTATGTGGCGGCAACCACGTGATGAGTACAAAGACAAGTGTGTCTTGCCTACAGTCAAGCATGGTGGTGGGAGTGTCATGGTTTGGGGCTGCATGAGTGCTGCCGGCACTGGGGAGATACAGTTTATTGATGGAACTATGAATGCCAACATGTACTGTGACATACTGAAGCTGCCCTTGGGAAACAGAACCGCAGGGCAGTATTCCAACATGATAACGACCCTAAACACACCTCCAAGATGACCACTGCTTTGCTAAAGAAACTGAGGGCAAAGGCGATGGACTGGCCTAGCATGTCTCCAGATCTAAACCCTATTGAGCATCTGTGGGGCATCCTCAAAGGGAAGGTGGAGGAACGCAAGGTCTCTTAACATCCACCAGCTCCGTGATGTCATCATGGAGGAGTGGAAGAGGATTCCAGTGGCACACTCTGAAGCTCTAGTGAATTCCATGCCTATGAGAGTTAAGGCAGTGCTGGAAAATAATGGTGGCCACACAAAATATTGATACTTTGAGCACAATTTGGACATTTTCACTTTGGGGTGTACTCACTTTTGTTGCCAGCGGTTTAGACATTAATGGCTGTGTGTTGAGTTATTTTGGGGGTACAGCAAATTTACACTGTTATACAAGCTGTACACTGACTACTTTACATTGTATCAAAGTGTCATATGTGTAGTGTTGTCCTATGAAAAGATATAATAAAATATTTACAAAAATGTGAGGGGTGTACTCACTTTTGTGAGATACTGTGTCACTGCAGTGATTTGATTGTAAACCTTACCTGGAGGGCTGAAGACATAAGAAAAGATTCAAAGTTGGCAGCAATAAGTGACACCTGATTATGATTTGTTTGTTTATTGACATATTGTTTTGTCAAAAACAAGTACTTTCCAGCTGCTACTCTTGGATGCTGCTCACTGACACAAACAAGTAGGACTGTGCAATTAATCGAATCCTAATCGAGATGCCAGTCTCCTCAATTATACAGTCATGTGAAAAAATAAGGATACCCCATTAAATATTCAGTTCTTTATTAACCCTTTGAGTGTGAGAATTTGCGTGGCCCTAGTGGCAGAACGCGGTACTGCACCTGCCTTCTCACTCTGACTTTGTCAAAAGTAAGTGAGAAATTTCTGTTTTTTTTAAATGTACTGATTTCTTGTTCATATACTTTGAAGATAAGATGACGAGGTACCTCTGTACAAAAAACGGTATCAAAAGACTGAACCTGGCTGGAGTCTATCTCAGCATCTTTTGGGCAAGAGGCAGGATACACCCTGAACAGATCGTCAGTCCAACACAGAGAGGTAGACAACCATTCACTCTCACAGTCACACCTAAGGACAATTTAGAATCCCCAGTTTGATGCCAATTAACCTAACTTGCATGTTTTTGGCATGTGGAGGGAGGAAACCGGAGAAATCCCGGAGTAAACCCACGCAGACACGGGGAGAACATGCAAACTCCACACAGATCACTGTTGGTTGGGGGCTGGGATCAAACCCAGGATCCCCTGGCCAAGGGTGAGTTGCTGTGCTGCCACAGTGCTAACCACTCCGCCACCGCTTATATCATGACCTAATTTTTAAAACTCTCTACATCAATATGATGACCAAAGAGAAATTCCGGATGATAATTAACGAAAAAAGCCAAGAAGAATAGGAAATATGATGAGGCTTAGCTTGCTCTTGGAGTGTGGAGGGCAGAGAAATAGCTGTGGGTAGGTAGGCTTGTTAATGGCTCCCCAAAATGGGGAATAAAAAAGTTTAAGAGCCACTGGTACAAATGAAAAAAAAAAAAAAATCAGCAGATTGCAACGACCACAGTCTCTGAACTTTTACTGCTGACACGGGTTTGAAACTATCAGTGCTTCAGTCCGTTCTTTAGAAAGAAACCTCAAAGCTTTGAATATTTTTCTGCACAATTAGAAGAAAAGCCTCAACTCTATGAGGCTTCACCTGCCAAACAAGAATAAATGCTACAGCTCCTCAGCAGTATTTATTCTTGTTTAAAAGCAGCCTACTTTGTACATTCACTGCTTTTTACAGCCTATTAATGTGGTCTTAGCAGGCAACATACCTTAAAAACACGTTCTCCGCTGGTACACTTTTCCCTCTGGCTCCCTCACTCTGGCTGTCTCCTTGACTGACCACTTGCACACAGAGCGGCACCTAGGTTTCAATTAGTGCTCCCTTTGCTAGCGGACTCTATAATTGCATTTAAGAATACGGTTCTAAATACAGCAAACGTGATATAAATAAATAATTGATTTTTGGAAATGGACTAGCGGGTTGCAGTGGATAAGGGGGCGGGTCCAGTTGCCCATCCCTAGTGTAGATTAATCATCAGATTTGGAATAACCTGACATGCAATGCCATATCTCCACAGGAAATTTTAATTCAAATCATAAATTAATTAACTTTGCAAATGTAAAAGCCCTGTCCCTGTCAAAGTCTTATTTATTTGGGGTTAGTTCAGCTTTTGTTAAAAAAAAAAAAAAAAAAAATCTGTGTGTTCAAAAAATGTTGTTATAACCACTTTAAAGGTGGGCTCTTTGTGGTCTGACCTTAATAAAAGGAAAACTAAAGTAGCCACTGTGGTTTCTGGTTAACAGGAGATGTAATAAATCACTGCAGACCATTTAATGGGCAGTTACTTTGGGTCTTTCACACACTGTTATAGTTTAATGAAACATCTGTGTGCTCTCATTCTTTTAATTTTTTATGACAGCTTGTAAGGGGAAGGTAACACCAGAGTGATGACAGCTCACACTTGTAGGTGTGTCAGAGTGTTTAAAAGAACTTCTTTTCCCACAGACCACCACATTTACATGTACACAGCTTCATTATTACCAACGAATCATGAGGAGTAAAGTCACAAATCGAATGACTTTTCTCAGAAATGTTCAGCTTTTCTAAAAAACGTGACTTTTTTTCTCATTCATTTGTGACTTTATTCTTGTAAATTTCCAACTTTTCTCATTAATTTGTAACTTTGCCACTTTTTTCTAAGTATTTTACAACTTTATCCTACTGTGACACCCCCCCCACAAATTTGTAACTTTAATAATTTGTACCTTTTCTCATTATTTTGTAACTTTATTCTCCCAAATTTTTCCTCATAAATTTCTGGATTTATTCTCATAAATTTCCAACTTTTTCCTTGTATATTTGTGACTTTTTAAGCAATCTTGCAGCCTTTTTCCCCTTATAAAATTTGACCTTTTTTTTCAGCAATTGAGTCTTTTTCTCTTCAAGTTGCATTTTTATTGTCATAGATTTCCAACATAATTTTTGTACATGTACAACTTTTTCTTGTAAATTTTCAAAATCTTTCTCATAAATTTGCAGTTTTTCCTTGTAAAATTATATATTTTTTTTATGTGAACATGATGGTAGGTGTCCACTGGTCTGTTTTTTGACTGAAGGAATCACATTGGGGATGCGTTGAAGTACGGGGATGAGGTGTAACCAGGTGGAGTGATGAACAAAGTTGACATTGTGGAAAACCAATAATCAATAAGCTCTGTTAAGTTAAGTTAAGTGGCCCTTGGTGTGAATGTGTGTGTGAATGGTTAAAAAGGGATGGCGCCGTATTGCGGCTGCTTCATCCATCCAGGTGGTGGATGACCCTTAATTTCTGTAAAGCGTCTTTGAGTGTCTATGATAAAGCGCTATATAAATCTGATGGATTGATTGATTGATTGATTGATTGTTCTGAGGGAAAGACTCTCATTGGCCGTGCTGCTGAGAAAACACTGCACCTGGCTGGTCGACGCATCCAGCCATGGGAAGTCTTCCACATATTTCAGCTCCTGGACAACATGGTGGATTGCGAGTAAGCTTTGTCTTACAGTATCTTTAAAACAAACCAGCAAAAAGTTTCTAACAACATTTGAGGAGAGAAATAGTAGGTGCAGTTAATAAATCAGTCGTTATTTGACATCAATCATGTTCAGCATGACATCCCTTCAGGCAACACATGCCAGGTGCTGGTGTTCTGCCATTTTACCATACTTTATCAGAATACCATACCCCTATGGCAAACCAATAGACATAGCTATTGGTTTAGCATACTTTGTCAGAATCAGTTGCACTGCAAATATGCCACTAACATGACATAATTGCTTACCTTTCATCAGCTGGACCACGGTATGCTATTGTTTACTTTCCATCAGCTGTACTGAGTAATTTTTAACAGCAGAAAATATATATAATACGTATATATAGACACACAGTGAAAATGTGACACATTTTTGGATCAGCCAATCACGGTGCAGAATTTCCATCAGCTGTATCATATGTTGAAATTATGAACGGAAGCGTATTTCCTATTACTACGCATGCATGCGCATGCCGCACATGCGTAGTAACCCAGGGTATGGCCGTTCTGATAAGTATGGTAAAAAATTTTTTTTTTTTTTTTTTTGTTACTTATTTGTACCCGTAGGTAGATTTGGTTTGCAGTCTGGTGACAAGCCACCGGCTGCCGGTCGCTGCGTGCGCGAGCGCCCTAAACCTACATGTTTTTGGTATGCGGGAGGAAACCGGAGAAATCCCGGAGTAAACCCACGCAACACGGGGAGAACATGCAAACTCCACACAGCTCACTGTTGGTCGGGGGCTGGGATCGAACCCACGATCTCGTGATCCCCGCAATCCCCCGGCCGAGGGTAAACTGTGCTGCCACAGTGCTAAACCACTGCGCCACCGTGCAGAACACCGGAGCTTATTGCATAAAGTAAAAAAAAAATGTCAACTTTATGCAGTTGAGGAATATGGGCCCAAATCACACCACACCGGAGTCAAATGCTTTGTGTTGCATTTCACATAGACACTGAATAGGTAGCGGAGAAATGATGGAGCCGGTGGACATGTACCAACACAGAGAGTCTCTAGTTTGGGGCTAAAGAGCCACAAGTGGTTCCAGAGCTGCAGGTTGCAGACCCCCACCTTCAGGAAGACCAGAGCCAGACCCAAACCCAACTGATATAACTTTAAAGTAAATAAGCCCACCATAATATTAAGAGTTTCTCTGAAACACAGTACACATTAAAAAAAAAAAAAACACCTCATCAGCTTATCCTGCAGAAGTCATGAACCCACACCTCAGTGTCACCTCAAGAAGCCAAGAAAAAACCCTCATTTCTCTGTAAACTGTTTTGCTGCCGTTTGAAGATCGCAGAGTGGACCACTCCTACCAAGCAACTCCTCATCTCAGACACTCCCACTGACAACCACTGGCAGCACACTGGGTCTGCATGTGTCTGCTGGGCAGCTTAAACCAAGTCAGACCCAACCAGAGGGCTCACCGGGATAACGACTCACTGTTTTTACCGCATCAATGCAATCAAGTTTAAGTCAAAAACCACAAGCAAAAAAAAACAAAAAAACAAAACTAGAATGTGAAATACTTACTGCTTGCACTGTTGTTGCCAGAATGGTGAGGAAGAGGAGCAGCAGCAGCAGCAGCCTGTGAGAGGAAAAAAAAAAATCACACCTCAGAAAAATGTCAGTGATGTGAGAAGTGAGAGGCGCTCATCCTCAGCTCACCTCAGGCTCAGCTGGGATTGGTTGAGTTGTCCTCGCATGGTCCCACTCACGCGGACCGCAAAACTGAAATCACGCCGCTTTCACTTGTGCACGAGCCTACAGCATGACTCCAGAAACTAAGGCGCACAAAAAGGCATAGCTATCAATTTATTACGAAATAGACATCTGAATCATGCCCAAACAAATACAACTTTATCACTTTTGTAGCCTATTTAAATATCTCCACGTATATTTAACATCGAATTGCATATATACATATTAAAATGTTGTGGGGTTTTTTTTTTTTTAGAGTTTGCGACATCATCAGCAATTTTAACGCAAAACAGGACTTACAGTCACCGCAGTCTCTGCGCAATGGTTGGCTGGATGGAAGCTGGTATGCCGGGTGGAGAGGTGCTCTGGCTCCACGGCTGAAAAAGTTTCACAAGTGCTACCTGTTACACCAAAATCTCCACAAATATACAGAGAAAAGCGCTAAAGTTTACCGAGTGGTCCCCTCTCCTTACCGAGAAAAAACAAAGTGCTCTTAACAGCAGAAGTTGGGTCGGTTTGCGCCAACGGAGGGTGGTCGTTTTTTGGGGTGGGGGGTGGGGGTGGTGCGCCAAAAAACAAGACCAAGTTGCACTGATCAGAACCTCACATCGTCTCGGAGAAAGATGCAGCTGAACCTGCGGTCCGAGCGCTGCTGGTAAGCCGTGAGTTACCCGGGGAGAGGAGTGCTGTTTACGGACACTTTACACTGTTTTTACGCACGCCGCTTCCAGCGCGCACTGCCGAGATGCTGCTACCGTCCTGCACGCTGTTACTGCTGGCGGTTCTGGACGTCAGTGTAGACCTAACAGGAGCTGAGGTGAGTGGGAGAAGGCTCTTGGACTAATGTATTGTTCATAAGAGCCGTTTGTATAGGATTAACAATGTGCGCAACTTGGATTTGAGAATTCGACTATCCGCCGTGCGTCTTGGGATCAGCACTGCTGTATCGGTGATGTTTTCCCTCCTGCTACCACAACGCATTTATTGTGTTTATCAGTGTACAAACTTTAGTTTCGCCAACACCGAGGCCGGAATTCTTTGTACCGAGAGTGCTTGCCAGTTGTTTTTTTTTTTTTTAGCTCAAGAGAAATTGCAACTTGAACCTATGATATCAGACTTTGCGGGTGGTTTTGTGTCTCTTTCAACTTTGAACACCTCAAGTCATTGTAGAGGAGAGCTGAGAAAGGGATGGGGAGGAGGAGGAGGAGGAGGAAGGTGGGGCAGCTTGGAGTCTCTCTCTCTCTCTCTCTCTCGCTCTCTCTCAAAAAAAAAAAAAACTTGGATGAAACTAAAGGCATAAAATGTGCGTGCTGTTAATTTTGACAGGTGGGTAGAGGACCCATAAACTGCACTCAAGCCAAACTAGCATCACCCTTTGATAATTAATACTCAAGCATATAGGTCAGATTGGTTGTAAATAAACAAATAAACAAATATATACTTTGAGCAAGAAAGTATGAATGCAAAAGTTTACCTAAGTGGTGAGTAAACTGTACTCTTAGGATTTTGAGAGGTTTAATTTGAGACCATTTTCTCCTGTTTGAACTCATTCACACACACTTTTTACCTAATTAAAGTATCAGGACACTACATTTTGAAATGAATATGACAGAGAAGCTGCATTTGCCTACTATAGCTGGAAAAATGCAGCTTAAAAAGTGTTTAGATAAGACACTTGTTTGGTCAAAATGTGAGATTGTTTATGCATCCATGGCAGCAGTGAAGGCCAGACTCACTCATGCTTTGTGTGTACACTAAAAAAATGTTATCTTTTTATGGCTACACTTATTGAAATCATAAGTTTTCAGGATTTTTATTGAGATGTGGCACATGGTGGTCACATGTTTGGAAAAGATCGTCTGATCTGGTCCTTTGTTTTTAAGTGTACTTTTTAGTTTTCAGCAAGTTAATTGAAGTCCTGGTGAGTGAGAGGGAACAAAGTGGGATTTTATCAGGTGTAATGTTGTCCAGGATGAAAATACTGTGAATCAGACTTTCTGGGGCCCATGATAATGAAGTCTCATATTGTTAGCTTTACGTCCATATCTTAAAGGTTACTGCCTGGATCATTTGAAATAATAATGATTTTATCGCTTGGCCTACTCTGGAGTTGCCCCGGGCGAGAGGCGACGAGCAGGGGTGGGTATTCTTGTATCCCCCCAACTTGCTGCCTCTGTATTGGAGTTTTTCCCGGTGGACGAAAGGGTTGTTTCCCTGTCCTTTCGGGTTGGGAGATGGATCCTGACCATCATTTGTGCCTATGCACCAAATGATGTTTCAGAGTACCCACCCTTTTGCTCACACGTGAGCAATGACAGTGAAACCTGGAGGGGGATGATTGGGAGGAATGGCCTGCCCCATCTGAACCTGAGTGGTGTTCAGTTATTGGACTTCTGTGCTTACCACAGTTTGTCCATAACGAACACCATGTTCAAGCATAAGGGTGTCCATATGTGCACCTGGCACCAGGACACCCTAGGTCGCAGGTCGATGATCGATTTTGTTATCGTGCCATCAGACCTGCGACCATATGTCTTGGACACTCGGGTCAAGAGAGGTGCAGAGCTGTCAACTGATCACCACCTGGTGGTGAGTTAGATCCGATGGCAGGGAAGGAAGCCATTCAGACCTGGTAGACCCAAACGTATAGTGAGGGTGTGCTGGGAACGTCTGGCTGAGCCCCCTGTCTGGGAGGTCTTCAACTTCCACCTCCGGAAGAGCTTCAACCACATTCCGAGGGAGTCTGGAGACATGGAGTCTGAATGGGCCATGTTCTCCACCTCCATTGTTGAAGCAGCTGCCCAGAGCTGCGGCCGCAAGGTTGTTGGGGCATCTCATGGTGGCAACCCCCGAACCAAGTGGTGGACACCAGTGGTGAGGGGGGCCATTAAGCTGAAGAAGAAGTCCTATCAAGCTTGGTTGGCTCGTGGGACTCCCAAAGCAGCTGAGGTATGCCGGCAGGCCAAGCAGAGTGCAGCTCGTGTGGTTGTTGAAGCAAAAACTCGGGTATGGGAGGAGTTGGGTGAGGCCATGGAACAAGACTTTCATTTGGCCTCGAAGAGATTCTGGCAAACTGTCCGGTGGCTCAGGAGGAAGAAGCAGCTCCCTGTCCACACTATGTGTAGTGCAGATGGGGCACTGCTGACTTTGACTGGGGATATCGTTGGGTGGTGGAAGGAATACTTCGAGGATCTCCTTAATCCCACTGACATGCCTTCCACAGAGGAAGCAGAGCTTATGGACGAGGGGGACGACTCTCCTATCACAGGGGCTGAGGTCACCAAGGTGGTTAAAAATCTCTTTGGTGGCTGGGCCCTGGTGGTACGAGATTCTCCCTGAGTACCTCAAGGCCCTGGATGTTGTAGGGCTGTCATGGTTGGCACACCTCTGCAACGTTGCATGGAGGTTGGGGGCAGTGCCTTTGGCATGGCAAACTGGGGTGGTGGTTCCTCTCTTCAAAAAAGGGGACCGGAGGGTGTGCTCCAACTTCAGAAGGATCACACTCTTCAGCCTCCATGGGAAGGGCTATGCCAAGGTACTGGAGAGGAGAGTCCAACCGTTGGTTGAACCTCAGATTCAGGAGGAGCAATGTGGTTTTCGTCCTGGCCGTGGCACATCGGACCAGCTCTTTACCCTCTCGAGAATCCTTGAGGGTTTGTGGGAGTTTGCCCAACCAGTTTACATGTGTTTTGTGGACTTGGAGAAGGCATTTGACTGCGTCCCTCGTGGTTTTTTGTGGGAGGTGCTTCGGGAGTATGGGGTATCGGGCTTGTTGTTATGAGCTATTCAGTTTCTGTATGACCATTGTGAGAGTTTGATTCGTATTGCCAACACTCGGTCGGACTCATTCCCAGTGAGAGATGGACTCCGCCAGGGGTGCCCTTTGTCACGATCCTGTTCATAATTTTTATGGACAGGATTTGTAGGCACAGCCAGGGAACAGAGGGTGTCATGTTTGGTGACCACAGGATCTCATCTCTGTTGTTTGCAGATGATGTTGCCCTGCTGGCTTCATCCAGCAATGACTTACAGGTCTTCCTGGGATGGTTTGCCACTGAGTGTGAAGTGGCTGGGATGAGAATCAGTACCTCCAAGTCTGTTCAAATCTGTTCTCTCCGGGTTGGGAACAAGCTTCTGCCCCAAGTGGAGGAGTTTAAGTATCTTGGGGTCTTATTCACGAGTGAGGGGAGAATGGAGCGAGAGATTGACAGACGGATTGGAGCAGCATGTGCAGTGATGCGGACGTTTTACCGGTCTGTTGTGGTGAAGAGGGAGCTAAGCTCTAAGGCAAAGCTGTTGATTTACCAGTCAATCTACATTCCTACCCTCACCTATGGTCATGAGCTTCGGGTAATGACCGAAAGAACAAGATCGCAGGTACAAGCGGCTGAAATGAGCTTTCTTCGTAGGATTGCCGGACTCACCCTCAGAGATAGGGTGAGAAGCTCAGTCATCCGGGAGAAGTTCAGAGTAGAACCACTGCTCCTCCACTTTGAAAGGAGCCAGTTGAGGTGGTATGGGTATCTGATCAGGATGCCTCCTGGACGCCTCTCACTTGAGGTGTTTCGGGCATGTCCCTCTGGGAGGAGACCCCGGGGCAGTCCCAGGACTCGCTGGACAGACTATGTCTCCCAGCTGGTCTGGGACCGCCTTGGTATTCTCTCTGAAGAGCTGGAGCAGGTGGCTGGGGAGAGGGAAGTCTGAGCTTCTCTGCTTGAACTGCTGCCTCTGCGACCCGGACCTCTGGAAAAGTGGTAGAAGATGGATGGATGGATGGATGGATGATTTTATCTGCAACTGCTTAATCATTTATAATGTAAAAGGTTTTTAAAAAAAAGAAAATTACCCCAGGCTCAGACCCATAGTTTGAGGTCAGGATCCCAAGGTGAACCTGTGTACAAAGTTTGCTGACCCTCGCTTTATTTGTTCTATAGTAATAACGCACAGGGACTGTTAACTTTGACCTTTGACCGTTTGACCACCAAACCCATAGTTCAAGGTCAGGATCTCAAGGTGAACATGTGTACCAAGTTTGGTGACTCTAACTTTCTTTGTTGTGTAGGTATAGTTTTTGTGGCATTTTGACTTTCACCTTGTGATCCCAAAACCGTAGTCACAGTTCAAGGTCATATGGTGAACCTGTGCACCAAATTTGGTGACCCTAGCTTTACTTGTTCTATAATAATAGTGCATAGCCTGGACCAGAAGCTGCTGCTGGACTTCTACTGCTGCTCAGTGGAGCGCATGCTCACCTAGGTGCCATAGTCAGAGGTCAGGTTCTAACCCAGGAGTGTCAGACATATTGGTTGTTCCTACCTAGAACAAGAAAGTTAGGTAGTACTGCTTTAAAGGACCAAAGTATTTGAAACAATTGAAAATTTCTTTCATAAAAACTGCAAGAAAAAAGTGTGTATTTCCCATTTCTTTATTTAAAATGGAACAGTGCATATTAATTAACACAAAGTAGTTCATGTAAATATGCCAGATTTAGCCTTTCATGCTAATTTTCATCTGTAGTCCCATGGCAGGTTGATGTTACAAAAATATGTTAAAATACAGAGATTAACAAACAATGATTAATAAAAACACCAGTGCACTCAAATGTGCACAGTGTGTATACTCCATCCATCCATCTTCTACCGCTTTTCCGGAGGTCCGGGTCGCGGAGGCAGCAGTTCAAGCAGAGAAGCCCAGACTTCCCTCTCCCCAGCCACCTGCTCCAGCTCTTCAGAGGGGATACCAAGGCATTCCCAGACCAGCTGGGAGACATAGTCTCTCCACCGAGTCCTGGGTCTGCCCCGGGGTCTCCTCCCAGTGGGACGTGCCCGAAACACCTCAAGTGGGAGGCATCCAGGAGGCATCCTAATCAGATGCCCATACCACCTCAACTGACTCCTTTCATTGTGGAGGAGCAGGAGTGTGTATACTAATTGTCCAAATTGTGGGTGCAAGTTTGATTGTCCAGGAGCCACCTTTTCACTGATTTAGAGAAGGTCTTGAGCAATGGAATGTTTCTGGGTTCTGTTAGGATAATATTCCAGGTGTGAAACGCTATGACAAAGAAGGACATTGCCCAAAGCTGCCTTTCCTGAAGGGAATGTCACAGTTCCCTCATCTTTGGGATTGAGTGCCCACATTGTCCTTCACATGGATGTACTTAGTCAGAGGAGGTGGAGCCAAACCATGAAGAGTTTTATACACCAACATTCATCCATCTATCCATCCATCCATCCATCCATCCATCCATCCATCCATCCATTCATCCATCTTTTACTGCTTTTCCGGAGGTCCGGGTTACGGAGGCAGCAGCCCAAGCAAAGAAGCCCACAAAACTTGATAATATTATCCCAGCTGAGAAAGTCATATCTGGAAAGAATGTGAGAGTGATGATAGATGTTTGGTTTTTTGTTAGGGTTTTGAGAGTTTGTTTATATAATCTTTCAACTGATTGTAATGTATATCTACTTGTTTGTGTCCAGCTAGTTAGACAGTATTGTGAATGTGTGAGAGGATCCTGGCACGAAAACATGTTTTTGCAGCTTCAGTGGTTAGATTGTTTCAAATATGTCAGTATATGAATATAAGCTGCTTGAGTCTTAGTTTTAGAATGAATATAGATGACAGTGTCATCTGCATACATTTGACAGGATGCAGGATGACAGGCCTCTGGCAGATCGTTAATATAAAGAGTAAATAAGAGGGGGCCAAGGGCTGAACCCTGTAGCACACCCAAAGAGTTATTAATTATGTCAGACGTGGTATTACCAACCCAGACACACTGTCTTCTGTTTTCCAGATATGATTTTAACCACTAAATTACTGAGGGTGAGAAATTATATCTGGATAGTCTTTTTTTAATCAAAATGTCATGTTTAACCATGTCAAATGCTTTCCTGAGAAATACAGTCCCTACTACACCCCCTTTATCCAGTTTAGACCGGATATTTTCTAACAGTAAAATATTTGCATTTTCAGTGGAGGGATTTTTCCAAAAGCCAAACTGCATAGGATGTAATGTTTGTTTAAATGAGTACAAATGTGAAATGATCTGTTCAGAAATATACTTTTCAATAACTCCTGACACTGCTGGAATTATGCTAATGGGTCTGTAACTGGCCACATCCATATGCTCACCTGCTTTAAAAGCTGGTGTTATTATAGCGGTTTTCCAGCTATGAGGAAACACTCCTGTGCTAACTGACCAGTTAATGATTTTGCAGATACAGCGGGGAAAATACAGTGGTGTGAAAAAGTGTTTGCCCCCTTCCTGATTTCTCATTTTTTTGCATGTTTGTCACAAATAAATGTCTCACATCATCAAATGAATTTAAATATGAGACAAAGATAACACAAGTAAACACAAAATGAAGTTTTTAAATGAAGATGTTTATTATTAAGGGAAAAAAATCCAAACCAACATGGCCCTGTGTGAAAAAGTGACTCCCCCCCCCCATGAAAACAAATTAACTGTGGTTTATCACACCTTTGGAAAGCTGAGTTCAATTTCTTTAGCCACACCCAGGCCTGATTACAGCCACACCTGTTATCAATCAAGAAATCACTTAAATAGGGCCTGCCTGACAAAGTGAAGTAGACCAAAAGATCCTCAAAAGCTAGACAACATGCTGCCATCCAAAGAAATTCAGGAACAAATGAGAAACAAAGTAATTGAGGTCTATCAGTCTGGAAAAGGTTATAAAGTCATTTCTAAAGCTTTGGGACTTCAACGAATCACAGTGAGAGCCATTATCCACAAATGGCGAAAACATGGAACAGTGGTGAACCTTCTCAGGAGTGGCCGGCCAACCAAAATTACCCCAAGAGCACAGCAATGACTCATCCAGGCTAATCTCAGTTTTGCCAGAAAACATCTTGGTGATCCCCAAGACTTTTAGGAAAATACTCTGTGGACTGACGACACAAAAGTTGAACTTTTTGGAAGGTGTGTATCCGAAGTAAAAGTAACAGCATTTCAGAAAAGGAACATCATACCAACAGTAAAATATGGTGGTGGTAGTGTGATGGTCTAGGGCTGTTTTGCTTCTTCAGGACCTGGAAGACTTGCTGTGGTAAATGGAACCATGAATTCTGCTGTCTACCAAAAAATCCTGAAGGAGAATGTCCGGCCATCTGCTTATGACCTCAAGCTGAAGCACACTTGGGTTCTGCAGCAGGACAATGATCCAAAACACACCGGCAAGTCCACCTCTGAATGGCTTAAGAAAAACAAAATGAAAACTTTGGAGTGGCCTAATCAAAGTTCTGACCTGAATCCAATTGGGATGTTGTGGCATGACCTTAAAAAGGTGGTTCATGCTCGAAAACCCTCCAATGTGGCTAAATTACAACAATTCTGCAAAGATGAGTGGGTCAAAATTCCTCCACAGCGCTGTAAAAGACTCATTGCCAGTTATCGCAAACCCTTGATTGCAGTTGTTGCTGCTAAAGGTGGCCCAACCAGTTATTAGGTTTAGGGGGCAATCACTTTTTCACATAAGGCCATGTAGGTTTGGATTTTTTCCCCTTTAATAAATAACACCTTCATTTAAAAACTGCATTTTGTGTTTGCTTGTGTTATCTTTGTCTAATATTTAAATTTGTTTGTTGATCTGAAGCATTTAAGTGTGACAAACATACAAAAAAATGAGAAATCAGGAAGGGGCAAACACTTTTTCACACCAGTGTAAGTATTGAACACGTCAACATTTTTCTCATGAAACATATTTCTGATGGAGCCATTCACCTGATTTTCACCACATATCAGTAACAACCCAAATAATCCATACATACAAAGAAATAAAGGCAACTGTGTTCACAAAACACATTATATTTAATAAAGTGGAATGAAAGGGAATAAGTACTGAACACATGAAGAAAAAGAAGTGCAAAAAGGCATAGAAAGCCAAGAAACCAGCTGAAATCCGTCAGAATTTAGGAAGCCATCCCATCCCCCATCAGTGCAAATTAATTTCATCTAGTTAAGTCCTGACTGAATCAGAATCAGAATCAGATTTATTGCCATTGTTCATGTAGTACACAAACTAGGAATTTGTCTCGATGCCATGCTGCAACATTAAAAACATGATGAGAAAAAGAGATAAACTAAAAAACTAAAGGACTGAAAACATGCAATAAGTGTAGAAAAATAAGTAATAATAATAATAACAATACTAGTAATAATGAGTAGTACTAGTCAAGGCAGTTTTAAAAAATTAGCAAGTGAAGTACCACATAGTGCAGTTGATAATGCAACAGAAAACAGTGATGAATGACGTGAGTCTGGTTGAGCTGCTGTACATAGTGCACGAGAGTCAAAAAGTCACTTAATGTTCAGCAGTCTGATGGCAGAGGGGAAAAAGCTGTTCATGTGCCGGGAGGTTTTAGTCCGAATGGACCGAAGTCTTCTACCTGAGGGGAGGGGAGCAAACAGTACGTGACCAGGATGTGAAGGATCGGCTATGATCCGGCCAGCACGCCTCCGGGTCCTGGAGATGTACAGGTCCTAGAGAGATGGGAGCTCGCAGCCTATCACCTTCTCAGCAGTGCGCACAACGCGCTGCAGCCTTAGTCTGTCCCTGGCAGTGGCTCCTGCATACCACACAGTTATGGAGGAGGTGAGGATGGACTCGATGATGGCCGTGTAGAACTGCACTAACATCTTGGTGGGTAGCTTGAGCTTCCTCAGCTGCCGCAGAAAGAACATCCTCTGCTGGGCCTTTTTGATGAGGGAGCTGATGGTTGGCTCCCATTTGAGGTCTCGGGTGATGGTGGTGCCCAAGAAGCGGAAGGAATCTGCAATGGTGATGGGAGAGCCTGTGATGGTGAGGGGGGGCAGGGGGGTTGTGACTTTCCTGAAGTCCACAATCATCTCCGCTGTCTTCAGAGCATTCAGCTGCAGGTTGTTGTGGCTGCACCAGGACACCAGCTGGGCCACCTCTTCCCTGTAGGCGGACTCGTCGCCGTTGGAGATGAGCCCGATGAGGGTGGTGTCGTCCGCAAACTTAATCAGCTTAACAGACTGGTGGGAGGAGGTGCAGGAGTTGGTATAAAGGGAGAAGAGTAGGGGGGAAAGTACACAGCCCTGGGGTGATCCAATGCTGATGCTAACAGAGTCTGAGACAGACTTCCCCAGCCGCACATGCTGTCTCCGGTCCGTCAGGAAGTCGGTGATCCACCTGCAGAGGGAGTCAGGCACGTTGAGCAGGGACAGCTTGTCCTGGAGCAGATCGGGGCGGATGGTGTTGAATGCGGAGCTGAAGTCCACAAACAGAATCCTGGCGTAGGTTCCCGGGGAGTCCAGGTGCTGCAGGATGGAGTGGAGGGCCAGGTTGACTGCGTCATCCACAGACCTGTTAGCACGGTAGGCAAACTGCAGCGGGTCTAGGAGGGGTGTAGTGATGGACTTGAGGTGAGACAGGACCAGGCGCTCAAAGGACTTCATGACTACAGAGGTGAGCGCTACAGGTCTGAAGTCGTTAAGTCCAGCAATCCGTGGCTTCTTGGGGACAGGGATGATGGTGGAGGATTTGAGGCAGGTCAGCACGTGACATTGCTTAAGGGAGGTGTTAAAAATGTCTGTGAAGACAGGAGCCAGCTCTTTCGCACAGTGTCTCAGGGTGGAGGGAGACACACCGTCCGGCCCGGGGGCCTTGCGCAGGTTCAGTCTGGAGAACTGTCTGTGCACGTCCTGCTCACTGATGACAAGGGGAGGGGGGGAGGAGGAGGAGGAGGAGGGGGGGGACCGCTTTTGATGAATTAGGGGCTGAGGAGGCAGTGGAGCTGGGTGGAGTGGGTGAGTTGGACACAGCTGACGAGGTGTCAAAACGGGCGTAATATTGGGACAGTTTTTGACAAAGGGCTTTGTCATCCTGACCTTTAGAAGCCTGAGGCCGATAGTTGGTGATTTGCCTCAGTCCTCTCCACACAGAAGCCGAGTCATTAGCAGTGAACTGCTGCTGGAGTTTCTCAGAATACACAGATTTAGCTCTCCTCAGCTCTCTGTTAAACCGATATTTGACCTCTCTGTAGCAGTCCCTGTCTCCACTTTTCAACGCTGCTTCCTTCTCTTTCCTGATCCGTCTGAGCTTAGCTGTGAACCAGGGCTTGTCATTAGAATATCTCACCCTGGTGCGCGATGGGAGAATGTCCTCCTCACAGAAGTTGATATATGAGTTCACAGTGTCTGTGTACTCATTAAGATCATGTGTGGCTCTTTTAAACATGCCCCAGTCAGTTATTTCCATGCATGTGTTCAGTTTCTCTCCAGCTTCACTGGTCAATTTCTTTGTAGTGGTTACAACAGGTTTAGTGAGTTTCAGTCTTTGTCTGTATGTGGGGATGAGGTGGACCATCACGTGATCAGATAGACCCAGCGCAGCGCGGGGAACAGCGCGATATGCGTCTTTCACTGTGGTGTAACAGTGATCCAGCGTGTTATTTCCTCTGGTTGGACATTTAATAAACTGTTTGTAGCGGGGGAGCTTGTGACTCAGATTGCTCTGGTTAAAATCGCCCAACACAATAACCAGGGAGTCTGGAAAGTTCCGCTCCGTAAGTTGGATGTGATCTGCGAGCACGCGCTGTGCTTCGCGCGTGTCCGCGTCGGGAGGGATGTACACAGCGGCGAGGATGAATGAGGCAAACTCGCGCGGGGAATAAAATGGCTTGCAGTTAATAAAAAGAAATTCCAGGGCGGGAGAACAGTGTTTGGAAATCACCGTTACATCAGAGCACCAGCTGTTGTTAATATAGAAGCACACTCCTCCTCCAATAGACTTACCGGAGAGCTCTGTGACGCGGTCAGCACGATACAGCTGAAATCCCTCGAGGCTGATTGCGCAATCTGGAATGTTCCATTTAAGCCAGGTCTCAGAGAAACAGATGACAGACGAGGAAACAAGGTCCTTGAATCGCATCAGCAGTCTTAATTCTTCTACCTTGTTCGAGAGAGAATTGACTGATAGCCTTTTAAAAGGTTTGTGAATATCAGATTGTCACAATACAAAGAACTCATGATGGGTAGAAGCAAAGAGCTCTCTCTAGACCTTCGCAACCTTATTGTTGCAAAACATAATGATGGCATTGGTTAGAAGCACATTTCTAAACAGCTGAATGCTCCAGTGAGAGCTGTTGGAGCCATCATTTGGAAGTAGAAAGAACATCATTTTACCATAAACCAGCCACGACCAGGAGCTCCTCGCAAGATTTCTGACAGAGGAGTCAAAAGTATTATCAGAAGTTATCCAAGAGCCAAAGACCACTCGTGGAGAGCTCCAGAAAGAAATGGAGTTAGCAGGTACTGCCGTTTCAAAGAAAACAATAAGTAATGCACTCAACCAACATGGGCTCTATGCCCACTCACCTCATAAGACTCCATTGCTGAAGAAAAAGCATGTTGAAGCTCATTTATAGTTTGCTGCACAACATCTGGGCAAGCCATTAAAATACTGGGGGAATGGAATATAGTCTGGTCAGATGAGACCAAAATTGAACTTTTCGGATGCCGCAACACACACCAGGTTTGGAGAAGAAATGGCACTGCACATCAGCCCAAAAAACACCAGGTGTCTGGAAGCTGTTATTACCAACAAAGGCTTTTCTACTAAATATTAAATGAATTTCCCCAAGTGTGTTCAATACTTATTACCTGTGTCATTCCACTTTATTAAATATAACTTGTTTTGTGAACACAGTTGCCTTGATTTCTTTGTATGTATGGATTACGTGGGTTGTTACTGATATCTGGTGAAAATCTCAGGTCAATGGCTCAGTCATAAATATGTTTAATAAGAAAAATGTTGATGTGTTCAATACTTATTTTCCCTGCTGTAACTGGAGTAAGGGTATCTTTATGGTCTTTTAAGAAGACAGTATCAATTCTATATATATCTTTTGCTCGTGATGATTTAAGTGAGGAAATGATTGATTGTATTTTAGTATTGGACACTTCTTTAAAGGATAAAACAGGGTCATCAAAACTTGGTAGATTTTCTGTTAGACTGGGGTGGCTATCATCCTCCTGAATAATGTTTTTAACAGAGTTAATAAAATCCATCTATCCATCCATCTTCTACTGCTTTTCCGGAGGTCCGGGTTGCAGAGGCAGCAGTTCAAGCAGAGAAGCCCAGACTTCCCTCTCCCCAGCCACCTGCTCCAGCTCTTCAGAGAGAATACAAGCAAGGGAGTTTTTCCTCTCCACCGTCGCCAAGTGCTTGCTCACAGGGGATCGCCTGATTGCTGGGGTCTTTCTGCAACTGTGGGGGTCCCCCCTACAGTTGATAGTGCTATGAGATGACTGTTGTTGTGAAATGGCGCTATATAAATAAAGTTGAATTGAATTGAATTGAATTGAATACCAAGGCATTCCCAGACCAGCTGGGAGACATAGTCTCTCCAGCGGGTCCTGGGTCTGCCCCGGGGTCTCCTCCCAGCGGGATGTGCCCAAAACACCTCAAGTGGGAGGCGTCCAGGAGGTATCCTGATCAGATGCCCATACCACCTCAACTGGCAACTTTCAATGTGGAGGAGCAGCGGTTCTACTCTGAGTCTCTCCCGGATGACTGAGCTACTCACCCTATCTCTGAGGGTGAGTCCAGCAATGCTACGGAGAAAGCTCATTTCAGCTGCTTGTATCCGCAATCTCATCCTTTCAGTCATTACCCAAAGCTCATGACCATAGGTGAGAGTAGGAATGTAGATTTACTGATAAATCGACAGCTTTGCCTTAAAACTCGGGTCCCTCTTCACCACAACAGACCGGTACAATGTCTGCATCACTGCAGATGCTGCTCCGATCTGTCTGTCAATCTCTTGCTCCATTCTCCCCTCACTCGTGAATAAGACCCCAAGATACTTAAACTCCTCCACTTGAGGCAGGAGCTTGTTCCCAACCTGGAGAGGACAATCCACCTTTTTCCGGCTGAGGACCATGGACTCGGATTTGGAGGTGCTGATTCTCATCCCAGCCGCTTCACACTCAATGGCAAACCATCCCAGCAAGAACTGTAGGTCATTGCTGGATGACGCCAGCAGGACAACATCATCTGCAAACAACAGAGATGAGATACCAAACATGACACCATCCGTTCCCTGGCTGCGCCTAGAAATCCTGTCCATAAAAAATTATGAACAGGATCGGTGCCAAAGGGCACCCCTGGCGGAGTCCAACTCTCACTGGGAATGAGTCCGATCGAGTGTTGGCAATACGAACCAAACTCTCACAACGGTTGTACAGAGACCGAATAGCTCGTAACAACAAGCCCGATACCCCATACTCCCAAAGCACCCCCCCACAAAAAACCACGAGGGACGTGGTCAAATGCTTTCTCCAAGTCCACAAAACACATGTAAACTGGTTGGGCAAACTCCCACAAACCCTCAAGGATTCTCGAGAGGGTAAAGAGCTGGTCCGATGTGCCACGGCCAGGACGAAAACCACATTGCTCCTCCTGAATCCGAGGTTCGACCAACAGCTGAACTCTCCTCTCCAGTACCTTGGCATAGACCTTCCCAGGGAGGCTGAGGAGTGTGATCCTTCTAAAGTTAGAGCACACCATCCGGTCCCCTTTTTTGAAGAGAGGAACCACCACCCCAGTTTGCCATGCCAAAGGCACTGCCCCCGACCTCCACGCAATGTTGCAGAGGCATGTCAACCATGACAGCCCTACAACATCCAGGGCCTTGAAGTACTCAGGGCAAATCTCATCCACCCCCAGGGCCCAGCCACCAAAGAGATTTTTAACCACCTTGGCAACCTCAGCCCCTGTGATAGGCAAGTCGTCCCCCTCATCCACAAGCCCTGCTTCCTCTGTGGAAGGCGTATCAGTGGGATTGAGGAGATCCTCGAAGTATTCCTTCCACCGCCCGACGATATCCCCAGTCAAAGTCAACAGCGCCCCATCCGCACCATAAACAGTGTGGACAGGGAGCTGCTTCCCCCTCCTGAGCTGCCGGACAGTTTGCCAGAATCTTTTCGAGGCCGACCGAAAGTCTTGTTCCATGGCTTCACCGAACTCCTCCCATACCCGAGTTTTTGCTTCAATAACCACCTGAGCTGCACTCTGCTTGGCCTGCCAGTACACCTCAGCTGCTTCGGGAGTCCCACAAGCCAACCAAGTTTGATAGGACTCCTTCTTCAGCTTAATGGCCCCCCTCACCACTGGTGTCCACCACTTGGTTCGGGGGTTGCCACCATGAGATGCCCCGACGATCTTGCGGCCGCAGCTCTGGGCCACTGCTTCAACAATGGAGGTGGAGAACATGGCCCATTCAGACTCCATGTCTCCAGACTCCCTCGGAATGTGGTTGAAGCTCTTCCGGAGGTGGGAGTTGAAGACCTCCCGGACAGGGGCCTCAGCCAGACGTTCCCAGCACACCCTCACTATACGTTTGGGTCTATCAGGTCTGAATGGCATCCTCCCCTGCCATCGGATCCAACTCACCACCAGACCAGGTGGTGATCAGTTGACAGCTCTGCACCTCTTTTTACCCGAGTGTCCAAGACATACGGTCGCAGGTCTGATGACTCAATAACAAAATCGATCATCGACCTTCGACCTAGGTTGTCCTGGTGCCAGGTGCTCATATGGACACCCTTATGTTTGAACATGGTGCTCGTTATGGACAAACTGTGGTTAGCACAGAAGTCCAATAATTGAGCACCACTCAGGTTCAGATCAGGCAGGCTGTTCCTCCCAATCACCCCCCTCCAGGTTTCACTGTCGTTGCCCACGTGCGCATTGAAGTCCCCCAGTAGGACAATGGAGTCTCCAAGAGGGGCACCCTCCAGCACCCTAGTCAGAGACTCCAAAAAGGGTGGGTACTCTGAAACATCATTTGGTGCATAGGCACAAATGATGGTCAGGATTTGTTTCCCAACCCGAAGGCACAGGGAAACAACCCTTTCATCCACTGGGGAAAACTCCAATATAGAGGCAGCAAGTTGGGGGGGAAACAAGAATACCCACCCCTGCTTGTTGCCTCTTGCCCGGGGCAACTCCAGAGTAGGCCAAGCTCCAGCCCCTCTCCAGGAGACTGGTTCCAGAACCGGAGCTGTGTGTTGAGGTGAGGCCGACTATATCTAGCCAGTATCTCTCAACCTCATGCACCAGCTCAGGCTCCTTCCCCACCAGAGAGGTGACATTCCACGTACCAAAAGCCAGTTTAGAAAGCTTGGGATCTGTCTGCCAAGGTCTTCGCCTTTGACCGCCATCTGATCCACATAGCACCCGACCCCCATGATCCCTCCTGCAGGTGGTGAGCCCTCTGGAGGGTGGACCCATGTAACTCCTTCGGGCTGAGCCCGGCCGAGTCCCATGGGTGGAAACCCGGCCACTAGATGCTAGCCATCGAGCCCCTCCCCCAGGCCTGGCTCCAGGGTGGGGCCCCGGTAACCCCATACCGGGCGGGGTACACTGAATCCTTGTTCTAGTATTTATCATGAGAGTCTGTTGGATCGTTCTTAGTCTGGCCCTTCACGCAGGACCAGTTTGTCTTGGGTGACCCTACCAGAGGCAAATTGCCCCCGACAACGTAGCTCCTGGGATCACTGGGGCACGCAAACCCCCCCACCACGATAAGGTGACGATCCATAAGGGGGAGTTAATAAAATAGAAATGAAATTCATTTGCCACAACACTGGGCACATCTGTCAAGTTTCCTTTAATATTAAGTCCAGTCATCTTATTCATGTTTGTTTTCCCAATTAGTTTTTTTAAATTCTGCCAAATTTGTTTTGTGTTACCCTTTGCTTCACTTACAGCATTGATGAAGAATGTAGCCTTTGCATTTCTAAGTTCCTTTATAACTTTATTTCTCAGTGTAATGAACACTTGTCTGTCATTTTCCAATTTTGTCTTTATCATTAGCTTACGAGCATTATTTCTTTGTTTCATTCATGACCATATCCTTTCATTTAACCATGGTAGATTGTTTCCTTGACTTGGCCTATGTTTTACCTTTCACATAAATCGAGTAATAAATGTTTAGAGTTCTGTTATACAGTAAATGAAGTGCAATTTTCATCCATATTATTTCCTTTTAAATGTAGATTCCAGTCTGTTTCCTTAATTGTGTTTTCAAGATTAACTGATGATATTAAATTTTAAAATAGTCTAATTTCTTAGGGAGTGAATGAATAAATCTTTTTACTCAGTTTTCTCACAAACAGTATCATATTATGATTTGATAGCTCTGTAATGGGGTTATACATTTTCAGTATGCTGTCTGGTCGATTTGTAAAAGCCAGATCTATAAGAGTCTGTGGATTTTGTTATTCTAGTTGGTCCTTCAATTATTTGTTTGAGATCATATTTACTTGCAAATGATCTGAGGTCCTTTTATTTTGTCATTCCAATCTGTTATGGCGGCACTTTATTGTGAAGTGCAGTGTGGTGACGTCAACTTCCTGTCACGTCACTGCACTGCCCTATATAGCGGGGCGAGCCGCCATAGCACGGTCTCTTCTGCCGGATGCCCACGCCAGATGCTTACCGTGTAACCGCTGTTCCTGTCCTCAATAAAGCTGTGTTCAATGCAACCTCATCATGCCTCATTCATCACCAGGTTTGCATACATAACACAATCTACACTACTCACAAGAAGTTAGGGATATTCGGCTTTCGAGTGAAATTTCAGGATGCACCTAAAATGCACTATATGTCATGTGCGCTGTGTAAATACGCAGCGCACATGACATATAGTGCATATAGTGCATATAGTGCGTATTTACGCAGCGCACAAATGAATTGTTGCGAGCCCAAAGTGCAGTGAAGTAACGTGTTTATTAACAAAGGGAAAAACAACATACAAGTGTCCATGAAACTGTCCAAAATGAGTAATAATTGAGAGATGACCAGCTACAAACTCAGGTGGCAAGCCCCGCATGCTCCCAGGGCAGAACTGGGCAGCAGAGAGAAAGGGCTGGAAAATAATAAGGGAAGACTTACATAAGTGTCGGAGCGGAACGGGCTCAGGGAACAACAACACCTTCAAAGTCTAAAAGGAACCACACATGAGTGAGCCAGAACATCCAAGGTTGACTGATGCCGACGCACTGAGTGTTTCCACTGCCACCCAGAAATACTCCCATAGACTAATGAGTGGCAAGTGGAAACAGGTGCCTGGCGACAGCTGGTGAGTAAGTGGAAGAGTAAGAATGTGTGTGTGTGAGTGCGCGTGAGTCAGTGAGAATGAACATAAGTGTGTAAGCGTGCATGTGAGTGCATATATGTGTGTGTGTGTGTGAAAACACAAGAAATAATGGCAACAGCTGATACGTGAGTGCCTGGCAGAAAGAGAGGTGAGAGGAGGGGCGTGGCTGTAGACTGGCAGAGGCTCCAATAATCTGTCATCTGGAAATGATTAACAACAAACAGAGGCCATAGCCACAGATCATGAAACGGGGCAGGATACAACAGCCCCATTCATGACACTATAACCTTTACAGGTGAACTTAATCTGACCTTATCTAACGTTTTGAATGCACATGTCCAACTATTCAGTGTTTCAGTACTTTTTGCATAACTTGCTGTTCTCTAACAAGGTGTTTAACGGCAAAATTCACAACAGGTGTTTGATCCAGGAATCGACCAATAAATTTTCTGGTTCAATTAGAATTGGTATTTAAACAGTCCTCTTCATCATGCTGTTCACATTTTGACATCATGAGACCAAGAAAATGCCTAACAACTGATCAACAATACCTTGCCATTGCGAGGCTTCAAACAGGATGTTCTCAGAGGGAAGCGGCTACTGAGCTTAGAGTGTCACAGAGTGTCATCAGCAGGTTGCAACAGAGATACTGAGAGACTGGAAGAGTCACAGAAAGGCATAGAAGTGGACGTCCTTGGTGGTGATGATGAATGCTACTCAACTCAGTGCTGTACTCTGATGAAAGTCGATTCATGTTGAGCAGAAATGATGGCCGCCAACGATGTTGGAGACATCAAGGACAGCGCTATGCATCAGCCCCTGTTGTCACCATGTTACAGTCTGGGCAGGTATGTAAAGTCAATACAGAACTGCCGTACCTTCACGGACGACAATGCTCCAGCTCAACGAGGTCACATCATTAGGGAACGGCTACTGGAGGCTGGGGCACCTCAAATGGAGTGGCCTGCATTAACTCCAGACCTGAATCCCATAGAAAACCTATGGGATGAGCTGAGTTGGCGTGAAGAGGCTCGTAACCCTGCAACCCACAACCTCAATGACCTGAGGGCCACCCTTCAAGAAGAATGGAATGCCATGCCTCAGCAGACAATAAGTCGACTTGTGGACAGCATGCAATGTCATTGTTAAACTGTAATTGATGCTCAAGGGCACATAACTAGTTATTGAGACACTGATATGTTTTGTTGTGGTATACCCACCACTTTTGTTGGCTTTTGTTTCAATAAATTGAGATGGGGAAATCACCATTGCATGCTTCTACTTAAATGCCCTACTTTCGTGATATATCATTGTAGCATGAACTTTTTATATTTTCTATAAATTTCACCTGAAAGCCAATTATCCCTAACGTTTTGTGAGTAGTGCATGTTTAAATCTCCAATTAAAATAAATTCATTATTGTTATCACAATATTTAATAAGATTATTTAACTGATTATAAAATACAACCTTTGCATTAGGGCCCCTGTACATTCCAATAATAATAAATGACATTTCATCTGCAAGGGTTATTTTGAGAACAATGCATTCCAATTCATTACAAGGTAATTTTAGTTCAATACACTCAATATTTTCCTTAACATAAAATAACAACCCCCCTCCTCTCTGTTTTGTCTCTTCTAAATATGTTATAGCCTTCTACTTGTCATCTATCATATACTGTGGTGTGAAACAGTGTTTACCCCTTTCCTGATTTTTCATTTTTTTGTATATTTGTCACACTTAAATGTCTGATTATCAAACAAATTTAAATATTAGACAAAGACAACACAAGTAAACACAAAATGCAGTTTTTAAATTTTGGCCCACTCTTCTTTACAGAGTTGTTGTAATTCAACCAGGGTTGAGGGTTTTCGAACATGAACCACCTTTTTAAGATCATGCCACAGCCTCTTAATCGGATTCAGGTCAGGACTTTGACTAGGCCACTCCAAAGTCTTCATTTTGTTTTTCTTAAGCCATTCAAAGGTGGAATTTCCGGTGTGTTTTGGATCATTGTCCTGCGGCAGAATCCAAGTGCACTTCAGCTTGAGGTCACAAACAGATGGCCAGACATTTTCCTTCAGAATTTTTTGGTAGCCAGCAGAATTCATGGTTCCATTTACCACAGCAAGTCTTCCAGGTCCTGAAGAAGCAAAACAGTCCCAGACCATCACTCTACCACCACCATATTTTACTGCTGATATGATGCTCCTTTTCTGAGATGCTGTGTTGCTTTTATGCCGGATGTAATGGGACACACACCTTCCAAAAAGTTCAACTTTTGTCTTGTCAGTCCACAGAGTATTTTCCCAAAAGTCTTGGGGATCATCAAGATGTTTTCTGGCAAACTGAGACGAGCCTTTATGTTCTTTTTGTCCAGCAGTCATTTTCATCTTGGAACTCTGCCATGCAGACCATTTTTTCCCAGTCTCTTTCCAGTCATGAACACTGACCTTAACTGAGGCAAGTGAGGCTTGCAGTTCTTTGGATGTTGTTGTGGGGTCTTTTGTGACCTCTTGGATGAGTCGTCACTGTGCTGTTGGTTGGCCGGCCACTCCTGGGAAGGGTCACCATTGTTCCATGTTTTCGCCATTTGCAGCATGATGTCTAGCTTTTGAGGATCTTTTGGTCTACTTCACTTTGTCAGGCAGGTCCTATTTAAATGATTTCTTGATTGAGAACAGGTGTAACAGTAATCAGGCCTGGGTGTGGCTAGAGAAATTGAACTCAGCTTTCCAAAGATGTGCTAACCCACAGTTTGTGTTTACTTGTGTTATCTTTGTCTAATATTTAAATTTCTTTGATGATCTGAAACATTTAAGTGTGACAAACATACAAACAAAAGAGAAATCAGGAAGGGGGCAAACACTTTTTCACACCACTGTATGTCACATGCATTGTATCCTTGGGTTATCTGGTTTTTAACAGTGTTATGTCAAAATTATCCCAACTAAGGAATGTTAAAATCCTTTATCTTGCTAAATTTGCTAAAAAATTACAATTTTTTGATTCTTCTTTATTTATTCATTGTGTTTTACCATGCAACTGCTTTTTTAGGAGGCAGACCAGAAAATCAAACTTGAAAAAGCTTTTAAAATGTCACGATTACAAGAAATATCAGCTCACGTGCAAGATGCTACACCAGAGAATGCATACAACGTAGAGAAGCAAAGTTTAAACACAATTTTATTGAGAAGAGTAAACACAGGATTAGCGGAAAAAACACCTCACTCGCCAGAGGAGAGCCCAGCCTGTAAGGAGGGAGATGAGCAGATTAGTACAAGGAGGGAAGCAGGGAATACGGAATAATAGGAATATTCTTACGAGTGGGAGCAGAAAGCCCAATGGAGGAACCCAGTATGGCTAAGATGAATTGGAGAGGAAACTGCGGATGAGTTGGGCTGGAGAAATGTCTGACCGGGTGGAGTAGGCGATCTGGAGAGAAGATGATGATGATGGAGCAGGTGAACAACAAACCCCCGGGGACACAGATAGCAGCAACCTGGGAAGGTGAAAGACAGAAACAGATTGTTATCTGGGTTCCTTGACAATTAAGACTTTTCCTATTTTATTTTCTTCAGGCAGTATACCCAACGAGCCAGCGCTGGAGCATTCACAGACTGGTCCTTTTAAGCGCTGGCGGCGAAGAGACAGCAGGTGCGTCCACTCACGCAGGTGTATTGATTACCTGCGGAGCCGGGGAAACTTTCACAGGAAGGGAGGGGGAGCGCGCTCACCTGTTCATAACAGAAAACAGTTCCCACCCCTACTATTTTATTATTAAAACCTGTTGCTGGTGCTTTTCTCCATTCTTCATTCTTTACTTTGTCATACCAGAAATGACAATTTCATATATCTGCCCAATACACAGTACGTTGTGTATACTACTTCAGCCTTCACTTTATTATTCACAGTGATCAGCAATTTTTCAGTCAGATGAACTGTTCTATTCTATTTATGAGGGGCGGCTGAAAAGTTTATAGTGGTCAAATTTGACCAAATGTGGTTTATTTTTCAACCGCAGGGATCCAAGCGTGGTAACACTGATGGAAGAAGTGTGTGGACCGACGGGGAGACTGTGCTGAAAAATAAAGCACATTTAGTCAAATTTGACCACTATGAACGTTTCAGCCCCCCTTGTATAATAGAAGGGAGTTTTATAGCGATCCAACATATGAAATTAAACAGACCACCAGAAGTCTGGATTTAGAGGCACAAACATGAGATTGACACACATCTGGTCAGAGGAGGCGTATATCTGGCTGAACATCTTGACACTGATCAGATGACACCAATAAATGTTTAAGCAATTTAATGCTCTAGATTTATTGGTGATTAAAAAAAAATCATCCCATGGGAGGTTGACTCAAGATGTTTTTCAATTCAAAACTGTGCAATGAACAGAAAGGGGGTTCCACATTTGTTAAACAGGACAATGAAGCCAATGTTATAGACTAAAATGAGGACACAAATCTGTTTTGGATATCATATAGAATCAGGAGATAAATACCGAGTCTTTGGAGATTTGTCTCAAAGATACATCAGAGCTAGATGGCTGCACCATGAAGCTCTGGAGCCATTATTTAGTCTATAACTAATGGCTGTTTCTGGCTTTGACAAATGTGGAAAAAAACCTCACAAATTATGACTAAATAAAAGCCCCAAATTTATTTGAAAAAGTTGCAGATTTAATTGATAAAACTGAAATTTACAAGAGAACAAACCAAATGTATAACAAGAGAGTACTACATGGCATGGAAGAAATTAAAATGTTATGAGGAAAAAGTTGTAGACTGATGAAAAAAAGTGTCAAATTTACAAAATGCTAATTTTCTCAAAAACTCAGGAATTTCAGAGAAAAATTACCTATTTATGATGAAAAATTCTCCTATTTCTAGGGGTGGGAATCACCAGAGGCATGATACTATCACAGTACTTGGGCTGCAATACAATATCATGGTCTTGTGGTACTCCATGTATTGTAATACCATATATTGTGATTCCTTATCCTGATCTCTGTCTTGTTCAGACCTTATGAGTCACTCCTTTGCTATCCTGACCTAACCAAACAGTGAGCATTTAGCACCATCTAATCGATTGGAAAATTCAACTGTATTTTATTACTCTGGTACCCAAAAAACTGAATTTGTATTTGTAACATTTATTAATACTTTTACTTAAGTATCGTGATACTGGTTTCTCTGAATCGATACAGTATCGTGAACACAAAGTATCGCAATACTACACTGTATTGATTTTTTTTCCCCACTCTTACCTATTACTCATGATGACAGGCCAGTTTATACTAATAACTAAGGTGTTTTAATTTCACTTTAAGGGTCAAACATATTTTGTCTGTATAGATTTTTGGGGGGCCAAAAATTGTTCAAAATGAGTCTCTTGAACAAAGTTGTTCGTCTGTTCATTTGTCTGTCCGTTTGAAATTTTCTGTTGTTGCTAGTTTAGCTTCTACATTTCTCAATGGATTGGCTTCAAATTTATACAGAAGCTATAACTCATCAATACCTTGGACAGCTCCATTTAGCGATAATTACGTAAAGAGAGGTTAACCTGCGAGCTTAACCAACAACTAAAAGGACTTGAACATGAGGTGGGGTTTTTTTTGAAAAAGACAGTAATTTCTTTGGCTACGTGCCAGCTTTATATTCACATTAGATCAAGGCATGCATGACAATGTTCAGCGAGAACTCTGATATAGGGATGTGTGGGCTATGTGAACTTGCTCAGTAAGGTTCTTTCATTATACAGTGGTGTGAAAAAGTGTTTGCCCCCTTCTTGATTTCTCACTTTTTTGTATGTTTGTCACACTTAAATGTTTCAGATCATCAAACAAATTTAAATATTAGACAGAGATAACACAAGTAAACACAAAATACAGTTTTTAAATGAAGGTGTTTATCATTAAGGGGAAAAAAGATGCAAACCTACATGGCCCTGTGTGAAAAAGTGATTACCCCCTAAATGGTTGGGCCACCCTTAGCAGCAACAACTGCAATCAAGCTTTTGCGATAACTGGCAATGAGTGCTGTTCCTCCACAGTGCTTTACAGCGCTGTGGAGGAATTTTGGCCCAATTATCTTTGCAGAATTGTTGCAGTCAGCCACATTGGAGGGTTTTCGAGCATGAACCGCCTTCATGCCACAGCATCTCAATCGAATTCAGGTCAGGACTTTGACTAGGCCACTCCAAAGTCTTCATTTTGCTAGTATTTTCCCAAAAATGTTGGAGATCATCAAGATGTTTTCTGGCGAAACTGAGACGAGCCTTTATTTTCTTTTTGCTCAGCAGTGGTTTTTGTCTTGGAACTCTGCAATGCAGGTCATTTTTGCCCAGTCTCTTTCTTATGGTGGGGTCATGAACACTGATCTTAACTGCAAGATCAGGCTGTAAGTGAGGCCTGCAGTTCTTTGGATGTTGTTGTGGGGTCTTTTGCAACCTCTTGGATGAATCGTCGCTGCATTCTTGGGGCAATTTTGGTCAGCCGGCCACTCTTTGGGAAGGTTCAACACTTGTCCATGTTTTCGCCATTTGTGGCTAATGGCTCTCACTCTGGCTCACTTGAGTCCCAAAGCTTTAGAAATGGCTTTATAACCTTCTCCAGACTGATAGATCTCAATTACTTTGTTTCTCATTTGTTCCTGAACTTCTTTGGAGCCCGATGTCTAGCTTTTGAGGATCTTTTGGTTGATTTCACTTTGTCAGGCAGGTCCTATTTAAATGATTTCTTGATTGAGAACAGGTGTGGCAATAATCAGGCCTGGGTGTGGCTAGAGAAATTGAACTCAGCTTTCCAAAGATGTGATAAACCACAGTTAATTTATGTTTTAACGGGGGGGATGCTATCACTTTTTCACACAGGGCCATGTAGGTTTGGATTTTTTTTTACCCTTAATAATAAACACCTTCATTTAAAAACTGCAGTTTATGTTTACTTGTGTTATGTTTGTTTAATATTTAAATTTGTTTGATGATCTGAAACATTTAAGTGTGACAAACATACAAAAATGTGAGAAAACAGGAAGGGTGCAAACACTTTTTCACACCACTGTGGTAGAGGTTTTGGACTGATGTTTTTTTGGGGGGGGGGCATCTTCAGCCTGTAATTTGCTTGGCTTAAACTAAGAGTCAACCAAAAACGTATTGTACGTGCAAACTGAGCTCATTGTTTTAACAGCCATGAGTTTTGCGGGGGTTGGTTTTCAAAAATAAAATGAAAAGATCACCACCTTTCACCAAATTTTGTGGATTTACCATAACTCCTTTAACAGTGAAGCAACAAGATGATATTTAGAGTAGCTCTGATATTTGTATCACTACATCTGATTCTGAGTTAGTTTCCCAGCTGTTTATTTAATGTCAGCAGAACATAGCTGCTGTCTCTTGGTGACTGTTTAATCTGGCCAGAATGAGTCATTATTTATTCCTAGAGGAGCATTTGGAGACCGGAGGAGAAGGGCAGATTAGCAGATTCCTGGAGTGAGAGTTTATGTGGGATGTTAGATGAAGCAATTTGGTACAGAGGATAGATGGGAAAAACAAGCTTCTTGTGCTTCTCCTGCTATCACGATGATGCTCCAGGACAGGGTGAATCCCATTGACATTTATCCTAATTCCATAAAAAAAAGGAGGAAGCAGCGCTAAGAGCTGCTAATCCTCACGAAGCCTGAGGAATGTTTTGCCCGTTGAAAGCAGAATCACGATCAGCACTTGATCTGTTGGCGCTCTGGTGCAAAGTGTTGACAAGGCTACTTGTAGTTTTGTCTAGACCCGATCCTGCAGACCAATCCTCCTTTCCAGCACCTCCGAATGGACAACAGCTGTCACTTCAACTGACCACCAACCAAGCAATGCTCCTGGGGAGGGCATAACCTGCTTGACCTTTGTCCTTAGCCCTGTAAAAATGCCTACATTTGGAAGAGCTGCGATCATGTTGGTGTGCCCGTATTTTGACAGGTGTCAGTGGTAGCAAAGAAAATTCCCCCCTGATCCTGTTGCTCAATAACCGTGACAGGTATGTTCCATTTTCTGCTGGTATGTGTGTGTGTTCCCTGCCTGTGCTAACTGGAAAGGAGCGTTAAAGAGGTGGTTAACCATATAAAAATCCTTTTCATGTCCCTGTCTTCCAAGAATCATCGAAAAAGCAGATTAGCCACAGCTGCAGTTTTACATTTTGCACATAAATCAACACTTTTTTGCCATGCTAATATTGTGTTTCCCTCACTTTAACAACCTCTAGATCAATGTGTATGTTATCCTCGAGATTGGTTGCCTCCCTGAGGTGTAGCACTACAAGGAAAGTGCAGTCTGGTGGTTTATGTGTGAAATCGGTGAGTCATATATGTCCTCTGTGGTCTGGACAGCGATTGTGTAATGGATACGTCCGTCTGACAGGGTGGAGGGAGGTGGAGAGTGATGGGAGCAGAGGCTGCGAGAAGAGGGAAAAGAGGAGGCAGCAAAAGTATGAACCTCGGCAGTGGAAAAAATGTGTTGGAGTCAGAGATGATACCCAGAGAAAATCCTCTTGGTCACACTTTCTGCTCCCTGACCTAAATGTCGTGTAGCTTCTGCCAAATTGTGCAACTGATGGAGTATACGACTAATGAAGAGGGTATCATTAGATTCACGGCTTCATGATTTTTGACTCTGCCTAAAGAATTGATGAATGTTTCTCCTGCTTTATTCCCAGGAAAGCTTACATGTTAGTACTTGATATGGTGCCTAAATTAGAACTGCTTCCACTGGCATAACAGGTGCCAAAAACTAGCACAGGGACATAAAATCGGTTGACCGAAGTTGTGACCACTGACATGTGTGGCACCTGGAGGGACTTCTACAAAAAGTCACAAATGTGACTTGGAGACACATAATTACCTCCACCAAGGGAGGACGGAAGTAATGTTTTTAGTGGCGTTGGTTTGTCTGTCTGTTAGCAGCATTACTCAAAAAGTTAAGAACAGATTTTGATGAAATTTTCAGGAAAGGTGTGCAATGGCATGGGGAGCCAATGATTATATTTTGGTGGTGATTCAGATCACAATCTGGATACAGGAAATTTTTAAATATTATTTTTATATATTAATATTGCGCTTTTCATGTACTGCCACTTTAAGACGTGTCCACTGAGTTACGTGCATGACCACGCCATAGGGCCACGTGCCTCAGAAACCCGGAAGCCAAACACTGCAGAAAAAGTATTAGGGGGTGTGTCCACTAAACTTGTTTTCTCTGCTTGCTCAAGGATACTTCAAAATGCAGACTGCAGACAAAGCGGGAATCGAACCCCTGACCCTCTGATCAGTAGTCAGCTACACTACACCTGCTCCACAGCAGTACATCCAGACCAGACTGATACCAGAGTTTCTCAAGACCAGAAAAGACCAAGACGTACACAGTGGTTTTGACCTTAACTTGGTCTCTACCTGTTTGATCTTGGTCTTGATTTGGTCTTGACCCTTTAAAGTCTTGGTACACTCAAAGTCTTGGAGTGGTCTTCATTACAATGCTGTTCAATAGTTTCAGAAGTGCTCAAATCATTCATGGATGGGACTGAAAATGGTACTCCTATATGCAAAATGTTGGGGTTCAGCTCCCATTGTTACCCCTTGTTCCCTCGTTTTTTTAGACGCACTCCGGTGGATATAAATCCCCTATAGATACAAATCTACATTGTCCAAAATGGTACCTTATGCCCTTTTTTTTCTACAAAAAAACCCCTTTCATTGTCATAGTTTCATGTCAAAGGGCCATATTACAAGGATGTGGTCAGTCATCAGTTGTTACTGACGCAGGGTGTGTTTATGGGCGTTTCCAAGCTCATCTCCTTATCACAGCAAGGCAAAAAGAATTTTCCATCGGGTGCACAGTGTGGTGGCCCCGTGTGGAACCAGAGGGCTCCCTCTCCTGTTGGTTTTGCCAAACGTGGGTCTCCCCGTCTCGTGCAGGGGTCTGCCAAGGATTGTGGCTCTCTGTCCAAATACCTCCTGGGTGGGAGGGAAGGAGGAGATCTAGTGTGGCCTTCCATCCGCCGCCGACCCCTGCTATGAGACAAATCTGCTTTCTGTGGCCCCTCCCAGGGGCTGATGGGTGGCAGTCAGAGTGCTTATCGGGGGCCAATGGTTTGGGGCGCCCACCACTCAAGAAGCTGGACCGTAAGGGCGGTGTGGGCAGCCTCAGCCCATAGGCAGATATGGATGCATCTCCTGTCTCTCCAGGGAGTTGCAGTGACAAGTAAAATGTGGCATACTCCCAGTTCATTCATTCATTCTTTCATTCTTTCATTCATTCCCCAAAATAAACACATTAAAATGTACGTAATTAGTCTGTGATGAAAATAAAAATGTGGATGGAATAAAAATCTTAAGACTGACATGCCTCCCCACATGTGCCGTATCCACACCAGAATGCATACATGCTGCCTGTTCATTCATTCATTCTCCTGAAAATTCATACATTAATGGCTGATCTGATCTGATCAATTCAATTCAAACAACTTTATTTTCCCTCAAGGGGCAATTAATTTAAAAAGCAACGTGTACATTGATGCACCAAGTTGTGCAAGCACAATAGACAATACAGGAAGAAACTGAAAGTCACATCTAACCAACCATTAGAGAGAGTGCTATAATAAATAGTACTATAAAAAAATACAACAATAAGATAAGATTGGGGGTTACTAAAAGAATAAAAGAATGATCACGATAAAACAAAAACCTAAAACCTGTCTAATAAATTACACACACACACACACACACACACACACACACACACACACACACATACACACAGAGTGGTGTGAAAAAGTGCTTGCACCCTTCCTGAGTTCTCATTTTTTTGTATGTTTGTCACACTTAAATGTTTCAGATCATCAAAAACATTTAAATATTAGACTGTGGAGGAATATAAGTTCAGGCCAGATAAGACGAGCTGGAAGGTTGCCGAGTTTTATTTTCCTCCAGCATAATGAGACGCACTTGTAGCTCTGTGCGCTACAGCGCTGTGCTGTGTTTGCTGTCCTGTGTTGTATTGTGTTGCCTCTTGAGGCATGTATAGCAAGCTCTTTTGTACATGTTATACAAACAGAGAGAATGCATGTCACATTAGCATATTGATATACATATCAGTCAATACGTATGATTAGCCTGACCAACTGGTGCCCGGACGTCTCCTCCTTAATCTGGGGATGTATAAACAATAGTCCATTGTTCTGGTTGTCCCCCTAGGGGTTCTCTGTCCGTATGTGAATGGTCCTCTGCTTCTTCCGGACCTTCTGGGTGTGAGGAGGAATGTCCCTGTAGATTGTGGTGGGTCACCACAAGACAACGATAACACAAGTAAACACAAAATGCAGTTTTTAAATTAAGGTATTTATTATTAAGGGTAAAAAAAAAATCCAAACCTACATGGCCCTGTGTGAAAAAGTGATTGCCCCCCTGTTAAAACATAAATTAACTGTGGTTTATCACATCTTTGGGAAGCTGAGTTCAAGTTCCCGAGCCACACCCAGGCCTGATTACTGCCACACCTGTTCTCAATTAAGAAATCACTTAAATAGGACCTGCATGACAAAGTGAAGTAGACCAAAAGATCCTCAAAAGCTAGACATCATGCTGCGATCCAAAGAAATTCAGGAACAAATGAAAAACAAAGTAACTGAGATCTATCAGTCTGGAAAAGGTTATAAAGCCATTTCTAAAGCTTTGGGACTCCAGCAAACCACAGTGAGAGCTGTTATCCACACATGGCGAAAACATGGAACAGTGGTGAACCTTCCCAGGAGTGGCCAACAAAAATTACCCCAAGAGCGCAGAGACGATTCATCCAAGAGGTCACAAAAGACCCCATAACAACATCCAAAGAACTGCAGGCCTTACTTGCCCCAGTTAAGGTCAGTGTTCATGACTCCACCATAAGCTGCTCGGAGAGGCGCTCCGGCCACCGGCAGAGTGAAGAGGCCTCGCCGTCACAGGCTCGTGGCTCTGAGAGAGATCCGTCGCTGCCAGAAATCCACGGAGCTGCTCATCCGTAAGCTGCCCGTCCAGCGCCTGGTGAGGGAGATCGCTCAGGACTTCAAGACCGTCCTGCGTTTCCTGAGCTTCGCCGTCATGGCTCTGCAGGAGACCAGCGAGGCCCACCTGGTGGTCTCTTCTTCGCTAAGGGGGCCACCATCATGCCCAAAGACTTCCAGCTGGCCCGCCGCATCCGCGGAGAGAGAGCTTAGACTTTCTGCTGCACATTCACCAACCAACCATAATGCTCCGCACTGTGTGTCTATATATATACATTTATAGTAATATGGACATATGTTTACTAGATGTTGTTTTTTCTTGCCTTCTGATTGTTGCTCTGAGTGTTGCTATCCCTGTGCTGTTGCAATCCTGGAATTTCCCCATTGTGGGACTAATAAAGGCTTATCTTATCTTATCTTATCTTATAAGCAAAAACAGCCTGCATGGCAGAGTTCCAAGATGAAAACCACTGCTGAACAAAAAGAACATACAGGCTTGTCTCAGTTTGCCAGAAAACATCTTGATGATCCCCAAGACTTTTGGGAAAAAACTCTGTGGACTGACGAGACAAAAGTTGAACTTTTTGGAAGGTGTGTGTCCCATTATATCCAGCATAAAAGTAACGCAGCATTTCAGAAAAGGAACATTATACGAACAGTAAAATATGCTGGTGGTAGTGTGATGGTCTGGAGCTGTTTTGCTGCTTCAGGACTTGGAAGACTTGCTGTGGTAAATGGAACCATGAATTCTGCTGGCCACCAAAAAATCCTGAAGGAGAATGTCCGGCCATCTGTTCGTGACCTCAAGCTGAAGCGCACTTGGGCTCTGCTGCAGGACAATGATCCAAAACACACCAGCAAGTCCACCTCTGAATGGCTTAAGAAAAACAAAATAAAAACTTTGGAGTGGCCTAGTCAAAGTCTAGGTGAGGTGTTTCAGGCACGTCCCACTGGGAGGAGACCCCGTGGCAGACCCAGGACTCGGTGGAGAGACTATGTCTCCCAGCTAGTCTGGGAACGCCTTGGTATCCCCTCTGAAGAGCTGGAGCAGGTGGCTGGGGAGAGGGAAGTCTGGGCTTCTCTGCTTGAACTGCTGCCTCCGCGACCCGGACCTCCGGAAAAGCGGTAGAAGATGGATGGATGGATGGATGGAGTGGCCTAGTCAAAGTCCTGACCTGAATCCAATTAAGATGCTGTGGTATGACCTTAAAAAGGCGGTTCATGTTTGAAAACCCTCCAATGTGGCTAAATTACAACAATTCTGCAAGATGAGTTGGCTAAAATTCCTCCACAACGCTGTAAAAGACTCATTGTCAGTTATCACAAACGCTTGATTGCAGATTTTGCTGCTAAGGGTCACCCAACCAGTTATTAGGGGTCAATCACTTTTTCCACACAGGGCCATGTAGGTTTGGATTTTGTTTCCCCTTAATAATAAACACCTTCATTTAAAAACTGCGTTTTGTGTTTACTTGTGTTATCTTTGTCTGATATTGAAATTTGTTTGATGATCTGAGACATGTGAGTGTGACAAACATACAAAAAAAAGGGAAATTGTCATGATTACCACTGTTGGACAGCTCACATGCACGATGCAGCAACAGAAGGACAATCAAAAACACAAACACACGTCTGAGAAGTTTATTAAATATCAAAGAGAAGCACAGCCTATGGAAAAAGTCACTCGCCAGAGGAATCAGCCTGTGGAGAGAGAATGAGAACTGCAAGTGGAGGAATGAGACTGGGGAAAGTGGGCGAGCCAAACTGCCACTTACGTGGGATAAAGGGAGAACCGGCAGAACCCTGAACTCGGGAAGAGATGAACCAGCAGGGTGAAGTAGGTGAAGTCGGTGGTGTCTGACTGGGTGGAGAATGGTTGCAGCTGAGTGGTGATGATGGGGCAGTGAGCACACACAGTCCCCTGAGATGCACCCGCACGGTGGCAGCAACCTGGAAGGGAGAAGAGAGACAGGTGAGTACAGAAACTACACCTTACGAAAACAACACTTGCTACGATTGTACTCTGCTAGAGCAGCATACTCAGACGAGCCAGCGTCAGCGCACTGAAGAGATGCTCCTTATAAACGCTGGCTGATGAAAGGCAGCAGGTGCTTCTCCTCACCCAGGTGTGTTGATGACCTGAAGAAGGAAACAACAGGAAGGAGGGGGCGTGCGCTCATGGCCATGACAGAAATCAAGAAGGGGTCAAGCACTTTTTCACACCACTGTGTGTGTGTGTGTGTGTGTGTGTGTGTATAAAACCCATGTGTGAGATTTAACAACCTTAAGAAGCATTTAGTAGCTTTATCGCTAAGGGAATAAAGGACTTGGCATACCGATTAGTTTTGCTAGAAGGTAAAACATAATGGCGCCCTAATGGCAAAAGAAAGAATTTATTAGAGAGGACATGATCAGGAGAAGACAAAATGCATTCTGCATTCCAAATGATCTGCTGATTACACAATTAATTCAGATCTCTCTGTCGCACACCGATAATCTTGGAACAGATCTTCATGATATTTTCATATTTTCACTATTTTCTATCTTTAACTATGAGACTATTAAACCAGCAGATAAAAGAAAAACCAAGCAGGCTTGTTATGTCGGTAGTAGGAGCCAAGGACGAGACTGAGTGTTGAACTGGACACAGGATTATTAGTGACGCCTTCTCACCATACATGCGCACCCGCCAGGCAGAGAGGAGGCCAAGAGACCGCCCTTCTCTCTCACTGCCCTCTTATACCCTGGGTGGTGGCGGAACCGGAAAGGTGGAGCCACCACCCGTGTCACACAGTAAAGGTCCCTGAAACCCAACACAACATTCTCCCTCCCCTTCAAAAAGGTCCAAAACACACATACAATCGAGACCCTCCCCAATTTGGAACCCAAATCACGCACTAAGAAAACTAAACAGAAATACCTAAAAGGGGCCTATCACAGTCACTCAAAACAGCTGAAACTAGGGGAGGACAGGTGGACTACCGTACCACCCCCCACACGACAAGACGGATTATTCTGCTGTCTGCACTAAAGAAACAGTCTAACTAAAGAAAAAAACTGCTGTGTTCCTAAATTAACAGAAAAACACAAAATAATCCCCATGAACAAGAACAATAAGAACACAACGGTTGTCCCTCTTTCTTACACATACATTAAACATACTGTCCAACCATCAGTCTGCCCCAGAAGAACCACCCCCTCAGATAACCATCAATTGATTCAACTCCGATGTACCTCCTCTTCCTCACCACCAGGGATGACCCATGTTCAGGCCCAAGCACCTCTCTCTTCTCCCGGGTGCGCCGCACTCATTAGGATGCCTCCACGAACCATCTGATAGCTGGAGGTAGGCATCCTCCCGAACAGCCACCACCTGCAGCCGCCCCTGGTTGTCTTCTCTCCGACGCCTGATCCGAACTCCTCTTGACCAGGCCTCTTCCTGGGGCCAGACCACGTCCGCAACCCCCAGAGGGACCCTACTCGGCTTCCAGTGTTTCTGTTTGGCATGTTGTCTCACCATGCCAGCCAGTCCTGCCCCGCTTGCTTTAATTTCCGCTGCCAGCGTCGCCGTTGTGACCCCCTGCTCTCCGGCCCCTCCCAGCCGAAATCCGGGAGCAGATGGAACCAGCTGCTCGGCGCCACCCGCTGTCACGGGCGTCCCACCATGCTGCCCAGTTCCCTCAGCTAGGGCTGCTTGGGAACTGGCATCGGAACCCTCCCGCGATGGCCCTGGGTGGTGTTGGTTCTGCTCTTCCTCCAGAGTGCCAGGCAAGTTCTCGTCCCACACAGCTCCATCCACCATTTGCGGGACTGGCCGGTCCCACAAACAACAACCCGACCATTCTTCTCCAACACTGCTCGTGATGACGAAGCCCAGGCCATAAAACAAATCACATCCCATTATGTTCTCTCCAGTGACAGTCACCATGAACCTCAGGTTGCACACCTCTGCCGACTTGCACCTAGCCGTCAGTCTTACCGATCCCACTGTGGCCAGTCTTCCTCCACCATAACCACACAGCAGCATTGAATCACCTCTAATACAATAATGTGGGAAAAAACTCCTCATGGTTGCCCAATTCAACACGGAGCTCACCGCTCCCGTGTCAGTCAGCAATGGCACTGTTACCCCGTCCAATTCCACTATACAGTATGAACGGCCGTTGGTACTTGAGGATACAGTGTGAATAACTGTGGGAGTGGGAGGGTCCTCCTTACGTTTCGGATCCCCTTGCTCAAACTTGTGACATGCCCTGGTGAAATGATGCAAGAGTCCACACTTGCCACAGTGTTTCCCTCTTGCCAGACACTCCCTGGCCTTGTAGCGATGCTTCGTGGACCTACAACCCAAACACCTGGGCATTCCTGGGGCGAACCTCATCTTGACAGCATTAGCGTAGCTTCCCTCATCTTCCACACTGTCGTCACTGTCTGGGTCCACTGCCTGGGCTGTCGACCATGGTTCAAAGTGGCGATGTGGTGCTCTCTCGCCGAGCTCCCGCGATAGATGGTCTGCCACCTCCAGCTGCCGATCTAACTCGATGGCCTTGAATAACGTCAGTTCACCCTAGAATGTAAGGCGTTTTGACCTCTTAGCCGGGCAAATAGTATGTTCCACCAACTGGTTGCTGACCATCTCTCCCTCCAATGCTCCAAATTGACAGTCTTTGACCAGCTGGCGCAGGTCTGCCACAAACTGTTGCACCGACTCGTCAATCCGCTGGTGGCGCTGTTGGAACTGGACCCTATGGATGATGATGTTTTCCGCCATTAGCTCCACCACTTCCTCAAAGCTATCACACTCACCTAAAGTGCTTAAAATACGCTGTCCCTCCATTCCTAAATTATGAACCAGCAGTGCTCGTGCCCTCAACTTCTCCAGTCTTCCAAGGTCCAATGCCACCAAGTATGTTTGAAAATCGGCAAACCACCTCGCCCAAGAGACGGGCGGCTCACCAGGAAGCTCCAAAAATGGCTGAATCGAAGTGACACACGCGTCCATACCTTTTATCCTCTTTGCCAAATGTTATGTCGGTAGTAGGAGCCAAGGACGAGACTGAGTGTTGAACTAAACACAGGTTTATTAGTGATGCCTTCTCACCATACATGCGCACCCACTAGGCAGAGAGGAGGTCAAGAGACCGCCCCTCTCTCTCACTGCCCCTTTATACCATGGGTGGTGGCGGAACTGGAAAGGTGGAGCCACCACCTGTGTCACACAATAAAGGTCCCTGAAACTCATCACAACAAGGCTCTCAATAAAAGACTGATAAAAACGACAGAGAATCATTTGACTCACTGAAAAGGAGTTCAGTTTCCTTAAAAGGTCCGCAATTAAAATGAGAATATGGATGGAATAAAAAAAATTGAGTCTATCATCATATTATAATTAAAATGACAGATGATTATACTGTATTATGACTGTTACAACTCTCTCCATTAAAATAACAGAAAATCTCAGCGCGTGCTGTTTCCTTATGAGCTCCAGAGCTGCACAATTTCAAAACACCACCACTGAAACAACATTAAACAATGTGCTTTTGACAACAGACCTCCTTTTTCTTGATCAAAAGTGCAATGTCATCACATGCACCATAATACTGATGCGCATGAGACTGCGTGTCACTACACTTCTTTAAAATGACTCTTCACTTCCCAGCACAAAACGGGCACTACTGATAATTAGATGGCGTGATGCAAAGCATAAAAAACAGAAAATGCACTGACAGAAACTAACAAAAACACTGGTGTATGGTGGGAAGTTGGGCACAGAAGTCTGCTGATGACCGTCAAAATAGGGCCCAAAATCTTTTCACTCTTCCTCCTCTTTCAAATGCCAGGATCTGTGAATAATCCCACCCACATCCCACAAGGCTAATAATGGTTAGCACTACATTAAACAGAATAAATCCTGTGATAAATAGGCTTACCGGTTGAACAATATGCCCAGTTATATGCGGGGTGGCAAAGGATAATGACTGAAACTGCATCAGTCCTTAAAAGCAGTTTAATGGTAAAACCCATCTTAATTTGGGTTGTGGAGGGAGGAATAACCAGGCTGAGCGTTCAGAGCAGAGGGAACTTTATTCTTCACTCCTTCACATCCACCAGAATCAAAAGCAATAAGCACTCAGGTTGCAGGCACTCTTTTATCTCACAACACACTCCTCTCCTACCTGAGGTGCTGCATTAACATATCAACCCCCATGACAATTCCCGTTGTTCCCCAGCATCTTTGATCTGCCCTGCCTTTCAGTCTGAGGGAAAACTACTGAGTGGGTTCCCCACAGGGTCAAGTTTTCAAATCAGCTATCCATAAATACTAACTGGCCCTGGAGGGTAACTTCAGTTAGGCCAGAGAGTCCTGATTGGCTCAACATTACAGACCTGCTATAGTTACATTACCAAAAATGCACCGTCTAAACCCGCCTTTTTTCAGGGGGCAGGGCTTAACCAAAATGTCACAGCAAAAAACAGACATGACATATTTGAGTGATTTCACTCGCTATATCTTGTAAGACATAAAAATCATGTTACAGACTTGTTAACAAGAAAAAAAAAACACTTGTATTTTCTCAGAGTGTCACTTTTACTTTTGAAATCATGGTTGACTTAATGGTCGACGAGCCACACTTTTACACAGTGATAGGTGCTTAAGGTTACAGTAATAGTTTACCACTGCTACTAGCACTACCTGATGAAGGTTATAGTCATGGTTAGAGTTAGTGTAGGGTGAGGGTCTACTTTACACGCATTACACCTCTAACCCTCAGCCATGTCACTTCACTTCACGTGGTTATTTTCAGGATCAGTAAATTTTTTTCAAAACAACTGTAGTTCTTAATGCCTGCTGTGAAAAATGTTTTCTAGAGTCATTTTCCAGTTGAAGGAGTCTCATCTCACAGTCATCGAGTATTTGAAATTCACTTAAGTGTCTGACACACAAGATTCATAAACCTTCTCTTTCTCTCAGTAACACAGACCGTGCCCAAACGTTTAGGAATGTGAGAATTTGGATGTACCATACTCATGGTAACACTTGCACACACAATGTGTTCTTTTAATGCTGTAAGGTAAACGCTCTATCAACTTAATCTCCTTAAGTTATTGATGTCCCTCACATGCATAAGAAGTAGCGCATAGAATGGAATCCATTCTATTTTTATCCTCTCTCACTAAACAGGTTTCCAGTTTCTGAAAGGGTACAGTTTGTTCTTATTAAAAATCTACCTGATCAAATAAAGATCAAATCAGTGCTGACTCCCATGAATAATCTTGTGTTTTGTACCACACTACAGAACTAAGAGTTCCCGAGCTGATGTCATATCAGCAGATCACTCAGGGGGATTATGGTATGGCAAACTCAAAAACGAGATTTTGTGGGGAAAACACTGCTTTCACAACCAGTTGTTCTTGGTTGTTGGCAAGTTATTGATATTTTTGGTGCAAGTGTATAATTATGTTGGCTGTGAAGATACTTTTTCTTTATTTATGCAGATGGTAGAAGTCAGTTTTAGGCAGTGTGTGAATTTCTTTGTATTTCCCTGTACAGGAATGGTAACAGGAATCTTAAATCTTTATTCATTAAATGTTTTATACATTTTTCACTGAATTTAAATTTGATGGAAGGGTTAGATGAATTGTTTTCATGGTAAAACTTAATGAAACCTTTTGACCTTTTCTACTGAAGATCCATCCAGCCATCCATCACCACTTATCTGGGGATCCGGGTCAGGGGGCCCACAGAATAAGTAGAAAATCCCAGACTACCCCCATATCACGGTCCACGATCCCAATGATCCCTCCTGCTGGTGGTGAGCCCACCGGATGGCGGATTTGTTACTCATTCAGGCTGAGCCTGTCATAACTCTGGCTCTCACGAGCCAGGAAAGGAGATACGAGGGCGACCAGTGAGTTAGCGTAGTTTATTAACAAAGCACACACTACACAAAATAACGAACAGAAAAGTAAAGAGCCACGTGGGGCTAAAACACACACAGAACTAAGGGAAACATACCACCCAGGGAGAAAGGCTAGAGAGGCGGCGAGGGAAAAAATACACGCCGAGTCGCAACACTTACTTTGGGTGAAGCGCCGAGGTAACGGCAGACTGAAGCTAGACGTAGGAGCTAACAGTCGTGGGAACACAAGGAACGTCTTCCCATAGCGAGGTCGCAGCGACGAGTAACTCTCGGCTGCTCGCTTAAATGGGGGAGATGATTTGGGAATAGGAGACAGCTGTCCCAGCGCAGCTGAACTAGACAGCTGGCAATCAGCTGGGCGCTGTCAAAGAGCGGGCCATGGAAGACCCGGCACGGACTACCTCGGAGCAGGAGCGAACTGGACAACCTGAACGCAGAGAAAAGATAGTTCAGGTCGTGACAGTACTCCTCCCCCGAGCCGCGCCTCCTGGAGCGGCCTAAACCCCCCCCCCCCTCCCCCCCGAGGGAAGACCAGGGAGGGCGGTGGGGGCCAGATCTGGGAGAAAGGGAGGGACCAGAAAAAGGAGGCAGGGAAGAAAAAAAAAAAAAAAAAAAACCTAGATACAGTATAGGGTCAGATACCATAATAATCTTAACCCCCCCCCCCCCCCAAAAAAACCATCACCCCCTCCCCTGCAGAGGCCAGACGGTCTGTGCAGGTGACCACAGGAGGTGGGGAGAAACGACAAGAACCAAAATGCAGAAACATAGCGACACAGTCATGGAAAAAGTTCACAATAACTTAGGGTGAGGACAATAAAAAAAAACTCATGTCCCGAAGGCCAAAAACTACAAAACTCTGAAAAAATAGACTTACACAAGTAAACCCCGACCAAAACAGAATATACAAAGGGTGCAAACCGGGCATAAGATCCAAAAATAGAGCCTGGAACTGCAAATTGGCATGAAGATAAAAATACAAAAGGAACAACTCCTCAAACACGTATTAGCACAAAAGTGTCACTAAACAGTCTGGAGGAGGATATAAATACAGGAAAACAAGACTACTCGGAATGAGGCCAGGCAATGTGAAGCAAATGCTACTTAAGGAGAAATTAGAATAGGATCATACTGGGATTATAAAACAAAGAAAATAGTCCAAGGAAATTTTAACTGGGATAACCCCACAATAAGGACTCTAGGGCAGAGAGTTCTTTGATGTCCTGAAAAGTATTAAATTAGGGAGGACAATCAAACGCAAGGCAACAAACAGTCAGTCAATTCTTCCAGGACGTCAGCAGGTGGAGCGGGGCAGGCGATGACAGCTTGTCCGGCGGGCGGCCCGAACTCCACCAGGCCAGGAACCACAACACCAGTTCGGGTGGCCTACCCGAGTCCCAGGCTAGGAGACACAGTTTCTCCGGAGGCCGACCCAGATCACCGAACCAGCCAGATGGCTTCCCAGGCGGTCGTCCCGTGACCTCAGACCACGGAGAGCTGAGGGAGAGGTCTTGGTGCAGCTTCCTCCCTGAGGGAAAAGGCAGGAGGAAACTGACCCAGGTGAGAAAAACCCCCACAGTAGTAGGGGGAGAAGAGATGGAGGCCAGGGGCAAAGTTAGCCTGCCATCTAATGGCAACAAGGGTAGGGGGAAACTGGCCCGGGCGAGAGGAACCCCAACAGCAGCAGGAGGAGAAATGATGGAGGCAAGGGACGAAGTCAGCCAGACGTCAGGCGAACACAATCCTCCAGCTCCCACACTAACCGTTACCCGGACCGGCGCAGCACCCCCGGTGGACCCCGATCGGGCCGGCGCAGCACCCCCGGTGGACCCCGATCGGGCCGGCGCAGCACCCCCAGTGGACCCCAGCTGGACCGGCGAAACACTCCCGGTGGACCCCAGCTGGACCGAGACAGCACTCCCGGTGGACTCCAGCTGGACCGAGACAGCACTCCCAGTGGACCCCAGCTGGACCGGCGAAACACTCCCAGTGGACCCCAGCTGGACCGGCGAAACACTCCCAGTGGACCCCAGCTGGACCGGCGAAACACTCCCAGTGGACTCCAGCTGGACCGAGACAGCACTCCCGGGCGCAGCATCTGAGGCGAACACCGTGCAGGGAACCGGAACCTCCGAGATGGCACCCAGAGCAGGTTCGTCTCCGGTGACCCTGGGGAGAGGCTCAGAGGGACAAAAGGAACCGGGATCAGGATCACCGGCAGAGCCCGGCGGAACAGGCTCGAGCGCAGCAGACGGCTGCACCCAGCCCGACCCCCCGAGAGACAGGCAATAATGCTCCAGAATAGAGAAGAGAGAAACAAAATAAAGCACTTGCCTGATCTCGGGTTCTACCGCCATCCAGGACTTCGATGCTCCGGGCTCAGCGTGCAGGACTCCGTCCTCCGGCTCCAACTCGACTGCGAATGGCTCCGCAGCCGGCATGATGGTTTCCACAGTCAAACGACCTCCAAATGCCGAAGACCGCGTCGACAGCCCACCTGGCGTGGGGGCAGGAGATCTGGACTCTGCTGGGCCGAACCATTCCTCCGTGGAGACCCGGGGACGCTTAATCGTCGGCGCCGGCTCCAACAGGCAGTTCGACCTTCTCCTCTGCCCATAACGTGGCTGCGGGGCTGGGGCAAAACCCTCCAGGGCCGCAGGCCGCCTCCTCCTCGCGCAGCGGTGTACACCTGGCACCGGGGCACACTCAAGGGGAAGAGACACAGAGGACGCAGGTTCATATTCAGTTTTTGCAGCGGGAGGAGAGAGCTCAGGGGACTGTGAACCCTGAACTCCTCCCCCAGGAATCAAACAAGGCAATTCACTCATAATGGGAGGAGAATGAAAGGACACTTGCCTGATTCCCGGAGGGCCGGTGGAACCCGCTACAAGGGACTCGAGTCTCTCTTCTCCCAACCGGATAGAAGTGGGGAACCCCCCGGACAGATGAGGCGGTGCTACCCGCACCGGATCGGGACCTGGAACACCTGGAGACGAATCTGCGCTTCTCCCAGCGGCCGGAGTGAATGACGAAGAGGGGGGTGAAACAGCTGAGGAGAGCTGGGGGCCCAAAGCTGACGGGACAGCGGGGAGAGCGGGCCCAGGAGCGGGAGCAGCTGATTCACTTCTTCGGCGAGACACGGGAGCAACAGCAGGCTGGGAGGCAGAATTCGTGTGGATTCCTGGAGCGGGATCCGGACGGGACTCTCGCTGAGATGAGTGGGGAATTTGGGAGCGACGTCTTCTGAACGTGAGGTCGGGAAAACGCCGCTCCTGTGCGATGAGCGAAGCCAACAGGTCAGCGTATTCCGGATAATCGTTCAGCTCCGGGTTCTTCTCGACCAGCCTGACTGCTGCAATCACGTTCTTCATGGCTACGGGGGGAACGGCGGCGGAAGAAGCGGCTGCCACTCGATCCGCAATGCGCATCGCTGTCATTCTCATCTTCTCCGGGGGAAACCCGGTTGACGTCACTCTATCCTGGGGATCACCCCTGGGTGAGGCGAACTCCTGGACTGGATCGGCGGCAGGAGCGGGATTCCGAAGCGAGGAGCGAAGGCGTTCTGTCCTCGGCTTCCTGCCGGAGTTCTCCTCCAGCCTACGGAGCCTCTCCCAGGCCACAGAGATGTCTGCCCTCCTTGCCTTAACCTCGGGGAGAAGGAAGTAGTGAGAAAAGCAGTTAAGCATACCCTCGGCGAGCTCCAGGCGCCAGCGTATCTCGCTGGGGGCATCGTAGAGGTCCGTGGTGAATAACGTTCCGTCCACAAGGTCCAGAGTCTCCGAGAGATCGTGGCCTGGGTGCCGCATGAGTCCCTTGGAAGGAGACATGATACTGGCTCGCCCGTACCCAGAGGAAGAGGAAAAAAGGCGTCGAGTCCTTACAGCCAACTCACGGTCGCGGCCGTCTCACTAGGCTGCGACCTACTGTCATAACTCTGGCTCTCACGAGCCAGGAAAGGAGATACGAGGGCGACCAGTGAGTTAGCGTAGTTTATTAACAAAGCACACACTACACAAAATAACGAACAGAAAAGTAAAGAGCCACGTGGGGCTAAAACACATACAGAACTAAGGGAAACATACCACCCAGGGAGAAAGGCTAGAGAGGCGGCGAGGGAAAAAATACACGCCGAGTCGCAACACTTACTTTGGGTGAAGCGCCGAGGTAACGGCGGACTGAAGCTAGACGTAGGAGCTAACAGTCGTGGGAACACAAGGAACGTCTTCCCATAGCGAGGTCGCAGCGACGAGTAACTCTCGGCTGCTCGCTTAAATGGGGGAGATGATTTGGGAATAGGAGACAGCTGTCCCAGCGCAGCTGAACTAGACAGCTGGCAATCAGCTGGGCGCTGTCAAAGAGCGGGCCATGGAAGACCCGGCACGGACTACCTCGGAGCAGGAGCGAACTGGACAACCTGAACGCAGAGAAAAGATAGTTCAGGTCGTGACAGAGCCTGGCCAGAAGGTAACCTTTATTGATCCCAAACTGTAATTTCCCAGTTTGGCATCAATAAAGTACATCTATCTAGCTATCTATCTATGCCAGGTGGAGTACAGGTACATCTCAAAAAATTAGAATATCATGAAAGAGTTCAATATTTTTGGTCACTCAGTTCAGAAAGTGAAACCCATATATTATATAGATTCATTACACAGAGAGTGATATATTTCAAGTGTTTATTTATTTTAATTTTGATGATTATAGATTACAGCCCATGAAAACTCCAAATTTAGTTTCTCAAAAAATAAGACTTTTACATAAAATTAATTGTAAAAAATAGTTTTTTAATAGAAATGGTGGCCCACTGAAAAGTATGTCCATGTGCACACTCAGTACTTGGTCGGGGCTAGTTTTGGTTTAATTACTGTATCAATGTGGCGTGGCATGGAGGTGATCAGCCTGTGGTACTGCTGAGGTGTTATGAAGGTCCAGGTTGCTTTGATAGCGGCCTTCAGCTCGTCTGCATTGTTGGGTCTGGTGTCTCCCATCTTCCTCTTGACAATACTCCATAGATTCTCTATGGGGTTTAGGTCAGGAGAGTTTGCTGGCCAGGGCAGCGCAGTGGAGGAGTGGTTAGCACTGCGGCAGCACAGCAACTCACCCTTGGCCGGGGGATCCAGGGTTCGATCCCAGCCCCCGACCAACAGTGATCTGTGTGGAGTTTGCATGTTCTCCCCGTGTCTGTGTGGGTTTACTCCGGGATTTCTCCGGTTTCCTCCCACAGGCCAAAAACATGCAAGTTAGGTTAATTGGCATCAACTGGGGATTCTAAATTGTCCTTAGGTATGACTGTGAGAGTGAATGGTTGCCTGTCTCTCCGTGTTGGCCCTGTGATGGACTGGCGATCTGTCCAGTGTGTACCCTGCCTCTCACCGAAAAGTTGCTGGGATAGGCTCCAGCCCCCTTGCAACCCGAAAAGGATTAAGCGGAAGAAGATGGATGGATGGATGGAGTTTGCTGGCCAATCAAACACAGTGATACCATGGTCATTAAACCAGGTTTTGCTACTTTTGGCAGTGTGTGTGTGTGTGTGTGTGTGTGTGTGCGCGCGCGCGTGTGGGGTGCCAAGTCCTGCTGGAAAATGAAATCAGCTTCTCCGTAAAGCTTGTCAGCACAGGGAAGCATGAAGTGCTCTAAAATTTCCTGGTAGATGACTGCGCTGACTTTGGTCTTGATAAAACACAGTGGACAAACACCAGCAGATGACCTCTGTCCAGATAAAAGTAAATTTTGCATTTTATTTGGAAATCAAAATCCCAGAGTCTGGAGAAAGTGTGGAGAGGCACAGAATCTAAGTTGCTTGAGGTTTAGTGTGAAGTTTCCACAGTCAGTGATGATTTGAGGAACCATGTCATCTGCTGGTGTCAGTCCACTGTTTTATCAAGACCAAAGTCAGCGTAGTCATCTACCAGGAAATTTTACAACACTTCATGCTTCCCTCTGCTGACAAGCTTTATGGAGAAGCTGATATCATTTCCCAGCAGGACTTGGCACCCCCCCCCCCCCCCACACACACACACTGTCAAAAGTATCAAAACCTGGTTTAATGACCATGGCGTCACTGTGTTTGATTGGCCAGCAAACTCTCCTGACCTAAAACCCATAGAGAGTCTATGGAGTATTGTCAAGAGGAAGATGAGAGACACAAGACCCAACAATGCAGATGAACTGAAGGCCACTATCAAAGCAACCTGAGCCTTCATAACACCTCAGCAGTGCCATAGGCTGATCACCTCAATGCCACGCCACATTGATACAGTAATTAATCCAAAAGGAGCCCCAACCAAGTACTGAATGTGTACATGGACAGACTTTTTAGCTGGCCAACATTTCTATTAAAAAACAATTTTATGTATGAGAAACTGAATTTGGGGTTTTCTTGGGCTGTAAGCCATAATCGTCAAAATTAAAATGAATAAACACTTGAAATATATCACTCTCTGTGTAATGAATCTATATAATAGATGGGTTTCACTTTCTGAACTGAGTGACAAAAAATATTGAACTTTTTCATGATATTCTAATTTTTTGAGATGTACCTGTACACTGGATCCTTGATTTCACCCTTTTCCTGCGGATCCACTGGGCCGTTCTTGGTTTGATCTTTCACCTAGGCCCAGTTTGCCTTGGGAGACCCTACCAGAAGCAAGCTGCCCCCGACAACATATGTAGCTCCTGGGATCATTAGGGCACATAAACTCACAGTTTTTAGTCTGACTCGACGTGGGTAGGACAGTTGCCTCCATCTGCTTGTCCGGACTGTAACTTGAGAAAGAATGAAGCTAGGGTCATCAAATGTGGTATATGGGTGAACCTCAGGCTTAGCATGTGTTACTGTGTTTTTGGCATCACAAGGTCAAAGGTCAAGGTCACAGGGTCACAAAAGGTCAAAATTGATTTTGGCCAGAAGTGCCTTTATTATCAGCTTTAGTGCTAGCAGAATTTGAATGTAAGCTACAATGTCATAAAACATCCAAATATGAAATAACCTTGACCCTGCCTTTGTCCCTGAAAATTGGTAGGGTCTGATTCAGGACATTGCCATTAAAATAGGGAGTGAGATACTTAGAGTTTACTACTGACTTTCACTTCAATTAAGATAGGGGTCCAGGGTGTGGGTCTGCATCAGTTCTAGTTGGTTGTGTCACAAAGGCAAAAGGGCCCCCCAGAAAAGCCCCCAACCCCCAGCCTCCTAAAAAGAAAATAAACAACCCTTCCAAAATCAGAGTCACCATTATGTTGCACAAACTGAAGACTATTTGTGGTCTAAGTTAATAATATTCTAATGCAATAGATTTTGTCAGTGACCCATATAGTTGCTAATTTAATGAATCATTTAGCCAAATTTCTCTATTCTCAATAATGTTTTCCTTGTTTTCTGTAAGCACCTTTTCATTCCATGTATCAAATGTGTGGCTCTTTACCTATTTATTCAATATCAGTGTATCCTTCAGGGAAAAAGAAACACTACCCCCTCCTTTATAGTATGAGAAATGTTGCTCACTGCAAAATAAATCTGTGATTCGTTTCACTTAAATGCAACTATTGCCAGCTAAGTAGTTAAGTCTAAGTAATGCTAGAAGTGACAATGGAAAAACAAGAGGAAATGTCAGAGGATTTGAGAGAAACCGACTCAGACGTGACACAGCTGCTCAGGTTTGTAGAGCAGACGCAGGTCATTTCCTCTCTGACAACATACACGTTCCCTCTGCAGGGACACATATGGTATGTAGGACTTCTCCTGGTGCTGAAACATCAGTGGCCTCTAAAACCAGGGACTCCCTTTTACAAACTGCCTTGTTACTGTTAAGAGTTCAGTTCAGATCTAGTCCAAACAAGACTTTTTTCTTCACTTGCAGTAAATTATATCTGGCATTTCAGCTCTGTCTTGAGGACCATCTTGTTCTTCCTGTGAACCTTTTTGAACTGACTGACGATAGATTACAAATTAAAGGTGGTTTGCAAACATAGCCCAGCACAACTTAAAAAATGTGTCCTATTTTTATACATCAAACTGTATTATCTGAGCAGTCAACATGTGCTGGCTGGAATTAAAACATCAGCTGATCTGTTGCTTACTTCAAGGCTGACCCGAATAAATGCTTTAATGCAATTCCATTTTCATTACATGCATCTATCTGTAAGCATGGTTTATAAGCTGAAAAAAAGCTTTGTGCTTGTAGTTAATTCTTATAATATCCAATAAAAGCTTCTTTCTTTTATAATGGCTGCATGAGAATTAAGGACTGTTTGGGGGAGAACAAGGCCCAGTCTGTGTGGTGGGTTTGATAAGTTCTGGACTTAGTAATGGAAGACTAACCGTGGACAACAGCACACACGAGAGGCACATGCATCCTGTTTATTTTTTTTTATAACACAACTGCTTTATATTAATGCCTTTTGGTAAGTCTGAGCAGTGAATCAAAAAATCTTATTTCTGTGAGCTGAGCAGAGGAGTGTCTGCAGTGACATTTTTTTTTTTTAACATTTATCCTGCATCTATCACTGTGCATTGTCCTCATTATAACTAAGCTAGAGTTACGCTATAGTTTTACCAGACATGGACTGGTATGGCACTAAAGGCGAAGTGGGGGATTAATAGAAATTTCAGACTAAGTCAGATCCAGCTGGACTGGACCTGGAGGTTGTCCTGTATCTGTACCTTGAGCCTTGAATACCTTTCCTGAAAGTGCAGATGCTTTATTCATCTCCTCTGTTTCCCTTTCATGTTGCTGCCGGTAGTTGACCTCAGTAAATGTGGTTGGACAATGAGAATTGCACACATAGTTGTTCTCTTGAAGAATTCCAGAAAATGCCTGCATCAGATATCTTTGAGTGGGAAACAAGCTGAGATGGTGACATGACATGGGTCACATTGGGAGAAGAGACATGCTCGATGCTGCCCGGTATATTCACCTGGTTTTTATTACCTGAATCAAGTTAGATCTGTTGGCAGTGTTGAGGATCTTTGATGCTTTGTGGTGGCAAATTCTTTCACTTAAAATCTCTTACTGTATGTCCAACGAGCCGTGACATAATGATGATGCAGAAGATAATGGGAAAAGGCAGCAACTCTGTCTGATGACTATCAAGTAAAGAGCATGGTATGATAATGGACCTAAATCACCTACGTACCAGATGTCCTTACTTTGGCCCTGCCCTTGAGCACAACCTGGATATTGAGCCACTTTTCATTTCAACTTTACCTACAGATGTTTAATCACAACAAAGCTAGGCAATTGCCTAGGAGGAGTAGTGATTTCTACAAACTGTGGTCAGATGACAGATTGGCATTAGCTCATTTCACCTTTGCCAGAATTATCTAAAAATGTTCCATCTGTTCTGATTCCAAAATATGGGACACCTTCTGTTTTGAATACGGTCTAAAAATTATATGCAGGCTCTGAAATTTATCAATTTCAGTACTTCGCACCCATGACCATCATGTCCACACAATCGTCATACTCTTGAAAACGCTTATTTCTAATTGGGTGAAAATACTTATTTAGTGGTTTCTGTTTGCTTCTTTCCATGAGAATCTTTTTTAGAGAGTCGCTTAAGCCGCTGAGGTCATTCCTTGTCCTCACATGCTGTCATTATTCCCAGATACCAGAGCACTCCTGAGAGACAAGCAAGGCTGACCCAACCCCTTCTTGTCTTTGTGAGCATAAAAGGCAAGGAAGAGGCCTTCCTCCTTGTAGAAAGAATGGCTTCCTAAACCCCATATCCTGCATCCAGTCCTACACATTCACAGACTTGGAGTTGGAGTGCAAATGAACTGAATTGGCTCTTTTTTCAAAAAATATAAACATTTAACAAAGTACTTGTTGCCACCCTTTTCCATCACCATCCCAACCATTTCCCCCCTCCTTCCTTAAAATACATACAGATTTGTTGATGCAGAGAATGTGTAAGCTTATTATTAAAATATTTCATCCCCATGGTATGGAAATGTGTAAAGGAAGAAGCAGTGCATCCACAGAAAGCATTCGTTTTGGTGATATTTTAGCATATTTTTTTTACAAACTTGTGTAGAACAGTTACTGCCCAGATCAGTGATATGTGTGGGCACATGAACAGAGCCCTGCACAGAAACCAAACCCCCCTCCCACTGGCAGAGACAACACAACTGTAACAAGATCTCCCAGTTAGCTTGCCAGATTCCTGAATTCTCAAACTTCAGTTTTTATGAGTATACTGCAGAATATGTTGCATTTGAGTGTTAAAAGTGTCCCCCTCCCCAAACAAAGAGCTGATTTGTGAGGACAGGAATGGAGTGCAGGAGTGTGTTTCTAAGAGTGTGAGCTGGAAAGTCCCCTCTGAGACCAAAAGATTAGCAGGAGCCTGGCTTAATTTGTAAAACAAGGTAACATTTCATCCACACTCATCCTTATGAAGGCGCTCTCAAATGCAAAGGAAGAGATGGGTTATCAAGATGACCTTTATAATGAACGCTCTGTTTGAGCATCCAAATCCTCCTTAATGGCCTGACCAGAGGCTACAGGTCAACAGGATGATCCTGTCGGGGTCATGTGACAGGTCAAAATAGGAAACCTTTGGACAGGCTGATTAAGAGAGGTCAGCGGTCTTTGTTATCTAAGGCAGGAGTATGGGAGAGGATGTGTTAGAAGCATGAACATTGGCATGTTGCAGAATCCGAAGTGAATTATGGCTAGCTCTATGGTTGCACTGTCCCTGTCAAATAAACTAATCTATCTATCTATCTACAGTCAAAACTAATTCATTAGCACAGAGCACATTTCCTTAATTGTAATCAATATAGAGTTTTTGCATTGCTATACAGTAAAACGGCACAGTTGACAGTCGACATAGTTGACAAACAGCAAAATCTAAAAAAAATGTGTCTTTGGTACATTTTTGAGGTGGTCTGCAGATGAAGACCGTAGTTTGCCTACTTCATATCACATATCACTGACATGTTCTACAGAAATGAAGGAGTTGTGTTTGCTATACTACTGGCAGCATTGTTGTTGACCTGCTTCAGTGTTCTTTGTTTGTGTTAAGATGCAATAATTAACTAACTGCATGATTTTTTTGCTCTAGTCTTTGACAGAGGTGCAGTTCTCTCACCTTTAGAACCACATACGGCAGATTGGGTCTCATTTACTTTCATTAACTACTCAATTATTTTGGGTCGCAGTGAGACTAGAGCCTATCCCCACTTCTTTGGGCAAGAAGTGGGGCACAATCTAGCGATAGGATCCACAGTACAATAAAATGTTCAGTTCAATTCGTTCACTTAAAAGATTTGTTTGAAATATTCATTCACTGAATCACTTAGTGCTGTACTGAAGCTCCAACTGCCTACCACTTACTGAACTGAAAAACGTGGCTGAACAGAGTGGGTGGGTTTTGTTTGTAGTGTACTAGTATGTTCACGGAACTGAGAAGCGGCTGAACGGAGCAGGCGGGGTTCATTTGCTGTGCAGCACGTTCACTGAACTGAAAAAACACAGCTGAATGGAACAGGTGGGGTTTGTTCATAGTGTACCAGTACGTCCAGTATGTTCACTGAACTGTAAAGCAGCTGAACAGAGCAGGTGGGGTTCATTCACTGCGCAGTACATTCACTGTGTACTAGTACATAGCTAGTACATGTCTACTGATTTGCAGTTTCTGCACTCTGCATCCTATTCATTGTCTATGTGAAACACTTTGCGGCGCATTATGGGCATGTTGTGTCATTTTTTTGGCTGCTGTGAGATTGATTGGTGCGTTCAACTCCATCCAACCAGTGATCCTGAGGGACAAGCTGCCGTGTGCATGGGTGGGCCAGCACCTGTTATCGTGGATCCTGGACTACCTCACAGACCGACCACAGTTTGAGAACCCAGGACTGTATCTGGCGCCATCGTCTGCAGTATGGGGGTCCCCCCAGCGAACAGTTCTGGCTCCCTTCCTGTTCACTCTCTACACTGCTGACTTTACACTTTACACACAACACACCACACTGCCATCTACAGAAGTTCTCTGATGACTCTGCGATCATCGGCCTTATCTTCGATGGGGATGACACGGAGTACAGAGGACTTATCCAGGACTTTGTGGACTGGTGCCTGTGGAACTGCCTCCAGATCAATGCGAGGAAAACCAAGGAACTGGTGGTGGATTGCTACAGGCGTGGGCAACCCCCCACAGCACCAGTAAACATCCAGGGAACAGACAGTGAGATGGTGACATCTTACAAGTACCTGGGTGTTCACTGGAACAATAAACTGGACTGGTCACACAACACCAATGCGCTCTACGAGAAGGGACAGCGCAAGCTGTTCCTGCTGAGGAGACTCAGGTCTTTTGGAGTGCGGGGGGCACTCCTGAAGACCTTCTACGATTCTGTGGTGGCATCAGCCATTACATTTGCAGTGGTCTGCTGGGGCAGCGGCATCACGGTAGCTGACAGGAAGAGACTGAACAGGCTGATCAGAAAAACCCAGCTCTGTTCTGGGGCAATGCCTCAATCCAGTGGAGCAGAGAGGAGAGAGGAGGACAGTGGCTAAGCTGTCATCTCTGCTGGAGTCCGAGTCCCACCCCATGTGGGACACACTGAACACACTGAGGAGCTCATTTAGTGGTAGGCTGTGCCATCCTAACTGCTCGAGGGAGAAGTTCTGCAGGTCCTTCCTACCTACAGCTATCAGACTTTATAATCTAACCGGTGCTACTCAGAGAGGCTGTATTTAACGTCACAACTTTGCACAATAGACAACTTATGCAATTACAATTATTATTGAGGGTGGCAACAACACTGTTCATTCAAATGTGAAATATATTGTCTGAGTCTATCTTTATATTTGGCCGGGTAATTTGACTAACGGTAATGCTGTTGATACCATCTAACTGCAATGCTCCTGCACTGTGTCTATAACTATGTACATATGTATATTTATTTACTGCTTTGGCTAGCCTATTCTTATTATCTTATTTACTATTGCTTTGAGTGCTGCTATCCCTGTGCTGCTGCAATCCTGGAATTTCCCCGTTGTGGGACTAACAAAGGCTTATCTTATCTTAAATGACATATTTCTTGCCTCAGATGTTTTTAGACTCACTTTCCGCTGCTTTGTTTTCAAGATATTGGAGAAAGTTTACTGTCAAGGTGGCTTCTGGTGAACGAGCCGTCCAATAAAAAGCAGCTCCAAGTTTACATGTCTATAGAAGGTAGTAGATGGGCTTGGAGAGCTGTCAATCAATTAAATGCACAAGAATTGGAAGCAGCGGATCCAGCATGCTGTTGGATCTGCATTTTCTTAAGTGATTCAGTACCATTACGGCAGGTGATTAAGTACAGTGCGTTCACAGATAAGTACTAGCACAGTCGAACAAATGGTTCTCTAACGGTATATCACTAGTACACTCTGGACAGTTTGCCACTACATTCATGGCCAAAATAGAAAGATAAGACAACCATTCACTCCCACATTTTTACCTATGGGCAAATTAGAATCCATAATTAATGCCAAGTAACCTAATGTGCATGTCTTTGGATTGTGGGAGGAAGTCTGAGTACCTTCAGGGAAGCCACACAGTCACGCGAAGAACATCTAAACTCCATGCAGATATTTAAAAACTGACCTTATTGCTGTGGCAACAGTACCCACTGCTCCACCAGTGGGTCTCTGTGGCGAATGTGACAACAGGTGGCTTTATCCTGCTCACAGCTGGTCATGTTTAACCAGACTTTTTTTTTATTGAATTGTAGATGGCGGCGCGGTGGTGGAGTGGTTAGCACTGCGGCAGCACAGCAACTCACCCTTGGCCGGGGGCTCTTGAGTTCGATCCCAGCCCCCGACCAACAGTGATCTGTGTGGAGTTTGTATGTTCTCCCCGTGTCTGCGTGGGTTTACTCCGGGATTTCTCCGGTTTCCTCCCACATGCCAAAAACATGCAATTTAGGTTAATTGGCATCAAACTGGGGATTCTAAGTTGTCTTTAGGTATGACTGTGAGAGTGAATGGTTGTCTGTCTCTCTGTGTTGGCCCTGCGATGGACTGGCGATCTGTCCAGGGTGTACCCTGCCTCTCGCCCAAAGACGCTGGGATAGGCTCCAGCCCCCCCGCGACTCGAAAAGGATTAAGCGGAAGAAGATGAATGAATGAATAAATTGTAGATTGTATGCAATGTTCTTTTCCATACATCCCTGTTATTTTATATATTTTCCAAAAAATCTCAGATTTTCCTGTAGGAAAAGAAAAACGTACCATGCTTGCCAAGCATTGTGATTTCACAGACTTTTACTATATCTGCTTTTCATTTAGCTTACATCCATTGCATGCATGTGTTACTAACAGGCTAAATTACATGCAGCTTTTTTTTTTTCCCACCGTGCGTGTGTATGTGTGTGAACAACTCTCTGCATATCCATCTGCTTTTGGTTACAGAAGCACTAAATGATTTCTGTTGTGTGGATGAATACCTGCTGCCGGCAACCAGAATTGGACATGTTTTACATCAAGATGGTTTCATCAAACAAGCGATGCAGGGCACCTTACATACAGGAAATACAAATACAAAAAAACTGTTTTATTGCATAGTATACATGCTGTCTATCACTTCAGGTATGTGACTCTGAACATGGAGTTTCTCTGGAGAATTAATATGTAACTACTGTATGCCTCATTTGTGATGCTAAATGTGTCCATCTGTCAAGTTCACCAGAAGCTAACAGCTTAACAGAATAAGAGCAATAGGAGAACAAAATGGACTTTGACTGTGTCCAATATCAAACCAGTGTTTTTGTACTTCAGATTTTTTTTTTTTTGTGAGTTAAATTATTGGGATATATTATGATATTAATGGCCATTAGAAATGATAGCAGGGGTAATTGCCTTGAAAACAACCAAATGCTGATGTTGTGCCAATCAGGCAGTTGTCACAACATCATGTGACCCTTCTGAGGAAGGCTGCAAGAAGTGGCCGAAACATGTCAAGGTCAAAATAACCTTATTCACTGTATGATAGAAAAGAAATTATTTCTATAGCTAAAAAATATACAATGCAAAACAAAAAAAAAAGTTAACTTTCTTTGGATAGGATGGAAATTATTGTTGGAAAAGAATGTCTGTGCAGCCACTGCTAGTGTACAACTCTGGTTTATTCTGAACATTAAATAGAAAATATTCCCATAGCATAGTTTATGCACTTGCAGCTCAGGCAGACCCACTTGCTAACACAGCACGATGCACCAGGAGTCTTCCAAGTATGGCAGTCAGACTGAAAAATTCCCCTCCTCCACTTCTGTTCGCCCATGCTGGCTTCAGTACCAGAGAAGGCCAGGAATGTTTAGTGCAGCACAGTTCAACCCAGCACAGAGTGAAATGACTGGTCAATCCTCCACCACTCATCTCAAAATATTTTAATTTTCTCACCATGTCTTTAGTGTTAGTGGCTGCAGCTGAGACCTTTACGTGTGAAAAGAGCATATCTGATCCTGAGATTGCCAGTGATTCTAAAAACGTGACATCACAATCAGCTGAGTGGTTTACAACACTTCAGTCTTGTGTTGTCCAGTTTCTGTAGATATTGTTGGTGCTACATTTATTACAAAGCATTGTGGGACAACACTGTCTGTGCCCCTATGTGCTACATAACTGTCTCTTTTAGTGCTGCTTAATGAGCCTTGCTGCCGAGTGAGATCCTTTCTGACATTTATGGTGAAAAACTATCCTGACTGCCTCCATATGGAAGTAGTGATCTGCCATGACTACTTCATTTGGTGGCTTACAAAGGTTAAGCATCTATGTGGTAAATTGGCTGGAACAGAGCAGGTTCCTGTTTAATGGTTCATAATGAGGGACGACTCTGTATAGATTGTGATTAACTTTAAAGAAACACGGGAGCTTGTAAGACTCCATACTGTTTAAGTGGTTATTGTAGTCAGTCCACAAGAGAGCCCAGATGTTTGTCCAAGCGTTCCTCAATACGCTAACAGCCTCACAATATTTACTCTTGGAGCACAAAGCCAGAATCTCGTCGGATGTCATTAAGAGTAATTAGATGTGCCAATTTGACAAGCCAAACAGCCAGAAATGCTAAAACCATAGTTCAGAATATAAAGTGATGCAACAGCTTGGCTAACCTCATAAAATGAAGTTGGCCAAGAAGTAATGTCACACTTTCTGTTTCCTGCTGTACATCAAAACAGAAAGCTGAGTCACAATTTTAGTACCTTAGCTTTTTGTTCTTTTGTAAGAAATCTTGTGTTTCTCCATATAAGTTATGAAGTTATACCTGCCAAGGTAACCTGTCTCCAGGACAGGTGTTGTAGTGCAGTTATGAGATGAACAGCAGGCATCTGCAGCAAAAGTGAAAACATGCAACTGGGCTGTCTGCTCTGCCTCTCGGTGAAATCCATATCAATGTGGAAGGAAGACTCCTCTCTGCTACCCCTCAGCTAAAGAGATAACTGACTGGAGCACTGCAGTCAAATCATTTCCACCAGTTTCAAACCACTCACCAGGGAAATCTGTTCTGTCTTCTGAAAACAAGAATAAAAACGATAAACAACCTTTTACCATGCCTCTATTTTAATTAGAAGCTGTCATATGGTAATAAACATCATGATTTACTTTGAGGAAATCTTGCGACGCCGTCTCATACAGCTTGTTGGGCTTTATCTGTCTTACTACTTTGTCAAGGTGAACATGACTACACGTGTGCATGGCATAAAAGATGCAGAATGTAATGGCAACCTTAACCCCCAAATGCAACTCCAAGCTCAGCCCCCAGGATACCCCGGAGGTGGGCGGTTATGGCAGGAATGCGGTGGGAATGTGATGTTGTTCTGAAGAGGCTGAGGATGACATTGACCAGATGGTTGTGTGATCTTCAGTTTCCCTCAACATGGAAGGAGAGATGTAGGGAAACAGACACAGCTGCTGTTAATGTGTTGTCAGTGTGGAGTGCTGCATTGTTTCTGCATGTTTCTGCCCTCTTGAGGCAAAAAAAAAAAACTGTTGAAAAATGCCTGAAGTCTGTTGTATATACCAAATGTATTAAGGAAAATAATAAGGTCATCCTGCCATAGAGGACTAAAGGAAAAAAAATTATTTGAGTAGTAAAGAAACAAATCCGTTCTATATGAAGATTAAAGTATCTTTTCTTGTCTTATGTATGGTTTATCCTTTGTGTAAAATGTCTGAGTTTCATGAAAATCATTAAGAAGAAAAGAAGTCCTTAAGAAACCATCATCTGGACTGCAGAATAATAAATTACTCATTGGAAAACACAGACACAGAAACACGCAAACAGTAAATGTTTTATTACTGATGGAGTATAAATGCTTGTTCTGCAGGCAGAAACTATAATGAAGACTGGCAATGGCTGTAACTGAAGCACAGATGAAAGCTCATTCTTAAACGCGAAGCTTTAGATTGTATCACACAATCTTCTGTGGCACATGTGAAGATGTCTTTACTCCAGCAGCTGGGCGTGAGTGTGATATGATCAAACGCCTCAGAGCAGGGACTAAATGGACCGTGTCATCTGATGTCGCAGTGGTTTGACTTTTTAAACTGGAAAAATTAGGAACAGAAGTCCCAAAGGTTGTCATACAAAAAAAAAAAAAAAGGTGTGAGCATTACAACTTGACAGACGATATACATTATAAAGTAGGGGTGGGGGAAAATAAATGCATTGTAGTATCGTGATACTTTTTGGTGGTGATACTGTATTTTTCAGAGACACCAATATTGTGATACTTTACTACAGAATAACACATAAATGTTGCAAACACAAACTTACCTATTTAGGTACCAGAGTAATAAAAACCAGTTCACTGCTAGATGGTACTAAATGCTCACTGTCTGGTTTTGTCAGCACAGCAAAGGAGAGACTGCCGAGATCTAGCTTGGAGCTTAACAAGACAATGATCGGGATAGGAATCGCAATATATGATATCGAAATGGTAAATGCTGAATGGCGTTCACTTATATAGTGCTTTTTACTCATTTCTGGATGACCAAAGTGCTTTTTTGGTGTATCACAAGATTGTGATAGTCTTGAAATGCTGCCCAAGTATCGTGATAGCATCGTATCATGTGGCCTCTGGTGATTCACATCCATATTATATAAAGCAACAACCACTTAGAAGCACTACTGCCACCTTGTGACAAGGCATGAACAGGAAATGGAAATACTTGAAGAGAAGCTGTATAAGAATTTTATGGTTTAAAGTATCTGGAGCAGCACTGCTGTCCCAAGGCCCCTTTAATCTACAGGTAAAATAACTCATCATTTCCTCTCTCACAGCAAGACAAGGCAAAGGGATGTCTCCTACCACTGATACAGTATGTTTTGACTGTCGTCAAAGTGTCATCTGACATCCGTGACGTCTCACATCAGCTGTTTTATCCTTCCCGTAAGCGTGACCGTCCTGACAGATTTGACAGATCTGCCAGGTCAGTCAGTTCCCCCGCCATGCAATGGTCTCTGGAGGAGAGAGAGTCCCAGATGTGCGAGAGCATGAAGGCTCCGTCAGGTCTGTCAAATCATGTCAGGACGGTCACGCCTACGGAAAGAATGGAACAGCTGATCTGACACGTCACAGACGTCAGATGACGCTTTCTGAAGAAGACTGCAGATGACAGTCAAAACATGTCAAAGGTATGAGACATATCTTTGCCTTGTCTTAATAGAAGAACAATATCAGTTTTATCCTTAAGAAGACAAAATGAACCTGTGTGAGGTCTCATCTCGATATTCAACTTATGTATCGAATGACGTCACATATATCAAGCAAGTGCAAAGAGGCTTGACCTGACATAATGGCCAACACCTATCACACATAACACCAGGGACTCAGACATCAGTCAGCATTATGGAAGCTTGTGAACGTGCCTCCTTGTACCATGCCACAAATCTTGGCAGTTACACCCACTCCATCCTGTTGGCATTTAGGCTCTGATCTCGTTTTTCCAAATCAAACTTGCAGGTCTGTGGTTTCCCAACTCATGCTTCCATAAACATTCACAAACACTCTGCAGTTATGATAAGGCACCATTTTATGTAGTGTCCAGCAAATGTAAACCATCTCTGTGGATACATCATATTGATTTTTCACAGTTTGGAGACAAACTTAGAAAGGACATAAACACTCATCTAGAGACATGTGAGGCTTTCTGCTGCTAAGGTTTACCCATTCTAAGTTCCTCAGTGACTCACGTACTGAGTACAGTGGATGTGAATACTTTTTACTACATGGCCTCAAGCTTTCTTTCAGTCTGTTTGCTCTGTGATCAGTTATTCAGTCTGGTAGACTGTTTTCGACTCAGTACGTACAGTGGCGTGAAAAAATATTTGCCCCCTTCTTGATTTCTCATTTTTCTCTATGTTTGTCACACTTAAATGTTTCAGATCATCAAACAAATTTAAATATTAGACAAAGATAACACAAGTAAACACAAAATGCAGTTTTTAAATGAAGGTGTTTATTATTAAGGGTAAAAAAAATTCAAATCTACATGGCCCTGTGTGAAAAAGTGATTGCCTCCCCGTTAAAACATAAATTAACTGTGATTTATCACATCTTTGGAAAGCTGAGTTCAATTTCTCGAGCCACACCCAGGCCTAATTACGGCCACACCTGTTCTCAATCAAGAAATCACTTAAATAGGACCTGCCTGACAAAATGAAGTAGACCAAAAGCTCCTCAAAAGCTAAACATCATGCGGCCATCCAAAGAAATTCAGGAACAAATGAGAAACAAAGTAATTGAGATCTATCAGTGTGGAAAAGGTTATAAAGCCATTTCTAAAGCTTTGGGGCACCAGCGAATCATAGTGAGAGCCATTATCTACAAATGGCAAAAACATGGAACAGTGGTGAACCTTCCCAGGAGTGGCTGGCTGACCAAAATTACCCCAAGAGCACAGCAACGACCCATCCAAGAGGTCACAAAAGACCCCACAACAACATCCAAAGAACTGCAGGTCTCACTTTACTCAGTTAAGGTCAGTGTTCATGACTCCACCATAAGAAAGAGACTGGGCCAAAGTGGCCTGCATGATAGAGTTCCAAGACGAAAACCACTGCTGAGCAAAAAGAACATAAAGGCTTGTCTCAGTTTTTCCAGAAAACATCTTGATGATCCCCAAGACTTTTGGGAAAATTCTCTGTGGACTGATGAGACAAAAGTTGAACTTTTTGGAAGGTGTGTGTGTGTCCCATTACATCCGGTGTAAAAGTAACAGAGCATGTCAGAAAAGGAACATCATACCAACAGTAAAATATGGTGGTGGTAGTGTAATGGCCTGGGGCTGTTTTGCTGCTTCAGGACCTGGGAGACTTGCTGTGGTAAATGGAACCATGAATTCTGCTGTCTACCAAAAAATCCTGAAGGAGAATGTCTGGCCATCTGTTCATGACTTCAAGCTGAAGCGCACTTAGGTTCTGCAGCAGGACAATGATCCAAAACACACCAGCAGGTCCACTTCTGAATGGCTTAAGAAAAACAAAATGAAGACTTTGGAGTGGCCAAGTCAAAGTCCTGATCTGAATCCAATTGAGATGCTGTGGCATGACCTTAAAAAGGTGGCTCATGCTTGAAAACCCTCCAATGTGGCTGAATTACAACAATTCTGCAAAGATTAATTGGCCAAAATTCCTCCACAGTGCTGTAAAAGACTCATTGCCAGTTATCGCAAACCCTTGATTGCAGTTGTTGCTGCTAAGGGTGGCCCGACCAGTTATTAGATTTAGGGGGCAATCACTTTTTCACACAAGGCCATGTAGGTTTGGATTTCTTTCCCCTTAATAATAAACACCTTCATTTAAAAACTGCATTTTGTGTTGTGTTATCTTTGTATAATATTTAAATTTGTTTGACGATCTGAAACATTTAACAATGAGAAATCAGGAAGGGGGCAAACACTTTTTCACACCACTGTATATGTGCATGTTCTGTTGGTTCTTCAATAGTCAGGCAAATTTACTATACTGTGTTACCATTGCAAACAAAGAACTAAGGCTGGGTTCACACTATAACATTTGGACCGACTTTTACTGACGTTTTGAAAAATCAGAGAAATCAGTCCAAACGTTGGTGAAATTATGTTCGTGAACAGTTTTCTTAATCCAGCGCACACCAACTTTCACGAACTTTTGCTAGCATTTCCCAGTGTTGCATTCAACGTTGTCAAACTTTTGCCAACTTAGGCTAGTGTATGTGTAGCAGTTGCCAACTTAGGTTAACTTAAGCTAAGAATACTCAACGCAGTTCAGCTGACATCAGCGTCAGGTGACGCTCATATAAAGATCAGCGTTTGTGGAGGCTTCCTGCCATCCTGGACCTGCTTTTCTGGGTGGATTCACACTACAACGTTTGGACCAACTTTTACTGACGTTTTGGCAAACGTTTGGCTCTGCTGGCAAAAGTTGATAAAAGTTAATGATAGTTGGTGTTTGTTGGCAAATGCTGGAGAAAGTTGTATTTGTTGAGAATTTTCAGCATGCTGAAAATTTGGCAATGTTTGGAAATAAACATTGGTGAAAGCTGTGCTCTGTTTGTCAAAGTTCCTGAGCGCTGGGCTAAATTATGCAGAGTTCGCGTAAGTCAGCCTAAGCTAAGCTCCTTTGGCAAACGCTGATTGAAATGCTGGTGGAAGCAGATGATATTCACAAAGGAAAGAGAAACAGAGAGAAGGGGGAATTAAAAAAAGAAAATATATATGTAACAGAACAATGTACAGTATTTGTTTGGTGATAACAAGGTGTGTATGACATGTTTTTTTTAAACTTTTTTAATGTACGAGATAACATATACATACAGACACATATATACACACACACACATATATATACACACACACACATATACACACACATACATACATACATGTATATGTATACACACACACACACACACACATATATATAAAAACGTGCATTTGATAGTGTGATGGGTGTGGTCTGCTGAGTGGTTTGGGGTTTTGTGTCTTTGCAGTGTTATTTTTCCACCACTAGGCTGTGCTGTTGTGCAAATGTGTCTTTTGCCAGTATGGATTACTGGTTGCCTTGGAAACAGAGACCAATCTTTTTTTTTTTTTGCTCTCTGAAAAAACATTTTCTTGGTCCGTGAAATTTTCAGTCAGAGTCTGTCTACTCTCTGCCAGCTACATATACATGTAATCTCCCAAAAATGTGACACTCAAAAGAAAAAAAGTACTGTTCTTAATTTTCTGTTCCGTGCGTAATCATTCTCCAGGATTTACTGGTTCGGCTTCCATTGTGGGGAATCAAACAGGCTGATATGGTGTCAAAAAGTAAAAGACATTTTAATGGAGAGAGTTGTAACAGTCAAAATATAATCACCCGTCATTTTATTTATGTGATGATTCACTAAACCGTTTTTTTATTCCATCCACATTTTAATTGCGGACTTAGTATCGGAGTCTATAGCATTATTTTATTATTTTTTTAGATGAATGAATGAATCAATCAATCAATAAACAGGGGAAAAGGGGTATGCAGAAGTAACTACATAGGAATATAAAATGAAAATAAATACTGAAACATATGCCCAAAGGAGATGTGTTCACTCCAAAAGCAGAATGGCAGGAAGCCTCCACAAATGCTGATCTTTATATGAGCATCAGCTGATATCAGCTGACCTGCGCTGATTTTTTCTCTGATTTTTCAAAACGTCTGTACAAGTCATCCAAATGCTGTAGAGAGAACCCAGCTTTAACTTAGGCTGCCTTAGGTAAACTCTGCATAACTTACCCCAGTGCTCAGGAACTTTTACAAACTGAGCACAATGTTCACCAACGTTTTTTTCCAAACGTCGGTAAATTTTCAGCAGGCTAAAAATTTTCAAAGAACACAACTTTCGCCAGCGTTTGCCAACAAACACCAACGATCATTAACTTCTGCCAGCAGAGCCAGACGTTTGCCAAAATGTCAGAAAAAGTCGGTCCAAACGTTGTAGTGTGAATCCACCTTAATATAAGTCATTAAATTATTGAAAGTAAAGCTTCATTATTACGTAGTGACACTAAATTAATTATTCAGTGTCTATTTGACGTAAATTACTAGAAGTAGTCATCCACTTATATTTAGACATCTTCACAGAACTTTAATTTGGTTGAACAATGAAACAATATTTCAGTTAGTGGCAATATGAGGTAATTTCCAAATACAGCAGCACAAAAAATTAAGAGACCAATGAGACCACTGCAAAATTATCACTTTATCTGGTTTTACTATTTATACATGTGTTTGAGTAAAATGAACAATTTTGTTTTATTCTCCAACATACTGAGAACAACTCACCCAAACTCCAGATCAAAATATCATCATTTAGTGTATTTATTTACAGAAAATGACACCTGGCCAAAACAACAAAAATGTGCTTTTAGATCAAATAATGCAAAGAAAACAAGTTCATTCTTAAACACTACAATACTAAAGTTTTAACTTAGGAAGTACTCAAAACTGTACTTTTGTAATCTATCTTTAAATGCACAGAATCTGTGTGTGTGTCTGTTCCATGCATATCTCTTGAACCATTCGTCAGACTGGCCTAAGATTTTATACATGTTTTGCTGGGGTTATGAGGGTGTGCATCCCCGAGTATGGAGTTGTTTAGTCAAAATGTGTAATTTTTATCAATACAAGTTTAGTAATAGCTCTCTCCTCATGCTCTGGCTTCTAGAGGTGTGGGCGGGGTTTTGCACTGACTCTGTACTGATTGGATAATACGCAACATCACGGCATCAGTAACCACAGTACTCTGTGAGCAAAACAAGGACGCGAAAGCGACAAATTTGACTAGAAAAAGATAATACTGATTTAATGCTTAAAAAATTATACCATAAAGTTGCCATGATTGCGTAGGTCTAAAGGATAATTCGGCATATGTGGAGAACATGAGGAGCGTGAGCAGACTGGGTGGTCAGTGGAGAACTTGGGTCTGATAAAGAACACCGGTGTATCCAACACAGAACATGCCAGGAGAAGCAGCAGCCCGACCGGGCAGACCACAGTCCTTTGCGAGGAGGCGTACCCAGCCTGCCCAGTCAGTGGTAGACAGGAGGACCTGCTTCTGCTTTACCCATGTGGTACCACTGTACTATACAGGACTGCGAGTTCCCCCTCCCGTACGAGTACCTAAAAATTAAAAACTTAATAATAATACCGCAATGACTGTGGAGCGGAATGGCCAGAATGACTTAATGACCAAACACAGGACACAAAAATGCCCAAATAACAGAATAAATCATTTTTAGATAAATATTTAACAAATGGGCAACACCGATGCAACGGTTGCAGTCAAATGGGTCCTTCTGCTGTGTATAATAATGTTGGGTGTTTTGTAGTTAATTTGGCTGATTACAGTTTAAATAAAAACAAAAAACTTTTAATAACAAAATATTGCTAAAATATAAACTGATGCTCTACAATGGGTCTCAAATATTTGTAAACGTGTCCTGTTATAGTACTACATGAGTTTGACAATAAACAGAAGAAATTCAATATTACACCTAACTCCATCACTGAACAGTGATATAAACTAATTATAATGATGACTGAACAACTCCCATTCCCCAAAGTGCAAGATACACTGTTATAAATATAAGTGATAAAAGATCACACAAATAAGTGACCTGACAAACAAAGAAGGGATCTGAAACTGTCACCAATATTGGATGTCCCATTGATTTTCAATATTTAGGTATTCTGTAATTAATATTCACACAATCAATTAAATCTTAGTGCCATTTACCCCCTTTTATATTTGTCAAAGTCTAACATGTGATTGCCTACATGTAGCCTACACCTCTTTGTATTCCACTTTCAAACACAGCCTACATTTGGGCCTGTAAAGCCTAATTGGGACACCTGTTTCAGACAGGAATATTTGCGGTCTACGGGCAATGCACTAGTACTGCTGATTTTTATTCACAGCTTTCATGTGTCTTACAAAGATTAGATGATCACCTCAGTACCTCCTTAAGTAAACTGAGGTACCCTTGTGTTGGAATTCAACATATTGAATGGCTGCCATACATGTAGAGATGCTAATTTAGGAAAGATTTTGCAGTGGTCTCTTATTTTTTTCCAGAGCTGTATATAAGGCCCATATGCATAATGTTGGATGTGTAGAAGCATGCTCAAATAATGAGGCTGAGTTTCAGTCATAAAACCAGCTTTATTTGACAGAACGCAGCTTCTAGCATTCTCAAAGCAGGAAAAAGAAAGAATCATACTTCAACCCCCTTTTATACATTTCCAGCATCAGAATTCAAGCCACATGGTGTCTTCAGTCAACATACAGTTACAAAGCATCCCTTTGAAGCTTCACCATTGTCTCTCATTTCTTGATGAACCGGAATACCCTCCGGGGCGTCTTCTGTGGGACAAAGAGACAAATCTCACACTTCCTTGTTACCTCCTGTAGATTTGAGTCCTTAGTCCTTGCAGACATGACACTCCACAATACACATTCAGTCCTGTCTCTGTGGCAGCGTGAGCCCACAATGTGTGTCGGCCACACTACCCCCCCCCCACACGTCTAGTAAGGCAAAATCTAAATGGCATAACAAAAAGAAAAACACAAAGCACTCCATACATCACTAATCAATCCACCAACTGCCTAGGTTTTAATCTTCTGCCGAATCTGCTGCAACCTGGCTTGGCTGCACCTGCAACATCTCTCTGTACCTGTGGATTAAAGCCGTTAGCACCTCTCTGTGAAGACTTTGGAGAATGTCCCCTCAGCGGCCTGCCCCGGCGGGGGGGCCTCGCGAGCTGCACCTCCTCGTCAGCCAGAACAAAAGCGGGTTTGAGTCTGTTAATGCAAATCAGCTCCCGTCTGCCCCCTAAATCTAGCAGAAAATGCTTCTGCCCGGTCTCCAGCACTCGAAACGGTCCGTCGTAAAACGGCCGCAAACTTGGACGCTGGGCGTCATGTTTAACAAAAACGAACTCTGCATTTTTTAAAGCTTTGGGCACAAAAACGTGTGGGAAACTGTGATGGATTGGGCCAGGAAGTGTGTTTGCTCCTGAGCCGCTCTGCCACGGCTGAGCGGGGGGGCCACTAGGTGCGGGATTATCAGGAAGAAATTCCCCGGGCAAACGAAGCGGTTGGGCGAAAACTAATTCAGCCGGGGAAGCGTGCAAATCTTCCTTAGGTGCAGAACGCAACCCTAATAACACCCATGGAAGTTTGTCTACCCAATTTGTATCCGTTAGCGACGCTCTGAGGGCTGCTTTCAATGACCTGTGAAAGCGTTCGCATAAACCATTAGCCTGGGGGTTATACGCGGTGGTGCGATGAATCTTCACCCCCAAGCTGCGGGCCGTCGATGACCACAGCTCGGAAATAAATTGGGGACCTCTGTCGGACGTTATGTCCGACGGTACACCAAAACGCGCAACCCATGCTGCTAAAAATGCTCGCGCAACTTCTTCCGCTGTGGTTGATGCCAGAGGAACCGCCTCTGGCCAGCGCGTGGTGCGGTCTACCATCGTCAAAAGGTGTGTGTGCCCGTGTGATAACGGAAGCGGCCCGACCAGGTCAATATGCACGTGATCAAAACGCTTAGCGGGGATGTGGAAAGGTTCTAACGGGGCCTTAGTGTGTCTGTGTATTTTAGCTCGCTGACACGCTACGCAGGCTGCTGCCCATTCCTTGACCTGTTTGCGCAACCCGGGCCAAACAAATTTCTCCCCCACCAACTTAATCGATGCGCGCACCCCCGGGTGCGCGAGAGAATGGACCAAGTCAAAAACACGGCGACGCCACGCGGTTGGCACCACAGGGCGGGGCCGTCCCGTGGAGACATCGCAGATTAGCGGGGGCATACCGTTTTGTTGCACCCTGTGCTCCAGCCTTAACCCTGTCGGTCCAGACTGGAGCGCGCGCACGTCCGCGTCGTTAACCTGCTCCGCAGCCATAGCTGCATAATCTAACCCAACACAGACTGGGGCTGCGCGCGCTCCCGCGTCGCTGCCCGGGCCCGCGGCCATGGCTACAGAGTCTGCCCCTATGGGGCTTGGCGGTGCTACTGCACGCGAGAGGCAGTCTGCCACAACATTGTGTTTACCCGCGACATGCTGAATATCAGTAGTGAACTCCGATATTGCGGCTAGTTGCCTTTGTTGCCGGCCTGACCAGGGTTCTGAAATTTTGGCCATCGCAAACGTTAGCGGTTTATGATCCACAAAAGCGGTGAAACGTCGCCCCTCTAACCAGAACTGAAAATGACGGATGGTCAAGTGTAGGGCCAAAAGCTCCCTGTCAAACGCGCTGTATTTCCGTTCACTATCGCGCAAGGTCCTGCTGAAAAACGCGAGGGGTTGCCAGGTACCTGCCACAAACTGTTCAACTACCGCCCCCACCGCTACATCGGAAGCGTCAGTGGTGAGCGCCATGCGGGCCGTTGGAACTGGGTGCGCTAACAAAACTGCGTTTGCCAGGGCTGATTTGACCTGGGCAAAAGCGCGCTCCCGCTCCGGAGACCATTCAACTTTATTTGCGGGCTTTTGTTTTTTTAACGCGGTGTACAATGGCTGCATGAGTCGTGCTGCGCTTGGGAGGAAACGGTTGTAAAAATTAATCATCCCTAGAAACTCCTGAAGCGCCTTGACCGTTTGAGGTTGCGGAAAATCCGTTATGGCACGCACTTTATTTGGAAGGGGAACTGCTCCCTCTGCCGAAACGCGATGTCCCAAAAAATCAATCTGCGCCACCCCAAACTGACACTTCGCTGGGTTAACTATTAACCCGTGCTCTGCCAACCTCTGGAAAACTGCTGTGAGGTGTTTTTCATGTTCGCCTTCGGACGCGCTGGCTACCAAAATATCGTCCAAATAAACGAACACGAAAGGCAGGTCGCGTAAAACTGCATCCATCATGCGTTGGAAAGTCTGTGCGGCCCCCTTGAGGCCAAAAGGCATGCGCAAGAACTCAAAAAGGCCGAAAGGCGTTATGACCGCTGTTTTGGGTACATCCTGCGCGCGCACTGGCACCTGGTGATAGCCGCGCACCAAGTCTATTTTAGAAAAAATGCGCGCCCCCGCCAAATGGACAGAAAAATCCTGAATGTGCGGAATCGGGTAGCGGTCATGAGCTGAAACGTTGTTCAACCTGCGGAAATCACCGCAAGGTCGCCACGAGCCGTCAGCTTTTGGGACCATGTGTAACGGCGAAGCCCAAGAGCTCTTGGAACGTCTAACAATGCCCAGTTTTTCCAGATTAGTGAACTCCTCGCGCGCGATGGCCAGTTTAGCTGGGTCCAAGCGCCGAGCCTTTGCAAACACGGGAGGGCCTGTGGTCGTTATGAAATGTTCTACCCCATGTTTGGCCACCGTTGCTGAAAACGTGGGGACTGTGAGTGCTGGAAACTGAGCAAGCAGAGTGTGAAACTTACCACCCGCAGCTGAGACGCTGGCATGTGCAGTTGGCGGGGCCACCCGAGCTGTGCAGGGAATAGAATGAAAGGACAGTGCATTAATCAGACGTCTATTAGCAAGGTCAACCAATAAACCATGTGAGCACAAAAAATCAGCCCCTAACATGTTGAAACTGACTGCTGCTACAATAAATGTCCATTCAAATGAACGGCCCTGTAAGGACAGAAGCATGGTCCTCTCACCAAACGTTTTAATCGTGGAGCCGTTCGCTGCTGACACTGACACCCAGGGGGCTGTAGAAGGCGACAGCCGTTCCGCGTAGGTGGGTGTGACGAAACTCAGCTGAGAGCCCGTGTCCACGAGGAACTGTTTCCCCGAGCGTGCATCCGTCAGGTAAAGCAGCCTGTTCTCGTTGCCGAGGGTCGCAGCTGCTACCGGCCCTCGGTCTTGGTGTTTCCCTGGCGCTTAAAATTGCACGGTGGGACGCACCTGTGCGCTCTCTCTGCAAAACGGCGGTGGTAGAAGCACGAGCCGTTCTCCGCTCCGCGTCGTCTGGCTCCTGTCGCCGCCGTCGTTGGTGCGTCTGGCGCCGCGGCCGCTGGACCCGCACTGTCTCCGGACGCCGTTCCTGGACTGGCCGCCGCGGCCGAGACTGCGTTCCGCTTGTGGGCGTCGACCAACCTCTGCGCCTCCTTGCTCAACCCATGGTAGTCTCGCTTGGCCAATCGGGGTGACTCTGCCAGGGCCACTCTCACTGCTGGTGGTAGGGTTCGAAGGAAAAGGTGGGCAAAAATGAATTCGCCATCCTCAGAGGCTTTGAGCTGCAGCATCTTCACCATCAGGTCCGCAGGTCTATCGTTTTCGGCCTCCGTCAGCGCCAGGAGCCCCTCTGCTCGTTGTTGGACTGAGGGGGTGAAATGGCTGATCAGCGCGTCCTTCAATGCGCTGTACTTGTCGCTGTCTGGTGGATGATTAACCAGATCTTCCACTCTCTGGACCGTGTTGCTGTCCAGCTTCGCTACCACGTGGTAGAATCTTGTGTCGTCGTTGGAGATTCTCCGGAGGTTGAACTGCGCCTCGATTGCGCTAAACCATGAGCGCGGGCTGTGCTGCCAGAAATCGGGCAGCCGGATCGTGGAGGCGGCCATCAGGCTGGCTTCCACAGAGCCCCGCTCGGGAGAATTCTGTCTGCTCATTCTCCGTCGTAGGTCACCAGTGTAGAAGCATGCTCAAATAATGAGGCTGAGTTTCAGTCATAAAACCAGCTTTATTTGACAGAACGCAGCTTCTAGCATTCTCAAAGCAGGAAAAAGAAAGAATCATACTTCAACCCCCTTTTATACATTTCCAGCATCAGAATTCAAGCCACATGGTGTCTTCAGTCAACATACAGTTACAAAGCATCCCTTTGAAGCTTCACCATTGTCTCTCATTTCTTGATGAACCGGAATACCCTCCGGGGCGTCTTCTGTGGGACAAAGAGACAAATCTCACACTTCCTTGTTACCTCCTGTAGATTCGAGTCCTTAGTCCTTGCAGACGTGACACTCCACAATACACATTCAGTCCTGTCTCTGTGGCAGCGTGAGCCCACAATGTGTGTCGGCCACAGATGCACAATTGAAACTGAAAGACACCTCTAAAGAAGCGTTATCCATGACAATAGATATAGTATAGCGGGGCTAAAGTGGGTTACGAAGCAGCTTGTAGGGGTCTGTTTGATACTCTGTCTGTTAAGTAAGATCTGGAAATTGTTTTTGTTCAGTAGAAATGGACTATAAACTGAATTGACTTTATTTTGCTTCATTGCAGTCTGGATGTTAAATTCTACTTTTGATTTGTGAGTATGGCTTTCTTACATATGTTCTTTGGACATTGGATTCTTCTTATGATATATGGCTCTCATATGTCCCACATACGAATCCTGTGTCTTGTAAGTGGGTCTTTGTGGTTAAACTCTGTATTGTACGTGATCTCCTTCTAGGATACATCTTCCCTCCAATGGCCTGATACCAGACATCATACAGCCATTCAGTGTTTGGTTGCATACATTATTAATGCTAATCTTTTCATGCAGATGCCAGTTGGGTCTTTGTGTCATCAGCCCCATCTGGTGTTTGGGATTATGATGATTTGCAGTGAATGGAAAAGGAAAACAAGCAGAAGAAATCAAAGAGGGACCACTTTGATCTACCTGCAGATTGCTGCGCTGTGTTTGGAGATTGAGCAGAGGATATCACAGAGTGGTACTTTTCAAAGTCTTCACATCGTGTGAGATGGTTTTGAGGCTTGGATTCCTCAGTCTTGGCCTCAAACACAACAGATTTATGTGGGTTAAGCTGTGTCCTAAAGCAGACAAAATACTTTTGAGACAGAGAGTAACAGGTGATTGAGGGGGTATTTATGTACAACTGCTATCAACAGTGCTGTCAATGCAAACTTGTTCCACCCTTGCTTTAGCACGCCTCAGCTCCCTTGGTGAACTGCCAAAAATGATCTTAATCCAAATTTAGGAGTGCTTATTGCTGCGAGCCAGCAGCAGGTTTGCCATAATAAATGCCACATGTGCTCCCACTTCCAGAGTCAATATGCTTTTCCTCTGTTTGCCTTGCAACGGTAATTGGCTCTGGGGCAGGTGCTCATTAGGTTTTCCTGTGCCATAATAGGAAAGAAAACAATTAGGCAACCAGAAGTAGCGAGGTGAGATGGGGGTGCATGAGAGGTGAGAAGAAATGGAAAATCACAGTGTTGCGGGCCACACATGTGCATTGCATTGTAGATGGAGGAGAACAAGTGCACTGGAGCAGGGTATTGGAACTTGGGGCTTAAAGTATTGTAAACAACCTAGATTTTTTGCTCCCCATGGCTGTAGAGCCACATATTGATTCAGTTATTAGGATTAGTGGAATGTGCATGGCAGGGAAATGGTTGACATGGATAATGAGTTACAGCAAATGCATGCTTAAGAATGATCGGAGTGTTGAATGCTTTGTGATTTCATATTGAATGGTTACTTTCATTTGTTGCGAGTAGCGTGGCAGTGTAATCTCTGCAGAAGTCCACCGGGCTGGTGCGAACTCTGACAGGAATCTGGCTGGGTGCCTTACACGTGAGTCCAGCAACAGCTGGACGATGGGGAGAATAGGAAGAGAGGAACAGCAGTAGACAAAGCCAAGGCAGTAAGGGCCAGTTCCCAGGATCTGGTCTCTGGAGACCCCAGAGGAGAGGAAGCAGGGAGGGGGGTGAGGGCTGAAGTTAGATACAGAGATTTCCTAATGCTAGGCAATAATTTTACAAAACTGGTAGGGTCTGACCTGTTTTTCATTGTCAGCTATTTGAATGGTAAAAATTAAAGCTACTGTAGAGGAAAAGGATGCAAGGCGAGGCACGAGCTGGATGACACAGAATCTTTATTTTTCCTCTAACAACATAATACAGCCATGAGCCTCCAAAGCAAATGCGCTGGGGCTGAAAAGCCCCATAAAGAGGAACTCCATCGGTCGCTGTGCATTTGCCTTTCATAGCTTTATTCTCGTGCATAGCGACCGAAGCTTCCGACATTATACATGTTGCACGGACAAAGAGAATGTGTGGCACAGTTATCATAACATAACTTGAAACATACGTTACAATACATTCACACCCCTATGTCTTCACATGCCAGCTTGGTGTGGCAGGGGGCGAAAAGCACCTCTTTGTCTGGTTGGCTCCAGGTTACTCTTCCTCTCCCCAGGGGGTGTATAGAACTAACTGTCCCATTTGAAACCTCCCGGAGACACTTCCTCCTTCAGTCATTATTCTCCTCTCCACCCTGCTTCTGGGTGTGAGGCAACCCCCAAACACTGTGTATTGTGTCCGCCACACTACTACAGTTAATATTGTTAAAGGTGCAAGAGATAGCATTCTGACCTCCTGGCCAATAGGTGTCGCATTTACTGTTGACTCACTATAATTTTGTACCGGTTGCCAGGTAGAGAGATAAACAGCGCTTTCTGAAGGCTAACATCAAAATACCGCAGACTGCAAAAATCTCAGACCTTTGGTGATTGAGTCAAACAGTGTGTCAAGCGAGGACTCTTGCGTTATAGAATTGTGAATTTAACATAATCCTCTCTGATGTGTATCTCCAGTAAACATTTTTTTAAATAATTATATCATATAGTGTCATTGACAGTAACGCTAATGTAGCACAGCAGTGATCGAACCAGATAGCTCTCTAGTTCTGACTACGTTAATTATGACAACATTTTAGATCAGATTGTAAGGACTTTGACTGCTGTTAATTGTTGTGTGGTTTCTTTAAATATGTTGAATCACACTTTATGATCTGTTTATGTTCATCCGTTTTAGCTATGCATACTTAAAAAAAAAAAAAAAAACTGTTGTTGCTATTAAGCTCCAGCAGTCATTTATGTCAGTTCCAGTTATTTTAGTTTGTAAATGTGTTTTGTTTTTATTGTTTTAAAATATATAAATAAATACTGTGAAATGCTGGATGCCTGAATTTATTTGTACCCTTTCAGTTACCTGTAGAAGATGAAATCTATTGTTTATTCAATTACCAGATTCACAAAGTAATGGTTTACCTCACCTCTGCAAAACTAAAGTATTTTCAACCTTTGTATAATGTAGTGATAAACAAGAACCTAAAATACACTGTATGTATTAGATATATACATAACATTGTAATCAATAATCCTTAGTGAAGTTGGAAATAATTTATGGTGAAATAATAATCTTTTTTCAAATAATATTTTGTAAAAACAGCACTGCATCTCCAAAAATTAGCACATCACCATTCAGATCTACATCAAATAGCTCAGACATAGGGCTGTCACGGTGGAGGAATTTCTCCAGCGGTGACGGTGGATAGTTCAACACCACGATATGCGGTATTATTGCAAATGTTTTTAGGACCCTGTGGTTTCGTAATTCAAACAGGGTTCATAACTTATGTGGCAAACGATGGAAGCTGTGAGAAACTCGCTGCAGCTCCACTCTTAACCTGTGCATGTGACAATTGTGCGGAGCTGCGGTCTTCCTGCAGGAATGAACTGCTGATTCTGTTAAAAAAAAAAAAACAAAACATCATATTCATAAAGCAGTGGCAGTAACTCCACTATTTCAACTAAAGGATGTGTGGACTGGTTGGAGACTACAGCGACATTCAGCTTATTTAAACAGGACAGCCTCCATACAGGACCCAGCGTGGCTCTTGTCTTTGTGATTTTGGGATTTTTTTGGTGCTTGTGCTTCCGGTGCTTTGTTCCCTTTCAGTGTTCATTGTCACGGCTGTATTTAGCAATTTGTCCAAACTCTTTGGCCACACACTGCAGGTCTTGATGCTCAATTCCAATTTTTTGCTAAGATCCGATTTTTTTTTGTGTGGGCATTCACATTACAACTTAAAAGTGACCCCCATCAGACTCCAGTGTGAACAGTCTTCAGCTATGAAGTGACCCGCATGCGCAGAAGAAAACGTAACGTCAGACGCAGTGTTGTAGAACGATTGGGGGGGGGGGCAGAACTTCTTAATCCTGATGCAGCACAGTAAAATAAAATGTTAAAATCATAAATATGAACCAGTTTCATTCCTTTACAGGCCTGATGACCGCTGTGATCAGCTCTGCTTTAACAGTACTGATCGATTAAACAGCCCTTAAATGTGCCGTTACTGTGCGCCTGTAACGTCTGACGGTTTCAGCCCCAAACTCCACCCCACCCCCTCCCAAAATTTTGAAGTTATTGTGCAGTTGGAGCCAACAAAATTACAATCCAGTGATAAAGAGAAGAAGATTGATTAAAAAGAGAGCACAAATCAGCTGTGTCTCCCATGCTGGCTGCATCCTCCACCTCAGAATTGTAGCGTCTGTCTCACTTCAGTGAGGATAAAGTTGGATGAAATGGGACATGACTGTTCAGACGGAGATCGCTTTGGAAAATATCAGATACGCATCTGAATTAGGACCACATATGAAAGTGGCCTGGGTCTGGTGTGGAAAAAAAAAAACCCGGATATGTGTTGTTCAGACTGTCATTAAAAAAATCAGATATGGGTCACATTTGTGCAAAAAAATCAGAATTGAGCATTAAAACCTGCAGTGTGACCGTAGCCCATAAGTTCAATATTTTTTGTCACTCATTTCAGAAAGTGAAACCCATATATTATATAGATTCATTACACAAAGAGTGAAATTACTGTCAGGTCAGGCATTGGTTTGCTTGCTACCGGATAACCATGAAAACCGGTACTACCTGTCTCATGGGTCAGGCCATCAGTGTCTCAACCGGCAACTCCGCCCTTCCGAGGGCATGGAGGGTGAAACTGGGCATCTAGGCAGAACTAAAAATAATATCTATCACAGGTCTGTGGTGGACTACTCCCAGTTACATGGGGTGAGACTGGACATCCTGGCAGATAAGCACATCTGTCACAAGGTCTGTGGTGGGCTTTTGCCAGTCAGTGCATCGTGACATGCACTACACAAAGAGCAGAGATAAACAAACCTATCATCTGGTCAGTCACTGCAACAGATACTGGAGTCAGTTTGTCTTGGCCTGTCCTTGCCACTGATAATACCTTTATCTGCCAAGAATGTGCCGCTAGTCCAGCAAAAGCTAGCGGTACTCAAATACTTTGCAAGCAGTTTCATGAAATGGTCAGTCAGAAAGCAACTCATACCGGCTTAGACGTTGCCCGGGTTAACAAGGTCAGGAGTTCCTGGCAGCGGAAGGCGACGGACAGAGCTGTGTGGAGAAATCTGATCAGACCTAAATGAAATAGTCATTGCCACTCCCAACAGACTGCTATGATGATGATGACACATAGAGTGAAATATTTCAAGCCTTTATTTCTTGAAATATTGATGATTATGGCTTACAGATAATGAAAACCCAAAATTCAGTGTCTCAGAAAATTAGAATACTGTGAAAAAGTTCAATATTGGAAAGTCATTGTGTCACACCCTAATCAGCTAATTAACTCAAAACACCTGCAAATGTTTCCTGAGCCTTTAAATGGTCCCTCAGTCTGGGTCAGTAGGCTACACAATCATGGGGAAGACTGCTGACTTGACAGATGTCCAGACAGTCATTGACTGTCAAAATGACAAAAGGTCATTGCTAAAGAAGCTGGTTGCTCACAGAGTGCTGTATCCAAGCATATTCGTAGAAAGTTGAGTGGAAGGAAAAACTGTGGTAGGAAAAGGTGCACCAGCAAAAGGGATAACCACAGCCTTGAGAGGATTGCCAAGCAAAATCCATTCAAGAATTTGGGGGAGCTTTACAAGGAGTGGACTGAGGCTGGAGTTAGTGCATCAAGAGCCACTACACACAGACAAATCCTAGACATGGGCTACAAATGTTGCATTCCTTGTGTCAAGCCACTCCTGAACCAGAGACAACGGCAGAAGCGTCTTACCTGGGCTGTGGAGAAAAAGAACTGGACTGTTGCTCAGTGGTCCAAAGTCCTCTTTTCAGATGAAAGTAAATTTTGCATGTCATTTGGAAATCAAGGTCCCAGAGTCTGGAGGAAGAGTGGAGAGACACAGAATCCACGTTGCTTGAAGACCAGTGTGAAGTTTCCACAGTCAGTGGTGATTTGGGCTGCCATGTCATCTGCTGGTGTTGGTCCACTGTGTTTTCTGAAGTCCACAGCCAACACAGCCGTCTACCAGGAAATTTTAGAGCACTTCATGCTTCCTTCTGCTGACAAGCTTTATGGAGATGCTGATTTCATTTTCCAGCAGGACTTGGCACATGCCCACACTGCCAAAGGTACCAAAAACTGGTTCAGTGACCATGGTGTTATTGTGCTTGACTGGCCAGCAAACTCGCCTGACCTGAACCCCATAGAAAATCTATGGAGTATTGTCAAGAGGAAGATGAGCGACACCAGACCCAACAATGCAGATGACCCGAAGGCCGCTATCAAAGCAACTTGGCCTTCCATTACACCTGAGCAGTGCCACAGGCTGATCGCCTCCATACCATATTGCATTGATGCAGTAATTCATGCAAAAGGAGGCCCAACCAAGTATTGAATGCATAGAAATGAACATACTTTTCAGAAGCCTGACATTTCTGTTTAAAATATCCTTTTTTTTAATTGATCCTATGTAATATTCTAATTTTCTGAGACACTGAATTTTGGGTTTTCATTATCTGTAAGCCATAATCATCAAAATTTCAAGAAATAAAGGCTTGAAATATTTCAGTCTGTGTGGAATGAATATATATAATATACAGTGGGGCAAAAAAGTATTTAGTCAGCCACCAATTGTGCAAGTTCTCCCACTTAAAAGATGAGAGAGGTCTCCAATTTTCATCATAGGTATACCTCAACTATGAGAGACAAAATGAGAAAAAAAAAAATCCAGAAAATCACATTGAAGGATTTTTGATGAATTAATTGGTAAATTCCTCAGTAAAATAAGTATTTGGTCACCTACAAACAAGCAAGATTTCTGGCTCTCACAGACCTGCAACTTCTTCTTTAAGAGGCTCCTCTGTCCTCCACTCGTTACCTGTATTAATGGCACCTGTTTGAACTTGTTATCAGTATAAAAGACACCAGTCCACAACCTCAAACAGTCAAACTCCAAACTCCACTATGGCCAAGACCAAAGAGCTGTCAAAGGACACCAGAAACAAAATTGTAGACCTGCACCAGGCTGGGAAGACTGAATCTGCAATAGGTAAGCAGCTTGGTGTGAAGAAATCAACTGTGGGAGCAAAAATCCCAGAACCATATGGGGGGACCTAGTGAATGACCTGCAGAGAGCTGGGACCAAAGTAACAAAGGCTACATCAGAAACACACTACGCCGCCAGGGACTCAAATCCTGCAGTGCCAGACGTGTCCCTCTGCTTAAGCCAGTACATGTCCAGGCCCGTCTGAAGTTTGCTAGAGAGCATTTGGATGATCCAGAAGAGGATTGGGAGAATGTCATATGGTCAGATGAAACCAAAATAGAACTTTTTGGTAAAAACTCAACTTGTTGTGTTTGGAGGAGAAAGAACACCATACCTACTGTGAAGCATGGGGGTGGAAACATCATACTTTGGGGCTGTTTTTCTGCAAAGGGACCAGGACGACTGATCCGTGTAAAGGAAAGAATGAATGGGGCCATGTATCGTGAGATTTTGAGTGAAAACCTCCTTCCATCAGCAAGGGCATTGAAGATGAAACGTGGCTGGGTCTTTCAGCATGACAATGATCCCAAACACACCTCCCGGGCAACGAATGAGTGGCTTCGTAAGAAGCATTTCAAGGTCCTGGAGTGGCCTAGCCAGTCTCCAGATCTCAACCCCATAGAAAATCTTTGGAGGGAGTTGAAAGTCTGTGTTGCCCAGCGACAGCCCCAAAACATCACTGCTCTAGAGGAGATCTGCATGGAGGAATGGGCCAAAATACCAGCAACAGTGTGTGAAAACCTTGTGAAAACTTACAGAAAACGTTTGACCTCTGTCATTGCCAACAAAGGGTATATAACAAAGTATTGAGATGAACTTTTGTTATTGACCAAATACTTATTTTACCGAGGAATTTACCAATTAATTCATTAAAAATCCTTCAATGTGATTTTCTGGATTTTTTTTTTCTCATTTTGTCTCTCATAGTTGAGGTATACCTATGATGAAAATTGGAGACCTCTCTCTCATCTTATAAGTGGGAGAACTTGCACAATTGATGGCAGACTAAATACTTTTTTACCCCACTGTATGGGTTTTACTTTCTGACATGAGTGAAAATATTGAACTTTTTCATGATATTCTGATTTTTGGAGGTGTACCTATAAGTACAAAACACCCAACATTATCATACACAGCAGAATGACCCGTTTGGCTGCAATTGTTTCATCAGTGTTCCCCATTTGTCTGTAAATATTTAAATAAAAATGATTTATTTCGTTATTTGGGCATTTTTGTGTCTTGTTGTTGTTTAGTCAAAGCATGCACGTGTGTCCGCATATGATATGCAATTGATCTGGCCATTCCGCTCTGCAATCATGGCAGTATTATTATTAAGTTTTCAATTTTTAGATACTTGTGCGGGAGGGGGGACTTGTGGTCCTGCAAAGGACAGTGGTACCACACAGGTGAAGCAGCAGTCGCGACTGCCGTCTACTGCTGACCGGGCAGGCTGGGCGTATCTCCCTGCGAAGGATCATGGTGCGCCCGGTCGGACACCAGTGTTGGAGAAGCAGCAGCTGAACCAGTGGATTGCAGTCCTTTGCAGGGAGCCAAGGCCAGCCTGCCCGGTTAACGGGAGTCTCAGCTGCTGCTTTACCCATGTGCCAGCGCACCTCCACATCACGTGTTCTCCATGCCGAATTATCCATTAGACCTACAAAATCACGGCAACTTTATGGTATAATTTTTTTAAGCATTAAATCTTAAGTATTATCTTTTTCTAGTCAAATTTGGTACTTTTTGCTTCCTTGTTTTGCTCACGGAGCACCGTGGTTACTGATGTCGTAATGCTGCGTATTATCCAATCAGTACGGAGTCAATCCGAAGCCCCACCCACACTTCTAGAAGCCTGGGCATGAGACATAGTGATGGCTAAATTTTTATTGATAAAAGGTACATATTTTGACTGAGCAGCTCTATACTCGGGGATGCACACGTCATAACTTCAGCAGTCAGTCTGATGAACGGTTTGAGAGATATGTGAGGAACACACAGACACACACACACAGACAGCGATTCTTTGCATTTATAGATCAATATTAGTTTCCTTTTGTAAAACAAACCCATTACCTCTTATTTCACTCCAGCATTAAGTAGAATTAGCAAATAACTTGAAATATATAAGCATCGGATATAGAGGGATAACACACATGCAACTGCAAATAACATTGCTGAATATGTATTGTATGTAGGTGTATGCATGTAGAATGTATGTAGAAAATATTATTGCAAACAGACTATGTTTATGAATTAATTGCTTACCAGTTGATGGACCATTTATTGATGTATTTTTTTCCCTCTTTATCTTCAGGGTTGTGGAACATCTTGTGGAAAATGTGACTGCAGTGGTGTCAAAGGAGAAAAGGTGAGACTTTCATTCATACTAGGGGTGTAGTGATATATTAAACAATATTGAGCTTGTTGACCAATATTGACTTATGGGCAAAAAGATCAGATTCATCAATGGCAGTGGCTGATATTTATCTGGTGCTTCCAAGTTGTTTGGCATTGATTTAGACCTGAAACAGACAACAGCTGCAAAATCAGAACACATCTGGGATTCGGTATTTCAGTTCAGTTATTTATTTATAATGCATATTTCTTGAGCTCCCTGACACTAAAGATACAATAGATGAAAACAAAAGCAAAGAAACAGTTGGTATCGGCTATCAGCCATCTACAAATGTCTTAATTTAAACATTGGTATCAGCCCAGAATTTTACAATCAGTACATTCCTACTTTGTATCCGTTATAGTTCTCTCAGTCAGCTAAGTTTTATATATTTCTTTTTTTTCCAAATTATATTTATTGAAATTTTTCCCTTTTGTTTTACACACACACACACACACACACACACACACACACACACACACACACACACACACACACACACACACACACACACACACACACACAAACCCCCCCAACAATCCAAACATAAAAAAACAGCTCAGCACAAAATTGAGCTACACAAAATTAAAGCTTGAAATTAAAAAAAAGGGGAAGATTGCTTAGCTAGAAACTCATACATGTACACACATAAACCAGCACTTGTACATTTGCTCCCAAGAATCGAGGCTACCGTAAGGTTAGAAAATTTGAGGTATGGGGTCCATATTTTCATAAAATATCTCTTTGTTGAGTGAAGTAAACATGTTAAATATTCCAAAGGGAAACACTCCATGATGATTTTATGCCAGTTTGTTTTAGTTGGTGGTTTGTCACATATCCATGACAGAAAAATATTTCTTCTTGCCGCGTATGCAAGGATATTGTACAGTTCTTGCAGAGCTTCCAAAAGGTAAGTCCTGGTTTGGGTGTCCCAATAGCAGAGATCAGATAAGATAAGATAAGATAAGATAAGCCTTTATTAGTCCCACAACGGGGAAATTCCAGGATTGCAACAGCACAGGGATAGCAACACTCAGAGCAACAATCAGAAGGCAAGAAAAAAACAAAAAAAAAAAAAAAAAACAAGCAAGCAAGAGCAGCTAATATACATATGTACGTATTACTATAAAATATATATATATACACACACACACAGACACACAGTGCAGAGCATTGTAGCTGGATGGAATAAATCGAATAGATCGATAGATCTAGATGGAATAGATCGAGGATCCATGTCTATGTTTCCACCAAATATTTGATTCATGTCTTGTACAATGTCTAGCCAGTATGCTGGGATTTTAGGACAAGACCAAACACAATGAGTATAGGTACCAACTGAAATTTTACATTTCAGACACATGGGTGAAAGCTGGGGATTCATGTTGGATCTTTTACTGGGAGAGATTTGTAAGCGATGTAAAATTTTGTATTGCAATAATCTTGCACGATTGCATATTGAGATCTTCTTAGCACACTCCCAGATTGCATCCCATGAATCCTCACAAATATTTACACCGAGTTCACTTTGCCATTTCTGTTTAAGATCCTGCATAATTGACATACACATCACATCTGACTGACTTAAGGCACTATAACAGCGAGTTATAAATTTTTTGGTTGGGCCTAAAAGAAGTAACCGCTCAACTGCAGACACTGTGGCATTTACATTGAGTGTGGTCTTTCTAGTTATGAAATCTCGGATCTGAAGGTATCTAAAAAAATTCTGTTTAGAAAGACCAAATTTTTCCTGAAGCTGTTCAAATGATAACAATGCACCATCAAAAAGGTCATAGATTTTCTTTAACCCTTTAACTGTCCATATATTATAACCACTGTCCATCATACCAGGAACAAAGTCCGGATTGCCTTGGATAGGAATTAATAAAGTAGTTAAATCTGATCTTCCTTCGAGCTTTCGTGTCATAAACCAGGCCTTTAAAGTACTGCAAATTATGGGGTTATTATCACAGAGATTTCTAACTGACTTTAAATTCTTACAAGACAAAAGGCCCAACAGTGATCATGAGACCTGTGACTTTTCAAGGCCCAACCAAACAGAAGTAGGATCATCCTTAACCCATTCTGCTATAAACCTTAGTTGAGATGCTATTTGGTACCATTTAATGTTAGGGACATCCAAACCTCCCATTGAACTTGGAAGTTGTAGTTTTACCATTTTTAATCTTGGCTTCCTTTTGCTCCAAATAAAATCACTCAACCAACCATTCAATAACTTCAAAACCTTATTAGTTATAAATATTGGAACCATCTGTAGGGGGTACAATAACCTAGGCAAGATATTCATTTTAATAATAGACACTCTGCCGAGTAATGATAAGGGAAGTGAACACCACCTGTTTAAATCCTTCTTTATAGTATCTAGGAGAGGGTTAAAATTGGCTTTAAACATAATTAAATTAAATTAAATTAAATTAAATCACCCTTATTGTCATTCAACCGTACAACCAATCATGTACAGTAGAACGAGATTGTGCTTTACCTATCTACAGTGTTAATCACACACACCCCAGTGCAGAATCAGAGGGCCGCTGCCATGCAAGGCGCCGCCACAGATTTCCCTCCTCCATTCCATTATTGCTGAGCACCAAGCTGGATGGCAGGAAGTTCCACTTTTATATGGTCTTCGGCATGACCCGGCCGGGATTTGAACCCCTGCCTCCCGGGTGTGGGGCGGATGCTGTACATCTGATGGAACATAGGAGTAATCTGAATACCCAAGTACACAAAACCTGACATAGACCAACGAAATGGAAATGATATAAGGGAGTTCATTCTATTTCTGAGGCTTCCCATGGGCATAGCTAAAGATTTAGAGAAATTAATTTTATAACCAGAAAAAGACCCAAAATAATTAATGATATCGACCAGTCGCGGAACAGAGGTAGCCGGCTCTGCTACATACAACAAAATATCATCCGCATAAAGGGAAATTTTATGTTGCGTCTCCCCTACATCTATACCCCTGACAGCTGGATCCTGTTTAATGGCTTCAGCTAAAGGTTCTACCACAAGGGCGAAAAGAGCAGGACTTAAGGGGCAGCCTTGACGTGTTGAGTGATAAATTGGGAAATTATCCGATCTGTAACCATTTGTTATGACTGATGCTAAGGGTTTATTATACAAAAGTTTGATCCATTTGATGAAGTTATCCCCCAGATTAAATTTTTGTAATACTTTAAATAGATAAGGCCACTCAACTCAGTCAAAGGCTTTCTCTGCATCCAATGAAATGATTACAGTATTGTTTTCTTGTGATTGACAGAAGTGAACAATATTTAAAAACCTTCTAATGTTGTGACTACAGCTTCCGCCTTTAATAAAACCTGTCTGGTCCTCCTTAATGATAAGAGGCAAAACCTTCTCTAATCGCAGAGCCAGGATCTTAGATAACAGTTTAACATCTTGATTTAAAAGAGCAATAGGTCTATATCCTGAGCAATCTTCAGGACACTTGTCTTTTTTAAGAATTAGAGAGACGTCAGCTTCTCTTAATGACTGAGGTAAACTCTCAGAGGTAAAGGAGTGTTCTATCATCTCCAAAAATGGATCCACAAGTATATCCTGAAATTCTTTGTAAAATTCGCTGCCCATGCCATCTGGCCCCGGTGCTTTACCTGATTGTAAACTGTTAATCGCTAAAATAACCTCTTCTCTAGAGATGGAAGAATTTAAATCATGTCTCTGAGTATCAGAAATAGTAGGAAGCGTTAGGCTGTCCAAGAAACAGTCCATCTTATATGAGGCCCCTACTGTCTGGTCTGCTGTATATAGCTGAATATAAAACTGCTTAAAGGTATTATTAATATTTTTGTTATCAAAATAACGAGTACCATTTAGACCTACAACTGAAGGAATCAGTTGGGAATTTGTTCTGATTTTTGTTAAACAAGACAAATACTTACTAGATTTGTCTCCAAATTCATATAACCTCTGCTTTGAAAAAAAAAAAGAGCACGCTTAGCTTGTTGAGTTAATAATGCATCTAATGTAGCTTGGGTGGCACACTTTTTCTCCAATAATATAGGATCTGATAATGATGATAAACCAAGTACCCTCTTAATCTCTTCCAGTTCCTTTTCAAGTTTAGATTGCTGTTCTTTTTGCTTTCGTTTTTTTGAGGCTAAATATGCTACGATTAAGCCTCTGATATAGACTTTAGAGGTTTCCCATAATAAGGATGAGTCATTAGTAGATTGAGAGTTGATAACAAAAAATATTTTAAAATCATCTCTCAAGTAAGTAGTAAACTTTTCATCTTTTAGAAGGGATGTATCAAATCACCATCGTCTACTCTTAACCTGCCCTAAACCAACAGACAAATCTATTAATACTGTTGCATGATCACTAACAATGATGTTGCCTATTGTACGCGAAGACACCGATTGTACCAAGAGTTTAGAAATGAAAAAGTAATCAATCCTTGTATGACATTTATGAGCGGGAGAATAAAAAGTAAATTCTCTAGCAGATGGGTGGAAAGTTCTCCATGCATCTACTAAATTCATTTCTTCACAGATAGCATGAAGAGCATCAGCCTGAGTTGTTAAAGATGTATTCCGAGGAGGGTGTCTATCAAGCAGGGGGTTAAGGGCAGTTAAAGTCTCCTCCCACTAAAGCTATTGCTGGGGAAAGCTCTGCAAATTCAGAAAAGGCCTTAACCAAGAAGATAGGTGAATAATTAGGTGGACAATAAAGATCCATAATAGCAATTTCTTCACCATATAAAACCCCTTTAATAATCACATATCTTCCATGTGTGTCTTTAACGCACTTCACCAACTGAAATGGGAGATTTTTATGTATTAATATAATTACGCCCCTGCTGCTGGTGGTAGAAGAAGAGGAATAAGCCTGACTAGCCCAACCGTATTTAAGTTTATGATGTCCATTATCGTCCAAGTGTGTTTCCTGTAATAGAGCTATCTCTACTCTCTCCTTTTTCAATAAAGCATAAACCTTTCTTTGCTTCACATTCCCCTTCAAACCCCTCACATTCCAAGAACAAAGTTTAATTCTATTGGAAGAAGACATTAGGATTTATGTAGGATTTATGTACCCTATAGAGACTAATAAACATGCCTCCAATGCCCCATTTTGTACATGTAAGACTCTTATATATTTGGCATAATGTAATGTACAGATAATATAAATATTGATACGGTAGACCACTGCTGAGCATAAAACATGCACCCAAAAACAAACCCAAAACAAACAAATACACAAAACCAATAAATAGGCTCCTTCCCCAGATCGCATGGGGATTGCTATTCTTTGAGGCACTTACTAAAGGCGAAAACACTTCACAAGAAAACAAGAAGAGGGGGGGTAATACAAAAAAAGGGGGCAACCCCCAAAAAAATAAATAAATAGTATAGTAATTATATATTTCTAATCTGATCACAACTTCAATCTGCAGATTATGCAAAATGCAGAATTTTAAGTTAACAATTAGCAGTGAGAAGTGGCAGCTCTTATCTGACTGTAACTGTGTCAGCTTAGATTTGAGCTGGACATGAGTGGAAGATGGAATAAGGATGGTGGCTCAGTCAAGGGACAGAAACCAGGACAGGAAGTCAGGTCAGCTTGAATTAGAGCGCGTCCGAACACACAGCTGGCTCACAGCCTTACTCCGATCCAACAGCAGGTAACATAGGCTACAGATACAGTATGTGAACAGTGGGGAGAGCTAATACCTGTTTTGAAAAATTTGAACTGTCAGCACTTTGGGATTTGAATTGTTAACTGACCATAAAGAAAATAAATTTAATGTAACCTGGAGAAAAGTGGTCTGTTCTTTGTTTAACTACTGTTGAAACCTTAAAGCAAACATACACTACCATTCAAAAGTTTGGGGTCACCCAGACAGTTATTTTGTGTTTTCCATGAAAAGTCACACTTATTTACCACCACGAGTTGTAAAATGAATAGAAAATATAGTCAAGACATTGACAAGGTTAGAAATAATGATTTGTATTTGAAATAATAATTTTTTCCAGATACTCAATCTGCTCAAAGGAAGGTCAGTTTTATAGCTTCTCTAACCAGCTAAACTGTTTTCAGCTGTGCTAACATGATTGCACAAGGGTTTTCTAATCATCCATTAGCCTTCTGACGCAATGAGCAAACACATTGTACCATTAGAACACTGGAGTGATAGTTGCTGGAAATGGGCCTCTATACACCTATGTAGATATTGCACCAAAAACCAGACATTTGCAGCTAGAATAGTCATTTACCACATTAGCAATGTATATTAGATATTAGAGTGTATTTCTGATTAGTTTAAAGTTATCTTCATTGAAAAAAACAGTGCTTTTCTTTCAAAAATAAGGAAATTTCTAAGTGACCCCAAACTTTTGAACGGTAGTGTATGTTAAACGATAAGGATGTTCATTTTTATTCTCGGTTAAATACAATGAAAATCCAAAACTGAATAAGGAATCTATATCATACAAATAAATACTGACATTACTGAATATACTGTGAATAAGTAATAAAACCAACTATATACTGCATACATATTAGTGCTGGGAACTGGTTAAAAAAATTTAAAGGGGTCATTGACTGCACTTTTTCCACATGTTAATAGCTCACACATGTCTTAATGAAATGTTTGTGACATATGTATTTTGTTCACATTTTTTGCAATCTTTTTAATTATTGAAGCAAATTTGTTTTTTTTTTAATTTTTCCTGGCTTTCTTTAAATGCTCTTATTTAAAGCCTACCAACTATCCTTCACCGTTTCAACTCCGCCCTCCCTCTTACGTCAGATAGCCATTATAGCTGACTAGCTTCTAGCCTCCCTGCTCAGTTGAGCAGCACTCTGGTTCACTGATCCACAGTCGGTGTATCTCGCATCAGTCCGGTCTGTCTCCCAATAAATTTTGCTGTGATTCCACAACAAATCACGAGCACCACACGCTGGACAATTGCCACAACCCAAGGCGAGTAACCGAGCCATGGGATCTCAAAGGGCAGTGTGGCTCTGTGGGGCTCTGCTCTGCTGTCACAGCCAGCTGAAAGCTGGAGCGACTACGCTGCCTGTGAGAGCAGAGCGGATCCACGGAGGATGGTGGGGTTGCTGGGCGTGAGAGCCAGCAGCATCTGGTCCCGGGACATTTTGACTGCAGGGAGCCAGAGGCTTTGTCATGATTCCGTGGCCAATCACCTGTACCAGCTTGTGGCTTGCACAGCCAGCTAAAGGCTAAAGGTAGCCTATTAGCCCCTGAGCTATTAGCCCACAAGCTAACACTGGTACCAGGATGCTGGCGGTAAGCGCAGCTTACAGTACATTGTTATTTTCTTCAGATCTTAGTCACCCTAATAGTCATCCCTGTTATCAAATCAAATCATATCAAATCAAATCAACCTTGATTGTCATATTGCTGTACATACAACAGTAGTGCAGGCAAGATGAAATTGCGTTTCTCTTGGCATCCATATAAGTAGAAGAACATGATTTAAAGGGCCTATATCATGCTATTTTAAGCCTTTCAGAGTAAACTATATGCATGTATGTGATAGTATATTACCTTTGGTACACTGGAGAATGAATTTCTTATGAAATATGAGTTATTTTCGTGAGCTACTTTTCCAACCCGGAAGTAAGATGCCTCGATCTCTGAGGCTCCGCCTCTCCTTCTTGTGGCTGCCGCCCATTTCATGACGATAATAAACTCCAACCATTTCTGATAAGTAGGCTCTTCTTTAGGAAGGCTGAACAAACTCCTAAATCTCTCACAGCCAAAGACACATTTATGCTACTTAGAAGACATTGTCTTACGTGAAAAAGCAAACAGTTGTTGTCACTGAGCAGATTAGGTGCGAGAGGAACTACTTCTTCACAGCGTCAATGCTCAAGTGAAAGAGTTTTGCCGATCACCGCTCCGTTAGCTGCACGGAGAAAGTGGGTGTGTGCGTTAGCCTGGGGGCGGTGCTGGCAGCACAGGCACTTCCTGGAGTGGGCGGCTCACCCATGTTCATACATATGAACGTGGGGACCCAGTCATTATCAGGGACAGGGCGGAGCAGCAGCTCAGAGAGCAGGGTTGAGGAGGAATACTCAGAGACGCATGAATGGAGCAAAATACCACTTTGGGGGTGTTTTTGGTGAGGAATTAACATTATAACATGCTTAAAAGCTCAAAAAAGTCGATTTTGCATGATATAGGCCCTTTAAGACACACTCACACATATCTTCACCCCCCACCCCACTACATCCATTTACGCATCCCTGAGACATACTTGAAAAACTAACTAACTATAATATACAAATATTGTACATAATGTCCGTAGGTGCAGTAGTGTATATGAGAGATTCCGGATCAACTATTCAGCATCCTAACAGCTTGTGGAAGGAAGCTGTTAAATCAGTCTGGTGGTTCTGCCTCTGATGCTCCGGAATCGTTTGCCAGATGGCAGAAGTTCAAAGTGTTTATGCAGAGGGTGAGAACAGTCCTTGACAATGTTCAGTGCCCTGCTCCTACAACGGTTCTGAAAAAGTTCTTTGACAGAGGGGAGGGAGACTCCAATTACCCTCTCAGCTCCCTTAACTATCCTCTGCAGGGCTTTTTTGTCTGACATACTGCAGCTGGAGTACCATGTAGCAATGCAGTACGTCAGAACACTCTCCACCACACCTCTGTAGAAGGTCCTGAGGATGCAGATGGGGAGAGAGGCCTGTTTGAGTTTCCTCAAGAAGTGCAGTCTCTGCTGGGCCCGCTTCCTGATCCCCAAGGAATTCTTGCTCCAGGTCAGGTCCTGCGAGATCTGCACTCCGAGGAACTTGATGTTCTCCGCTCTCTCCACTAAATGGCCGCCGATGCTGAGAGGGACGTGTTCAGGCTGTGACCGCCGAAAGTCGATAATCATCTCCTTCGTTTTGTCCACGTTGAGCACCAGATTGTTCTCCCTGCACCAGCCCTCCAGGTCTCTCACTTCTTCCCTGTACATTGATTCCTCATCCCTCTGAATAAGTCCCACCACCGTGGTGTTGTCTGCAAACTTAATAATCTGGTTCCCCTCATGTCTGGATACACAGTCATGTGTTAGAAGTGTAAACAACAGTGGACTGAGTACGCAGCCTTGAGGGGATCCGGTGCTCAGCGTGACAGAGTTGGAGATGTTATTTCCAACCCGGACAGACTGAGGTCTCTCAGTCACACATGGTTAAGTGGTTTAGTTTTCAACTGCAGGGATCCAAGCACTGCAACACTGATGGAAGCAGTGTGTGGACTGAAGGGGAACCTACGTTGAAAAATAAACCACATTTGGTCACATTTGACCACTGAACTTTTTAGCTCCCCCTCGTAGAAACGCTCTGTCCAAACTAGGAGTGTGAATCACGAGGCACCTTGCAATTCAATTCAGATCATGATACTTGGGTCACAATTCGATCCTATCACAATTCACCAATAATCATGATATTGCGATAATCGAGTATCACCACACGCAAATTTTTTCACCTTGTTCAACCTTAAATCATGTTCCAAAGTATAACTGTTGACATCTCGTTCATATAATAAAGTATTCTTGGGGCTTCATTTTCACAGGGAGGGTGGTGGGCGGTGTTTGGAATTGACTCCTACTCCAGATACGTTTAGCTGACTCTGTGGACTCTTTTAAAAAGCAGCTGAAAACTTTTTTGTTCAACGAGGATTTACGTTGAGTTTCAACCACTTTTTAATGGTAAGACTGATTAAAATTATTTTTATCAATCAACTTCCTTTTTATTCCATTTTATTGTACAGTGCTTTGTGACTATACATCTCTGAAAAGCACTTCATAAATAAACTTTACTTGGCGATTGCAGAAAAAGCTCCATGCCGATGTCTCTTTAGCTTAGTCGTTGCAAATACTGCTCCGGCCCGCCGTGCTGTGAGTATTTTTTCTTGTTTTCATGCAGCGCTTCTTGCGGGTTGTGCATCATGTCAAGGTCTCTTCTTCCATCTTTGTTTAAAAATCCAAAAAAGTCCCAACATTTGAGCTAACTTTGAGCTAAGTGCTTCCTAACTTTCAAAGCTGGCTGCAAATCTCAGAGACAAGCTGTGACTTCACTTGACTGGGTGCTTTCTTTGTGCCATCTAGTGGACCGAAAACGGCATTGATTAACTGATAACCCAAAAGTACACGTGTGCAGATTTAAAAAAATAAATAAATAAAAGCTCGATCCCTGCGTTTATAGATTGATGCACTGTTGCCAGTGCCAAGTATTGTGATCCAGAACTGAACTGATCTTTTTTCCCACCCCTACTCGTCTTTTTTGGGGGAGCTGGGCTTAAGTGAAACTTTACAGCAAAAAAACAAAACAAAACAAAACAAACAAAACAAAACAGGTATGAGACATGTCACTGTTTTTGCTCTTGATATGTCTTGAAAGTCACAAAAAACATGCTACAGACATGTTAACAACAGAAAAAACTTGATTTTTGGCAGAGTGTCACTTTAACAGTTGTTTTAATAATTTGCCATCTGATTTGTGCAGACTTTGCAAACTTAAAGCCCGAAAAACCAGGCCTACTCTTTTACAATGAGCCAGGTGCTTGAACTGTCACACAGGTGAGGGAAAATGTTACAGGACCAAGAAGATAATAATTACAGAATTAAAACGGTTCCTAAGTGGAGAGCACTCTCGCATTAACAAAACTACAAATAATAAACTGATAGTGGTTAATGTAGTGCTGTTACAAAGTACCCTAGCTGAATATTTTATTTATTAATGTTACATAAATTTAGTGATTCAGTTGGAAATAGTCAAAAAACTTACTAAACTGCTCATGCCCATTTGATTCTGATGTGCTGATAATATAAAATCGTAAACTTTAAATGTCTTACTTCCTGAAAGTAGCTCACAACCGGTCCATGCCACTGCAACTCTATGATGATCCTTGTGCTTGTCGCCACCTTCTGTCAAATATTTTGTGATCCATGATTGATGTATAAAAAAAGTGGTCCACTGGATTGAATTGAGTTGAAGTCACTTTGACTATATCTAGTGCTTTTTCCATGTCCACAGGCAGTCTAAAAAGCAAACATCTGTCAACAGAAAAAGGGGAACAGCTGGCTTGCTGTGGCTAGCCTCGTGCTGACCGCGCACTGAAGATTCATTCCCCATGGTCGCTCGTTCTGATGTCTAATTAAATGTAATCTATGGTCCAAATGTCCAACACAGTATTGTAGCGAACTCAATATGAGCACCCTACTTGGCTTGCCAAGTGGGTTGACCCTATTGGCGACACAGGTAGGGTGCGGGACTCCGGAGCGGGAGGCATGAGTTCGAATCTCCCGGTGGGACGTCGCCATGTCGAGCAGCACGTTACATTGGTGTCAGAAGTGGGATCTCCTGTCCAAAGCAGTAATGGGGCGCTGACATCGGGACGATGTCGAGAACCAGAGGGGAGTAGTGTAGCGAACTCAATATGAGCACCCTACTTGGCTTGCCAAGTGGGTTGACCCTATTGGCGACACAGGTAGGGTGCGGGACTCCGGAGCGGGAGGCGTGAGTTCGAATCTCCCGGTGGGACGTCGCCATGTCGAGCAGCACGTTACATTGGTGTCAGAAGTGGGATCTCCTGTCCAAAGCAGTAATGGGGCGCTGACATCGGGACGATGTCGAGAACCAGAGGGGAGTAGTGTAGCGAACTCAATATGAGCACCCTACTTGGCTTGCCAAGTGGGTTGACCCTATTGGCGACACAGGTAGGGTGCGGGACTCCGGAGCGGGAGGCATGAGTTCGAATCTCCCGGTGGGACGTCGCCATGTCGAGCAGCACGTTACAGTATGACAACGATACCCCAGCAAAGAGATTTGAACACTCAGAAATAAATAAAATGGGGAGATTGTGGGGGTATTAACTTAGGTTTATTTTTAAAAATCCATTAATTGGACTATCATAATTAATTGCATTAAAACTCCCAGCACTCATACTGTATACATATTCAAAACAACAACAATAACATAATGCCAACCAGGCAGTTGTTTTATACCTGGGAATCACTGAACACAAATTGTAGATTCAAAAAAGTTTATATAAACCATTTTTTAATCAGTTAATTATTAAAGCAACAGAAAACACAAGAAACAGTTTTGCTGTTCCCTCTTGAAGTATGCTTGTACTCATTGCTTGTATTTATGTTGTCACTAATTCAAAAGGTGTCATTTAAAAGGAGATTTATTATTCACGCTAACTCCTGCTGTCTGAGCTTTCTTTTGCTCCAGTGGCTCAGTTTTATCAGGCAACTGCAGAATGTTTTACTTCTTGTTTCAACATCAACAGTTGACAAATGTTCAGCTCAGCTGACAACAGCAGATGTAATGAATGCTGTGTTGAGTGGAGGCCAGCCAATTGCTGTGGACTGAAAGCACTTGTTTTTTTGTTTTTTTTGTTTTTTTTTAAAGTTGCGGAAAACCCTCAAAGAGCCTCCCCAAAGCCTTGTGTGAGCGTTGTTTAGAATGAAATCACTTCCTGATGCTCCAGAACAGGAGTTGCTATGGTATTCATGTGACGATTGCTGTGGTTCCACAAGAAAGCCTCATCATTTCCTTTAATTGGTAGCAGTCAGGGGTTGCCTCCCACAAACTAAAATCAATCCAGAGGAGATGATTTAGATGTGACCATTACTGGAAGCCTCACTTTTACTCACAACGCAATGCTCCCATCTGGTGGCAGAACATGTATTGCTCTGTCGGTTAGTGTTGCTGTCTGTTTTTTAACTTTAATTTTTCAAAAACCTTTAGTAGATATTCAGTTATAAATTATTAGATATTTGAATATAAATAAAATTAACAAACTATAGTACTTCAAACTATAAACACAACAGAACATATACAACAGAATAACTATACAAGAGATTAATTAAAAACCACATAAAGCAAATACAATATAATGTAAATATTCATGACCTGACTTGGCATACAGTCCTGGTGCATCTCAGTAAATTAGAATATCATGATTTGTAATGTCATTTAAAAAGCAGAAGCCATAATCATCAAAATAAACCAGATGAGTATTTGTGTGTAATCTATAGATGCAAGGAATCTCTGTGTGTCTTTGTTCCTCATATATCTCTTGAACCATTCATCAGACTGACCTCAGATTTTACAAGTGCTTTGCTGAGGTTACGACGGTGTGCATCCCTGAGTATGGAGTTGTTCAGTCAAAATATGTAATTTTTATCAATAAAAGTTTAGTCACCGCTCTGTCTCCTCATGTGCAGGCTTCTTAAAGTGTGGGCGGGGTTTAGAATTGACTCTGTGCTGATTGGATAATACACGGCATCACGACCAGTCACCACAGTGCTCTGTGGACAAAACAAGGAAGTGAAAAGCGACAAATTTGACCAGAAAAACATAATACTGAAGATTCAGTGCTTAAAAAAATTAAGATAAGATAAGATAAGATAAGATAAGCCTTTATTAGTCCCACAACGGGGAAATTCCAGGATTGCAACAGCACAGGGATAGCAACACTCAGAGCAACAATCAGAAGGCAAGAAAAAAAAACAAGCAAGCAAGAGCAGCTAATATACATATGTACATATTACTATAAAATATATATATACACACACACACACAGACACACAGTGCAGAGCATTGTAGCTGGATGGAATAAATATATGAATATATGAACACACAGTGCAGAGCATTGTAGCTAGATGGAATAAATATGTAAATATATAAACACCCACAGTACGGAGCATTGCAGCTAGGTGGAATAAATATGCAAGTATATAAACACACACAGTGCGGAGCAATTATACTATAATGTTGCCGTGATTGCATAGGTCTAAAGCAGGGGTGCTCAATACGTCGATCGCGATTGACTGGTAGATTGCAAAGGCACTATGGGTAGATTGCTTGACATTAAAAAAAAAATTTAAAAAGTTTTTAATTCTATCGCCTATCCTCCCATCTGTCCTCTTATTGGCATTGACCATTTGATTGCTGTACAGGGCAGCCATTCAGGAGAGGTCCTGTCTTCTATGTGTCATAGGCTACCCTGCATGCGCAGTCAAACACGCTAGCTATCTACTGCTAAACTCCAGCGAGCTGTGACCGTGTTAGCACTTCAAATTTCGATCAACCAAAGAAGGGATATTAAAAATGAGTGGGGGAGCTGAACCCAGTAAGAAGACAAAAACTTACCACTTCCATGCAGAATGGGAGGAAGATTTTTTTTTTCACAATGTTATTTTTGAAGTGTATTTGTCTGATCTGTCAATCTGTCACGCTGGATCACTGTTACACTACAGTTAAGGACGTGTATCGCGCTGTTCCCCGCGCTGCGCTCGGACTATCTGATCACGTGATGGTCCACCTGATTCCCACATACAGACAGAGACTGAAGCTCACAAAACCTGTTGTGAGCACTACGAGGAAATGGACCAGTGAAGCTGGGGAGGAGCTGAGCACGTGCATGGAAACAACTGACTGGGGCATGTTTAAAGGAGCCACGCATGATCTGGATGAATACACGGACACTGTGACCTCATATATCCACTTTTGTGAGGAGAGCATTCTTCCATCGCTCACCAGGGTGAGTTACTCCAACGACAAGCCCTGGTTCACAGCTAAGCTCAGACAGATCAGGAAGGAGAAGGAAGCAGCGTTGAAAAGTGGAGACAGGGACTGCTACAGGGAGGTCAAATACCGGTTTAGCAGAGAGCTGAGGAGAGCTAAATCTGTGTATTCTGAGAGACTCCAGCAGCAGTTCACTGCTAACGACTCTGCTTCTGTGTGGAGAGGACTGAGGCAAATCACCAACTATCGGCCTCAGGCTTCTAAGGGACAGGATGACAAAGCCCTTTGTCAAAGACTGTCCCAACACTATGCCCGTTTTGACATCTCGTCTGCTGTGTCCAACTCCCCCCCTCCCCCCAGCGCCACTGCCTCCATGGTCCCCACTTCATCAAAGGCGCCCCCCCCTCCTCCCCCCCTGCCCTTGTCATCAGTGAGCAGGACGTGCACAGACAGTTCTCCAGACTGAACCCACGCAAGGCCTCCGGTCCGGACGGCGTGTCTCCCTCCACCCTGAGACACTGTGCGGAGGAGCTGACTCCTGTCTTCACAGACATTTTTAACACTTCCCTGAAGTCATGCCACATGCCAGCCTGCCTCAAAACCTCTACCATCGTCCCTGTCCCCAAGAAGCCACGGATCACTGGACTTAACGACTACAGACCTGTAGCGCTCACCTCTGTAGTCATGAAGTCCTTTGAGCGCCTGGTTCTGCCCCACCTCAAGACCATCACCACTTCCCTCCTGGACCCGCTGCAGTTTGCCTACAGAGCCAACAGGTCTGTGGACGACGCAGTCAACCTGGCCCTCCACGCCATCCTGCAGCACCCCGGGAACCTACGCCAGGATCCTGTTTGTGGACTTCAGCTCTGCATTCAATACCATCTGCCCCGCTCTGCTTCAGGACAAGCTGTCCCTGCTCAACGTGCCTGACTCCCTCTGCAGGTGGATCACCGACTTCCTGACGGACGGGAGGCAGCATGTGCGGCTGGGAAAGACTGTCTCAGACTCTGTTAGCATCAGCACCGGATCACCCCAGGGCTGTGTACTTTCCCCCCTGCTCTTCTCCCTGTACACCAACTCCTGCACCTCCAGCCACCAGTCTGTCAAGCTGATCAAGTTTGCGGACGACACCACCCTCATCGGGCTCATCTCCAATGGCGACGAGTCCGTCTACAGGAGAGAGGTGGCCCAGCTGGCATCCTGGTGCAGCCACAACAACCTGCAGCTGAACGCTCTGAAGACAGTGGAGATGATCGTGGACTTCAGAAAAGTCACAGCCCTTCTGCCCCCCCTTACCCTCACAGACTCTCCCATCACCACTGCAGACTTCTTCTGCTTCCTGGGCACCACCATCACCCGGGACCTCAAGTGGGAGCCGACCATCAGCTCCCTCATCAACAAGGCCCAGCAGAGGATGTTCTTCCTGCGGCAGCTGAGGAAGCTCAAGCTACCCACCAAGATGTTGGTGCAGTTCTACACGGCCATCATCGAGTCCATCCTCACCACCTCCATCACCGTGTGGTACGCAGGAGCCACCGCCAGGGACAGACTAAGACTGCAGCGCGTTGTGCGCGCTGCTGAGAAGGTGATCGGCTGCAAGCTTCCATCCCTCCAGGACCTGTACATCTCCAGGACCCGGAGGCGTGCAGGTCGGATCATAGCCGACCCTTCACACCCTGGACACGCACTGTTTGCCCCCCTCCCCTCAGGCAGAAGACTTCGGTCCATTCAGACTAAAACCTCCCGCTACATGAATAGCTTCTTCCCCTCTGCCATTAAATTGCTGAACACTAAGTGACTTATTAGACTCTCGTGCACTATGTACAGCAGCTCAACCGGACTCATGATAATTATCATTGTTTTCTTTTGCACTACCGACTGCATTATGTGGAACTCCACAATATCTGCTGCTTGTTAATATATTTAAAAATTGCATAGATTAGTATTACTCATTCATATTCTACATTTTATTGCATGCATAGTTTTTTATTTTTATCTTTAGTGCTACTCCATGTTGAATGTTGCAGCATTGCACCGAGACAAATTCCTAGTTTGTGTACTACATGAACAATGGCAATAAATCTCATTCTGATTCTGATTCTGTCGTTGCGTTTCCAAAGAAGGGAATTGTGGAGAGGGACTTTTGAACCATTCATAAAAACTACACTAACTTCCCTCCAAAAAGTGAGCTGAGAAAAGGAAAGGTGAAGGAACTGAAATCCCAGTTGATCGGACAGCAGTCATTTTTCACACAGCTGAATTCAAAGGCAAAGGCAGCCACTGAAGCGCTGTTCCGGGTGAGTCATTGCATTATTAAGCATAAGAAGTCCTTTCAAGATGGAGAGATGATAAAAGACGCCTTCACTGGGGCAGCGGAGTCGTTGTTTTGGGATTTTAAAAACTTGTATTGTGCCATAAGGGTTCACGCAGTTATATAATGTACAGCGTACCTTGTACGCCAATATATATTGCCATATTTGGCATTTTTTAAATGTAGGTAGATCATTTTGACCTGGTCATTTTAAAAGTAGCTCACAAGCCAAAAAAGTGTGGGCACCCCTGGTCTAAAGGATAATTCAGCATATGTGGACAACATGAGGTTCGTGAGTACACTGGAAGGAGCACCAGCGGGGACCCAGGGTCTGACAAATAACACCGGTGTTGATCAGTGGTGGGCCGAGGGCGTTTTTCGTGTCATTGATTGATCTGCATCAGGAGAGTACGCCATTTTTTAAATATAGTCTTCTCTATTTTTGGTAAATCTGAGAAAATTTGATGGCAGCCTCAGTTTGACCGCATTTTTTAAATAAACATACTTTTTTTTATCGTCAGTCCTCTCCGGCATCTTTCAGAGCAGCACTAGCTGATGAACCAATCAGGTTGCGGTTTTGTCCCCCAGGTGACCGCATACACCAATCACGTTCGACTTAATCAGGACCCCGAGGGTGAAGTATAGTGAAGCTGTGTTCGAAATGTTCACTTGTTCCCCCGTCGTGTACTATATAGTGAATCAGCCAAAAACGATTTGATTTAATACATATTTACTACAAATTACATGCAGGTATTCATTTTTTACCACCGTTGGTCTGTTACGTTTTACTGTCTCATGATGATGATGTCATTAACCACACCACGAAAACAAGGCCAGTAGTGTCTGAAAGCAGATAATTTTATTGTTATATTGAGTTTACTATATAGTCCACTATATGTAAATTCACTCACTATATAGTGAGTAGGGAGTGAGTGAGTGAGTGAGTGAGTGGACATTCCGAACAGAGCTTGGGTCTTTCTGACAGCTGATTTATTAATAAGAATTAATTTGGAAAAACAAACAAACAACCCAAAGCAGTGAAGACTGTAACGATCTGTACCTCTTTTAAAACTGTTTTTACTTCACTGCTTTTTCTACATATTTGATTCTGGTTTATTATTGTTTTTATCTGATACCCCTGGACTGTTTTCAGTCTATGTTCCCTGTATTCCATTGTACATATTCTTAACCAATTATGTGTATGTACTGATGTTTTTTGTACTTTGTTCTTCAATAAAGTTTAAGAAATATAAAAATGTCTATAACTAGCTACAAAAGTATTACATTGGTTGAACTAAACAACCAGACATGAGCAAAATTATAGAACTGTAGAAGAGCTGGAAATAACGAGGCGGTTTTGTATCACAAAAGCAGAGTCCTTAATGAACAACTCTTCTATCTTGTCTCATCATGGTGCAGAGCTTGGCAGAAGGCAAAGAGGAAGAATTCTGCCCAGCTCGCTGGTTAAATACAGGCACACATCCAAGACATGCAAAACACAAGCTGAAATCCCCCGTTATCTAAATCCCCATTAGTCCTGTTAACTCCTCCCTCCGTCTTGGGAGGTGATGGGAAGACCTCTCCTCGCCTAAGGGGGTGAAGGTGTCAAGTCTGTTGCCATGGCGTCCTGTGACGTCATTGGTCTTCACACGGCGGTGAGATTCCTTTGTCCTTTCAGAGGTGTGAAATTCCTTTGCATACGTTGCCCACACATTTCCACATGCTCTAACGTATGCAGGTATGGAATATATGAGTAATATATACCACAGGCCCCCCAAACAACTAGGAAAGGACACAGAAAGATTCACAGTCTAGGGTAATTACTAAGACATACTACGTGTTACAGCTGTTGTCACAGAAGAAACTTCCAAGCAGCCATGCTCCTAAGAGAGTTCAGTGAAAATATAACAGCATAGTATAATCATAAGTCAGTCCTAAACTGTTGCGGCACAATTAGCGAAAAATTGCAGAGTGGTGTAATCAGTCCTTGTGCAGTCTGGGTTTCAATCTTCTCCCAAAGCTGCTGTAGGCTGGTTTAGGCGTCCTGCTGGGACCTTGTTGTGAGGAATCTGCAGTGTGGGAAGGAGAGAGATTATCTGTTCCCTGCCTGGGGGCTGAGACTTTTTCCTTGGGGGGGTCTACCTCGCCGAGGTGCTCGCGCCAACTGTGCAGGTTCGTCTCTCAACAAGAAGGCAGGTTTGAGTCTGTCAATGCTGACCGTTTCATTTCTATCCCCATAATCAAGCACAAAGTGTTTGTCACCATTTTCCAGCACTCTGAACGGGCCATCATATACTGGGCGTAACGTTGGTTTAAGGGCTTCATGCTTAACAAAAACAAACTCGGCATTTTTTAAAGTTTGAGGAACAAAAACTCGCGGAAAGGAGTGATGAGCTGGACCGTGTAGAGAGTCCGGTCCGTTACTGCCTAAAAACCTTGGGACTGGGAGGTGCCCTGGTTCCGGGTTTTCTGGTAAAAATTCACCTGGTAGTCTGATAGGCTGAGCAAAGACTAATTCTGCAGGGGAAGCGTCTAAATCCTCTTTAGGTGCCGCACGCAACCCCAATAAAACCCAGGGAAGTTTATTTACCCAATTTGTGTCCGTTAATGAGGCTCTGAGGGCGGCCTTTAAGGACCTGTGAAAACGCTCGCATAACCCATTAGCCTGAGGGTGATAAGCGGTGGTACGGTGAATTGTTGCCCCTAAACTGTTGGACATGGCTGACCAGAGCTCTGAGACAAATTGAGGCCCCCTATCTGACGTGATGTCTGATGGGACGCCGAAACGTGCCACCCAATTTGTTAGAAAAACGCGAGCGACTTCCTTCGCTGTAGTTGCCGCTAGAGGGACTGCCTCTGGCCAGCGCGTGGTGCGGTCTATCATTGTTAGCAGGTGTGTGAAACCCTGGGAGGAAGGCAGCGGCCCCACGAGGTCGACATGAATGTGGTCGAACCTTCTAGCAGGGATGGGAAAAGGCTCCAGAGGGGCTTTTGTGTGTTTGTGTACTTTGGCGCGCTGACAAGGAATGCAAGTTTTTGCCCATTCTTTTACGTTTTTGCGCAGACCTGGCCACACAAACTTTTCGGCAACCATTTTGACCAAGGCGCGCACACCTGGGTGCGCGAGGGAGTGAATTGCGTCGAAAATACGGCGGCGCCAAGCAGCCGGTACTAACGGGCGAGGTCGGCCGGTTGAAACATCGCATATTAGGGGGGGCACGCCGTCGCGCAACCCTTTTTCCTCGAGCCTTAACCCTGTTGGTCCAGACAGGAGCGCGCGCACGTCCGCATCACTACCTTGTTCTTCCGCCATGGCTGCATAATCTATCCCTTCATGGATAGGTGCTGCATATGTGTTTGCGTTAGAGAAAAGCTCAGCTGCTGAAGCAGTGTAATCTGTCTCCTCGTGCTCTGGCGGTGCCACAGCGCGAGAGAGACAGTCCGCTACTACGTTAAGTTTGCCCGCTACATGTCGAATGTCTGTGGTGAACTCTGAAATCGCAGCTAGCTGTCTTTGTTGTCTGCCCGACCAAGGTTCTGAAATTTTAGCCATAGCAAAAGTGAGCGGTTTATGGTCCACAAAAGCCGTGAAACTCCGCCCTTCTAACCAAAACTGGAAGTGGCGGATGGATAAATGGAGCGCCAGCAGCTCCTTGTCAAAAGTGCTGTACTTGCGTTCCGTCGGGTTTAGCGATTTGCTAAAAAATGCTAAAGGTTGCCAGACCCCCTTGACAAGTTGTTCTACAACTGCCCCTATGGCCAAGTCTGAAGCATCTATGGTTAGAGCAATGCGGGCCGAGGGATCTGGATGGACTAACATTGTGGCGTTAGCTAGGGCATTTTTAACTTCCGCAAAAGCGCGTTCGCGTTCCGGGGTCCATTCGACCGCGCTGGAAGCTCTCTTTTTTTTGAGCGCGTCATACAGGGGCTGCATGAGCTGAGCTGCATGAGGGAGGAAACGGTTGTAAAAATTAACCATCCCCAAAAATTCCTGTAGCGATTTGACCGTTTGGGGCTGTGGAAAACCTTCTATAAGATAAGATAAGATAAGCCTTTATTAGTCCCACAACGGGGAAATTCCAGGATTGCAACAGCACAGGGATAGCAACACTCAGAGCAACAATCAGAAGGCAAGAAAAAAAAAAAAAAAAAAAAAACAAGCAAGCAAGAGCAGCTAATATACATATGTACATCGCATGAATTTTGTCTGGAAGCGGAACTGCCCCTTTCGGGGAGACTCTGTGTCCCAAAAAATCAATTTGCGATACGCCGAATTTGCATTTGGCTGGATTAATTATTAATCCGTGCTCTTCTAGCCTCTGAAAAACGGCAGTGAGATGCTGCTCGTGCTCTTCCTCCGATGAGCTGGCTACCAGCACGTCGTCAAGGTAGACGAAAACAAAGGGGAGGTCGCGTAAGACTGCGTCCATCATACGCTGAAAAGTCTGAGCAGCACCTTTGAGGCCGAAAGGCATTCGCAGGAATTCAAAAAGGCCGAAAGGGGTTATAACCGCTGTTTTAGGAATGTCTTCAGCTCGGACTGGAACTTGGTGATAACTGCGGACTAAGTCTATTTTTGAAAAAATGCGCGCACCCGCTAAATGTAGTGAAAAGTCCTGTATGTGAGGAATGGGGTAGCGGTCATGCGCTGTAGCATTGTTTAATCTGCGGTAATCTCCGCACGGTCTCCAAGAACCGTCGGATTTCGGAACCATGTGAAGTGGTGAAGCCCAAGGGCTCTTTGAACGTCGGACAATGCCTAATTTTTCAAGAGCTGCAAATTCGTCCCTTGCTATGTTGAGCTTGGCCGCGTCTAAGCGGCGAGCTTTGGCAAAAACGGGAGGTCCCGTTGTTGGAATGAAGTGTTTAACCCCGTGTTTGGCTACAGTGGCTGAGAATTTGGGGGTTGTGAGTGCTGGAAATTGGGTGAGGAGTTGCTCAAACTTACCTCCTGCCGTAGTGACGTTGGCCTGCACAGGTGGTGGAGAGACTCGAGCTGAGCAAGGAATAGAAGCAAAAGACAGTGCATTAACCAGGCACCTATTTGCTAGATCAACTAATAACCTGTGTGCACACAGAAAATCTGCACCTAACAAGTTAAAACTCACCGCCGCTACAACAAATGTCCATCTGTAGCTGCGGCCGTGAATGAGGAGATGCAGGCTCTTTTCCCCAAACGTGTCGATGTCCGAGCCGTTGGCTGCCACTGCTCCATTGCCCCGGGTGCCCATGGCTCGATCTGCGTGGGAGGGCATGACGAAACTCAGCTGGGCTCCTCTGTCGATGAGGAACTGCTTGCCTGTGTGTCCATCCGTCACGTATAACAGCTTATTTTTCTCGCCGAGAACCGCTGCCGTTAACGGCCCTCGGCTTTGGCGTTTCCCGACATCATAAACTTGCAGGGGGTGAACACATTTCCGGGCTTTCTCGGCGAAGCGGTGATGATAATAACAGACGTCATTCTGTTTGTTGCGCTTGGGCCGCGCTGCTGTCACCGTGGGTTGAGCCTGCTCCGTGGTTTGTGACTCTCCAAGGTTCGGGGCGTCAGTTTTGAGGTCTGCGGATGCCGCTGTGGGTGTCCAATCTCTGCAGGCGTTGACGAGTCGATAAGCCTCGTTGGCCAGCGTGCGGAAGTCCTGATGATTGTTGCACTTCATACTGGCGAGTGTCCCTCTCATGTGTGGTGGTAGCGTGCTGAGGAAAATAAATTGAAAGAGGAAATTATCATTGTCCTCCTCCTTGAGCTGCAGTAAATCCTCCATGAGGGTCTTTGGATTGCCCCCTCTGTGGCCGTAGACTGCCAGGATTTTTTCGGCTCTTTCTTCCGCCGACGGGACGTAATTCGCCACGATGGTCGCCTTGAGTGTCTCATACTTGTCCCGGGCCGGTGGTCGCTGGATCAAGCTTCGCACACACCTCGAAGTGGCGGAGTCGAGTTTGGAGACGATATGGTAGAACTTAGTATCGTCTGCCGTGATGCCCGCCAGTATGAACTGGGCTTCGGCTTGGAGAAACCAAGAGGCCGGGTCTTCTCGCCAGAAATCTGGCAGTTTAACAGCAACGGCGTTTGTGCACATCATCACTGTTGTGCCCGCCGGGTGAGAGTGCCTTGCCTCGGCTCTCACGGCGGTGCTGGAGCTCGGTTGAGCTCTCTCGGTACCCTCTGCCGGGGGGAACAGCTGTCTGCTTGTTCCCTCGTCTGCGTTGTCGCTGGCGTAAGTCAGATTCGCCGCGGATGAGTCGCTTGAAGAACGCCTCAGGTCCATACTCGCGTCAAGGTCACCAGTGTAGAAGAGCTGGAAATAACGAGGCGGTTTTGTATCACAAAAGCAGAGTCCTTAATGAACAACTCTTCTATCTTGTCTCATCATGGTGCAGAGCTTGGCAGAAGGCAAAGAGGAAGAATTCTGCCCAGCTCGCTGGTTAAATACAGGCACACATCCAAGACATGCAAAACACAAGCTGAAATCCCCCGTTATCTAAATCCCCATTAGTCCTGTTAACTCCTCCCTCCGTCTTGGGAGGTGATGGGAAAACCTCTCCTCGCCTAAGGGGGTGAAGGTGTCAAGTCTGTTGCCATGGCGTCCTGTGACGTCATTGGTCTTCACACGGCGGTGAGATTCCTTTGTCCTTTCAGAGGTGTGAAATTCCTTTGCATATGTTGCCCCACACATTTCCACATGCTCTAACGTATGCAGGTATGGAATATATGAGTAATATATACCACAGAACCATAATATTCATTACCTCAGATCATTACCAGATTATCCAGTTTATTCTTTGAAAAAAAAAGAAAACATAATACCACAAGACTTTCATCACAACATCTTTATCAAATTTAAATATTGATTCATAATTGACTATTACACCAGCATCATTTGTGTATTTAAATCTGATCAGAATGTCAAAATAAACTACTTTGTCTCAGTCTTTGTCTGCTAACCAATTTAAGATAAGATAACTAACTAACTAAGTAACTAACCTGCACTTATATAGCGCTTTTCTAGTCACAAAGACCACTCAAAGCGCTTTCATTAATACTAACCCTCTATTCTAAGGGCCTATAGGAAACAGATATCTAGGGACAATTTAGAACAGCCAATTAACCTAACATGCATGTCTTTTGGCATGTGGGAGGAAACCGGAGAAATCCCGGAGTAAACCCACGCAACACGGGGAGAACATGCAAACTCCACACAGATCACTGTTGGTCGGGGGCTGGGATCGAACCCACGATCCCATGATCCCCACAATCCCCCGGCCAAGGGTAAACTGTGCTGCCACAGTGCTAACCACTGCGCCACCGTGCAGCCCTTTATTAGTCCCACAATGGGGAAATTCCAGGATTGCAACAGCACAGGGATAGCAACACTCAGAGCAATAATTAAGAAGACACAAAAAATATAAATAAGAGCAGTGGATATACATACGTACACATAAATATATAAATATATATACAAAGTGCGGAGCATTGTAGCAAGATGGAATAAACAGCATCACCGTCTACTTAGTTATCCAACATAGTATGAATATGTACCCATACATATTGTCACCCTCCGTAGCGACTGTTTATTGCCTTGGTATGGCCCTATCTTTATTGGTAATGTCTCATGTCAAATCAGACATGTTTTCATTAGTTACTGTGAATGTCAGCATATGTGCTGCATATGTACATACAATTCAGTATTCAGATAGCAGTGTTCTCTGGACTTTATGAATCTTGCTACAAAGGAAAGCAAAATAATTTAAAGCACATAAAAATATAAGCTGCTCAGTAGCCACACTTCAGATGTGCCAGTCCACATAGGCTTTCATAGACAATACTACATGCTGTATACTAATAAAAGAAATATTGAGAGCCCGAAAAATGAGACAAAAATCAGTTGAAGTGAATGATGATGAGTAATCAGCTTTAATCTGATTAACTCCAGCTGAACTGACCATGTGCATTAATGACTGTAAACATTAATAATCAATTTAAGACAATCAAGACAAAGAGACAGTGATCCAGACAGGTCCAGGAGATGTCAGGAATGTCTGAGCAGCTGGAGTTACCTGTAGACTAGAAGAGAAAATGTTAACACAATGTAGCTAGTTATCTTTAGAATGAACATTTATGCAGTGATGACAGTCCACACTTTGATGAACATTCTCAGTCATCCAGGTGGAAGTATACTGTATGAAAGCTCAGTCTAGTCAACTGGAATCAAGTATTTTTACTCTGAATGGTGAATTGGATGAATGGTGAAGCATTTCAGTGTAAAAAATAAGATATATATTTGAATCCAGTTGACTTAACTGAGCTTTCATACAGTGTTGTTGTCTACAGTTAAGCATCCCACACAATTTTGCTTCTTTTACAATATTTTAGATGAGCAACCACGTTATTATTATTACTAACCTTTAGTTATACAGGTAGTCTCATTGAGACACAAGGTCTCATTTTCAAGAGGGACCTGTCACACATACTTCAGATACAAATCCCCAATCAAACCGCGGTCTTTGCTCAACAAAAACAGGTTCCAGTTTACCTAAGAGCACCACATCTGTAATATATGTTTGATCGTTAAAATAGATACACATTTTTTTGCTAAGCTTATAAAAACAAGAACTAAATCAGAAAAAGATGAACAATATGGAAAAAAGACGCTGCTTCAAAACCTAAAACACAGAACAGTTTTGGTGCTGGTCTGATGCAGGTGTATGCTGTTTTTTCAGCAACGATTCTTTCATATCAGCAGGACAACAATGCAAAGACGTGTAATTACTTTATTTAGCAATATTCTACACAAGACAAGGGACAATGGGGAGCAGCGTTTGGTTCTAATATTAACTATGGAGATCTGTAACATGAAAAGAAAATACAGGGACATAAATATAGCATTATTATGCTTACCTAGCAGCCTTGTCAGCCCAGCTTTCTTTCACCTTTACTTCTGACAATGACCCAGCTCATTGGTTGAATTCAAGTCAGGTGACCATGGAGCACTGTTTTGATTGGTTAAGCATATAGTGGTCCTTAGTGATGCCTTAGAGCTGCCTCATCAGGTTTCGTGACTAAAGTTTAATTTTCATTAAAAAATATGCACATATTTAGCCTGCCAACAAACAGATTCACATTTTGAAAAATATGTGTTAGCATATCTGTGAAAATCAGCTACTCTCTAGATGGGATCAATCATCTCAAAAACTAATGCAGATAGAGCCACACCCAACCAGCCTTCGGAGGGAGGCAAGGGCTGCTGCTTCACCCGTGTGCCACCACTGTCCTTTGCACGACCGCAAGTCCCCAATGGCGCCCCTCTGCGTGTGCTCACAGGGCTATCTAAAAATTAAAAGTTAATAATAATACTGCCATGATTGTGGAGCAGAATGGCCAGGTTCATTGCATATCCTACGCGGACACATACAGCGGGGAAAATAAGTATTGAACACATCAACATTTTTCTCATTAAACATATTTCTGATGGAGCCATTGACCTGAGATTTTCACCAGATATCAGTAGCAATCCAAGTAATCCATACATGCAAAGTAATCAAGGCAACTGTGTTCACAAAACAAGTTATATTTAATAAAGTGGAATGACATGGGGAACGAATGACATGGGGAACGAATATTGAACACGCTTGGTGAAATTCATTTAATATTTAGTAGAGAAGCCTTTTTGGTAATAACAGTTTCCAGACACCCCCTGTATGGAGAAACTGGGTGCAGGCATTGCTCGGGAGTGGTTTTAGCCCATTCTTCCACACAAACTGTCAAATCTTGAAGGTTCCGTGGGTGTCTTCTGTGAATTCTGATCTTCAGTTCATTCCATAGATTTTCAATTGGATTCAGATCAGGTCACTGACTGGGCCATTCTAGTAGCCTTATTTTCCTTCTCTGGAGCCAGTTGAGAGTTTCCTTGGTTGTGTGTTTGGGATCATTGTCTTGCTTAAATGTCCACCCTTGTTTCATCTTCAGCATCTAGGCAGATGGCAACAGGTTCTTACCAAGGATGTCTCTCTGTGCATTTGTCTATTCATCTTTCCTTCAATTATATGAAGACTGCCTGTACCATGTGCTGAAAACACTGTCACACCATGATGGGATGTGCAGTGCTATTTCTCCTCCAAACAAGCTGTGTGTTGTGGCACTCAAAAAGTTCAATTTTGGTCTCATCTGACCAGATTATATACTCCCAGTATTTTACTGGCTTGCCTAAATGTTGTGCAGCAAACTTTAAATGAGCTTCAACATGCTTTTTCTTCAACAATGGAGTCTTGCAAGGTGAGCGGGCATAGAGCCCATGTCGGTTGAGTGCATTATTTATTGTTTTCTTTGAAACAGCAGTACCTGCTAACTCCAGATCTTTCTGGAGCTCTCCATGAGTGGTCTTTGGCTCTTGGATAACCCTCTGACCTCTCTGTCCGAAATCTTGCGAGGAGGTCATGGTCAGTTTATGGTAAAATGATATTCTTTCCACTTCCGAATGATGGCTCCAACAGTGCTCACTGGAACATTCAGCAGTTTAGAAATGCGTCTGTTGTAGAGGATGTGCTCGAATGATGAGGCTGAGTTTAGTTCTTAAATCAGCTTTATTGACAGAACACATCGTCTAGCATTCTCAAAGCAGGAAAAGAGAAAGAATCATATCTCATTACCCTTTTATATGTTTCCAGCATCAGAATTCAAGTCACATGGTGTTTTCAGTAAACATACAGTCACAAAGCATCCCTTTGAACCTTCACCATTGTCTCTCATTTCTTGATGAACCAGAAATTCCTCCGGGGCATCTTCTGTGGGACAAAAAGACCAATCTCACACCTCCTCGTTATCTTCTGCAGATTCGAGTCCTTTGTCCTTCCAGACGTGACACCCCCAATACGCATGCAGTCATATCTCTGTGGAAATGTGAGCCCACAATGTGTGTCGCCCACACTACCCCCCCCCCCCCCCAAACGTCTAGTAAGGGCAAAACCTGCATGGCATAAAAAAAAGAAAAACACAAAGCACTCCATATATCGCTAATCAATCCACCAACTGCCTGGGTTTTAACCTTCTGCCGAATCTGCTGCAACCTGGCTTTGCTGCCCCTGCAACATCTCTCTGCATCTGTGGATTAAAGCTGTTAGCACCTTTCTGTGAAGATTCTGGAGAATGTCCTCTCGGCGGCCTGCCACGGCGGGGGGGCCTCGCGAGCTGCACTTCCTCATCAGCCAAAACAAAAGCGGGTTTGAGCCTGTTTATGCAAATCAACTCCCTTCTGCCCCCTAAATCTAGCAGAAAATGCTTCTGCCCGGTCTCCAGCACTCTGAACGGTCCGTCATAAAACGGCCGCAAACTTGGACGCTGAGCATCATGTCTAACAAAAACAAACTCTGCATTTTTTAAAGCCTTTGGCACAAAAACGTGTGGGAAACTGTGATGGACCGGGCCGGGGAGCGTGTTTGCTCCCGAGTCGCTCTGCCACTGCTGAGCAGGGGGGCCATTTGGTGCGGGATTATCGGGGAGAAATTCCCCCGGCAAACGGAGAGGTTGTGCAAAAACTAATTCAGCCGGGGAAGCATGCAAATCTTCCTTAGGTGCAGAACGCAACCCCAATAAAACCCATGGAAGTTTGTCCACCCAATTTGTATCCGTCCGCGACGCTCTGAGGGCTGCTTTCAATAACCTATGAAAGCGTTCGCATAAACCATTAGCCTGGGGGTTATATGCGGTAATGCGATGAATCTTCACCCCCAAGCTGCGGGCCATCGATGACCATAGTTTGGAAATAAATTGGGGACCCCTGTCGGACGTTATGTCCGACGGTACACCGAAACGCGCAACCCACGCTGCTAAAAATGCTCGTGCAACTTCTTCCGCTGTGGTTGATGTCAGAGCAATCGCCTCTGGCCAACGCGTGGTGCGATCCACCATCGTCAAAAGATGTGTGTGCCCGTGTGATGATGGGAGTGGGCCCACCAAGTCAACATGCACGTGATCAAAACGCTTAGTGGGGATGTGAAAAGGTTCCAACGGGGCCTTAGTGTGTCTGTGTATTTTGGCTCGCTGACACGCTACGCAGGCTGCCGCCCATTCCTTGACCTGTTTGCGCAACCCGGGCCAAACAAATTTCTCCCCCACCAACTTAATCGATGCGCGCACCCGGGGGTGCGCGAGAGAATGGACCGAGTCAAAAACGCGGCGACGCCACGCGGCTGGCACCACGGGGCGGGGCTGTCCCGTGGAGACATTGCAGATTAGTGGGGGCATACCACTTTGTTGCTCCCTGTGCTCCAGCCTTAACCCTGTTGGTCCAGACTGGAGCGCGCGCACGTCCGCGTCGTTAACCTGCTCCGCAGCCATGGCTGCATAATCTAACCCTACATAGACCAGGGCTGCGCGCGCTCCCGCGTGGCTGCCCGGGCCCGCGGCCACGGCTACAGAGTCTGCCCCCATGGGGCTTGGTGGTGCTACCGCGCGCGAGAGACAGTCTGCCACAACATTGTGTTTACCCGCGACATGCTGAATATCAGTAGTGAACTCCGATATTGCGGCTAGTTGCCTTTGTTGTCGGCCTGACCAGGGTTCTGAAATTTTGGCCATCGCAAACGTTAGCGGTTTATGATCCACAAACACGGTGAAACGTCGCCCCTCTAACCAGAACTGAAAATGGCGGATGGCCAAGTGTAGGGCCAAAAGCTCCCTGTCAAACGCACTGTATTTACGCTCACTATCGCGCAAAGTCCTGCTGAAAAACGCGAGGGGTTGCCAGGTACCTGCCACAAACTGTTCAACTACCGCCCCCACCGCTACATCGGAAGCGTCAGTGGTGAGTGCCATGCGGGCCGTTGGAACTGGGTGCGCTAACAAAACTGCGTTTGCCAGGGCTGATTTGACCTGGGCAAAAGCGCGCTCCCGCTCCGGAGACCATTCAACTTTATTTGCGGGCTTTTGTTTTTTTAACGCGGTGTACAATGGCTGCATGAGCCGTGCTGCGCTTGGGAGGAACCGGTTGTAAAAATTAACCATCCCTAGAAACTCCTGAAGCGCCTTGACCGTTTGAGGTTGCGGAAAATCCGTTATGGCACGCATTTTATCTGGAAGAGGAACCGCTCCTTCTGCCGAAATGCGATGCCCCAAAAAATCAATCTGCGCCACCCCAAACTGGCACTTCGCTGGGTTAACTATTAACCCGTGCTCTGCCAGCCTCCGAAAAACTGCTGTGAGGTGTTTTTCGTGCTCGCCCTCGGACGCGCTGGCTACCAAAATATCGTCCAAATAAACGAACATGAAAGGGAGGTCGCGTAAAACTGCATCCATCATGCGTTGGAAAGTCTGCACGGCCCCCTTGAGGCCAAAAGGCATGCGCAAAAACTCAAAAAGGCCGAAAGGAGTTATGACCGCTGTTTTGGGTACATCTTGCGTGTGCACTGGAACCTGGTGGTAACCGCGCACCAAGTCAATTTTAGAAAAAATGCGCGCCCCCGCCAAATGAACAGAAAAATCCTGAATGTGCGGAATCGGGTAGCGGTCATGAGCTGAAACATTGTTCAACCTGTGGAAATCGCCGCAAGGTCGCCACGAGCCGTCAGCCTTTGGGACCATGTGTAGCGGCGAAACCCAAGAGCTTTTGGAGCGTCTAACAATGCCCAGTTTTTCCAGATTAGTGAACTCCTCGCGCGCGATGGCCAGTTTAGCTGGGTCCAAGCGCCGAGCTTTTGCAAAAATGGGAGGGCCAGTGGTGGTGATAAAATGTTCCACCCCATGTTTAGCCACCGTCGCCGAAAACGTAGGGACTGTGAGTGCTGGGAACTGAGCAAGCAATGTGTGAAACTTACCACCCGCAGCTGAGACGCTGGCATGTGCAGTCGGCGGGGCCACCCGAGCTGTGCAGGGAATAGAATGAAAGGACAGTGCATTAATCAGACGTCTATTAGCAAGGTCAACCAATAAACCATGTGAGCACAAAAAATCAGCCCCTAACATGTTGAAACTGACTGCTGCTACAATAAATGTCCACTCAAATGAACGGCCCTGTAAGGACAGAAGCATGGTCCTCTCACCAAACGTTTTAATCGCAGAGCCGTTCGCTGCTGACACTGACACCCAGGGAGCTTTAGATGGCATCAGCCGTTCCGCGTAGGTGGGTGTGACGAAACTCAGCTGGGAGCCCATGTCCACGAGGAACTGTTTCCCCGAGTGTGCATCCGTCAGGTAAAGCAGCTTGTTCTCGTCGCCGAGGGTCGCAGCTGCTACCGGCCCTCAGTCTTGGCGTTTCCCTGGCGCTGGAAGTTGCACGGCGGGACGCACCTGTGCGCTCTCTCTGCAAAACGGCGGTGGTAGAAACACCGGCCGTCCTCCGCTCCGCGTCGTCTGGCCCCCATCGCCGCCGTCGTTGGTGCATCTGGCGCCTCGGCCGCTGGACCTGCGCTGTCTCCGGACGCCGTTCCTGGGCTAGCAGCCGCGGCTGAAACCGCGTTCCGCTTGTGGGCGTCGACAAGCCGCTGCGCCTCTTTGCTCAGCCCATGGTAGTCTCGCCTGGCCAATCGGGGCGACTCTGCCAGGGCCACTCTCACTGCTGGCGGCAGGGTCCGAAGGAAAAGGTGGGCGAAAATGAATTCGCCATCCTCAGAGTCTTTGAGCCTCAGCATCTTCACCATCAGGTCCTCAGGTCTCTCGTTCTCTGACTCCGTCAACGTCAGGAGCCCCTCTGCTCGCTGTTGGACCGAAGGGGTGAAATGGCTGATCAGCGCGTCCTTCAATGCGCTGTACTTGTCGCTGTCTGGTGGATGATTAACCAGATCCTCCACTCTCTGGACCGTGTCGCTGTCCAGCTTCGCTACCACATGGTAGAATTTTGTGTCGTCGTTGGAGATTCTCCGGAGGTTGAACTGCGCCTCGACTGCGCTAAACCATGAGCGCGGGCTGTGCTGCCAGAAATCGGGCAGCTGGATCGTGGAGGCGGCCATCAGGCTGGCTTCCGCCGAGCCCCGCTCGGGAGAATTCTGTCTGCTCATTCTTTGTTGTAGGTCACCAGTGTAGAGGATGTGCTCGAATGATGAGGCTGAGTTTAGTTCTTAAATCAGCTTTATTGACAGAACACATCGTCTAGCATTCTCAAAGCAGGAAAAGAGAAAGAATCATATCTCATTACCCTTTTATATGTTTCCAGCATCAGAATTCAAGTCACATGGTGTTTTCAGTAAACATACAGTCACAAAGCATCCCTTTGAACCTTCACCATTGTCTCTCATTTCTTGATGAACCGGAAATCCCTCCGGGGCATCTTCTGTGGGACAAAAAGACCAATCTCACACCTCCTCGTTATCTTCTGCAGATTCGAGTCCTTTGTCCTTCCAGACGTGACACCCCCAATACGCATGCAGTCATATCTCTGTGGAAATGTGAGCCCACAATGTGTGTCGCCCACACTACCCCCCCCCCCCCCAAACGTCTAGTAAGGGCAAAACCTGCATGGCATAAAAAAAAGAAAAACACAAAGCACTCCATATATCGCTAATCAATCCACCAACTGCCTGGGTTTTAACCTTCTGCCGAATCTGCTGCAACCTGGCTTTGCTGCCCCTGCAACATCTCTCTGCATCTGTGGATTAAAGCTGTTAGCACCTTTCTGTGAAGATTCTGGAGAATGTCCTCTCGGCGGCCTGCCACGGCGGGGGGGCCTCGCGAGCTGCACTTCCTCATCAGCCAAAACAAAAGCGGGTTTGAGCCTGTTTATGCAAATCAACTCCCTTCTGCCCCCTAAATCTAGCAGAAAATGCTTCTGCCCGGTCTCCAGCACTCTGAACGGTCCGTCATAAAACGGCCGCAAACTTGGACGCTGAGCATCATGTCTAACAAAAACAAACTCTGCATTTTTTAAAGCCTTTGGCACAAAAACGTGTGGGAAACTGTGATGGACCGGGCCGGGGAGCGTGTTTGCTCCCGAGTCGCTCTGCCACTGCTGAGCAGGGGGGCCATTTGGTGCGGGATTATCGGGGAGAAATTCCCCCGGCAAACGGAGAGGTTGTGCAAAAACTAATTCAGCCGGGGAAGCATGCAAATCTTCCTTAGGTGCAGAACGCAACCCCAATAAAACCCATGGAAGTTTGTCCACCCAATTTGTATCCGTCCGCGACGCTCTGAGGGCTGCTTTCAATAACCTATGAAAGCGTTCGCATAAACCATTAGCCTGGGGGTTATATGCGGTAATGCGATGAATCTTCACCCCCAAGCTGCGGGCCATCGATGACCATAGTTTGGAAATAAATTGGGGACCCCTGTCGGACGTTATGTCCGACGGTACACCGAAACGCGCAACCCACGCTGCTAAAAATGCTCGTGCAACTTCTTCCGCTGTGGTTGATGTCAGAGCAATCGCCTCTGGCCAACGCGTGGTGCGATCCACCATCGTCAAAAGATGTGTGTGCCCGTGTGATGATGGGAGTGGGCCCACCAAGTCAACATGCACGTGATCAAAACGCTTAGTGGGGATGTGAAAAGGTTCCAACGGGGCCTTAGTGTGTCTGTGTATTTTGGCTCGCTGACACGCTACGCAGGCTGCCGCCCATTCCTTGACCTGTTTGCGCAACCCGGGCCAAACAAATTTCTCCCCCACCAACTTAATCGATGCGCGCACCCGGGGGTGCGCGAGAGAATGGACCGAGTCAAAAACGCGGCGACGCCACGCGGCTGGCACCACGGGGCGGGGCTGTCCCGTGGAGACATCGCAGATTAGTGGGGGCATACCACTTTGTTGCTCCCTGTGCTCCAGCCTTAACCCTGTTGGTCCAGACTGGAGCGCGCGCACGTCCGCGTCGTTAACCTGCTCCGCAGCCATGGCTGCATAATCTAACCCTACATAGACCAGGGCTGCGCGCGCTCCCGCGTGGCTGCCCGGGCCCGCGGCCACGGCTACAGAGTCTGCCCCCATGGGGCTTGGTGGTGCTACCGCGCGCGAGAGACAGTCTGCCACAACATTGTGTTTACCCGCGACATGCTGAATATCAGTAGTGAACTCCGATATTGCGGCTAGTTGCCTTTGTTGTCGGCCTGACCAGGGTTCTGAAATTTTGGCCATCGCAAACGTTAGCGGTTTATGATCCACAAACACGGTGAAACGTCGCCCCTCTAACCAGAACTGAAAATGGCGGATGGCCAAGTGTAGGGCCAAAAGCTCCCTGTCAAACACACTGTATTTACGCTCACTATCGCGCAAAGTCCTGCTGAAAAACGCGAGGGGTTGCCAGGTACCTGCCACAAACTGTTCAACTACCGCCCCCACCGCTACATCGGAAGCGTCAGTGGTGAGTGCCATGCGGGCCGTTGGAACTGGGTGCGCTAACAAAACTGCGTTTGCCAGGGCTGATTTGACCTGGGCAAAAGCGCGCTCCCGCTCCGGAGACCATTCAACTTTATTTGCGGGCTTTTGTTTTTTTAACGCGGTGTACAATGGCTGCATGAGCCGTGCTGCGCTTGGGAGGAACCGGTTGTAAAAATTAACCATCCCTAGAAACTCCTGAAGCGCCTTGACCGTTTGAGGTTGCGGAAAATCCGTTATGGCACGCATTTTATCTGGAAGAGGAACCGCTCCTTCTGCCGAAATGCGATGCCCCAAAAAATCAATCTGCGCCACCCCAAACTGGCACTTCGCTGGGTTAACTATTAACCCGTGCTCTGCCAGCCTCCGAAAAACTGCTGTGAGGTGTTTTTCGTGCTCGCCCTCGGACGCGCTGGCTACCAAAATATCGTCCAAATAAACGAACATGAAAGGGAGGTCGCGTAAAACTGCATCCATCATGCGTTGGAAAGTCTGCACGGCCCCCTTGAGGCCAAAAGGCATGCGCAAAAACTCAAAAAGGCCGAAAGGAGTTATGACCGCTGTTTTGGGTACATCTTGCGTGTGCACTGGAACCTGGTGGTAACCGCGCACCAAGTCAATTTTAGAAAAAATGCGCGCCCCCGCCAAATGAACAGAAAAATCCTGAATGTGCGGAATCGGGTAGCGGTCATGAGCTGAAACATTGTTCAACCTGTGGAAATCGCCGCAAGGTCGCCACGAGCCGTCAGCCTTTGGGACCATGTGTAGCGGCGAAACCCAAGAGCTTTTGGAGCGTCTAACAATGCCCAGTTTTTCCAGATTAGTGAACTCCTCGCGCGCGATGGCCAGTTTAGCTGGGTCCAAGCGCCGAGCTTTTGCAAAAATGGGAGGGCCAGTGGTGGTGATAAAATGTTCCACCCCATGTTTAGCCACCGTCGCCGAAAACGTAGGGACTGTGAGTGCTGGGAACTGAGCAAGCAATGTGTGAAACTTACCACCCGCAGCTGAGACGCTGGCATGTGCAGTCGGCGGGGCCACCCGAGCTGTGCAGGGAATAGAATGAAAGGACAGTGCATTAATCAGACGTCTATTAGCAAGGTCAACCAATAAACCATGTGAGCACAAAAAATCAGCCCCTAACATGTTGAAACTGACTGCTGCTACAATAAATGTCCACTCAAATGAACGGCCCTGTAAGGACAGAAGCATGGTCCTCTCACCAAACGTTTTAATCGCAGAGCCGTTCGCTGCTGACACTGACACCCAGGGAGCTTTAGATGGCATCAGCCGTTCCGCGTAGGTGGGTGTGACGAAACTCAGCTGGGAGCCCATGTCCACGAGGAACTGTTTCCCCGAGTGTGCATCCGTCAGGTAAAGCAGCTTGTTCTCGTCGCCGAGGGTCGCAGCTGCTACCGGCCCTCAGTCTTGGCGTTTCCCTGGCGCTGGAAGTTGCACGGCGGGACGCACCTGTGCGCTCTCTCTGCAAAACGGCGGTGGTAGAAACACCGGCCGTCCTCCGCTCCGCGTCGTCTGGCCCCCATCGCCGCCGTCGTTGGTGCATCTGGCGCCTCGGCCGCTGGACCTGCGCTGTCTCCGGACGCCGTTCCTGGGCTAGCAGCCGCGGCTGAAACCGCGTTCCGCTTGTGGGCGTCGACAAGCCGCTGCGCCTCTTTGCTCAGCCCATGGTAGTCTCGCCTGGCCAATCGGGGCGACTCTGCCAGGGCCACTCTCACTGCTGGCGGCAGGGTCCGAAGGAAAAGGTGGGCGAAAATGAATTCGCCATCCTCAGAGTCTTTGAGCCTCAGCATCTTCACCATCAGGTCCTCAGGTCTCTCGTTCTCTGACTCCGTCAACGTCAGGAGCCCCTCTGCTCGCTGTTGGACCGAAGGGGTGAAATGGCTGATCAGCGCGTCCTTCAATGCGCTGTACTTGTCGCTGTCTGGTGGATGATTAACCAGATCCTCCACTCTCTGGACCGTGTCGCTGTCCAGCTTCGCTACCACATGGTAGAATTTTGTGTCGTCGTTGGAGATTCTCCGGAGGTTGAACTGCGCCTCGACTGCGCTAAACCATGAGCGCGGGCTGTGCTGCCAGAAATCGGGCAGCTGGATCGTGGAGGCGGCCATCAGGCTGGCTTCCGCCGAGCCCCGCTCGGGAGAATTCTGTCTGCTCATTCTTTGTTGTAGGTCACCAGTGTAGAGGATGTGCTCGAATGATGAGGCTGAGTTTAGTTCTTAAATCAGCTTTATTGACAGAACACATCGTCTAGCATTCTCAAAGCAGGAAAAGAGAAAGAATCATATCTCATTACCCTTTTATATGTTTCCAGCATCAGAATTCAAGTCACATGGTGTTTTCAGTAAACATACAGTCACAAAGCATCCCTTTGAACCTTCACCATTGTCTCTCATTTCTTGATGAACCGGAAATCCCTCCGGGGCATCTTCTGTGGGACAAAAAGACCAATCTCACACCCCCTCGTTATCTTCTGCAGATTCGAGTCCTTTGTCCTTCCAGACGTGACACCCCCAATACGCATGCAGTCATATCTCTGTGGAAATGTGAGCCCACAATGTGTGTCGCCCACACTGTAACCAATGCCATCATTATGTTTTGCAACAATAAGGTTGCAAAGGTCTAGAGAGAGCTCTTTGCTTCTACCCATCATGAGTTCTCTGTGGTGTGATAATCTGATATTCACGGACATTTTTAAAGGCTATCAGTCAAAACTTAACCAGCTGAAATTAACTTGCACTTATGGGGGATGGGATGGCTTCCTAAATTTTGACAGATTTCAGCTGGTTTCTTGGCTTTCTATGCCTTTTTCCATCTCTTTTTCTTCATGTGTTCAATACTTATTCCTGGTGTCATTCCACTTTATTAACTATAACTTGTTTTGTGAAAACAGTTGCCTTGATTTCTTTGTACAGTATGTATGGATTACTTGTGTTGTTTCCGATATCCATTGCCGTACTGTATGAAGTTAAGGATCTCCTGTGTCAGAAATCTCTTTGCATTTTATATAATTCACTGATAGCTCCTTATATGACATACTGTGTGGAGATCTGGGGAAGTACATACAAAACAAACACAAACTTAATCTTTTTACTACAGAAAAAAGCCGTATGCATTATATCAAAGAAACCTTACTGTGAACCAACAAATCCAATACTCATTCAATTACATACTCATTAATTTAGAGATCTAGTAGATAACACCATTCAAATCATGTACAAAGCAAATAATAACCAATTACCTGTTAATATTCAGAGACTGTTTAAAAAAAGGGAAAGCAAATATGAGCTAAGAGGTAACTGTGTTTTTAATAAACCAAAGGTTAGAACAAATACAAAGTATCATTGCATGTCTGTCACTGGAGTTAAACTGTGGAACTGTTGCTCTGAAAATATTAAAACATGTTCTACTCTGAAGCAATTCAAAAAATTGTACAAAGATGAGATAATCTCCCAGTATCTCACTGTAAATGCTAGGAGATAAGTTTGTAATAACTTAAAAGTTTTTGTTGTTTTTTTTGTCTGTTCTATTTGATTTTCTTTGTTGATTTTGAGTATGACTTAAATTTTTATGTTATTAATTTTAAAATTTTAATGGGGTAGGCACTATATAAGCACCTGCTTCAGCCTACACCCTTTTGGTTGTTCTTTTGTGTGTTCTGCATATTTTTGTTGTTCTTATTGTATGTATGTTCATAACCAAATAAATTCATTCATTCATTCATTCATTCATTCATTCATCTGGTGGAAATATCAGGTCAATGGCTCCATCAGAAATATGTTTAATGAGAAAAATGTTGACGTGTTCAATACTTATTTTCCCTGCTGTATTCATGTTTTGACTAAATGACCACCGTGACCAAGCAAGACACAAAAATGCTCAAATAATGAAATAAATAATTTTTATTTAAATACTTACAGACAAATGGGCAATACTGATGCAACAGTTGCAGCCAAATGGGTCATTCTACTGTGTATAATAATATTCAGTGTTTTGTACTTATAATATTGCTAAAATATAAAAGGATGCAATGGGTTTCAAATATTTGTAAATGTGTCCTGCTATAGTATGCCATGATTTATTGTTTTTGAAGAGGCTTAAGTGCAGGGCAAACCACTTCAGGAGAACACTCAGACTCAGACGAAAAGTTAGCACCACTTTAATGAAAACCCAAAACTCTATACAAACACGCCAACTTAAAGAACATATACACACACCACAATTTTTGAAAACCCGCAACCCAAACACCAAGTTATATACAAAGAAAAACTGTTGCACGCTGGAGCCACATGCAGCCTAAGAGAAGAGAGAGGAGAGGAATGATTAATACAGAGTATGGCTCACTGGGAAATGACAACTGAGGAAATGGATCTTACGATATGAGCAGAGAGCCCGGCAGTGAACTCTAGAATGAGAAAGGTGAAGGGAAACTGGATAATGCAGGGAAGGAAGAGGAATGACTGGGGAACCTGGGTGGAGAAGCCGTTGTCGTAAGGATGGATGGTTCAGGCGAGTGTACACCATGGCAGAGGCGGCAGCAACCCTGAGGAGAGGAGAGGAGAGGTTTGGTTTTAAAAGTCCCTTTATTGCACAGTTCAAAAATATCAAATCACCATGATACCATCACTCCACAAAGTGTCTCACATTTCAAAAATTTAACAATAACTCATCCCCCTCCCCCACAGAACACAGAATATTCCCTACAGTACATCTATTAATGAATACCTCCAAAGTGTCCACCATTTTATAATAAAAATACTCCACCCAAAGTCTGACTTTTAACAAGGCCTTAAAAACCAACACAGGATTCACACTGCCAGTATTAATAATCCGATTTTTCCTTGTCAACCAGATGGCAAGTTTAGCAGTACCAGATAGGAAGTTTATCAAATTATGTACAGACTTCTTTGCCACTTTATACTTTGGACCATAAATAAACAAACCAAAAGAAAAACATTTACCAAAATTATGAAACCACAGTTTCAAAAGATCAAAAAGTCCAGATAAATGAAAACATTTAACAAACAAATGCTCCAGGGTCTCAATCTGGGAACAAAACAAACATTCCTCCCCCACATTAGGATCCAGGTGTGCTCTGTATTTATTTGTAGCTATTGCCCCATGTACAATCCTCCACTGGAGGTCTGCTGTCCGTTTCTCAATAGGGAGCTTGTACATGGACTGCCAGCTGCCTTTCGGGGAGAATACCAGCCCCAAAAACCCAGCCCACTTTGACTCTTTCACCCCATCAGAGAGCACAGATTTAGGGCCTTTACACAGATATGATACACCGTCTTCTTCCCTGCTAACTGGAACTTGTCCAGATGAGGAGTTCTGAAAGACAGCAGGTGGCCCTCTCCCACTGCTGGACTTATGGAAAAGGCAGGAAAGTTATACACAGTGTCCTCATCCCATTGATCAGAAAGAGTGCGGTTTTCTGCAAAGGCTCTCAGTGGTCGCGGCAGGGCAGCACAGACTTCCTTCACCACCCTATACACCAGTCTGACAGATGTAATGTTGGCACTCTGCCTCAGCGTTTCTATAGACGTGGTCGACATCTTCATCAGATGACCAAGTTTAGTACAGCCTGCCTCTCTTAAACAAGTTCGCAGACTGACAGACTGCAGCATTTGAATGTTTATGAATTGATTGAAAAATAATGGTTCCTCAAACAGCCACACACCTGGTGTCTCCTCAGGAATACGGGTACAGTGAAAACTTGCCATGCATGCAAGACAGATGTGTAGAAAGCAGAAAGTCCAGTAAAGTCCACCTCCCCAGATTTCATGAGGAAAAGCTGCTTATCATAGCCCAAGTGGCCAACTCTCCTCAGGAGCAGTTTTGCGGTGTCCATCCAGCAGGGGCCACATCCATAAAGGAACCATTGTGCAGTCTGAAGCCTAAAACAGGCGATCTTGGACTGTATGTCAACCAGGCCCTGTCCTCCCTCGGCAACAGGCAGGTAGAGAACAGCCGCACGCACCCAGTGTCGACCAGACCAAAAGAACTCCACGATGGCCTTCTGAACCTCCTCCACCAGGCTTCTGGGCGGTGTCAAAGCAATAAGTCTATGCCAAAGAGCTGAAGCGACCAGATTATTGGCAACCAGAACGCTTCCCCTATATGACAGCTGTGGTAGCAACCAATTCCACTTAGAAAAACGAGCACACACCTTCTCCTTAATTCCCTCCCAGTTCTTGCTTTCAAAGCCCTCAGAACCCAAAAACACCCCCAACACTTTAAGACTGGCTTTCCCCCACAGAAGACCTCCAGGTAGAGGAGGAATGTCTTGATGTGTCCATTCCCCCACCAATAAACCCTCACTTTTCCCCCAATTTACCCGTGCAGAAGATGCTTTTTCATAAATAGATAAAGTGTCCACCAAACGCTGTACATCCCTACGGGATGTGATGAAAATGTTGACGTCATCTGCATAAGCAGACAAGACAAGTGGACAACAACTACTGGAGGGCCCCGGCAAGATCAAACCACCTAGGTGAGTGCGCAACCTGCACAGCAAAGGCTCAATAGCCAAGCTATACAGTTGACCCAAGATCGGACAACCCTGCCTTATCCCCCGATGTACAGGGATTGGCCAACTCAGCCCTGCCCCCATCTTTACCAAACACTCAGCTCCAGTATATAACAGATTCAACCATGTCAAAAACATGTTGCCAAATCCAAAACCTTTAAGTGTGGAAAACAAATAAGAATGATCAGCCCTATCAAAAGCTTTTTCTTGGTCAAAACACACAATACCAAAATTTAAATGATAAAATTTACTAAGATGAAGAACATCACGTATGAAAAAAATATTGTCCATAATGGTTCGGTCAGGAATACAATATGTTTGATCTGTATCTATGAGTACATCAAAAACATTTTTCACTCTATTTGATAGGGCTTTAGAAAGCACCTTGTAGTCTGTGCAAAGAAGAGCAATGGGCCTCCAGATTTTAAGCAAGGCCAAGTCCCCTTTCTTAGGCAGCAGAGATAGTACTGCACGCCGACAGGAGACAGGTAAAGATCCAGTTCTGTAACAGTCAGTTAGAACGTCATAAAAGTCGGATCCAATAATATCCCAAAAATGTTTAAAAAAGTCAGAAGAAAGACCGTCAATTCCAGGTGCACGTCCCAGTGCCATTTGATTAACTGCTGCAGTTAACTCATCCAAAGTCAATTCACAGTCCAGAGCAGCCCTTTCCTCTGGGCTGAGCTTGGGAAGACCTTCAAAGAGTTGATTTTGAGACTCTATGCAACATGGTTCTGCCCCAAACAGGGCACCATAGAAATCCACTGCATGTCTCCTCATCTCAGATGGATTTGTAGTTATTTGGCCATTTGGGAGTTTTAAACAAGTCATCAATTTCTTTTTTGCAGCAGACTTCTCTAGGTTGAAAAAAAAAATAGACGTTGGAGCATTTCTTGTAGGAAACAGCTCAGGGTTGATCTCTTCTCCTGCAGCAAAGGACCTGAGATAGAATCCTGATCTCTAATCAAACTCTCCTCCAACCTCTTGACAGTGTCTTCAAGTTCACAAACTTTAGTTTTAATGATAGCAGTCGAGTTTGCAGTATACTGTTGACAAAAAATGCAAATTTGCACCTTCCCAACCTCCCACCACTGTTCGAAGGAACTAAAACGAGGCTTTGTAGTTCTCTAATGTTCCCAGAAACACACAAAATATTGACAAAAAGTGTTGTCTTGAAGAAGCTTATTATTAAAATGCCAATATGGATTTAATTCTTTCCCCTGGTGAAATAATTAAAATCACAGAGGCTAGATGATGGTCTGTAAAACCGACTAGACTTATGTTACTGTGAAGAATTCTTGGGCCAAAACTTTGAGAAACATGTTCTTTCTAATCTAACAGCACTGACTATATTATCTGTGACTCTGACCCAGGTATACTGTCTAGTTTTTGCATGTTTAATTCTCCATGTATCTAATAAGTCAAACTGTATAGTGATATTTTTTAAAACTTGTGAAGACTGAAGATGGGGTTCTGCGTTAGTTCGAGCCAGAGTAAAATCTAAAGTACAGTGGAAATCACCAGCAACAATAAACTGGTCTTGGTGATAGTTCTGCAATTCATTTTTAAGTTTATTGAAAAAGGCAATTCTTTCAGAACTCTGATTTGGAGCATAAATGTTAATAAAACAAAACACGGAATTCTCTATTTCTGCCCTAACAAAGAACAGCCTGCCCTTCACTACCTCCACGACAGAGAAAGTTGTTGCATTCACAGATTCCCCAAACAAAATGGCTACTCCTTCACCAAAATTTGTACCATGACTGAGTGAAAAAGGACCCTTCCACCACAAGCCCCAGTCTACTTCATCTGCTGAAGTGGTATGAGTTTCTTGCAAAAACAGAAGGTTTAGATTTTTTTTGTCTAAGTAATTCACTAATTAATTCCCTTTTGTGATTGTCCCTCCCACCATTGATGTTTAAGGATCTTACTTTTATGTTTTGCATGGGGAGATAGAGGAGAAGACAGAGAGCAGAGAGAGACAGCAAAGAGCAGTAAATATGTAAGAACACCGTGTTGTGCGTGCCCATGTAACTTATTTCATTTGTCAGGTGCACATGACTTTTTTTTTTACCTCCTGTTGATTTACACAGGGTTGTTAGGTGCTTTTTAAGGCGAAAATGTTTTCTTTCGTCCAGGAGGTCAAGACCAACTTGTCTTTTTAGCACATTAACAGATCTGATAAATTTATCAGCATCACAGAAATAATCAGTAACTTCAACAGCCCTTTTATAGGTTTCATCTAGAAAAACATTTATTTCTTCCAGTGAATACAAACTTGTGTTTTTACTGCAAGTTTCTCCAATGGACACAGTATCAGAATCAGAATCCATTCCCTCATCATCACAACTTAACTGGCTGTTTGATAAAGCTGTCTCAGCTGATTGATCATGAGCTACAATTTCCTGAACGCCACTTACAGCGGCTGACTGGTGTTGTTCCGTTAGCTGCTCGGAAACGTTAACAGCTACCGGAACCACAGCTGCTGACTTCACATGCTCTTTCTCACATCTAGATTCTGATGCACCATCAGTAACTGTTTGGGTCTCATCGCCAGCCATGCTCCCAACCGTAAGCTGAGCTGCAGGCACCACAGCCGGGCTGGCCACAGACACAGCAGCAGGTTCCAGAGCAGGACCGGCGGAAGGCCCCGCAACGTCGTCTGTAGTAGTGGCATGAGCAGAGGCCGCACCGCTGGTTTCAGTTGCGGCTTCATTAGAGCCTCCCACCCGTTGCTTGTGTGGTCAAGCGAACTGTTTATGGCCCATGTCTTCACATTCAAAACACTTCATTTGTCCTGAGCTCACATACACCATGCAGGAGCTGTCCCCATGTTTGACCTGAAAGGACACTTCTAGTGTTTGAGTGGGCGAGTCCAAAAACATGAACACCTGTCGCCTGAGTGATTTTACATGTTTTAATTTGATATCTTTACATCCCAAACTCACAGTTCTAAATGGGCCCGCAAATTTCCCAAATCTGCCAAGTTCAGTCTCCAACTGCTCATTAGTGATAAAAGGAGGAACACCTGAAACGGTGATTCGTGTTGATGGAACCGAAAATGGGGATACCTGTACATACATAACCCCGATAACAACACCGCTCCCAATTAGACTGTGAACATACTCCTCACCAGTCAAAAACACAACGACAGCTTTATTCATTCGGGACGCAAAGCAGATCATATCATGGCCCACCTTCTCACCCACAGCAAGAAGGACCTCCTCCACAGTAACGCTACTATCTGGCAGGACTATCTTCACTCCCTGCCTGATAGACGGAGGTGGCGTCTCAAAGGATGCCATCCTCCAGCAAAATGCCAAAAACAAACAAAAAATCCACAAACACACTCAAAAGATTGAAATAAACTTACCTGAACACGCAGCCAATAATGAAAGATAGAGGAAAAGTACAATCCAAAACTCCGCGCCACTCACACACCCAGCACCTCCGTCACTCACGCTCGCGCTCACACCCACCGGAAACGGATACCAGAGGAGAGGAGAGGACAAAAGGTAAGACATCCGGGGAAATAATAAACCTGCCAAACAATGTGGTCTGCTGTTGTGAGGCGGCACAAAGGCGGCACTTTCACACAGACTCTGAGACAAAGCAAATCACAAAGTAAAAATAATGTTTCAGACTTCATAAATGTATTCACAGGTAGTACATTTCAACTTCACATCATGATCATGCAACTCCTTTCGGTTTTCTGCATGTCAATCAATTCAATTCAACTTTATTTATATAGCGCCATTTCACAACAACAGTCATCTCATAGCACTATCAACTGTAGAGGGAACCCCCACAGTTGCAGAAAGACCCCAGCAATCAGGCGATCCCCTGTGAGCAAGCACTTAGCGACGGTGGAGAAGAAAAACTTCCCTTTTAACAGGAAGAAACATCCAGCAGAACCAGGCTCAGGGAGGGGCAGTCATCTGCTGCGACTGGCTGGGGGGTGAGGGGATAGAGAAGAAGAAAAGAACAGACATGTAGAGAGCAAACAGCACGATGGGGACTCAATCTATGGGAGAGAACAAACAAATGTTAATGACCAGCAAAAAAAAATATTTCATTGAGAGTGAGGAAAGGAGTGAGGCCCAGTGCATTACTGGAGGTCCCCCGGCTGACTAAACCTATTAGCAGCATAACTAAGGGAGGGTTCAGAAACACATGATCCCTCCCTAATTGTAGGCTATATCAAAAAGGTAGGTTTTAGCCCTATTCTTAAAAACAGAGATCGAGTCTGACTCCCGAATCCAGATTGGCAGCTGGTTCCATAGGAGAGGAGCTTGATAACTGAAGGCTCTGCCTCCCATTGTACTTTTGGAGATTCTAGGTATTACAAGTAATCCTGCATTTTGGGAGCGTAGTGCTCTGTTAGGATAATACGGTAGTATCAGATCTTTTAAATAAAAAGGAGCCTGGTTGTTTAGGACTTTGTAAGTAAGAAGAAGGATTTTAAACTTAATTCTAAACTCTATGGGAAGCCAATGAAGGGAGGCCAGAACCGGAGAGATATGATCTCTCTTTCTAGTACCTGTTAAAACTCTTGCTGCAGCATTTTGGATCAGCTGAAGACTTTTTAAAGATGTTTTAGGACAGCCTGATAATAAAGAATTACAATAATCTAATCTCGAGCTAACAAAAGCGTGGATCAGTTTCTCAGCATCACTCTGAGACAAGATGCTCCTAATCTTGGCAATATTACGCAAATGATAGAAGGCAGTCTTAGAAACAAATTTAATATGTGACTTGAAGGACAGATCCTGATCAAAAATAATTCCAAAGTTCCTCACAGAGCTATTAAGAGAAAGAGTAACCGCATCCAAACTGAAAGTTTGATTTGGAAAGGAATTTCTAAGGTTTTTTGGACCAACAAGAATGACTTCAGTCTTATCTGAATTTAATAGCAGAAAATTACAAGTCATCCAAGCTTTGATTTCCTTAAGACAGGCTTCTAACTTGCCTAATTGATTACTATCATCTGGCTTCATTGACAGGTATAATTGTGTGTCATCTGCATAACAATGAAAATGTATACAGTGCTTTCTAATAATGTTGCCTAACGGAAGCATATATAAACTAAAAAGAGTAATTGTACTTTTAGTACGAAAAGTACAATCGTACTTTTATGCTGTACTTGGGTCATGGAGAGACACCTTGAGTTCACACTGTTTGTTCATCATCCCTGCCATCCCCGGCCATGGTACCTCACTAAGTTAACATGCACAAGTCTCATCATCATACTACGGATACAGGGAATGACACAAAAAAGGCCAAAAATAATACCACAAAAATCATTAACAGGCTCATGATGAGACTTCTCCATGAAGAGAGTAACCAACTTAACCAGGTATGCTCATCAATAACGTCCTTGGCCATGGCAGCCTGCAAGGCAGTCAGGCTCTGTATGGCAATCACGTGACCATCCGCATCATTTTCAGGGATAAAAGTACAACAATAATCACCTACAACTGCACGCATGCCCCCTTGGGTGGCAGTTATTTGATCAAGAACCATTCTATTTTGGGTCAACATAATTTAACTCCTCATTTATACCAGAAAAAGCAGATAAAGAAAAATTCACAAATGATTGTAATCTGTAGTTAATTGTTTCAATCCATAAGGTGTTCTTAGCTACTCCCACCCAGGGAAACAGGGAATGAAGTACCTTCTGCCCTGTAGTTTCTAACTTGAATTCTTCTGGCACATCTGTGCCCCAGATGGGATCATGTGGTGCAAAGGAGACATCTCTCCTTACCCTGCCCGCCTGTCCTGCCAACAATATGATAGTATGGTCAGTCACAACTACAGGGGCACACACCCCTCCCCAATTCATGGGCAGGTGTGAGTAGGCACGATGGCCACACAGCCATCAACCCTCTGTCACCATATGCATACCATACTTGTGAGAATCACAAATTGCGACACTACAGAGCCCCTGCAGGGTGACATCACCTTCCAGACTCCTAGACTGACAAAAAGGATCAGGACAGCTTTTGCCCAGTAGGCCGGTCTAGCAGGTAGCAGTACAGGAGTGAGACGTACTATGCACCGTTGCACACCGAGAAAGTGATAAACTGCCCAGAGACGTTTCCACACCCTTTTAGACAAACATTTTCTTGCTACTACCACCTGCATCACTCCCTTCAGACCAGCTTCTTACTGTTGCGAACCTCACTCTTTCTTTCATCACCCTTTTCTTTTTAGCACTCTTTGAGACCAACCACTCCATATCTTTCCCATTCTCTCCACCAGAACTAGTTAACATGATACTGCAGTCAGAGTACAGTTTATGCTAATCCGCCAGAAACTTATTCAATCCTACTGCCAAAGACCTCTTCCGTGTCCGTCGTTAACCCAGCAGCGTCCAGCCGCTCCAGCGGAGAGCTCCTCACACTCTGGCCTTAAATACCTGGGACCAGGAAGCAGAATCGCAGTCTTACACGCCTCTCTGCAGCTCCTCTTCATCCGCCACCCCTCAACTTAGCCCCTGTCTTCCCCATCAGAGAATCGTTGTCTGTTCCCTCCAAAGTAAATAAAAATATAATGTATAAGCATCCCAAAGTGATTAAACAAAAAGTTGGTAAAGCTCAAATTAAACATGAAGCCTCTAAATTTAATGATTTGGCCTCTGTTCCTCCTCATAATTTAAAAATTAAATGTGGTTTGTTAAATATGAGATCTCTAACTCCCAAGTCTCTGTTAGTCCATGATCTGTTAATTGATCATCAGATTGATTTAATATCCCTTACAGAGACTTGGTTAGGGCAAGAGGATTATGTTGGTTTAAATGAATTAACTCCCTCTGGTTATTTAAACTGTCAAAATCCCAGAAGTTCTGGTCGTGGAGAAGGAGTAGCAGCAATTTACCATTCCAAATTACTAGTTATTGTAAAGCAAAAAACATGTTATAATTCCTTTGAGGGCTTGGTCCACAGTATTGGGCACTTTGGCAATTTTAGGTTAAACCCAATTTTATTTGCCATAGTTTATCATCCCCATCAACCTACTCAGAATTTTTATCTGAATTTGCTGATTTCTTAGCTGATTTAGTGCTGAAGTGCTGAAGTGTTACAGCTTCTCTGCATCAGACTCTAGACTTGGTGGCCCCCTTAAAAAAGAAAAAGTCTAATCAGAGATTTCTGACTCCTTGGTTCAACACAGAAACTCGTAGCTTAAAACAGAAGACTCGTCAATTAGAAAGAAAATGGCGCTCCACTAATTTAGATGAAATCTATTTAGCTTGGAGAAATCATCTTTTAATTTATAAAAAAATCTCTTAGAAAAGCTAGAACGAGTTATTATTCTGCATTAATAGGAGAGAACAAGAATAATCCCAGGTTTCTTTTCAGCACTGTAGCCAGGTTGACAAAGAGTCAGGACTCTGTCAATCCTAGCATTCCCTTAGAGCTTACTAGTCAGGACTTTATGAACTTTTTCAATAATAAAATTTCATCCATCAGAGATAAAATCAATCAGATTCTTCCCACAGTTAACTTAAATACTGTAACTACTACAACTCCTTCAATTGATGTCTGTCTTGATGAGTTTACTCCAATCGACCTTTGTGAGCTAGACAAAATAGTTTCCTCATCCAAACCTTCAACTTGTCTTTTAGACCCTATTCCTACCAGGTTATTTAAAGAAGTCTTCCCACTTATTGGTAGCTTTATTCTTCATATAATCAATTCTTCATTAACTTTAGGCCATGTACCGCAGGCTTTTAAAACGGCTGTAATTAAACCCTTACTCAAAAAGCCAACGCTAGATCCAGGAGCTTTAGCTAACTATAGACCAATCTCTAATCTCCCTTTCATTTCAAAAATCTTAGAAAGAGTTGTTGCTACGCAATTATTTGACCACCTGCAGGGAAATGGTTTACTTGAAGAGTTTCAGTCTGGGTTTAGAATCCATCATAGTACTGAAACAGCCTTAGCGAAGGTCACTAACGACCTCCTCATCGCATCTGATAATGGACTTGTTTCTGTACTTGTCCTTTTAGACCTTAGTGCAGCTTTTGATACTATCGATCATAATATTCTACTTGATAGATTAGAACACTATGTTGGACTTAATGGAACTTCGTTGCAGTGGTTTAGATCTTATTTATCTGATAGGTTCCAGTTTGTTCATGTAAATAATGAGTTTTCTTTCAACTCAAAGCTTAGTCATGGAGTTCCACAGGGATCTGTGCTAGGCCCTACTCTTTTTAGTTTATATATGCTTCGTTAGGCAACATTATTAGAAAGCACTTTATACATTTTCATTGTTATGCAGATGACACACAATTATACCTGTCAATGAAGCCAGATGATAGTAATCAATTAGGCAAGTTAGAAGCCTGTCTTAAGGAAATCAAAGCTTGGATGACTTGTAATTTCCTGCTATTAAATTCAGATAAGACTGAAGTCATTCTTGTTGGTCCAAAAAACCTTAGAAATACCTTTCCAAATCAAACTTTCAGTTTGGATGCGGTTACTCTTTCTCTTAATAGCTCTGTGAGGAACCTTGGAATTATTTTTGATCAAGATCTGTCCTTCAATTCACATATCAAATCTGTTTCTAAGACTGCCTTCTATCATTTGCGTAATATTGCCAAGATTAGGAGCATCTTGTCTCAGAGTGATGCTGAGAAACTGATCCACGCTTTTGTTAGCCCGAGATTAGATTATTGTAATTCTTTATTATCAGGCTGTCCTAAAACATCTTTAAAAAGTCTTCAGCTGATCCAAAATGCTGCAGCAAGAGTTTTAACAGGTACTAGAAAGAGAGATCATATCTCTCCGGTTCTGGCCTCCCTTCATTGGGTTCCCATAGAGTTTAGAATTAAGTTTAAAATCCTTCTTCTTACTTACAAAGCTCTAAACAATCAGGCTCCTTTTTATTTAAAAGATCTGATACTACCGTATTATCCTAACAGAGCACTACGCTCCCAAAATGCAAGGTTACTTGTAATACCTAGAATCTCCAAAAGTACAATGGGAGGCAGAGCCTTCAGTTATCAAGCTCCTCTCCTGTGGAACCAGCTGCCAATCTGGATTCGGGAGTCAGACTCGATCTCTGTTTTTAAGAATAGGGCTAAAACCTACCTTTTTGATATAGCCTACAATTAGGGAGGGATCATGTGTTTCTGAACCCTCCCTTAGTTATGCTGCTAATAGGTTTAGTCAGCCGGGGGACCTCCAGTAATGCACTGGGCCTCACTCCTTTCTTCACTCTCGATGAAATATTTTTTTTTTGCTGGTCATTAACATCTGTTTGTTCTCTCCCATAGATTGAGTCCCCATCGTGCTGTTTGCTCTCTACATGTCTGTTCTTCTCATCTTCTCTGTCCCCTCACCCCCCAGCCAGTCGCAGCAGATGACTGCCCCTCCCTGAGCCTGGTTCTGCTGGATGTTTCTTCCTGTTAAAAGGGAGTTTTTCCTCTCCACCGTCGCCAAGTGCTTGCTCACAGGGGATCGCCTGATTGCTGGGGTCTTTCTGCAACTGTGGGGGTTCCCCCTACAGTTGATAATGCTATGAGATGACTGTTGTTGTGAAATGGTGCTATTTAAATAAAGTTGAATTGAAATTGAATTGAATTGAAAATACGCTGGTGAATCAGGAGGCAACAGGTGTGTAATCATGCAGGTGTGCTGATGAGGTCCGGAGCCGGGAAAACAGAAACAGGAAGGGAGGGGGGAAGCACGCTCGCCTGATCATGACATAGTACTGCATGAGTTTATTGACAATACACTATAAACTACACATAGAAACTAAAACAATTATAATGGTGACTGAACAACTCCCATTCCCCAAAGTGCAAGATACAACACTTATGAATATAAGTCATAAAAGATCAGACAAATAAGTGATCTGACAAACAAATAAACAAGCAGTTCTTAAACAGTTGCTAATATTGGATGTCCCATTCATTTTCAATAATTCTGTAATTAATATTCACACAATCAAATAAATCTCAGTCCCTTTTATATTTGTCAAAGTCTAACATGTGTGATTGCCTACATATAAGCTACACCTCTGTATTCCACTTTCAAACACAGCCTACATTTGGGCCTGTAAAGCCTAAATGCCCTACCTGTTTCAGACAGAAATACTTGCTTTCTACGGGCATGCACTTGTAAATGTTTAATATATGAAATAACATCTTTTTTAATTTGCAAAATAACAATAATAATGGAAGCACCAAGGTGCTGATGCCTCGGTGTCAGAGCCTTGGTGGAGGTATGCATATGCATATGCATATGAAACTTGGCCGCAGAGCAGTATTTCAACATGATAACGACCCCAAACGCACCTCCAAGATGACCACTGCCTTGTTAAAGATACTGTGGGTAAAGGTGATGGACTTGCCAAGCATGTCTCCAGACCTAAACCCTATTGAGCATCTGTGGGGCATCCTCAAACGGAAGGTGGAGGAGCACAAGGTCTCTAACATCCATCAGCTCCATGATGTCATTATGGAGGAGTGGAAGAGGATTCCAGTGGCAACCTGTGAAGCTCTAGTGAACTCCATGCCCAAGACAGTTAAGGCAGTGCTGGAAAATAATGGTGGCCACACAAAATATTGACACTTTGGGCACAATTTGGACATTTTAACTTAGGGGTGTACTCACTTTTGTTGCCAGTGGTTTAGACATTAATGGCTGTGTGTTGAGTTATTATGAGGGGACAGCAAATTTACAGTGTTATACAAGCTGTACACCGTCTACTTTACATTGTATGAAAGTGTCATATCTTCAGTGTTGTCCAATGAAGATATTTTAAAATAGTTACAAAAATGTGAGGGGTGTACTCACTTTTGTGAGATACTGTGTATATATATAATATGCTTTTCAAAGGATAACTCTGATTTAGTGGAGTTACCACAGAGGAGTTACCATAACCACAGAAACTGGCTCTCTTTAACCAATGGGGATATTACCAGAGTCGTTTATAGAGACAAACTCACGCTTTGTTTTTCTTTGTTGTTGTTGTTGAATTTATTTGATATCTTGTGAACTGTATTTATTATTGCTATTATTATTAGTCTGTTTTGTGAAATCTGTCTTTATGTTACAGGGTGAGCGTGGATTTCCTGGTATTCAAGGTCACATGGGATTCCCAGGGCAGCAGGGATCTGAGGGACTTCCAGGGCCAATGGGCCCCAAGGTTAGTACTGTACACACTTCATATTTATAGATTTTATAGCTATAATTTATTACTCTGCAGTAATTTCTGAAGATTATTTTTGAGTGTTTCATATGTCTACAAGACAGTTTAATGTAAACAAAAGTCTACTTTGTTTTCTAAGACTGCATAACTTGATTTTTATAACATAGGCATGTCATCCATTCATCCATCTTTTACCGCTTAATCTGGTCTCATTAATTTTTAGGGAGATGGGGGTGTGCTGGGAGCTCCTGGACTGAAAGGAGTTAGAGTAAGTAGACAGTCTTCCAAAATATATTAAAGCTATGATATGATATGATACAAAGTGATACAATATGATGTGATGTGATATGATCGAGACAGTGGTGGCCTAATGGTTAGGGATGTAGACTGGTGACTGGAGGATCACCAGTGTCACAATCACCTTTCAGGGCAGGAAAAAGGCTCCACGCGCAGGCTGTGAGTTTGCAAATTTATTTGGGAGAACACAAAGTTACAACACAAATGAACGAAGAAAATGTAGGCAAGCAAAAATAACAGACTGCTAAGGCGAGAGGAATCGCCGGCTAAGCCTGGAGTCAGCACTGGAAAAAATGCAGGTAAGCAAAAATAGCAAAACTGCTAAGGCGAGGGAATCGCCGGCTAAACCTGGGGACAGCACTGGAACAATGCAGGCAAGAAAAATAGCAGACTGCTAAGGCGATGGAAATCACCAGCTAAACCTGAAGAAGTAGGAATACACGCAGGAAAATAACAAGGGACTTACGTGTATCAGTAAAGCGCTGAAAGATGCAAATAGGGTACTGCGCTGGACATAAGTGCGCAGCCCTTTAAATAGGAATCAGAACCCCTTAACACAATAAACAACAGGTGTGGGTACCTGAACGGGCAGGAGAAAGAGAGGATAGATGATTGGGATCAGCTGAGGCGGTGAGAGGGAGGCAAACCCACACTGACAGCTGACAGGACACGCCCATACGAAGCTTTACACCCCTGACAGCTGTCAACAGTAAAAGAAAGACCATATTTGTTATGAATGATCCCTCCGGGGTAGATAGACAGACCCATGTGCTGAACTGTAGTAGTGACATTTAATAACAAAAATTCCAAACAGTGCAGATAACACAAAAATACAAGCAACAGTAACTTACAGAGAAGGTACTCCAGAGCGGGAATTGCTCTGGAGGAGAAGAGGAGAAAAACTCAGTTGAATGAAGTCAGATAACGTCAAGACTGCCGCAGAGAAACGATAAACTGACAGTGCTTGAATAGTAGACAGACAAATGAGCAGCAGATGTGGGCAGCTGAGCAAGCAGGTGACCTAATTATACAACTACTCACAGCTGAGATGGCTGGGGAACAGACTGTGAGCAGCTAGTGGGAGTGTCTGGAGAAGAGGAGGGCACATGTGACCAAAAAACCCCCCAAAATATATGTAGAAACTGACAAAATAATGATAACAGACATACCATTCTCAGAAATAAATTGAGAGTCTGAGGTCAGAGAGAACATTGAGCTCAGACTCATGACAATATTGGGATATAAAGAATAAAAATAACATGTCAAAGTATGATTTTAAATAAGTACAAAAAATAAAATTATAACATTAACACAAACAGAAAAATGGCAAGCAGAACAATAACACATAAATCCAAAAAGGCATAAGTGCAACAGATAAGAAAATAAGCAGAAAACAGAAAAAGCCATGAGACTGAGTCTGGCGGAGATCTCCAGCACTCGGCTCACGAGAACCGGTTCAATCCCTGAACCAGCATGATCAGATCTGGGTGGGACAGATGACATGGTAGTGTTGGCCCCATCCTCATTAACCCCATGTAGTGCCCTAGAGCAAGGCACTTAACCCCAGCTGCTCCAGTGGAGCTGCTCAGTGGCCTCAGGTCAGTCTGTGGTTGTACTGGGCAGCTTCCAGGTGTGAATGTGAACAGGGCACCCTTGAAAAAGAGAGGCTGCCTCTCACTGGACCTTCCTGTGTAAATGAAGGTTAAAAAAAAATGGACCGGCACTATAGGATGACAATGATATGGTGTGGTGTGATACGATATGTTATGTTATGATATGATGCGATATGATATTGTATTGAAACATACCATACAGTATCATATCGCATCTCATTGTATCACATCACTTTGTATGGCATCACTTTGTATTGTATCATATGCTGCTATGACAAAATAAACCTGACATGTGTAATTTTGCAGGGCCCTCCAGGTCTACCGGGCATCCCAGGGAACCCAGGGTTACCAGTAAGATTATTTTGTCTTCTTTCATGTTTCATAGCCTATAACAATATCAAGCAACAATCCAGTACAAAGTAATATTCTCTAAAGAGCATTGTTTTGGAGAATGTTGATGTTTTGATTGTGATTTAACTTGAATTACTTCTGCTGGAAGTTTGCTGTTCTGTGCAGTCCAGTAGCACACAATCATCTCATTTTATCTCTGCTCGCAGGGCATCAATGGGAATGATGGTCCACCTGGAGCACCTGGCATCCCAGGATGCAATGGGACTAAAGTAAGTCACACCATACTATATTTAAAGGATAGTTTTATCCCTTTCTGATATCTAAACACGTCCCTGTCAAATACTAACCTAAAACCATTTTTTCTGTGTTGCATTTGTGTTTTAGGGAGAAAGAGGAAGGGATGGCTCTCCTGGTTTTCCTGGTCTTCAAGGTCCCCCTGTAAGAAAACATGACTTCCATGAAGATCACGCATTATACCACTGACCTGCATATGGTTCATTTACTGATAGAGTCACCACAGACACCTTAGGAAACCCCATAGAAATGGTCTGAAACAAGTGTCTTTCTTTTATCACGACATTAGAATGTACAGGTGCATCTTCAAAAATTAGTATCATTATTCATAGCTAAATTAAAAAAAACAATAAGTCACAATCATCAGCGGGAATGGGTTCACTTAACCCCCCTTTACACAGGGGTGGAGAACACTGAGAGATTGTTGAGTGTTGAAAAAAATGACCAGATCTCTCAATGATCTTTCAGTGATTGTCAAGATCGCTCAATGATCTCTCAAGGATCTTCAGTGATCTTCACAGTCCTCAAAGTGGAAATGCAAGAGTTGAACATGTCAGACAATTATGAAATATAATAATTTGTATTTAACCAGTAGTAATAATCCAGCTATGAATGAATTTCTATTATTTCTTCTCCTCAGGGCATCCCAGGAATTCCAGGAATGAAGGTCAACTGAAATTTACAAAACCTTCACATATTGTTTACAAATAAGTTTTCTGAATGTTGTCTCTACTCGTACACTACAATGAGACTTTTTGTATTTAGTCAGATGTTTTGTTGTGTTTGTTGCAGGGAGATCCAGGTGGTGTGATTGGGATTATACCCCTGAAAGGAGAGAAAGGATATCCGGGCACACCAGGCCAGCCTGTATGTTGTGTTTGTACGTGTGCCTGTGTGCGTTTATGTGTTGAGAGTAACTGAAAACAACAAAACCTTCTTGTCTTTCTCTTCCAGGGATTCCCTGGCCCACCTGGGCCTGCTGGACCTCAAGGCCTTCGTGGTTATACAGGACTCAAAGTGAGTGCCTCCAAATTCTCTTTATGATCAGTTCAAAATGTCACTGAATATAAGAGGCATGTCTGTGTTCTGGAACTCATAGTACTAATCTTACAAACATGAAAATAAACATCTAAGTAGCTTTGCTTTTGTTTGTTTTTTAACTAACAAACCAACTGTTTGACAGGGTGAACCTGGACCACCTGGCCCTCCTGGGGAGAAGGTGAGCTCGCCCGTCCATTGAATAATCTTTTCAATAATGAAATGACACCTGTCATGTTTGACAATGAGTTGACTGATATAACATTTTTTTTAAAACTCTCTGCAGGGTGACAGGCTGTCCTTTGTGGGTGAAAAGGGACAAAAGGTAAGATTAGCATTTTATTCCACAACCAAATGAAATAAAATAAAATGGATGAAAACAACTGTGTGTAAATTTTATAGTAAAACTTACCGATCTCTTATTAAATTAGAAAAGCACTCAGAGAGCACATACCTCTGCCAAGGCTTCTTCCATCCCTCGTGGATCACCTCCAAAATGTAATGGATTCGTGTGTAGACCACGAGCCAGTTCTGGTGAAAATTGCATCAACTTGTATCCAGTAGTTTTGGAGGATTCTTGCAAGCACACTGTGAAAAGATAAGAGCCTTGGTGGAGGTATGCATTCTCAGATCATCACCAAAATGTTATGGGTTCCTCTATAGCCCAAAGACCACCTCTGGTGAAAATGTCATCAAAATCCATGCAGTAGTTTTTGCGTAATCCTGCTAACAAACAGACAGACAAACCACTCCGATTACATTACCTCCTTGGCGGCGGTAATTATTCTTACCCAGTTACTGTCTTGTCTGTTAATGTGTTTTCAGAAATGTATTTACCCACTGATATCATTATGATGGTCATATGAAAACTGACTCAGACAGAGCAAAATACAACTGAATACAGCTGCAGCTAAAGAAAATAAGAATATTATGAACATTTTCATTCATATATTCTGTATTCATAACACATAAAGTAAACCATTTATAATAATAATAATAGATTACATTTATATGGTACTTTACATGTCAAGTGACATCTCATAGCACTTACAGTGAGTCCATTATTCATTCACTCCAGACAGACATTGATAGTGGTAAGCTACTACTGTAGCCACAGCTGCCCTGGCGCAGACTGACTGAAGCTTGGCTGCCAATCCACGCCAGCAGCCTCTCTGACCACTGCCGAACATTTATACACATTCATACCCAGTGTCATGGACACTGGAGGCAAGGTGGGTAAAGTGTCTTGCCCAGGGACACAATGACAGGATGGCTGGGGAGAGCGGGATTCGAACCACCAACCCTCTGGTTATTGGACGACCGGCTCTACCTCCTGAGCCACTGCTGCCCACATTTCCCTCCTCCGTTCCATTTTTGCTGAGCTACAAGCTGGAGGGCAGGAAGTTCCATTTTTATATGCTCTTTGGCATGACCAGGCCGGGACTTGAACCCCGACCTCCTGGTTGTGGGGCAGATGCTCTACCTCTAGGCCACCACTCCAGTTGAAGCATTAAAGTGCTTACCTGTTTTATTTGTGGTACATAATTCATGAATACATGAAACTGACTATCTCACATTATTTGAATATTTCCCAGTATCAATTAATATTGAAGTGTCCAATTTCTACAAAATTAATTAATTTATACACTCAGTACTTGATTGGGGCTCCTTTACTATGAATTACTGCATGAGGCATGCATGGAGGTGATCAGCTTGTGGAACTGCTGAGGTGTTACAGAAGCCCAAGTTTCTTTGATAGGAGCTTTCAGCTCATCTATATTGTTAGGCCAGGTGTTTCTCATCTTTTTCTTCCCTATACTCCATAGATAATCAATGGAATTCAGGTCAGGCCACACAGTGTTATTATGGTCAGCCAACAACTTTATAGTAGTGTTGGTGCTATGGGTGGTGTTAATTCTTGTTGGAAAAGGAAATCTGTATGTCCATAAAGCTTTTCAGCAGATGGAAGCATGAAGTGCTCTAAAATGTTCTGGTACACAGCAGCATTGGCTTTAGACTTGATAAGACACAAGACGATTTTGGACCACTGAGCAGCAGTCTAGTTCTTTTTCCTCTTCAGCCCAGTTAAGATGCTTTTGACCAGATTGTGCTAGATGTTTTGTTTTTTTTTTGTTATCTATCATTTTGACAGACAGGGTTGTAAAAGTTATGTCATAATCCATTATTGCCTGTGATTTTAATTGATTTTGATTAGATCACCCTCAGTGCAATCTGTCAAAATGACAGACAGCTTTCAGATTTTATGTCACTGCTGAAAAAAATCTGTCCGTGAAAGACAATTTTGACCTCTGCTTCTGACGTAGTCTGGTTCAGTAGTGCCATAATATTTGGAACATAACAGTTGTAGCTCCTTTCTTGAAGACACCTGTGCATGGTGGCTCTTGGTGTACAGACACCAGACTCAGTCCATTACTTGTGAAGCTCTCCAAAGTTCTTGAATCAGCTTTCTTTGGCAAGTCTCTGAAGGATATGGCCATCCATGTTGCTTGTGCACCTTTTTCTGCCACACTTTTCTTTTTCTTCCAGTCAGCTTTCTTTCAGTATGCCTTGATAGAGCACTACGTGTTATATCGTAAATTACACCACATGGAGAGCTTCTTGAGGAACATACAACTGAACTTCATTAGGCCGAACACTCAACTATATACAGAGTGGGCCGTGCCCGCCTGACATCACCCTGTGGGTGGGCACGGCATCCCAGACACCCATATTCTCATACATAACACTACGTGAAAAGCCAAACTTTTTAGCAAATTTTGATTTTCATTAATGATAAGTCATAGAATCATCAAAATTGAAATACAAATTATTTTAAATATTTCACTTTATGTGTATATGCAATATATAAATGTTTACCTTTGGAATTAAATTATGAAAATTACATGAAAAAAATCAACATATTCTATTTTTTTTTAGATGTAATAGTGTTCAGCTCTATTTACATCAGTTTTATTCTGAAAACAAAACAAAATAAAACACTACTAAGGTATATTACAATTAGTGAAATATGACTTGCCTCTCGCAATCTGTGTATAATGTAAAATGCTGTCAAGGCTCCTCCTGTTTCAGTGTGATATTGTATGTGATCAAAAGACATTATGTAGTGTGTTTTTAGGCATTTCATTACATGGATTTTGCAACACATGACTAACTGTGTTTTATTTAGGTCTGGTATTTACGTATATGGTTTGGCTTCGGCTGTTATTTTACTTTCTGCAGGGTGAGGTAGGAATTAAAGGCCCCCCCGGACCCCCTGGACCTCCATATGAGGGAGTGGAAGGAAGACCTATAACTATTCATGTTCCTGGACCACGGGTACCACCTTCGTCAACCATCAAAAATTCCTCTATTTTCACTTAAAAAAAAAAATTGTTATCAACTGACTGACATTTTTTAATAATTATTTCTGAAGGGATTACCTGGATCTGCTGGAGATAAAGGAGAAAAAGTCAGTATTCTGCTTATAAATGTTGAAATACAAAGGTTGCTGAAAACTTGAGCTGCTTGGATTTGACACACCATGTCTTTTGCAGGGTTCTTGCATCCAGTATCTTGCAGGTATCAAAGGTGAAGTTGGCCCGCCTGGACCTCCAGTAAGTGGCAACATACTTCAGCTATCCATGTGATGGTACAAATGCATATACATTTATTTTCAACAGTTTTGCTGAAATCTGCCATAATTTTATAATAATTTTGTAATTTAGGGTAAACCTGGCAAGGAAGGAGTGGACGGGCTACAGGTAACGATAAGTTAATGATTAATTTGCCTCCTTTCCTTTCATCATGTTTTCTTTTATTATATGTAAAATATCTAGAACAACATAGTCAACACAACATTTTTTGATGCAGGGAGAAAAGGGCTTTGCTGGACCTCCTGGATATCCTGGTTTTCAGGTAACTGTTAACTAATATTACATTGTACAGATTTGAAAAAAAGAATTACCGTTCAAGGGATTTAAAATTATACATCCTAATTTACTGTTGATGTTTTAGGGTGAAAAAGGTGAAAGAGGACCACCTGGTTACGTAAGTGGTGATTCTTTTTTCCATGACCATCGTTTTCCCCTCCTGTCATTTTAATCAGCTACTAACAAGACTGCCTAAAAGCTCCCACTGATGTCACTACATATTTATTCAGTTGTAAGTTATTTCTTCTCCAGTATCCCAGTTTCAGTCATCCCCATCCTCTCTGAGGTATATTATATCAGACAACAAAAGGACAAGAATAATTAAATTTCATCATCGTATTGCTTTCCTTTGCCAGTCATTCAGCCTGTTCCTGGTAAATGTTTGCATTATTGCTCGGTGATATCAATTCTGTGATATTGACAAACAGGAGAACTGGGACTGCTATCTCCCTTTAAAGTTGTTTTTGTCACTGGATTTTAAACTTTTTGTCATTACCATGAATACATATTTACATTGACAAGCAATCGTATATTGGCATTCATATCTAGCATAATTTACATTTATTTTTTTTAACAAAAAGGGGTTTACATGTCATTTAAAGCCAAATAATAGGGACGACTGACATGAAGTTTAACAAAAGAAATAAGTGAATTGAGATCATAGGTTGCACTAGAAATTTTTGGTATTTCATTTTGTCAGACAGAGTTGTAAAATTTTTTCCATAATCTACTGTTACCATTTTGTTACTGTTGCCATTTTGATTTTAATTAGCTCACCCTCAGTGTAATCTATCAAAATGACAGACAGCTTTCAGATTTTCAGTCACTGCTGAAAAAAATCTGTCAATGATGGACAGTTTTCAATTAACGCAAGCTTTGGCTGAGATATACTTAGAAAAAACACTTTTGTTTTCTGCGCATGGAGGATGATGAGTGTTCGGATAGATTTTGGTTCCACTGAATTAAAAAAAAAAGTCTTTGTCATTGTTGTTTTAGGCTGAGGGTGCACCTGGCCCCCCAGGCCCTCGGGGTCTGCCGGGGATAAAAGGAGAAAAAGGTAAAACAACATTATCATGTACACTGTAAGACCTGATGAGTTAGTTCAACTCAGAGTGTTTGAGGAAACCGATTGTCTTGAATCATTTAAGTTTAAGTTTCTATTTTTTTAGGATGGGTAAACTGATAAAAGAGTTAACTTAAATGAGCAGGTGACATCGAGTCAAATGGTTAAAAGTAACTGTAAATGCTCCACAATTGTTATCCACGCCAGCATTAACGACATCCGACTCCGACAGTCGAAGTCACAAAACTTAATGTGGAATCGGTGTGTGACTTTGCAAAAGCAATGTCTGCCCAGTCTGGAGTATTCTCTGGGCCCCTCCCCAACCTGACCAGTGATGACATGTTCAGCCGCGTATCATCCTTCAGCCGCTGTCTGTCTGTGTGGTGACCTGCAAACAATGTGGGCTACATGGACAACTGGAACTCATTTTGGGGAAAGCCTGGTCTTATTAGACGAGACGGCGTCCATCCCACTTTGGATAGTGCGTCTCTTTTATCTAACAATCTGGCATCATTTTTATCCAAATTTCCAAAACCTTGACAACTCAGAGTTGGGACCAGGAAGCAGAGTCGCAGTCTTGCACGCCTCTCTGCAGCTCCTCTTCATCCGCCACCCCTCAACTTAGCCCCATCTTCCCCATCAGAGAATCACTGTCAGCTCCCTCCAAAGTAAATAAAAATATAATGTATAAACATCCCAAAGTGATTAAACAAAAAGTTGGTAAAACTCAAATTAAACATGAAGCCTCTAAATTTAATGATTTGGCCTCTGTTCCTCCTCATAATTTAAAAATTAAATGTGGTTTGTTAAATATTAGGTTTCTAATTCCCAAGTCTCTGCTAGTCCATGGTCTGTTAATTGGTCATCAGATTGATTTAATATCCCTTACAGAGACTTGGTTAGGGCAAGAGGATTATGTTGGTTTAAATGAATCAACTCCCTCTGGTTATTTAAACTGTCAAAATCCCAGAAGTTCTGGTCATGGAGGAGGAGTAGCAACAATTTACCATTCCAAATTATTAGTTAATGTAAAGCAAAACATATGTTATAATTCCTTTGAGGGCCTGGTCCTCAGTATTGGGCATTTTTGCAATTTTAGGTTAAACCCAATTTTATTTGCCATAGTTTATTGTCCTCCCTCAGCCTACTCAAAATTTTTATCCAAATTTGCCAAATTCTTAGCTGATTTAGTGCTGAAATCAGATAGAATAATTATAGTAGGGGACTTGAATATACATGTAGATGTAGATAGTGATTGCCTTAATATGGCATTTAATTCAATATTAGACTCGATGGGTTTTCTCAGAAAGTAGGAAATTCTACCCATTATGTCCACCACACGCTGGACCTTGTGCTGACATATGGCATAGAAATAGAAAATCTGGTAGTGTCTCCTCATAACCCTGTACTGTCAGACCATTGTCTGTTAACCTTTCATTTTACTATTTCTGACTATTTGGCTCCTAAAGAAAAATATTACTACAGTAGATGCCTCTCAGATGATGTTGTTACCAAATTTATGCAGATTGTTTCCTCTATGCCATGTGTCAACACAATGGAAATAAGCTATGGAGAGCTTGTTACCTCCGCCAGGCCGAAAAGGCCAGGAGGAGGTTATGTTTTTGCCGGGGTTTGTCTGTGTGTTTGTCTGTTTGTCTGTCTGTCTGTCTGTCTGTCAGTCTGTCTGTCTGTCTGTCTGTTGGTTAGCAAGATAACTCAAAAAGTCTTGGACGGATTTCCATGAAACTTTCAGGCGTTGTTGGAAATGGTACAAGGAAGAACTGATTAAATTTTGGGGGTGATCCGGTTCACCGTCTGGATACAGGAATTTTTTAAAGCATTTTTCAACACTGTGACATAGGGCCATTTTCAACATGTGCGCAGGCGCAATGGAGGGCGCTGGTCGTCGTGTCTGCAACACAAACTCTGCGTTCTTCAACGTTTTAGGCACAAAAGCACGCGGAAAACACTGCTGGCCTGGGCCCGCCAGCGTGCCTGTGTTTGCGCGCAACTGCAAAACCTCACACGGGCAGCTGTCCGCCGACGGATTCTTTGGCAGAAATTCCCCGGCCAGCCATAGGAGCTGCGCATTTGGCACAAATTCACCGGCCAGCCATAGGCACTGCACAAAAACGAGCTCTCTGCCGGCGAAGCTTCTAAATTCTCGTTTGCCGCGGAGCGCAACCCCAAAACTAGAAAAGCACTCGGAGAGCGCAGACCTCCGCCAAGCGCCACAGTTCCCCCCATACAGTGTTTGTGTGTATGTTTTCAGATTCCTTGACCACGAAAACATATGAATAGCAATTGGATTGACAATGATAGGATTAGTGGTTCAGTAGTTATTCACGAAAATGGCATTTTCCGTAATGGCGGCCACAGTTCCCCCCATACAGTGTTTGTGTGTACGTTTTCAGATTCCTTGACCATGAAAACATATGACTAGCAATTGGACTGACAATGATAGGATTAGTGGTTCAGTAGTTATTCATGAAAATGGCATTTTCTGTAATGGCGGTTTTCTTCTGGACGGTGATCCGGATCATCTCCAAAATTTAATCAGTTCTTCCTTGTACCATTTCCAACAACGCCTGAAAGTTTCATCGAAATCCGTCCAAAACTTTTTGAGTTATCTTGCTAACCAACAGACAAACAGACAGACAAACAGACAGACAAACCCCGGCAAAAACATAACCTCCTGGCGGAGGTAACAAGAAATTTGAACTTCAGCATGAAGGGACTTGCTGAAGTCTTGGTGTCATTTTTGTACCTTTATTTCTGTGAATTGTGAGTGCAAAGATCCAGGAAAATGTCCTCCTGTGCAACCCATGAGTTCAGAGAGCAACTTTCATAGTGTCTGAAGTCCCATCATGGAGTACAGCTACCAGTTATCATACAAACTAGAAAAGCACTCGGAGAGCGCAGACCTCCGCCAAGCGGCACAGTTCCCCCCATACAGTGTTTGTGTGTACGTTTTCAGATTCCCTGAGCATGAAAAGATATGACTAGCAATTGGATTCACAATGATTATTTGTTTATTTGACATGGACAGTGCAATAAACAGACAATTAATGAATGACAATCAATGTGATAGTGATAGGATTAGTGGTTCAGTAGTGTAAAACGGGGCTATAAGGGACGGCGGGTTGATAAGGGACACTTTTCTGGGAAATGTTTTAAATGTAATTCTGCTTTTTTTTATTTTGAGCAGGACGCTGAGTTGTGTTGTTATTGTCAAATATCCATGAATCCTTCATGAAATCTAGGCGGAAGCAAAATTAAAAAAGCAGAATTACATTTAGAAAAGTGTCCCATATTACCCCGCCGTCCCTTATAGCCCTGTTTTACGGTTGTAAAAGCATTGCCTCCTTGGCGGAGGTAATAAACTGAAGTGTTGGTGTGTCCATCTCCTCCACTGACGGATGCAGATTGGTTAGACAGGTTGCCGTGGGTTTTATATTATATTGGGGTTGCGCTCCGCGGCAAAACAGAATTTAGAATCTTCCCCGGCAGAGAGGTCGTTTTTACGCAGCGCCTATAGCTGGGCGGGGAATTTGTGGCAAATAATCGGGCGGCGGACAGGTGGCCGTGTCAGGTTTTGCAGCGTGGCGCAAAAACATGCACGCTGGTGGGCCCAGGCCAGCAGTGTTTTCCGCATGCTTTTGTGCCTAAAACGTTGAAGAACGCGGAGTTTGTGTTGGTCAGACACGACGACCAGCGCAATGTGCGCAGCGCCTATGGCTGGCGGGCCCAGGCCACCAGTGTTTTCCGCATGCTTTTGTGGCTAAAACGTTGAAGAAGGTTTGTGTTGGTCAGACATGACGCCCAGCGGCCTCCATTGCGCCTGCGCACATGTTGAAAATGGCCATATGTCACAGTGTGGAAAAATGCTTTAAAAAATTCCTGTATGCAGACGGTGATGCGGATCATCCCCAAAATTTAATCAGTTCTTCCTTGTACCATTTCCAACAACGCCTGATAGTTTCATGGAAATCCGTCCAAGACTTTTTGAGTTATCTTGCTAACCAACAGACAAACAGACAGACAGACAAACACACAAACCCTGGCAAAAACATAACCTCCTCCTGGCCTTTTCAGCCTGGCGGAGGTAATAATATAATATAAAACCCACGGCAACCTGTCTACCCAATTTGCATCCGTCAGTGGAGGAGATGGACACAACAGCAACACTTCAGTTTATTACCTCCGCCAAGGAGGCAATGCTTTTACTACTGAACCACTAATCCTATCACTATCAGATTGATTGTCATTGATTAATTGTGTGTTTATTGCACTGTCCCTGTCAAATAAACAAATAATCATTGTGAATCCAATTGCTACTCAGATGTTTACATGCTCAAGGAATCTGAAAACGTACACACAAACACTGTATGGGGGGAATTGTGGCGCTTGGCGGAGGTCTGCGCTCTCCGAGTGCTTTTCTAGTTCCTTCTGTAATTGCCAGCATGGTAGATAGTGTTACAGCTTCTCTGCATCAGACTCTAGACTGGGTGGCCCCTTTAAAAAGAAAAAGTCTAATCAGAGATTTTTAACTCCTTGGTTCAACACAGAAACTCGTAGCTTAAAACAGAAGACTCATCAATTAGAAAGAAAATGACGGTCCACTAAATTAGATGAAATCTATTTAGCTTGGAGAAATCATCTTTTAGTTTATAAAAAATCTCTTAGAAAAGCTAGAACAAGATATTATTCTGCATTAATAGAAGAGAACAAGAATAATCCCAGGTTTCTAGTCAGGACTTTATGAACTTTTTCAATAATAAAATTTCATCTGTCAGAGATAAAATCAGTCAGATTCTTCCCATCGTTAACTTGAATACAGTAACTACTACAACTCCTTCAACTGATATCTGTTTAGACGAGTTTACTCCAATTGACCTTTTAGAGTTAGATAAAATAATTTCCTCATCCAAGCCTTCAGCTTGTCTTTTAGACCCTATCCCTACCAGGTTATTTAAAGAAGTCTTCCCATTTATTGGTAGCTCTATTCTTCAAATAATCAATTCTTCATTAACATTAGGCCATGTACTGCAGGCTTTTAAAACTGCTGTAATTAAACCTTAGTGAAGGTCACTAATGACCTCCTTATTGCATCTGATAATGGACTGGTTTCTGTACTTGTCCTTTTAGACCTTAGTGCAGCTTTTGATACAATCGATCATTATATTCTGCTTGATAGATTAGAACACTATGTTGGACTTAATGGAACTTCGTTGCAGTGGTTTAGATCTTTTTTATCTGTTAGGTTCCAGTTTGTTCATGTCAATAATGAGTTTTCTTCCAACTCAAAGCTCAGTCAAGGAGTTCCACAGGGATCTGTGTTAGGTCCTATTCTTTTTAGTTTATACATGCTTCCGTTAGGCGACATTATTAAAAAACACTTTATACATTTACATTGTTATGCAGATGACACACAATTATTCCTGTTAATGAAGCCAGATGATAGTAATCAATTAGCCAAGTTAGAGGCCTGTCTTAAGGAAATCAAAGCTTGGATGACTTGTAATTTTCTGCTATTAAATTCAGATAAGACTGAAGTCCGGTTCCGGTTCCGCTGGACCGGCGGCGCCACACGAGTCGGCTGCCTGTTGCAACAGCCTTTTTTTTTTATCTTCCTTCTTCTTTCTACACCTTTCACTCTGTATATATATCACGGACGCACGGATCGCCTCGGGGGTCTCCCGGGTCGGGGGACGGAGCCACGGTTTGCAGCGGGAGATGTTACAGCGGGGAGGAGCTAGTGCTAGCTAGCACTTGGCCGCCGCCCGGTGCTAATGGGAAACTCGACATACCGGGAGCTGTAGCGAAAAGGACGCGGGTGCCGGGCTGGAGTTTAGGCGGCGTGAAAGAAATATAAGACAGAATAATAAAGAGCGATGGCAAGAACCAAGCAGACCGCCCGTAAAATCTACTGGAGGAAGAAGCCCCCCAGGAGACAGCTAGCCACCAGGGCTGCTCGGAGAGGCGCTCTGGCCACCGGCAGAGTGAAGAGGCCTCGCCGTCACAGGCCCGTGGCTCTGAGAGAGATCCGTCGCTACCAGAAATCCACGGAGCTGCTCATCCGTAAGCTGCCCGCCCAGCGCCTGGTGAGGGAGATCGCTCAGGACTTCAAGACCGTCCTGCGTTTCCTGAGCTTCGTCGTCATGGCTCTGCAGGAGACCAGCGAGGCCCACCTGGTGGGTCTCTTCTTCGCTAAGGGGGTCACCATCATGCCCAAAGACTTCCAGCTGGCCCGCTGCATCCGCGGAGAGAGAGCTTAGACTTTCTGCTGCACATTCACCAGCCATAATGCTCTGCACTGTGTGTCTATATATATACATTTATAGTAATATGGACATATGTTTACTAGATGTTGTTTTTTCTTGCCTTCTGATTGTTTTTTCCACAATATCTTTATTGAACCTTTTTTTTTTTTTTTAACAAACATGATACAAACAATCAAACACTAACACTAAAGTACTACAAAAAAAAAAAATGCACTAAAAACACCAACAACCACCAACAAAATCAAGTCTTCAACAATGCTCCTCTGTTTAGTCTAGACAATCCAATACATAAGTATACATATTATGTTCACCAGTTTGGAATTTACAAGGTCCACACACATCATTCACCTTCTTCTTCAAGAGTTATGTTTAAATTTTTTACATAATCAATAAAAGGTCTCCATATATTCTCAAACACAATTTCCTTTGATTTCAGTATATATGTTATTCTTTCTAATGGAAGGTTTGTTAACATCTGTCTTAACCACTGAGTCACATCTGGTCTATGAGTCTTTTTCCATAATAGTGCAATACATTTTTTGGCATTAAGCAAACTGAGGTCTATGAATGTTCTTTCACTTTTATTGAAATTATGCTTTTCTGGGTACAGACCCAACAAAACCAGTTTAGGATTCAATATGATTTGTTTTGAGATTATTTTTTCAATTGTTACCCTCACCTCTTCCCAAAACATTCTTATTAATCTACATTCCCATAAACAATGAAATAGGGTTCCTTTACTTTCCATGCATTTTGTGCATGTATCTGGTATATTTTTGTTATATCTATTTAACTCCTCCGGTGTAACATACATCCGCATTAACCATTTGAAATGTATCAATTTAAGGCGTGCATTTATTGATTTGGTTTGAGCTTCTGTACAAGCCAATTCCCATTGTTCCTCTGAAATTTCAATTTGCAGATCTTCTTTCCAGTAGTTTAATCTTTTCAGTGAATTTTCACTTGAAGATAGTGTCAATGAGTTATAAAACTCTGAAATAATACCCTTTCTTTTACTATCTTTCATCATCATTTTTTCCAAGGATGAATAAATAGGTCGAGTGAGAGCTTTATTTTGATTTGATCGAATAAAGTTTCTAAGTTGAAGATATTTAAAAAAATGTGTTCTATTGAGATTAAATTTGATCCTCAGCTCTTCAAAAGACATTATGTTGTCTGCACATGGCAAATATAAATCCTGAATCTTTTGTATCCCTTTTAAATTCCATACTTTAAATACAGCGTCCGCTCTCCCTGGTTTAAAATATTGATTACCCCATATTGGACTAAATTGTGACAATAACTGTGGTTCTTTTAAATAGTTTCTAGCTTCACACCATATTTTGATCATATGCTTTACAAATGGATTTTTAACTTGTTTTTGTAATTTTTTTGCCGAATCTGAGTATATGAATATGGGAAGAGGTAAAGGTAAATTGTATGATTCCATTTCAGTCCAGTGAGGGAGATCATTTGATGAAAAATAATATGTCATAGACCTCAGTTGTGCCGACCAATAATACAACATAAAATTTGGACATTTCAGACCTCCACGATCAAATGGTAAATATAATAAAGACAGACGTAATCTAGCCCTCCTGTTGTTCCATATAAATTCCACTAACTTTTTTTTTATTCTTGAGAATAGATCTAAAGGTGGTGATAAGGGAATGTATTGAAATAAATAAAGTATTTTAGGTAAAATATTACTTTTAAGTATATTGATTCTCCCGATCATCGACATTGGTAGTGACATCCATCTCTGAGTTAACTCACTGATATCTGACATTAAGGCTTCATAGTTGACACTGGCGACTGATTCTAGCTTAGGCATAATTTGGATTCCTAAATATTTAAACTGATTTACAACATTGAATTGATTTACCTCAGGGGCTGGGTAATTTCTCTGGGTCTCATTTAGCATTAATATTGAAGATTTAGTTTTATTTATTTTATATCCTGATATTTCCCCAAAATTCTTTATTAAATTCAACAAGGTTGGAATTGATTTTTTTAGATTCGACATAAACAAAATTATATCATCGGCGTACAGGGAGATTTTATGTTCTGTTGGTCCAACTTTAATTCCATATATTTGTGAATGTAAACGTATCGCTATCGCTAAAGGTTCAATTGCCATAGTAAACAGTAAAGGTGAGAGTGGACAGCCTTGTCGACATCCTCTATTGATTTTTATTGGTTTTGAAATATTGTTATTTGTTAGGATTTCTGCTGTAGCATTATTGTATATTATTTGAACCCATTTTATGAAATTATTTCCAAGTCCAAACCTTTGTAGGACTTCAAAAAGAAAGGGCCATTCAACTCTATCAAAGGCCTTTTCGGCGTCCAATGATAGGAGAGCTGTATCCGGTGCTTCTTTATTAAAATAGATAATATTAAATAGTCTTCTTACATTATGGAAGCCTTGTCTACCCTTTATAAAGCCATTCTGATCTCGATTAATAATATTTGGTAAAATTTCTTGTATTCGTCTTGCTAAAATTTTACAGATTATCTTAAGGTCGGCGTTTAATAGGCTTATTGGTCTCATATTTTCACATTTATTAGAGGGCTTACCTGGTTTTGGCAGCAGTATAATTAAGGCATTATTTATGTATGATGGTAAATTATTATTTTGAAATGCTTCTAAAACCATTTCCAAAAAAGGTTTTATTAATTTATTCTTAAATTTTTTATAAAGGTCAACTGGAAGACCATCTGGTCCTGCACTTTTTCCTGATTTCATATTATCAATGGCTAGCCCAACTTCTTCTTGACTAATTTTAGACTCCAATATCTCCCTGTTTTCATTTGGAATACACGGTATAGATAGTTCGTTCAAAAACCCATTTAGTTTTGTTAAATCAGGTTCATTTTTGGTATCATATAATTTTTCATAGTAATCTCTAAAGGCTCTATTAATTTCTAAAGGATCTATAACTACCTGTCCGTTACTTATAATACTGGTAATTGGTGTTTTAATTTCCAATTGTTTAATCTGCCATGCTAATAATTTTCCTGATTTTTCACCTTGTTCATAAAAAGATTGTTTCAATCTTAGAAGACTCGAGGCAGCTCTATTCGCTGATTTTTTGTCGTATTCAGCTCTCAAAATCAGTAATTCATTCTCCAACCTTGGGTCACTTCCTGCATACACTTTTTCCTGAAGATTTTTTATTTTATGTTCCAATTTAGCTCTCTCCTCTCGAGTCTTCTTAGATTTTGATCCTGTATAACTAATAATATGCCCCCTAATAAAAGCTTTGAAAGCCTCCCACTTTACACATGCTGATGTTTGTGTAGTATTGATGTCAAAGAACTCGTCTATCTGTTTTTCTATATACTTGACAAATTCCTCATCCTGAAGCCATTTATGCTGAAATTGCCATCTACCTGATTCCTTTGTCAATTTTTTATCTAAATATATTAGACAACAGGGTGCATGATCAGAGATCACGATGTTATCATAAAAGCAGTTTTGAATCTTGGACCTTAATTCTGTGGAAATCAAAAAATAATCAATACGTGAGAATGTCTTGTAGGTACTGGAATAACAAGAATAGGCTTTAACTTGTGGTTTCATTTCTCTCCATATATCTAACAATCTCCATTCTTTCATAAAATGATTAATAGTCATCCTACATCCAATGTGCGTACAATCCAGTCCTGTTGATCTATCCACACCTGGATTCAATGTACAATTAAAATCCCCTGCTATTATATGTTGCCCTGTAAGTGATGATAAGATGAGAAATAAATTAGCAAAGAACTTCTGATCATCTATATTGGGACCATATAAGTTCACAAGATTTATATTTTCTAATAGCAAAGAACCTTGAATGATTACATATCTTCCAAATTTGTCTCCAATTACATTTTTCACTTGAAAAGGAACTGATTTATGTATGAGAGTCATAACTCCCCTGGCTCGGGATGAAAATGAAGAGGTGAATACACTTCCCTGCCATCTACTCCTAATTCTTTTAACATCCTCCTCTATCAGATGAGTTTCTTGTAAAAACACAATTCTTAAACCCATGTCCTTTATTTTATTCATAACTTGTTTAAGTTTTTTTAAATTTTGTAGACCTCTGCAATTCCATGAAGTTAAATTAAGATTAACACTTTGGTCCATGATCAATAGAGAGTTTGGGATTACCTTGCAGTGTAAACATGCTCATACAGAGAAGCAAAAACATGAGTGGTTGAACATTCATCCTACAAACTACACACAAACAAATTTCCCCTTCCCACACTTGTGGCAAACCCCCCAAAATCAAAAGAAAAATTCTGTCTCCCGATATAGCCATCGACCGTTCCACACCCACGGGGAACAGCCTAAGCCACTCCTTCTTCATCCTCCCAATCACCCTAACTCTACTGCTTTTAATGACGTAACATTAACTCTCCTCTGTAGTTTTCCAACTTAACTCCAAAATTTTTAACAACTTTGTACATCATAGTTTTTTTTTTTTTTTTTTTTTTTTTTTTTAATATATAATACAATCTATATTTTGTAAAGCCTTCTGATTGTTGCTCTGAGTGTTGCTATCCCTATGCTGTTGCAATCCTGGAATTTCCCCATTGTGGGACTAATAAAGGCTTATCTTATCTTATCTTATCTTAAGTCATTCTTGTTGGTCCAAAAAAAACTTAGAAATACCTTTCCAAATCAAACTCTTAGTTTGGATGCGGTTACTCTTTCTCTGAATAGTTCTGTGAGGAACCTTGGAGTTATTTTTGCTCAAGATCTGTTTTTCATTTCACATATTAAATTTGTTTCTAAGACTGCCTTCTATCATTTGCATAATATTGCCAAGATTTGGGGCATCTTGTCTTAGAGTGATGCTGAGAAACTGATAAACACTTTTGTTAGCTCGAGATTAGATTATTGTAACTCTTTATTATCAGGTTGTCCTAAAACATCTTTAAAAAGTCTCCCCCTGATCCAAAATGCTGCAGCAAGAATTTTAACAGGTTCTAGAAAGAGAGATCATATCTGTCCGGTTCTGGCCATCCTTCATTGGCTTCCCATAGAGTTTAGAATTAAGTTTAAAATTTTTCTTCTCACTTACAAAGCTCTAAATAATCAGGTCCCTTTTTATTTAAAAGATATGACACTACCCTATTGTCCTAACAGAGCACTACGCTCCCAAAATACAAGATTACTTGTAATACCTAGAATCTCCAAAAGTACAATGGGAGGCAGAGCCTTCAGTTATCAAGCTCTTCTCCTCTGGAACCAGCTGCCAATCTGGATTTGGGAGTCAGACTCAATCTCTGTTTTTAAGAATAGGGTTAAAACCTTCCTTTTTGATGTAGCCTATAATTAGGGAGGGATCATGTGCCCCTGAACCCTCCCTTAGTTATGCTGCTAATAGGTTTAGACAGCCAGGGGACCTCCAATAATGCACTGGGCTTCACTCCTTTCTTCACTCTCAATGACATATTTTTGCTGGTCACCAACATCTGTTTGTTCTCTTCCATAGATTGAGTCCCCATCGTGCTGTTTGCTCTCTACATGTCTGTTCTTTTCTTCTTCTCTATCCCCTCATCCCCCAGCCAGTTGCAGCAGATGACTGCCCCTCCCTGAGCCTGGTTCTTCTGGAGGTTTCTTCCTGTTAAAAGGGAGTTTTTCCTCTCCACCGTTGCCAAGAACTTGCTCACAGGGGATTGCCTGATTGCTGGGGTCTTTCTGCAATTGTGGGGGTTTCCCCTACAATTGAAAGTGCTATGAGATGACTGTTGTTGTGAAATGGCGCTATATAAATAAAGTTGAATTGAATTGAAATGCTTTTTATAGTATGCTAAATTCATTGGCTCCATCGATCTCAAAAGATCATGGGGGAGTTTTGTGCCTTGGGTCATCATTCAGGGAGCTGCAACGTCGGGCGTGGCTGTAGAGGCCGATACGGGCTCTGCAGGTCCTGCCGCAGCCGCTGCAGATAAATTCTTCACAGTGTAGTGGGGGTCTCGACAGTCTCCTCTGTCTGCGGAGTCTCTTCTCCCACCAGCGAGTGTCTCTTCTCTTCTCTGCTGTTCGGATGACATCCTGGGTGGTGGTCCGCCAGTTGGAGCGGATGGAGGCGGCTGACTCCAGGTCGGAGGGGTTGAAGCCTCCAGCCTTGAGGTCGCGCTTGCAAACATCCTTGAATCTGAGAGTTGGGCGTCCCTTTGATCTAGTTCCAGTAGCCAGCTCCTCATACAGTAAGTCTTTGGGGATGCGGCCATCCTCCATTCGGTTGACGTGGCCAAGCCATCGCAAGCGTCTCTTTGTCAGGATGGCAAACATACTGGGCACATCTGCTCTGGCCAGGACGTCGATGTTGGAGACATGGTCCTGCCAAGTGATGCGCAGTAGTCTGCGAAGGCAGCGTTGGTGGAAGGCGTTCAGCCGGCGTTCCTGGCAGGAGTAGAGGGTCCATGCTTCACTGCCGTATAGGAGAGTACTCAGTACGCAGGCCATGTAGACTCTTATCTTGGTGTTGGTGGTTAGCATAGAGTTGTCCTAGACTCGCTTCGCCAGACGGGCCATCACCGTCGATGCCTTGCCGATACAGACGTTCAGTTCGGCGTCTAGGGAGAGATTGCTGGAGATGATCGACCCGAGGTAGGTGAACTTGTCCACCACCGCAAGTGTGTGGTCGCCGATGTTGATACTGGGAGCACTGCTGACATCCTGGCCCATGACCTCGGTCTTTTTAAGGCTGATGGTGAGGCCAAACTCAGAGCAGGCACGAGCAAAGCAGTTGAAGAGAGTGCTTCCATGGTGTGGGCAACAAGACCAGCATCATCAGCAAAGAGCAGCTCCCTGATTAGAACGCTCCGCACCTTGGTCTTTGATCTGAGGCGTGCCATGTTGAAGAGGCCTCCGTCGCTCCTGGTGTGGAGGAAGACACTGTTTTCAGAGTCCTGGAAGGCGTAGCACAGGAGCAGGGAGAAAAAGATGCCAAATAGGGTAGGAGCCAGAACACAACCCTGCTTCACACTGTTCTTGATTGGGAAAGGGTCTGAGGATAATCTATCAAACTGGACAATGCCGTTCATGTCCTGGTGGAATGACTTGATCATGCTCAAAAGCTCGGGGGGACATCCAATTCGTTGGAGGAGGGCAAACAGTCCATCCCTGCTGACCAAGTCAAAAGCCTTGGTCAGGTCGATGAAGGCCAAAAAGAGGGGTTGTCTCTGCTCCCGGCACTTTTCTTGCAGCTGCCTCATAGAGAAGACCATATCTATGGTTGACCTGGTTGCTCTGAATCCACACTGCGCCTCTGGATACACACATTCGGCAAGTAGTTGTAGTCTGTTGAGGACGACACGGGCAAAGGCTTTGCCAACTATGCTTAGGAGTGAGATACCACGATAGTTGTTACAATCGCTCTGCTCCCCCTTGTTCTTGTAGAGAGTGATGATTTTGACATCACGCATATCTTGGGGCACAGCCCCTTCCTCCCAGCACTGCAGCAGGAGCTCATGGAGGTGTTTCAAGAGCGAGCTCTCCTTTGCGGTTTTGACGATTTCAGGGGGGATGTTGTCACTGCCTGGAGCCTTGCCGTTTGAGATGGAGTCTATCGCCTTGCTGAGCTCCTCGATGGTGGGTGGAGCGTCAAGCTCATCCATGACTGACAGCAGAGGGGTGTTCTCAAGGGCCGTATTCGAGACGGTGGTTACTCTCGAGTAGAGCTCTTGGTAGTGCTCAGCCCATCTCTCCATTTGTTTACTGCGATCCTTGATGACATCTCCTGTAGCTGATTTAAGTGGGGCGGTCTTGATGACACTGGGACCGAAAGCCTTCTTCATGCCTTTGTACATTTTGCACACGTTTCCGTGATCTGCAGAAAGCTGTATGTCCTGGCAGAGGTTAAGCCAGTAGTCGTTGGCACATCGCCTTGCAATCTTTTGTGCATTGTTCCTTGCAGCGTGCAGTGTAGCAAGCGTCCGCACAGAGGGCTCCTTCTTGTGGGCAATTAGGGCTGCACGTTTGGTGGCGATTGCATTGCAGTATGCAGTGTCCATTGCAGTATGCTAAATACTTACTCTATTATTTCTATAAAGGTGGATCGCCATAGTCTAGAGATGACGTCTTGCGTAACACAATTGGCATAGCCGTTTCCTCTATAGGGCAGTGTTAACCTTTCCTGCTTTCGTCTCCTAACCGTGGTTGGGGGACACAGGGGAGATCTGTCTTCTCCAGGGCCGGAGGCAGCTTTTCCTCCGGGGTTAACTCTCAAGTAAACCTCACGGTTGTTAACAGCAGTATGGTGATACGCAGAAGAACAGGCCGTTTTGCTGAAGAGTTGAGGCTTTATTAACAGACCGCACTGTTATTAGAAGCAATTCTAGCTCGCTACCTGCTCCAGTCGCCTCTCTCTCTACTTACCTGCACACTTCACACACACCATCCGCTCCCCGGGGCCATTCACATAGGGGCCGGGGGCGTGCCTCGACTGCGAGCACGCACTCACTCACGTTCATGCACTGAGCTGCCCTATCTAAACACACAAGTTAGACACATCTTACAACACTACCCCCACCATGGACTGGCAATTAACATTAATTCCATTCCATCTAAATAATATAAAACTGGTACATACTCTCTACATTCGTAGGCCTAGCAGTAGCAGTAGCAGTGTCCAATATATAACATGCATCCAAATAGGTAGATAGGTTACGAGTGTCTATGCAGTGATAAAATTAGCTCATTTAGCAGTGAAAACATGAGGGACAAATATATTGAAATACAATTGTTTCTAATTAAACAAGGAGTACATTACATTTTGAAACCCTATTCCTTGGCGACCGGGAGTATTACTGAGCAACTAATCAGAATACAATACATTCAAATGAAATAAAGTGCATGTAGTTATATGAAAGCATTGTCTCTTCAGCCTTTTTTTTTTAAACAAACGTATAGAACATTATAACTAGGCTAGAGTCCAAAAATGTAAACTGGAGAGTCTCTAGTGCAAATATGAACTGCTACAGTTGGCTCACTCAGTAACCCAGTCCCCGTAACGGTCCGGTCCTCTGCGCCGACGTTTCGGCCGTGACACGTGCTGAGCCTGATGGCGTGGCTCTCCCACCGCACCCCCACCATGGTCAAATATCACATGGGAAGGAGTGGATGGAAGAGACCCGATCACACTGGGAACATTAGCAGGTGGAGTAGACGGCCGGGAATTGCTGGGGCCATCACTGGAGGCAGTAGCGAACAAGTTGTACAGGCTGAGGTCCTGGTCTGCTGGGTCCCCATCTACAGCTGGTGGCAAATTGAGCGGGGCTGCCGAATGGCGCGAACAAATCTTCTCCATCAACAAGTGTGTTTGTGCAGCTTTCATCACACAGAAATGGGTTATAATGTCCATACCCTGTCTCAGCCCAACGTTCATGAGCTTCCACAGTACCTCGTCTGCATTCCTGACCATTAGCCAGCGACATGAACAGGTTTGAGTAGTTAGTTTCTTGTTTGTAAATATCGGCGGGATAGCGAACGGCCACCATGTCGCATTAGCTTAGCTGCCATCACAGTCACTCGGCCTAGTTGTCGTTGTTCTTTGCTTCTAGCACTCACCACCCTCCTAACAACGTGAGAGTCCCTTCGTGGTCGCCAGTGTTAACCGTTCCTGCTTTGGTCTCCTAACCGTGGTTGGGGGACACAGGGGAGATCTGTCTTCTCCAGGGCCGGAGGCAGCTTTTCCTCCGGGGTTAACTCCTGAGTAAACCTCACGGTTGTTAACAGCAGTATGGTGGTACGCAGAAGAACAGGCCGTTTTGCTGAAGAGTTGAGGCTTTATTAACAGACCGCACTGTTATTAGCAGCAATTCTAGCTCGCTACCTGCTCCGGTCACCTCTCTCTCTACTCACCCGGACACTTCACACACACCATCCGCTCCGCGGGGCAATTCACACAGGGGCCGGGGGCGCGCCTCGGCTGCGCGCGCGCACACTCATTCACATTCACGCACTGAGCTGCCCTATCTAAACACACAAGTTAGACACATCTTACAACACTACCCCCACCATGGACTGGCAATTAACATTAATTCCATTCCATCTAAATAATATAAAACTGGTACATACTCTCTACATTCGTAGGCCTAGCAGTAGCAGTAGCAGTGTCCAATATATAACATGCATCCAAATAGGTAGATAGGTTACGAGTGTCTATGCAGTGATAAAATTAGCTCATTTAGCAGTGAAAACATGAGGGACAAATATATTGAAATACAATTGTTTCTAATTAAACAAGGAGTACATTACATTTTGAAACCCTATTCCTTGGCGACCGGGAGTATTACTGAGCAACTAATCAGAATACAATACATTCAAATGAAATAAAGTGCATGTAGTTATATGAAAGCATTGTCTCTTCAGCCTTTTTTTTTTAAACAAACGTATAGAACATTATAACTAGGCTAGAGTCCAAAAATGTAAACTGGAGAGTCTCTAGTGCAAATATGAACTGCTACAGTTGGCTCACTCAGTAACCCAGTCCCCGTAACGGTCCGGTCCTCTGCGCCGACGTTTCGGCCGTGACACGTGCTGAGCCTGATGGCGTGGCTCTCCCACCGCACCCCCACCATGGTCAAATATCACATGGGAAGGAGTGGATGGAAGAGACCCGATCACATTGGGAACATTAGCAGGTGGAGTAGACGGCCGGGAATTGCTGGGGCCATCACTGGAGGCAGTAGCGAACAAGTTGTACAGGCTGAGGTCCTGGTCTGCTGGGTCCCCATCTACAGCTGGTGGCAAATTGAGCGGGGCTGCCGAATGGCGCGAACAAATCTTCTCCATCAACAAGTGTGTTTGTGCAGCTTTCATCACACAGAAATGGGTTATAATGTCCATACCCTGTCTCAGCCCAACGTTCATGAGCTTCCACAGTACCTCGTCTGCATTCCTGACCATTAGCCAGCGACATGAACAGGTTTGAGTAGTTAGTTTCTTGTTTGTAAATATCGGCGGGATAGCGAACGGCCACCATGTCGCATTAGCTTAGCTGCCATCACAGTCACTCGGCCTAGTTGTCGTTGTTCTTTGCTTCTAGCACTCACCACCCTCCTAACAACGTGAGAGTCCCTTCGTGGTCGCCAGTGTTAACCTTTCCTGCTTTGGTCTCCTAACCGTGGTTGGGGGACACAGGGGAGATCTGTCTTCTCCAGGGCCGGAGGCAGCTTTTCCTCCGGGGTTAACTCCTGAGTAAACCTCACGGTTGTTAACAGCAGTATGGTGGTACGCAGAAGAACAGGCCGTTTTGCTGAAGAGTTGAGGCTTTATTAACAGACCGCACTGTTATTAGCAGCAATTCTAGCTCGCTACCTGCTCCGGTCACCTCTCTCTCTACTCACCCGGACACTTCACACACACCATCCGCTCCGCGGGGCAATTCACACAGGGGCCGGGGGCGCGCCTCGGCTGCGCGCGCGCACACTCATTCACATTCACGCACTGAGCTGCCCTATCTAAACACACGAGTTAGACACATCTTACAACAGCAGTGTACACAAATGGAATGGGCCCCCAGTGACTGAGAGGCCTCCAAACTACAAATGTAGCTTCAGTGTGAGAGCATCAATTACCACTGAAGTACTGTAGTACTGCCATAGCAGTTACACTCATGGTGCCAAACATAAAAGTTTCTAAAACTCAAATACCTCAGCAACAAAAGCTTAAATGTATGTACACCAGTAACACACAGTAAGCTGACAGTCTAACTAATGAGATAATACTTATTTTCCAACATTCAGCATTTCCCATCAGCCTTTGTGGCTGTTTTAAAAAAAAAAAATATCTGTTATGACCACAAACCTGGTATAAAGGAGACGGACGAAGAGGTTGCACTGGAACTCGGCATTATTATGGAACTATGCAGAATACATATTATACGGCTCTGCGTGGAGTTGCCCAGGCAAGAGAGAGGCCCAAAAGGTGGACGCCCCTATTTATAGGGCAGTGTGATGGGGCACCCGGAAGGCAGCGCCATTGCACCGCACTTCACAATAAAACCCATCATCACAGTATCTGTCTTCATTTGATGATTATAGTTATAATTTTTGAAATTACGAATCATAATATTCAAATTTACTGAGAGGCACTAGTGTCATCTTATGTAGGTTTACATTGCTTGAGTCAATCTGAGTACTTAATATGAATTTTAGATTGACAAATCTAGCCTGTCTTCTTCTTAAAGTGTACCAGACTGATGCACTGCCATGAAGCATCTTCCTCTGCTTTGAGAAGACAGGAACCCTCAAACACAGTCTTGTGTAGGGTCCCCCAAAAGTAGGAAATGGCTCTGTTCCTTGATTGGTTTTCAAAACATAAGAATCTTGCAGTTAAAAAAAAAACTGGTAATTTTAGAACTTATGTTGATCCTATCAAATGTTATTTCCCCACATAATTTAAAAAACATGAAAATTTACTTTAATTATGCCATTATCAAAGTTGTTGATTAATTTTGTGTGTGTTGATGAAACAAGGATTACAAGACTGCAACTCATAATGCCAGTTTAAAGGAACATAAAACTGGATTACTGGTTTATTGGAGCACAGCCTGATGATTTTAAACTCTGAATAAAAAAAAAAACAAATGCCAGCAGTCATTTTTAGAGCAATATTGAAATTAACTCAAAATGCAGCAGTTAACTAAAATGCAACAAGCTGGAATGTCACCAGTGCTTAAAATGTCCCCAAAATGCACGTACACTCACAGCAATTGAGTTACTACTGCAGATGTGCAGTAGGGTTATATTTGCAGAAATGAGTGACTCCAATTTTTCAAAGGATTGTTATATTTACAGTACCTACTTCTTTTATTAAGAAGTACTGTCAGGTTTGACAGTGTAGAGAGAAACGCACACATACACTCCTACATTGGTGCATGTACAATGCTACCCTTGTGTTTTCCTTACTTTTTCTTTTGTTCTCCACAGGCTTTCCTGGTCCTCAGGGTGAGTCAGGTCTACCAGGTAAATAGCATGTGATCTTAAGCTGTTATAACTCTGCTTTAGCCCTGAACGTCCCACTCAGACACCAGTTTATGCTAAATTTTCTCCTTTGTCTTGCGCTGTGCTTCAGGTCGGCACATTGAAGGTCCTCGAGGAGAAAAGGGCGAGAAGGGTGAATTCGGTGAAAAAGGAGAGAGGGGTATGGAGGGAGAGTCTCTTGTTGGACCTCCAGGACAACCTGGGCCTGCTGGGCCTCCTGGACCACCTGGACAACCAAGTATGCCTGATTTTTCAATATAACAATCAGTTTATTAAATTGCACATTGAGACATATTTCTACAGGTCGTCTATAAGTCGTTTAATGGAATACCTGTATGTATCTGTGGCTCTGCCAGTTGACCCAAATGAATGTAGCATCGAGAAGGGAGCTCCTGGCCCAACTGGACCTCCAGGCCTACAAGGGGAGGTGGGACAGAAAGGTAGGAGTGACAACAGTTACTGGTGATAATTACTGATTATAATTTATTTGTCATCTTTTTCAATTCCTTTGTGGTTATAGACATCACATATAACATTTACTAGACTACTAGAAAACTATGTACTTTTTAATCACCGTTTGTCCTAATTTTAGGTGACAAAGGAGATACCTGTCTTCAATGTGAGAGCGATGGCCCACCTGGATTACCAGGGCCTGAGGGCCCCAAGGGAGACCGTGGTAGGCTGTCATGCTCTTAAATATAAGGATCAAGGCAGAACATTAAATTTGTCACAGCTCTCAAAATGATTGTGACCAGGAGTGAATTTCTGTGCTGCTTAAATACTGCATTTCCTGCAATATGTGCCCAGTGCTACACCCCTGTCTCGGTGAAAAGAAACAAAAATGACCGGCAGTTGCTCCCTCAGTCTCAAAACGCAAAGCTGAAGGGCAATTTAAAGTGTTAAATGTGCTTTATTTACAAGTGAATTATTTTACAAGCAGATGAGCATGACCTTGGGGTGAACAACAGGCAAAATAACAAAATCCAGCCCATTTTAACCAGATGGATGCTGCCTAATCCATACATAAAAAGATTATAAAATAACTAAGATGGGTGAAAAGAGACAAAAACCAAAAAGGAAGCTCAAATTTTCCCCCAAGTGTTATATATTCAATATTACAACTATGGAATAATTGTACTGATGAACTGAAATTATGTTTTACATTTAATGAATTTAAAAGGTTGACAAAATATACTTTCACCCTCTCTGCCATTTTATTTCACTATTCATTCATTAATTCATGGAGGCTGCTTCCGCCTCTTCCTTTATTCTTTGTTTTCTTTGTTCATTTTTTTTGCAGACAGAGCTAAAATTAAATCTAAACTGAAATATACAAAAAGCAAAGGCCTGATGTAGGCAGTACAACAAGTGTTTACCAGATTGACTAGGAAACTGTCACAGGACAAGAGAAACACAAATGAATAAATCATTAGTGAAGCACACAGTTCAGAGGCTGCTGTCACTCTGCTGGTCCAGAGGTTTGGAATTAATGTTGGTGCCAGAACAAGCCAGTCCACATCCATGTCCCTCCAGCTGTGGCACGCTGCACTGCCAAAGATCTTCTATTGCAGGATGAGTCACGTCAGCTCAAAAGACACAGAACACAAACAGAGAGCCATCCCAAAACAGCCAGGGCTATAACACTCACATTACAAATATATTTTAAGTAGTTTGAATGTTTTAATTACAGAGTCAAACCAAATTAACAGAATAAAATCATTATTTTCCAAACCATAAGGCAATATCAAACTTTGTTTCTTTTTGCATATACTGCTGCATGCTGCAATTATTTTAATAACCACATGCAATCTTAACTGTCATCTGGCAGGACCTCCTGGTCAAGTAGGCGGAAAAGGAGAAAAGGGTTCTCCTGGCCTTCCTGGAAGACCTGGAGTACCTGTGAGTGTCTGAAACACGAACAACTAAGTCGAGGATGTATAATTTCACAGTTCTATCTACTAACATGGAACAATGTAACTGATATTGATGGTACTCATTTTAAACTCTGTTTAGGGTATTAAAGGAAATCCAGGACTGATGGGTGCCCCAGGTGCTGTTGGGGAGCCAGGGGATATTTTAACTGCTCCTAATCTGAAGGGGGACAAAGGTCTGTCTGGTCGTGATGGGATACCTGGAAGGCCAGGAATTGATGGAGAACCAGGGAGAAGTGGCCCCCCAGGTGAACCTGGTCACAAAGGAGAACCTGTAAGTAGATGACATAGATGGTGTTTACTGTATACTGTGGTTATGCCCACCTTACATTTACTAGTACTGTATGTATGGTGGATGTGATGCACTATATGGTTACTGGGCTTCTTGCTTTTTTTGCTAAGAAGTACTATATTAGACAGTATACCAGAGGATTATCCTACAAAGCACAGGTACGGGCTTTCTTTTTTAGCTGGCTCAACAGAAACCTCAGTCTCATATTAGGAGATAACTGGTGTCATAATGCTGATTGTAAATATTTCTAAGTCATATCGAGCTTTCTACTTCAGACATAATTCACTTTTTCTTTGTGGTATGTAAGGGTTATTTTCAGTTAATATTAGCCCTAGACAGTTAGCTGGGTTTGCAAGTTACAGCTGTAATTGTAAACTGGAAACTGCAATCCACTGTGCAAGTACAAGGACGCTAACTTTACCTCCAAACTTTTTATGCTCTGACTTTGGTCAGCTGGCAGATAATTAGATGACACAAAAACATTGAAATCAAAACACATACAAGCTGGTAGTTAAAAGAATAATAGCATAAATGTTTAACACTGTGGTATTTTGAGGATGTTGATGAAACCTTGATACAACAATAATTGAGTTAATATGTTAAGAGAAAAATTCACATGAATAACATTTGTTTCAGAAATTCCTATCTGTGACATATATTGCTTTCTATAGCACTGTAAAACACTGTACGTTTGACACCCTATTTAAAATAGGAGGAGGAGTTGCAATTTATGTTGACAAGAGCTTGAAATACAAGGTTGTTGAAAATCTGTTAGTAACTGTGGATGATTTATTTGAATGTATTACAATAGAAATCTGTCTGGACAATGTGAAGAATATAGTAGTGAGCTGTGTATATAGAACACCTGGATCAAACACTGACTTATTTAAGGACTGGATGGAAAAAATGTATGCAAAACTAACTCAAAGTTATGTTCATCTGTGGGGATTTCAATATAGATCTAATGAATTCAAAACAACATAGTTTGACAGAAGAATTTATCAACACAATGTACAGTATGGGCTTACATCCAACAATTACCGGACCTAGCAGAATCACGTCACACAGTGCCACACTAATAGATAACATATTCACAAACATTATGGAAAATAATATCAGGAGTGGGCTTTTATTGAATGATATCAGTGACCACCTGCCGATTTTTGTTGTCTATCAATGTGATTATAGGAAGAAAAAGTATACCAAAAATATTAAATATAAAAGAATAAGAGCCGAAGAATCAATGTATTTACTGACAAAGGAATTATTAATACAAGATTGGAAGATAGTTTATGGTGAAAATGATATAAATAAAGCATATGATAAATTTTTACAAATATTTCAATCATTGTACAATAAAAACTGTCCTATAAAACAATACAGTGACAGACAACAAAAGAAAAATATTCCTTGGGTCACCAAGGGGTTAATACATGCATGTAAAAAGAAGAATACATTATATAAACAATTCATTAAGTGCAGAACAGTGGACGCTGAGATCAAATATAAAAGATATAAAAATAAGCTTACTAATATAATGAGGACCTGTAAGAAAGAATATTACAACAGAATATTAGAGGATAATAAAAATAACTTAAGAGGAATATGGCAAGTACTCAATGGGATTATTAGTAATCGACCTAAGAATGCCAATTATCCAGAATATTTTATTGAAAATGGCAATTTGATAAATAATATGGAGGATGTGGTCAGTGGTTTCAATAAATTTTTTGTAAACGTTGGTCCTGAATTAGCAAAATCAATAGTGACAACAGAAACAAACAACAGTGGTTCTGTGAATGAAATAGAGGATAGAAATCCAAACACAATCTTTTTGGGTGCAGTTACTGAAAAGGAAATTATCGAGACTGTGAGTAAATTTAAGAACAAAAAATCAACGGACTAGTGAAAAAATAGTGAAAAAAGTAATTGAAGGAATTGTTAAACCACTCACCCACATCTGTAACCTGTCATTTCAAACTGGTACATTTCCAGACAAAATGAAAATAGTGTGGTGAACACTCAATGGACCTGTTGGACCGGTTCTGTGACTCGCATTTCAGGTCAGAACAAAGGCAGGAAGCTTAGCCTTGTTACGCAAGGCTGGAGACTGTGGGGGGTCGATTAAAGGATGGTGGGAGACAGTGGAAGTGATATTATGGAGGGAAATGCATTGTGACTGTCTTTATTAAAAAAAAAATCCAAGATGGCGCCGCGGATGGCAGCCACTGGCTTCTGCTCTCTGATGTTTTTGATAATTTTGTGTGTTTTTTTGGACTTCTGCTCTTCTGTCCGAATCACCTATTCAAGGGAGGAGCTACTTTCACTCAGACTACCTCCCAATGCAACTTCTCCGCCAGTTACTGCTGCTGATCTGAAGTTTTTTCAGTCCATCTTAGCTGTGGGAGCAGCGGCTATTGGCGCTGGCCGGAAACGAAGGCAGCGTGGTAAACGTGCCGGTGCGTTAGTCAGGCTGAAGAAACGAGGATTTCGCACGCCGCTCCCATCGATCCATCTGGCAAATATCCGCAGTTTGGCGAACAAAATGGATGAACTGCTGCTCCTGACTCACAAAAACCGGGATTTTAGCAGATCTGGCGCCCTTTGTTTCACGGAGTCCTGGCTGAGTGAACACATCCCGGACAGCGCGGTCCGTCTGGACGGATTTCAACTGTTTCGCGCTGATCGCAGCCGAGAATTTTCTGGAAAGACTAAGGGTGGTGGAATCTGCTTCTACATAAACGAAGGTTGGTGTACTGATGTCACAGTGTTGAAGAAGTTTTGTAGCCCTAACCTAGAGTCACTGTTCATAAACTGTAAACCCTTTTATTCACCGCGAGAGTTCTCCTCATTTATTCTGGTCGGAATTTATATCTCGCCTGCTGCTTGTACAACGGAGGCACTGCAGCTCCTCGCTGACCAGATAGCAGAGGTGGAGGAAAAACATCCAGACTCTCTGCTTATCATTCTGGGTGATTTCAATAGAGCTAATCTCACAAATGAGCTTCCTAAATACAGACAGCATATTAAATGTCCCACCAGGGACACAAATACACTTGACCACTGTTACACAGTTTTAAGAAATGCCTATCATGCCGTCCCCCGTGCAGCTCTGGGTTTTTCTGACCACCGTCTGCTCCATCTTATTCCAACATACAGACAGAAACTAAAAACTTCCAAGCCTGTTGTAAGGACTGTGAAGAAATGGACTGAGGAATCAAAGCTGAAGTTACAAGCCTGCTTTGACTGCACAGATTGGAGTGTTTTTGAAGCTGCAGCCATTAACTTAAATGAACTCACTGACACTGTGACATCATACACCTGTTTCTGCGAGGACATGTGTGTGCAGACCAAGACCTTCTGCATATACAACAACAATAAACCCTGGTTCATTCCTAAACTGAAGCAGCTACGTCAGACCAAGGAGGAGGCCTACAGGACTGGTGACTGGACTCTGTACAAGCGGGCCAGAAACATGCTGACGAAGGAGACCAGGCTTGCTAAGAGGAGCTACAGTGTGAAGTTACAAAAAAACTTCTCAGCTAACAACTCTGCTTCTGTCTGGAGAGGCCTACGGAATATCACCAACTACAGGAGACCATCCCCCCACCCTGCGGAAAACCTCCAGCTGGCTAATGACCTAAACAGCTTTTACTGCAGGTTTGAAAAGAACCTACAGTTCTCACCTCCCACCCACACAAAAGGATTATCTGCAGCCCCAGGAACTCCATCCCTCCTCCACTCTGACCTCCCACCAGCACTAATGATCTGTGAAGAGGAGGTGCGCCGGGTCTTTCAGAGACAAAAGATCAAGAAGGCTGCAGGACCTGATGGTGTGTCTCCGTCCTGCCTGAGAGTCTGCTCCAACGAGTTGGCCCCCCATCTTCACCCGGATCTTTAACAGATCACTGGAGCTGCGTGAAGTGCCTTCCTGCTTCAAACGCTCCATCATCATTCCAGTTCCCAAGAAACCCTCTATTACAGGATTAAACGACTACAGACCTGTTGCCCTGACCTCTGTGGTCATGAAATCCTTGGAGAGATTGGTGCTGAACCACCTGAAGGTCATCACAGGCCCCCTGATGGACCCACTGCAGTTTGCCTACCGGTCAAACAGGTCAGTGGATGATGCAGTGAATATGGGACTACATTACATCCTGCAACACCTCGACTCCCCAGGGACGTACGCCAGGATCCTGTTTGTCGACTTCAGCTCAGCGTTCAACACCATCATCCCAGGCATTCTTCATCAGAAACTCCTCCAGCTCAAGGTGCCCCCCTCCACCTGCCAGTGGATCTCCAGCTTTCTGACTGACAGGTGGCAACAGGTGAAGCTAGGGAGATTTACATCCAGCTCCCGAAAAATTAGTACTGGCGCCCCCCAAGGATGTGTCCTTTCCCCACTGCTCTTCTCCCTCTACTCCAACGACTGCACCTCAGAGGACCCTTCGGTGAAGCTCCTGAAGTTTGCGGACGACACCACAGTCATCGGTTTGATCCGGGATGATGATGAGTCTGCATACAGGCGGGAGGTGGAGCAGCTGATCCTCTGGTGCAGCCAGAACCATCTTGAACTTAACCCAGCCAAAACGGTGGAGATGACTGTGGATTTCAGGCGACACCCCCCTTCATTCCCCCCACTCACCATCCTCAACAGCACAGTGTCCACTGTGGACTCCTTCAAGTTTCTGGGTACCACAATCTCCCGGAACCTGAAGTGGTCCTCCCATATTGACACTGTCCGGAAAAAGGCCCAGCAGAGGTTGTTTTTTCTGCGTCAGCTCAAGAAGTTTGATTTGCCTCAGGAGCTGCTGGTTGTCTTCTACACCGCCATCATCCAATCTGTCCTCTGCTTTTCCATCACTGTCTGGTTTGGATCTGCCACTAAACAGGACAAGACCAGACTGCAGCGGATCATTAAGTCTGCGGAGAGGATCATTGGTACCGACCTACCCCCCATTGAGAACTTATATCGGTCCATAACCAGGAAACGGGCGGGAAACATCTGTGCTGACCCATCACACCCCGGCCACAAACTGTTTGAACTTCTATCTTCTGGTCGTCGTTACAGATCACTGAAGGTCAAAACCACCCGTCACAGGAACAGTTTCTTTCCTCAAGCCATCACTCTGATGAACTCCTAACATTCACCTAGTCCTACCTGTTGCTGTACTCATGACTTTTCATCCATTATTACATTGCACATAACTCTCACACTGCTTTTTACTTCATTCACATTATATCACTGAATCTGAGTCCACATTGAAATACTGTGTGATTGTATATTTTTTCATATATTTCTGCAAAGTGTGGTTAGTCCGAGTAAATAACTGCATATATTCCTGTATATATTTGCATCCTTTTATAGAAACGTGGACAGACTGTAATTTACTGTACATACTCTGTTGTCATTGAATCCTTATTTAAATCCTTCACCTGAACAACGAGAGCAAGTTTTTAGCCAAAGTCAAATTCCTTGTATGTGTTGTGCATACTTGGCCAATAAAGCTGATTCTGATTCTGATTCTGGATTATGCAAGGTGGTCTGTGGGACATGTGATCTATGAGGTGTGAAGTCCCTGATATTTAAGGGCGAGAGTTACTGTTTCATTCTCTCTTTTTTTCTGCTTTTAATGATGGAGATGTGAATAAAGCTGTCTCTGAGAAAGAACGCTGCCTCGTCATTTTCACATCTTCCACAATAGCAAAGGTAATACCTCTATACAAAACAGGAGACAGTCATTGTTTCACAAATTACAGGCCAGTCTCTTTACTCTCACAATTCTCCAAAATACTTGAAAAAATCTTCACTAATAGACTGGATGACTTCATTGAAAAACACAACCTCCTTACAGACAGCCAGTATGGTTTTAGAACAGATAAATCTACATCTTTGGCACTGATCGATCTCATAGAAGAAATTACTAGTTGTATAGATTAAAAAAAAGTTTGCTGTAGGAGTATTTATAGATTTAAAGAAAGCTTTTGACACCATTGACCACAGAATACTACTAAGGAAACTGGAAAGGTATGGGATAAGAGGGGTCGGACTGAGTTGGGTGGAAAGTTATTTAAGTAACAGACAACAATTTGTACAAATTGGTGAGCACAAATCACCCTTCATGGACATCACTTGTGGTGTGCCCCAGGGGTCAGTTTTGGGACCCAAACTCTTTATTTTGTATATAAATGACATAGGCCAAGTATCAAAAATTCTGAAATTTATTTTGTTTGCGGATGACACAAATATCCTTTGCACTGGTGAGAATTTGCAGCAGGTTTTAGAGGTGGTCACAGCTGAAATGAAAAAGTTAACGCAGTGGTTCAACAAAAATAAATTATCTTTAAATCTAAAAAAAAATAAAGATTATGTTGTTTGGAAATTATAAAATAAATCATGAAATAATGGTAATGATAGATGATACCAGAATAGAAACAGTACAGGAAAATAAGTTTCTGGGGGTGACGCTAGACAATAAAATCTGCTGGAAACCTCACATCAGTCACATCCGGGCCAAGTTGGCAAAATGTATAGGCATACTGGGGAAGACAAGACACATCTTGGACTATAAATCATTGGTCTTACTGTACAATTCACTGTTTCTACCTTATCTTAACTACTGTGTAGAAGTCTGGGGAAACACCTACAAGACCAACCTACAGGCAATATGCACATTACAAAAAAGAGCTATAAGGATAATAAATAATGTAGGATATAGAGACCATACCAATTCGTTGTTTTTAAAGTCACATGTCATAAAGTTCATCGATTTAGTTAAATTTGAGACAGCACAAGTAATGTACAGGGCAATTAATAATCAACTCCCAACTAATATACAAAAAATATTTAAAAAAAAGAGACAATGATCATAATTTGAGAGGAGACTTAAACTTTACAAAACCCAAGATACGAACAACCAAGAAAAGTATGTGCATATCTGTCTGTGGGGTGGATTTGTGGAACAGTCTGGAGCCGGAACTGAAACTATGTACAAACAGAAATCAATTCAAAAAGAGGTATAAACATTTTTTGCTGAAAGGATATATGTTAGAAGGGTAGTGTTTATATGTACGATTCACTATGCTCACTCTGGGACATTATGGAATGGTGGGTGGGACAGCACTGTGTATATCTGTGTTGTTTGAGGCTGGTTTTGATGTATGGACATCAATGTATGTTATGATGGATGGGTGTTAATGTTGATATGTACAAAATACAGTTAATTGTTTACTTGGGGTCTTAAATGTGGTAATTTGTATATAATTCACATGGGTGTATTTATGGAAAAGAGGAGATGGAATTATTAAGTGTTCATTTCTTCCTTCTCCCTTTCGAACACTGTATGCTGTTACTTTATTGCATTGTCATTTGTTTTGTTTTTGTTATACTTTTTTTGTTCAAAATAAAGTATCTATCTATTTATCTATCTAAAATTGTGCTTAGGCCAAAGAAGGTATTAAGGGAGAGCGTGGACCAGATGGAGACCCTGGTCTAACTGGTCCTCCAGGAGAGCAAGGTCCATCTGGTTCTCCGGGCTTCGGGCGACCAGGACAACCCGGAGAGAAGGGCAGTCAGGGAAAACCAGGAGCTCCTGGACTACCTGGTATGCAGAACTCAATACACATATGGAAAACAGAGATACTAGGAACAATGGATGCCTTATGTACACTACCGTTCAAAAGTTTGGGGTCACCCAGACAATTATTTTGTGTTTTCCATGAAAAGTCACACTTATTTACCACCATGAGTTGTAAAAGGAATAGAAAATATAGTCAAGACATTGACAAGGTTAGAAATAATGATTTGTATTTGAAATAATTTTTTCCTTCAAACTTTGCTTTGGTCAAAGAATCCTCCATTTGCAGCAGTTACAGCATTGCAGACCTAACATGATTGCACAAGGGTTTTTTAATCATCCATTAGCCTTCTGACGCAATGAGCAAACACATTGTACCATTAGAACACTGGAGTGATAGTTGCTGGAAATGGGCCTCTATACACCTATGTAGATATTGCACCAAAAACCAGACATTTGCAGCTAGAATAGTCATTTACCACATTAGCAATGTATAGAGTGTATTTCTGATTAGTTTAAAGTTATCTTCATTGAAAAAAAGTGCTTTTCTTTCAAAAATAAGGAAATTTCTAAGTGACCCCAAACTTTTGAACGGTAGTGTACATATCTGAACTTTATGTCCTTAAGGTACCAAAGGTGAGCCAGGAAATGTTGTGAGCATTGCTGGACCTCCAGGAGCACCAGGACCACGAGGAGAAGATGGCTGGCCTGGAATTCAAGGTGAGCAAATTTACTGTCAGAATGATTTCATTTAAACAAACACAAACCTGGGAAACAAAAATTTATTCTTAAAATTCTTTGTTCAAGTTAGTACTGTGTCGATATTTTACTTTCTGTAGGCGATAGGGGTCTGCAGGGAGACCCAGGGCTCCCAGGCTTTCCTGGACAGAAGGGTGAGCTTGGACTTCCTGGAATTGGATTTCCTGGCTCAACTGGTCCTAAAGGTGAGTTACTCCATAATGAAGACAGGAACCTTTCTTTGCAAGCAAAAAGAGGTAAAATCTTTACAGTATTCACATGAAGACAGTAAAGCAAAATGTTTCATGTTTGTTTCTAGGAAACAGTGGCACTCCTGGAGCCCAAGGAATACCAGGGGAACCAGGACAACCTGGACAGGATGGCTCAACTGGAAGGCCTGGTCCACCTGGACAAAAAGTTTGTTTCATATACAATTGGTTATATATTCATAGAAGCCTTTGAGATTTCAGTGTCAGGTTAATTCTGTTCAAACATCTGAAAAACTACTCAGATTTTTTTTTTAAAATAAACTTTACAGGGTGAACCTGGAAGAGGTCTTCCAGGTCCAAAAGGATCACAAGGCTTCCGAGGTACTCCTGGCTTTCCTGGAGAGAAGGGTAACATTGGATTTCCTGGTGTTCCTGGAAGAGAAGGAGAGACAGGGCCACCAGGACCTCAGGGTCTTAAAGGTACTGTAGAAATGTTGTGTTGAAGAGCTGCTTTGAAAATCTTGTTGAAATCTTCTTGTGTTGAAATGTCCTCTGACCCAAGATTGTTACTCTGTATTAAAAAAAAAAAAAAAAAAAAAAAAAAAATAGGTGAGATAGGGCCCCCGGGACCTCCTGGACAAGTTGGCCAACCTGGTGCACCAGGCAAAGGTTCACCTGGACCTCCTGGAGCACAAGGACCTCCTGGAGAGCCTGGTCCATACGGTGAGCTTAGCAAATAAACATGAGCCTTGAAAAACAGTGGAGACTGGAGCATACTGTCAAATTCAGAACCTTTAATGGTGTAGTATGGGATGTTTCAACACTACTTTGTCTTCTGTGTTAATATGAAAAAGCAAATTGGCCACTGTCAAATAAACACCTTAGACCATATACATGTGAATCACTGGATAACAGAAAAGAAACAGAGATACAAACACAGAAGTTCAAATCTATTGGTTGATGGGATGGGCTGTGGTAGCTGGATTTACAAATAACACAGCATACATCAAGTTACAAGCCAACAAGCATTGGATAATGAAAAATACAGTTTGCTTACAGTGACTCATTACAAAAGCAAGACAAAGTTCTTTATTGAGTCCATAAGGTTGCATGGTTTTTAGTGTGTGGTTCCAGTATATTGCCCTCTTTAGTAAAGCCTTGATATTTTCTCCATTTCCAGAGCTTGCTGAAGCTGGAGATCTGTGGTTGGCCAGAACATGGTGCCAAACAATAGCACTGTCCATGTTTTTAGTGTGTAAAGGAGGCTTTTGTTCCAATATTTATGTTTTTAGAGCGTCTTGGTTTAGGAAAGAGGAAGGATGACCTTTCTCATGAAAATGCAGTTTCATCCCAGTAGCTTGTGACTAGAACTCATTGTCAGTAATGAATTTTCTTCTCAGTCTTACATATGGTCCAGTTGGGATATTTAGGATGATGGTTTTCAGATTTAAGATGAACAGTTCTGCTCAGTGGCTTCTGTAAATAAATGCTCTAAATGATGATAATTTGACTTGGAATATGGATGAGTTCCTATGAGTAGGTTAGAGAATAAAACAAAATTGTTCATTTTACTCAGACACATAAATAGTAAAACTAGATAAAGTGATAATTTTGCAGTGGTCTCAATTTTTTCCAGAGCTGCATTTAAAAAGGCATCCAACTCTTCCCTGTCATCTCTTTTCGATAGGGCACTTTTAGATTAAAAACATGTTTTGGAGTGCGTTGCGGATATTATCCCAGACACCAATAACAGGACAGGCGTTTGACGGTGCATAAGCATTGCCATGGTTGTACTGGTATGGGTTGTACCAAGTTATCAGGAGTGAGGATTCTTTCTGACATAGAAAGAGATCATTGGGAGGCAGAATCCCATGTGAGTGTTTGGTAAAGTAATGGGTGAAAGCATCAGTCTTCACATCTAAATCCTAATGAGAATATCTTCATCTTTACATGTGAAATCCTTTAAAGCAGTGGTCCCCATCCATGTGCCGTAGTGGCCCAAGATGTGCAGGTTTTCTTTTTCATCCAGTCTTGTCAGCATTTGTTGTCATTGATCAGCAATCAGTGGGCAGAAATTCACTGGTTGGAGGTAAAATCTGCAGGGTCTTGGGCCACCATCGCACATGGTTGGGGACCCCTGCTGTAAAGCATTAAGCACAACACTAGTGTCCCCAAGGAAAGATGGAGTGCTAGGAACAAATATCGCAACATGTGAGCTACTTTATTAAAGCTAATTTGCCATGTTTCTGTATAAAAAATAACTGTATAAACAATGTAAAAAGCAAGGTTTATTTCCCTAAATAATTGAACTTGATATTTTTAAAACAAAGTGGCAGAGCCTGGAGTTCTACTAACAAATCAAATGCCTGCTGTGAAAACTCCATGAAATACATCACGATATTTGATATACATAGTCAACCGTGCTTTCCTATAGCCAGTTGACATTGTGGAAGTGTGTAAAGTGTATTTTGTGTGTTTTGTACAGGCAGGATAGGAGAAAAAGGTGAAAAGGGCTACCCAGGAACTCCTGGTCTAGACATGCCAGGGCCCAAGGGAGAGAAGGGAAATATTGGGTTCCGAGGACCTCCTGGATCAAAAGGACTGCCAGGCTCACCGGGCATTCCAGGCAGGGATGGACCAGTTGGAAACCAAGGTGAGACACGCAGAAACCATTAAGAGAATGTAGCAGGATTATTGGGCTGCTCTTTAAAAAAAAAAAAATAAATAAATAAAATAAAAAATGGGACATGTCAGTGTTATCTGCCTGTCCATATCCTTTTCCCAGATTTTTTAAAATTCAAGATTTCTTTATTGTCATTTAGTATGCACGCGTGCACATAAAAAAACCAAATTACATTCCCCCAGCATAGCACAGTACCACAATATGCATAGAAAATAAGTTTAAAAAGCAACAGCATAAATAAATTAAAATTCATCAATAAAATATCAATTAAAAACACTATGGTCAGATCAACCTAACAAAAGTGGTTATGCATGTTTAGCTGAGGTGTGCGTTTAGGTATGTGTGTGTGCGTGCGCGTGGGAGAAGGGGGGAGCATCCATTTATAATCCTGACTGCATGTGGGAAGAAACTGTTCAACATTCTGACTGTCCTGGCCTGGAGACACCTGCACCTCTTCCCTGAGGGCAGGAGAGAAAACGGCCCGTGGGAAGGGTGGGAACAGTCTTTAATGATGTCGACAGCCCTGTTAGCACAGCGTTTGTTGTAAATCTCCTCCAAGGAGGGAAGGGGAGGTAAAATCCCTTTTTAAAAAATATTTTTACTCACACTCTCTGTGTGTGTGTGTAGGTGTCAAAGGTGAAATGGGGGTCATGGGTATGCCAGGAGCACCAGGATTTCCTGGGCCACCAGGTCCAGCTGGTTCCCCTGGTCTGAGAGGTGAGGATGACTGAAGGCTAAAATACTTTTTCTCATTTAAGTAGGTGGGTGGAGGTTTTGGGTTGTTTTTTTTTTTTTACCTTTTTCCTTGTTTTTCATCAGCAATAATCATCTCTTTCAGGCGATCCTGGTGGTACTGGACTGAGAGGAGCCAGTGGAGATCCTGGAGCTAAAGGTGAGAGGGGAGAGCAAGGTGAACGGGGACCTCCTGGGAATATGACTATTGAGATGGAGAACATGAAGGGGGAGAAAGGAGACATTGGAGACCCAGGTACGAAACAAATGCTATACCGACAATTTTTATCCTCAGACAAAGACATAAATGGTTTTGTCTCTATATGTGTGTGTGTGTGTGTGTGTGTGTGTGTGTGTGTGTGTGTGTGTGTGTATTAACAGCATAACTCAACAGGATGTTCAGGGATTTTGATGAACTTTTCAGGAGAGGCTGGGAATGAACCATGTACAGTATCAATCAGTTAAATTTCAGGTTTGATCAGGATTGTTGTCAGACTTCAGGAATTAAAAGAAAAAAATCCCAAGTGGCAGGATAGGAGAAAAAGGGGTTACCAGCAGAGGACGAAGTTCGCTTACAGCTAAAAGGCTGTTAGCTATAACAGTATTTGTTTTTAAATTTTATTTATACAGCCTCTTTCATAACATTAAATGCATGTCAATGTGCTTTACATGAAGAAAAAAAAATACAATACTAATGATAAAGATTTTTAAAAATTACAAACAGTAAAATGATAGAATGACAAAATTCCTAGCGGAAAAAAGGTTAAATTAACTAAAAGGACTTTGAGCTGCAGAGGTTGTTTGTCTAACACTTAATAGAAGTGTGTTCTAAATCACCATACTTTTTGCAGTTAGTGGCAGATTTTACAAGCCAGCATTTAGTGACTTCTGTGAATAGTTTGAGACATAAGAAATCATTTTATGTTTGAAGATATTTAGAATAAATTAAAATTTACTGACTGAAAGTCTGGTTGTTTTTAAGGTGCGTATAAATAAAGTTGGATTGGATTGACAGAGGTTTGCTGAGTGCTTTCTAATTTTTCCATCGTTGCTGCTATACGTCTTAAACTGCACGTTCCCATCAGGCTTCCCTGGGGTCACTGGAGAGAAAGGCCACCGTGGACTCCATGGAGATACTGGAATGCCGGGGAAAGACGGAGAGCCCGGACTACCTGGAAAGCCTGGTAAGCACCCCTGTCTTCAACTAAATTTGTGCTGCATATATATTTTTTGTGTTTGCAATTTTCTATTATTTACTTGTCATTTCAATGTCAATGTTGCTTTTTTTTTTTACAGGTGACAAAGGAGATCCTGGTTTTCCTGGAGAGCCTGGCAGAATGGGGCAACCTGGACAGAAAGGCAGTGTAGGAGAGATGGGATTACCAGGTAGTAACACAAGAATAACATAACGATACGCTTTGCAATGCTGACATTATGTACTGAGTAATATTCTGTTAGCTCAACTCTTCAGGAAAAAAGATAATTTAGATAGTGTTGTGGAGTGTGTAAAATAAGAGACATATTCACGACAGACAGTTTATTACACACTTCACAACTTTCAAGCACAGAACAGAATGACACATTTCAGCAGGCACTCTTCTTTTACCCAAATCACTCCTCACAAGTTTCATGGCGTTTCTCCACACACAACATGACATTTGCATTACACTGCATTCAACCCCCTACGTCCTTGACTCCTTCCTGCTATCTCGCCAGGAACCTCCTGAGCATTGTTCTCCCATGCTTATCTACTGTCTCTTGTCTGAGATGCTAAATAATCTGACTCCCCCAAGGTGCTACATTGCTCCCCCAGCATCTTAGATAGAACAATAGAACATCAGTCCACACGCCGTTTGGGCTTCCGTCTCCTCCCATATCTGCTGTAACTGGGGTTTACCGCCTCCGTGGCGCTGCTGTGCCGGTGGGGGGCTTCTGGGAGTGTGTCTGACTGCGGGTGGGCCGTGGCAAGGGGGGGTGGCCACTTTGGTCTGTCCATGTGGCTGCTCTGGTGAATCGTTTCCCTGGGGAGCTCTCCGTGGGGGTCTTCCACGCCGAGGGGCCCTAGCCAACAGCACTTGCTCGTCCGCCACAATGAAAGTATATTTGAGTCTGTCTATGCCGATTTTCTCCCGCCTACCCCCCAAGTCTAGCAAAAATTGCTTATCCCCTGTTTCCAACACTCTGAACGGTCCATCATAGGGTGGGCGCAATGGAGGGCGGTGGGCGTTGTGTCTGACGAACACGAACTCCGCGGTCTTCAAAGTTTTAGGCACGAAAACACGCGGAAAACAGTGGTGGGCAGGGCTTGGCAGCGTGCCTGTGTTTGCGCTACGCTGCAAAAGCTGAGACGGGCAGCTGCCCGGCGCGGGATTATCTGGTAGAAATTCCCCGGGCAGCCGTAGGGGCTGCGCAAAAACCAGCTCTGCTGTAGAAGCTTCCAGATCCTCTTTTGGCACGGAGCGCAACCCCAATAAAACCCACGGCAGCCTGTCTACCCAATTTGCATCCATCAGTGAAGCCCTGAGTGCTGCTTTCAGTGATCTATGAAAACGCTCGCATAAACCATTGGCCTGTGGGTTGTATGCGTTTGTGCGGTGAATTGCAACACCCAGGCTGCTGGCCATCGCAGACCAGAGTTCGGACACAAATTGCGGGCCCCTGTCAGACGTAATGTCCGACGGGACTCCAAAACGTGCCACCCATGCTGTTAAAAAAGCGCGTGCTACGTCCGCGGACGTGGTTGCCGCCAGCGGGACTGCTTCTGGCCAGCGCGTGGTGCAGTCCACCACTGTCAGGAGGTGCGTGCACCCTTGTGATGGCGGGAGGGGGCCCACGTGAACATGGTCAAACCTCTTAGCCGGTACCGGAAACGGCTCCAAGGGAGCCTTCGTGTGTCTGTGTACCTTGGCTCGTTGGCACGCCACGCAGGCTGCCGCCCACTCTTTTACTTGTTTGCGTAGGCTCGGCCACACAAACTTCTCTCCCATCATTTTGACTGATGCGCGCACTCCTGGGTGCGCCAAAGTGTGAACTGACGCAAACACACGGCGGCGCCATGTGACCGGGACCACCGGACGCGGGCGTCCCGTGGAGACATCGCAGATTGGGGGGGGCGGCGCCATCTTGCAGCACCCTGCTCTCCAGCCTTAACCCTGTTGGTCCAGACTGGAGCGCGCGCACGTCTGCATCGCTAATCTGCTCTGTGGCCATGGCTGCATAATCTATCCCCACGCAGACCGGGGCCACCACGGCGCACGAGAGGCAGTCCGCCACCACATTCAGTTTACCCGACACGTGCTGAATATTGGTAGTAAACTCTGAGATCGCGGCCAGCTGTCTCTGCTGCCGGCCCGACCACGGTTCTGAAACCTTGGCCATCGCGAATGTTAGCGGCTTGTGGTCCACGAACGCGGTGAAGCTGTGCCCTTCCAGCCTGGAAGAACTGGAAGTGGCATATGGCCAGGTGGAGAGCCAATAACTCCCTGTCAAACGCGCTGTATTTACGTTCGCTGTTGCGCAAAGTTCTGCTGAAAAAAAGCGAGCGGCTGCCAAGCCCCAGCAACGCGCTGCTCTATGACAGCCCCTATGGCCATGTCTGAAGCATCGGTGGTGAGCGCTATCCGGGCCGCCGGGTCCGGATGCGCCAGCAGTGCGGCGTTTGCCAGGGCTGCTTTAACCTGCGAGAACGCCCACTCACGCTCCGGGGTCCATTCGACCCTATCCACGGGTTTCTGTCTCTTGAGCGCGGCGTACAATGGTTGCATGAGCTGCGCCGCGCGGGGAAGGAAACGGTTATAAAAGTTCACCATCCCCCAAAATTCCTGCAGCACCCTGACCGTCTGAGGCTGGGGAAAATCCGCCACGGCGCGCACTTTGTCGGGCAGCGGGATCGCTCCTTCCGGAGAGACGCGGTGCCCCAAAAAAATCAATCTCCATCATGCCAAACTGGCATTTCGCCGGGTTGATTATCAACCCGTGCTCCTCCAACCTCCGGAAAACTGTCGTGAGGTGGGTTTCGTGTTCGTCTTCGGACGCACTGGCTACCAGGATATCGTCCAGGTAGACGAACACAAACGGGAGATCGCGCAGCACTGCATCCATCATGCGCTGGAATGTCTGTGCCGCTCCTTTTAACCCGAATGGCATGCGCAGGAACTCGAATAAACCGAACGGAGTTATTACCGCTGTTATGGGTACGTCCTCCGCGTGCACTGGGACTTGGTGGTAACCGCGGACCAGGTCTATTTTGGAAAAAATGCGCGCTCCAGCGAGTTGAACGGAAAAATCCTGTATGTGGGGAATTGGGTAGCGGTCGTGCGCCGTGGCGTTGTTCAGCCTGCGGAAATCACCGCACGGTCGCCACGATCCCTCAGCCTTAGGGACCATGTGTAGCGGGGATGCCCATGAGCTGTTCGAACGCCTGATGATGCCCAACCTTTCCAGGTTGGCGAGCTCTCGCGCTATGGCCAGTTTAGCTGCGTCCAAGCGCCGAGGTCTTGCAAAAACGGGCGGCCCGGTGGTGGTGAAAAAGTGCTCCACCCCTTGTTTAGCGATGCCCGCCGAAAACGTCGGGACCGTGAGTGCTGGGAACTGAGTGAGCAGTGTGTGGAACTTACTGCCTGGAGCTGTGATGTTGGCTTGTGCTGTTGGCCGGGTCACTCGAGCTATACAGGGGAGAGAGTCAAAGGACAGTGCATTAACCAGGCGCCTGTTAGCAACATCAACCAGTAAACCATGTGCGCACAGAAAATCAGCCCCCAGGATATGGTAATCCAGTGCTGCTACGACAAAAGTCCACTCGTACGTACGGCCGTGTAGAGATAAGATCAGTGTCCTCTCACCAAAGGTCTTAATTTCCGAGCTGTTTGCTGCCAACATCACGGGGCCGCTAGGTCCTGCCAACCGGTCGGCAGGATGAAGCTCTTCTGGGCTCCGGTGTCCACGAGGAAATGCCTCCCCGAGCTTGCGTCCGTCATGTAGAGCAGCTTGTTCTCTTCACCGAGGGTCGCAGCTGCTACCTCGGCGTTTTCCCGAGTGCTTGAATTGGCACGGTGGCGCACATCTGCGTGCGATTTCTCCGAAGCGGCGGTGGTAGAAGCAGAGCGTGTCTCTGTGGCGCTCCTTGGCCCCCGCTGCTGCTACCGTCAGTGGCTCCTCGCCTCCTCTGGTCGTCTCGCTGGGCTCCGCCACTGCCGTGTTGACTGTGATTGCCCTGGTGGTGAGGATGATCCGGTCTGCCTCCTGGGCTAGGGCACGGTAGTCCCGCGCGGCCAGCAACGGTGAATTGGCCAGAACCGCTCTTGCCACCGTTGGAAGGTTCCGGAGGAAAAGTTGGGCAAACAGAAAGTGCCTGTCATCCGTGCCCATTAACGCCAGCATCTTCTCCATCAGGTCGACGGCCGAACCATCTACTAACTCGGTCCGCCCCAGGAGCCTCTCCGCTCTCTCACATTCCGAGAGCGTGTAGCGCTGGATGAATGCAGCCTTGAGTGCCTCATATTTGTTGCGGGCTGGTGGCTGATTGAGCAGGCTCGCTACCTGCTGAGCTGTGCGGGCGTCCAGCGCTGCGACCGCATGGTAGAATCTGGTGTCGTCTGCCGTTACTCCCCGGAGGGCGAACTGGGCCTCGGTGTGGTGGAACCAAGAGCGCGGGTTGTGCTGCCAGAAGTCCGGTAACTTGACTGAAACCACACACGGGTGGCTGGGGGTTCCAATCAGGGCTGTCTCCGGGGTTCTTGCCTCGTGTTCCATAATACGTCTTGGGTCACCAGTGTGGAGTGTGTAAAATAAGAGACATATTCACGACAGACGGTTTATTACACACTTCACATCTTTCAAGCACAGAACAGAATGACACATTTCAGCAGGCACTCTTCTTTTACCCAAATCACTCCTCACAAGTTTCATGGCATTTCTCCACACACAACATGACATTTGCATTACATTGCATTCAACCCCCTACGTCCTTGACTCCTTCCTGCTATCTCGCCAGGAACCTCCTGAGCATTGTTCTCCCATGCTTATCCACTGTCTCTTGTCTGAGATGCTAAACAATCTGACTCCCCCAAGGTGCTACAGTGTCGATATTAGTCGATATTATAGTGTTCCTTCTTGGAACGTCACTTGTGGTAACTTATCGTCACTTCCTGTCTGTCCGTGTGGTTAGCTCTCCTCACTCTCCTGAGGTTTTTGCTTTTAATTGTATTTTAACCACTTTTTTCCCCATCTACCGTTGGTTCTCATTTCTGTTTATCAGCCTCTTGCACCTGTGTGCGCACTCCATGTCACCTAATCACCCTCTTTAGCCTTATGTTCACCTCTCATCGGTGTTTTTGTTAGCTTCGGGTTAGCCACTAGCTATGGCTACTAGCTCTCCTTCCCCTCCTCCTCTGGTGTGCTCTCTCTGTCAGATGTTTAGCTACACCTCTGCCTCTTTTAGTGATAACGGTAAATGTAATAAATGTTGTCTTTTTGAGGTGCTCGAGACGAGGTTGTCTGATTTGGAATCCTGGCTCTGCTGCATTGAAACACCGTCTGCGCCAGTTACTCTTGACGGACGTCCCCTAGCTGCAGCGGAGCTCGCTAGCATAGGCCCTGTTAGCGGTCCTCCAGTCCTCCTCAGCAGCGAGGAGGCTGGGTGGGTGAGAAGGAAGCCTAGCCGCAAAGCCCCGGTACACCACCAACCTGTTCACGTTTCTAATCGTTTTTCCCCACTCAGCGATACACCCGCTGAGGAAAAAACTCTGATCATTGGCGACTCTGTAGTCAGAAACGTGAACCTAGAGACTCCAGCGGCCATAGTCAAATGCATTCCTGGGGCCAGAGCAGGCAACATCGAGTCAAATTTGAAAATGCTGGCTAAAAGTAACTAAATATTCCACAATTGTTATTCACGCTGGCATTAATGACATCCATCTCCGGCAGTCGGAAGTCACGAAACTTAATGTAGAATCTGTGTGTGACTTTGCCAAAACAATGTCGGACTCTGTAGTATTCTCTGGGCCCCTCCCCAATCTGACCAGTGATGACATGTTTAGCCGCTTGTCATCTTTCAACCGCTGGCTGTCTGTGTGGTGTCCTGCAAACAACGTGGGCTACATTGACAATTGGAGCTCATTTTGGGGAAAACCTGGTCTTATGAGACGAGACAGCGTCCATCCCACTTTGGATGGTGCATCTCATTTATTAAACAATCTGGCATCTTTTTTATCCAAATTTCCAAAATCTTGACAACTCAGAGTTAGGACCAGGAAGCAGAGTCACAGTCTTACACGCCTCTCTGCAGCTCCTCTTCATCCGACACCCCTCAACTTAGCCCCGTCTTCCCCATCAGAGAATCATTGTCTGCTCCCTCCAAAGTAAATAAAAATATAATATATAAGCAGCCCAAAGTGATTAAACAAAAAGCTGGTAAAACTCAAATTAAACACGACGCCTCTAAATTTAATGATTTGGCCTCTGTTCCTCCTCATAATTTAAAAATTAAATGTGGTTTGTTAAATATTAGGTCTCTAACTCCCAAGTCTCTGTTAGTCCATGATCTGTTAATTGATCATTAGATTGATTTAATATCCCTTACAGAGACTTGGTTAGGGCAAGAGGATTATGTTGGTTTGAATGAATCAACTCCCTCTGGTTATTTAAACTGTCAAAATCCCAGAAGTTCTGGTCGTGGAGGAGGAGTAGCAACAATTTACCATTCCAAATTACTAGTTAATGTAAAGCAAAAAACATGTTATAATTCCTTTGAGGGCCTGGTCCTCAGTATTGGGCACTTTAGCAATTTTAGGCTAAACCCAATTTTATTACCTCCGCCAAGGAGGTTATGTTTTCATCGGCGTTGGTTTGTCTGTCTGTTTGTTTGTTTGTTAGCAAGATAACTCAAAAAGTTATGGATGGATTTTCATGAAATTTTCAGAGATTGTCAGAAATGGGGTATCCTACAGATGATTAGATTTTGGTGGTGATCCGGATCACCGTCTGGATCCAGGAATTTTTTAAAGGATTCTTTTTTTTCTTTTTTTTTTTAATTTAACATTGCGAGATGGGGCCATTTTCAATATTTTTTCAATATTTTTTTTTTGTGCATGTAACTCTGCCAAAAAATCATCAGAACACTTACAAAAAAAAAAAATACAGGACAACATGCCCACAGGGGAACTGTGGCGCTTGGCGGAGGTCTGCGCTCTCCGAGTGCTTTTCTAGTTTGTCATAGTTTATCATCCTCCATCAGCCTACTCAGAATTTTTATCCGAATTTGCTGATTTCTTATCTGAGTTCAGCACTAAATCAGCTAATAATTATAGTAGGGGACTTTAATATACATGTAGATGTAGATAGTGACTGCCTTAATGTGGCATTTAATTCAATATTAGACTCGATGGGGTTTTCTCAGAAAGTAGGAAATTCTACCCATTATCTCGACCATACGTTGGACCTTGTTCTGACATATGGCATAGAAATAGAAAATCTGGTAGTGTCTCCTCATAACCCTGTACTGTCAGACCATTGTCTGTTAACCTTTGATTTTACTATTTCTGACTATTTGGCTCCTAAAGAAAAATATTACTACAGTAGATGCCTCTCAGATGATGCTGTTACCAAATTTATGCAGATTGTTTCCTCTATGGCATAGAGGCCATAGAGGAAACAATACAGAGGCATACAACACAGAGGCATAGTTGCCATGTGTCAACACAACGGAAATAAGCTATAGACATCTTGCTCCTTCTGTAATTGATAGCATGGTAGATAGTGTGACAGCTTCTCTGCATCAGACTCTAGACTTGGTGGCCTCCTTAAAAAAGAAAAAGTCTAATCAGAGATTTCTAACTCTTTGGTTCAACACAGAAACTCGTACCTTAAAACAGAAGACTCATCAATTAGAAAGAAAATGGCGCTCCACTAATTTAGATGAAATCTATTTAGCTTGGAGAAATCATCTTTTAATTTATAAAAAATCTCTTAGAAAAGCTAGAAGGAGTTATTATTCTGCATTAATAGAAGAGAACAAGAATAATCCCAGGTTTCTTTTCAGTACTGTAGCCAGGTTGACAAAGAGTCAGGACTCTGTCAATCCTAGCATTCCCTTAGAGCTTACTAGTCCGGACTTTATGAACTTTTTCAATAATAAAATTTCATCCATCAGAGATAATATCAATCAGATTCTTCCCACAGTTAACTTAAATACAGTAACTACTACAACTCCTTCAATTGATGTCTGTCTTGATGAGTTTACTCCAGTTGACCTTTGTGAGTTAGACAAAATAGTTTCCTCATCCAAGCCTTCAACTTGTCATTTAGACCCTATTCCTACCAGGGTATTTAAAGAAGTCTTCCCACTTATTGGTAGCTTTATTCTTCATATAATCAATTCTTCATTAACTTTAGGCCATGTACCGCATGCTTTTAAAACGGTTGTAATTAAACCCTTACTCAAAAAGCCAATGCTAGATCCAGGAGCTTTAGCTAACTATAGACCAATCTCTAATCTCCCTTTCATTTCAAAAATGTTAGAAAGAATTGTTGCTGCGCAATTATTTGACCACCTGCGGGGAAATGGTTTACTTGAGGAGTTTCAATCTGGGTTTAGAATCCATCATAGTACTGAAACAGCCTTAGTGAAGGTCACTAACAACCTCTTCATCGCATCTGATAATGGACTGGTTTCTGTACTTGTCCTTATAGACCTTAGTGCAGCCTTTGATACCATCGATCATAATATTCTACTTGATAGATTAGAACACTATGTTGGACTTAATGGAACTTCGTTGCAGTGGTTTAAATCTTATTTATCTGATAGGTTCCAGTTTGTTCATGTCAATAATGAGTTTTCTTTCAACTCAAAGCTTAGTCATGGAGTTCCACAGGGATCTGTGCTAGGCCCTACTCTTTTTAGTTTATATATGCTTCCGTTAGGCAACATTATTAGAAAGCACTTTATACATTTTCATTGTTATGCAGATGACACACAATTATACCTGTCAATGAAGCCAGATGATAGTAATCAATTAGGCAAGTTGGAAGCCTGTCTTAAGGAAATCAAAGCTTGGATGACTTGTAATTTCCTGCTATTAAATTCAGATAAGACTGAAGTCATTCTTGTTGGTCCAAAAAACCTTAGAAATACCTTTCCAAATCAAATTTTCAGTTTGGATGCGGTTACTCTCTCTTAATAGCTCTGTGAAGAACCTTGGAATTATTTTTGATCAAGATCTGTCCTTCAATTCACATATTAAATTTGTTTCTAAGACTGCCTTCTATCATTTGCGTAATATTGCCAAGATTAGGAGCATCTTGTCTCAGAGTGATGCTGAGAAACTGATCCACACTTTTGTTAGCTCGAGATTAGATTATTGTAATTCTTTATTATCAGGCTGTCCTAAAACATCTTTAAAAAGTCTTCAGCTGATCCAAAATGCTGCAGCAAGAGTTTTAACAGGTACTAGAAAGAGAGATCATATCTCTCCGGTTCTGGCCTCCCTTCAATGGCTTCCCATAGAGTTTAGAATTAAGTTTAAAATCCTTCTTCTTACTTACAAAGCTCTAAACCAGAGGTGCTCACACTTTTTCAGCATGCGAGCTACTTATAAAACAACCAAGTCAAAATGATCTACCCACTACAAAAATGCAAAACATATAATTATTTTCAAATGTATTAAGGATTCTTTGTATGTACAATGTATGTTGATGTACCTTGCATAACTGAATAAGCCAATATTGCACAACACACATAATAAATAACTATTAACATTTTTTGTAATTACCTGAGTTTACTTTGATGACTTGCACTGAATTGAATCAGCCAGGGATGCATAGTCCGGACAGTAGCTGCTGACAGCCAGCCTCAAGCATATTTCCAAATGTTCATCAGTCATGGTGGAATGGTATTTGGACTTAATGATCTTCATGTAGGAAAAGGCTGACTCACATAAATAAGTGGAGCCGAATAATGCAGTCAAGGAGGTAGCACATTTCCTCATGTTGGGGTATTTTTAGTTCCTCCACCTCTCTCTTTCTCAGCTGGCTTTTCGGCGGAAAGTCGATGTCGTATTTTCCATGAACAGTCCGAAAATGCCGCTCCACATTTCCCTTCTTTGGTATTGCGATGGTAGACTGGCAGATGAGGCAAACGCACTTCGAAAATGACATCGTGAAAAAAAAGTCCACCTCCCATTCCGTATGAAAGTGATATGTTTTTGCCTTCTTACTTGGTCCAGCTTTCTCACTCATTTTGATCACCATATGTTTTAGCAAGGGCTTAAAATCTGAGGTAATTCGCTGACTAGCTTGTAAGTTTTACTGCGCTTAGCGCCGTTGTTTACGCATGAGCGGTGACCTAAAGGTCAAAATTCAGTTGTCATCTGAATGGTTGCCCTGTATGTCAATCAAGTGACGGGATGTTTGATAGGCTGACAAATATTTTTTTTAATGTCACGCTGCGATCGACCAGTACTACCTCCGCGATCGACCAGTAGATTGCGATCGACGTAATGAGCACCCCTGCTCTAAACAATCAGGCTCCTTTTTATTTAAAAGATCCGATACTACCGTATTATCCTAACAGAGCACTACGCTCCCAAAATGCAAGATTACTTGTAATACCTAGAATCTCCAAAAGTACAATGGGAGGCAGAACCTTCAGTTATCAAGCTCCTCTCCTGTGGAACCAGCTGCTAATCTTAATTCGGGAGTCAGACTTGATCTCTGTTTTTAAGAATAGGGTTAAAACCTTCCTTTTTGATATAGCCTACAATTAGGGAGGGATCATGTGTTTCTGAACCCTCCCTTAGTTATGCTGCTAATAGGTTTAGTCAGCTGGGGGACCTCCAATAATGCACTGGGCCTCATTCCTTTCTTCACTCTCAATGAAATATTTATTTTTTGCTGGTCATTAACATCTGTTTGTTCTCTTCCATAGATTGAGTCCCCATCATGCCGTTTGCTCTCTACATGTCTGTTCTTTTCATCTTCTCTGTCCCCCCCCCCACCCACAGCCAGTCGCAGCAGATGACTGCCCCTCCATGAGCCTGGTTCTGCTGGAGGTTTCTTCCCGTTAAAGGGAGTTTTTCCTCTCCACCGTTGCCAAGTGCTTGCTCACAGGGGATCGCCTGATTGCTGGGGTCTTTCTGCAACTGTGGGGGTCCCCCCTACAGTTGAAAGTGCTATGAGATGATTGTTGTTGTGAAATGGCGCCATATAAATAAAGTTGAATTGAATTGAATTAACAATTCCACTGTATCCATGTGTAGGTGCGGTCGGTCCAAAGGGTGTTAAAGGAGATGTTGGTGTGCCTGGACATCCCGGATTCAGAGGCACAGAGGGTGAGAAGGGAGAACAGGGAGTACCTGGTGAACCAGGTATTGGGGTTCCAGGAATACCAGGACAACAGGTAATTAACTGGTTAAAATAAGGTATTGTTAGAATACAGTGTCAGCGCTTTAAAAACCAAATATGATTTAAATGGACATGGACTCCAGGTTCATACATGGTTATCTGCTAATGTTTTTTTTTCTAATTTACATCTGAAGAAATGTCTGCTAGCTGCTGCCCACGAGTTCAACATTGTTAATGAAATGTCTGTGACACACTTTGGTCAAAACACTGTGGAGATTCAATAACAGTACCATTATATACCCACAGCCTTTTTTACATAGTGCTTTTGTGTAGATATTGTTTCAAAAGCTGATGAGTCCCAGCTCACCCCACCCTCCCTCTTTTGTCACTGATGAGCTCTGTGGCCGACACCATATTGTGGCTAATGTTAGCAGGTTAGCCAATGGCTCAAGAAGGCAAACACACCCTGAGCTAATTAACATAAAATTGCCTGAATTGCATTGAAATACATTCAGCATGCAACTCACTCACAGTGATCATCAGGTGGGTCTCCATCCAAGTTGTGCTCAATGTCAAGATCATTGTCAAAGGTCAGGAGACCTGGGCGTTTGTGATTTCATGAAAATTGTTATTCCTCCTAGGCAATTTCCCCATTGTTCAGCAAACTCATGCACAATTATCCTCACATGGGTCTGCATATAGGCTGTGCTTAAGGTCAAGGTCAACAATCAGCAGATGGGAGCACTCTCAGGGTGCTTTAATCAGGCCAAAATGAGCGACTCCATCACTGGTGGTCTGGGGTCTAGTAAATTTACTATTTCTTTCTAAAGTTGTAACTTTTTTCAGAAATTTGAATTTTGTCCTTGAAAATTTTCTTGTGCATTTGAGACACAGTGCTCATAAACTCGTGAAGTTTTGCTCTTAATTTTGAGAGTTTTCTTGTAAAATTATTTTATTTTTGCTCATAAGTTTGTCTTTTTTTCTTATAAATGTGTGACTTGATACAAATTTATCACTTTCTTATAAAGTTGTGACATTTTATAATAAATTTGCAATTATATCTACTTGCACAGGGTGCACCTGGCCAACCAGGGTTTCAAGGGGTACAAGGAGAAAAGGGTCAGAAGGGTCAGGAGGGTATGCCTGGCCAGCCGGGACTACCAGGACCCAAGGGAGAACATGGACATGTCGGCTCTCCAGGTGTGATTTCACTCCGTTATCAAATTAAATTTAGAGTATAATGAAAGTACGTGGAGTTTTTCTTTTAAAAAAAGTTGTTTGTATTCCTGATTGTGCACATGTGCACCATGTGCAGGTCAGCCAGGCAGACCGGGGGAGAAGGGTATCCCTGGCCTCCCTGGATCTGCAGGAGATCCTGGTCATGATGGGCGGCCTGGTAAGTAACACACCCGTTCAGTCTGTATTTCCCACAAAATAATTACAGCAGTTTTTGTTTTAATTTGTTGAAAACCGTTTGCTGAGGCTGACTTATTTACATGGGATAAGTTTAAAGTTAAAATGTTGGTGTGAGAAACAAAAACATTACGATACTGATGCTCTTTTCAAAGCTAACCCTGTTGTTTGTCAGAGCTGATGCTGGTACAGGTTTAAGAGGTTGTACCATCCTCTCAGTGTAGCCTTTACATTTTTGAGATAAAGCAATACTCTTAACCATATTTAGCTCAGCTAAATACTTACTGTATTGTATATATTCTATTGTTTACTTGTTCAAAATACACTGCGCAAATCTGGATGGAGCCAGAAAACATATTTGAGCCTTAAGAGTGCAAAGCATCTGAGTTGGAAGTATAAATTGGCCTGTCAGTATTGGTAATCTGAGTTTTTTCTTCGTAAATGTAAATTGTTTTTCTCCGATTTTTAACTTTTTTCATAAATTGAGATTACTTAAATTTGTGCTTGGTTTTGTCTTGATTTTTTTCACTTTTACTCAGAAACTTGTGACTTTTTTTGTGTTAGTGTGAATTTTTTTCACTTGTAAATGTCCTCATAAATTTGCAGCTTTATTCCATAAATGTACTTATTCTCGTGAATTTGCTATTTTCTCTTGTACAGTTGAAATCAAAGTTAGTAAACCCACTGCAAATTATGTTTACTGGTAAAATGTATACATTTAAATTTACAAATTCATAAAGTTGTTTTTTTAATGTTTCTTGTTTTTGCAAGCAGCTGAAAACTGGTACATTTTGACAATAAACTATTTGAAATGGGGGTTTAACCATTTTGATTGCAACTGTATATTTGAGACTCTTCTTCTCATAAATATAATGGTTTTTAAATCTAAGCAATGGGAAGTAAAATATACAGGAAGTAGAGTAGAGGTGGTGAAGGTAGAGGAGTTTAAATACCTGGGGTCAACCAACCAAAGCAATAAAAAAATGCACAAGAGAGGTGAAGAACAGCGTGCAGGCCAGACAGAGTGGGTGGAGACGAGTGTCAGGGATGATTTGTGACAGAAGGATAGCAGCGAGAGTGAAAGGGAAGATTTACAAGACAGTAATGAGACCTGCTATGATGTATGGTTTGGAGACAGTGGCACTGACAAAAAGACAGGAGACAGAGCTAGAGGTGGCAGAGCTGAAGATACTAAGATTTCAACTGGCAGTGACTAGGAGGGACTGGATTAAAAATGAGTATATTAGAGGGTCTGCTCAGGTTGAGTGGTTTGGAGACAAAGTAAGAGGCAAGGCTGAGATGGCAGAGGAGGGATAGTGGATAGTGAAGATGGAGCTGCCAGGCAGGAGGAAAAGAGGAGGACCACAGAGAAGATTCATGGATGCAGTGAAGGAGGACATGGAGAAGGTTGGTGTTACAGAGGAAGACGTAAGGGATAGGGTGAGATGGAGGCAGATGATCTGCTGTGGCAACCCCCAAACGGAGCAGCAGAAAGAAGAACGGGAAGCCACTGATTATGGGCAAAAGAGCTGCCTGTGGCTCCTGAGCTGCAGCTTGCAGACCCCTGCTCATGAAAAACAACACCAATTTCTGTGAAAATGAGGCCAACTGCACAGAAACGGGTAACTTTGGAATTTCTCTTCCTTCCAGGTGAAGGTGGCATGCAGGGGCCTCCTGGTCCACAAGGAGAGAAAGGAGATCCTGGAAGGGACGGCATCCCAGGATTCTCGGGGGAGAGAGGAGACCCAGGTTAGTGTTAGAGGAGTTAAAAGAGCACCGGGCGACTGAAGCGATTAACCCGCCAGAGTTTGGGAAGTTAAAAGAAAGGTCACAATTTCTCTCAAACAAACTGGTGTAGAAGCATGCTCAAATAACGAGGCTGAGTTTCAGTCATAAAACCAGCTTTATTTGACAGAACGCAGCTTCTAGCATTCTCAAAGCAGGAAAGAGAAAGAATCATACTTCAACCCCCTTTTATACATTTCCAGCATCAGAATTCAAGTCACATGGTGTCTTCAGTCAACATACAGGCAACAACATACTAAAAGGCCAGACCACCGAATGTGTACAATCGTACAAATATCTTGGGACAATTATTGATAGTGGATTGAACTTTGAGGTGAACTGTGAAAGGGTGTGCAAAAAGGGTCAGCAAAATTTGCATTGTTTGAGGAAACTTGCACGCTTCCAAATTGACCGACCCATAATGACTATGTTTTATCGGGCTTTTATTGAATCTGTTTTATCCTTTTCTTTAATGTCATGGTTTGGTCAGATAAAACTGAAACAGAGGAAATCCTTGGATCAGGTAGTCAGATGGTCCAGTCGTTTGCTTGGTGAGTCACAGCTGAGCCTGGCATCCCTGTACGCCAAACAAGTACAGAGGATGGCCGACTCGATTTTAAATGATGACTCCCACCCTTTGCACTGCAACTTTCAGCTTCTTCCCTCCAGACGGAGGTTTGCTGTCCCAAAAAGTAGAACCCAGCGCTACAAAAACAGCTTTGTCCCTGCTGCTGTCAAAGAGTTGAACAAGCTATAAAATTATATTGTACATATTCTATATTTACCTATTTTGTAAGATGTGTGCCTGTGTTTGTGTCTATGTTGAATGTAATTAGTGGCTTGTAAATATGGATGTCACCAACTGCAAAACAAATCTACCTACGGGTACAAATAAAGTAACCTGAACCTGAACCTGAACAGTTACAAAGCATCCCCTTGAAGCTTCACCATTGTCTCTCATTTCCTGATGAACCGGAAAACCCTCCGGGGCGTCTTCTGTGGGACAAAGAGACAAATCTCACACTTCCTTGTTACCTCCTGTAGATTCGAGTCCTTAGTCCTTGCAGACGTGACACCCCACAATACACATTCAGTCCTGTCTCTGTGGCAGCGTGAGCCCACAATGTGTGTCGGCCACACTACCCCCCCCCCCCACACGTCTAGTAAGGCAAAATCTAAATGGCATAACAAAAAGAAAAACACAAAGCACTCCATACATCGCTAATCAATCCACCAACTGCCTAGGTTTTAATCTTCTGCCGAATCTGCTGCAACCTGGCTTGGCTGCACCTGCAACATCTCTCTGCACCTGTGGATTAAAGCCGTTAGCACCTCTCTGTGAAGACTTTGGAGAATGTCCCCTCGGCGGCCTGCCCCGGCGGGGGGGCCTCGCGAGCTGCACCTCCTCGTCAGCCAGAACAAAAGCGGGTTTGAGTCTGTTAATGCAAATCAGCTCCCGTCTGCCCCCTAAATCTAGCAGAAAATGCTTCTGCCCGGTCTCCAGCACTCGAAACGGTCCGTCGTAAAACGGCCGCAAACTTGGACGCTGGGCGTCATGTTTAACAAAAACAAACTCTGCATTTTTTAAAGCTTTGGGCACAAAAACGTGTGGGAAACTGTGATGGATTGGGCCAGGAAGTGTGTTTGCTCCTGAGCTGCTCTGCCACGGCTGAGCGGGGGGGCCACTAGGTGCGGGATTATCAGGAAGAAATTCCCCGGGCAAACGAAGCGGTTGGGCGAAAACTAATTCAGCCGGGGAAGCGTGCAAATCTTCCTTAGGTGCAGAACGCAACCCTAATAAAACCCATGGAAGTTTGTCTACCCAATTTGTATCCGTTAGCGACGCTCTGAGGGCTGCTTTCAATGACCTCTGAAAGCGTTCGCATAAACCATTAGCCTGGGGGTTATACGCGGTGGTGCGATGAATCTTCACCCCTAAGCTGCGGGCCGTCGATGACCACAGCTCGGAAATAAATTGGGGACCCCTGTCGGACGTGATGTCCGACGGTACACCAAAACGCGCAACCCATGCTGCTAAAAATGCTCGCGCAACTTCTTCCGCTGTGGTTGATGCCAGAGGAACCGCCTCTGGCCAGCGCGTGGTGCGGTCTACCATCGTCAAAAGGTGTGTGTGCCCGTGTGATAACGGAAGCGGCCCGACCAGGTCAATATGCACGTGATCAAAACGCTTAGCGGGGATGTGGAAAGGTTCTAACGGGGCCTTAGTGTGTCTGTGTATTTTAGCTCGCTGACACGCTACGCAGGCTGCTGCCCATTCCTTGACCTGTTTGCGCAACCCGGGCCAAACAAATTTCTCCCTCACCAACTTAATCGATGCGCGCACCCTTGGGTGCGCGAGAGAATGGACCAAGTCAAAAACACGGCGACGCCACGCGGTTGGCACCACAGGGCGGGGCCGTCCTGTGGAGACATCGCAGATTAGCGGGGGCATACCGTTTTGTTGCACCCTGTGCTCCAGCCTTAACCCTGTCGGTCCAGACTGGAGCGCGCGCACGTCCGCGTCGTTAACCTGCTCCGCAGCCATAGCTGCATAATCTAACCCAACACAGACCGGGGCTGCGCACGCTCCCGCGTCGCTGCCCGGGCCCGCGGCCATGGCTACAGAGTCTGCCCCTATGGGGCTTGGCGGTGCTACTGCACGTGAGAGGCAGTCTGCTACAACATTGTGTTTACCCGCGACATGCTGAATATCAGTAGTGAACTCCGATATGGCGGCTAGTTGCCTTTGTTGCCGGCCTGACCAGGGTTCTGAAATTTTGGCCATCGCAAACGTTAGCAGTTTATGATCCACAAAAGCGGTGAAACGTCGCCCGTCTAACCAGAACTGAAAATGACGGATGGCCAAGTGTAGGGCCAAAAGCTCCCCGTCAAACGCGCTGTATTTCCGTTCACTATCGCGCAAGGTCCTGCTGAAAAACGCGAGGGGTTGCCAGGTACCTGCCACAAACTGTTCAACTACCGCCCCCACCGCTACATCGGAAGCGTCAGTGGTGAGCGCCATGCGGGCCGTTGGAACTGGGTGCGCTAACAAAACTGCGTTTGCCAGGGCTGATTTGACCTGGGCAAAAGCGCGCTCCCGCTCCGGAGACCATTCAACTTTATTTGCGGGCTTTTGTTTTTTTAACGCGGTGTACAATGGCTGCATGAGTCGTGCTGCGCTTGGGAGGAAACGGTTGTAAAAATTAACCATCCCTAGAAACTCCTGAAGCGCCTTGACTGTTTGAGGTTGCGGAAAATCCGTTATGGCACGCACTTTATTTGGAAGGGGAACTGCTCCCTCTGCCGAAACGCGATGTCCCAAAAAATCAATCTGCGCCACCCCAAACTGGCACTTCGCTGGGTTAACTATTAACCTGTGCTCTGCCAACCTCTGGAAAACTGCTGTGAGGTGTTTTTCATTTTCGCCTTCGGACGCGCTGGCTACCAAAATATCGTCCAAATAAACGAACACGAAAGGCAGGTCGCGTAAAACTGCATCCATCATGCGTTGGAAAGTCTGCGCGGCCCCCTTGAGGCCAAAAGGCATGCGCAAGAACTCAAAAAGGCCGAAAGGCGTTATGACCGCTGTTTTGGGTACATCCTGCGCACGCACTGGCACCTGGTGATAGCCGCGCACCAAGTCTATTTTAGAAAAAATGCGCGCCCCCGCCAAATGGACAGAAAAATCCTGAATGTGCGGAATCCGGTAGCGGTCATGAGCTGAAACGTTGTTCAACCTGCGGAAATCACCGCAAGGTCGCCACGAGCCGTCAGCTTTTGGGACCATGTGTAACGGCGAAGCCCAAGAGCTCTTGGAACGTCTAACAATGCCCAGTTTTTCCAGATTAGTGAACTCCTCGCGCGCGATGGCCAGTTTAGCTGGGTCCAAGCGCCGAGCCTTTGCAAACACGGGAGGGCCTGTGGTCGTTATGAAATGTTCTACCCCATGTTTGGCCACCGTTGCTGAAAACGTGGGGACTGTGAGTGCTGGAAACTGAGCAAGCAGAGTGTGAAATTTACCACCCGCAGCTGAGACGCTGGCATGTGCAGTTGGCGGGGCCACCCGAGCTGTGCAGGGAATAGAATGAAAGGACAGTGCATTAATCAGACGTCTATTAGCAAGGTCAACCAATAAACCATGTGAGCACAAAAAAATCAGCCCCTAACATGTTGAAACTGACTGCTGCTACAATAAATGTCCACTCAAATGAACGGCCCTGTAAGGACAGAAGCATGGTCCTCTCACCAAACGTTTTAATCGTGGAGCCGTTCGCTGCTGACACTGACACCCAGGGGGCTTTAGAAGGCGACAGCCGTTCCGCGTAGGTGGGTGTGACGAAGCTCAGCTGAGAGCCCGTGTCCACGAGGAACTGTTTCCCCGAGCGTACATCCGTCAGGTAAAGCAGCCTGTTCTCGTTGCCGAGGGTCGCAGCTGCTACCGGCCCTCGGTCTTGGCATTTCTCTGGCGCTTAAAATTGCACGGTGGGACGCACCTGTGCGCTCTCTCTGCAAAACGGCGGTGGTAGAAGCACGAGCCGCTCTCCGCTCCGCGTCGTCTGGCTCCTGTCGCTGCCGTTGTTGGTGCGTCTGGCGCCGCGGCCGCTGTACCCGCACTGTGTCCGGACGCCGGTCCTGGACTGGCCGCCGCGGCCGAGACCGCGTTCCGCTTGTGGGCGTCGACCAACCTCTGCGCCTCCTTGCTCAACCCATGGTAGTCTCGCCTGGCCAATCGGGGTGACTCTGCCAGGGCCACTCTCACTGCTGGTGGTAGGGTTCGAAGGAAAAGGTGGGCGAAAATGAATTCGCCATCCTCAGAGGCTTTGAGCTGCAGCATCTTCACCATCAGGTCCGCAGGTCTATCGTTTTTGGCCTCCGTCAGCGCCAGGAGCCCCTCTGCTCGTTGTTGGACTGAGGGGGTGAAATGGCTGATCAGCGCGTCCTTCAATGCGCTGTACTTGTCGCTGTCTGGTGGATGATTAACCAGATCTTCCACTCTCTGGACCGTGTCGCTGTCCAGCTTCGCTATCACGTGGTAGAATCTTGTGTCATCGTTGGAGATTCTCCTGAGGTTGAACTGCGCCTCGATTGCGCTAAACCATGAGCGCGGGCTGTGCTGCCAGAAATCGGGCAGCCGGATCGTGGAGGCGGCCATCAGGCTGGCTTCCACCGAGCCCCGCTCGGGAGAATTCTGTCTGCTCATTCTCCGTCGTAGGTCACCAGTGTAGAAGCATGCTCAAATAACGAGGCTGAGTTTCAGTCATAAAACCAGCTTTATTTGACAGAACGCAGCTTCTAGCATTCTCAAAGCAGGAAAGAGAAAGAATCATACTTCAACCCCCTTTTATACATTTCCAGCATCAGAATTCAAGTCACATGGTGTCTTCAGTCAACATACAGTTACAAAGCATCCCTTTGAAGCTTCACCATTGTCTCTCATTTCCTGATGAACCGGAAAACCCTCCGGGGCGTCTTCTGTGGGACAAAGAGACAAATCTCACACTTCCTTGTTACCTCCTGTAGATTCGAGTCCTCAGTCCTTGCAGACGTGACACCCCACAATACACATTCAGTCCTGTCTCTGTGGCAGCGTGAGCCCACAATGTGTGTCGGCCACACTGGATCATTTTATTCAGGAAAATGTATATTTTTCTTTGAAATAAAGTTTGCATAAACACCAGCTCTTACTTTCAGTAATAATTTAAGTATTTCTGCTTTTAATTCTTACACATCATTAAATATATGAATAACTATTCATGAGCATGACTTTAAGAAACATAGCAGGTTCAATTATAGTTTTTTACTTTCTCTTCTCAGTAAAATTCACCTCCTTTAAAATCCCCTTAAATTGCCCCCAACTTTGCTAAACACTGAAAATAGAGTCACTAGCAAAATATGTAAATAAATCTGTTAGTTGTTTCGTAATATGAAATGCTCTTGTTCCTGTAATGCCCTCATTTTGAGAACACAAATCATTTTAAAACAATTTTTTTTTTCCTTTGTAGGTTTTCCTGGTGTTGGTTCGCCTGGACCTCCGGGAACCCTTGGGATCAAAGGTCTTAGCCACCACTTTTTTTCGTACCTATTGTCCTTTGTCACTAGAGGCCAACAGAGCTTCACCATGGGAACTTACCTCTCTCTCTGCAGGTGACAAAGGTAGTCATGGCTTCCCTGGTGCCCCAGGTCAACCAGGTCTCCCTGGTATCAAAGGCGACAAGGGCCCTTCAGGCCTACCGGGATCTCAGGGAGAGCCAGGGGAGCGCGGTCTGCCAGGGATCTCTCTAGGAGGCCCAAAAGGAGAGCGGGGAGAAACAGGACAACCAGGACAACCAGGTATCATGAAATAAGTTGTAATCACAACTTGAAGACATGTTTTGGTAGAAAACACGGGATTATAGCAAAACTCATAAGAAGAAAGATAATTTAAAAATCTTCATGTGTATGATTTCTGATCATGTAGTAAGTGACAGATGTTGTCCCTCAAACACCTGATATTAAAGCTCATTATGAAGCTGAAATTCACACACATTTCAAACTGTTGTGAATGTCAGAAAAGTGACATGATCAGCAGCGTCAAAGCATCACAACTTTATGGTGAAATTGCAAGTATGTACAAATGAATGATCTAAAATCAGCTCCAGCTTTTATAAAGATTTTGAATCCCTTTTAGTATTGTATTTAAAAACATTTTTGTCTTTGTTGAACAGGGCCAATAGGACAACCAGGTCCTGCTGGTGTGCCAGGAAGATATGGCCTAAAGGGAGAGAAAGGACATCAAGGGATTCCTGGTTTCCAGGGAGAGATGGGACAGAAGGGTGACCCTGGAGCTCCTGGATTCCCTGTATGACGTGAAGCTGTTTCACTCTCATTCACTCTGAAGAGAGATCGCTTAGAAACTGAGTAATGCAGTGAACATTGTGTCGGCTACAGGGACAAACTGGCCTTCCAGGTATTGACGGACAGAAGGGGGAGCGAGGATTACAGGGTGTTGGCGGCTTTCCAGGTGAGTGCAAACAGTATTATATACAGCTCTGGAAAAAATTAAGAGACCAAAGTGACCTCTGCAAAATTATCACTTTACCTGGTTTTACTTTTTATTATATGTATGTGTTTGAGTAAAATGAACAATTTTGTTTTATTCTCTAACCTACTGAAAACAACTCACCCAAATTCCAAGTCAAAATATCATCATTTAGACTAGAGCATTTATTTGCAGAAAATGACAACTGGCCAAAACAAATAAACAAAAAAAGATGTAGCTTTGTGATGTGCTTTTAGATCAAATAATGCAAACAAGTTCATGTTCATTCTTAAACACTACAAAACTTAAGTTTTAACTTAGAAAGAACTCAGAAATCTGTATTTGTGTAGTAACTCTGATTTTTATTCACAGCTTTCATGCGTCTTACTATGCTTAGCTGATCACCTAATCAGTTCCACCTTAAGTGGGTTGAGGCTTCCTTGTGTTGGAATTCAACAAATACTCAAATTGAATGGCTGCCATACATGGAGAGATGCTAATTTAGGAAGGTTTTTGCAATGATCTCTTAATTTTTCTCAGAGCTGTAGATACAGATGTAGATAAAAACGTACTTCAATATCACAAAACCTTGGCATTTTACAAGGGGTGCAAAGATTTTGTATTAAAAGGAAATATGTTTAAGCAACTTTTCGTCCACTATTTATCCAAACAATTAACAGCTCAAACACATTAATACCATCTTCAGGTGTGAAGGGTGATGTTGGAGACATTGGAGCAAAAGGAGAGTTTGGTGACAGAGGTTTCCCAGGAGAAAAAGGTAATAAAAGAAAAAAAAAATGGTGTATTTTTACTAAAACCTTAAATATGATCTTATATTGGAAGTGATGTTGGTACTAGCTTATGTCTATGTACACTAGTAACATAAAAATATTCTCCAATTGTGGAGATGAAAAGACCAGACCGACTTTCCGAGCAGACGAGCTTTATTTCACTCTCACATCTTCCAAAATCAGAACATTTAACATGTGTAGCAGGGACTCTCTTTTATATCCCAAAGCTCACCCCTCCCTGCTACCTGAGGTCCTGCATTCACTCCCCCAAGACAATTCCCCTCACCCCCCAGCCCTTTGATCTCCATGCTCTCTCAGTCTGAGAGGAAAACTACTGAACTCTACAGCATGGGTCCCAGCATGGGTCCCAGCATGGGTCCCCCCCCCCCCCACCCCCCAGAGTCTCAGCCCATAGCTGCTGTAACGGGGAATCCTCAGCTCCGTGACGCTGCTGTGCCGGTGTGGGGTTCCTGGGGGTGCGTCCGTCTGTGGGGGCACAATGGAGGGGGGGAAGAAACATTCAGCATGCTTGTGTGACTGCTGTGATGAATCATTTACCTGGGGAGCTCTCAGTGGGGGTCGTCCTCGCTGAGGAGCTCGAGCCAACACCAGCTGCTCGTCTGCCACAGCAAAGGCGGGCTTAAGCCCGTCTATACAGATTCTCTCCCGGCGACCCCCCAGGTCTAACACAAAATGTTTGTCCCCGGATTCCAGCACTCTGAACGGGCCATCGTAGGGTGGGCGCAATGGGGTCCAGTGGGCATCATGCCTGACAAACACAAACACCACGTCCTTCAAGGATTTTGGCACAAATGTGCCGGGAAAATAGTGGTGGGCCGGGCCAGGGAGCGTCCGTGCGTCTGCGCTATGCTGCAAACGTGGGGACAGATGGGTGTTTGGCGCGGGGTTATCTGGTAAAAACTCCCCGGGGAGCCGCAGGGGCTGCATAAAAACCAGCTCTGCTGGGGAAGCCACTAAATCCTCCGGTGCGGAACACAACCCTAATAGAACCCACGACAACCGGTCCACCCAATTTGCATCCGTAAGCGAAGCCCTGAGCGCTGCCTTCAGTGACCTATGGAAACGCTTGAATAACCCATTGGCCTGTGGGTTGTACGCGGTCGTGCGATGAATTGAGATGCCCAGGCTCCGGGCCGTCGTGGACCAGAGGTCGGAAACAAACTGTGGGCCCCGATCGGACGTGATGTCCAAAGGGGTGCCAAAACGTGCCACCCATGTTGTTAAAAAGGCACGTGCCACGTCCGCGGACGCAGTGGAAGCTAGTGGGACTGTTTTGGGCCATCGCGTGGTGCAGTCCACCACTGTCAGGAGGTGCGTGAACCCCTGCGATGGCGGGAGGGGGCCGACGAGGTCCACGTGAACGTGGTCGAACCTCTTAGCCAGGATATGGAACAGCTCAAGGGGGGCCTTTGTGTGCCTGTGCGCTTTGGCTCGTTGGCACGCTACACAGGCTGCAGCCCACTCTTTCTCCTGTTTGCGCAGGCTCGGCCAGATAAACTTTGTTGCCACCATTTTGACTGACGCGCGTACGCCTGGGTGCACCAAGGAGTAAACCGACTCAAAAACGCAGCGTCGCCAAGCGCGCGGGCGGCCCGTGGAGACGTCACAGATTAGGGGGGGTGGCCCGTCTTGCATAACTCTGCTCTCCAGCCTTAAAAGGAACTCTGATTATATTGGCATGTTAGCTCTATATGCTTTACTTTGATGTTAGTAACATAACTATAATATAATTTTTTTGAAAATAATTCCCAGTTTTATATATTTTTAAAAAACATTATGATGTAAATCACCATTTGTGTTTACGTCGCAATGCATTCTGGGTAGTGACGTAGAATGGTTGCAGCCGTTTTTTCTGTCTTATACAAGCCAAGAAGCGAAGCTCCTAACTACTGCCATTTGTCAGTGAAAATGCCACATTGCGCGGCTTTTGGATGTAATTTCCAATCAAAGGGAAATAAAGAAAGCGGGGTGAGCCTCCATAGCTTTCCTAAAGAGGGAAAGTTGAGGAAAAAGTGGGGCGGCAGCGGCTCAGCAGGTAGAGCAGGTCGTCTAATAACCCGATGGTTGGCGGTTCGCATCACGCTCTCCCCAGATATCCTGCCGTTGTGTCTCTGGGCAAGACACTTCACCCGCACTGCCTCCAGTGCCCATAATACTGGGCATGAATGTGTAAAAATGTTTAAATGCTCGGTGGTGGCCGGAGAGGCTGTTGGCGTGGATTGGCAGCCACATTTCCGTCACTCTGTCTGTGATCACGCGCTGTAACGCATGCCTGATAAAGCTGACATATGTATTAATCATGCTGTGATAATAGCACAATATCGCTCAAAGCGCGCGCATGAGACATGTCTGTGATCGCACGCTTGTGTTGACCGTTCCTGCCTTTCGTCTCCTAACCGTGGTTTTGGGACGCAGGGGAGATGCATCTTCCTCCACTATCTTACTCCCGAGTGGTACACAGAAGCACAGGCCGTTTTATTTCACCTTAAAATAATGTTCCTCGAGCGCATGCTTGAGACACTCGTGGAGCAGAGTGAAACATATATTGATTTACTTACAATAGAATGCTCAAACACAAAAAATTGTCTACAAGCATGATGAGCACTGAACTGATAAACATGGACTCTGAGCAACATAAAGCAATTTCTCTGTTGCTTTCTCAGACTGCGGGTTGAACGTCCATAAGCAGCGCTCCACTTTTTTTTTTTTTTTTTTCTGACTGTTGCCAGCCAGATCTTCGACATGTCAAGCCAAGCGCGCGCTTTGAGCGATATCACAGCGTGATTAATACATATGTCAGCTCTATCAAGTGTTGTGGGATGTGTCTGGTGCGTGTGTTTGGATGGAGCAGCTCGGTGTGTGTGGACTTGAGTGAGTGGGAGCGTTTGCGCAGCCGAGGCGCCCCCCCCCAGTGTGTGTGGAATAACCTGGTGAGCGAACGGTGTGTGATTTGGTGCGGATAAGTAGAACGAGCGAGGCGACCAGAGCAGGTAGAATTTGTTGCTGACAACAGTGCGGTATATAAATAAAGCCCCAACGCTTCAGCAAAACGGCCTGTGCTTCTGTGTACCACAAGAGTGAGGTTTACTTGGGAATTGACCGGGGAGGAAGATGCATCTCCCCTGCGTCCCAAAACCACGGTTAGGAGACGAAAGGCACGGTCAACACAAGCGTGCGATCACAGACATGTCTCATGCGCGCGCTTTGAGTGATATTGTGCCATTATCACAGCGGGATTAATACATATGTTATGGCGCATGTTTAGGGCGCATATATTGTATCCATATTTCCCACATATACCTAGTAGGCATGACGGTGCATATTTTGGAGGCTTCACGTCTTAATGGACAAAGAGGACCTGACCCTGCAGAGAACTACGGGAGGTGTGAAGTTGGTCTGGCAGGAGATGGGAAGTTGGAGAGAATGTCCCAGCAGGAGCCCCGGAGGCTAGAAGGATAAGAGACAATGGGGACGCCAAGGAGTCTCGGGGGCTGTATGTTTGCTAAAGGACTGTAGGTTGGGGGTGTGTGACTTGGGGAGAGTATAAGAACTGTGAAGGACGATTGTTCTGCCTCTTTTCGAGATTCTGTGATTGATAGAGGATGTAACCCTTCAATAAACCTATCCTGAGAAATAAACTCAGTCTTGTCTGTGAAAGGCATCCTCTACAATGTCATCTTTATCAGGCATGCGTTACAGCGCGTGATCACAGACAGAGTGACAGAAATGTGGCTGCCAATCCATGCCAACAGCCTCTCCGGCCACCACCGAGCATTTAAACATTTTTACACATTCATACCCAGTGTTATGGGCACTGGAGGCAATGCGGGTGAAGTGTCTTGCCCAGGGACACAACGGCAGGATATCTGGGGAGAGCGTGATGCGAACCGCCAACCATGGGGTTATTAGACTACCTGCTGAGCCGCTGCCGCCCCACTTTTTCCTCCACTTTCCCTCTTTAGGAAAGCTATGGAGGCTCACCCCGCTCTCTTTATTTCCCTTTGATTGGAAATTACATCCAAAAGCCGCGCAATGTGGCATTTTCACTGACAAATGGCAGTAGTTAGGAGCTTCGCTTCTTGGCTTGTATAAGACAGAAAAAACGGCTGCAACCATTCTACGTCACTACCCAGAATGCATTGCGACGTAAACAAAAATCGTAATAAAGTTTTTTAAAAATATATAAAACTGGGAATTATTTTCAAAAAAATTAAATTATAGTTATGTTACTAACATCAAAATAAAGCATATAGAGCTAACATGCCAATATAATCAGAGTTCCTTTTAACCCTGTTGGTCCAGACTGGAGCGCGCACACGTCCGCATTGCCAATCTGCTCCGCGGCCATGGCCGTGTAATCTATCCCTACGTAGACTGGGGCCACTAATGCGCGCGAGAGGCAGTCTGCCACCACGTTGAGTTTACCGGCCACATGCTGAATGTCAGTCGTAAACTCCGAGATCGCGGCCAGCTGTCTCTGCTGCCGGCCCGACCATGGTTCCAAAACCTTGGCCATCACATACGTTAGCGGTTTGTGGTCCACAAGTGCAGTGAAGGCGCACCCTTCCAGCCAGAACTGGAAGTGGCATATGGCCAGGTGGAGAGCCAGCAACTCCCTGTCGAATGCGCTGTATTCAGGGTCATTGTCCCGCAAAGACCTGCTAAAAAAGGCGAGCGGCTGCCAAGAACCGGCAACACACTGCTCCACGACGGCCCCTATGGCCACGTCTGCTGCCGGGTCTGGGTGCGCCAGCAGTGCAGCGTTCGCCAGAGCTGTTTTAACCTCGGAAAATGCTTGCTCCCACTCAGGAGTCCAGTCATCTCTGTCCGCCGGCTTCTGTTTCTTAAGCGCGGCGTACAACGGCTGCATGAGCTGGGCTGTGTGGGGGAGGAAATGATTGTAGAAGTTAATCATCCCCAAAAACTCCTGCAGTGCCCTGACTGTCTGAGGCCGGGGAAAATTCGCCACTGCGCGCACCTTGTCCGGCAAGGGTATCGCTCCCTCCGGTGAGATGTGGTGTCCCAAAAAATTGATCCTCGTCATGCTGAACTGGCATTTCGCCGGGTTGATTATTAACCTGTGCTCCTCCAACCTCCGGAAAACCGTCCTGAGGTGGGTTACGTGTTTGTCCTCGGACGCGCTGGCCACCAAGATGTCATCCAGGTAGACGAACACAAACGGCAGATCGTGCAACACCGCATCCATCATGCGTTGGAATGTCTGTGCCGTGCCTTTTAACCTGAAAGGCATGCATAAAAACTCAAAAAGATCAAACGGGGTTATTACTGCCGTTTTAGGTATGTCCTCCGCACGCACCGGGACCTGGTGGTAACCACGGACCAGGTCTATCTTAGAAAAAATATGTGCCCCGGCGAGGTGAATGGAAAAATCCTGAATATGTGGGATCGGGTAGCGGTTGTGCGCTGTGGCGTTGTTTAATCTGCGGAAATCTTCGCAAGGTCGCCACGATCCCTCGGCCTTAGGGACCATATGTAGTGGGGATGCCCATGGGCTGTTTGATTGTCTGATGATGCCCAGCCTTTCCAAGTTGGCAAATTCCTCGTGCACTATGGCCAGTTTAGCTGTGTCCAGGCGCCGAGGTCGTGCAAAAAGGGGCGGCCCGGTGGTGGTAATAAAGTGCTCCACCCTGTGTTTAGTGATGGCCGCCGAAAACGTCAGGACCGTGAGTGCTGAAAACTGGGTGAGCAGTGTGTGGAACTTACCACCTGGAGCTGTGACGTTGGCTAGCGTTGTTGGCCCGGCTCCTCGAGCTGTACAGGGGAGAGAATCAAAAGACCTTGCATTAATCAGGCGTCTGTTAGCAACATCGACTAGTAGTCCGTGTGCACACAAAAAATCAGCGCCTACGATTGGGAAACTGCATGCCGCTATGACGAATGTCCACTGGTACGTACGGCCGTGCAGGGATACAGTCAGTGTCCTCTCACCAAAAGTCTTAATGTCTGAGCCGTTTGCGGCCGTCAGCTCGGGGCTGCTAGTTCCCGCTAGCCGGTCGGCGTAGGATGGCAGGATGAGGCTCTTTTGGGAGCCGGAGTCCACGAGGAATCGTCTCCCCGAGCATGAGTCTGTCACGTAGAGCAGCCGGTCTTGGCGTTTCCCGAACGCTTGAATTGGCACGGTGGCACGCATCGGCGTGCATCCTCTTCAAAATGGCGGTGGTAGGAGCAGAGCGTGTCTCTCTGGCGCTTCCTGGCCCCCGCTGCTGCAACCATCACTGGCTCCTCGCTTTTGCTGGCCGTTTCGCTGGGTTCCGATGCCGCTGCGTTCACTGTGAGGGCTCTGGTGGTGAGGATGATCCGATCTGCCTCCTGGGCTAGCGCACGGTAGTCACGCGCGGCCAGCAGCGGCGAGTTGGCAAGGACCGCTCTGGCTGCCGTTGGGAGGTTCTGGAGGAAAAGGTGGGCAAATAGAAAATGCCCGTCATCCGTGCCCATCAACGCCAACATCTTCTCCATCCGTTCGACCGCTGACCCATCTCCCAGCTCAGAGCGCGTCAGGAGTCTCTCTGCTCTCTCGCAATCTGAGAGCATGTAGCACCAGGTCAGCGCGGCTTTGGGAGCCCCGTATTTGTCGTGGGTTGGGGGCTGTTGGAGCAGGCTCGCTACTTGCTGAATCGTGTGAGCGTCCAGCGCTGTGACCACATAGTAATACCTGGTGTCATCTGCTGTTATTCCCCGGAGCACGAACTGGGCCTCACTGTGGAGGAACCAAGACTTGGGGTCGTGCAGCCGAAAGTCCGGTAGTTTGACCGAAACGGTGCACGCATTGCTGGGGTTTCCCATCCGGGTCGTCTCCGGGGTGTTCGCCTCGTGTTCCATTCTGTGTCAAGGGTCACCAGTGTGGAGATGAAATAACCAGACTGACTTTCCGAACAGATGAACTTTATTTCACTCTCACATCTTCCAAAATCAGAACATTGAACATTAAACGTGTGTAGCAGGGACTCTCTCTTTTATATCCCAAAGCTCACCCCTCCCTGCTACCTGAGGTCCTGCATTCACCATTCACTCCCCCAAGACAATTCCCCTCACCCCCCAGCCCTTTGAGCTCCATGCTCTCTCAGTCTGAGAGGAAAACTACTGAACTCTACAGCATGGGTCTCAGCATGGGTTCCCCACACAATAATCTTTTTTTTAGGTAATGAAGGCCCTCCTGGCCCACCTGGCCCCCACACCTTCATCAAAGGAGAACTTGGCTTCCCAGGAGATCAAGGTCCACCAGGACCTCGGGGACCTGCTGGACTTCCCGGACAGAAAGGAAACCAAGGTGACGTGTGTTTGAAAATGTACCCAAGTTAGACACTCGTGATTCAGTAACTCTGGGCTCGCCTCGTCTCCACATGCATAAATATTTTTGCGTTATTTCTACTCAGGTGTAACAGGTATACCAGGGCCTAAAGGTGAAGATGGCTTCCATGGACATAATGGCCAGCCGGGAGCCAAAGGAGAGCCTGGCCGGCCAGGGCCACAAGGTGAGAGGACATGACCAAAAGTGTATTTATAATGGCATTTTGAATAACAGCAACTGTAATTACACATAGATTTAGTTAATTTTAGTGTGTAGTCAAAATGGTTATTCTTTAAGGACTTTTTAATGGTGGAAATATCTTTTCCCACTGACTCATATTCCAACTACATTTTTTTCCTGTTGCATTTTTAAGTGGTTAAAATTGGAACCATTCAAAAATATAACTAGAAAAGCACTTAGAGAGCACATACCTCCACCAAGGCACCTTCTGTCCCTCATAGATCACCTCCAAACTGTAATGGGTTCTTGTGTACGTCATGAGCCAGTTCTGGTGAAAACTGCATCAAAGTCTATCCAGTAGTTTTGGAGGATTCTTGCTAACACACTGTGTGAAGATAAGAGCCTTGGTGGAGGTATGCATTCTCAGATCCTCACCAAAATGTTATGGGTTCCTCTCTAGCTCAAGGACCACCTCTGGTGAAAATTTCATCCAAATGCATCCAGTAGTTTTTTGTGTTATCCTGCTGCACAAATACAAACAAGGTCTTTGGTGGAAGTATGCACTCTCAGATCATCACCAAAATTTAATGGGTTCATCCTTGGCCCAAGGGCTACCTCTGGTGAAAATTTCAAAATCCTTACAGTAGTTTTTGTGTAGTCCTGCTAAACAGACAGACGAACCGCCCTGATTACGTTACCTCCTTGGCAGAGGTAATAAATACACTGAGCTTGTAATGGTATGTTGAACATGTCAAAATGCAGCTGATGCTATCTGGAATGGTAAAAACGTCCCATCTAGTCCCAGTTGTTTTTCATCATTTTTAAAGTCAATTGATGGATTGAAATCAAAGATTTTTTATTAAGTTTTCTATATTTTCATTTTGGTTCTTCATTTCTATACATGAAAATATATTCCTAAAACAACACTATGTAAGATTTTCACCAAAATCAATTTGATGGTACATCAAGTCTTAACTGAGTGTCATTTCCACCATAGCCTGAGTCGGCCCACATCAGTTACAACAGCACTATGTCCAGTAACTTTGCTGTTCCTGTAAGAGGCATTGAAAAGACTGCAACTGGCACATTTTGCAGTCCGACTCCCATTAGCCAATTATTATTATTATTATTTTTTTAACCTTTATTTGTACAGGGAAGGTCCCCTGAGAGGTGGCTTCTCTTTTTCAAGGAGGTGCTGTTCATATTCACACCTGGAAGTGGCCCAGTACAGCCAGAGACTGACCTGTGGCCACTGAGCAGCTCCACTGGAGCAGCTGGGGTTAAGAGCCTTGCTCAAGGGCACCAAAGTGGGTTCCTGAGGGTGGGGCATTTGTCATCTGTCCCACCCAGATCTGATCTTGTTGGTCCAGGGATTGAACCAGCAACCCTTCAATCACAAGTTCACAGCTCTAACCATTAGGCCACCACCACTGCCCCAGTTATAGTGCGCAACTTTAGCTGCCACCTTGCAGAATACCCTTCAACTGGCTAGAGTTGATGTACCAACTTGAATAAAATCTATATGATTTCAGAAATAATGTTTTAACACTAGAAGACCCAGAGAGGGGCCATTTGGCCTTTTTGGCTAGAAAACCCATAGGGGGACCATCAAGTGGCCACAAGAGGGCTAATGTCTGGGTCTTCTATTAAGGTGAAAATTTTACATGTTGCCTTAACTGATCAAAATTACTGGTTAGAAGTACAGATACAGAAGTACAGAAGTTAAAGGAGCTTCACTGGTTCACACATCACTGATCTTTCTATACTTTTAGGACCAAGAGGACACCCTGGCCCCCCTGGACCTGATGGTGTTCCAGGTCAGATAGGACCACCCGGCCCCTCATCCATGGACCATGGTTTCCTGGTAACGCGTCACAGCCAAACAGTAGAGGTCCCATATTGTCCCGAGGGAACTTCGCTTATATATGACGGCTACTCGTTGCTCTATTTACAAGGCAATGAACGCTCTCATGGACAAGATTTAGGTGAGAAACATCACATGAATGAAGGGACAGAGAAAAGGGAAGGTCAGTGTGGTGATTTAAATGTTTGTTGGATCTTCTGTTTTTAGGTACGGCAGGCAGCTGTCTAAGAAGGTTCAGCCCGATGCCTTTCCTGTTCTGTAACATCAACAATGTTTGCAGCTTTGCCTCTCGTAACGATTACTCCTTCTGGCTCACATCTCCTGAGCCCATGCCCATGAGCATGGCACCCATCACCGGTGAAAGCATCAAACCCTTCATTAGCAGGTATCAGTATGTTCCCCCACATGCTTAATTTTTTAGAATACTGGCGTGACATCTAGTGCTTTTCTCGTATGTGTACAGGTGTGCTGTGTGCGAGGCCCCAGCCATGGTGATAGCAGTTCACAGTCAGACCATCATGATCCCGCCGTGCCCCCAGGGCTGGGACTCTCTGTGGATTGGCTACTCCTTCGTCATGGTAAGGGGAATCTGTATGAGTGAAGGATCCACCTCATTTAAAATAAGATAAGTAATTTATGTAGAGGCAGGTGGAAAATCTGGTCAGTCATTCCTGTCTATATGTATGGACAAGCTGAAGGGGGTCAACACAGGGACAGAGCAACAGAAATGTGGTAAGGTTAAAGCAGCTTATACTTGCTCTGGGCACTGTGTTTTTAGATCTCTAGGTTTAGAATTTTTTTGCAGCCTATAGAATTTTGGTAACTTTTCATAATGAAGTACACAAAACTTAGTTACTCAATGAATGAGTAAAGGAACAGATCAGTAGTTCCTGAGGAATTTGTTATGATTACTGTTCATAAACAGTACTTTGTAGAGGGAAATGAAAGGATGTGAGGTGAGGCACGAGCATAGGATGACACAGAATCTTTATTATCCCTCTAACAACATGTACAGCCATGGGGAGGCCTCCCCAGTTTCTCTGAGTTCTGCCTTTATAGCTTTATTAATCATGCATCGAAACTGGGGCTGGCGCATTATGCACCGTGTATGTACAAAGGAATTGTGTGATGCAATTATCATAACACTTGTTACCCAATTTCTAATTTCTTGTTACCTAATTTGTCGTTGTGTTTCCTCCTGCTTCTGGGTGTGAGAGAGCGCTAGACCTGTGTATTGTGTCCACCACACAGCCCCCCCAGAACACCCAGAAGGGGCTGTAATCCTCTGGTCCTTTGGGCTCAAGTCGGTGCCCATGGCGGCTGCAGTGGGGGGTTGTTGATCCGGCAAAACCGTCCTGCTGGTGACATGTATCGGAGGGCATGTCAGTCTGTGGGGAGAAAGAGGGAGGGGGGAAAAAAAACACTGTCCACTTCACCCCAGGATCCAACACGCTGGGTGGTCCGTGGTGCATGGGCGCACAGAGTCCGGTGCACCTTGTGCTTGACGGAGGTGCGGGGCATGTGGAGGACAAGGGGGAGGTGGGGAAAACAATGGAGGGCCGACCCGGGACGTTAAAAGCCTCTGGGCAGCGCAAAAATTGTGTGGGCGGATTGGGAAGAAAACTCTCCGTGGATCCGCTGCGGCGAGTCCTCCTCATTGCAGAGCTCCGTCTTGAAAGGATCTGGGGAAGGTGATTGGCCCAATTCCCCGAGGATGCGTAGCAGCTGAAAAAACAAAACAAAACTTAAGCTGTGTCAGGGAAACTGCCAAATCTGCTTTAGGTGTGGGGCAGTCCTAAAGGCTCCGGGGAAGGCAATCAGCCTAATTCCCCGAAACAAATATAAGTCCTGTGGGTGAGGCTGCCTGACTCCTTTAGGTGCGATGCGCAAGCCTAAAGGATCCGGGGCTGGCGATCGGCTCTGTTCTCCGGGGATGTGCAGCAGCTGAGGACAATATATCAGTTCTTGGAGCCAGTTTGTCCCTGGTGCGCGCGTCCGGCGCAGTGGCCATGTAGCTGTAACTTGTGCTATCCTTGTAATCCTGCGGCATGCGCACGGGGCTTCTGTGCACCAAAACCCTGCTGTCAGGAGGTGAAGCCAGGATCCAGGAGCTTGTCTGCAACAGCGCAGACGTTACTGATGCGCTCCCTCCTGGCAGTTTCTGTGGTGTGCTTGTCTCGCTCTCGATGGTGCGTCTTGGTCCCAGCACAGCTCGCTCTCTCCAGCCCTTCAGGTCACCTGCCTGGAGAGAGAAACAGGCGAGCACGCTCCAGTGTGGATGGAAAGAATGCCGGTGATCCCTGTTTAATCTGGATTCCACAGCATGGCGAACGAGGTAGACAGTCCGTCTCACGTCGGGTCACCAGTGTAGAGGGAAAGGAAAGGATGTGAGGTGAGGCACGAGCATAGGACAACACAGAATCTTTATTATCCCTCTAACAACATGTACAGCAGCCGTGCTGGGGCTAGGAAGCCTCCCCAGTTTCTCTGAGTTCTGCCTTTATAGCTTTATTAATCATGCATCGAAACTGGGGCTGGCGCATTATGCACTGTGTATGTACAACGAATTGTGTGATGCAATTATCATAACACTTGTTACCTAATTTACAGTACATTCGCCACCTGCATATTCACGCGCCCGCTTGTTGCTGCTGGTGGCAAAAGGCGCATCTTTGTTTGGTTGACTCCATGTTAATTTTCTCCTCCCCGGGTGATGTCTAAACTCTGCCCAGTCTGAACCTCCCGGTGAGCTTCCTTATGCGGTCCATTGTCCTTATGTTTCCTCCTGCTTCTGGGTGTGAGAGAGTGCCAGACCTGTGTATTGTGTCCACTTCAACTTATTAACAAGTGAGAAAATTATTCATTAACGAGTGAAGAAGGAATAGAAAGCAGATTAATAGTTCCTTAGGAATTTATTATGACTCCTGATCAATTACAGCACATCAAATAAAATGCATAGTTATTAATAACCGAGTGAAGAACAGAATTGGGAACAATCAATGTTTTTGCTGCTGAGGAGATAGAGGAGATAGTAGAGATCCACAGGAGATAGAGATCCATAGATATATCAGCTGACCATCAGTATTGGCCGATAGCCACGTGGTCGACTGCTTTTGCCCCATCAATGAAAAAATTAAAACTTGCAGATGGTCTAAACAGCTGTTGCATCATTGATTTTTTTTTCCCCTCCTGCACTCTAAAGCTGCCAGTTTACAAACTATCCAGCAGATGGCAGCCTACATTCAGTAACGATCACAGGCAGACCGCTATACAGTAGATGGGTGAAAGGACAGTGCAGTGTGCACGTGTGTGGTGTTTTCCATGTTCCAGAAAGAAAGACTAATGTTATCAAAATTATAAAAATAATTGCGTTTAATGGAAACAAAACAAACTTTGGATTCTGTTTAAAAAAATGCAGTATTAAGGTCTCTTGTTTAAATTTCAATTTATTTTTTAAATATAATGCTATTTTATAATAGTTTTAAATCTGTTTCAGGACAAAAAATGCTTTTATGTTAGACCAAGTAGTGAAGCACTGAGTTGGTAATGTTATGAGGTTAAAAAAGTTTTGATACTTATTTTGTCAGGTCAGGCATTGGCTTGCTTGCTACCCGATAACCATGAAAACCGGTACTACCCGTCTCATGGGTTGGGCCGCTGGCAAAAGAAAGAGGAAAACAGCAGCCTTGTGTGTAGCAGAATGGAATGTACGCACTCTGTTGGACAGAACAACATAACAGCACCCAGAAAGACAGACCACGCTTGTGGCCCTGGAAATGAAAAGGTACAATGTAGACATAGCTGCACTTAGTGAAACAAGATTGCTTGGATATGACAGCTTGGAAGACCATGGGTACATCTTCTTTTGGAGTGGGAAATCAATTCAAGAAAGGAGAGAAGCAGGAGTGGGCTTTGCAGTTAGAAAGGAGATAGCAGCAATGCTTGATGAGGAACCGGTGCCAATCAACAACAGGATAATGATTATGAGACTCCCACTACAGCGGAAGATGTATGCCACACTCATCAGTGTATATGCCCCAACAATGACCAACACAGAGGAGGTGAAGGAGGAGTTCTACAGTGATTTACGCAAGACTATTAGGCATGTACCGACTGATGACAGGTTGATACTCGGAGATTTTAATGCCAGAGTTGGTTCGGACACTGAGAAATGGAAAGGAGTGCTAGAAAGTCATGGAGTAGGCAAGTGCAATGCTAATGGATAACTTGTACTTGCACTATGCTCAGAGTACAGCCTTGTGATAACCAACACTCTATTTAAGCACAAGGACACACGCAAGAAGACATGGATGCACCCAAAATCCAAGTACTGGCACTTGTTAGACTACATCATAGTAAGGTAGCGAGACATAAGGGATGTATTAGACACCAGAGCAATGAGAGGTGCAGACTGTGGTACTGATCATGTTATGCTGAGATCTAGATTAAGGATTTGCAGACAAAAACAGCACTGCAGGATGGGTGCGAAGCCACTATGGAAGCTAAACACTAGTGCACTGAAAGGCCAAAAGAAGCAGGAAGAACTTACACAGGAAATGGATGAAAACTTGAAAGACCGGGACAGCAACAACTCAGAGATTGACATAGAAGAGAAATGGGCAACACTGAAGGATATGGTGTATCAGACGGCGAGTGATGTATTAGGCCACCCTGAGAGGAAACATCAAGATTGGTTTGATGAACATCTGAAGAAACTACTAGAAGCGAGGAATACAGCTAGGCAAGAAAACCTACAGTGTAACAGAAGGTTGACGAAAAAGAAATACTCAAAGGCTCAGCGTGAGTACACCAGAGAGATGAAGTCCAACTGGTGGGATGAAAAAGCGGAGGAACGAAATTTGAGGCTTCCGGTGACGTGCAACAGCATGGACGCATAAAAACTGAGCTCTGGCTCTAGCTCTATTTTCCCCTGGACTCGAGATCTAAATTTGGGAAAAACAGCAATATCTTGTTGTCATAATGAGCGGGGACAAATTCAAGAAAGGCGGATACGGGCTACAAAACAGCCCTGATAATGAAATGACAAAAGAAACTTCGGCTAATGAAACGGACCTAGCATCGGACCAACATGGCGACCGCATGGCTAGCTTGGACTTGATTCGAGTTACCGTGAGCGAGGCCATGGCAGCAGGAATGGCAACTCTTCGAGCCGAATTAAAAACACATTTACAAGATTTTCACTCAGTAATTCGTGAGGATATGAAGAAACAAATGGATGAGCTCACAGCAGAAGTACAGCAACAGCTCCAGGAGACCACTAAACAAGTGTATGATGTGGGGGAACGTATAAAACAGGTTGAAGAAAATATGGCAGAAATGGAGAGTTGGGACACTGGCGTTAAAGACACGCTTGTTCAGCTGTTACAAAATCAGCGGGCACTTGAGGATAAGGTATCCGAAATGGAGGGTCGGGCCAGGCGGAATATTCACATATACAGGGTACCCGAGGACTCAGAACAAGGCACATCTGTAGCTTCCTTTGCCGAAAGTCTCATTAAAAAAGAGTTTGGTGACGTTCTAGGCCAAGACTACGACCTTGGCATTGAGCGCGCCCATCATGCCTTGGGCCCAAAGCCACCAGCAAGTGCACCGCCACGTTCAATAATATTCCTCTTTCTTCGGTTCACAGTTAAAGAAGAGATACTCCGCGCTGCTTGGAAAAAGGTAACACGTATTCACAACAAGCAAATGTATTTTGACCGTGACTACGCGGCGGAAGTACAGAAAAGAAGAAAGGAATATATCCCTGTTAAAAGAGCTCTGAAGGAGAAAGGGATTCGCTTTCAAACTCCACTCAACAAGATGCATATTTTTTACGCATCAGGAAGTGTTCTCTACAATAGTGCCACAGAAGCCGCAGAAGATTTACAAAGGCGAGGTATCGCCACAGTCCAGATCACCGCTGCCAGAAACAGAGCTGCTCAGACGATGACGGAGAAGATACTGAAGCAGCTTTTGCCATGGGAGACGCAGAGGACCCGCCGTGGGGATTTCCATAAACACCTCCGGGAGAAGCTGAGTGAGTATCGGCGGACATCAGAAGAAACAATGGTGGACTAATGAGTACTCCACGAGAACATATGGCCTTATTATGGTGAGAACAGTTTCTCTGGATTATTCACGATCATGACTTTGTAGCCTTATCTGATCTCACTACTGATGAAAGGGCTAGAGCCAGCAGACTCGAACTGAGGGTCACCAGACTACTTCACTCCTACTTTACTACTGATTTTCCTTTATTATTATTATTAGTTTCTTTTTTTTTTTTCCCCCCACGATGCTCACTGTGGAGAGGGGCCCCACTGTGTGGCCAGTCCCCTCTTTTTTCAAGGTCCACACTGTATCCTTCTTATTGGAAGCCCAGTTCAGTGCTATGTTGTTTCATTGTTCAGCACGTTCACGTTCTGTAGTTGCTGTTCTGAGGTCTGGGATGACATTTTGTTCTTACATGTTAAGCTATGTCTTTTAGATACTATAATATACTGTCACTAAATGTTAAGGGAGTGAATAATCCTGTAAAAAGAAGTAAACTGGTGGTAAAGATGAAAAAAAGTGAAAGTAGATATTGCATACTGGCAAGAAACTCATCTATCCAATACAGAACATGATAAATTAACAAGAATGGGTTTCAAAAATACCTATTATTCCTCTCATAGAAGTGGCAAAAATGAGGAGTAGCTATTTTGATCTCTAATAGAATTAATTTTGAATTTATATCTGAATCAAGCGACGAAGAAGGCAGATTTATTTTAGTGAAAAGTAAAATTGACCATAAAGAGGTTACATTATTGAATGTATATGCTCCCCCTGGGAGTAATATTGGTTTCTATAAAAAAGTCTTTGATCTGACTACTAAAGAATCTTATGGACCTTTAATTTTTGCTGGAGATTTTAATTTATTGTTAAACCCCCAATTGGATACAACAAATACTAGAAGGAAACGTCTGCCTATAGAGAAACCTGTAAAAAAAATGCTTTCAGACTTAGGACTTATTGACGTATGGCGCTCTGTACACAGATCCGCCCCAGGATTTACATTTTACTCTGCGTCCCATTCTCTCCACTCAAGGATAGATTATTGTTTCATGTATAATAAGGACTTAAACAGGATAAAAGAATGTAGACTTGGTCAAAGAGATATTTCTGACCATTCTGGAATTTACCTAAGTTTACACCTTGACGGCAGACAGAGAAAAACATTATGGAGATTAAACACAGGTATGCTAAATGATCTCTTCTTTCTACAGTCCATGACAACCGACTTAAATTTGTACTTACAGGATCATAATAATGGCGAGACAAACCCCAGCATTGTGTGGGATGCAGCTAAAGCGGTTCTGAGGGGGAAAATAATTGCAAGGTCGGCCATGCTTAAAAAGCAAAAGACCCAAGAATTGTTACGACTACAAGAGAGACTGAAAGATCTAGAGAAAATACAACTGACAAAGAAAAGTCCCACTGTAACACAACAAATAAGACAAGTTAAACAAGACATAGATAGGATACTAGGTGAGGAAGTAGAGAAAAATGTACGGTTTATGAAACAGAGATATTATGAGGCAGGATCTACGGCATCTAAACTGCTGGCATGGCGACTCAAGAAACAACAAGCTGAAAATTCAGTTTATAAAATAAAAGATCCTATAAGTCACAACATTTTAACTGATTTAGATGGTATCCAAAAATCATTTGAAACATATTACAAATGCCTATATAGTCAAACTGTGCTGGTTAATAAAAATGCAGTAGTTGACTTTTTGGACTCTTTGGATCTTCTCTCACTCGGCACAGATGCAAATAATAAGCTTATGTCACCAATAACACGTGAGGAAATTGACAAGGCCATCTCTAGCCTTAAATCTAACAAGTCACCTGGTACCGACGGGTTCCCCCCTGAATGGTACAAGAAAATGAAAGAAAGCCTGATACCTCTACTAGAAACCAGTTTCGATTATATTCTGAAAGGAGGCCCTGTACCTCCGTCCTGGAAGGAAGCCTTTATTTCCGTTATACCAAAAGAGGGAAAGGATAAAACAGACTGCAAATCATATAGACCAATAAGTGTATTAAACACGGATTATAAATTATACACAACTATTTTGGTCAACCGAATGGACACTGATGCCCTCATTGAATGATGAAGACCAAACAGGTTTCCTAAAAAATAGACAAACCCATGATAACATAAGGAGAGCTCTACATATAATTGAACAGATTAATAAGCGAAAGATAAGTTCAGTTATTCTCAGTCTTGACGCTGAAAAAGCTTTCGATTCAGTTCAGTGGAACTTTCTCCATTTAGTAATGAAGAGATTTGGATTCTGTACTGATTTTATAAAATGCATTCAAGCGCTTTATTCTTCCCCTACTGCTAGAATAAAAATAAACGGGAGTCTTTCTAACTCTATACAACTATAACGTGGATGTAACCAGGGTTTCCCCGGAAGCCCCAATTTATTTAATTTATTTATAGAGCCTTTAGCACAAGCAATACGCCAAGAGACCGCACTAAAGGGTATTCAGATTGATGAGGAGGAATATAAATTGAGCTTGTATGCGGACGATGTGTTGATCACAATCTCTGACCCGGTCTCCGGTTTACCAGTGTTAATGAAAATGCTAGAAATGTATGGTTCGTTTTCTGGGTATGCTCTTAATATCCATAAAACTCAGGTTATGACTTTCAGTTTTCATCCTGGACAGGAATTAATATCTAAAATTAATTTTAATTGGTACTCTGACCATATAAAATACTTAGAAGTGTATCTACCCAAAGATTTGTCACAATTGTATGGTAAGAATTACAACTGACTAAATAAAGAAATAATTAGTAACTTTGATAGCTGGAGCCTGCTCCCCCTTGACTTTGGCAACAGAATACAGGCAATCAAGATGAACATCCTTCCTAAATTGTTATATCTCTTCTCATCTCTGCCAGTACCAATTCCTGACAAACAATTTAGAAAATGGAATAAATATATACTGCTCAAAAAAATTAAAGGAACACTTTTTAATTTGAGTAAGCTGGACTAGCCTGCCACAATTTCTTCACTTTAAGTTTTGGAGTGTTTTCATTTCCATCAAAAGACGTGGCATCTTTTCATTCTTAACACATTATCCAGTCCATATCAGTGTTGATATCCAGCTTATTTTTTCCCATTAAAATCTGATGTGTTTTCAAAGTGTTCCTTTAATTTTTTTGAGCAGTATATTTCAAGGTTCATTTGGCTTAAAAAGAGACCAAGAGTTAAGTATTCTACTTTACAGTTGCCGAGGGGGGGGGGGGGGGCGCAGGCTCTGCCCTCCCTACGAGACTACTATATATCAGCCCAACTGAGGCCACTGGTTTGTTTGTGTGACCCATCTTGTTATGCAAAATGGAAAACAATTGAGATGTCTTTATCTGATGTTCCAATCCAGTCTAAACTAGGTACCCTTGAAAGGGAGACTATTTCAATAACTAGTCAGTGGGTTAACTTGACATTTAAAATTTGGAAATCAGATAAGAAAACTAAAACTCCAGGATGAAGTTAAACTGCTCAGATGGCCAGCATATGATCCTGACTTTCTGCCCGCCTCACATGATTCTAGATTTAGACAGTGGGCACTCAGTGGTCTTACTGCTGTGTGTACAATGTATGAGAAATCAAATTTAATGTCATCCAATACTTTATGCAGGAGGTACAACTTGGAGAAAAGATTTTTTCAGATACTTGCAGCTTCGCGGTTTTATTATCAAAAAGATACAAAGCAGCAATATTAAAGAACCTTCATTATTTCTCAATATTTTCATTAGTGCATATAAATCAACAAGTCTTAAAAGCCTTATTAGTAAGCTATATTGCAGTTTAATGACACTTAAAACAGACAGCAACATATATAAAGCAAAAATGGGAAAAGGAAATGAACACTGTAATAACTGATGACATGTGGTCAAGGGTTTGGAAGGTGCAATCCTCATCTACCAACTCCGGCACCTGGAGGGACTTTTGCTGGAAGACTCCTATTCGTTTTTTCATAACACCCAATCAGAAATCCAAGTCTAGCGGGGTTCCTGCACACTGCTGGAGAGAATGTGGGGAAACAACAGCAGACCATGGGCACGTATTTTGGTCTTGCCCTTTCAGCCTTTCTGGACAGACGTAGCAAATGTCATTTCTAAGGCATTGGACTTTAATATCAGCTGCTCTTTTATTTTGTTATTCCTCGGATGTTTCCCTGACAAGCTGACTGCAGATGATACTCATCTCCTGAAAATCTTTTTGTTATCAGCCAGAAAGGCCATAACAACGTGCTGGTTACAAAAACAGCCTCCCACACTAAACCTTTTCACCTCCATAATAGATAATATAAGGCTTATGGACCGCATGACCTATGCCCTGCGACTCCAAGAGGAGCTAGAAAAAAGACGTTGGAAAAAATGGCTGGACTTCACAGGATGTGACAGTACTTATTAGTATGTGGATTCTGAAATGTACTGTATATTTTTATCGTATCTGATTTGTATCACAATAACCATCCCATGACCTCATATGTTTGTGTTTTATAAATGAAAACGCTCATAAATAAAAAGTTTCAAAAAAAGAAAAAGCGGAGGAACTTCAAACTGCAGCAGACAGGAAGGACATGAAAACATGAAAACATTCTTCACAGGTTTGAGAGAAATCTACGGCCCTGACCAACTACTAAACAACCCTGGAGATCTCACTGAAGAGGCTAAAGAAGCTCTAGTGCAGCAACCAGCTGTATCAAGTCTGGATGAACCACCAAATCTTGATGAACTAATGGCAGCTATCAGGACAACACAGGATGGTAAAGCTCCAGAAAGGGATGGAATTCCAGCAGAAGTGTGGAAATTTGGTGGTGTTCAGCTGACCAACTGCCTGCACAAGAGATATGGGATGCCCAGAAAGTACCTCAAGACTGGAAGGATGCAAGTACTGTGCCTTTGTTCAAGAAAGGTGACAGGAAAGATTGTGGAAATTACCGAGGTATATCACTGCTAGCCACTATTGGTAAGATTCTCTCACATGTACTACTGAACAGACTCAATGAACACATCTCACAGAATGTACTATCGGAAACCCAGTGCAGCTTTAGATGTGGAAGAAGCACAATGGACATGATTTTCTGCTTGAAAACAGGTTCAAGAAAAGTGTATCGAACAGAACATGCCGCTTTATGTAGTCTTCATAGACTTCAGTAAAGCCTTCGATACTGTTTCGCGTCAAGGACTTTGGCAGGTACTCAAGAAATATGGCTGTACAGAGAAGTTTGTCAGCCTGATCAAGGTACTCCATACAGATGTGCAAGCAAACGTGGCAATGAGTGGTTCAGTATCTAAAGACTTTTCAGTAAGCAACGGGGTGAAACAAGGGTGTATGCTGGTGCCTACACTCTTCTCGCTATATCTGGCAGCCATGCTTGAGGTGGCCTTCAAAGACACTTCAGAAGGAGTATACATTCAAACAAAGAAAGAAGCAGACTTGTTCTATGTGGCACAGTTTAAAGCCAAGAGTAAGACATCAATAAAGGTAGTAAGAGAAATGCTCTTTGCCGACGATAGTGCTCTAGTTGCACACAGTGCGGAAGATATGCAATCTTTAGTGGAGAAATTTGCAAGAGCGGCTAGCCAATTCAGCCTCCAAATCAACATCAAGAAGACAGAGTGCCTTTATCAACCACCAAAGTTCCAGTAATCAACATTACTACCAGAATAAATCAGCATTGGTACAGAGCCACTAGTCAAGTGCAAAACTTTCAAGTATCTAGGGAGTACTGTTTCAGAGAATGCTAGGCTGGAGGATGGACCATCTCTCAGAATGGGAAGCGCGAGCGCTGTGTTTGGAAACTTGAGGGAGAGACTGTGGAACAATCGACATGTGTCTGTGTGAAATGTTAAGATAAGATAAGATAAGCCTTTATTAGTCCCACAATGGGGAAATTCCAGGATTGCAACAGCACAGGGATAGCAACACTCAGAGCAGCAATCAGAAGGCAAGAAAAAACAAGAGCAGCTAGTATATATATATATATATATATATATATATATATATATATATATATATATATATATATAGACACAGTGCGGAGCATTGTGGTTGGTGGATGTGCAGCAGAGAGTCTAAGCTCTCTCTCTGCGGATGCGGCAGGCCAGCTGGATGTCTTTGGGCATGATGGTGACCCTCTTGGCGTGGATGGCACACAGGTTGGTGTCCTCGAAGAGACCCACCAGGTAGGCCTCGCTGGCCTCCTGCAGAGCCATGACGGCGGAGCTCTGGAAGCGCAGGTCGGTCTTGAAGTCCTGAGCGATCTCCCTCACCAGGCGCTGGAAGGGCAGCTTACGGATGAGCAGCTCCGTGGATTTCTGGTAGCGATGGATCTCTCTCAGAGCCACGGTACCGGGCCTGTAACGGTGAGGCTTCTTCACTCTCGCCGGTGGCCGGAGCGCTTTTTCGAGCAGCCTTGGTGGCCAGCTGCTTCCTGGGGGGCTTTTCCTCCAGTAGATTTACGGGCGGTCTGCTTGGTTCTTGCCATCGCTCTTTATTATTCTGTCATATTTCTTGCACGCCGCCTAAACTCCAGCCCGGCACCCGCGTCGTTTTCGCTTCAGTTCCCCGGTATGTCGAGTTTCTCTGTTAGCACCGGGTGGCGGTTGAGTGCTAGCTAGCTCTTCCCTGCTGTATCGTCTCCTGCTGTAAACAGAGGCTCCGTCCGCTGACTCGGGAGACCTTTGGGGCGATCTGTGTGTCTGTGATATATATAGAGTGAAAGGTGTGCCGGATCAGAAAGTTATCACCAGATCAGAAAGAAGAAGGAAGATAAAAAGACTCAGAATTGAGCCGCTGTTGCAAAAGGCAGCCAACTCGTGTGGTGCCGGAACCGGAAGGGGGTACAGTACTGGCTACTCTATTGTACGGTGCTGAAACTTGGACTGTCTACAGAGTGCAGGTAAAGAAACTCCATGTGTACATGATGAGACACCTTCGAACCATAATGAACATCTCATGGAAAGACAAGATAACCAACAGAAGTGTTGAAACGAGCTGGTCTACCATCAATGGAAGACATGCTAATACAGATGAACCTGAGATGGCTCGGACATGTTGAGAGGATGGACCACCAGCGTCTCCCTCAACAGTTACTCTACTCACAGTTATGCCAGGGCAAACGCAATCAGGGTAGACCAAGGCTCAGCTTTAAAGACACTGTAAAAAGAAACGTGAAGAAGTTGGATATAGACAGGAGTTCCGGGCAGTGGAAGGCTAAGGACAGAGCTGTGTGGAGGAATCTGATCACACCTAAATGAAACAGTCATTGTCGCCCATGACAGACTGCTATGATGATGATGATTAGGAGCAATGTGAGTGTAACATATTTGCTTGTTGCTTCTTTTTATTTATCCATGTTTATTAGTTTACTTATCAGTCATTTTAATCTTCAATTCAGTTTCCATTATGGACAATGAAAGTGAATTAAAATGAACTCTTTTTTTGGTATATTCCAATGCAACAGGCTCCAAGTATTTCTGAAGCAGTGCATTAAGCTGTAAGTCATAGTTCAGCTTAAATTTAAGAGAAGCAGCAGTCAGTAGCTGATTTTCACGAGTTTTTGCAATGAGTCAATGACATAACGGGTTACAAAAGCTTTAAAAAAAACATTTTGTCACAGAAATGCTCTTTATTATGCGATTGTGATTGGTGTAAGATTATAGTGATTATATTTAAACATATGGTTTCCCAATGTTTGGGCAGCAAGTGAACTCAAAGAAGCACTATGCATTTGAATGATTGAATAAGTTAGCTAAATTTACTGTCCTCCAGACCAGAAAGACCGGTCTTTCAGGTAATCTAATAGCAAAACTGTGCTCTTCTTCATTTGTTTATCTCAATTCTGTATATTTGTGTAGCATACCAGTGCTGGTGCTGAGGGTTCAGGCCAGGCCTTGGCCTCTCCTGGTTCCTGCCTTGAGGAATTCCGCAGTGCACCATTCATCGAGTGTCACGGTCGCGGAACCTGCAACTACTACGCCAACTCCTACAGCTTCTGGCTGGCCACCATCGAAGACAGTGAGATGTTCACGTAAGACAGATTAATAAGCTCTTTAACTGATATTATCCCCCTGAAAGTCACAATTTAGCTGCCCTCTAGTGTTTAAATTTGAGAAGCAGCCTTAAAAGGTCTAAAATTTAAACCTTAGGGACCTTTGTGCACATTTTACGTGCTTTTCATTCTTGACTTTTTGATCATTTTGGCTGTGTTCATGCATGTGGCATGAATTTTGGCAAGACTGTGCATTTGAAACCCATTTAAATGGCAATTTTTGATCTCACTTCCATTAAAGCGCAATACATGCATTTTATTATGTCTGGGTGTCAATCTGGGGTTTTGCTTTAAATTGATCATTTTTACTACTCTCCACCAGATGGCGCCAATTTGACCATATTTGACATGAGGAAAAACATGCCATTTCCACTTGATTTCTTTTCAGTCTCCCCCCGCCCCCGCCAAAAAAAACCCCAAAACAAAATAAATATTGCTGCTGATCACTGGCATATCCCAGGCTGTAATAATTCAACATAAAAAAATTACTTTGCATGTAGTGTATTGGAAATAATTCATTTTCTTCTTTTTTTTTTTTTTTTTTGAAGCATGGTGGCATCATGACAAAACCTGGCATTTAAAGGGTTAAAATCTTTTTTTAAAAAAAATATTTGATATCAATAATTAGGTCAGATGTAGATGAAAATAATTAGCTCAATTAAAGTAGAATATAATATGAATGTATGAATTTTTTTATAGCTACCTTATGAAAAACATTTTTGTGCTTAGTGGTACAAGTGTGACTATTATTTAAAGGGTTAACTACTGTAGATACTCCATTTACAGTTTTTCACAAAGTGCAGTAATTCAGTTTCAGTGCGCCATCATCATTTTGTTTAAGTTTGTGTCAACTGCATTGCAGTCGAACCAACTTGCCATGTTTTTTTTCCACGCCAACTCTTCACAGGAAACCTGTGCCCACAACGCTAAAGGCGGGCAGCCTCCGAACACACATAAGCCGCTGTCAGGTGTGCATGAAGAGGACATAAACCCCGCTGTCAGCGAGCCGCGCATTGACTGTTCCTGCTTTCAAAGGATGGTGCTATTTCCCTGCATGACGTGTAAGAGGAGAGGGACATGGGTCACAGAACAGCCAGAGACTGACCTTTACAGACCAAAAAAAAAAAAAAAAACCCACGGAGACCAAACACAGTCACAACAAAAGCAAATAAAAATGACGCCCAGTTTACCACTGCACTGAGTCCACCCACCTAAACTGGTAAACTGGTGTCCATTTTATGAGGACTGTTTGTGTCAGTCAGGTGCTATTGAATCTTAACTTCTGTTCATTTTTACTTTCATTTCCTACAATGCTTTTTCAAAATATAGCAGCACTTTGTAATAGATTTTCACAGTTTATAACTTGTTTAAGCCTACTAATGTAAAAGATGGGACTTGCCACTCACTTAAACCACCATAATAGTGCAGACACAGATATATACCAGTCACTCTGTTGTAAATATGATGCATTCCTTTTAACAATGTTTAACATATCCTCCTCAGGTTATTACTGTGTGTTATTAAACCCATTTTATTTATAAGATTCATGAAAATATGTTGGACTTAAATTTATCTGAGATGCCATTTATCTAAAAAGAACGTTTTGGGGTGCGACGACCAGAAGCCTTATAAACAAACAAACAAAAAAAAACCCGCACTGAAACTTCGATAGGTGTGTGTTCTGCATGTGTGTGTGTCTGTGTGTGTGTGTATATATATATATGAATGAGTTGATGAGTGCTGTAACGTCTGCACATTTTGTCGCACAACCCTGTTGACAGTATCAGAGACAAATGCACAGAAAGAAAATAGGCTAAAAGAAAACAAAAAATAGACACTTCACCAGCAGTCTGTACACGTGAACCAAATCCTTCTCATCTTTGATCCCAAAGAAATGCACATGTATATACTTACACGAGACATGTACTTGCAGTATGCGTGTGTGCTTAACTGTTCCCTTTTGTTAATTACTTTGGTTTTCCCTCTTGATTAAATGTAAAATTCATTCAACTAGTTGAAAGCATATTGGGCCTCATTTGTCAAACGTGTAGAAATCAGTGCACATCTGAGTGCAGAAATTATTGTAGGACAAGTTCCCCGTGGTATTTATGAAACTGTGCATATCTGGTGAATCTCATCTTATGACTGGTGATCACTGGTGAATCTGGAGGCTGGAAATGATTGAAATTCAACTATTTCAATCACCCCAGCGTTTACAGCACAGTGGAATGTTACGACAGCAAAGAGAGACGTGGAAATTTACATTATTTATAAGAGACATGTACTGGAGTGGTGGCCTAGCTGGTAGAGCATCTGCCCCACAACCGGGAGGTCGTGGGTTCAAATCCCAGCTGGGTCATACCAAAGACCATATAAAATGGTACTTTCCGCCTTCTAGCTTGGTGCTCAGCATAATAGAACGGGGAAAGGAAAGTTAACGCACAGAGCTACCAGAGGACTGACCCCCCTACTGTAGCTTCACTGCTTGCAGTAGCTGTGCGGCCTAGGGTCAGAGAAACGGAGATAGGTGCCGCCCCTATACACCACATGGTGTCCCACATGCTGTGGAAGGGAATTAACGTAACTAACTAATAAGGGACATGAAAAATAATAAAGTAGTATTGCGTGGCAACCTCAAAACTGGCATTAAAGGCCAAAGAACACATGCTGAGGTTTATAAATCTATTTTTAATCTACAGCCATGATGTAAATTGTGTAGCCTAGGTTATATTGTCTTTATAGCAACAATTCTTTGTACTGAAGTGTAAAAAGTGGTTTGACATTGACCCAAGCAGAGAAGCGAGTAGCTGTGCTTATCAGTTCTATTACAAGCATAAGTGGGAGATAAGCGAATAGTGTTTTGCTAAACATTGTTTGCCTTGCCATTTTTTCGAAGCATGGTATGAAGTGCTGCCTCCATCACACCTTCGGCTGTGTGCTCTGTGCATTTGGCTCTTCTAGCCATGGGCAATATTGTGCAAAACCACAGAGGCCAAAATAAAGTAATTACCTGCTCTTTCTCTGACGTGTACAACAGAATTCCTCCCAGGGATCAGATTTTTTTTTTTTTTTTTTTTTTTTTTTTTTTAAAAACACTGATGCGGTGCACTGATGTGACCCATGCACGTCTGTGCACACTGAATCTGCTCTGCTGTGGGTTTACAGTGGAGTTAATCAGATAAGCTGTTAAAATTGTAGGCTTCATAACACCAAACTTAAAGAAAAGTCTTTTTAGAATATCAGTTTAACACTATTCACACAGGAGATGAATCCCTGCAGTGTGTACATGTAGTAAGAGAATACAATGATAATCCTCTCGAAAAACCCTGAATTAAACTTTAACTGCAAAAACAAAACAAAATTAAAAAAAATTATTCAGAAGCTAAAAATTTATTTCTCTCTATCCCATGAAATCAGTTTTTAGATTTTCCACTTAAATCCACCGTAATATTTGCTGCGGTGACATAAATGTGTATGGAATACTTATAATTACTGAAAGCAGCCTCTTTAATCTTTAAAATCACTGAAATATTGATCTATATAGGAAAAAAAGGCAAGCATAGCAGGTTGCAGTGCTCAGTATAATTTGATAGCCTGGTTTCTCTGCTGCACCACAAGTCCACCATGATTCTACCATCAAGTCCAGCGTGATAAATACTGATGTTTGCACTGGAATGATCTTCTGCCTTGTGCACATTTGATAAATGAGGACCATCGTGTTTAAACAGTGTCAGATCATTACAAAGAAGTGTTAATGTCTTAATAAAGTCTTAATATGCAGTTTTAAGGATGCTTTCACTCTTCCTGTTGAGCCCCAAACTTCATTTGCCAACTCTTCCAGCTGACTGCAACATGCTTATGACTGTGGTGTTAATCGTTGTGATAAAATACTCAGTATTTGCAATAATTTCCAGCATTATGCAAATGTTTTTACAGTCGACATAATCATTAGCAGCACATCCAATTCTGTGTATTTCCTGTAATAAAATGATTTGTAGAATATTCTTATTTATCACAGGTGTGTTTCATTTTGGTTGCTTTCTGACATTTCTGACGCACTGTGTACAAGACGCCAGAAGAGGGCAGCACCAGCGCACCATGAAAATAATTTGCTTACCAGTCCACATCACAAAGGCTCACTTTGAAGCTCACACTGTTTTTTTTTTTTTTTTTTTTTTTTAATGCATTAACCATTTGTCAACAGGCATCAAAAAGCCGACCCCAAATGAGACTTCATTAATAGTTGAAACCTCTGCAGCAACACCTCCACAGCATGATGCAGCCACTACCTCAGCACTTCTGTAGGGACTGTGGCCAACAAACCCATTCACCCCACAAAAAAAACCCACAAACGGATCGATACGTTCCGCAGAGAACAGGATAACCCCTCCTTTCAACTCAGCTCTCGTCTTTCATTTATTACCGGAATCCAATCCCTTGTTTCCTCTCTTGTCACCAGATGGACAAACGGAACCCTTGACCCCTGACTATCTTCATAAACATGTCTGACAAGGCCTTGACCTCTGACCGGTGAGTGGAAGGTCACTTAGGTGGGAGTGAGACCACTCTGATTGGTCTAATGGTAGAATGACAGGGGCCTCTGAGAGCAAAGGGACAAGGACTTCCATGACTAAGTAAAATACACATTTTAGTTAAAGATAAAGGCAAGAAAAGGGACTGAAAACAGCTTTATAGGTGACCTCTTTAGATATTCGTTTCCTTTGTCAACTTGGTACACACCAATTACAATATTTTGATTCACTAATTAATAGTTTTTGTCTTTTTTTTACACAACATTGTCATTCATTTTTAAAGTATTAGAACTATTATTCCTGCACTTTCGGTGCTTCTAAGATCAGATTTCACATGGCATTCATGTTCTAGGACCCCACCATAGATCGTCACCTTATCATGGAGGAGGGGTTCGAGTGCCCTAATGATCCCAAGAGCTACGTCGTCTGGGGCAGTTTGCCTGTGGACTGGTCCACCAAAGCAATTTAGCCCTGGATGAAGGGCCAGACCAAGAGCGGTCCAGTAGATCCCCATGAAAAGGTTACAGCAAGGATCCAGTGTACTCAGAGGAGCCATATGGGTCCACCCTCCAGTGGGCTCACCACCTGTAGGACCGATCATGGGGTCTTGTTGCTATGTGACTGAGTGGCAGTCTGGACTGCTCCCATGACTCAGACCCCCAGATAAGCAGTAGAAGATGGATGGATGGATGTTCTAGGAAACTGAATTAAATTTTTCAGAATGACCATTTTAATTTAAAAAAAAAAAATCTTTTTCTCATCTGAGAAAGTAAAAAGCGTCAGTTTTCACCTTGAAAAAACTTAGATGACTTTATTCACATTGTATTCTACATAAAATCAATTCAGGTGCACCATCTGAAACCAACACTGAAGGACGACAGATAAAAATGAAAAAGCATGCACCCATTAAACCAACACTCCACACAAACAAGTCTCACACCAAAGCACCTATGTACAAAATGTAACAATGATTTGTAACGTGTCCTAGTGCAGAAGCAGCATTGTATTGCATTAATTTGTTGTAAAGTAGACATCCATCCATTAATCTACCGCTTATCCAGGGGTCTGGGTTGCCGGGGCAGCAATCCAAACAGGGTAGCCCAGACTGCCAGCTGGCTCACATAGCACCATGATCACCATGCAGGTAGTGAGCCCACTGGAGGGTGGACCCATGTGGCTTCTTTGGATACACTGGGTCATTGATGCAACTTTTTCCACAGGGATCTAAGACACTGCACAGTTGTGTTTAGAAACTGTGGGTTTTCAGTGTAGAATTCGTTGTGGTGACCGCGAAGGTATCGTCAGTCTTGTGGTGCGAGCTCTGATGGAACTGTATTTTTTTCCCCTCACAGGGTTAAAGTTCAAACAGTTTGTGCTGGATGGTGCTGGTCCTTTCAGATGTTTGTCATTTTCCACAGGCATCAGATGGTGTGCCTGTCTTTTACGGATGGCAAATACGTTAGTGGATTGTGTGCTGGCCCTGTGATGAGCTGGCGATCTGTCCAGGGTGTACCCCTGCCTCTTGCTCAAAGATGAGAGACCTGGAAAGGATTAAGTGATTAAGAACATGAATGAATGAATGAATTTTGTGAGGTATGAACAGGTAAGATTAGACCCTGTTAATACCTCTATCCACCTGGTATGCAAGTGTGGGCTGGTGGAAAATTTTGCATACGGACCGAGTCTGTGTGCAACATTTCATTATTATACTTGCATTTATGCATCACCTCCTCCACCCACCTACATCTCACCTGTATCGTTCACGAAGGTTCGATTGTTGGGGACTCGTCGGGGTTTGTAAATGGTTGCACAAACTGTTCTGCAACCTTTTATGAGCCCTGACAAAACCCCAAAAACCGTAACATTCATGAACGTTCCTCAGCATTCACCACTGCGTGAGATACCTGCCTGACCGGAGGTCAAATGTTAGCAGTTCCATTCAGGTTATCACTTGCAGGGAGTGCAGTTTTTCTTCTACCACACAATACTTCAGCGGATTTTACACATACCTCCCTACAAAGACAATGCTGTGCAGTTGGTGGGGGGGGGGGGCAGTGTTCAAGGCAGCTAAAAGGCTTTGGAGTTCAAAATTAACCCCTTTAAGTTTCTTAATCCTATTGGTTGTTTGCCAACACTGGCTGAGACCCAACTTACGAGTCATAATCACCTTCATAGAGTTGGGGTTTATCGTGGTGGAATAATCCTGACCATGTTGTTTCCTATGAAGAAGTGACCCACTGACAAATGAAGGTACGTTGTGCACAAGGATTTTTAAGTCTCACTTTTGGTTGTGCTGACATTTAAAAAGCTTATGTCAATATGAGAAAGAGAGAGACATTTTGACTATATAATTTATGTTTCCCAGAATGTGTTTATAATCCAGTTTGGGAATATAAGTGGAAGTCTGCATGGCCATGACCTTTTTCATAAGTAGATCAAGTGCCTCTGCCACTCCCCCTGACCTGAGCTTAGTCAAACATTGTTGTGAAACATTGTTGCGCCATTACGCAGCACACCGAGAGAGAAATGAAAAATCCAATAGCAGAAGTAGAGCGTGCACTTTATTAACAAAAACACCAAAATAACCAGTCCAGCTTACAGTCACAATAAGTAACAGAGAGTTGCTATGATGACGATAATGAGGTCACCAGACCTACAGGGACGCCAACTGGATGTTCCGCAGCCTGAGGGAGGGAATGCCTAGTGCCGCCTTAAGCTGTCGGCACGAAGAGAAAGGCAAACATGAACTTATGGGTGGAATGATCCAGAGCTGTCTGTGTAGTCTGGCGGATGAGGGTGAAAACAGGAACAGCCGCTAACACCAAAGAAGGACATGATCTTGTGGCGTTAGAGAAGACAACGACGTCAGGCTGAAGATTAACGAATGTAATGGTAACAGACAAACACAGAGGAATGTGCTGCTGTGCTTGAAGCTCAATGCTCCGACGGTCTCTTCCTACTAACACAGCGTTTAAGTAATAATACTACTAACGAGGGAAGAGACTGCCGGTGTGAGGAATCGTGGGCTGAACATAATAAACACCATGTGTGCATGAGTGCATGAGCGTGTGAATGAGAATGAATGAAGTGTGTGCGTGAACATCCAATAATGAGACGCAGCTGATGGCACTGACAGGAGGAGGGGGTGTGCCCAAGCTGTCAGGGAGCGAAGGACCCAAAGAGCTCCCTGAAGCACCTGATGGAAAATGAATAGGGACACGGGCCAAAGTAGCCACGGGTCAGAACTGGGTCTGGGACCACCAAACCCAGGTTCATGACAAACATTGATTAGCTTGCAACACAGCACTGCAAGACATAAAGGGCTCACAAACCAAATGCAAATAACAGTTTTGTTGTTTTTTTTTGTTGTTGTTGTTGGTTGTTTAACGTGTGGAGGATATAAAATAGATATAAAAGCAGTTAGAGCTTTAATAGGAAGGGGGAACATATATGATTGTCTTAAATATGCTGAAATCAGCAGCCTTGAGTCCCTGTGGTGCTGCAGGCTGCAGTATGACTGATCACATAATTAAGTGAAGGAAAAAACATGAATGGCATTTCAGTTGACTTATGAAAAAAAAACAAGTTTGTGTTAGCTGATTAGATCAGCAGGTTGACTAATGGTGATGGTATTGTGGAAGATGAAACAAAACAGTCATGCACAATCTGTCTGACTTTTCAAATGAACTTCTCACATCTTATGGCAACTGGGACCTAAAATGAATGTAAAAACAAAAGCATTGCAATATAACGGCAAAAATGGTCAGTTAAATAACTGGTCTCACTCTGATCACTCCTACCCCCTTACACAGGGGCGGAGATCATTGAGAGATTGCCGAGTGACGACAAAATGGCCAGATCTCTCAAGGATCTTCAGTGATCTCCATGGTTCTCAAAGTTTGGACTCATTCCAAACCACTCTCTCAATGATGTCTCGAGTGCTCAACAATGTCATTGATCTCCAGATGATCTCTCAGCAATCTTTCAGTGAAGTCTATTGGTCTTTCAAACGCTCAGCAATATTTGAATTTCATGACTTGCTTTACAGTCTGTTAGTCTTTGCAGCTACTTTACTGAATCCCTGGTTTCTATCACAGGCTGGTTCATGGGAAGAAGATCAGGTGTTAAGAGTGTTGATCCTCCTTGACTGTAGTTGTAATCTTTGCCCCTTGCATGACCGTTAAAGCTTCTGTGTCTTAAGGTGTGTTCAGACAAAATGCAAGTAATTTTAGTCACACTACTAAATTTGCACAACCAAATTTCATCACATTTGGTCTGAACGCACCTTTGCTCTCTGTGACCTCCATCTGTCCGTTGAAAGTTTTTATCCTAGTTGGCATGCTTATAGATCTTCAAATAGGTCTTTAAAGAAAAACAACAACACAAGTCTCTATTTTTTGCCATAACTTGAAAAAAAAAAAAAAAAAAATCAAATATTTGGGATTTTGGAGAGCCGTTTCACGCAGACTCTACCCTACAAGGTGTGCAACAATCATGCCATTTATCCATACACCTCTCAGGGGGCTAGATTATCTAATAAGCAAAGAAAAAGTGTCCCTTTGTCATTGCTGATGCATCAAAATGTTTTTCTTTTGGAATGTCTTATGTTTATTGTTTTATGGACGATAATAACATGGAAAAAAAAAAAAAAGCCTTCCCGTCTTATGGAATGCCACTGGTAAAGACACATGACTAGCATACCAAAAGGAATGGTGACTCTCAGTGGTGAAAAGTTCAATAACTGGGTGAGACCTACAGTACATGATCTGTGTGTGTATATACGTATATATATATATATACGTATATACACTGTATATACTTACAATTTTGTAATCTACAAATCTCAGCGTGAGGGACAAGACAATGCACACATGCGCACTCACGCACACATAAGCTTGCTGTAGATGCAACTCCATCTGCAGAGACCGACACTCGTGAATGTCTGATCACGATCTCAGCATGATTAGAGATGTGCTCGGATGGAGCCAAACATGGCTTTTCCTTCTACTCCCACTCCTCCTCCACCTTCCCTGCACACATTTCGACTCGACGCATAGCGTACACTTAGAAATTTGGAAATAGCATGGCACTGTATGAATGAGAGAACAGAACGCCCCCGCAGTGGAGCGGAGGAGTAAGAAAGGAGCGTGGACGTCACAGGGACAGAGAGTGCGTGGGCACGAGAGGAAGAGTGGGAGTACATTTGTGGGAGGCATTCCAGTACACTCTCAATCTGCCTTTTATCTTTATTCATCTCAGTTGAAAAACTCTTCCATCTTTTTTTTTAATTGCCACACTCTTGATTCATTGCTTGGTCGGAACGGTCTGGTATAATGTACACCTTTACATTAATGGAGGTCTTTTGATTAATATCCAACCTATGAGGCAATATTTCATCACACTGTTACAACTCTTGCAGTCTGCTGACACCTCAGCTTGAATGACAAAGACTGAACTTTTTTTTGAAGAATTGATGCACAGTACTTCCTAAGCAGCTGAAGCATGTCATTGCCACAAAGAACTCAGATCTTAGCAGAACAACGAGTAACATTTTGGACAAGTATTGGGTAAAATGTCTGGCAGTTACAAAAGGACAGTCTGTCTGGACCTTCTGGGCCATTGGTACAATCAGATGGTTGGGATTCATGGGCTGCCCATGTCTGCAAGTGGGAACATTAGATTAGAGAATTAAATGGTGCATTTGGAGCATTCTAGTGTAGGTGAATATGAAACTAAATATTCTCACTGCCAATGAAAAATGTGCCATTTTGAATAATTTTTCTGGAAATGGTCAATTAAAGGATGTAAATTATTTTTAGACAGCTTCAAAGCAATATCAGAGATCGACAAGTGAAAATCTGTGTGTCAGCAATTTTCAAAATTGAACAAAACAGAAGCACCCTGACCTTCCCAAATCACAACAAAATGTCTGTCCTAAACCCCCCCCCCCCCCCAAAACTTAATTATGGAATATGGCCTCTATTTGCATTAATGCAGGCAATAATACACCTCTGCATGGACCTCATGAGTCCTCACCAGTGTTGTCCTGGGGGATATTTAGCTACTCCTCCTGCAATGCCACAACCAGTTCCTGTCTGTTCTGCGGCGTTGGTACTCCGGCTGAAACATCAAATCAAAATCAAATCAAACTTTATTGTCATATTGCTGTACATACAACTGTAGTGCAGGCAGGATGAAATTGCGTTTCTCTCGGCATCCATATAAATAGAAGCAGCATGATTTAAGACACACTCACACATAGCTTCACCCCCCCACTCCCACCCCCCCCATCCATTCACACATCCCTGAGACATACTTGGGAAAAAAAACTAACTATAATATACAAAATGTCCGTAGGTGCAGTAGTGTGTATGAGAGATTCCGGGTCAACTGTTCAGCATCCTGACAGCTTGTGGAAGGAAGCTGTTAATCAGTCTGGTGGTTCTGCCTCTGATGCTCCGGAATCGTTTACCAGATGGAAGAAGTTCAAAGTGTTTATGCAGAGGGTGAGAACGGTCCTTGACAATATTCAGTGCCCTGCTCCTACAACGGTTCTGAAAAAGTTCTTGGACAGAGGGGAGGGAGACTCCAATTACCCTCTCAGCTCCCTTGACTATCCTCTGCAGGGCTTTTCTGTCTGACATACTGCAGCTGGAGTACCATGTAACAATGCAGTACATCAGAACACTCTCCACCACACCTCTGTAGAAGGTCCTGAGGATACAGATGGGGAGAGAGGCCTGTTTGAGTTTCCTCAAGAAGTGCAGTCTCTGTTGGGCCCGCTTCCTGATCCCCAAGGAATTCTTGCTCCAGGTCAGGTCCTGCGAGATCTGCACTCCGAGGAACTTGATGTTCTCCACTCTCTCCACTAAACGGCTGCCAATGCTGAGGGGGACGTGATCAGACTGTGACCGCCGGAAGTCGATAATCATCTCCTTCGTTTTGTCCACGTTGAGCACCAGATTATTCTCCCTGCACCAGCCCTCCAGGTCTCTCACTTCTTACCTGTACATTGATTCCTCATCCCTCTGAATAAGTCCCACCACCGTGGTGTTGTCTGCAAACTTAATCTGGTTCCCCTCGTGTCTGGATACGCAGTCATGTGTTAGAAGCGTAAACAACAGTGGACCGAGTACGCAGCCTTGAGGGGATCCGGTGCTCAGCGTGACAGAGTTGGAGATGTTGTTTCCAACCTGGACAGACTGAGGTCTCTCAGTCAGGAAATCCAAGATCCAGAGACATGTGGCGGTGTTCAGACCGAGAAGGAGTAATTTCTCCATCAGTCTCTGGGGAATAATGGTGTTGAATGCTGAACTGAAATCAATGTACAGGAGTCTGGCGTAGGTGTCTTTCTGGTCCAGGTGGGTGATGACAGAGTGTAGGGTGGTGACTATAGCATCCTCCGTGGAGCGGTTTGAACGATATGCAAACTGGAGCCGGTCATGTGATGCAGGGAGGCAGGCAGGCTGTAATGTGTGGTTTGACAAGCTGTTCAAAACACTTCATCATAATTGGTGTCAGTGCAACAGGACGATAGTCATTCAAACAGGACACAACTGGTTTCTTTGCCACCGGTACAATGATAGAGGTCTTGAAGCATCTGGGAACGATGGCCTGACTCAGGGAGATGTTATAAATGTCAGTCAGGACATCCGCCAACTCGCTCGTGCAGTCTCGGAGCACACGTCCCGGGATGTTGTCCGGACCTGCAGCTTTGCGTGGGTTGACTCTGGTTAGGGTCCTCCGTGTGTCCGCTGTGTTGATGGTAAAAGCTGGTCCGACCGATGGTGGGGGTGGGCCAGCCCTCCCTCTGATTGTCGAGTTTGATGCTTCAAAACGTGCAAAGAAGTCGTTGAGCTTGTCTGGAAGCGAAGCGTCGTCATCATCGACCCCCTGCCTAGACTTATAGCCCATCAGTGTCCGAACTCCCTGCCACATCTGCTTGGTGTTCTTAGTGTCACAGAGGTGTCCCTGGATTTTCTCTGCATAGGCGTGCTTTGCCGCCTTAATTCCCTTTGAGGGCGCAGACCTGGCTGAGCGGAGGGCGATCCTGTCCTTCGCTCTGAAGGCTGCATCTCTGGCTGTAAGCAGCGAGCGCACCTCTGCAGTCATCCAGGGCTTATGGTTACCCCGCATAGTGATGGTCTTCACTGTAGTGACATCCTCTGTGCACTTCGCGATGTAGCTGGTGACCGTTTCAGCATACTCCTCCACATCTGTCTTGTCTTCCTGGGAGGCTGCTATTTTGAAGACCTCCCAGTCTGTGTGCAGAAAACAGTCTTTCAGTGCAGAGGTTGCACTCTCTGGCCAAATCCTCATTTGTTTCACTGCTGGCCTGCTGCTGGCCTGTTTCACTGCTGGGTATCCCCTTATATGCATCTGTGTTTGTGTACACTAAGTCCAACATATTCTCTCCTCTGGTCTTAAAGTCTACACATTGTTTAAACTTGGGGAGCACAGTCTTTAAGCTGGTGTGGTTAAAATCCCCCGCAACCACCACAAAACTGTCCGGGTGTGAAGTTTAGATTTCACTAATTGCATTGTGCAGTTCCGAGTGCCTTCTTAGCATTAGCATTCGGCGCCATGTAAACAGCCGCTACAAACACGTTGCTGAATTCCCTCGGCAAATAATATGGCCGACAATTTACAATAAGGAACTCCGCCAATGGAGAGCAGTGTTAAGACACTAACGTGGCATTAACGCACCAGTTCTTGTTAACATAGATGCATTTTTTTTTTCCCCCGGTTCCGGTTCTGCCGGACCGGCGGTGCCACACGAGTTGGCTGCCTTTTGCAACTGCCTTTTTCTTATCTTCCTTCTTCTTTCTACACCTTTCACTCTATATATATATATATATATATATACACACACACACACACACACACACACACACACACACACACACTACCGTTCAAAAGTTTGGGGTCACCCAGACAGTTATTCTGTGTTTTCCATGAAAAGTCACACTTATTTACCACCATGAGTTGTAAAATGAATAGAAAATATAGTCAAGACATTGACAAGGTTAGAAATAATGATTTGTATTTGAAATAATAATTTTTTCCTTCAAACTTTGCTTTCGTCAAAGAATCCTCCATTTGCAGCAATTACAGCATTGCAGACCTAACATGATTGCACAAGGGTTTTCTAATCATCCATTAGCCTTCTGACGCAATGAGCAAACACATTGTACCATTAGAACACTGGAGTGATAGTTGCTGGAAATGGGCCTCTATACACCTATGTAGATATTGCACCAAAAACCAGACATTTGCAGCTAGAATAGTCATTTACCACATTAGCAATGTATAGAGAGTATTTCTGATTAGTTTAAAGTTATCTTCATTGAAAAAAGTGCTTTTCTTTCAAAAATAAGGAAATTTCTAAGTGACCCCAAACTTTTGAACAGTAGTGTATATATATATATATCACGGACACACAGATCGCCCCAAGGGTTTCCCGAGTCGGCGGACGGAGCCACTGTTTGCAGCGGGGGACGATACAGCAGGGAAGAGCTAGCTAGCTCCAACCGCCACCCGGTGCTAACGGAGAAGCTCGACATGCCGAGGAACTGTGGCAAAAACGACGCGGGTGCCGGGCTGGAGTTTAGGCGGCGTGCAAGAAATATAAGACAGAATAATAAAGAGCGATGGCAAGAACCAAGCAGACCGCCCGTAAATCTACTGGAGGAAAAAGCCCCCCAGGAAGCAGCTAGCCACCAAGGCTGCTCGAAAAAAAAGCGCTCCAGCCACCGGCGGAGTGAAGAAGCCTCACCGTTACAGGCCCGGTACCGTGGCTCTGAGAGAGATCTGTCGCTACCAGAAATCCACGGAGCTGCTCATCCGTAGGCTGCCCTTCCAGCACCCGGTGAGGGAGATCGCTCAGGACTTCAAGACCGACCTGCGCTTCCAGAGCTCCGCCGTCATGGCTCTGCAGGAGGCCAGAGAGGCCTACCTGGTGGGTCTCTTCATGGACACCAACCTGTGCGCCATCCACGCCAAAAGGGTCACCATCATGCCCAAAGACATCCAGCTGGCCTGCCGCACCCGCGGAGAGAAAGCTAGGACTTTCTGCTGCACATCCACCAACCACAATGCTCCGCACTGTGTGTCATACATACATACATACATATTTATAGTAATATGTACATATGTATACTAGCTGTTCTTGTTTTTTTCTTGCCTTCTGATTGTTGCTCTGAGAGTTGCTATCCCTGTGCTGTTGCAATCCTGGAATTTCCCCATTGTGGGACTAATAAAGGCTCATCTTATCTTACAGCCCACCTCCACGGCTCTTACCGGAGCTCGCCGTTTCCCTGTCGGCACGGAACATCGCCATATCTTCCAGTTGAATGGCCTCGTCAGGGATGTTGTCGTGGAGCCATGTCTCCGTGAACACAAGCACACAGCAGTCCCTCCACTCTCTCCGGGTTTCACTCAGCAGACGCAACTCATCCAGCTTGTTGTCGAGGGAGCGGACGTTAGAGAGAATGAGCGACGGTACCGCTGGTCTGGAGGGGTTAGCCTTTAGCCTAGCATGGATCCCGGCCCTTTTTCCTCGCTTTTGCTCCGCTTACGCCGCCTCCTCTCTCGGGTAGCTTCCAGCGGGGACTCCGCCAGAATTCCATGCTGACGTAGAATGTCCAAATCACAACTGATTGCCACGATTCTTGCAGCGTGCAGTACCTTGATGTTTAATAAGGTCTCACGGTTGTAAGTTTTACAGAATGTACATCTGTACATCAAAACACTCAAAACTCTCACACTCGCTGATGCCAAGAGGGGCCGCTGCGTCCATGCGCGCTGCCGCCATCATCATCTTACCTGTCACCCAAACATGTTGCCCAAGTTGATCCCACAAATGTTCAATGGGGGATAAATCCAGAAAATAAGGAGGCCAAGGAGGGACATCAAAGTTCTGTTGCCGCAGGTACTCCCTGGTGAGTTGGGCTTCACTGACCCGCTGGAACACCTGGAGGTCAGGGTGGTCCCGAAAGAAAAAAAATGTCACAACAGGTTGCAGAAGATGGTCAATGTACTGTCAGGCAGTTAAAGTGCCATCAAGGATGACCAACTGTGCCCTGTAGTTACCTGAAATGCTGGCCCACACCATGACTCCAGTGTTCCACTGCCACAGGGTCCACCTGTTGTGCTGACAAGCTCACTTGTGGCAATTTTATTGCCACTCTGCCATCAGGATCATCCCTCAACAGGGTCTTCAGGCTCATAGGTCCTGACTTCTCACGGTATTGGCCGAGATGCTTGGCTGGCGTCTCCCTGGAGTTTTTTGGGCTGTCTGAATGGCTGCGAGGAACCGATCTTGGAGGTGCTGCAGCATGATGTACCGGTCTTGCTCTGGGGTAGTGACACGTGCTTGTCCTGGACGTGGTCATGGACCAGTTTTGACCTGGTGTTATTGCAACTGAACAATGGTTGATGCGTTGCAGCCCAATCGAAGCACCACCTGTCATGCTGACATTCCGCCCTCCAAAAGGCCCAAAGCACAGTTACGTTCGTCACGTGACAGTCACGACATTGTGGAGATTTCACAATTTAGTGCTCTGCATGTTTGTTTATCTTTATATAGGGAAGATGACACTCCTTAAAATCACCCGTTTTTTTCCAATTTTGAGTACCCCAAAAAACAAGGAGCTCAAAAAGACTATAAAGCCAGTTTCTGTGCTTATTGTACACCAGGGAATGGGCATATCCTATCAGACACTAAAACCACACACCCCTGTCAACCAGTGATGCATTATTTCATTCATTCTTTAAGACAAATGTTCACGGCACAGGCTCAAGGGTAGTGGGTTGAGTTGGCCACTGGCCTGGTGGGCTCCCCAGGTCAGATCAGAGGTATTTAGTGGCTCGAGTGGAGAATTTCTTACAATGTTCCTTAAAAATGGAAAAAAAAAAAAAAAAAAAAAAATCCAGAAAAATCACATTGAAGGATTTTTAATGAATTAATTGATAAATTCCTCGGTAAAATAAGTATTTGGTCAATAACAAAAGTTTATCTCAATACTTTGTTATATACCCTTTGTTGGCAATGACAGGTCAAACGTTTTCTGTAAGTTTTCACAAGGTTTTCACACACTGTTGCTGGTATTTTGGCCCATTCCTCCATGCAGATCTCCTCTAGAGCAGTGATGTTTTGGGGCTGTTGCTGGACAACACAGACTTTCAACTCCCTCCAAAGATTTTCTATGGGGTTGAGATCTGGAGACTGGCTAGGCCACTCCAGGACCTTGAAATGCTTCTTACGAAGCCACTCCATTGCCCGGGTGGTGTGTTTGGGATCATTGTCATGCTGAAAGACACTGCCACGTTTCATCTTCAATGCCCTTGCTGATGGAAGGAGGTTTTCACTCAAAATCTCACGATACATGGCCCCATTCATTCTTTCCTTTACACGGATCAGTGGTCCTGGTCCCTTTGCAGAAAAACAGCCCCAAAGTATGATGTTTCCACCTCCATGCTTCACAGTAGGTATGGTGTTCTTTCTCCTCCAAACATGACAAGTTGAGTTTTTACCAAAAAGTTCTATTTTGATTTCATCAGACCATGATCCTCTTCTGGATCATCCAAATGCTCTCTAGCAAACTTCAGATGGGCCTGGACATGTACTGGCTTAAGCAGGGGGACACGTCAGGCACTGCAGGATTTGAGTCCCTAGCGGCGTAGTGTGTTTCTGATGTAGCCTTTGTTACTTTGGTCCCAGCTCTCTGCAGGTCATTCACTAGGTCCTCCCGTGTGGTTCTGGGATTTTTGCTCACCGTTCTCATGATAATTTTGACCCCACGTGGTGAGATCTTGTGTGGCGCCCCAGATCGAGGGAGATTATCAGTGGTCTTGTATGTCTTCCATTTTCTAATAATTGCTCCCACAGTTGATTTCTTCACACCAAGCTGCTTACCTATTGCAGATTCAGTCTTCCCAGCCTGGTGCAGGTCTACAATTTTGTTTCTGGTGTCCTTTGACAGCTCTTTGGTCTTAGCCATAGTGGAGTTTGGAGTCTGACTGTTTGAGGTTGTGGACAGGTGTCTTTTATACTGATAACGAGTTCAAACAGGTGCCATTAATACAGGTAACGAGTGGAGGACAGAGGAGCCTCTTAAAGAAGAAGATACAGGTCTGTGAGAGCCAGAAATCTTGCTTGTTTGTAGGTGACCAAATACTTATTTTACTGAGGAATTTACCAATTAATTCATTAAAAATCCTTCAATGTGATTTTCTGGATTTTTTTTTTCTCATTTTGTCTCTCATAGTTGAGGTATACCTATGATGAAAATTGGAGGCCTCTCATCTTTTAAGTGGGAGAACTTGCACAATTGGTGGCTGACTAAATACTTTTATGCCCCACTGTTATACACACACACACACACACACACACACACACACAACACAAATATCCATCTGTCCATTTTTTACCACTTTTCCGGCTGTCTGGGTCACAGAGGCAGCAGTTCAAGCAGAGAAGCCCAGACTTCCCTCTCCCCAGCCACCTGCTCCAGCTCTTCTGAGAGAATACCAAGGCATTCCCAGACCAGTTGGGAGACAGTCTCTCCAGCGTGTCCTAGGTCTGCCCCAGGGTCTCCTCCCCGTTGGATGTGTCTGAAACATCTCAAGTGGGAGGCGTCCAGGAGGCATCCTGATCAGATGCCCAAACCACCTCAACTGGCTCCTTTTGATGTGGAGGAGCAGCAGTTCTACTCTGAGCCTCTCCCGGATGACTGAGCTCCTCACCCCATCTCTAAGGGTGAGTCCAGCTATCCTACGAAGAAAGCCCACTTCAGCTGCTTGTATCCGCAATCTCATTCTTTCAGTCAAGCTCATGACCATAGGTGAGGGCAGGAACATAGATTGACCAGTAAAATCAACAGCTTTGCTTTAGAGCTCAGCTCCCTCTTCACCACAACAGACCAGTACAACGTCTGCATCACTGCAGATGCTGCTCTGATCCGTCTGTCAATCTCTCGCGCCATTCTCCCCTCACTCGTGAATGAGACCCTGAGATACTTGAACTCCTCCACTTGGGGCAGGAGATTGTCCTCTCTAGGTTGGGGACAATCCACCTTTTTCCAGCTGAGGACCATAGACTCAGATTTGGAGGTTCTGAATCTCATCCCAGGCGCTTCACACTCGGCAGCAAATCATTCCACCAAGACCTGTAGGTCATTGCTGGAAGAAGCCAACAGGACAACATCTGCAAACAGCAGAGATGAGATCCTGTAGTCAAGGATCGTCACCTTATTGTGGTGGTGGGGGTTGCGTGCCCCAGTCATCCCAGGAGCTGTGTTGTCTGGGGCAATTTGCCTCTGGTAGGGTCACCCAAGCTAAACTGGTACTGGATGAAGGGCCAGACTAAGAACGATCCAACAGACTCCCATGATGAATGTAAGAGCAAGGATTCAGTGTACCCCGCCCGGTATGGGGTTGCCAGGGCCTTGCCCTTTAGCCAGGCCTAGAGGAGGGCCTCGATGGCTAGCGCCTGGTGGCCGGGTTTCTGCCCATGGGACCCGGCCGGGTTCAGCCCGAAGGAGTTACATAGGTTCACCCACCAGTGGGCTCACCACCTGCGGGAGGGACCATGGGGGTCCGGTGCAATGTGGATCAGGTGGCGGTCGAAGGCAGAGACCTTGGCGGTCTGAGCTCAGGCTTCCTAAACTGGCTTTTAGGATACATAAAATACTTAACTGTAAATACATACTGGTAAAACCTCAAGACATTGTTCAGTCTAGGAAGGAGTCTTCTTTGTCAGTCTTAATATGTAACCTACATTACACACAAAGGCTCAGAGGATAGCTAATGTCATCAACCCTCTCTTCACTCATTTTTGCTCCATGGAGCTAGCATCAGTTTAGGAAGCCTGGGATCAGACCACCAAGGTCCCTGCCTTCGACCGCCACCTGATCCACATAGCACTGGACCCCCATGGCCCCTCCTGCAGGTGGTGAGCCCACTGGAGGGCAGACCCATGTAACTCCTTCAGGCTAAGCCCGGCCGGGTCCCATGGGCAGAAACCCGGCCACCAGGCGCTAGCCATGGAGCCCCTCCCCCAGACCTGGCTCCAGGGTGGGGAGCCAGGAACCCTATACCGGGTGGGGTACACTGAATCCTTGTTTTAACATTCATCGTGAGAGCCATTGATCAAACCTCGGATTCAGGAGGAGCAATGTGGTTTTCGTCCTGGCTGTGGCACATTGGACTAACTCTTTACCTTCGAGAATCCTCGCGGGTTCATGGGAGTTTTCCCAACCAGTTTACAAGTGCTTTGTGGACTCGAAGAAGGCATTTGACCGTGTCAGTCGTGTTTTTTGTGGGGGGGCTTCGGGAGTATGGGGTATCGGGCTTGTTGTTATGAGCTATCTGGTCTCTATACGACCGTTGTGAGAGTTTGGTTCGTATTGCCAACACTCGGTCGGACTCATTCCCAGTAAGAGTTGGACTCCACCAGGGCTGTTCTTTGAACTGATCCTGTTCATAATTTTTATGGACAGGATTTCTAGGCACAGCCAGGGAACGGAGGGTGTCATGCTTGGTGACCATAGGATCTCGTCTCTGTTGTTTGCAGATGATGTTGTCCTGCTGGCTACATCCAGCAATGACCTACAGGTCTTACTGGGATGGTTTACCGCTGAGTGTGAAGCGGCTGGGATGAGAATCAGCACCTCCAAGTCCGAGTCCATGGTGCACAGCCGGAAAAAGGTGGATTGTCCTCTCCAGGTTGAGGACAAGCTCCTGCCCCAAGTGGAGGAGTTTAAGTATCTCGAGGTCTTATTCATGAGTGAGGGGAGAATGGAGTGAGAGATTGACAGACTGATCGGAGCAACATCTGCAGTGATGCGGACGTTGTACCAGTCCGTTGTGGTGAAGAGGGAGCTAAGTTCTAAGGCAAAGCTGTCGATTTACCGGTCAATCTACTTTCCTACCCTCACCTATGGTCAGGAGCTTTGGGTAATGACCAAAAGAATGAGACTGCGGATACAAATGGCTGAAATGAGCTTTCTTCATAAGATTACTGGACTCACCCTTAAGGTGCGTTCACACCAAATGCAAACGGGCGGCACGAATCCATTCAAAGTGAATGGAAAGAGGCGAGTACACGCGAAATTCCGCATTTGCACTTTCGCATCTGAGGCTAGCTAGCTAGTTGCTAGCTTTGAGATTCTGCTGTCACCGGAGTAAAAGTATCATCATCGCAAAGTAAACTAGTTTGAAAATGAGACTCACTCACCTGGAGACAGGAGGACCGGGAGCTCTTCAGCTGAATCATGATTTTGGAGTTATTTACCCATGGATTCCTGCCCTGGACGTGCTAAACAAGGCTAGCAAGCTAGCAACAGAAACATCCATCATTTTGTAAAGTTTTGGAGGAAGGGACAACTTTTTCAGGTGAGTCTTTCGTGGGATAATGTTAAGTGGCTGGGGAGAGGGAAGTTTGGGCTTCTCTGCTTGAACTGCTGCCTCCGTGACCCGAACCTCCGAAAAAGTGGAAGAAGATGGATGGATGGATGGATGAATGGAATGAGCATCAATGGGTTTTCCTGGCTAGGAGCAGAGGTCAAGTAGCTTTGTAAAACCTCAGAGCTGCCTGTCGCTGTCATCATCCAAAAAGAACAAGATCATAGTCGAACATCACATGACTTTACCTGGGTTTTCTTTGGTAAAAAACTGATTAAAGCAATCCTGCAAGGCTGCTAGAAATGTGCTAATATACTACCGTTGGTAACAGAGGTGCCGTTGTTTGGTGAAGCAGATTCTGGTGCACTTTGTAGACTACCAAACACAGTGCAGTCTTGTAATTTTATCCCATAGTGCATCAAGAGGTATTTCAACATGTTGCTCTTGTTTACCCTTGCACAAAACAACAGATTGGCAGCTATTGACCAGCATCTCCTCTCCACCATTATCATTTCTGCAGTATGTGATGTCATGACTGTCACAAGCTGAGCTCTGGAGGTTCTGCCAGGCTCAGTCTCGTGGCTTTTTTCTCTGTATTTATATATTTGTTGTATTTTGTGCCTTTTGAGTTTCGGTATTCTCGTACTGTTTTCTATTTTTCTGTTCATGTTTCACTTTTGGTTGCACTCATGTTTTGTATCAATTTGTAATTATTTATCCATCTGCATTTATTGATATTTCATTCCTTGTTTGTCAGACTGTTGTGCTCTCTCTTTGGGTTGACAGTTGTTAAGCGGCGTTTCCGGATTGTGCTCCAGGTGGGCGTCACCCTGTCAGCTGTCAGTTCTCTCCGCTCTCCTCTCAACTTCACAGCCAATCCTAATCATCTACCTTTTGCCTGCTCATGTGACCCCACACCTGTCAGCACTTGTGTTATTGGTTCTGACCCTATTTAAGGACTGCCTTTTCATTTCTTTCTTGCAGCAGTCTTAATGAGATTTCTCTTCTTTCTCGCCACCAGAGCCCTAATCCTGCTCTGGTGAGTTTGCCTGAAGTTCATTCCAGCCTGTAAGTTTTCCTCTGTGTCTGATTTTGGATTTTGTGTTTGTGCACCTTGGAACTTTATGTTTTTGTGTAATAAATTCCACAAACTGCAGTTGGCGCAACGGTCTGTCTCTCTCTGCTCTGAGGGGCAAATCATGACCGTAGACTGCCGCCAGTAAAAAGACCCAGCCGCTGCAGCTAGTGGATTTCGCCTTTTTTCTTGTTTTTGTGTTTCACTCACCTGGAGCTCATGTCCTTGGCGTGCTGGCCTCCAACTAAAAGAAGATCGGCAGCAGGGTCCCCAAGCCTGGAGGAGGAGTGGGCTGCTGACTTCATGCAGAGTTTTGTGGATGAAGCTCTCACTGCCCGCGGACCAAAGAAGACCTGGGAGAGTGTTAATGGAGCGATGGTGATTTTGGAGGCACACCCCGGCTTGTGGAAATATCCCCGATACGGGAACTGCTGTCCACGGTCTCCTCACTTCGGTGGTCCTTTCCTGGGTTGATGATGGGACAGCTTCCAGCAGGCCCAAAGCCATCGCGGAGGCGCTCTCCGCAGAAGACGTCCTTTTCCCCTCCCGATTCGCCAGCTCTGGCTCCAGCAGCTGCGTCGCCAGCCCCACGACGCCGTTGGCCAGCCCGCCGGAAGAACGCCTCCACCTCCTCCTCAGCAGCCCCTCCTTCGCCGAGGCAGAAAACTCCGGCAACAATCTCTCCCTCTGAATTTTCTTCTCCGGCTGTCCTGCCAGCCAACCTCGTCACTGCTGCTTTATCTCCCTCTTCCTCGGAGATTCCTCCAGCTGCTGAAGGACTGGTTGCCTCCTTCTCACCTCCGCCCGTCTCTGTGTCGACAGGGGCGGCTCCTCCATGATTCACTGAGTTGCCCATGTCCACCATAGCCACGGAGAGAGGTGACCTCAAACCGTCTCCAGCAGGAAACGTTGTACTCCGGGAAAACAGGCAAGTATCCTTTCATTTTCCAACATCTTGTGATAATGTGCCTTGCCTGATTCCCGGTAGTGAGGCTCAGGGTTTGCAGTCCCCTGAGGCCTCACCGCCTGCTGGAGCTATTAATTTCTCACCTTCCCTCTCCGTGTCTCCTCTCGTCATCCCTGAGTGTCCACCGGCCCCCGGATTGAGCCACAGGATGATGGAGGAATCTGTGGCCCTGGTGGACCTGGCCCCAGCCCCGCAGCCACAGTCTGGACAGAGTGAGAGTGCTTCCAGCTAACCGAAGACTGCGCCGATGGCAGAGCATCCCCTGGCTTTGGCTACACGGAATCCAGCACCAGCGGTGAGCTGACCCCCAGCTGCCACACCAGATGAGCCACCTGCGTGGGTGATTTCGACTGCCCCCCCCACCCGAGACTGCACCGACCACCATGCCTGCTGCAGGGGCTGCCGCAGCAGAGTCAAAGCTGGACCTCCAGAGGGCTGGGTCCGAGGAACCATCACCTGGATTGATTGAGTCCTGGATGGTGGAGGAGCTTGAGCTCAGGCAAGTGCTCTCCTTTATTTTTCCTTGTGTCCATTTTGGAGAAATCTTGTCTGGCTCTTGGTGGGGAGAGCCAGGTGCAGCCGTCAGCTGTACCTGAGCTCACCTTGCTGGGCTCCACTGCTGCCAGTGACCCTGACCCTCTCTCTCGACCTATCCTGTCTGAGCTCTCCCCCAGGGTCACTGAAGATGTTCCATCTTTGCCAGATGTCTCCGTGGGTCCAGACTTGCTGCCTGAGGTCGTCGCGGGTGCCGCTCCCCCTCCTGCTGAGGTCGTCGCGGGTGCTCTGTCCCAGCCCAGGACCTCTGTGGGTGCAGCTCCTCCTCAGTCTGGGTCTCCGTGGATGCTGTGTCCCAGTCGGGGACTGTTGTGGGTGCTGCGCCCCAGCCTAAAACCAACTTGGGTGCTGCACTCTAGTGTGGGTCCACCATGGTTATTATGCCCCAGCCCAGGGGCCACTGTGGGTGCAGCCATGTCCCAGTCTGGAACTACCATGGGTGCAGCTCTGCTCTGGCCCGGCTCCACCGCAGGTGCTGCTTTGCTTCGGCCTGGCGCCACCGCAGGTGCAACCTCGTCCCAATCCGGGACCACCAAGGGTGCTGCTGGCCAGTCCGAGGGCATCATGGTTCTCTCTCCTTCGCCAGACACCATCGTGGTCCCCTCTCCTCTGCCAGATGCCATCGTGGTTCCCCCTCCCGTGTCAGACGCCGTTATGGTTCCCTCTCCTCACCCTGATGTCGTCGTGGTTTCCCCGACTCCTCCATCCTGCTCACCATTGGTTCTTCCCGCTGGACAGCTGCACCCTGGACCTCCCTTGTTGTTCAGGTGGCTGAAGAACTCTAGTCGACCACCTGACGGACTGGGCTGTTGGGTTGGGTGGCCCATATTCTCCGGCAGGCCACCCAATTCGTACCACCTCACTGTCCGCTAGGCCTGGGACTTTGGTCGCCCACCTGAACTTTCTAGCTCCTTGGTCCAAGGGGCCTAAGTCTTTGATTTTGACTGGTGTGGGTCCTGAGCGGGGTTTTGTTTCGTTTCCCGTAGCCTGTTCCCCCCACCACCCACCCTGGGTGGGTTATTGTTATGCTCCTGTTGCGGGGAGGGGGGGCTCTTTCCTTTTCTTTTGGCATTTCCCTGGGATCCACCCCTTGAAAGGGGGGCTCTGTCATGAACTGAGCTCTGGAGGTTCTGCCAGGCTCAGTCTCGTGGCTTTGTCTCTGTATTTATACATTTGTTGTATTTTGTGCCTTTTGAGTTTTGGTATTCTCGTACTGTTTTCTATTTTTCTGTCTATGTTTCAGTTTTGGTTACACTCATGTTTTGTATTCATTTGCAATTTATCCATCTGCATTTATTGATATTTCATTCCTTGTTTTTCCAGACTGTTGTGTTCTTTCTTTGGGTTGACAATTGTCAAGTGGCGTTTCCAGATTGTGCTTCAAGTGGGCGTCGCCCTGTCAGCTGTCGGCTCTCTCCGCTCTCCTCTCAACTTCGCAGCCGATCCTAATCATCTATCATTGTTACCTTTTGCCCGCTCGTGATCCCACACCTGTCAGCACTTGTGTTATTGGTTCTGACCCTATTTAAGGACTACCTTTTCATTTCTTTCTTGTGGCAGTCTTGATGAGATTTCTCTTCCTTCTCGCCACCAGAGCCCTAATCCTGCTCTGGTGAGTTTGCCTGAAGTTCATTCCAGCCCGTAAGTTTTCCTCTGTGTCTGTTTTTGGATTTTGTGTTTGTGCACCTTGGAACTTTGTTTTTGTGTAATAAATTCCACTAACTGCAGTTGGCGCGACAGTCCATCTCTCTTTGCCCTAAGGGGCAAATCATGACAATGACATGCTGTTTTTTGACGGGGTTGATGATTCAGTTTGTAATTACTGCTCCTTGCTTGGCATGGGGCTGCCATTTCTGATTAAAAATAATAATTTCTGTCAGTGGAGCTCTGTTGTGACCATTATTGTTAGTATTATTATTACTTTTGTGAGAACAGTTAGTAGTGCCAGGTGAAACATACATGCTGTTTTTTTTTGTTTTTTTTTTGTTTTTTTAAACGGAAGTTTTCAAACCCACGCCATTGATAAAAAGACTTGATAACATCAGAGATGTACAGTTCTGATAGATGGAAAAATTCAGAACCACTTCCCAGCAGGAACCAGCTCTCAGTTCCCATCCCTCATGTTCATATTGTAAATACATGTGCACAAATCTTATATGTGGAGAAAGAATGTGAGGGGTGTTTTTTTTGACAGTGTCTGTTGCTTCATGAATTCATTTCTGCACAGAGCATCTGCTCCTTAGTGGGAGCTTTTTAAACAGGGAAACAGAACAGGAGTTCAGACGGAAAAAAAGCAGGTACACTCTGTCCAGTCCTTCGCACCAACAAGGAATAGTGATTAGGTACTGTTCTTTCCTAGAGTGAGAGGATTGTGGGTGATGTGTGAACATTAGCGGATAGGGGTGTGAATTTCATAGTTTAAATTCCATGTTTTGGTCAAACAACTTTGAATTTGCTGTAATTAGCCAGGCACGTTAACAGAAAGCACACTTCCTCTTACTATCATTTCTGCGATTCATTTATATCATAACCAAAACAATGCTAAAAGTTTCCTCAGCTTTTATAGCCTTTTCTCACTCTCCTAATGTAAATGATGGCTTAATGATAATTAAAGTATACGTTGTGGAGCAGTGTAAAGCTGATTGTGTGTGTCCCTGACATTTGTCTTAATGTCACTTCCTTGTGTTGGGGAGTGGCTCTCGGCTCACTGCACAGCATGCCTGGCCTCTTTAGAAAACTACACCACCGCTTATATTACAATTAATCCTGCAGATTAATCTACAGCAGCATATTGTACTTAGTAAATAACCTTTTTACCATGTTTCATGCTAGATTACCCCAGTTAATATTACAAGCTGGATCTCTTTATTGACTCGGATGTATCATTTACATGATGAGTGAAGTCTTCATTGACCCCAAGCGCCAATAACAAATGTGCTCCCACTGAAAGAAGGCAAATTAAAATGGATGATAGGAGCCACAGCTACTTCTACTAATACTGCAGCTCAATAACAGCAACAAAAAAAGTGTGCAATCTTTTTCCTTTCAGTTTATATGCTGTAAAGGCTGCACTAGAACTTAGATGAGTAATACTGTCGAGGGCTCATCTGTTGTGTCATACTATGTTCTGCTGCGCTGTGCCCTGTAATCTCATGACATTGCACAGGTATTTGCGCTCTCAGAAAAGCTGGATTGCTGACTTTCTGAGCAGCTGCTGAATTATTGAACAAAGCTATCATTACACCAGCAGACCAAGTATTTACAATACTATTAGAAGTGTTGTAAATGGGTCCTCCCATTAGCCTTTGTGAAGGCCAGAGTAACACCTGCATCAACAAAAACACATGTGCTGCACTCACAGACACAAATGCTGTCACACGGTTGTTATGAGTTGGGGGGGGCCTCATGGGAGTTTGTTATTTTTCAACAGTGGTCCGAGTATGTCAGAAAATGTGCTTACACTGTGGCGATGCATGCTGGCTCAACAGTATTACAGAGCGTGGCTGTCCAACCAGCCCTCAGGAGACTTCATCTTAAATACACAATTACACTCAGGAGCCCTGTGGCGACAGCTTGTGTGAAGGATTTAAGACTGAGGCCTTCTTGATAACCTCGTGTTTATGAGGTGATTCCGCCATTTTATATTTGGGTCTTTTCTGTCCTCATGGGTGATCTGGGGATAGCTATAAAGAGATCAGTGGTTGTCATGTCCTATGGAGCGATAAGAGACACCTTTGGCATTTCTCTGTGGAATCTTGCATGTTTACAGACTCCAGACTGGCCTGCACCTCTGTCAGCTGACAGACTGTTTTATAAAACAACACGGTGGTGGCAAAATGGTTGGCCCATTCTAGAGTCATTGGCTGTCCCAGTCAAAGCATCCCACCACACACACTGTGAAGTCTGACATTTATCATTACCAGAGTAATTCTACAGTGAAAGTGCAACTTTATTATTAAAGCTTTTTTGACTTCTAATATGGGAACTCAGGAGTACTGGATACTGCTGAAGGATCATGTCCTGTTGAACTAAACTATTCCCACTTTATATGATGCTACATTACCAGGCCTGTCTGAAGTAGTGCTGTGCAATATTGAAAATCTGGTTTTGCTATGATTACTAGGCCAATATCATTGATAGTGATATCGATAATTATATCCTTTGCTTGCACATGCAGCTTATAGAATAAAATTTTATTGTCATTCCATCCATACAGCAGAATGAAATTACATTTCTCCTATCTACAATGTTCACATCTAGAATCAGAGGGGTTGCTGCCATGCAAGGCACCACCACAAACAACTTTTCCTTCCCCCATTTTATTATGCTGAGCACCAAGCTAGAAGGCAGGAAGTATCATTTTTATATGGTCGTTGGAATGTCCCAGCCGTGGCTTGAACCCACGATCTCTGAGGTACCCATGATCTGCTGAGGCACGGTATTCCACTCTTCTTGGAGGTGGCCCTCAGGCCATTGAAGTTGTGGGGTGCAGGGCTATGAGCCTCTACACAGCGACTCAGTTGATCCCATGGGTTTTCTATGGGATTCAGGTCTGGAGAAAGTGCAGGCACTCCATTTGAGGTACCCCAGCCTCCAGCAGCTGTTCCCTAATGATGCAACCTTTATGAGCTGGAGCATTGTCGTCCAAGAAGAAGAAATTAGGCCTATGTTGTTCATGCAGGGGCACAATGACTGGATTAATGATGCTATTCAGGTAGTATCGGCTTGTCACTGTATTATTCACAAGGTGTAGGGCACTTCTGTATTGACTAGACACACCTGCCCAGACTGTAACACCACCACTACCCAAGGCTCGTCTGGTGATAACAGTGGCTGATGCATAGCACTCTCCTTGATGTCTCCAACATTGTTAGTGGCCATCATTTCTGCTCAACGTGAATCAACTTTCATCAGAAAACAGCACTGAGGCCCACTTGTCCCTCGTCCAGCATAAATGCTCCCTGGCCCATGCAAGACGATGATGCCTGTGCCTGGTGGTGTGGTGAGGTACCGTTGCAGGTCATCTAGCACACAGCCCATGCTGATGTAAACAGTTTTGAATGGTCTGATGTGACACTTGGGTGCCTCTCACCTCCCTTAAATGTGCCTGGAGTTGAGCGTCATTCATCATCCGGTTCCGCAGGGCACGGTTCACAATGAAGTAGTCATCAGCGTGGGATGTGGCCAAAGGACGTCCACTTCTATGCCTTTCTGTGACTCTTCCAGTCTCTCTGTATCTCTGTTGCAACCTGCTGATGACACTCTGTGACACTAAGCTCAGTGGCCACTTCCCTTTGAAAACATCCTGTTTGAAGCCTCGCAATGGTGAGGTACTGTTGATCAATTGTTAGGTTTCGTCTTGGTCTCATGATATCAAAATATGAACAGCATGATGAAGAGGACTGTTTAAATACTAATTCTATTTGAACCAGAACATTTATTGGTTGATTCATGGATCAAACACCTGTTGTGAATTTTGCTGTTAAGCACCTTGTTAGAGAACAGCAAGTTATGCAAAAAGTACTGAAATACTGAACAGTTGGACATGTGCATTCAAAAGGTTAGAGAAGGTCAAATTAAGCTCACCTGTAAAGGTTATAGTGCATTTTAGATACATCCTGAAATTTCACCCTGAAGCTGAATATCCCTAACTTTTTGTGAGCAGTGTATACATTTTTAGAGGAAATGACAGCAGCATTATAAACAGAGGACAGAAGCTGAAACTATAGAGTTGCACTAGTTTGGTGTGATAATGATAACAGCACAGATATAAATATTATCACCAATTTTACTGATACACCCACCCCTAGCCTGAAGTCAGTATTTCTCAAGTTCCCAACCAGAAGCTCCTTCAGGTTAGTTTCCTAAAGTCAGATTTCCAACTTGCAATGCTGGGCAGCACTCACTGTACCTGAGATCAAATTCAGTACACACAGTGCTACCGATCTTAAACATAAGTGTATGAGTCCCCCATGCACAAACATGTTTTCATTCAAACTGGAAAAAAAAAAAAAAGATCTGCATGCATGGGACAACCTATTATGTCAGAGGTTGGAGCCAAAAGATGAGACCAGGTGTTGAACTGAACACACGTTTATTGACCAGGGCAGTGCAATCCAACCACACCAAACCACAGTGCAGAGAGATGGCCAAGAGGCTGTCCCTCCTGCATCCTAGTCACGGGTGGTGGCGTGACTGGAAGGCAGAGCCACCACCCAGTGTCACACAAATAATGTAGAACTTAAACCATATAAATAACTATATAACACAACCCAAGGTATGAAAACTGCTGTTGTACCTATGCCAGGCCAGTAGGTGTCTGTACAACTTTTTTTTTTTAACTGCACCACATTCAACTTCCTGACAACTGTCAATCACTTCAAAGAGCTTGTGCCGAACTTTTGAAATAGCAGTTGTTATTGAAAGGTAAACACATATTCAGAAACTACATTTATATCTCCCCTCAGTTGTTTTCAGGAACACGTTTCGTTGTTTAGTTTTGAAGATATGAGAGAAAGTTTAACATTCTGGCGCCATCTTGGATGGGGATGAATAGACTGCCTTCTGAGGGACATGTAGAACAATGAGGTGCAGCTTGTGTGTTTTGTAACGGTGATGCCATCATCACAGGCATGAGAATGGGGCATGATTGACATACATATGTGCTGCTTAGGCATTTTCCTCCATGCACATGGAGGAGGAAAAAAGAGCCTGCAAAACCTTTCCACTCTGGAGACTGATTTCAGACCTCCCAAATCCCGGAATCATATGTACGAACAATCAAACTGTAGAATAAGTTTGTCAGTTTGGGGTAAAAACTTTTTTGTGTGCAAGGCTGTTGCTATGGTGCTTTTATACTGAAATTACTATGTAATGCATCGTTTTCAGTTGCAGATGCTAACAATGCCTAGCGTAAGAGTCAGTTTTCTGGCTTGCTTTTCTAGAACACAGTCAAGGTGACGCCATTAGAACCTTTAAGTTTGGAATTTCAAACCTCGAATGCAGTGTAACTAGGGTAAAGCTATGTTCTAGCCAAGGGCCAAGCAATGGTGCTGAAAAATAAAAGCTGTGCAGAAGTGCAACCCCCCAAAAACAAACAAACAAACAAAACTGCAGTCCATCAATTGGCCACTGGAAGCTGCTTCCAAAAAGCAAGTCAATCAGCAAGGATTCCCATCTTGAAAAGCTCAAGGTCAGCAGAACAGAAGCTAGCATGTTTATAGTTTAACAAAAAATCTTTTGTTGTTTTTTCTTCTTCTTTTAGTAGAAAGGCTTAAAAATTTAAGAGATGATATTTTGCATCATCTGGGACTGTAATGAATCTGTACAGCTAACTTGCATATCGTTGTCAGATGAAAACCACGTTCTCCACTTTTGATAATTTTTTACTTTTTATTGTTGATTGAATATGCACAGTTTGAGTACTGCTAATGCAAGGTATTGAAAGAATAAAAGAAAACCTGTTTTATGAAATCATCTATTTAATAACATTCAGTCTTCAGTGTAATAGAAGAGGCTTTATTGTCATTGTACAGTTGTACAGTACAGCAAAATTGTGGGTGCTCCACCAGGCTACTGCGCAAAAAACTCTTAATAGTTCTGTGAGGAACCTTGGAGTTATTTTTGATCAAGATCTGTTTTACAAATCACATATTAAACTTGTTTCTAAGACTGCCTTCTATCATTTGCGGAATATTGCCAAGATTAGGAGCATCTTGTCTCAGAGTGATGCTGAGAAACTAATCCATACTTTTGTTAGCACTAGATTAGATTATTGTAACTCTTTATTATCAGATTGTCCTAAAACATCTTTAAAAAGTCTTCAGCTGATCCAAAATGCTGCTTTTGGCCTCCCTTTATTGGCTTCCCATACAGTTTAGAATTAAGTTTAAAATGTCATGTTCATTGCATTACTTCGCAGCGAACATTGGAAATGGCAGCGAGCCTAAAACGCAGAATAAGTAACGTGTTTATTTACAATGGGTGAATGTGTAGAAAGTCCAAAAACAGTCACAGCAAAGGGAAAGACACCCAACTACAAACTTAATTGGTCAAAGGAAATGCCTAACGCGCTCCAATGAGGCAGGAGCGGAGAAAAAGGCACAAGAGACTTACAATAGTGTCAGAACGGAAAGGCTCTAAGGGAACAACACATTTCAGTCCAGGGGTTGACCAACAGACACGAGACTGGATGTCCAGAGCTGACATTGCTAAGCTGCCATGCCGGCTGGTCGTACTGCCCTGCTATTTGTACAAAGCCCTAATGACAGCAAGTAGACCAATCATGTTGCAACAGGTGCGTGACTGATAGGACTGTGTGTGTGTGGGTGCATGAGTGTGAATGCGAGTGTGTGTGTGTGTGTGTGTGTGGTGAACCATACAGCTGGTGGATGCCTGGTGAGGAGGAGACGTGGCTGTGGGACTGGCGGAGAGTGAGGCTCAATTCGCCAGCTGAAATTAATAAGCAATAATTAAACCCAACAGCCACGAGTCATGCTCCGGGTGAAAACCCGGAACATGACATAAAATCCTTCTTCTCACTTACAAAGCTCTAAATAATCAGGCCCCTTTTTATTTAAAAGATCTGATACTACCCTATTATCCTAACAGAGCACTATGCTCCCAAAATGCAGGATTACTTGTTATACCTAGAATCTCCAAAAGTACAATGGGAGGCAGAGCCTTCAGTTATCAAGCTCCTCTCCTCTGGAACCAGCTGTCAATCTTGATTCGGGAGTCAGATTCGATCTCTGTTTTTAAGAAAAGGGTTAAAACCTTCCTTTTTGATATAGCCTATAATTAGGGAGGGATCATGTACCCCTGAACCCTCCCTTAGTTATGCTGCAAATAGGTTTAGTCAGCCGGGGGACCTCCAACAATCCACTGGGCTTCACTCCATTCTTCACTCTCGATGAAATATTTTTCCTGGTCATTAACATCTGTTTGTTCTCTCCCATAGATTGAGTCTCCGTCGTGCCGTTTGCTCTCTACATGTCTGTTCTTTTCTTCTTCTTCTCTATCCCCTCACCCCTCAGCCAGTTGTGCAGATGACTGCCCCTCCCTGAGCCTGGTTCTGCTGGAGGATTCTTCCTGTTAAAAGGGAGTTTTTCCTCTCCACTGTTGTCAAGTGCTTGCTCACAAGGGATCGCCTGATTGCTGGGGTCTTTCTGCAATTGTGGGGTTTCCCCTACAGTTGAAAGCACTATGAGATGGCTGTTGTTGTGAAATGGCGCTATATACACACGTGGACAAAATTGTTGGTACCCCTCTGTTAATGAAAGAACAACCCACAATGGTCACATAAATAACTTGTATCTGACAAAAGTGATAATAAATAAAAATTCTATGAAAATTAACCAATGAAAATCAGAAAATGTTTTTGAATTGTGGTTCAACAGAATTATTAAAAAAAAAAAAAAAAAGAAACTCATGAAACAGGCTTGGACAAAAATGATGGTACCCTTAACTTAATATTTTGTTGCACAACCTTTTGAGGCAATCACTGCAATCAAACGATTTCTGTACCTGTCAGTGAGACTTCTGCACCTCTCAGCAGGTATTCTGGCCCACTCCTCATGAGCAAACTGCTCCAGTTGTCTCAGGTTTGAAGGGTGCCTTCTCCAGACGGCATGTTTCAGCTCCTTCCACAGATGTTCAATAGGATTTAGATCAGGGCTCATAAAAGGCCACTTTAGAATAGTCCAATGATTTGCTCTTAGCCATTCTTGGGTGTTTTTAGCTGTGTGTTTTGGGTCATTATCCTGTTGCAAGACCCATGACCTGCGACTAAGACCAAGCTGTCTGACACTGGGCAGCACATTTCTCTCTAGAATACCTTGATCGTCTTGAGATTTCATTGTACCCTGCACAGATTCAAGACACCCTGTGCCAGATGCAGCAAAGCAGCCCCACAACATAACAGAACCTCCATGTTTCACAGTAGGGACAGTGTTCTTTTCTTGGTATGCTTCATTTTTGCGTCTGAACACAGAGCTGATGTGCCTTGCCAAAAAGTTCCAGTTTTGTCTTGTTTGTCCATAGGACATTCTCCCAGAAGCTTTGTGGCTTGTCAACATGCAGTTTGGCAAATTCCAGTCTGGCTTTTTTATGATTTGTTTTCAACAGTGGTGTCCTCCTTGGTCGTCTCCCATGAAGTCCACTTTGGCTCAAACAACGACGGATGGTGCGATCTGACACTGATGTACCTTGACCTTGGAGTTCACCATGAATGTGTTTGGAGGTTGTTGTGGGCTCTTTTGTTACCATTCGTATTATCCGTCTCCTCCTGCGGCCACGACCAGGGAGGTTGGCTACAGTCCCGTGGATCTTAAATTTCTGAATAATATGTGCAACTGTAGTCACAGGAACATCAATCTGCTTGGAGATGGTCTTATAGCCTTTACCTTTAACATGCTTGTCTATAATTTTCTTTCTAATCTCCTGAGACAACTCTCTCCTTTGCTTCCTCTGGTCCATGTTTAGTGTGGTACACACCATGTCACCAAACAGCACAGGGACTACTTGTCACCCTTTAAATAAGCCGACTGATTACAAGTTTGTAGACACCTGTGATGTTAATTAGAGGACACATCTTGGTTGAATATGTCCCTATGGTCACATTATTTTCAGTCTTTTCTAGGGGTACCATCATTTTTGTCCAGGCCTGTTTCATGAGTTTGTTTTTTAAAATAATTCTGTTGAACAGAGCTGATGTTCAAAGGCATTGTCTGATTTTCATTGGTTAATTTTCATAGAATTTTTATTTATTACTACTTTTGTCAGATTCAAGTTATTTCTGTGACCATTGTGGGGTTTTCTTTCATTAACAGAGGGGTACCAACAATTTTGTCCATGGCTGTAAATGAAGTTGAATTGAATTGAAGTCTGACTGTTTGTGGGCGGTTGGTGAGAAAGTTTTTTGTCCAGGAGCAGGTGTGTGTGTGTGTGTGTGTGTGTGTGTGGTGGTGGGGTCTGGAGGAAGTGCAGTTTCTTGATCAGGATGTCCAGGATGATGGTGTTGAAAGCTGAGCTGTAGTCCACAAACAGCATCCTCACGTAGCTCCTTGGGTTCTCCAGGTGGCTCAGTGCTCTGTGGAGTGTGGTGGCGATGGCATCTTCTGTAGACTGGTTCTTCCTGTAGGCGAACTGGTGGAAGTCGAAGGAAGGGGGAAGACAGTCCCTGATGTGTTGGGACACCAGTCGCTCAAAACACTTCATGACTACAGACGTGAGTGCGTATTCGTCTGTAGTCGCTCAGGCTGTCAATTGCAGACTTTTTGGGGATTACAAAATTGTCTTATTGTTCAGTTAGCTTGCTCTCTAATGTGAAGAAATATTTTAATAAGTCACTATGATCAAGTGAAGAAGCCTGAAGTAGGCAACTTTGTGAATTATGAGGGTCTCCTTGCAAATGTATTCTCCAAAAAGTAAAAAAAAAAATTCCAGTTGTAATGTACTGAAGGAAAATTACAATGTAGTTTTATTATCGTACAGAAATTTTAAGGTGCATTCATATCAAATGCAAAGTGAATTTTTTGCACACCACAAATAACGCAAATTCACATGTTGTCGTCAGAGGGATTTGGTAGTGATAGCTAGTAATCAGCCTTGAGATTCTGCCATCATCGGAGTAAAAATAACACTGGAGAGTAAACCATTCTGAAAATAAGACGTAAGACACCTACAGACAGATGGACTGGGAGCTCTGGAGCTGAAATAGTGTGTCTGTTTATCCACCCACAAATTCCTGCTATGGCTGTACTAACAAGGGCTAGCAGGCTAGCAGTGTAAACAACTGTCATCCAGGTGCAGTTTTGGAAGAGGCAGTGACATTTTTCCAGGCGGGAGCCCTGCTGAATAACGTTGTAAACTTAAACATGATGGTGTTTTGTTTTTTTTTTTTTTAATTTTCACAGCAGGTAGAAAGCAGCTGCAGAAGTAATGAAGACAACTGTGCTCCTCTGCAACTCACTCAGATGCGAGATTGTGTCTATTTGCATCTCTACATTGAGATAACATATAATCACGTCACCCAAAAAATTTGCGCGTTTGTGTTTGGTCTGGACGTACCTTTAATTCTAACTAGAGGGCACTCAGAGAGAGGATACCTCTGCCAAGGCTCCATCACTCCCTTCCTCCCTCTCTTTGGCTGTTTTTCTGTCTGTACCGCCATACCTCCATCTGTCTATACCTCTGTACCGCCATACATCCGTACACTGCAAGATAGGGCCTTCATGGAGGCATGTGTTCATGGATCATCCGCAAAATCTAACAGCTTCACCCGTAGTTCAAGGGCAACCTCTAAATTCCATTCAAATCTGCCCAGTGGTTTTGCATAACCCTGGTAACACATTGCGAGAAGATATGGCCTTGGCGGAGGCATGTGCTCTCAGATCACTTCTAAAATCTAATGGGTTTATCCTTAGCCCAAAGCCACCTCTGGTGAAAATTTCTTCCAAATCCGTTGAGTAGGTTTTGTGTAATCCTGCTAACAGACAAACAACCCCAGTCACATTATCTCCTTGGCAGAGATTCATTACGTTAAAAGATATTTTAAATTGAAAGTATTCAAAAAGAAATTTTAAAATAATTGTATCAATACAGCAGTGCGTTTCTGAGCAAATGTTCATTTCAGTGAATCTATTTTTTCTGGTGATTCATATTGTCTGTCAGTTTCTGTCAAAGAATCATTACTCTTGATCTGCAGAATTTATTGTGGACAAATAAGTCAGTTCTATCACTGTGTGGAAGATGTGTTTGATACTTTAATCTTTATGATCAGTTTATTACGTGAAGCAATTCTCTGCTTTGTCTCCTGTGTGTGAGCCATGATTGATGAACCGCAAGACATTCCGACTGCAGCTTTGCAAATGATCTCAACGGATGCTGACAGACTCATGCTGTGAGTAGTTCGCGTTTATCAAAGATTGACAGCATGTAACTGGAGAAAAAAAAAGGCAATGCTGTTGATGAAGACAAGTGAAACCACGGACAGTGGTGGAAAATCCTCCTCTGTCACAGATGAACACACAGATCATTGGCCTCTTCACTTCTTGCATATCAAAGCTGCCTCAAAACACACGGTGCCAGGGCTCATCCTGTGAGGCTGTAACCCACAAGACCACATTTCTCAGATCCTTAAGGCCTCAAAAGGTACAAGCATTAAATGACTTCACATTAATATAACTTGATATTTAATGTATTCTCTTCACCCATACAGTGAGCAAATGCCTATTTTAAAACCTATTTCCTCTGTTTACTGTCAGTGAAAAAACTCATTTTATGTCACATGGAATACATTTTGACAGCTCACCATGAGCTCATTTTAATCCACTTTCTTATGCTCATGTCACATCATTCACTGCAGTGTTTGTTCCAAAAGAGATGCCATCATCCACACACACAATAACATACGTTGACCAATTAAACCACAGGGCATTCATTAACTGCTCCTCGTTATTATTGCCTTGTTGAAACCTCATTAAACAGAAAATGGAAAAGTTAAATGTTGCTATGTAAATGGGGGAGGGGAGGTGTCTGCTGCACCTTCAGTGTATAATGACAGACATCTTTGGGGTTGTGGTGGTCACAGAAAAGAGACCTCAGTGCCATGACATTCACTCTCTGCCACAGCCCCAGATGGCTTTTTATTATTCAGTGCTTTCCCCATAATTTTCTTGCAATATAATTAAATGTGATATCTAAAATGTGTTATATGCACAACTGGGCTCTGTCTCATCTCAATTAGTTATGGTCACATAAACAAACCCATTATTGGGTAAATGATCAGGCTCCTATAGAGCCCCTTAGCCTTTGTGCCAAACTGTCTGATGTGCAATATTGTTCAAATAAAAGTCAGCCAGTACTCAGCTAAATTTAATGTAGATTTAGAAAGACTGTAACTGTTTCTAGACAACCAAACTATATATTATATTATATAACCTATAAAAGTAATTGGATTGTCTGCAACATGAAATTGTTTATCACTAACTGGTTTATTGCTAAGTTAATGTCTACACGTACTGTATACACTTAAAACTTGTATAAGTGCACAGATAACATGCATAACATTTTACTCACCAAAACTGAAGCTCAAACTTCTTGCACAAATAGATTTATATAGCAGGACATGTAATTTATTGGATGCCAAGAGCCAGTGCTGGGCAGTGAGGGCCATTCCACTGCAAATGTTCTGTTCCATCCAGTCACTTCACCAGGTGTTTGCTCTGATCAGCTTCAAGGATTGCTAATCATTGAAAACACCTGCTGAAGACACTGGGTGGAACAGAAAACCTGTAGTGGAATAGCCCTCCATGGCACATGCTTGGACACCCCTGCAACATGAGCAATCAAACAGGCACAAATACTATAACTATTGTCAAGGCATCCACATCACACTGTAAAAATTATCATGGCAATTAACCTTAAAAATGCAAGTTTAAATTACTGACCGAAAATCAGAAGTAAACTAAATATAAAGGAAAAATGTTTCAACTTAAGAAACTGAATTAAGATAAAAAGCACCAAGGTGCTGTGCCTCGATGCCTGTGGCATGGTAGCATGAGCAGCTGAAAAAAGTGGCGCTCCGACATCTACTTGCCTGGCATAGTTATTACATTTCCTTTTTTTTTTTTCCACACAGCCACAAAGAGACACACTAACTGATTACTGTATGCCTCTGTTTCACCAAGGCATAATGAGGCTGAACATGAAATTGCAGCTATGTATGTTGGGAGTGCTGTCAATGGAAGAGTATACCTCTCGAATTTTACCCTCAGCAAACACCAAAGAGCTACAAACACAGCAAGGAGGACTGATTTAACACATAGGGCCTGGTTTACTCAGATCCAAAATAGCGTATACTAATTTATGGCAGCGCTACAAATTACATTCTGCTTTTTATATATGAAACAGTGGCTGTATTTTTTTTTTAAATTTTAATTATTGTGGTTTGTTTGTATTGAAGAAGGTTATTGGGTTAAAAACACAAAAAAATCTAATATTTTTTTCTACCGTCATTCCAAATACTTTTAACACGAGAGAGTTTTTCCTTCCCATGTTCACCTAGTGCTTGCTCATAGGGGATTGCTTGATTGTTGGGGTTCTCTCTTACTTATGATTCATGCCCTATGTATCTAGTGCCTTGAGATGACATTTTGCTGTGATTAGGCGCTATACAAATGAAGTTGAACTGAATTGAAAGCAGGGTTTTCTCTGGTAACATTTCCGAGTGGCGGCCCACCGCGCTTGAATTTATTCCACCACTCTATGAGGAAAAATAAATTTAAGAAAAAAATATGAAGGAATGACGGTCCACAAACGCGCACATGAACAACGCACGTGACAATCATCGGCATGGAGTTCAGAAGCGCCCTGCCTGCGTGACTCCTCCAGTCACCAAACAGAGTGTCTTGCGAGTGTCATTGTCCGAGAGAAACATGAGCTTATTAACGTACTTTAAATGCAGAAAAAAGCAGAAGAGGTATGTAAGTAGTGGAGGCATTTATCATGGGTTTAACCCACTGGTAACGGTAGCTATAATGGAAGAGTTGCTTAGCTGTCTTCTTTTTAATTATTAGTTTTTTGTTTTTCTTATTTCAGACAAGAATAAAAAGGAGATATTTTTACCTTTAGCTTAGTTAATATTAACTAATTTATGTTCATTATTATGTACCTGGCAAGTTAAGATGACTGAAATTCATGAAGTCAATGACTTTAATCCATCAGCAGCCTTCAGACAAACTAAACGTGCCAACATTTGGATTTCAAAATAAGGGAGGGTTTTCCTGTTGTCTGGGTGGTGAGGAGATTTCTAAAAAAAAAAACAAAACTATAAATATATAGAAATATTATAACAGAAATAACTGCATCTTTACCATTTAAGTTAATTTATTTCATTAAATACAATTTTATTAGAGAGGGGGGCTACATGCTAGGCTAAACGCTCGTGCTAGCTGCCCACCACTACCTAGCCTCTTGCTAGCCAATGTACAGTCCCTGGAAAACAAGCTGGATGAACTAAGAGCAAGGATTGAAGACCAGCAGGAGATAAGAGAGTGCTGGACGCTAATTTTCTGTGAGACCTGGCTCTCAGACAGAGACCCTGAGTGCGCCATTCAACTACAGACTCACTCAGCACATCAGGCAGATTGGACAGCAGCCACGGGTAAGTCGGTGGGGGGGGGGTGCGTGTTTATAAACAACTCGTGGTGTGGAGATGTACAGACTGTTTACAAGCACTGTTCGCCTGATGTGGAGTTTTTACTGCTGAAATGCCGCCCCTATTTTCCACTGAGGGAATTCACTGCTGTGTTTTGGCCGCTGTTTACATTCCCCCACGAAGCAACTACACAGCAGAGCTACGCAAACTCCATGACGTCATCAGCGCAGTAGAGTCAACCCATCCCGATGTTGTTTTTATTGTTGCTGGTGAGTTTAACCATTGCAATTTACGGACTGTACTTCCCAAATATTTCCAGCATGTGGACATTCCCACCCGCAATAAGAACACACTGGATCTTGTTTACACAAACATACGCGTGCATACAGAGCGGCATCCCGCCCCCACTTCGGACAGTCAGACCTCATCTCCCTGTTTATGTACTTGGCCTACAGACAAAAGCTGAAGCAAACAAACTCTGTTATTAACCCTTTTACTGCCCAGGTTAAATGGACAGGTCACACGCCCCCAGTGGCACAGCGCAGCAACTGCATGTGTCAACTTATTGACGTCCCCCGGCTATACTGAGAATTTGTATTAATCTCTACTGATCTGACAGTTTAGAAGGTGGCAGACATGTGCCGAAGGAATCATGGCTGACATGGAATATAGCAAAGAAGAAGAAATCCTCATTATTATTCTTCATTTTTCCGCTTTGAGCTCACACACCAATGTGGATGCCTTCACGATCGGTCATCGCGGCAGCATCATCACTGCATGAAAACGGAAACTGCATGAAACAGGAAAAATAGCCGCGTAATACAAACGAAATTCATGTAGGATAATGATAAGAGTTTGTAGATGTAGTACATGGGTGTAAATTACTAAGTAAACGTGTTACATCGAGGTCGATGTAACAAAAAACTGAGCTCCCTGTACCAAAATGGCGGCGCCAATGAGCGGCATGGATTCCCACACGAAAAATGCACCAAAAAGAAAAAATAGCCACGTAATACAAACAAAATTCACGTGGAGTAATCATAAGAGTTTGTTGAAGTGGTACATGGTTTAAATGGCTGAGCAAACACAGAAACATCGGCTACGATGGACGAAAACAGACCGGTCACGTGGGCGGGCGGGCCCCCCTCCCAGTAACAGGTAAGACAGAAATATGTTTGGTTTTTTTTTTACATTTTATTGATTTTCTGGTTCATATACTTTGAAGATTAGATAAAAACATACCCCTGTAGACAAATCGGCATCAAAAAAACGGACCATTCTTTTTGTAAATGTGTCCAAAGTCCACTTTTGGCTGAGTTATGTAATTTATATAGCTGCCGTGACATTATGCAAATTAGATGCATAAATTTATTTCTTTCTGAAACTTTGGATCATATTCTACATCTTTCTAATTGACAGTAAGCCATCATCTCTTGTAACTTTTAAGTTATAGCCTTGGAAATCTGAACTATTTTATTGACAAATTTTTTACCACTCTTGACCACTAGGAATAAGGGCAGATGACACCAGATACTACTACGTGGTTGCAGCACTGGACGCACGCACAACCCAGCAGGTGGCGAGCCTGCTCCAACAGCCCCCAGCCCGTGACAAATACGGTGCTCTCAAAACCGCGCTGACCTGGCACTACATGCTCTCGGACTGTGAGAGAACCTTCCAACAGCGGCCAGGGCGGTCCTTGCCAATTCGCCGCTGCTGGCTGCTGCTGGCCACTAAGGCGCGCGAGAGGCAGTCTGCCACCACGTTGAGTTTACCAGCCACATGCTGAATGTTGGTCGTAAACTCTGAGATCACGGCCAGCTGTCTCTGCTACGGGCCTGACCATGGTTCCGAAACCTTGGCCATCGTGTATGTTAGCGGCTTGTGGTCCACGAACGCAGTGAAGGTGCGCCCTTCCAGCCAGAACTGGAAGTGGCGTATGGCCAGGTGGAGAGCCAGTAACTCCCTGTTGAACGCATTGTGTTTATGCTCACTGTCGCGCAAAGACCTGCTAAAAAAAGCGAGCGGCTGCCAAGAACCGGCGACAAGCTGCTCCACGATGGCCCCTATGGCCACGTCCGAGGCGTCGGTAGTGAGCGCAATCCGAGCCACCGGGTCCAGGTGCGCCAGCAGTGCGCCGTTCGCCAGGGCTGTTTTAACCTCGGAAAACGCCTGTTCTCGTTCGGGAGTCCAGTCGACTCTGTCCACCGGTTTCCATTTCTTAAGCGCGGCGTACAACGGCTGCATGAGCTGAGCTGTGCGGGGGAGGAAACAGTTATAAAAGTTAACCATCCCCAAAAACTCCTGCAGTGCCCTGACTGTCTGAGGCCGGGGAAAATCTGCCACTGCGCGCACTTTGTCCGGTAAGGGTATCGCACCCTCTAGTGAGATGCAGTGGCCCAAAAAATCGATTCCCGTCTCCCCAAATTGGCACTTCGCCGGGTTGATTATTAATCCGTTCTCCTCCAACCTCTGGAAAACCGTCTTGAGGTGGGCTACGTGTTTGTCCTCAGACGCACTGACTACTAGGATGTCGTCCAGGTAGACGAACACAAATGGCAGATTGCGCAACACCGCATCCATCATGCTTTGGAATGTCTGCGCCGCACCCTTTAACCCGAAAGGCATGCGCAAAAACTCAAAAAGACCCAACGAGGTTATTACCGCCGTCTTAGGTATGTCCTCAGTGCACACCGGGACCTGGTGTTAACCGCGGACTAGGTGTATCTTGGAAAAAATGCGTGCCCCCGGTGAGGTGAACAGAAAAATCCTGAATATGGGGGATCAGGTAGCGGTTGTGCGCTGTGGCATTGTTCAATCTGCGGAAATCTCCACACGGTCGCCACGATCCCTCGGCTTTAGGAACCATATGTAGCGGGGATGCCCATGGGCTGTTTGAGTGTCTGATGATGCCCAACTTTTCAAAGTTGGCAAACTCCTCGTGCGCTATAGCCAGTTTAGCTGCGTCCAGACGCGGGGTTGTGCAAAAATGGGCGGCCCCATGGTGGTAATGAAGTGCTCCACCCCATGTTTAGTGACGGTCGCCGAAAAAGTTGGGACCGTGAGTGCTGGAAGCTGGGTGAGCAGTGTGTGGAACTTACCACCTGGAGCTGTGACGCTGGCTAGTGTTGTTGGCCCGGCTCTTCGAGCTGTACAGGGGAGAGAATCAAAAGACATTGCATTAATCAGGCGTCTGTTAGCAACATCGACTAGTAGTCCGTGTGCACACAAAAAATCAGCGCCTAAGATTGGAAAACTGCATGCCGCTATGACGAATGTCCACTGGTACGTATGGCCGTGCAGGGATACAGTCAGTGTCCTCTCACCAAAAGTCTTAATGTCTGAGCCGTTTGCGGCCGTCAGCTCGGGGCCGCTAGTTCCTGCTAGCCGGTCGGCGCAGGATGGCAGGATGAGGCTCTTTTGGGAGCCGGAGTCCACGAGGAATCGTCTCCCCGAGCGTGAGTCTGTCACGTAGAGCAGCCGGTCCTGGCGTTTCCCGAATGCTTGAATTGGCACGGTGGCACGCATCGGCATGCATCCTCTTCAAAAGGGTGGTGGTAGGAGCAGAATGTGTCTCTCTGGCGCTTCCTGGCCCCCGCTGCCGCTACCATCACTGGCTCCTCGCTTCTGCTGGCCGTCTCGCTGGGTTCCGACGCCGCTGCGTTCACTGTGTGGGCTCTGGTGGTGAGGATGATCCGATCTGCCTCCTGGGCTAGCGCACGGTAGTCACGCGCGGCCAGCAGCGGCGAGTTGGCAAGGACCGCTCTGGCCGCCGTTGGGAGGTTCCGGAGGAAAAGGTGGGCAAATAAAAAATGCTCGTCATCCGTGCCCATCAACGCCAACATCTTCTCCATCCGTTCGACCGCCGACCCATCTCCCAACTCGGAGCGCGTCAGGAGTCTCTCTGCTCTCTCGCAATCCAAGAGCATGTAGCGCCGGGCCAGTGCGGTTTTGAGAGCCACGTATTTGTCGTGGGCTGCGGGCTGTTGGAGCAGGCTTGCTACTTGCTGAGTCGTGTGAGTGTCCAGCGCTGTGACCACATAGTAATACCTGGTGTCATCTGCCGTTATTACCCGGAGCACGAACTGGGCCTCGGTGTGGAGGAACCAAGACTTTGGGTTGTGCAGCCGAAAGTCCGGTAGTTTGACCGAAACGGCGCACGCATTGCTGGGGTTTCCCATCCGGATCGTCTCCAGGGTGTTCGGGGTGTGACCATGTGCACACAAAAAATCAGCGCCCAAAATGGGGAAGCTGCATGCCGCTATGACGAAAGTCCATTGGTATGTACGGCCGTGCAAGGATACAGTCAGTGTCCTCTCACCAAAAGTCTTAATGTCTGAGCCGTTTGCAGCCGCCAGCCAGTCTGCGTAGGACGGCAGGATGAGACTCTTTTGGGAGCCGGAGTCCACGAGGAACCGTCTCCCTGAGCGTGAGTCTGTCACATAGAGCAGCTTGCTCGCTTCAATGGCGGTCGCAGCTGCTACCGACTGCCGGCCCTGGCGTTTCCCGAGCGCTTGAATTGGCACGGTGGCATGCATCGGCGTGCGTCCTTTCCAAAACGGCGGTGGTAGAAACAGAGTGTGTCTCTCCGGTGCTTCTTGGCTTCCGCTGCAGCCACCGTCGTTGGCTCCTCACCCCTGCTGGCCATCTCGCTGGGTTCCGACACCACTGCGTTCACTGCAAGGGCTCTGGTGGTGAGGATAATCCGATCTGCCTCTTGCGCTAGTGCCCGGTAGTTGCGTGCGGCCAGCAGCGGCAAATTGGAATTGACCGCCCTGGCCGCCATTGGGAGGTTCTGGAGGAAAAGGTGAGCAAAGAGAAAATGCCCATTATCTGTGCCCATCAGCGCCAACATCTCCATTAACTCGACCGCCGACCCGTCTCCCAACTCGGAGCGCGTCAGGAGCCTTTCCGCTCTCTCGCAGTCTGAGAGCGTATAGTGCCGGGTCAGTGCGGTTTTGAGAGCCTCATATTTGTCGTGGGCTGGGGGCCGTTGGAGCAGGCTCGCCACCTGCTGAGTTGTGCGTGCGTCCAGTGCTGCAACCACGTAGCAGTATCTGGTGTCATCTGCTGTTATTCCACGGAGCGCGAACTGGGCCTCGGTGTGGAGGAACCAAGACTTCGGGTCGTGTAGCCAAAAGTCTGGGAGTTTGACCGAAACGGTGCACACTTTGCCGGCACCTCCAGTCTGGGTTGTCTCCGGGGTGTTCGCCTCGAGTTCCATTGTGCGTCAAGGGTAACCAGTGTGGAGAGAGGAATAATCAGGCAGAGCGGTCCAGAGCAAAGCAGGCTTTATTAATTTCTCTCTCTCACATCCTCCAGAATCACAAGCATCAGAAAGAGCAACAGGTCGCAGGCACCTCTCCTTTAATAGCATACAACCCGCTCAGTCACCTGTGGTGCTGCAGTAACATGAAAGACTTTGCAATTCCCATTCTCTTTGTCACTGTTTGCATCAACACACCAACCCCCGCATCAACACAAAAACCCCCCATGACGATTCCGTCTGAGTGAAAACATACTGAGTGGCTTCCCACAACAGTATATTTTAGGTTCTTGTTATCACTACGTTATACAAAGCTTGAAAATACTTTAGTTTTGCAGAGGTGAGGTAAACTATTACTTTGTGAATCTGTTACACTGAATAAACAATAGATTTAATCTTCTACAGGTAACTGAAAGGGTACAAATGAATTCAGGCATCCAACATTTAATGTATTTTAAAACAATAAAAACAAAACACATTTACAACCTAAAATGAACTGGAACTGACGTAAATGACTGTTGACGCTTAATAGCAATAACTGTTTTTTTTTTAGTACTAAAATAGAATAGAATAGAATAGAATAGGGCTTATTGTCATTGTACAGTTGTATAGTACAATGAAACTGTGGGTGCTCCACCAGGCTACTGCGCAATTAAGTATGAGAGAAGGATTGGAAAAAACACAGTTAACAGAACACATGACTGAAATAAAAATAAAAATAGCCCAGGATTATGGAAGTATACAGTACATGGGTATGGTAGTGGCTTCACAGATGGAACTATGTACATAAGCATGCAGAGTGCAGAACACACAAATGAGTAAAATAGCCTAAGGATTATGGAAAATGTACATAGTGGTTTCACGGATGGGTCAATATACAAGAAAGTGCAAACACAGGTGTGTTACTGTGCTAATTAAAAAGGTCCTCAGTTCTGTGCATGCGAGCGTTCGGAGGGACGGGGGTGGGGCCTCTGACTGTTTGCAGTTTGGATGGCCCAGGGGAAGGAACTGTTTGTCAGTCTGGAGGTGTGGGACCTGATTGAGTTGAACCGTCGTCCAGAGGGAAGCAGGTCAAACAGGTGGTGGGTGGGATGTAAGGGGTCTCCTGTGATGGCCTTGATCTTTCTGAAACAGGAGGATCTGGAGATGTCTTCCAGGGAAGGCAGAGGGCCGCTGATAATTTTTTGGGTGGTGTTGATGACCCTTTGCACAGCCTTCCTGTTCTTGGCCGTGGAGCTGACATGCCACACACCCAGACAGTAGGCGAGCACGCTCTCCACTGAGCAGCGATAGAAGGCCAGCAGCAGCTTCTGGTCCAGGTTGTTCTTCCTCAGGACACGGAGAAGTGCAGCTGCTGCTGGGCTTTCTTCACCAGGGCCTTGATGTTGACAGTCCAGGAGAGGTCAGACCTGGGTGCCGAGGAACAGGGACGTTTTCCACGTAGTCGGCATTAATGGGGGGGGGGGGGGTCCTGTCTGTTCTTCCTGAAGTCTAGTATGAGTTCATTGGTTTTTTGGACATTGAGTTTCAGGTTGTTCGCTTAGCACCAAAGCAGCAGGTTCTCTACCTCTGCCCTGTATGCCTTCTCATCATCATCGGTGATGAGCCCAACTAAGGTGGAGTTTGCGTACTTCATGATGACGGTGGTTGGGTGCGTTGGAATACAGTCAAAGGCCCCTGTAGTTGGTGAGGGCCTGGATGCCTCTCCACATCTGTCGGGGATTGTTGTCTGTGAGGAAGCCCTCCACCTTCCTCCTATTGGTGTTCTTAGCGAGTTTTATGCTTCTCCTCAGTTTGGCTCTGGCAGAGCTGCACAGAGCTGTCCTTCTGTCTGAAGGCTGAGTTGCAGGCTCTGATCAGAGCCTGGACCTCACTGGTCATCCAGGGCTTGCGGTTTGGAAAGACCCGGATGTGTTTGGTGACTGTCACATTTTCTACACAGCATTTAAAGTAGAAAAGGACAGACTCAGTGTAGGGGTCCAGGGGCCTCGTGTACAAAGACTTGCATGGATTTCCTGCTGAAAGATTCAGGACTATTTAAAACAGCTAGACAGAAAATTTACAGCCATCGCAGTCTCTGAAACTTCGCTTAATGAAGAGCAGGCTCCCCTGATGGCAATAGAGGGATATCAGATGTTTCATATTAACAGATCTCAAAAAAAGGGTGGTGGTGTTGCACTGTATATTGATGACCTGTATAGGTGTAAACTTGTAAATGGAATGTCCTTTGCACTACCAGGGAATTTGGAATGTGTTACTGTTGAGATTGACCAAGATAAAACAAAAAATCTAATTATAAGTTGTATATATAGAACGCTGGTTCCAAGGTTGTCATAGTCAGGAGCGGCACTGGGGTTAAGCTCCCAGTGCTCATTAAATGCTCCTTATGGTGTGCGTCTCGAAAAGCCTCTGACAACTAAGTCCAACTCCTTGGCTGCCCGTGTGGTTTAGTCTCTAAGCCCGACGGAACTGCTTTTACTAATAGGAGAAGGGGCGAGGGCGGATCTCTGGCGCCTTAAAACCAGATGCTTCGGGTAGATGGTGGCTCGTCAACCTGGGAAGATAGCCCATCTAGGGGAAGGTAAACCCTGATTTCAAACCTCCGCTGTCTTGCGGCACACCTGGTCACGGGAAAGGCTTCGGGAGTCAACCCTGAGGAAAAATCTGGAGTCGGAGTCCCTAAGGCAGTTCTCTGTTGTGCTCAACATCGTTCTGGCAGCTCCTGCGACGGTGCTGGTATCAAACTGCACGGTGGCGCAGTGGTTAGCACTGTGGCAGCACAGTTTACCCTCGGCCGGGGGATCGCGGGGACCATGAGATCGTGGGTTCGATCCCTGCCCCCGGCCAACAGTGATCTGTGTGGAGTTTGCATGTTCTCCCCGTGTTTGCGTGGGTTTACTCCGGGATTTCTCCGGTTTCCTCCCACGTGTCAAAAACATGCAGGTTAGGGAGTTAAGGGGCGCTTGCGCACGCAGCGACCGGCAGCTGGTTGCTTGTCACCAGACTGCAAAACAAATCTACCTACGGGTACAAAATAAGTAATAAAAAAAAAAAAAACTGTAGCAGCCCTGCTGTTCCTTTGGATTCATCAGTGACGTGGAGAGGGGGGACATGCTGCATGAGCAACATCTTGTCCTCCATATCTTCCTGCCCAGGCTTGAATCCTACCAACGCCCAACGCTGGAAGGTAGAACACCGGATCACTTGAGAGGACACTCCAGCTTCGCCTTTGGCGTAGACAAAACACGGGGAATGACAGTTACCGGTTATAAGCCACCGCTCAATTGGCGTAGAGCGCGGAGCCAGGGGTTGTTCCCGTCGGTGAGAGGGATCATCGGATCTCACTGGACAGCTACCGCCCGCCTCAAGCTGGGCAGCCCCCAGCCAATAAGGTGTTGTCCTGCCACAGCTTGCTTTCCTCATTGGGTGCATGGGGATGAGGAGAAGTCCGAACGGCAGGCTGAGAACCTTCGCACCAGGCAAGACAAAAAAAACTAAAGAGACCAACTCTAAAACTGGGAACTTGGAACGTCCGCACTATGATGACAGAACTCGCTGTTAACCTCAAGGACATCAACGACCCCAGGAAGACTGCCATCATCAATAATGAGCTGAAGAGACTGGAAGTGGATATCACCACTCTCCAGGAAACATGGTTGGCTGATGCAGGCACACTGAGAGAGAAGGACTACACGTTCTACTGGCAGGGAAAGGGCAGTGACGAACACAGGGAACACGGAGTGGGCTTCGCAGTGAAGAACACCTTGCTGAAGAACACCTTGCTGAAGATGGTGGAACCGGGCAGCAATAGCTCTGCACGACTCCTCACCCTCCGCCTGAACACCACTCAAGGCCCAGTCACCGTCGTCAGTGTGTATGCCCCAACACTGACAGCCACACCAGAGGCAAAAGACGAGTTCTACGAGAATCTCGCAACAACTGTCAGGATCATCCCCAACTCTGAACAACTCATTCTCCTTGGAGACTTCAATGCCAGAGTGGGTGCTGACCATGACTCCTGGCCCTCCTGTCTTGGACCATTTGGCATGGGCAGAATGAACAAGAACGGACAGCGGCTGCTCGAGTTCTGCACATATCACGATCTGTGCATCACAAACTCGTTCTTCAAGACCAAGCCCCAACACAAGGTTTCCTGGTGACATCCCGCTCAAAGCACTGGCACCAGCTGGACTTGATCCTGACCAGGAGCACCTCACTGAAGAACGTGCTAATCACCCGTTCGTTCCAGAGTGCAGATTGCGACACAGACCATTCATTGGTTTGTTGCAAGGTCAAGCTGCAGCTGAAGAAATTCCATTGTGCCAGACAGCCTGGAAAGGCACGGATTGACACCAGCAAGATGGCCCAACCAGAACTTGTTGAGCAGTTTGCCTCCACCTTTGAGAAGGAACTTGGTGTACCACAAGAAGGAGAATCTGCAAAGCAGAAGTGGGAAGAGCTGTGAAACACCATCCACTGCACAGCCTTGGCTACCTTTGGGAGGAAGACCTCGAAGTCACAGGACTGGTTTGATGCCAAGTTGACTGAGATGACCCCCATCATTGAAGCCAAGCGCTCAGCACTTGCTGAGTACAAGAAGTACTCAAATGAGAAGAATCTCCAGATTCTCAGGGCTGCGAGAAGCAAAGTTCAGCAGACTGCTCGGTGCTGTGCCAACGAGTACTGGACTCAGCTCAGCCAAGACATTCAAACCGCTGCCATAACAGGGAACATCCGTGGTATGTATGATGGCATCAAGAAAGCACTTGGTCCGGCTCAGAGCAAGACGGCCCCCCTCAAATCCTCCACTGGGGAGATGATCACAGAAAAGAACAAGCAGATGGAGAGATGGGTGGAACACTACTCCGACCTCTACTCCAGACAGAACACCGTGACACCGTCAGCCCTTGATGCCATCGACTGCCTGCCATCCATGGATGAACTTGACGCCGAGCCAACCATCGACGAACTCAGCAAGGCCATTGATAGCTTGGCCGCTGGCAAGGCACCCGGCAACGACGGCATACCCCCCGACCTGATCAAGCACTGCAAGACCGCCCTACTGCTGCCATTGCATGACGTCCTCTGCCAGTGCTGAAAGGAAGGTGCCGTACCACAGGACATGAGGGACGCCAAGATCATCACCCTCTACAAAAACAAAGGGGAGAGAAGCGACTGCAACAACTACAGGGGCATCTCCCTCCTCAGCGTTGTTGGCAAAGTCTATGCACGAGTTGCTCTCGTTCGTCTACAGAAGCTTGCCGAACGTGCCTACCCCGAGTCTCAGTGTGGCTTCTGCGCTGAGCGATTGACGGTAGACATGATATTCTCCATCCGCAAACTCCAGGAGAAATGCAGAGAACAGAACATGCCCCTGTACGTTGCCTTCATCGACCTCACCAAAGCGTTCGATCTGGTCAGCAGAGAGGGCCTTTTCAAGATCCTGCCAAAGATAGGATGCCCACCAAAGTTGCAAAGCCTCATCGACTTGTTTCACACCAACATGCAGGGGATAGTGCAGCACGATGGCAACGTCTCAGAGCCACTCAACATATGCAGCGGAGTGAAACAGGGCTGTGTACTTGCGCCAACCCTCTTTGGGATTTTCTTTGCTATGCTCCTGAGGCATGCCTTCAGCACAGCAACAGAATCTACCTGCACACAAGATCTGACAGCAGGCTTTTCAACCTCGCCCGCCTGAAAGCCAGAACCAAAGTACGCGAAGCTCTAATCAGAGACATGCTGTTCGCAGATGACGCTACAGTCGCAACCCACACACAGCAGGAGCTTCAGACCCTGATGGACCACTTCTCCCAGGCATGCAAGGACTTTGGGCTTACCATCAACCTGAAGAAGACTAACGTCTTGGCGCAAGGCACGGAAGCACCACCAACCATCACCATCGACGACTACGAGCTGGAGGTCGTGAATCAGTTCACATACCTGGGGTCCACGATCAGCAACAACCTCTCCCTTGATACAGAGATCGACAAGAGGATTGGAAAATCAGCCTTCACACTCGCTCGCCTCACCACACGAGTGTGGGAGAATCCCAAACTCTCTGTCAAGACGAAGATGGCAGTGTACAACGCCTGTGTCATCAGCACACTGCTCTATGAGAGTGAGACGTGGACAACATACGCCCGGCAGGAAAAGAGACTGAACTCCTTCCACTTGCGCTGCATTCGCCACATCCTGGACATATCCTGGCAGGACAAAGTGCCCAACACAGAAGTTCTGTCCCGCGCCGGCCTTCCCTCCACGTTCACTCTACTCAGGCAGAGCAGGCTCCACTGGCTAGGCCACATTCACCGTATGGAGGATGGCAGAATCCCCAAAGACGTCCTCTACGGAGAACTGGCGACTGGCAGGAGAGACGTTGGCCACCCACAGCTGCGCTTTAGAGACGTCTGCAAGAGAGACATGAAGGCCCTGGAGATCAACACAGAGCACTGGGAGGACCTTGCAAAGGACCGCTCCAAATGGAGAGGCACTCTGACCAGACAGCTCAAGGCGGGTGAAGAGAGACTGACTGCTGCAGCAGATGAAAAAAGGACCCGCAGGAAGAACCGCCACAGACCTAGCAGCACGGAGACCACCCACAAGTGCGACCTGTGTGACATGGACTGCCATTCGCGCATCGGCCTGTTCAGCCACAGGCGGTGCTGTTCCAGCAGAGTAGACGTTTAGGATTCTCTTCCATGGTCATCATAGACCAACGGAGGCCGACGACGATATAGAACGCCGGGAACTTGCATTGAGACATTCAGAGATAAACTAGTCGAGCTGTACAATAATATTACTAGTAAGGAAATGGTAGTAATTTGTGGAGATTTCAATATTGATTTACTAAATCCATATCAACAAAATGTAATTACAGAGTTCATGAATTCTATGTACAGCATGAGTCTATATCCCACAATAACATGTCCCAGTAGAATCACAGTTCACACTGCTACACTTATTGACAACCTGTTTGTTAATATTATTGATAAGAAAATAGAAAGTGGATTATTGATAAATGATATAAGTGACCATTTGCCAACCTTTGCACTTATCCATGGCCACACGGGGGCCAATACAGAAAATTTTTTAAAAATTGTTCAGATACAAATCACAAAATGCAATCAGTTCTTTTAAAAATAAGAATAAGATAAGCCTTTATTAGTCCCACAATGGGGAAATTCCAGGATTGCAACAGCACAGGGATAGCAACACTCAGAGCAACAATCAGAAGGCAAGAAAAAAAGCAAGAGCAGCTAATATACATATGTACATATTACTATAAATATATATATATATATATATATACACAGACACACAGTGCAGAGCATTGTAGCTGGATGGAATAAATATATGAGTATACAAACACACAGTACGGAGCATTGCAGCTAGGTGGAATAAATATGTAAATATATAAACACACACAGTGCGGAGCATTGTAGCTAGATGGAATAATATGTAGATATATAAACATACTTGCTGAAGCAGGACTGGACAAAAGTCTATGTATCAGATGTAAATGAAGCCTACGACACATTTATGAACATAGTAATCACTCTTTATGAAAAAAATTGTCCATTAGTAAAGAAAAAGCTTAAATAGAAATTTGTCGATAAGCCATGGCTAACCAAAGGATTACAAAAGGCGTGTAAAAAGAAAAATTTATTATATAAAGCTTTTCTAAAGAAAAGGACAAAAGAAGCAGAGCAGCGGTATAAAACATACAAAAATAAGTTAACATATATAATGAGATGTGATAAAAGAGACTATTACAGTGAAGAACTGGAGAAAAACAGAGACAATATTAAAAATACATGGACAATACTTAACAATATTCTTGGAAATAAAAACAGAAATACAAGCTACCCAACCAATTTTTTAAAAAATAATACAATGACTCAGAGTGTGAATGCAGCTTCACCTGCAGATGAATTTAATAACTTTTTTGTGAACATTGGTCCTAATTTGGCTCGAGAAATACCCATTACGGCACCTACGGGTGATACAATAAGCAAAAACACTGCTATAAAAGACTCCATTTTTATAAAGAACACAGACGAGAGAGAGCTCATTGAAATTGTTAAATCGTTTAAAAGTAAGACATCTACGGATTGTGATGGTATTGACATGCTCTTAGTCAAAACTATTATTGAATGCTTAGTGAAACCACTGACGTATATCTGTAACCTGTCTCTCCAAACAGGTATATTTCCCAATGCAATGAAAATAGCTAAAGTAATTCCGATATACAAGACGGGTGACAGAGGGGAACTTCCAAACTATAGACCAATTTCACTATTGCCGCAATTTTCCAAGATACTTGAAAAAATATTCTGTGAGAGAATTGACAACTTCATAATGAAGAATAATTTATTGTGTGAGCAGCAATATGGGTTCAGACACAAGAGGACAACTGCATTTGCTCTAATGGAATTTACAGAAAAAATATCAACTGCCATTGAAAATAAAGAGTATTCAGTTGGGGTATTCCTGGATCTTAAAACAGCATTTAATACAGTGGATCACAATTTATTATTAAAGAAACTACAAAATTATGGTATTAGGGGGGTAGCACTGTCCTGGTTAAGTAGTTACTTAAAGAATAGATATCAGTATGTATGTGTTGGTAACAAAAACTCACAGTTACTGAAGGTTACTTGTGGAGTCCCACAGGGTTCAGTTTTGGGGCCATTGTTATTCAATATGTATATACAGTAAATGATATATGTAAAGTTTCAGAAAAAATTGATTTAATATTGTTTGCCGATGACACTAATCTGTTATGCAGTGGAAGCAATTTGGAACAACTTTTGGATACACTCGGAAAGGAATTAGGAAAGCTTAAACTGTGGTTTGATTCAAACAAATTAACGCTCAATTTTAAGTAAGACAAAATTTATAGTTTTTAACAATCATCACAACAACTTAGTATCTAAACTCAGTGTAAATGGTGTAGAGATTGAAAGGGTATCTGAAACTAAATTTCTTGGAGTAATAATTGATAATAAACTGTGTTGGAAGTCGCATATTAATTATATTAAAGGTAACATATCTAAATCAATCGCAATACTACACAGAGCGAAATATTTGCTGAATCAGCCCACATTATATACTTTGTATCATTCATTAATACTCCCATACATGACATATTGTACTGAAGTATGGGGAAATACATATAAAACAAACATATATCCAGTCTTTATGCTTCAGAAGAGAGCTATTAGAATAATAAACAAAGCTGCTTACAGGGAACCAACAAACCCACTTTTTCTTAAATTAAAAGCTCTCAAGTTGAAAGATCTGGTTGACTTTAAAACTGCAGTAATAATGTTTAAAGTGAAGAATGTATCACTGCCCACAAATATCCAAATGCTGTTCCAAATAAGGGAGAAACAATATCATTTTAGAGGAACATGTATATTTCAAAAACCTTCAGTGAGAACTACCACCAAGCAACACTGTGTTTCAGTGCAAGGAGTCAGATTATGGAACGATTTTGGACCTGAATTAAAATCATGTACAACACTTGGACAATTTAAACAAAAACTAAAGGAAGAAATACTCCAAACATATATCCAAGATGACATATAAAATCACATAAGGATTGTCATATCCAGTCTGTGTTGTGTTGTTGCTTAGTTTTTTTGTCACATTTTGTCTTAGCTTTGTTCTGAATTGTAATCGCTCTTGTTTTGTTTTTCTTTTGAATTCTTGGATGGAATATGGGTGGGCAATATAAGCTGCGGCTTCAGCCATCACCCATTTCGGATAACTTATGTTGAACTGTATAATCAGAGGAGTTATTGTCTAATTTGACCTTGTTGGATTTTTTTCCCCTTTGTTATATTATTTTGTTTCTTTTTAATCTTTACTTTTAATCTATCTGAAATAAAGATTCATTCATTCATTCAAAGATGACGTACGTTTAAATCAAGAAAACGCCGTAAGCAAAAAAAAAATCCAGATGTATGAAACCGTCCGTATGCAGGAATCCAAGCACATTTCCTTTGTACATGCCGAACTGCTTGAAATTGAACGCATGTGAGGAAATACCGGACTCCTCCCTTGACACGCCTCCATTTGAATATGCAATTAGATGCAAATAGGTATGCAAATAGATAAATACAAGCCCAGCACTTGATTCTCCTGTATCCACAATCAAAAATAATGGATTTAATGGAATTTCATGGAACATGAGTTGGAGATGCTCCTGAATGAGGCAGAGGCTCGTAAAAACTTTTTGTTTAGCACGCTGTCCTCCAGCATTAGAGCTGGATACAGGTAATTCAATAGCCTTCTCAAAGCCTTATTAGATTAGTTTATTGTTTCATTTATTCAGACAGGGATAAGAAAGAGAAGTTTTTTTTTTAATTTTGACATATTTAGACTGACGTCTGCAGTCATCCTCAGAAGCATCAGCTGATTGATGTAATTTGGAGTGCGTATAGCTCAGTGGTTATAATGCAAAGCAAATTTCAAAGCAAAAGGTTGCAGGTATGAGACCAGTTGTGTTTTCTTTTAGGGACCACAATGGAAATAAGTGTGCACACTTTCTTGTGCCATACCATTGTTTTTAGATGTATGTTTACATCTCCGTGCCCTGCTCCGTTGTAGGAGCAGGGCACTGAACATTGTCAAGGACCGTTCTCACCCTCTGCATAAACACTTTGAACTTCTTCCTTCTGGTAAACGATTCCGGAGCATCAGAGGCAGAACCACCAGACTGATCAACAGCTTCCTCCCACAAGCTGTCAGGATGCTGAACAGCTGACCCGGAATCTCACATACACACTACTGCACCTATGGACATTTTGTATATTATAGTTAGTTATTCTTTTTCCCCAAGTATGTCTCAGGGATGTGTGAATGGATGGGGGGGTGGGAGCTATGTGGGAGTGTGTCTTAATCATGCTGCTTCTTATATGGATGCCGAGAGAAACGCAATTTCATCTTGCCTGCACTACAGTTGTATGTACAGCAATATGACAATAAAGTTTGATTTGATTTGATTTGATGTTGTATCTTTTATACAGTGATATTTTAATCAATCAATCAATCAGTCAATCAATCAATCAATTTGTGACCAGCCGGGTCACAAATTGATTGATTGAAAAATAAGACAATATGAACCTATTTAGTGGGCAGCCAAGGTCACCTGTCAGTTGAAAGCAGATCACATTAAACTCAGCAAGTACATTTTTTATGTCCAAAATGCAAATCTCATTCTTTATAGTTATTTACGACTTACATGGATTACACACACACTATTGTAAATGAATGAAGTGTGCCGGGGAACGCACGAGACTGTTGCATTTCAAACTTTACGCATGTGTTTATTGACATAACTACTGTACACACAGAGGCAGTTGGGGGCTTGGTAGAATGCTGTCAAACTGTAGTTTTAATCAGCAGTAAAAAGAAAGTCACTTACTCAGATCACTGAGTTGTAATGAAGCCTTGAAGACAGGATGATATTTGCAGGCACACAGGCGCGTTCCACAAGGACTGCCTGTGGAAACCTAAACCAGCTGACAAGCCAGTCATCATCCTGAGCCAGAAAATCTTCTGTCTCTAAAATACCCTTTCTCTTCTCACTGCGCAATTTGCAATATCCTCTAATCCTCTGTTGTTAGAATCATTTTCTGCACTTCTTTGCACATGCTTTTATATCCATTCATCTAATTGCACACACTTGGATGTTTGTTCATCATGTGTCTCTGGTGTGCACAATAATTTTCACGTTATTATCAGTCTCCCAACATCACCTCTAAGTGTCACCAACGGACCAATAACAGTTGAAACGTACATACGCCAGTCATGAAGTTGCCGTGGGGCTGCGCATATTTCCACGGTCATTTCATTCTTGATACATCTGAAATTTTCCGTGGAAAAGGATGTACGCCATGTTTTTGTGCGTAAGTACCCTTTGTACATGAGGCCCCAGGTCCTGCTGTTCAAAGATGCTCCAATCAGTGCAGACAAAGCAGTCTTGTTTGTTTGGTTGGGGAGGAACTCTTCCTGAGGGGGGTGTAGGGAGGTATTAGAAGCAGGGAGAGATGGTCTGTATTGTGTAGTGAGTGTGGTGAGCGTGTGTGGCCTGTGGGGCTTGCCGTACCAGCCCCTGGCATGACGTCAGGCGGGCACGGCCACTGTATATACTTCTGTGGTGTGTTCAATAAAAGTTCAGTTTGCTGAGTTCGCTGCATGGCATAACTCTGACTCTGACCATCATTTCCATACATAACAGTCTGATTGTCCAAGGTGAGGGAGGGGGGTGGCTCTGTAGGCATGCTTAATGTTGCTGAAAACATGATCCAAGATGAATATAAGCAGACCATAAAAGTGTGATTCAGCATATTTACAGAAACCACACAACAGCTAACAGCAGTCAAAGTCCTTACAATCTGAAATAAAGTGTTGTCATAATTCCGTTGTCAAAACTAGAGAGCTATCCAGTTCGATCACTGCTGTGCTACAATAGCATTACTGTCAATAACACTATACGATATAGTTATTTAAAAATGTTTACCGGAGATGCGCATCAGAGAGGATTATGTTAAATTCACGATTCTGTACCACAAGAGTCCTCGCTTGACACGCTGTCTGACTCGTAATCACCAAAGGTATGAGATTTTAGCGGTCTGCAGTATATTGATGTTAGCCTCCAGGAAGTGCTGTTTATCTCTCTACCTGGCAACCGGTAGGAGATTATAGTGAGTCAACAGTGAATGCAACATCTACTGGCCAGGAGGCCAGAATGCTATCTCTTGCACCTTTAATTGTCCCAGCCCTAGTTTCTAAACACAATGTATGTCCTTAAGTGCAGAGATCAATGAAATAATATGAATTACACTACATACCCCTCAAAAAACTTTATCTTGTTGACATTCTAGAGTTTGTGTTTTGTTGAGTTCAATCAACTTTTATCCAGTTAAAGCTGTAGGAAGGAAAAAAATATCATACATTGCCTTAAGAAACCTTTGGCCAAAATGAGTGTTTCACATTACAGTCAAAGTTGTCTGTCCCACAGGGAGTGTCCAGTGGCTGCGGATGACATTTCCTGTCTTACTGCACCTCCTCATCCTCCATCTCGCCACTGCCAGAACTACTCCATTACTATCTTAGCCACTACCCACACAGACAGCCTCTGACTGACAATACAGTCGACAGACCGAACTCTTTACCCTACACATGGGCTCTTCTGTGATCTCCACCCACCACATGCTGCGATAAATATGCCTTTGAATCTCACTGTATGAAGAGCAGCCTGTTAAAATAGCACGTTTTTCTGTATGAATGGTCTCAGCTCAAGCAAAATTGTCTGGTTCACTGTAAATGGAAGATGGATGCAGATCATTCTGAAATGTAAAATATTTAAGAGCTGCAGGCCTCTCAGCAATAGAGGGGAGGGGAGGAGGAAATGGCAGAGGAGGAGGAGTGAAAGTGAGAAAGATGAAGAAGGAGTGAGTATAAAACTCAAGCCTAATTTCAACGCAGACCTCATTACATATTCATGCGATGGTGCAGTCATTATATTGTGTGGGTGTGCGTGCAGCACAGGCAGTAATCATTTGTATATATCACGTCCACTTAATAGTAGATGGATAGTAAAAAGGTGGGCTTATATCAATAATTCTAATGCTACATAGACGCAAATATTCTCATTTTTTTAATTATTTGCTTGATCGCACTCTCTGTGGAGTGTGGAATGGATACATTTGCATCTGTGTGTCAGGTATATGTTACTATGAGTGATTGCTTCATTAGCTACATGCATGGACTTCCCTGTATGTGTCCCTGGTCCTTCTCCGTGATATTGTTGAGAGCCCGATAGTCGATACAAGGACGAAGAGATCCGTCCTTCTTTCCAACGAAGAAGAACCCTGCACCTACTGGAGAGGAGGACGGTCGGACGATCCCAGCACTGAGCGACTCCTTCAGGTAGCTGTTCATTGCCTCCTTCTCCGGCGCTGACAGACTGTAGAGGCGTCCTGAGGGTAAGGGCGCCCCCTGGCGGATGTTAATGGCGCAGTCGTAGGGCCGGTGAGGAGGTAGAGACATCGCCTTGGACTTACTGAAAACGGCACCCAGGTCGTGGAACTCTGAGGGCACTAGGGTGAGATCCGGGGGCGCAGTGTCCTGAGCTGTGGGAGGCGAGGACGGGGCGCAGGCCGCGGATTGGAGGCAGGTACCCATGCAGAAAGTGCTCCACGCTGAAACCTTCCCAGTCTTCCAGTCCAAGGCGGGGTTGTGGGGTTGTGTCCTGGGCTGCACGGTGGCGCAGTGGTTAGCACTGCGGCAGCACAGTTTACCCTTGGCCGGGGGATTGTGGGGATCGTGGGATCGTGGGTTCGATCCCAGCCCCCGACCAACAGTGATCTGTGTGGAGTTTGCATGTTCTCCTCGTGTTGCGTGGGTTTACTCCGGGATTTCTCCGGTTTCCTCCCACATGCCAAAAACATGCATGTTAGGTTAATTGGCTGTTCTAAATTGTCCCTAGATATCTGTTTCCTATAGGCCCTTAGAATAGAGGGTTAGTATTAATGAAAGCGCTTTGGGTGGTCTTTGTGACTAGAGAAGCGCTATATAAGTGCAGGTTAGTTAGTTAGTTAGTGTGTATGCAGCTGTGTGTGTGTCTTTCTCCATATAGTTTTCTTTGCAGCCCTTTATAAATCCACTGACTTTTCTTAATACAAAATCATAAACTGCAGAGAATTTTAAATTTTGCTGGGTCTTGAGACTTGAGATGGAAAATATGAGCTGCTACTACTAGGGCAGCTTGGTGGCCTAGTGGTTAGCACAGTGACACCACAGTAAGAAGGTCACGGGATCGATTCCACCCCTGACCATCGTGGGTTTGATCCCACCTCCTGACCAGCGGTGACCCTTCTGTGTGGAGTTTGCATATTTGCCCCGTGTCTGCGTGGGGGTACCCCGGTTTCCTCCCACAGGCCAAAAACATGCAAGTTAGGTTAATTGGAGACTCTAAAGTGGCCTTAGGTGTGAATGGTGAAGGGATTGGTACTGTGGCTACCGCATCCATCCAGATGGATGCCCTGAATATTATATAATGGGTTATTGTCCTTTGAAACTACAGTGGATCCGCACGTAGAAAATGATTTTTCCGTGTCTATGCATGTTTTCTCAGTGAAAAAAAGCATGCAATTTTACTTTTTTTGGGGGGGGTGAGACTGGGCTGTCCAAAAAAACCAAACAACTTTACCTGATGTGCCCACGTCTGGTTGTCCTGATGACATCCTGTCCTCATGACAATGTTTGTGTTAGCACAAACTGGTAGTTATCAAACATGCTACTCACTCTCCAAGGTGTTTTCTGCAGCTCTGGACCCATCAGTAACAGCACTTTAAGTTGAAACTGGGAAAGACGCCATCATACTTGGTGAACTAGTTTTGTGAAACTAGAATATTAACCAGGTCTTCATTCAAAAGGATCTGTGTCCTTCTCATCAGCCGTGATGATTTTCAGGTGGCATCGCTTGTCCATGATTTTTATAAACTCTGTCGCGTCCTCTTCAAAATTATCTGGTAAGTTTCTGCATTTTCAGGATTTTTTTCAAGTTATTATTAATTTATGCCATATTGGCTGACGAAGGAGACCAGGCTTGCTAAGAGGAGCTACAGTGTGAAGTTACAAAAAAACTTCTCAGCTAACAACTCTGCTTCTGTCTGGAGAGGCCTACGGAATATCACCAACTACAGGAGACCATCCCCCCACCCTGCGGAAAACCTCCAGCTGGCTAATGACCTAAACAGCTTTTACTGCAGGTTTGAAAAGAACCTACAGTTCTCACCTCCCACCCACACAAAAGGATTATCTGCAGCCCCAGGAACTCCATCCCTCCTCCACTCTGACCTCCCACCAGCACTAATGATCTGTGAAGAGGAGGTGCGCCGGGTCTTTCAGAGACAAAAGATCAAGAAGGCTGCAGGACCTGATGGTGTGTCTCCGTCCTGCCTGAGAGTCTGCTCCAACGAGTTGGCCCCCCATCTTCACCCGGATCTTTAACAGATCACTGGAGCTGCGTGAAGTGCCTTCCTGCTTCAAACGCTCCATCATCATTCCAGTTCCCAAGAAACCCTCTATTACAGGATTAAACGACTACAGACCTGTTGCCCTGACCTCTGTGGTCATGAAATCCTTGGAGAGATTGGTGCTGAACCACCTGAAGGTCATCACAGGCCCCCTGATGGACCCACTGCAGTTTGCCTACCGGTCAAACAGGTCAGTGGATGATGCAGTGAATATGGGACTACATTACATCCTGCAACACCTCGACTCCCCAGGGACGTACGCCAGGATCCTGTTTGTCGACTTCAGCTCAGCGTTCAACACCATCATCCCAGGCATTCTTCATCAGAAACTCCTCCAGCTCAAGGTGCCCCCTTCCACCTGCCAGTGGATCTCCAGCTTTCTGACTGACAGGTGGCAACAGGTGAAGCTAGGGAGATTTACATCCAGCTCCCGAAAAATTAGTACTGGCGCCCCCCAAGGATGTGTCCTTTCCCCACTGCTCTTCTCCCTCTACTCCAACGACTGCACCTCAGAGGACCCTTCGGTGAAGCTCCTGAAGTTTGCGGACGACACCACAGTCATCGGTTTGATCCGGGATGATGATGAGTCTGCATACAGGCGGGAGGTGGAGCAGCTGATCCTCTGGTGCAGCCAGAACCATCTTGAACTTAACCCAGCCAAAACGGTGGAGATGACTGTGGATTTCAGGCGACACCCCCCTTCATTCCCCCCACTCACCATCCTCAACAGCACAGTGTCCACTGTGGACTCCTTCAAGTTTCTGGGTACCACAATCTCCCGGAACCTGAAGTGGTCCTCCCATATTGACACTGTCCGGAAAAAGGCCCAGCAGAGGTTGTTTTTTCTGCGTCAGCTCAAGAAGTTTGATTTGCCTCAGGAGCTGCTGGTTGTCTTCTACACCGCCATCATCCAATCTGTCCTCTGCTTTTCCATCACTGTCTGGTTTGGATCTGCCACTAAACAGGACAAGACCAGACTGCAGCGGATCATTAAGTCTGCGGAGAGGATCATTGGTACCGACCTACCCTCCATTGAGAACTTATATCGGTCCATAACCAGGAAACGGGCGGGAAACATCTGTGCTAACCCATCACACCCCGGCCACAAACTGTTTGAACTTCTATCTTCTGGTCGTCGTTACAGATCACTGAAGGTCAAAACCACCCGTCACAGGAACAGTTTCTTTCCTCAAGCCATCACTCTGATGAACTCCTAACATTCACCTAGTCCTACCTGTTTGCTGTACTCATGACTTTTCATCCATTATTACATTGCACATAACTCTCACACTGCTTTTTACTTCATTCACATTATATCACTGAATCTGAGTCCACATTGAAATACTGTGTGATTGTATATTTTTTCATATATTTCTGCAAAGTGTGGTTAGTCCGAGTAAATAACTGCATATATTCCTGTATATATTTGCATCCTTTTATAGAAACGTGGACAGACTGTAATTTACTGTACATACTCTGGTTGTCATTGAATCCTTATTTAAATCCTTCACCTGAACAACGAGAGCAAGTTTTTAGCCAAAGTCAAATTCCTTGTATGTGTTGTGCATACTTGGCCAATAAAGCTGATTCTGATTCTGATTCTGATTCTGATTCAAATTAAAAACTGGAAGTGCATTCCGATCACCCAACAGTGCCCTACGAAGTGGACTGCATAGGGTATTCAGCCATATTAAATAGATTCCAAACCATAGGGAGCAAAAGGTGTTCAGTTCAAAAGGAACTGAGAACTGAGTAGGGAAGAAGTGAACAACCGTACAGCACTTCACCAGAGGCTGACTAGAAAATTGCCCATAAGTCACTGCACATCGAAAATGAGTAAAATATATGATTGTTGCTAACATTATTAACAAGCTAAACTAATGTTGTTTTTTGTTTATATTAATTGATATTAATAAATTGTTTTACCGGGGCCCCGCCCTGGAACCAGGCCTGGGGGAGGGGCTTGATGGCTAGTGCCTGGTGGCCGGGTTTCTGCCCATGGGACACGGCCAGACTCAGCTCAAAGGAGTTACATGGGTCCGCCCTCCAGTGGGCTCACCACTTGCAGGAGGGACCATGGTGATCCGGTGCTATGCAAATCAGGTGGCAGACAAAGGCAGAGACCTTCAAGGTCTGATCCCCGGCTTTCAAAACTGGCTTTTTGGGTGTGGAACGTGACCTCTCTGGTGGGGAAGGAGCTGGAGCTGGTGCACATGGTTGAGAGATACCAGCTAGATATACAGTGGCGTGAAAAAGTGTTTGCCCCCTTCCTGATTTCTCATTTTTTTGTATGTTTGTCACACTTAAATGTTCCAGATAATCAAACAAATTTAAATATTAGACAAAGATAAGATAAGATAAGATAAGCCTTTATTAGTCCCACAATGGGGAAATTCCAGGATTGCAACAGCACAAGGATAACAACACTCAGAGCAACAATCAGAAGGCAAGAAAAAAAACAAGAGCAGCGAGTATACATATGTACATATAAATATAAATATATAGGCACACAGTGCGGAGCATTGTAGCTAGATGGAATAAATATATAAATATATAAACACAGTGCAGAGCATTGTAGCTAGATGGAATAAATATGTAAATATATAAACACACACAGTGTGGAGCATTGTAGCTAGATGGAATAAATGTATGAGTATATAAACACACAGTGCGGAGCATTGTAGCTAGATGGAATAAATATGTAAATATATAAACGCACACAATGCGGATCATTGTAGCTAGATGGAATAAATATGTAAATATATAAACACACACAGTGCGGAGCATTGTAGCTAGATGGAATAAATATGTAAATATATAAACACACACAGTGTGGAGCATTGTTGCTAGATGGAATAAATATATAAATATATAAACACACACAGTGCGGAGCATTGTAGCTAGATGGAATGAAACAGCATAACCGTCTACTTAGTTATCCTACATGGTATGATTCTGTACCCATACATATTGTCACCCTCCATAGCGACCGGTATTTTCCTAGTTGTATACCGGAGGGGACCATTGTGTAAGTCTATTGCGTCTTTTGCATTTAATACTATTAGGTTGTCACGTCTTTTTGCTATCTCTGTGAGCAGCCCTGCTTAGGTTGTACAGTCTGACAGCCGTAGGTAGGAAGGACCTGCGAAACCTCTCAGTTGTGCACTTAGGATGATGTAGTCTGCTGCTAAATGAGCTCCTCAGTGCATTCAGTATGTCCTACATAGGGTGGAACTCGGACTCCAGCAGAGATGACAGTTTAGCCACCATCCTTCTCTCTCCTATCTCCTCCACTGGGTCAAGGCGTTGCCCCAGGACAGAGCTAGCTTTCTTGATCAGTTTGTTCAGTCTCTTCCTATCGGCTGCTGTAATGCCACTGCCCCAGCAGACCACTCCAAAAGTGATGGCTGATGCCACCACCGTCTCATAGAATGACTTCAGCAGCACCCCTTGTACACCAAAAGACCTGAGTCTCCTCAGTAGGAACAGCCTGCGCTGTCCCTTCTTGTAGAGTGCGTCAGTATTGTGTGACCAGTCTAGTTTATTGTTCAGATGAACACCCAGGTACTTGCAGGATGTCACCATCTCAATGTCTGTTCCCTGTATATTTACTGGTGCCGTGAGGGGTTGTCCTTGCCTGCGGCAGTCCACCACCGGCTCCTTAGTTTTCCTCGCGTTGATCTGGAGGCAGTTCCGATGGCACCAGTCCACAAAGTCCTGGATAAGCCCTCTGTACTCAGCTTCATCTCCGTTGGAGATGAGGCCAACGATCGCAGAGTCATCAGAGAACTTCTGTAGATGGCAGTGTGTTGTGCTGTGTGAGAAGTCCGCAGTATAAAGGGTGAACAGGAAGAGAGCCAAAACCGTTCCCTGGGGGGCCCCTGTGCTACCGATGATCGTGTCGGACACACAGTCCCAGGTTCTCACAAACTGTGGCCGGTTTGTGAGGTCGTCCAGGATCCATGATGACAGGTGCTAGTCCACCTCTGCGCACAGCAGCTTGTCCTTCAGGATCATCGGTTGGATGGTGTTGAAAGCACTGGAGAAGTCAAAGAACATGATCCTCACCGCATTCCCGGCTTCTCCAGGTGGGACAGAGAACGGTGAAGGAGGAAGATCACCACATCCTTCACCCCAATGCCATGCTGGTAGGCGAACTGGAGTGGATCCATTGCTGGTCCCACCAGGGCGCGGAGGTAAGCAAGGAACAGTCTCTCCAGGGTCTTCATCATGTGGGACGTCAAGGCCACTGGTCTGTAGCTGTTCAGATCTTTGGGGTGGGAAGTCTTTGGTACAGGTACCACACAAGATGTTTTCCACAACTGTGGTACCCTCCCCAGCTTCAGGCTCAGGTTGAAGATGTACTCTACAATCCCACACAGCTGGTCTGCACAGGACTTGAGGAGCTTTGCGCTGATGCTGTCCGGTCCCGACGCCTGCCTCGCCTTGATCTTCCTCAGCTCCGTCCTCACCTGGGTCTTAGTGAGGGTCAGGTTGGGGGGCTGTGTATTGGGAGTGGGGGGGTGTTTGTGGAGTGGGGAGTGGGCAGCAGGACTTGATGTCTTCAGAGGCAGCAGTGGTTGTTGTGCAGTCGGGGGGGAGGGCAGTTGGTCAAACTTATTGAAAAACAGATTCAGATTGTTCGCCCACTCCCTGCCCCCCGTGGCCTGGGGGGAGGTATTCTGGAGCCCAGAGATGGTTTTAAGGTTTCTCCAGACCCCACCGATGTCGCTCTGTTGCAGCTTGTCCTCCATCTTCTTCCTGAAGCTGTCCTTGCCTTCTCTGATCTTTCTCCTCAGCTCCCTCTGTATGGACTTCAGCATCTCCCTGTTCCACGACCTGAAGATCCTCTTCTTCTCTCTCAGAAGTGTTTTTATCTCAGGGTTGATCCAAGGTTTGTTGTTTGAGCAACACCGTATGGTCTTGGTGGGAACGGTGTTGTCCACACAGAAGCTGATGTAGTCCGTGATGGTGTGAGTGAGGCCATCGATGTCCTCACCATGTGGATCGCAGAGCTGCTCCCAGGCAGTGGTTTCAAAACAGTCCTTTAGAGCGTCCATTGCCTCCTCAGACCATAACTTCACTGTTCGCATGACCGGAGGTTGTCTGTGCACTAGGGGTTTGTACACCGGCCGGAGATGAACCAAGTTGTGATTCGATCTCCCAAGTGGGGGGAGTGGTAATGAGGTGTACGCCTCCTTAGTGTTTGCGTAGAATAAGTCCAGTGTTTTATTGTCTCTAGTGTGGCATGTGACATACTGGGTAAACGTGGGTAGAATGGGAGACAGTGAAACATGGTTGAAATCGCCTGAGATGAGGAGAAGAGCATCTGGGTGTTCTGTCTGCAGCCTGCCAGTTACTGAGTGGATGACATCACGCGCTGTCCCAGCGTTTGCCGTCGGATTTGCATAAATAACAATGCAGATCACGTGTGAGTATTCCCTCGGGCGATAGGTAGGCCACATGCTAACAGCTAGCAACTCGATGTCTTTGCTGCAGTGTTGTTGTTTAACAGTGATATGTCCCGGTCTGCACCAGTTGTTGTTAACATACATTATCGCTCCACCGCCCCTTGCTTTGCCACTGCCTGGTGTTCGGTCTGCCTGTATCGCGTGGAAACCCTCCAGTTCAATGTTAGCATCTGCTGCTATTTCAGTTAGCCACGTCTCAGTAAATAACAAAAGGCAGCACTCCCGGTATATGCTCTCGTAGTGGGAGATAGCCGCTAGCTCATCTACCTTTCCCAATATCGATCGTACATTCCCCATAACAACGGATGGGAGGGTGGATCTGTACCTTATATTTCTTGCCCGCCGTCTTACCCCAGCACGACACCCACATCATTTTCATCTCAGTTCTCCCGGTATGTCGAGTTTTTTTGTTAGCACCGAGTGGCGGTTGAGTGCTAACATCTGTTCCCTGCTGTACCATCTCCTGCTATAAATAGTGGCTCCGTCCACCGGCTCGGGAGACATTTGAGGCAATCTGTGTGTCCGCGATGTATAAGGTGTGTAAGGTGTCGCCGGATCAGAAAGTTGTCACCAGATCAGAAAGTAAGAGGAAGAAAAAACTCAGAATTGAGCCGCTGTTGCAAAAAGGCAGCCAACTCGTGTGGCGCCGGAAGTAGTTTTTTTTTTAACGCAAGATAACGCAAGTAAACACAAAATGCAGTTTTTAAATGAAGGTGTTTGTTACTAAAGGAAAAAAATCCAAACCTACATGGCCCTGTGTGAAAAAGTGATTGCCCCCTAAACCTAATAACTGGTTGGGCCATCCTTAGCAGCAACAACTGCAATCAAGCATTTGCAATAACTGGCAACGAGTCTTTTACAGCGCTGTGGAGGAATTTTGGCCCACTCATCTTTGCAGAATTGTTGTAATTCCGCCACATTGGAGGATTTTCAAGCATGAACCACCTTTTTAAGGTCATGTCACAGCATCTCAATTGGATTCAGGTCAGGACTTTGACTAGGCCACTCAAAAGTCTATATTTTGTTTTTCTTAAGCCATTCAGAAGTGGACTTGCTTCTGTGTTTTGGATCATTGACCTGCTGCAGAACCCAAGTGTGCTTCAGCTTGAGCTCACGACAGATGGCCGGACATTCTCCTTCAGGATTTTTTGGTAGACAGTAGAATTCCTGGTTCCATTTACCACAGCAAGTCTTCCAGGTCCTGCACCAGCAAAACACCCCCCAGACCATCACACTACCACCACCATATTTTACTGTTGGTATGATGTTCCTTTTCTGAAATGCTGTGTTACTTTTATGCTGGATGTAATGGGACACACACCTTCCAAAAAGTTCAACTTTTGTCTTGTAAGTCCACAGTGTATTTTCCCAAAAGTCTTGGAGATCATCAAGATGGTTTCTGGCAAAACTGAGATGAGCCTTTATGTTCTTTTTGCTCAGCAGTGGTTTTCATCTTGGAACAAAGACATCGGGCCATTTTTGCCCAGTCTCTTTCTTATGGTGGAGTCATGAACACTGACCTTAACTGAGGAAAGTGAGGCCTGCAGTTCTTTGGATGTTGTTGTGGGGTCTTTTGTGACCTCTCATTGTGCTCTTGGGGTAATTTTGGTCAGCCGGCCAGTCCTTGGAAGGTTCACCACTGTTCCATATTTTCACCATTTGTGGATAATGGCTCTCACTGTGGTTCGCTGGAGTCCCAAAGCTTTAGAAATGGCTTTATAACCTTTTGCAGACCGATAGATCTCAATCACTTTGTTTCTCATTTGTTCCTGAATTTCTTTGGATTGCAGCATGATGTTGAGCTTTTGAGGATCTTTTGGTCTACTTCACTTTGTCATGCAGGTCCTATTTAAATGATTTCATGATTGAGAACAGGTGTGGCAGTAATCAGACCTGGGTGTGGCTAGAGAAATTGAACTGAGCTTTCCAAAGATGTGAGAAACCACAGTTAATTTATGTTTTAACGTGGGGGGGGGGGGGGTCATTTTTTTCACACAGGGTTATGTAGGTTTGGATTTTTTTTACCCTTAATAATAAACACCTTAATTTAAAAAGTGCATTTTGTGTTTACTTGTGTTATCTTTAATATTTAAATTTTTATGATGATCTGAAACATTTAAGTGTGACAAGCATACAAAGAAAATGAGAAATCAGGAAGGAGGCAAACACTTTTTCACACCACTATAGTTGGGCTCACCTCAGCGCACAGCTCTGGTTCTGGAACCAGTTTCCTGGAGAGGGGCTGGAGCTTGGCCTACTCTGGAGTTGCCCCGGGTGAGAGGCAATGGGCAGGGGTGGGTATTCTTATATTTCCCTGCCTTGCTGCCTTGACATTGGAGTTGTCCCGGATGTTCAGGTGTTGGGGTTGGGAATAGGGTTCTGACTATCATTTGTGCTTATGCACCAAATGACAGTTCAGAGTAGCCCCCCCCCCCCCCCGGAGTCTCTGACTGGGGTGCTGGAGAGTGCTCCTCTTGGAGACTCCACTGTCCTACTGGGTCTCTTCAATGCATATGTAGGCAACGACAGTAAAACCTGGAGGGGTGTGACTGAGAGGAACAGCCTGCCCGATCTGAACCTGAATGGTGTTCAGTTATTGGACTTCTTTGCCAACCACAGTTTGTCCATAACAAACGCCATGTTCAAGCATAAGGGTGTCCGTATGTGCACCTGGCACCAGGACACCCTAGGTCGCAGGTCGATGATTGATTTTGTTATTGTGTCATCAGACCTGCGACCACATTTCTTGGACACTCAGGTAAAGAGAGGTGCAGAGCTGTCAACTGATCACCACCTGGTGGTGAATTGGATCCGATGGCAGGGGCGGATGCCACTCAGACCCGGTAGACCTAAATGTATAGTGAGGGTGTGCTGGGAACATCTGGCTGAGGCCCCTGTTGGGGAGATCTTCATCTCCCACCTGCGGAAGAACTTCAACCACATTCCAAGGGAGTCTGGAGACATGGAGTCTGAATGGGCCATGTTCTCCACCTCCATTGTTGAAGCAGCTGCCCAGAGCTGTGGCCGCAAGGTTGTTGGTGCATCTCGTGGTGGCAACCTCCGAACTAAGTGGTGGACACCAGTGGTTAGGGGGCCATCAAGTTGAAGAAGGAGTCCTGTCAAGCTTGGTTGGCTTGTGGGATTCCTGAAGCAGCTGAGGTGTACTGGCAGGCCAAGCAGAGTGCAGCTCAGGTGCTCGCAGAAGCAAAAACTCGGATGTGGGAGGAGTTCGGTGAGGCCATGGAACAAGACTTTTGGTCAGCCTTGAAGAGATTCTGGCAAACTGTCCGGCAACTCGGGGGGGGGGGGGACAGCTCCCTTTCCACACTGTGTATGGTGCGGATGGGGCCCTGCTGACTTCGACTGGGGACATTGTCGAGCGGTGGAAGGAATACTTCGAGGATCTCTTCAATCCTATTGACACGCCTTCTACAGAGGAAGCAGGGCTTGAGGATGAGGGGGACGACTCGCCCATCACAGAAATTGAGGTCGCTGAAATGGTTAAAAAACTCTTTGGTGTCTGGGCCCCGGGGGTGGACAAGATTTGCCCCGAGTACCTCAAGGCCATGGATGTTGTAGGGCTGTCATGGTTGACATGCCTCTGCAATGCTACATGGAAGTCGGGGACAGTGCCTTTGACATGGCAAACCGGGGTGGTGGTTCCTCCTTTTAAAAAGGGGGACTGGAGGGTGTGTTCCAACTTTACGGGGATCACACTCCTGAGCCTCCCTGGGGAGGTCTATGCCAGGGTACTGGATAGGAGAGTCTGACCGCTGGTCGAACCTTGGATTCTGGAGGAGCATTGTGGTTTTCATCCTGGCCATAGCACATCGAAACAACTCTTTACCCTCTCGAGAATCCTCGAGGGTTTGTAGGAGATTGCCCAACCAGTCCACATGTGTTTTGTGTACTTGGAGAAAGCATTTGACCACGTCCCTTGTGGTTTATTGTGGGGGGTGCTGCGGGCTATGGGGTATCGGGCTCATTGTTACGAGCTATCAGGTGCCTGTACGACCGTAAGAAGAGTTTGGTTTGTATTGCCAACACCCAGTCAAACACATTTCCAGTGACAGCTGGACTCCGCCAGGGCTGCCCTTTGTCACCGATCCTGTTCATAATTTTTATGGACAGGATACTATCTCAGCACAGCCAAGGATTGGAGGGTATCATGCTCGGTGACTGCAGGATCTCATCGCTGCTGTGTGTGGATGATGTTGTCCTGTTGGCTTCATCAAGCAATGACCTACAGGCCTTGCTGGGACAGTTTGCTACAGAGTGTGAGGCAGCTGGGATGAGAATCAGAACCTCCAAGTCCGAGTCCATGGTCTTCAGCCAGAAAAAGGTGGATTGTCCTCTCCGGGTTGGGGACAAGCTCCTGCCCCAAGTGGATGAGTTTAAGTATCTCAGGGTCTCATTCACGATTGAGGGGAGAATGGATTGAGAGATTGACAGACGGATCAGAGCAGCCTCTGCAGTGATGTGGACATTATACCGGTCTGTTGTGGTGAAGAGGGAGCTGACCTCTAAAGCAAAACTGTCGATTTACCGGTCAATCTACGTTCCTACCCTCACCTAGTCATGAGCTTTGGGTAATGACTGAAAGAACGAGATCGTGGATACAAGTGGCTTAAATGAACTTTTTCCGTAGGATTGCTGGACTCATCCTTAGAGATAGGGTGAGGAACTCAGTCATCCGGGAGAGGCTCAGAATAGAACCGCTGCTCCTAAATATCGAAAGTTGTCAGTTGAGGTGGTTTGGACATCTGATCAGGATGCCTCCTGGATGCCTCCCACTTGAGGTCTTTCGGGAACGTCCCACTGGGAGGAGACCCCGGGGCAGACCCAGGACACGCTAGAGAGACTATGTCTCCCAGATGGCCTGGGAACGTCTTGGTATGAAGAGTTGGAGCAGGTGACTGGGGAGAGGGAAGTCTGGGCTTCTCTGCTTGAGCTGCTGCCTCCACGACCCGGACCTCTGGAAAAGCAGTAGAAGATGGATGGATGGATGGATGGATGGATATTAATGAAAATATATTTCCACATCCTGAAGGCTTCCATTGTCTGGTCCTATCTGAACCTTTCTGAAAATTGGTTTCACACTCTAAGCAAACTTGTCATGAATTGCGCCCTGGCAGGGCAGAAAACAGGATTCCAACGCATAGTGAACATTGGACATAATTTAATTCAACACAAAATGAAGCAGTATGGGAACTGCAAGGCAAAACCAGAATAAGGTACAGAACAGGATACAGACTGTGCAGAAACAGGTCAGATAGACTAATGACGCAGCACCACGAAGAGGGGCTGCTTCCTTTAAATAAGGCACGACATAATCATGAAATCGTTAACAGGTAAGGAAATCAATAAGTCAGACAGCTGAGGCAAATGGGAATGACAGGAGAAGGTGGGGCTGCACACATGCACAGCAGGGAGACAGACAAACAGAATCACAGGAATGACAAGACCAAAATAACATGATATGAATCATGACAGACCTCAAAACACAACAGACCTCATAAGGACAATGACAGTGACAAAATGATGAGACTAGAACCAAAATATAAATGGCCAAAAAGAAAAACAGAAATAAATTCAAGAATGGGAATGACCTTCCGGTCATTCCTGACAAAACTGGACCAAGGTTCAGTTTGATCCAGACCGAGACCACTTCATTTTGCAGGACCAGGTTTTGGTTCTTTGGTTCAGGAGAGGTTTCACATGAAAAACTTTGGTCCAAATCAAACTGAAAAGTCTGAAAGTTCAAAACAAAAGGGTTAAGTGCAAAAGCACCCTTAAAGTTATATGTATTTGACACTTAAAAAAGTACATGTGTGCTAAAGAGTTAGTCATGCTTACAATTTACCCAAGAATATCATCTTGTGCATAAAATACGAAGTTTATATTGCATATTAGTGCAGGAAGGGACAAGAACAAAATATATTTTTAGCTTTGGGACAACCTACATTACAAATTTATTATTAAAGGACAATATTGGGGTAATTTACCTTTTTTTTATTATAAATTACAAACGAGTATTAAAAAATTAATTTCTGGTGAAAATATTTGTTGACCAGCACACTTTAAACCGCATGCTTGAGAACAAGCTAAGCTCATAGATCCTGTTCCTTCTTAGCCTACAGGTATGGCCAAGTAGCAGAAATCCTCTTATTTCAACAATTTTCAACTAAACAAACTTAGAATGTTACTTTTAAAAAACGAATAGGGGTGTAATCTATTGTTTCTTTAGGGTAAGTTAAATTTAAACAAAGTTAATGGGGCTCTTGGTGATTGAGCTTACAGCTGGTGAATGTTATGAGGGTATAATTAAAGTCGTATATCTTTTAAGCTAATAACCCTCTAATGGTATCATTAGAAAACAAATACACAGGCTAATTTTAGATCACTGTATGAACAGTCCTATTTCATAATCACCATCAAATAAGTTTTAAAAAATTATGGACTGTGCACTAAAATGTAATTGTATTTTTGTTGAGGGAAGCCCCCTTTTACCCAGGGGAGGGTCATCTTCTCATTTGTGGCAAGAAATGATCAACATCTAATTTAAACCCTTGATTGGCTAATTACACTGCATGCATAATTTCACTTTATGACCCCTCTTTTCCCTTCTGTAACATCACAGAATATGCATATTGTAATTAATACTTATTAACATATATAGGGTTATTTTTTTTATAGCATTTACTGATCAAATTACCCCTAAAACGTGCATTATGCTCAGTTTATACATAAGCCGCTGCACAAGCTATGTCACACACCCTAAGCTGATCTTGAAGCAGCAACAGTGTGCAAATATGTTTAAAATTACTTATTTAAAACAATGTTTTACATTGCTATATTTATATAACCCCATTTTGATGCTAAGTTCTTTAAGACAAAACTGAGGTATTTTTTGTTTTATAAAACTGAATTTCTTCCAAGATGCATACTTTCCAAATAAACAGCTGACCAGATACTACTGTATATACTCATGCTATTCCGCTTGTTTGGGCTCACCTCCAACAATGGAAGGCTGAAATGGGCAATAGCCACTTGACGTAGCTTAAATGATATCTAAATATGTGATAGTTAATTTTATTCCTCACCCAAGACATCTACTGAATTGTCAGAGATCCCTTTTAAATGGGGATGTACAACAGTAGAGCTGATAGCCAATATGCTGATAGTTCCCATCCATCCATCCATCCATCTTCTACCACTTTTCCAGAGGTTCGGGTCGCAGAGGCAGCAGTTCAAGCAGAGAAGTCCAGACTTCCCTCTCCCCAGCCACCTGCTCCAGCTCTTCAGAGAGGATACCAAGGCGTTCCCAGACCAGATGGGAGACATAGTCTCTCCACCGAGTCCTGGGTCTGCCCAGGGGTCTCCTCCCAGTGGGACGTGCCTGAAACACCTCAAGTGGGAGGCATCCAGGAGGCATCCTAATCAGATGCCCATGCCACCTCAACTGACTCCTTTCAATGTGGAGGAGCAGCGGTTCTACTCTGAGCCTCTCCCAGATGACTGAGACTCTACTCTCACCTCTCACCTCTCACCTATGCTGATAGTTTAACCCCTTGATGCCTGTTGTCGTGAATTCGCATCAAACCGCTTCCATTCCAAATGCAACCAAAATACCGTCTGTATTCCTCCACTTCCGGTTGGAGCACTTCCAACACATACCTAGGAACCTTTTGCAAGCATTAGTTTCTTGTAGGAACGGTCAGAGACGGAGCACCATCCATTTCCTGATTGCTAGGGTTAGGGTCAGGGTTAGGGTTAGGGTTAGGGTTAGGTTTAGGGTTAGGGTCAGGGTTAGGTTTAGGGTTAGGGTTAGGGTTAGGGTTATAGTTTGGCAGTCATGAGAGTTGAAAATACTAAAAATAACTTTGTTGCATAAATAAAAGACTCTTCATACTTGAGATGGGAACAGGTGCTTTTTTTTTAACCTTTTTTTTTTACCATAGATGCCTGTTGTCGCTAATTTGCATCATACCTAAAATTATATCTATTTTATGTACTATAGTCAAATTAACTTTCTCAACTTAATTTAGCATCTACTTGAAAGCAAAAACACAAGTGATTTTTTTTTCATAATTGGAAATAAATTCAAGCGTTAAGGGGTTAAAACTTAAAAAAAAAAAATTAAACACTGTTCTGTACTTTTTGCCAATTGTTGGTACCGATATATGCAAATATTTTTCCCTCCTGTTTGCATCTCCTTTGTTACAGTGATGATTAACTGGAATACTCTGTAGACACATTCTCCAAGGAAAATATGACAACTACCTTAACTGGCCTGACTGAAGTTAGCCTCCAGGGCCAGTTAGCATTTCTGGGCAACTGCTTTGAAAATATGACCCAAATTAAGATGGGTTTTACCATTAAACTGCTTTTAAGGACCAATGCAATTTCATTATCCTGGGCCACCATGTACAGTCACGTGAAAAAATTAGGACACCCTACATAAGCCTGTGTGTTTTTAACATATTTTGACATATGGATATTTCATATCAGCATTAAAAATACTAGGAGATTCATGTTATACAACTAAACAATTAAAAATGAATTAAAGACCTTTTTCAATTTTTCAGTAAAATGTAATTCTAAACAAATAGTGAGGAATAAATTAGGACAGCCCCCATCTTTTTTAGAACACCCCCACATTCATTCCCGCTTAAAATGGCCAAAATAAATATTAATAAATGCAAATAAAAGCAAAAACAAGGTTAATGGGGTGTCCTAATTTTTTCACATGATTGTATACAACTGGGCATGTCCTTCAACTGGCAAGTCTTTATATCACAGGATTTATTCTGTTTAATGTAGCACTAGCCGCCATTAGCCTTGTGGGATGTGGGTGGGCATAGTCATAGATCCTGATCTTTTCACTTTTAATCCTGAAGAAGGATTAAAAGTGAAAAGATTTTGTCACAAAACTGTAAGACAATGAAAGGTCTTTTATGTAGGAAAAATGGCAAAATATACAATTTTAAACAATATAGATTTGTTTTTATAGGGGAATTACATCTGAATTACATCTTACATTCTGTCCAGGGTGTACCCTGCCTCTCGCCCAAAAGATGCTGGGATAGGCTCCAGCCCCCCCACGACCCAAAAAGGATTAAGCGGAAGAAGATGAATGAATTACATCCACTGGAATGTGTCTTTAACAATCCCTGATTCACATACACTGCATACAAATTCCACTTATGCTGCATTTTGGTGTTAGCAGCATGCTAGCTATTGTCTATGATATTGGGGTGTAGCCAGTTTTGAAGGATGATCCAGGTTATATATCCAGTTTTAGTTCATCAATCTTGTTTCCAAGGGACCACATTTGTCACAAAAAGGCTAGGCAGCATTGGTCTGTTCGGAGCCCTCCCCGCTTCTGTTTACATTGTCGCCTCCACCTCTGGGCAGCATGAATGCCAGTACCATTATGGGAAGTTGGCATATCCTCCCGACTGTGCAGTAATTCTTGCTGTAGAAAATGTTTGATATACTTCAACAGCGCTTAACCACAAAAAAAAAAAAAAAAAAAAAAAAACAATACAAAAAACAACCATATGAAACATTGCTTATGGGAGTATGGAGCTGCAGCATGACGGGTTTGTGGTGGTGGGGGGGGGGCGTAACGTCACCAACAGTGCGTCAGTCGAGACTGTCTACTGCAATATTCCATTGGCTGTAAATACAAATTTTTGCCGATGGCCGATAAATAATTTTAATTGCTTTATTGGCTGGTACTGTTAGCATGCTGATATATATCATGCACCCATACTTTTAAGTCTTCATTTGTCAATCACTTGGAAGTGAGTTTCAAGATTGAGATTTATAAGAGCCTAGCAGATATTACCTTTCCCCACAACAGTCCACAAAAATTTGGTCCACACATAAAGGATATATACTGTATGTGAAACAATATAATTTAAATGAAACTGAACAAGAAGCAGTCAAGACAAAATATGTCCTTCACTGAGTTCATTTTAACATACCGTATAAGATTCCCTGTTTCCTTTTTGATTCCACAAACTCCCATGGTGCTTACCCACATACACATTCCCATTCTTTCTATAGCAAGTAAAGGTAGGCTGTGGTGGACCTTCTATAATAGGAATGCAAATCGAATATATCTCAGGTGACCATCAGTAATTGAAATGTACTTTTTTACTCCCATTTGGTTTTACTAGTGGGAAACTGGGACTATTGCTATTCAACAGAAAAAAAAAATCTTTTGTTCTGAACAATTCAGATGCAGATGACTCCTTTTATTTTGTATCTGAGATGCATTTGTATTTCATCTGTTTCATCTTGTTAAAAGAGTACATTGATTAGAGCTTCAGCAAACTGATGGACAGTACACAATTGAATGCATAGTCCTTTGGTGATTAAAGAGTCATCGGCTCTCAGTCTACTCCAGCCACACACTGCATGCATATATTTATATACAGACAAAAAAGCAACAGTATGGAAAATAAAACAAAACAAAAAAAATAAACGCTGACTCTTTAATTTATTACAACTTGTTTTCATCGCAGAAGTGTGAATCCAACACATTTCATGTTACTCCACACTCAGTGTACTCAGTACAACAGAAGTATGGGAAGTGCATGTGCACATGCACATTACCAAAGAAACCTTTAATCACATCTTTAGATGGGATGCATGATGACTCCAGAGGGGGGGCTCCACCCCGCCCATATAACAACCCTGTCAAATCCTCCATGAGTTTGGTTCTGGCTAAAACAAACAGTCCGCCTGCAACATACAATGCTGTGAAAAAGTATTTGTTCCCTTTGTAATTTTTTATATTTTTGCACATTTGTCACATTTGTGTCAGATTATCAAACAAATTTTAATATTAGACAAACAAAACTTGAGGAAATACAAAATGCAGTTTTTAAATGAGGATTTCATTTATTAAGGGAAAAAAGCTATCCAAACCTATCTGGTCCTATGTGTAAAATGGAATTTGGAAACTACAGTCCACAGAATATTTTAAGGAAAATATTCTGCGGACTAATGAGACAAAAGTTGAACTTTTTGGAAGGTGTGCATCCCGTCACATCTTACATAAAACTAACACAGCATTTCATAAATAGGGCCTCATACCACATCATCCGCAAACCCTGGATGACCAGTGAGGTCCAGGCTCTGATCAGAGCTCGCAACTCAGCCTTCAGGCAGAGGGACAGCTATCTGTACAGCACTGCTAGAGCCAGCATGAGGAGAGGGATAAAACACACCAAGAATATAGGAGGAAGGTGGAGGACTTCCTCACAGACAACAACCTCAGACAGATGTGGAGAGGCATTAGGGCTCTCATTAACTACAGGGGCCAGGGCCCCCCAATATCAGTCAGTAGCCTCTTTCTGGCAGAAGAGGTTAACGGCTTCTTTGCCCAGTTTGAGCATACCTCCCCCCAAACTCCCCCCTCCCTCTCTACAGGTGCACAAGGTGAGGAGGCAACTGAGAGCAGTGAACCCCTGTAGAGCCGCTGGCCCTGACGGCATCCCAACAGCGATGGTCAAAGCATGTGCTGACCAGCTTGCAGAGATCCTCACCAAGCTGTTCAACCTCCCCCTGATGCACGCTACCATCCCCTCCTGCCTCAAGGCCTCCACCATCATTTCCATCCCCAAAAAGTCTGCAATTGACAGCCTGAACAACTAAAGACCCATAGCACTCACATCATGAAGTGATTTGAGCGACTGGTGTCCCAGCACATCAGGGACTGTCTTTTCCCCTCCTTCAACCCCCACCAGTTGCCTACAGCAGGGGTGCCCAACCTTGGGCTCCTGGAGCATTCAGGTTTCTGTGGGAAATTTTCTAATTTTACTTCTTAGTTGGTCCAGAGATTTGCAAATAATTTGTCATAGCTGTGCATGTGTTCTGTAGGCACCCTTGCACCCATGCACAACAACAGCAAATTATTTGCAAATCTTTGGACCAATTAAGCGGTGAATTTGGAAAATTTCCCACAGAAACCTGAACATTCCAGGAGCCCCAGGCTGGGCACCCCTGGCCTACAGGGAGAACCGGTCTACAGAAGACACCATCGCCACCCCTCTCCACAGAGTGCTGAGGCACCTGGAGAACCCAAGGAGCTACGTGAGGATGCTCTTTGTGGACTACAGCTCAGCTTTCAGCACCATCATCCCAGACATCCTGATCAACAAACTGCATCTCCTCCAGATCCTCCCCCCCCCCACTGCCTGCTCCTGGATAAAAAAAACTCTCTCACCAACCACCCACAAACAGTCAGACTTGGCCCCCACCACTCCTCCACACTGTCTCTTAGCATTGCCTCCCCCCAGGGCTGCGTGCTAAGCCCTCTACTGTACTCTCTGTACACCTTTGACTGTATTCCAACCCGCCCAACCACCGTCACTGTGAAATACGCAGATGATACCACCTCGGTTGGGCTCATCACCGATGACGATGAGAAGGCATACAGGACGGAGGTAAAGAACCTGCTGCTGTGGTGGCAAACAAACAACCTGAAACTGAAAATCCAAAAAACCAAAGAACTCATACTGGACTTCAGGAAGAACAGACAGGACCCCCCCCCCCCCCAAATGGTGACCACATGGGAAAACGTCCCCACCTTCAGGTTCCTGGGAACACACATCTCCTCTGACCTCTCCTGGACTGTCAGCACAAAGGCCCTAGTGAAGAAAGCCTAGCAGCGGCTGCACTTCCTCCATGTCCTGAGGAAGAACAACCTGGACCAGAAGCTGCTGCTGGCTTTCTACTGCTGCTCAGTGGAAAGCGTGCTTACCTACTGTCTGGGTGAGTGGTACGCCTGCTCCACAGCCGAGAACAGGAGGGCTGTGCAGAGGGTCATCAACACCGCCCAAAAAAATCATCGGCGGCCCTCTGTCCTCCCTGGAAGACATCTCCAGATCCTCCTGCCTCAGAAAGGTCAAGGCCATCACAGGAGACCCCTCACACCCTGCCCACCACCTGTTTGATTTGCTTCCTCTGGACAACGGTTCAGATCAATCAAGTCCCACACCTCCAGACTTACAAACAGTTTCTTCCCCTGGGCCATCCGAACTGCAAACAATGAGAAGCCCGACCCCCCTCCCTCCAAACGCTCACATTCACAGAACTGAGGACCTTTTTAATTATCACAATAACACACCTGTCTTTGCACTCCACACTTTCTTTTATATTGACCCTTCTGTGAAACCACTACCATACCTGTGCATATTTCCATAATCCTGGGCTATTTTATTTTTATTCATTTGTGTGTTTAATCATGTGTTCTGTAACCATATTTTTATCTGTGCAGTAGCCTGGTGGAGCACCCACAATTTCATTGTACAGTACAACTGTCATCATCATCATCATCATCATCATAGCAGTCTGTCGGGGGCGACAATGACTGTTTCATTTAGGTCTGATCAGATTTCCCCACGCAGCTCCATCCCTCGCCCTCCGTCGCCAGGAACCCCCAACCTTGCTAACCCGGGTGACGTCCGAGCCGGTATGAGATGCTCTCTGAAACTGTTTGTTAAGTATTTGAGTACCGCTAGCTTTTGCTGGACTAGCAGCACATTCTTGGCAGATAGAGGTATTATCAGTGGCAAGGACAGGCCAAGACAAACTGACTCCAGTATCTGTTGCAGTGACTGACCAAATGATAGGTTTGTTTATCTCTGCTCTTTGTGTAGTGCATGTCATGATGCACCGACTGGCAAAAGTCCACCACAGACCTTGCGACAGAAGTGCTTATCTGCCAGGATGCCCAGTCTCACCCCATCTAACTGGGAGTGGTCCACCACAGACCTGTGACAGATATTGTTTTTAGTTCCGCCAGGATGCCCAGTTTTACCCTCCACACCCTCGGAAGGGCGGGGTTGCTGGTTGAGTAGCCGACGGCCCGACTACAATGACAATAAAGCCTATTCTATACCAAAAGTCAAACATGGTGGTGGTAGTGTGATAGTCTGGGGCTTCTTTGCTGCTTCAGGACCTGGAAAACTTGTAAGTGATGGAACCATGAATTCTACTCTCTACCAGAAAATCCTGAAGGAGAATGTTTGGCCATCAGTTTGTGAGCTCAAGCTCAAGCCCTCCAATGTGGCTGAATTAAAGCAATTCTGCAAAGAAGAGTGGGCCAAAATTCCTCAGTGATGTAAAAGACTCATTGCCAGATATCGCAAATGCTTAATTACAGTTGTTGCTGCCAAGTGCCACCTGTGGCGACGTTGTAGTTGGGGGCAATTACTTTTTCACATAGGGCCAAGTAGGTTTGGATAGCTTTTTTTCCCTTTAATGAATGAAATCATCATTTGAAAACTGCATTTTGCATTTACTCAGGTTATCTTTGTTCATTCATTCATTCATTCATTCATCTTCTTCCGCTTAATCCACTTAATAATTATTAATAATAATTCACTTCCGGCACCACACGAGTCGGCTGCCTTTTGCAACAGCGGCTCAATTCTGAGTCTTTTTTTGTCCCTTCCTCTGTCTTTTTGATCCGGTTTTTCACTCCATTTATATCACGGACACACAGATCGTCCTAAATGTCTCCTGAGCCGGTGGACGGAGCCACTGTTTATAGCAGGAGATGGTAACAGCAGGGAAGAGCTGCTAGCACTCAACTGCCACCCGGTGCTAATGGAAAAACTCGACATATCAGGAGAACTGAGGCGAAAACGCCGTGGTTGCCGGGCTGGAGTAAGGCGGAAGACAAAAATATAAGGTACAGACCCTCCCTTCCATCCATTGTCATGGGGAATGTACGGTCGTTACTGGGAAAGTTAGATGAGCTAGCGGCTATCTCCCGCTACGATAGCATATACCGGGAATGCTCTCTCCTTTTGTTTACCGAGACGTGGCTAACTGAACTAGCAGCAGATGCTAACATTGAGCTGGAGGGTTTCCACGCGATACGGGCAGACCGAACACCAGACAGTGGCAAAGCAAGGGGCGGTGGAGTGATAATGCACGTTAACAACAACTGGTGCAGACCGGGACATATCACTGTTAAACAACGACACTGCAGCAAAGACATTGAGTTGCTAGCTGTTAGCATGTGGCCTACATATCTCCCGAGGGAATACTCACACGTGATCTGCATTGTTGTTTATGCAAATCCGACGGCGAACGCTGGGACAGCGCGTGACGTCATCCATTCAGTAACCGGCAGGCTGCAGACAGAACACCCAGATGCTCTTCTCCTCATCTCAGGCGATTTCAACCATGTTTCACTGTCTCCCATTCTACCCACGTTTACCCAGTATGTCACATGCCACACTAGAGACAATAAAACACTGGACTTATTCTACGCAAACACTAAGGAGGCGTACACCTCATTACAACTCCCCCCACTCGGGAGATCGGATCACAACATGGTTCATCTCTGGCCGGTGTACAAACCCCTAGTGCACAGACAACCTCCGGCCATGCGCACAGTGAAGTTATGGTCTGAGGAGGCAATGGACACTCTAAAGGGCTGTTTTGAAACCACCGCCTGGGAGCAGCTCTGCGATCCACATGGTGAGGACATCGATGGCCTCACTCACACCATCACGGACTACCTCAGCTTCTGTGTGGACAACACCGTTCCCACGAAGACCATACGGTGTTGCTCCAACAACAAACCCTGGATCAACCCTGAGATAAAAACACTTCTGAGAGAGAAGAAGAGGATCTTCAGGTCATGGAACAGGGAGATGCTGAAGTCCATACAGAGGGAGCTGAGGAGAAAGATCAGAGAAGGCAAGGACAGCTTCAGGAAGAAGATGGAGGACAAGCTGCAACAGAGCGACATCGGTGGGGTCTGGAGAAATCTTAAAACCATCTCTGAGCTCCAGAATACCTCCCCCCAGGCCACGGGGGGGCAGGGAGTGGGCGAACAATCTGAATCTGTTTTTCAATAGGTTTGACCAACCGCCCTCCCCCCTGACTGCACAACAACCACTGCTGCCTCTAAAGACATCAAGTCCTGCTGCCCACTCCCCACTCCACCAGCTCCCCCCCACTCCCAACACACAGCCCCCCAACCTGACCCTGACTAAGACCCAGGTGAGGACGGAGCTGAGGAAGATCAAGGCGAGGAAGCTGTCGGGACTGGACGGCATCAGCGCAAAGCTCCTCAAGTCCTGTGCAGACCAGCTGTGTGGGATTGTAGAGTACATCTTCAACCTGAGCCTGAAGCTGGGGAGGGTACCACAGCTGTGGAAAACATCTTGTGTGGTACCTGTACCAAAGACTTCCCACCCCAAAGACCTGAACAGCTACAGACCAGTGGCCTTGACGTCCCACATGATGAAGACCCTGGAGAGACTGTTCCTTGCTCACCTCCACCCCCTGGTGGGACCAGCGATGGATCCACTCCAGTTCGCCTACCAGCATGGCATTGGGGTGGAGGATGCGGTGATCTTCCTCCTCCACCATTCTCTGTCCCACCTGGAGAAGCCCGGGAATGCGGTGAGGATCATGTTCTTTGACTTCTCCAGTGCTTTCAACACCATCCAACCGATGATCCTGAAGGACAAGCTGCTGTGCGCAGGGGTGGATCAGCACCTGTCATCATGGATCCTGGACTACCTCACAAACCGGCCTCAGTTTGTGAGAACCCGGGACTGTGTGTCTGTCACGATCATCGGTAGCACGGGGGCCCCCCAAGGAACGGTTTTGGCTCCCTTCCTGTTCACCTTTTATACTGCGGACTTCTCACACAACACAACACACTGCCATCTACAGAAGTTCTCTGACGACTCTGCGATCGTTGGCCTCATCTCCAATGGAGATGAAGCTGAGTACAGAGGGCTTATCCAGGACTTCGTGGACTGGTGCCATCGGAACTGCCTCCAGATCAATGCGAAGAAAACAAAGGAGCTGGTTTTGGACTGCCGCAGGCAAGGACAATCCCTCTCAGCACCAGTAAATATACAGGGAACAGACATCGAGATGGTGACATCCTACAAGTACCTGGGTGTTCATCTGAACAATAAACTGGACTGGTCACGCAATACTGACGCACTCTACAAGAAGGGACAGCGTAGGCTGTTCCTACTGAGGAGACTCAGGTCTTTTGATGTACAAGGGGCGCTGCTGAAGACATTCTATGACACGGTGGTGGCATCAGCCATCACTTTTGGAGTGGTCTGCTGGGGCAGTGGCATTACGGCAGCCGATAGGAAGAGACTGAACAAACTGATCAAGAAAGCTAGCTCTGTCCTGGGGCAGCGCCTTGACCCAGTGGAGGAGATAGGAGAGAGAAGGACGGTGGCTAAACTGTCATCTCTGCTGGAGGCCGAGTTCCACCCTATGCAGGACATACTGAATGCACTGAGGAGCTCATTTAGCAGCAGACTACATCATCCTAGGTGCACAACCGAGAGGTTTCGCAGGTCCTTCCTACCAACGGCTGTCAGACTGTACGACCTAAGCAGGGCTGCGCGCAGAGATAGCAAAAAGACGTGACAACCTAATAGTTTTGAATGCAAAAGACGCAATAGACTTATACAATGGTCCCCTCCGGCATACAACTAGGAAAATACCGGTCGCTATGGAGGGTGAGAATATGAATGGGTACATAATCATACCATGTAGGATAACTAAGTAGACGGTTGTGCTGTTTCATCCCATCTAGCAACAATGCTCTGCACTGTGTGTGTTTATATATTTACATATTTATTCTATCTAGCTACAATGCTCCGCACTGGGTGTGTTTATATATCTACATATTTATTCCATCTAGCTACAATGCTCCGCACTGGGTGTGTTTATATATCTACATATTTATTCCATCTAGCTACAATGCTCCGCACTGTGTGTTTATATATCTACATATTATTCCATCTAGCTACAATGCTCCGCACTGTGTGTGTTTATACAGTATATTTACATATTTATTCCATCTAGCTACAATGCTCCGCACTGTGTGTTTGTATACTCATATATTTATTCCATCCAGCTACAATGCTCCGCACTGTGGGTCTATATATATATATATATATATATATATATATATTTATATTAATATGTACATATGTATACTAGCTGCTCTTGTTTTTTCTTGCCTTCTGATTGTTGCTCTGAGTGTTGCTATCCCTGTGCTGTTGCAATCCTGGAATTTCCCCATTGTGGAACTAATAAAGGCTCATCTTATCTTATCTTATCTTATCCTTTTCGGGTCGCGGGGGTGCTGGAGCCTATCCCAGCATCTTTGGGCGAGAGGCAGGGTACACCCTGGACAGATCGCCAGTCCATCGCAGGGCCAGCACAGAGAGACAGACAACCATTCACTCTCACAGCCATACCTAAGGACAATTTAGAATCCCCAGTGTTGATGCCAAATTTGTTTGATGCTCTGAAACATTTACGTGTGACAAATGTGCAAAAATATAAAAATCAGAAAGGGGGTTAATCATTTTCACAGCACTGTAGGTGCACTTTGTATCTCACTTACTATACCCATGCTGTACTCTTTACTGAGCAGCTCTTTGTGGGCCTCACTCACTGAGCCAAAGGCAAACCTTTGTCTAAGATGGGTCAATTCAGCTGGATAGTTGAAGCCATGTTTATCACTGAAGACATCAAAAGCCATCTTCCACTGAAGGATGTCAAGGCACATTCTACAAGGGGCATGGCCTTGTAGGGTAGGGCTCACCAACTAAAACCACAAGAGGTCCGATAAGTTGGTCCTCCTCCCCAGCTGAGGTCCAAACAAGGGGTTGGAATCTTTAGACACCTTATGATTCAGGGGCTTCGATATGATTCTCATCTTGATGCACTTTTTTTTCTATTCAGGATTTTTCCCTCCCACTGTGTGACAATTTGGTACTTTTAAAGCAAAGTATTTGCAATGACCTGTGAATTTACTTCCAACATCTTTTAATAAAACAAATGGAAGAGAAATCTGGTAAGTCACATGGACAAATTTATCTCAAAATGTGCTTTTAAGAACTGCCATCCTTTCATGGACATTCAGAAGACCGCAGCTGGACCATTCCAATTTTTTCATGATTTCAGGCTGTATATTCCAGTAATAAAGGATAAAAATGATTGTATGTTGATATTTCCATCTTTCCACAGTATAGAATGTAATCATGCTGAACATGGTGTAAATATCACCAAGCACCTTGGCATCAGAAGATTGATATTTTTTTCCACCATACCTCACAGCAATGCAACAATGCAGTGGCTCAGGAGGTAGAGCAGGTCGTCCAATAACCCCATGGTTGGCGGTTCAAATCCCACTCTCCCCGGATAGCCTTCCGTTGTGTCCCTGGGCAAGACACTTCACCCCTTATTGCTCCTGGTGGGTCTGGAAGCGCCATGCTAGGTAGCATGCCACCATGTGTGTGTGAATGGGTGGATAGCAGGATCTGTAAAGCGCTTTGGCCATCAAGAGATGAGAATAAAAGCGCTATATAAGTGAATGCCATTTAACCCAGCCACAGGGGATGCACAAGCCAGTGTACTCCTAGTGCCGATCCCAAGCCCGGGTAAATGGGGAGGGTTGTGTCAGGAAGGGCATTCGACATAAAATCTTTACCAAATCAAACATACAGATCATAAGATAAGCCTTTATTAGTCCCACAATGGGGAAATTCTATCATTATTGTCAAACTACAGACCCATCTCATTGTTACCTCAGTTCTCCACAATACTGGAAAAAATATTTGTTAAGAGACTAAAGCATTTCATTGATAAGCACAATATATTCTGCGAACAACAGTATGGATTCAGGAAGAACCGGACTACCTCACTGGCACTCATGGATTTTGTTGAACAGATTACGGATGCAACAGATAGAAGAGAATACACAGTTGGAATATCTCTGGACTTACAAAAGGCATCTGATACTGTACAACTGACCATAAATTACTCCTCAGTAAATTACATAAGTATGGCATCAGAGGAATTGCTTTTGACTGGTTATACAGCTATTTAGAAGACAGATATCAATATGTTCATGTGAATAATACAGACTCTGAGTTGCTGAAGATGATGTGTGGGATACCACAGGGTTCTGTGCTTGGTCCATTGTTGTTTATTTTGTATATTAATGATTTATGTTCTGTGTCTAAATTGCTCAAGTGTATTTTATTTGCAGATGACACAACTTTTTTTTGTAGTGGAGAAAATCTTAAGTAGCTTCTGGATTCAGTAGAAAATGAACTTAAACAAATCAATCAATGGTTCACTGCCAATAAATTACCTATTCACCTTGGAAAAACAAAATGTATAATATTTGTAAACCGTAAATTATATAATCAAAGAAAAATTAAAATAAACAATGTTGAAATTGACACAGTTTTGGAAACCAAGTTCCTCGGGGTCATTGTTGATAAACTAAACTGGAAATCACACATAAATTATGTCAAAACTAAAATGTCTAAATCCATTGCCGTACTGTATAAAGTTAAGGATCTCCTGTGTCAGAAATCCCTTTGCATTTTATATAATTCACTGATAGTTCCTTATGTGACATACTGTGTGGAGATCTGGGGAAGCACATACAAAAACAAACACAAACTTATCTTTTTACTACAGAAAAAAGCCGTACGCGTTATATCAAAGAAACCTTACCGTGAACCAACAAATCCAATATTCATTCAATTACATACTCTTAAATTTAGAGATCTAGTAGATTATAATATAATTCAAATCATGTGCAAAACAAATAATCACCAATTACCTATTAATATTCAGAGACTGTTTACAAAAAAGGAAAGAAAATATGAGCAAAGAGGCAACTGTCATGACACTGATCACAGTGTACGCACTGTGCTCATGCTGTCAGTTTATTCTTGATTATTTTTCTCACCTCTGTGTTATTATTTGACTTCATGTTTGGTTTTGAATGTTTTTGTGATTTTAGTTTGCCAGTTGTCCAGTTTGTGTTACCTTGCCCTTACTATGTTGGCGTATTATTATTGTCTGTCTTTTGTATTTTATCTGAATATGGGTTGGTATTCTTCTGTCATGTCCTCCATGCTTTTACTGTGATTGTGTCCTTTGTTACTTCCTGTATCTCCTAGCTATTTTCACAGTTGTCCTCAGCTGTTTGTATTTCAGTTAATTATCTTCGCTCCTGTTCCACACACCTGTTCCCTTTTGTCATCATTTCCTTTGCCTTATTTAAGGGGCTGTGCACTATTGTCTGGCGCAGCACCCTTCACATCAATTTTCCTCAGTGTTTTCTCTATGCATTCCCAATGTGTGCTTCTAGTTTTGTTCTCCAGGTGTAACCGATGATTCCTCTTGCCTTCGCCGTTTGCTATTTTTGGATTCATCTGTATTCTCCTGCTTCAACTAGTTTTGTAAGCTTCTGTTCATGTTTTTGTGTTATGTTGTGGTGGACACACACATGGGACCTGTGGGACCTGTTTTGTGACTCACATTTTAGGTCAGAACAAAGGCGGGAAGCTGCAGGGATCTTAGCCTTGGTAGGCAAGGCTTGAGACTGTGGGGGGTTCAATTAAAGGATTAAGGAAGGGATGCATGGGAGACAGTGGAAGTGATATCATGGAGAGAAATGCATTGTGACTGTCTTTATAATGCAAGGTGGTCTGTGTGACATGTGATCTGTGAAGTGTGAAGTTCCTGATATTTAAGGACGAGAGTTTACTGTGTCACTCTCTTTCTCTGCTGTGAGATGATGGTGCTGTGAATAAAACTGACTTTGAGAGAGAACTCTGCCTCGTCATTTTCACATCACCACACTGGTGACCCGAGACGTATAATGCAAGAAGAAAATTCCCCCGGGCCAGCTGCGCCAGGAGCCCCCAGCCTAGCGAATGCCGCTACAGTCCAGCTACCGGACTTCTGGCAGAACAATCCACGCTCCTGGTTCAACGCGGTTGAGGCGCAGTTCAACCTCCGGGGGATATTGGTAGATTAAATCTGCAAACTCACAGCCGGTGGATGGTTCCTTAATTCTGCCCTGAAAAGGGAGTTTATGACAGAAACTCTGTTTTTAATAAACCAAAGGTTAGAACAAATACAAAGTATCACTGCATGTCTGTCACTGGAGTTAAACTGTGGAACTGTTGCTCTGAAAATATTAAAACATGTTCTACTCTGAAGCAATTCAAAAAATTGTGCAAAGATGAGAAAATCTCTCAGGATCTCACTGTAAATGCTAGGACATAAACTTGTAATAACTTAAAGGTTTGGGTTTTTTTTGTCTACTTGTTCTATTTGATTTTCTTTGTTGATTTTGGGTAAGACTTAAATTTTTATGTTATTAATTTTAAAATTGTAAAGGGGTAGGCGTGATATAAGCACTAGCTTCAGCCTACATCCTTTTGGTTGTTCTTTTATGTGTTCTACATATTTTTGTTGTTCTGATTGTATGTATGTTCATTACCGAATTCATTCATTTATTAATTCATTCATTCAAGTTGGATGTCAGGTAGAAGAGAAAGAGAAATTCTGGAGTAAGTTGGATGAAGTGGTAGAGAGTGCTCCCAGGGGGAAGAGAGTGGTGATTGGGGTGGACTTTAATGGGCATGTAGGTGAAGGGAACAGAGATGATGATGAGGTTCTGGGTAGGTATGGTCTTAAGGAGAGAAATGTGGAGGGACAGATGGTTGGGTATTTTGCTAAAAGGATGGAAATGGCTGTGGTGAACACATACTTCAAGAAGAGAGAGGAACATAGGGTTACTTACAAGAGTGGAGGAAGGCGCACACAGGTGGACTACATCCTATGCAGAAGGAGAAATCTGAAAGAGATAGGAGACTGCGGGGTGGTGGCAGGGGAGAATGTAGCTAGACAGCATCGGATGGCAGTCTGTAGGATGACTTTGGAGAGCAAGAAGAGGAAGAAGGTGAAGGCAGAACCAAAGATTAAGTGGTGGAAGTTACAGAAGGAAGAAGGTCACACAGAGTTCAGGAAGGAGTTAATAAAGACTCTGGGTGGTAGGGAAGAATTACCAGATGACTGGGAAAGTACAACAAAAGTATTGACTTTTGTACTAACAAATGATGAGAGTGTGTTGAGAAGGTGGAAGGAGTAGTTTGAAGAGCTAATGAATAAAGAAAATGAGAGAAAGAGGAGGATGGATGAAAAAAAGATAGTGAACATGGAAGTCCCGAGGATTAGCAAGGTGGAAGTGAGGGCAGCTTTGAAGAGGATGAAGAATGGAAAGGTGGTTGATCCAGATGACATACCTGTGAAGGTACATTAAGAGCTCTCAAGGCAGGATAAAGCAGACTGAACATGTTCTAAAATCTCTGAAACAGTCTGTTTTCAGCCTGACATTAACAAGGCCCTAGTATAATCCATTAATTAAATTATCTTGCTATGTGTGCAAGATGATTTAAGTGTGCATTTAAAAGTAATGTGAAAGTTATTTTCCAAGTAACTAGTTACTTTAATCATGCAGTAACTGGTAAGTAATTCAGTTACTTTTGAAAAGAGGTAACTAGTAACTGTAACTAGTTACTATTTTTTAGTAACTTGCCCAACACTGGTAGTAACTACAGAGGCATAAAGCTGATCAGCCACACTATGAAGATATGAGAAAGAGTTGTTGAAGCCAGGTTAAGAGGAGAGGTGACAATCAGTGAGCAGCAGTACAGCTTCATGCTAAGAAAGAGTACTACAAATGCAATGTTTGCTCTACGAGTGTTAATGGAGAAGAATATAGAAGGTCAGAAGGAGTTGCACTGTGTCTTTGTGGCTCAAGAGAAAGCATACGATAGGGTGTCAAGAGAGAAAGTGTGGTACTGTATAAGAAAGTCAGGAGTGACAGAGAAGTATGTGAGGGTGGTACAGGACATGTATGAGGACAGCGAGATGGTGGTGAGTTGTGCTGTAGGAATGACAGATGGATTCAAGATGGGGGTGGGGTTACATCAGGGATCGGCTTTGAGCCCCTTCTTGTTTGCCATGGTGATGGACAGCCTGACAAACTAGATTAGATTATTTGTTTATTTGACAGGGACAGTGCAATAAACATAGACAATTAATCAAATGACACTCAATCTGATGTGTTGCACAAAGAGTGTATAGCTATTAGCTAATTTGCAACTCTTGTCCCTGGATGGGCTTTAGAAAGGAGAAACAAGTAAAAAGAAAAAAGGATAAGGAAAAGAAAAAATGAAAACAGAATAAACAATAACCACATACATCAATGCAAATACATTATAAATACACAATTATAAATATTATAAAGATTATAAAGATTATAAATATTATAAATACACAATATAAAAACCTGACTCACATTTGCCTATTTCAGGCCTCCCTCCCTTCGTCACTCACTATAAACAAACACATTCATTCCTTCCCTTCATTCACTCTCACCCTGCAGACAATCATTTCATACATGGGTACATTCTTGTTTATTTTTCAGCCAGTTTTTAACCTTTGTAGTGAATGTTTTAAAGTCCGTTATTATTTTAATTTCATTTGGCATTGTGTTCCAGATGTGACTGCCCTTTATAGAGAAAGCTGTTTGTCCAAATGTGGTTCTGCGGTGGAATATTTTACAGTTATTGTTAACAGAACTCCTGGTGGCTCTGCTGCTGTCCTGTCTTTGGATGAAACCAGCAAGTGGCTCAGGCGCTGATTTATGGAAACATTTGAAAATTAATTTCAGAAAACAGAGGTCAATGAAACTCTCAAAGCTCAATAGATTGTATTTTTTTAAAATATAACAGTGATGCCACCTAATGGGCTTTTTGTCCAAGATTTTTAGAGTTTGATTATATAATGAACCTATATGTTTTATTGTGGAAGGTTATGAGGTTATGCAGGAGTCTCCGTGGACCATGATGTTTGCAGACGACATTGTGATCTGTAGTGAGAGTAGGGAGCAGGTGGAAGAGAACCTGGAGAGATGGAGGTATGCTCTGGAGAGAAGAGGAATGAAAGTCAGTAGAAGCAAGACAGAATACATGAGTGTGAATGAGAGGGAGGCAGGTGCAATGGTGAAGATGGAAAGAGTAGAGGTAGTGAAAGTAGATGAGTTTAAATACCTGGGGTCAACCATCCAAAGCAATGGAAAATGCACAAGAGAGGTGAAGAATAGAATGCAGGCAGGGTGAAGTGGGTGGAGATGAGTGTCAGGGGTTATTTGTGACAGAAGGGTAGCAGCAAGAGTGAAAGGGAAGATTTACAAGACGGTAGTGAGACTGCTATGATGTATGGTTTGGAGACGGTGGCGCTGACAAAATGACAGGAGATGTAGCTGGAGGTGACAGAGTTGAAGATGCTGAGATTTTCAGTGGGAGTAACTAGGAGGGACAGGATTAGAAATGACTATATCAGAGGAACAGCTCAGGTTGAGAGGTTAGGAGACAAAGTCAGAGAGGCAAGGCTGAGATGGTTTGGACATGTGCAGAGGAGGGATAGTGGATATTGTTATACTGTAATTCATACTTTTATTTGTGAAGTGCGTTGTAGTGGTGGCTACTTCCTCTTCCGCCACTGCACCGCCCCCATAAATACGAGACGAGATTAAAAAAAGAAAAAATGGAGGCGTGTATTTCACCGCTTTGGCCCTTCCTGGAGCTCCCAGGCGAGCCACCTGTGCCAAGATGGTTTGCCGCCTTTCAAAACTACATCGTGGCGCTCGACCTGGGTGAGCTAGATAAACGGAGGGCACGTATGCTTCTGGTGCATTTGAGGTTCGAGGGCCAACGTAGCCTCCGTACACTTGGGGCTACTGACTCGTATGAGGATGTGGTCGAGTTGCTAGGGCGCCATTTCCACACCCCGGACAATATCACCGTTTGGAGGATTTGGTTCCGACAACACCAGTGAGTGGGTGAGCCTGTCTGCCAGTTTGTCGCCGACTTACGGCAGCTGGCTAGGGAGTGTTGTTTTGGGACATTGGAGGAGGGAATGGTACGTGATCAGCTGGCGGAACACACAACCAGCAATGCTTTGCGAGCTAGGCTGCTTTCGGCGCCGAGAGACCTGATGTTAGCCAAGGTTGTCGAGCTAGCTCTCCAGGTAGAGACAGCAGACAAGCTAGCTTTGGAGCTAAAGTGGCACCAATCACAACGGCAGCTGGGACCTGCCGCCGCCGCATTAGTAGCGGACCCTGACAGCGAGGATAGCGTGGCCGACGACAAATCGAAAACCTATGCCATCAGCCTGAGGTTTGTCCTGAGAAAGCCCGTGTGTATGGGCTGTGGATCCGTGAAGCACCAATACAAGACTAGGGAATACCCGGCTAGAGGGAAGCGCTGTGGCATGTGTGGACGCTTGAACCATTATGCCAGGGTGTGTCGTGTGTCCGAGCTGGAGAGCCCACGGAGAAAAACAACTTCACCAGCCCCGATAACTGTCCATGCGGTGTCCCTGAGTACCAACGGGTTCAAGTACTGCAAGGTGACGCTGGATGACGAGGAGGTGCCGCTGCTGATTAACACGGGGACGGAGAGATCATTATTGAATTGGGCCATGGTGAGGAAATTTTTCCCCTACTACAGAATAAGAGGTAACCCAGTGCCACTCTACAGTTATGGGGGTGGCAGACTACACACGCATGGAACACTGGAGTTGACGGCTTGGTACAAGTCGGCGGTGATGACTGCACGTTCCACATGATGGCCCAAGGCGACAACATCATGGGCTGTGACCTGTTTTATGGACTGGGGTTCGCCATTAGAGACGACGCTGGGGAAGAGTGGACTGGCTATGGCTGGCAGAACCGTTCGGTACCAGTGGCAGAGGACAACATGGTGTGGGGGAAGGATTTATCTTGAACCATGGTGGTCAAGCAGGACCAGCCTCACTCAGGTTCAACGCAGGAGGGTCTCAGTACCGGTGCTCAGGATACCTTTGGACGGGGGTACCAAGCGTGACGGCGAGGTGCCTGCGTCGACGAGTGACACCAACGAGTGAGCCTTAGTTTCCTCCAGAGCTTGGCCGCAATGAGCTGGAGGATCTGGAGCTTCAACGGCGATCACTGCAGCAGCTTTACAAGGAGTCGGGGCCAGACTGACAGGCACTGAGGGACAGAGTGCTGATCAGCAACACTGCAGGCCAAACAGAGCTCCTCTGAGAGTTACGGACCTGGTCTGGGTTCGTGAGAAGAGATGTCCATGGCAGATGTGGGCCAAACGACAGTCAGAGGGTCACCAGGAGCGGGTGCACATCGTGGCTAAGTGGGGCACAGCCTACTTCCAGTTGTTGGACGGCTCGCGGAGACACGCCAATAAGCTGCGGCGTGCTGGGGAGGAGGCTTCAGATGGCGGGTTCGGATGAGAGAGGTGGTCGATGACAGAGAGAAGAGGCGCTCTCATCTATGAGGTCAGCTGCAATCCTGGAGGCATGCTGCTTCCAGGGGCAGGTCTACTGAGGGGCTGCCTGGTGCCCCCACAAGCCAGTTCTACCCTTTTCTGCCAAATGGACAGTAGTATAGGTCTGTTAAAAAAAAGAGCTCCAGTGTTGAGATGTTTAAGTGTTTGCATGCATTTAAAAAAAAAAGCATGGTGGCCGAATTAAGGAGCATTTACAGGTTCTTGCTGCATGAGGTAGTATTAGTAGACAAACCCTGTCTCTGTGTGTGTGTGTGTGTGTAGTGTGTATATATATATATATTTTTTTTTTGTACTTATTTTGTACTCGTAGGTAGATTTGTTTTGCAGTCTGGTGACAAGCCACCAGCTGCTGGTCGCTGCGTGCGCAAGCGCCCCGTATCCCTAGCCTGCATGTTTTTGATATGTGGGAGGAAACCGGAGAAATCCCAGAGTAAACCCACGCAACATGGGGAGAACATGCAAACTCCACACAGATCACTGTTGGTCGGGGGCAGGGATTGAACCCACGATCTCACGATCCCCGCGATCCCCCGGCCGAGGGTAAACTGTGCTGCCACAGTGCTAACCACTGCGCTACCGCGCAGCCCCCATATATATATATATATATATATATATATATATATATGAATAGTTTGGTGTGGTTTTAATTGTTTACACTACCTTTGTTATGGTTCTGTGCTTTAGTTTAGGAAACACGGCAACGTTTTAGTTTAATGGACTTTTGGGAGACCACAGGTGGAAGAATAACCCACTTTGCCATGTGGGGTGGGACGGTAGTCCACCCGTAATCCCTAGCTTAGGTTTGTTGTTTGAATGTGTTAGGCCCTTTAGTGATTTCGGTTTCTGTTTATTAGTGCGTGATTCGGGTCCTAAATTAGGGAGGGTCCTAATTGTGTGTGTGCTTTTGAACTTTTCTACGGGGGGGGGGGGGGGTGCTATATTATAAATCATACTTTTATTTGTGAAGTGCAGTGTAGTGGCGGTCACTTCCTCTTCCGCCACCGCACCACCCCCACAAATACCAGGTGGCCATCTCCATCCAGCCTCTTTGCCGATGCCCCTGCCTGGTGGCTGTAGTGTATGTGTTTAACCCCAAATAAAAATAAAGCTAAGTTCCATTGTGCACCTGGCCTCGTCATTCCAGAGGTAATTTCATATATAACAGATATATACGACAAAGGACGTTGAAGATGGAGCTGCCAGGCAGGAGGAAAAGAGGAAGACCACAGAGAGGATTCATGGATGTAGTGAAGGAGGACATGGAGAGGGTTGGTGTTACTGAGAAAGATGCCAGGGATAGGGTGAAATGGAGGCAGATGATCCACTGTGGCAACCCCTAAAGGGAGAATCAGAATAATAAGAATCATTTATTATCATTATACCACAGTACAACGAAATTATGTACAGACACCTTCAGTGCAAGGAAGAATAAATATAAAAAATATATACAAAGTTAAAAATTTGCAATAGGCAGATATCAATAAGTACAAATATAAAAACTATATATGAAAGTATATGCAGCTTTATGTACAGTATATATCTCAGTATAAATAAATAAACTGCACATTCACATGCTATTTAATAATGCAACGGCCCTGGGGTATGTGCTATTTTTCAGTCTATTTGTCTTTGCTTTTATTGCCCTGTACCGCCTGCCTGAAGGTAGCAGCTGGAACAGGTAGTGTGCTGGGTGAGATGTATCCTTCAGGATACTTTGAGTTTTTCTGTGGCAGCAGGACTTGTACAACTCCTCTAAAGACAGGAGAGCACATCCAATGATCTTTTGTGCTGTGCTGATGATCCTCTGGAGAGCTGTCTTTTCCTGGACAGTGCAGCTAGCAAACCACACTGAGATACAAGTTACATTCCAATCCACATTGTACTTAAACTGTATACCTTAGTCTCTGCTCCGTTCTCAGGGAATATCAGTAAGTTAATTGCCCTTCACAAAATTTCTCCATTTGAAACACCCTGTAACCGTCGGCTCCCTCCTCTGTGTGTTACCGCGGTAACCATGGACACGTACTGATACTATGGTGGACAATTTCCATCCATCCATCTTCTTCTGCTTAATCCTTTTCAGGTCGTGGAGGGGCTGGAGCCTATCCCAGCATCTTTGGGCGAGAGGCAGGGTACACCCTGGACAAATCGCCAGTCCATCGCAGGGCCAACACAGAGAGACAGACAACCATTCACTCTCACAGTCAAACCTAAGGCCAACTTAGAATCCTCAGTTTGATGCCAGTTAACCTAATTTGCATGTTTTTGGCATGTGGAAGGAAACCGGAGAAATCCCGGAGTAAACCCACGCAGACACGGAGAGAACATGCAAACTCCACACAGATCACTGTTGGTTGGGGTCCCCCAGCCAAGGGTGAGTTGCTGTGCTGCCGCAGTGCTATATTTCTTAAATAAAATATCAATACAAATATATTTTTATTACTATCAGTTGATATAAACAATAACCAACATCAGTTTAGCTTGTTAATAATGTTAGCAACAATAGTTTGTTTTACTCGTATTTGAGGCGCAATGGCTTATAGGTAATCTTCTTGTCAGCTTCCGGTGAAGTGATGTACCGTTGTTCACTTCTTCCCTGCACAGTTCTCAGTTCCCTTTGAACTGAAGACCGTTTGCTCCCTTTGATTTGAAATATCAGTTAATATGGTGGATACCCTGTGCAGTCCACTTTGCAGTATACTATTGGGTGATCAGAATGCAGCTACAGTAAGTCAATACACTTTCAATGGAGCATCTATAGAAGGACACCAGCAGCTCCTTAGCTAGGGCATTGTTTTTTAAGACCCTTAGAAAGTGCAGTCGCTGCTGTGCCTTCTTGAGCACCATGGTGTTGGTTTTCCAGGTTAAGCTAGTGTCGATGCACAGTCCTAAAAACTTTGAGTCAGAAACCTTTTCCACTTGGTCTCCATTGATGTATGAGGACTGATTCTATTTTTCCTGAAGTCCACTATTATTTCTTTTGTTTTGGTGGTATTGAGAACCAAATTATTATTTCTGCACCAAGATGTTAATTTTTTCACCTCAGACCTGTATGACTCATCTTCCCCTGTGATGAGCCTGACTGCTGTCATGTCATCTGCAAATTTCAAGATGGAATTACTTAGGTGGATGGAGATGCAGTCATGAGTATATAGAGCAGGGGTCACCAACGCGGTGCCCGCGAGCACCATGTCGCCCGCAGGGACCACATGTGTCGCCCGCAGGCCTGTTCTAAAAATAGCACAACTCGCAAGTGAGCTGCGTCTAAGATGTAATTTTTTCTGCCGCTATTTTTTATTTTATATTTTTTAAAATCACACTTGCATTTATATAGATGTTAAAATGACAATGTCTTAAAAATAAAAAAATGAAAATATGTTTATTGTACGTAAAGTTAAGGTGAACTCTGACCTAGTTCAAAGGTCAGTATTGTGCGCATGACAAAACCTTCGCGCTTGTGGAGCGTAAGCTAGCGGGCAGTTGAGATGGTGAGCGGAGTGCAGTTTCCAAGCCCAAAAACATGGCAAAAAAAAGACAGAAAATTTATCATTTTCAAAGTGAGCGGGAGGAAGAGTTCTTTTTTACTACCGTGAAAGGAAGCTGCGTGTATTTCATTTGCGGGGCGATGGCGAAGCGCGATATAAGTCCAAAAAAAAAAAAAAGAGTGGGTAGTGAAGTGGCGCTCCACATAGGTAGATTTGTTCTGCAGTCCGGTGACAAGCAACCAGCCGCTGCGTGCGCAAGCGCCCCTTAACTCCCTAACCTGCATGTTTTTGCATGAAAAACGAGAACATGCAAACTCCACACAGATCACTGTTGGCCGGGATCGAACCCGCGATCCCCCGGCTGAGGGTAAATTGCTGCCGCGGTGCTAACCACTGCGCCACCGTGCATATAAGTACTCTTAGTGCTGTTTAGCTTCTTCTCATGAAAGGACAGCGCTGGTTGCTCAAGCATGATTCTTGGCAAGAACTGTATGGATATAATTCCAGTGAAGAAGAACACACAAAAGTGTGTTTATTAAAGGTAACAGATTTTGAGCAGAATTGCAGCAGATTTTTTCAAACATGGTTCAACATAGTTCATGAATTAAAAGGGTTTAGTTTTTTATGGTTAAAAGGGACTGGTGAAAACTGGACATTTTTTTTATGAAATGTAGAAGTGATCATCTGAACAATTGCTGAGATTAATAAAAATAAAGTGTTGAATATTGATCTTGTCTGTTACCCACTCTAAGTTATTGATAATTATTTATTTATTTATTTATATATATATACTGTATATATACTATATATACAGTATATACATACAATTTGTTATTTTAGAGGAGTGTGTCAAGCTGGTGCCCTTCACATGACTCGATACCCATGAAGTAGCTCTTGGTTTCAAAAAGGTTGGTGACCCCTGATATAGAGTATAAAGTAGAGGACTCAACACACATCCCTGAGGGGAGCCGGTGCTAAGGCTCAGTGCTGGGGAATGGTGTGACCCCACTTTAACTCTCTGTGTGCGGTTGCTGAGAAAGTCCTTTATCCAGAGGCAGATGGAATGTGAGAGGCCAAGGTTATTTAATTTGTTTACCAAAATGTTGGAGATGATAGTATTAAAATTTCTTCCTATTTCTATTTACTATCTGGCTTCTCTTGCTAATCTTTCTTATCTGGCGACACCTTATCCATCGGATGGACACACGGATCACCCAAATGTCTCCTGAGCCGGCAAACGGAGCCACTGTTTTTAGCAGGATACGTTACAGCAAAGACCAGCTGTTAGCACTTAACTGGACCAAGATGTTAGCGCAAGACTTCATCATACCGGGTGAAATAAGACAGAAACGACGAGAATGCCGTGCTGGAGCGAGACGGTGGGCGAAAAATATAAGGTACAGACCCGTCCTTCCATCCGTTATTATGGGGAATGTACGATCGCTGCTCAATAAGACAGATGAGCTAGCGGCTATGGCTCGTTACCAGAGCGTCTTCAGAGAGATTAGCATGATGTTGTTTACTGAGACGTGGCTAACAGAACTAGCAACAGATGCTAACATTGAACTGGAGGGTTTCCACGCAATACGGGCAGACCGGACACCAGACAGTGGGAAGGCAAGGGGCGGAGGAGTAATAATGTATGTCAATAACAGCTGGTGCAGACCGGGACATATCACGGTTAAACAACAACACTGCAACAAAGACATTGAGTTGCTAGCTGTTAGCATGCGGCCTACCTATCTCCCGAGGGAATACTCACACGTGATCTGCATTGTTATTTATGCAAATCCGACGGCGAACACGGGGACAGCACGTGACGCCATTCACCCAGTAACTGGCAGGCTGCAGACAGAACACCCAGATGCTCTTCTCCTCATCTCAGGTGATTTCAACCATATTTCACTGTCCCCCATTCTGCCCACGTTCACCCAGTATGTCACATGCTACACTAGAGACAATAAAACACTGGACTTATTCTATGCAAACACTAAGGAGGCGTACACCTCATCACCACTCCCCCCACTCGGGAGATTGGATCACAACTTGGTTCATCTCCTGCCGGTGTACAAACCCCTAGTACACAGACAACCTCCGGTCATGCGCACCGTGAAGATATGGTCTGAGGAGGCAATGGACGCTCTAAAGGACTGTCTTGAAACCACTGCCTGGGAGCAGCTCTGTGATCCACATAGTGAGGACATCGATGGCCTCACTCACACCATCACGGACTACATCAGCTTCTGTGTGGACAACACCGTACCCACCAAGACCATACGGTGTTGCTCCAACAACAAACCCTGGATCAACCCTGAGATAAAAACACTTCTGAGAGAGAAGAAGAGGATCTTCAGGTCGGGGAACAGGGAGATGCTGAAGTCCGTACAGATGGAGCTGAGGAGGAAGATCAGAAAAGGCAAGGACGGCTTCAGGAAGAAGATGGAGGACAAACTGCAACACAGCGACATCGGTGGGGTCTGGAGAAACCTTAAAACCATCTCTGGGCTCCA